>OY756962.1:2500000-3750000 GCA_963580455.1 Euonymus europaeus
TTTTTAGCTTGATTTCACACTACTTTTCGAGCTCTACAATCCTGTGTTTTCGGATTTTGATTTCAGAACTCGTGGCTAGTTGGTCTCGTTTCACCTAGTTAGCCGCGAAATGTGGTTTCTTTACGTAAACGGTTTTATGAATATCCGTTGACTCCGAGTTCTGAATTCGGTGATTTTTGGCTTGATTTCACACTACTTTTCGAGCTCTACAATCCTTTGTTTTCGGATTTTGATTTCAGAACTCGTGGCTAGTAGGTCTCGTTTCACCTAGTTAGCCGCGAAATGTGGTTTCTTTACGTAAACGGTTTTATGAATATCCGTTGACTCCGAGTTCTGAATTCGGTGATTTTTTGCTTGATTACACACTACTTTTCGAGCCTAGTTAGCCGCGAAATGTGGTTTCTTTACGTAAACGGTTTTATGAATATCCGTTGACTCCGAGTTCTGAATTCGGTGATTTTTAGCTTGATTTCACACTACTTTTCGAGCTCTACAATCCTGGTGTTTCGGATTTTGATTTCAGAACTCCTGGCTAGTAGGTCTTGTTTCACCTAGTTAGCCGCGAAATGTGGTTTCTTTACAAAAACGGTTTTATGAATATCCGTTGACTCCTTGTTCTGAATTCGGTGATTTTTAGCTTGATTTCACACTACTTTTCGAGCTCTACAATCTTGGCATTTCGGATTTTGATTTCAGAACTCGTGGCTAGTAGGTCTCGATTCACCTATTTAGCCGCGAAATGTGGTTTCTTTACGTAAACGGTTTTATGAATATCCGTTGACTCCGAGTTCTCAATTCGGTGATTTTTTGCTTGATTACACACTAATTTTCGAGCTCTACTATCCTAGCGTTTCGGATTTTGATTTCAGAACTCGTGGCTAGTAGGTCTTGTTTCATCTAGATAGCCGCGAAATGTGGTTTCTTTACGTAAACGGTTTTATGAATATCCGTTGACTCCGAGTTCTGAATTCGGTGATTTTTAGCTTGATTTCACACTACTTTTCGAGCTCTACAATATTGGGTTTTCGGTTTTCGATTTCAGAACTCGTGGTTACTAGGTCTCGATTCATCTATTTAGCCACCAAATGTGGTTTCTTTACGTAAACAGTTTTATGAATATCCGTTGACTCCGAGTTCTGAATTCGGTGATTTTTTGCTTGATTACACACTACTTTTCGAGCTCTACTATCCTAGCGTTTCGGATTTTGATTTCAGAACTCGTGGCTAGTAGGTCTCGTTTCACCTAGTTAGCCGCGAAATGTGGTTTCTTTACGTAAACGGTTTTATGAATATCCGTTGACTCCGAGTTCTGAATTCCGTGATTTTTAGCTTGATTTCACACTACTTTTCGAGCTCTACAATCCTGTGTTTTCGGATTTTGATTTCAGAACTCGTGGCTAGTTGGTCTCGTTTCACCTAGTTAGTCGCGAAATGTGGTTTCTTTACGTAAACGGTTTTATGAATATCCGTTGACTCCGAGTTCTGAATTCGGTGATTTTTAGCTTGATTTCACACTACTTTTCGAGCTCTGCAATCTTGGGTTTTCGGTTTTCGATTTCAGAACTCGTGGCTACTAGGTCTCGTTTCATCTAGTTAGCCGCGAAATGTGTTTTCTTTACGTAAACAGTTTTATGAATATCCGTTGACTCCGAGTTCTGAATTCGGTGATTTTTAGCTTGATTTCACACTACTTTTCGAGCTCTACAATCCTGGTGTTTCGGATTTTGATTTCAGAACTCGTGGCTAGTAGGTCTTGTTTCACCTAGTTAGCCGCGAAATGTGGTTTCTTTACAAAAACGGTTTTATGAATATCCGTTGACTCCTTGTTCTGAATTCGGTGATTTTTAGCTTGATTTCACACTACTTTTCGAGCTCTACAATCTTGGCATTTCGGATTTTGATTTCAGAACTCGTGGCTAGTAGGTCTCGATTCACCTATTTAGCCGCGAAATGTGGTTTCTTTACGTAAACGGTTTTATGAATATCCGTTGACTCCGAGTTCTCAATTCGGTGATTTTTAGCTTGATTTCACACTACTTTTCGATCTCTACAATCCTATGTTTTCGGATTTTGATTTCAGAACTCGTGGCTAGTTGGTCTCGTTTCACCTAGTTAGCCGCAAAATGTGGTTTCTTTACGTAAACGGTTTTATGAATATCCGTTGACTCCGAGTTCTGAATTCGGTGATTTTTAGCTTAATTTCACACTACTTTTCGTGATTTACGATCCTGGAGTTTTGGATTATGATTCCAGAACTCATGTCTAGTTGGTCTCGTTTCACCTAGTTAGCCGCGAAATATGGTTTCTTTACGTAAACAGTTTTACGAATATCCGTTGACTCCGAGTTCTGAATTCGGTGATTTTTAGCTTGATTTCACACTACTTTTCGAGCTCTACAATCCTGGTGTTTCGGATTTTGATTTCAGAACTCTTGTCTAGTAGGTCTCGTTTCACCTAGTTAGCCGCGAAATGTGGTTTTTTTACGTAAACGGTTTTATGAATATCCGTTGACTCCGAGTTCTCAATTCGGTGATTTTTAGCTTGATTTCACACTACTTTTCGAGCTCTACAATCCTGTTGTTTCGGATTTTGATTTCAGAACTCGTGGCTAGTAGGTCTCGTTTCATCTAGTTAGCCGCGAAATGTGGTTTCTTTACGTAAACGGTTTTATGAATATCCGTTGACTCCGAGTTCTGAATTCGGTGATTTTTAGCTTGATTTCACACTACTTTTCGAGCTCTACAATCCTGGCATATCGGATTTTGATTTCAGAACTCGTGGCTAGTAGGTCTCGATTCACCTATTTAGCCGCGAAATGTGGTTTATTTACGTAAACGGTTTTGTGAATATCCGTTGACTCCGAGTTCTGAATTCGGTGATTTTTTGCTTGATTACACACTACTTTTCGAGCTCTACTATCCTAGCGTTTCGGATTTTGATTTCAGAACTCGTGGCTAGTAGGTCTTGTTTCATCTAGTTAGCCGCAAAATGTGGTTTCTTTACGTAAACGGTTTTATGAATATCCGTTTACTCCGAGTTCTGAATTCGGTGATTTTTAGCATGATTTCACACTACTTTTCGAGCTCTACAATCTTGGGTTTTCGGTTTTCGATTTCAGAACTCGTGGCTACTAGGTCTCGTTTCATCTAGTTAGCCGCGAAATGTGGTTTCTTTACGTAAACAGTTTTATGAATATCCGTTGACTCCGAGTTCTGAATTCGGTGATTTTTAGCTTGATTTCACACTACTTTTCGAGCTCTACAATCCTGGTGTTTCGGATTTTGATTTCAGAACTCGTGGCTAGTAGGTCTTGTTTCACCTAGTTAGCCGCGAAATGTGGTTTCTTTACAAAAACGGTTTTATGAATATCCGTTGACTCCTTGTTCTGAATTCGGTGATTTTTAGCTTGATTTCACACTACTTTTCGAGCTCTACAATCTTGGCATTTCGGATTTTGATTTCAGAACTCGTGGCTAGTAGGTCTCGATTCACCTATTTAGCCGCGAAATGTGGTTTCTTTACGTAAACGGTTTTATGAATATCCGTTGACTCCGAGTTCTCAATTCGGTGATTTTTAGCTTGATTTCACACTACTTTTCGATCTCTACAATCCTATGTTTTCGGATTTTGATTTCAGAACTCGTGGCTAGTTGGTCTCGTTTCACCTAGTTAGCCGCAAAATGTGGTTTCTTTACGTAAACGGTTTTATGAATATCCGTTGACTCCGAGTTCTGAATTCGGTGATTTTTAGCTTAATTTCACACTACTTTTCGTGATTTACGATCCTGGAGTTTTGGATTATGATTCCAGAACTCGTGTCTAGTTGGTCTCGTTTCACCTAGTTAGCCGCGAAATATGGTTTCTTTACGTAAACAGTTTTACGAATATCCGTTGACTCCGAGTTCTGAATTCGGTGATTTTTAGCTTGATTTCACACTACTTTTCGAGCTCTACAATCCTGGTGTTTCGGATTTTGATTTCAGAACTCTTGTCTAGTAGGTCTCGTTTCACCTAGTTAGCCGCGAAATATGGTTTTTTTACGTAAACGGTTTTATGAATATCCGTTGACTCCGAGTTCTCAATTCGGTGATTTTTAGCTTGATTTCACACTACTTTTCGAGCTCTACAATCCTGTTGTTTCGGATTTTGATTTCAGAACTCGTGGCTAGTAGGTCTCGTTTCATCTAGTTAGCCGCGAAATGTGGTTTCTTTACGTAAACGGTTTTATGAATATCCGTTGACTCCGAGTTCTGAATTCGGTGATTTTTAGCTTGATTTCACACTACTTTTCGAGCTCTACAATCCTGGCATATCGGATTTTGATTTCAGAACTCGTGGCTAGTAGGTCTCGATTCACCTATTTAGCCGCGAAATGTGGTTTATTTACGTAAACGGTTTTGTGAATATCCGTTGACTCCGAGTTCTGAATTCGGTGATTTTTTGCTTGATTACACACTACTTTTCGAGCTCTACTATCCTAGCGTTTCGGATTTTGATTTCAGAACTCGTGGCTAGTAGGTCTTGTTTCATCTAGTTAGCCGCGAAATGTGGTTTCTTTACGTAAACGGTTTTATGAATATCCGTTTACTCCGAGTTCTGAATTCGGTGATTTTTAGCATGATTTCACACTACTTTTCGAGCTCTACAATCTTGGGTTTTCGGTTTTCGATTTCAGAACTCGTGGCTACTAGGTCTCGTTTCATCTAGTTAGCCGCGAAATGTGGTTTCTTTACGTAAACAGTTTTATGAATATCCGTTGACTCCGAGTTCTGAATTCGGTGATTTTTAGCTTGATTTCACACTACTTTTCGAGCTCTACAATCCTGGTGTTTCGGATTTTGATTTCAGAACTCGTGGCTAGTAGGTCTTGTTTCACCTAGTTAGCCGCGAAATGTGGTTTCTTTACAAAAACGGTTTTATGAATATCCGTTGACTCCGAGTTCTGAATTCAGTGATTTTTAGCTTGATTTCACACTACTTTTCGAGCTCTACAATCTTGGCATTTCGGATTTTGATTTCAGAACTCGTGGCTAGTAGGTCTCGATTCACCTAGTTAGCCGCGAAATGTGGTTTCTTTACGTAAACGGTTTTATGAATATCCGTTGACTCCGAGTTCTCAATTCGGTGATTTTTAGCTTGATTTCACACTACTTTTCGATCTCTACAATCCTATGTTTTCGGATTTTGATTTCAGAACTCGTGGCTAGTTGGTCTCGTTTCACCTAGTTAGCCGCGAAATGTGGTTTCTTTACGTAAACAGTTTTATGAATATCCGTTGACTCCGAGTTCTGAATTCGTCGATTTTTAGCTTGATTTCACACTAATTTTCGAGCTCTACAATCCTGGTGTTTCGGATTTTGATTTCAGAACTCGTGGCTAGTAGGTCTCGTTTCACCTAGTTAGCCGTGAAATGTGGTTTCTTTACGTAAACGGTTTTATGAATATCCGTTGACTCCGAGTTCTGAATTCAGTGATTTTTAGCTTGATTTCACACTACTTTTCGAGCTCTACAATCCTGGTGTTTTGGATTTTGATTTCAGAACTCGTGTCTGGTAGGTCTCGTTTCACCTAGTTAACCGCGAAATGTGGTTTTTTTACGTAAACAATTTTATGAATATCCGTTGACTCCGAGTTCTGAATTCGGTGATTTTTAGCTTGATTTCACACTACTTTTCGAGGTCTACAATCTTGGCATTTCGGATTTTGATTTCAGAACTCGTGGCTAGTAGGTCTCGATTCACCTATTTAGCCGCGAAATGTGGTTTCTTTACGTAAACGGTTTTATGAATATCCGTTGACTCCGAGTTCTGAATTCGTCGATTTTTAGCTTGATTTCACACTAATTTTCGAGCTCTAC
Organism: Euonymus europaeus; assembly: GCA_963580455.1. Classification (NCBI taxonomy): domain Eukaryota; kingdom Viridiplantae; phylum Streptophyta; class Magnoliopsida; order Celastrales; family Celastraceae; genus Euonymus; species Euonymus europaeus. Next base: position 2,505,858 of record OY756962.1, read on the forward strand.
AATCCTGGTGTTTCGGATTTTGATTTCAGAACTCGTGGCTAGTAGGTCTCGTTTCACCTAGTTAGCCGTGAAATGTGGTTTCTTTACGTAAACGGTTTTATGAATATCCGTTGACTCCGAGTTCTGAATTCAGTGATTTTTAGCTTGATTTCACACTACTTTTCGAGCTCTACAATCCTGGTGTTTTGGATTTTGATTTCAGAACTCGTGTCTGGTAGGTCTCGATTCACCTAGTTAACCGCGAAATGTGGTTTTTTTACGTAAACAATTTTATGAATATCCGTTGACTCCGAGTTCTGAATTCGGTGATTTTTAGCTTGATTTCACACTACTTTTCGAGCTCTACAATCTTGGCATTTCGGATTTTGATTTCAGAACTCGTGGCTAGTAGGTCTCGATTCACCTATTTAGCCGCGAAATGTGGTTTCTTTACGTAAACGGTTTTATGAATATCCGTTGACTCCGAGTTCTCAATTCGGTGATTTTTTGCTTGATTACACACTACTTTTCGAGCTCTACTATCCTAGCGTTTCGGATTTTGATTTCAGAACTCGTGGCTAGTAGGTCTTGTTTCATCTAGTTAGCCGCGAAATGTGGTTTCTTTACGTAAACGGTTTTATGAATATCCGTTGACTCCGAGTTCTGAATTCGGTGATTTTTAGCTTGATTTCACACTACTTTTCGAGCTCTACAATATTGGGTTTTCGGTTTTCGATTTCAGAACTCGTGGTTACAAGGTCTCGTTTCATCTAGTTAGCCGCCAAATGTGGTTTCTTTACGTAAACAGTTTTATGAATATCCGTTGACTCCGAGTTCTGAATTCGGTGATTTTTTGCTTGATTACACACTACTTTTCGAGCTCTACTATCCTAGCATTTCGGATTTTGATTTCAGAACTCGTGGCTAGTAGGTCTCGTTTCACCTAGTTAGCCGCGAAATGTGGTTTATTTACGTAAACGGTTTTATGAATATCCGTTGACTCCGAGTTCTGAATTCGGTGATTTTTGGCTTGATTTCACACTACTTTTCGAGCTCTACAATCCTGGCATATCGGATTTTGATTTCAGAACTCGTGGCTAGTAGGTCTCGATTCACCTATTTAGCCGCGAAATGTGGTTTCTTTATGTAAACGGTTTTGTGAATATCCGTTGACTCCGAGTTCTGAATTCGGTGATTTTTTGCTTGATTACACACTACTTTTCGAGCTCTACTATCCTAGCGTTTCGGATTTTGATTTCAGAACTCGTGGCTAGTAGGTCTCGTTTCACCTAGTTAGCCACGAAATGTGGTTTCTTTACGTAAACGGTTTTATGAATATCCGTTGACTCCGAGTTCTGAATTCTGTGATTTTTAGCTTGATTTCACACTACTTTTCGTGCTCTACAATCCTGTGTTTTCGGATTTTGATTTCAGAACTCGTGGCTAGTTGGTCTCGTTTCACCTAGTTAGCCGCGAAATCTGGTTTCTTTACGTAAACGGTTTTATGAATATCCGTTGACTCCGAGTTCTGAATTCGGTGATTTTTAGCTTGATTTCACACTACTTTTCGAGCTCTACAATCCTGGCATATCGGATTTTGATTTCAGAACTCGTGGCTAGTAGGTCTCGATTCACTTATTTAGCCGCGAAATGTGGTTTCTTTATGTAAACGGTTTTGTGAATATCCGTTGACTCCGAGTTCTTAATTCGGTGATTTTTTGCTTGATTACACACTACTTTTCGAGCTCTGCTATCCAGCGTTTCGGATTTTGATTTCAGAACTCGTGGCTACTAGGTCTCGTTTCATCTAATTAGCCGCGAAATGTGGTTTCTTTACGTAAACGGTTTTATGAATATCCGTTGACTCCGAGTTCTCAATTCGGTGATTTTTAGCTTGATTTCACACTACTTTTCGAGCTCTGCAATCTTGGGTTTTCGGTTTTCGATTTCAGAACTCGTGGCTACTAGGTCTCGTTTCATCTAATTAGCCGCGAAATGTGGTTTCTTTACGTAAACGGTTTTATGAATATCCGTTGACTCCGAGTTCTGAATTCGGTGATTTTTAGCTTGATTTCACACTACTTTTCGAGCTCTACAATCCTGGTGTTTCGGATTTTGATTTCAGAACTCGTGGCTAGTAGGTCTCGTTTCACCTAGTTAGCCGTGAAATGTGGTTTCTTTACGTAAACGGTTTTATGAATATCCGTTGACTCCGAGTTCTGAATTCCGTGATTTTTAGCTTGATTTCACACTACTTTTCGAGCTCTACAATCCTGTGTTTTCGGATTTTGATTTCAGAACTCGTGGCTAGTTGGTCTCGTTTCACCTAGTTAGCCGCGAAATGTGGTTTCTTTACGTAAACGGTTTTATGAATATCCGTTGACTCCGAGTTCTGAATTCGGTGATTTTTAGCTTGATTTCACACTACTTTTCGAGCTCTGCAATCTTGGGTTTTCGGTTTTCGATTTCAGAACTCGTGGCTACTAGGTCTCGTTTCATCTAGTTAGCCGCGAAATGTGGTTTCTTTACGTAAACAGTTTTATGAATATCCGTTGACTCCGAGTTCTGAATTCGGTGATTTTTAGCTTGATTTCACACTACTTTTCGAGCTCTACAATCCTGGTGTTTCGGATTTTGATTTCAGAACTCGTGGCTAGTAGGTCTTGTTTCACCTAGTTAGCCGCGAAATGTGGTTTCTTTACGTAAACGGTTTTATGAATATCCGTTGACTCCGAGTTCTGAATTCCGTGATTTTTAGCTTGATTTCACACTACTTTTCGAGCTCTACAATCCTGTGTTTTCGGATTTTGATTTCAGAACTCGTGGCTAGTTGGTCTCGTTTCACCTAGTTAGCCGCGAAATGTGGTTTCTTTACGTAAACGGTTTTATGAATATCCGTTGACTCCGAGTTCTGAATTCCGTGATTTTTAGCTTGATTTCACACTACTTTTCGAGCTCTACAATCCTGGTGTTTCGGATTTTGATTTCAGAACTCGTGGCTAGTAGGTCTCGTTTCACCTAGTTAGCCGGGAAATGTGGTTTCTTTACGTAAACGGTTTTATGAATATCCGTTGACTCCGAGTTCTGAATTCCGTGATTTTTAGCTTGATTTCACACTACTTTTCGAGCTCTACAATCCTGTGTTTTCGGATTTTGATTTCAGAACTCGTGGCTAGTTGGTCTCGTTTCACCTAGTTAGCCGCGAAATGTGGTTTCTTTACGTAAACGGTTTTATGAATATCCGTTGACTCCGAGTTCTGAATTCGGTGATTTTTAGCTTGATTTCACACTACTTTTCGAGCTCTGCAATCTTGGGTTTTCGGTTTTCGATTTCAGAACTCGTGGCTACTAGGTCTCGTTTCATCTAGTTAGCCGCGAAATGTGGTTTCTTTACGTAAACAGTTTTATGAATATCCGTTGACTCCGAGTTCTGAATTCGGTGATTTTTAGCTTGATTTCACACTACTTTTCGAGCTCTACAATCCTGGTGTTTCGGATTTTGATTTCAGAACTCGTGGCTAGTAGGTCTTGTTTCACCTAGTTAGCCGCGAAATGTGGTTTCTTTACAAAAACGGTTTTATGAATATCCGTTGACTCCTTGTTCTGAATTCGGTGATTTTTAGCTTGATTTCACACTACTTTTCGAGCTCTACAATCTTGGCATTTCGGATTTTGATTTCAGAACTCGTGGCTAGTAGGTCTCGATTCACCTATTTAGCCGCGAAATGTGGTTTCTTTACGTAAACGGTTTTATGAATATCCGTTGACTCCGAGTTCTCAATTCGGTGATTTTTTGCTTGATTACACACTACTTTTCGAGCTCTACTATCCTAGCGTTTCGGATTTTGATTTCAGAACTCGTGGCTAGTAGGTCTCGTTTCACCTAGTTAGCCGCGAAATGTGGTTTCTTTACGTAAACGGTTTTATGAATATCCGTTGACTCCGAGTTCTGAATTCCGTGATTTTTAGCTTGATTTCACACTACTTTTCGAGCTCTACAATCCTGTGTTTTCGGATTTTGATTTCAGAACTCGTGGCTAGTTGGTCTCGTTTCACCTAGTTAGTCGCGAAATGTGGTTTCTTTACGTAAACGGTTTTATGAATATCCGTTGACTCCGAGTTCTGAATTCGGTGATTTTTAGCTTGATTTCACACTACTTTTCGAGCTCTGCAATCTTGGGTTTTCGGTTTTCGATTTCAGAACTCGTGGCTACTAGGTCTCGTTTCATCTAGTTAGCCGCGAAATGTGTTTTCTTTACGTAAACAGTTTTATGAATATCCGTTGACTCCGAGTTCTGAATTCGGTGATTTTTAGCTTGATTTCACACTACTTTTCGAGCTCTACAATCCTGGTGTTTCGGATTTTGATTTCAGAACTCGTGGCTAGTAGGTCTTGTTTCACCTAGTTAGCCGCGAAATGTGGTTTCTTTACAAAAACGGTTTTATGAATATCCGTTGACTCCTTGTTCTGAATTCGGTGATTTTTAGCTTGATTTCACACTACTTTTCGAGCTCTACAATCTTGGCATTTCGGATTTTGATTTCAGAACTCGTGGCTAGTAGGTCTCGATTCACCTATTTAGCCGCGAAATGTGGTTTCTTTACGTAAACGGTTTTATGAATATCCGTTGACTCCGAGTTCTCAATTCGGTGATTTTTAGCTTGATTTCACACTACTTTTCGATCTCTACAATCCTATGTTTTCGGATTTTGATTTCAGAACTCGTGGCTAGTTGGTCTCGTTTCACCTAGTTAGCCGCAAAATGTGGTTTCTTTACGTAAACGGTTTTATGAATATCCGTTGACTCCGAGTTCTGAATTCGGTGATTTTTAGCTTAATTTCACACTACTTTTCGTGATTTACGATCCTGGAGTTTTGGATTATGATTCCAGAACTCGTGTCTAGTTGGTCTCGTTTCACCTAGTTAGCCGCGAAATATGGTTTCTTTACGTAAACAGTTTTACGAATATCCGTTGACTCCGAGTTCTGAATTCGGTGATTTTTAGCTTGATTTCACACTACTTTTCGAGCTCTACAATCCTGGTGTTTCGGATTTTGATTTCAGAACTCTTGTCTAGTAGGTCTCGTTTCACCTAGTTAGCCGCGAAATGTGGTTTTTTTAAGTAAACGGTTTTATGAATATCCGTTGACTCCGAGTTCTCAATTCGGTGATTTTTAGCTTGATTTCACACTACTTTTCGAGCTCTACAATCCTGTTGTTTCGGATTTTGATTTCAGAACTCGTGGCTAGTAGGTCTCGTTTCATCTAGTTAGCCGCGAAATGTGGTTTCTTTACGTAAACGGTTTTATGAATATCCGTTGACTCCGAGTTCTGAATTCGGTGATTTTTAGCTTGATTTCACACTACTTTTCGAGCTCTACAATCCTGGCATATCGGATTTTGATTTCAGAACTCGTGGCTAGTAGGTCTCGATTCACCTATTTAGCCGCGAAATGTGGTTTATTTACGTAAACGGTTTTGTGAATATCCGTTGACTCCGAGTTCTGAATTCGGTGATTTTTTGCTTGATTACACACTACTTTTCGAGCTCTACTATCCTAGCGTTTCGGATTTTGATTTCAGAACTCGTGGCTAGTAGGTCTTGTTTCATCTAGTTAGCCGCGAAATGTGGTTTCTTTACGTAAACGGTTTTATGAATATCCGTTTACTCCGAGTTCTGAATTCGGTGATTTTTAGCATGATTTCACACTACTTTTCGAGCTCTACAATCTTGGGTTTTCGGTTTTCGATTTCAGAACTCGTGGCTACTAGGTCTCGTTTCATCTAGTTAGCCGCGAAATGTGGTTTCTTTACGTAAACAGTTTTATGAATATCCGTTGACTCCGAGTTCTGAATTCGGTGATTTTTAGCTTGATTTCACACTACTTTTCGAGCTCTACAATCCTGGTGTTTCGGATTTTGATTTCAGAACTCGTGGCTAGTAGGTCTTGTTTCACCTAGTTAGCCGCGAAATGTGGTTTCTTTACAAAAACGGTTTTATGAATATCCGTTGACTCCGAGTTCTGAATTCAGTGATTTTTAGCTTGATTTCACACTACTTTTCGAGCTCTACAATCTTGGCATTTCGGATTTTGATTTCAGAACTCGTGGCTAGTAGGTCTCGATTCACCTAGTTAGCCGCGAAATGTGGTTTCTTTACGTAAACGGTTTTATGAATATCCGTTGACTCCGAGTTCTCAATTCGGTGATTTTTAGCTTGATTTCACACTACTTTTCGATCTCTACAATCCTATGTTTTCGGATTTTGATTTCAGAACTCGTGGCTAGTTGGTCTCGTTTCACCTAGTTAGCCGCAAAATGTGGTTTCTTTACGTAAACGGTTTTATGAATATCCGTTGACTCCGAGTTCTGAATTCGGTGATTTTTAGCTTAATTTCACACTACTTTTCGTGATTTACGATCCTGGAGTTTTGGATTATGATTCCAGAACTCGTGTCTAGTTGGTCTCGTTTCACCTAGTTAGCCGCGAAATATGGTTTCTTTACGTAAACAGTTTTACGAATATCCGTTGACTCCGAGTTCTGAATTCGGTGATTTTTAGCTTGATTTCACACTACTTTTCGAGCTCTACAATCCTGGTGTTTCGGATTTTGATTTCAGAACTCTTGTCTAGTAGGTCTCGTTTCACCTAGTTAGCCGCGAAATGTGGTTTTTTTACGTAAACGGTTTTATGAATATCCGTTGACTCCGAGTTCTCAATTCGGTGATTTTTAGCTTGATTTCACACTACTTTTCGAGCTCTACAATCCTGTTGTTTCGGATTTTGATTTCAGAACTCGTGGCTAGTAGGTCTCGTTTCATCTAGTTAGCCGCGAAATGTGGTTTCTTTACGTAAACGGTTTTATGAATATCCGTTGACTCCGAGTTCTGAATTCGGTGATTTTTAGCTTGATTTCACACTACTTTTCGAGCTCTACAATCCTGGCATATCGGATTTTGATTTCAGAACTCGTGGCTAGTAGGTCTCGATTCACCTATTTAGCCGCGAAATGTGGTTTATTTACGTAAACGGTTTTGTGAATATCCGTTGACTCCGAGTTCTGAATTCGGTGATTTTTTGCTTGATTACACACTACTTTTCGAGCTCTACTATCCTAGCGTTTCGGATTTTGATTTCAGAACTCGTGGCTAGTAGGTCTTGTTTCATCTAGTTAGCCGCGAAATGTGGTTTCTTTACGTAAACGGTTTTATGAATATCCGTTTACTCCGAGTTCTGAATTCGGTGATTTTTAGCATGATTTCACACTACTTTTCGAGCTCTACAATCTTGGGTTTTCGGTTTTCGATTTCAGAACTCGTGGCTACTAGGTCTCGTTTCATCTAGTTAGCCGCGAAATGTGGTTTCTTTACGTAAACAGTTTTATGAATATCCGTTGACTCCGAGTTCTGAATTCGGTGATTTTTAGCTTGATTTCACACTACTTTTCGAGCTCTACAATCCTGGTGTTTCGGATTTTGATTTCAGAACTCGTGGCTAGTAGGTCTTGTTTCACCTAGTTAGCCGCGAAATGTGGTTTCTTTACAAAAACGGTTTTATGAATATCCGTTGACTCCGAGTTCTGAATTCAGTGATTTTTAGCTTGATTTCACACTACTTTTCGAGCTCTACAATCTTGGCATTTCGGATTTTGATTTCAGAACTCGTGGCTAGTAGGTCTCGATTCACCTAGTTAGCCGCGAAATGTGGTTTCTTTACGTAAACGGTTTTATGAATATCCGTTGACTCCGAGTTCTCAATTCGGTGATTTTTAGCTTGATTTCACACTACTTTTCGATCTCTACAATCCTATGTTTTCGGATTTTGATTTCAGAACTCGTGGCTAGTTGGTCTCGTTTCACCTAGTTAGCCGCAAAATGTGGTTTCTTTACGTAAACGGTTTTATGAATATCCGTTGACTCCGAGTTCTGAATTCGGTGATTTTTAGCTTAATTTCACACTACTTTTCGTGATTTACGATCCTGGAGTTTTGGATTATGATTCCAGAACTCGTGTCTAATTGGTCTCGTTTCACCTAGTTAGCCGCGAAATATGGTTTCTTTACGTAAACAGTTTTACGAATATCCGTTGACTCCGAGTTCTGAATTCGGTGATTTTTAGCTTGATTTCACACTACTTTTCGAGCTCTACAATCCTGGTGTTTCGGATTTTGATTTCAGAACTCTTGTCTAGTAGGTCTCGTTTCACCTAGTTAGCCGCGAAATGTGGTTTTTTTACGTAAACGGTTTTATGAATATCCGTTGACTCCGAGTTCTCAATTCGGTGATTTTTAGCTTGATTTCACACTACTTTTCGAGCTTTACAATCCTGTTGTTTCGGATTTTGATTTCAGAAGTCGTGGCTAGTAGGTCTCGTTTCATCTAGTTAGCCGCGAAATGTGGTTTCTTTACGTAAACGGTTTTATGAATATCCGTTGACTCCGAGTTCTGAATTCGGTGATTTTTAGCTTGATTTCACACTACTTTTCGAGCTCTACAATCCTGGCATATCGGATTTTGATTTCAGAACTCGTGGCTAGTAGGTCTCGATTCACCTATTTAGCCGCGAAATGTGGTTTATTTACGTAAACGGTTTTGTGAATATCCGTTGACTCCGAGTTCTGAATTCGGTGATTTTTTGCTTGATTACACACTACTTTTCGAGCTCTACTATCCTAGCGTTTCGGATTTTGATTTCAGAACTCGTGGCTAGTAGGTCTTGTTTCATCTAGTTAGCCGCGAAATGTGGTTTCTTTACGTAAACGGTTTTATGAATATCCGTTTACTCCGAGTTCTGAATTCGGTGATTTTTAGCATGATTTCACACTACTTTTCGAGCTCTACAATCTTGGGTTTTCGGTTTTCGATTTCAGAACTCGCGGCTACTAGGTCTCGTTTCATCTAGTTAGCCGCGAAATGTGGTTTCTTTACGTAAACAGTTTTATGAATATCCGTTGACTCCGAGTTCTGAATTCGTTGATTTTTAGCTTGATTTCACACTAATTTTCGAGCTCTACAATCCTGGTGTTTCGGATTTTGATTTCAGAACTCGTGGCTAGTAGGTCTCGTTTCACCTAGTTAGCCGTGAAATGTGGTTTCTTTACGTAAACGGTTTTATGAATATCCGTTGACTCCGAGTTCTGAATTCAGTGATTTTTAGCTTGATTTCACACTACTTTTCGAGCTCTACAATCCTGGTGTTTTGGATTTTGATTTCAGAACTCGTGTCTGGTAGGTCTCGTTTCACCTAGTTAACCGCGAAATGTGGTTTTTTTACGTAAACAATTTTATGAATATCCGTTGACTCCGAGTTCTGAATTCGGTGATTTTTAGCTTGATTTCACACTACTTTTCGAGCTCTACAATCTTGGCATTTCGGATTTTGATTTCAGAACTCGTGGCTAGTAGGTCTCGATTCACCTATTTAGCCGCGAAATGTGGTTTCTTTACGTAAACGGTTTTATGAATATCCGTTGACTCCGAGTTCTCAATTCGGTGATTTTTTGCTTGATTACACACTACTTTTCGAGCTCTACTATCCTAGCGTTTCGGATTTTGATTTCAGAACTCGTGGCTAGTAGGTCTTGTTTCATCTAGTTAGCCGCGAAATGTGGTTTCTTTACGTAAACGGTTTTATGAATATCCGTTGACTCCGAGTTCTGAATTCGGTGATTTTTAGCTTGATTTCACACTACTTTTCGAGCTCTACAATATTGGGTTTTCGGTTTTCGATTTCAGAACTCGTGGTTACTAGGTCTCGTTTCATCTAGTTAGCCGCCAAATGTGGTTTCTTTACGTAAACAGTTTTATGAATATCCGTTGACTCCGAGTTCTGAATTCGGTGATTTTTTGCTTGATTACACACTACTTTTCGAGCTCTACTATCCTAGCATTTCGGATTTTGATTTCAGAACTCGTGGCTAGTAGGTCTCGTTTCACCTAGTTAGCCGCGAAATGTGGTTTATTTACGTAAACGGTTTTATGAATATCCGTTGACTCCGAGTTCTGAATTCGGTGATTTTTGGCTTGATTTCACACTACTTTTCGAGCTCTACAATCCTGGCATATCGGATTTTGATTTCAGAACTCGTGGCTAGTAGGTCTCGATTCACCTATTTAGCCGCGAAATGTGGTTTCTTTATGTAAACGGTTTTGTGAATATCCGTTGACTCCGAGTTCTGAATTCGGTGATTTTTTGCTTGATTACACACTACTTTTCGAGCTCTACTATCCTAGCATTTCGGATTTTGATTTCAGAACTCGTGGCTAGTAGGTCTCGTTTCACCTAGTTAGCCACGAAATGTGGTTTCTTTACGTAAACGGTTTTATGAATATCCGTTGACTCCGAGTTCTGAATTCTGTGATTTTTAGCTTGATTTCACACTACTTTTCGAGCTCTACAATCCTGTGTTTTCGGATTTTGATTTCAGAACTCGTGGCTAGTTGGTCTCGTTTCACCTAGTTAGCCGCGAAATCTGGTTTCTTTACGTAAACGGTTTTATGAATATCCGTTGACTCCGAGTTCTGAATTCGGTGATTTTTAGCTTGATTTCACACTACTTTTCGAGCTCTACAATCCTGGCATATCGGATTTTGATTTCAGAACTCGTGGCTAGTAGGTCTCGATTCACTTATTTAGCCGCGAAATGTGGTTTCTTTATGTAAACGGTTTTGTGAATATCCGTTGACTCCGAGTTCTGAATTCGGTGATTTTTTGCTTGATTTTACACTACTTTTCGAGCTCTGCTATCCTAGCGTTTCGGATTTTGATTTCAGAACTCGTGGCTACTAGGTCTCGTTTCATCTAATTAGCCGCGAAATGTGGTTTCTTTACGTAAACGGTTTTATGAATATCCGTTGACTCCGAGTTCTGAATTCGGTGATTTTTAGCTTGATTTCACACTACTTTTCGAGCTCTGCAATCTTGGGTTTTCGGTTTTCGATTTCAGAACTCGTGGCTACTAGGTCTCGTTTCATCTAATTAGCCGCGAAATGTGGTTTCTTTACGTAAACGGTTTTATGAATATCCGTTGACTCCGAGTTCTGAATTCGGTGATTTTTAGCTTGATTTCACACTACTTTTCGAGCTCTACAATCTTGGCATTTCGGATTTTGATTTCAGAACTCGTGGCTAGTAGGTCTTGTTTCACCTATTTAGCCGCGAAATGTGGTTTCTTTACAAAAACGGTTTTATGAATATCCGTTGACTCCGAGTTCTGAATTCGGTGATTTTTTGCTTGATTACACACTACTTTTCGAGCTCTACTATCCTAGCGTTTCGGATTTTGATTTCAGAACTCGTGGCTAGTAGGTCTCGATTCACCTATTTAGCCGCGAAATGTGGTTTCTTTACGTAAACGGTTTTATGAATATCCGTTGACTCCGAGTTCTCAATTCGGTGATTTTTTGCTTGATTACACACTACTTTTCGAGCTCTACTATCCTAGCGTTTCGGATTTTGATTTCAGAACTCGTGGCTAGTAGGTCTTGTTTCATCTAGTTAGCCGCGAAATGTGGTTTCTTTACGTAAACGGTTTTATGAATATCCGCTGACTCCGAGTTCTCAATTCGGTGATTTTTAGCTTGATTTCACACTACTTTTCGAGCTCTACAATCCTGTGTTTTCGGTTTTTGATTTCAGAACTCGTGGTTACTAGGTCTCGTTTCACCTAGTTAGCCGCCAAATGTGGTTTCTTTACGTAAACGGTTTTATGAATATCCGTTGACTCCGAGTTCTGAATTCGGTGATTTTTTGCTTGATTACACACTAATTTTCGAGCTCTACTATCCTAGCGTTTCGGATTTTGATTTCAGAACTCGTGGCTAGTAGGTCTTGTTTCATCCAGTTAGCCGCGAAATGTGGTTTCTTTACGTAAACGGTTTTATGAATATCCGTTGACTCAGAGTTCTGAATTCGGTGATTTTTAGCTTGATTTCACACTACTTTTCGAGCTCTACAATATTGGGTTTTCGGTTTTCGATTTCAGAACTCGTGGTTACTAGGTCTCGTTTCATCTAGTTAGCCGCCAAATGTGGTTTCTTTACGTAAACAGTTTTATGAATATCCGTTGACTCCGAGTTCTGAATTCGGTGATTTTTTGCTTGATTACACACTACTTTTCGAGCTCTACTATCCTAGCATTTCGGATTTTGATTTCAGAACTCGTGGCTAGTAGGTCTCGTTTCACCTAGTTAGCCGCGAAATGTGGTTTCTTTACGTAAACGGTTTTATGAATATCCGTTGACTCCGAGTTCTGAATTCGGTGATTTTCGGCTTGATTTCACACTACTTTTCGAGCTCTACAATCCTGGCATATCGGATTTTGATTTCAGAACTCGTGGCTAGTAGGTCTCAATTCACCTATTTAGCCGCGAAATGTGGTTTCTTTACGTAAACGGTTTTGTGAATATCCGTTGACTCCGAGTTCTGAATTCGGTGATTTTTTGCTTGATTACACACTACTTTTCGAGCTCTACTATCCTAGCGTTTCGGATTTTGATTTCAGAACTCGTGGCTAGTAGGTCATGTTTCACCTAGTTAGCCGCGAAATGTGGTTTCTTTACGTAAACGGTTTTATGAATATCCGTTGACTCCGAGTTCTGAATTCCGTGATTTTTAGCTTGATTTCACACTACTTTTCGAGCTCTACAATCCTGTGTTTTCGGATTTTGATTTCAGAACTCGTGGCTAGTTGGTCTCGTTTCACCTAGTTAGCCGCGAAATGTGGTTTCTTTACGTAAACGGTTTTATGAATATCCGTTGACTCCGAGTTCTGAATTCGGTGATTTTTAGCTTGATTTCACACTACTTTTCGAGCTCTGCAATCTTGGGTTTTCGGTTTTCGATTTCAGAACTCGTGGCTACTAGGTCTCGTTTCATCTAGTTAGCCGCGAAATGTGGTTTCTTTACGTAAACAGTTTTATGAATATCCGTTGACTCCGAGTTCTGAATTCGGTGATTTTTAGCTTGATTTCACACTACTTTTCGAGCTCTACAATCCTGGTGTTTCGGATTTTGATTTCAGAACTCGTGGCTAGTAGGTCTTGTTTCACCTAGTTAGCCGCGAAATGTGGTTTCTTTACAAAAACGGTTTTATGAATATCCGTTGACTCCTTGTTCTGAATTCGGTGATTTTTAGCTTGATTTCACACTACTTTTCGAGCTCTACAATCTTGGCATTTCGGATTTTGATTTCAGAACTCGTGGCTAGTAGGTCTCGATTCACCTATTTAGCCGCGAAATGTGGTTTCTTTACGTAAACGGTTTTATGAATATCCGTTGACTCCGAGTTCTCAATTCGGTGATTTTTTGCTTGATTACACACTACTTTTCGAGCTCTACTATCCTAGCGTTTCGGATTTTGATTTCAGAACTCGTGGCTAGTAGGTCTTGTTTCATCTAGTTAGCCGCGAAATGTGGTTTCTTTACGTAAACGGTTTTATGAATATCCGCTGACTCCGAGTTCTGAATTCGGTGATTTTTAGCTTGATTTCACACTACTTTTCGAGCTCTACAATCCTGTGTTTTCGGTTTTTGATTTCAGAACTCGTGGTTACTAGGTCTCGTTTCACCTAGTTAGCCGCCAAATGTGGTTTCTTTACGTAAACGGTTTTATGAATATCCGTTGACTCCGAGTTCTGAATTCGGTGATTTTTGGCTTGATTTCACACTACTTTTCGAGCTCTGCAATCTTGGGTTTTCGGTTTTCGATTTCAGAACTCGTGGCTACTAGGTCTCGTTTCATCTAATTAGCCGCGAAATGTGGTTTCTTTACGTAAACGGTTTTATGAATATCCGTTGACTCCGAGTTCTGAATTCGGTGATTTTTAGCTTGATTTCACACTACTTTTCGAGCTCTACAATCCTGGTGTTTCGGATTTTGATTTCAGAACTCGTGGCTAGTAGGTCTTGTTTCACCTAGTTAGCCGCGAAATGTGGTTTCTTTACAAAAACGGTTTTATGAATATCCGTTGACTCCTTGTTCTGAATTCGGTGATTTTTAGCTTGATTTCACACTACTTTTCGAGCTCTACAATCTTGGCATTTCGGATTTTTATTTCAGAACTCGTGGCTAGTAGGTCTCGATTCACCTATTTAGCCGCGAAATGTGGTTTCTTTACGTAAACGGTTTTATGAATATCCGTTGACTCCGAGTTCTCAATTCGGTGATTTTTTGCTTGATTACACACTACTTTTCGAGCTCTACTATCCTAGCGTTTCGGATTTTGATTTCAGAACTCGTGGCTAGTAGGTCTTGTTTCATCTAGTTAGCCGCGAAATGTGGTTTCTTTACGTAAACGGTTTTATGAATATCCGTTGACTCCGAGTTCTCAATTCGGTGATTTTTTGCTTGATTACACACTACTTTTCGAGCTCTACTATCCTAGCGTTTCGGATTTTGATTTCAGAACTCGTGGCTAGTAGGTCTTGTTTCATCTAGTTAGCCGCGAAATGTGGTTTCTTTACGTAAACGGTTTTATGAATATCCGTTGACTCCGAGTTCTGAATTCGGTGATTTTTTGCTTGATTACACACTACTTTTTGAGCTCTACTATCCTAGCATTTCGGATTTTGATTTCAGAACTCGTGGCTAGTAGGTCTCGTTTCACCTAGTTAGCCGCGAAATGTGGTTTCTTTACGTAAACGGTTTTATGAATATCCGTTGATTCCGAGTTCTGAATTCCGTGATTTTTAGCTTGATTTCACACTACTTTTCGAGCTCTACAATCCTGTGTTTTCGGATTTTGATTTCAGAACTCGTGGCTAGTTGGTCTCGTTTCACCTATTTAGTCGCGAAATGTGGTTTCTTTACGTAAACGGTTTTATGAATATCCGTTGACTCCGAGTTCTGAATTCGGTGATTTTTAGCTTGATTTCACACTACTTTTCGAGCTCTGCAATCTTGGGTTTTCGGTTTTCGATTTCAGAACTCGTGGCTACTAGGTCTCGTTTCATCTAGTTAGCCGCGAAATGTGTTTTCTTTACGTAAACAGTTTTATGAATATCCGTTGACTCCGAGTTCTGAATTCGGTGATTTTTAGCTTGATTTCACACTACTTTTCGAGCTCTACAATCCTGGTGTTTCGGATTTTGATTTCAGAACTCGTGGCTAGTAGGTCTTGTTTCACCTAGTTAGCCGCGAAATGTGGTTTCTTTACAAAAACGGTTTTATGAATATCCGTTGACTCCTTGTTCTGAATTCGGTGATTTTTAGCTTGATTTCACACTACTTTTCGAGCTCTACAATCTTGGCATTTCGGATTTTGATTTCAGAACTCGTGGCTAGTAGGTCTCGATTCACCTATTTAGCCGCGAAATGTGGTTTCTTTACGTAAACGGTTTTATGAATATCCGTTGACTCCGAGTTCTCAATTCGGTGATTTTTAGCTTGATTTCACACTACTTTTCGATCTCTACAATCCTATGTTTTCGGATTTTGATTTCCGAACTCGTGGCTAGTTGGTCTCGTTTCACCTAGTTAGCCGCAAAATGTGGTTTCTTTACGTAAACGGTTTTATGAATATCCGTTGACTCCGAGTTCTGAATTCGGTGATTTTTAGCTTAATTTCACACTACTTTTCGTGATTTACGATCCTGGAGTTTTGGATTATGATTCCAGAACTCGTGTCTAGTTGGTCTCGTTTCACCTAGTTAGCCGCGAAATATGGTTTCTTTACATAAACAGTTTTACGAATATCCGTTGACTCCGAGTTCTGAATTCGGTGATTTTTAGCTTGATTTCACACTACTTTTCGAGCTCTACAATCCTGGTGTTTCGGATTTTGATTTCAGAACTCTTGTCTAGTAGGTCTCGTTTCACCTAGTTAGCCGCGAAATGTGGTTTTTTTACGTAAACGGTTTTATGAATATCCGTTGACTCCGAGTTCTCAATTCGGTGATTTTTAGCTTGATTTCACACTACTTTTCGAGCTCTACAATCCTGTTGTTTCGGATTTTGATTTCAGAACTCGTGGCTAGTAGGTCTTGTTTCATCTAGTTAGCCGCGAAATGTGGTTTCTTTACGTAAACGGTTTTATGAATATCCGTTGACTCCGAGTTCTGAATTCGGTGATTTTTAGCTTGATTTCACACTACTTTTTGAGCTCTACAATCCTGGCATATCGGATTTTGATTTCAGAACTCGTGGCTAGTAGGTCTCGATTCACCTATTTAGCCGCGAAATGTGGTTTATTTACGTAAACGGTTTTGTGAATATCCGTTGACTCCGAGTTCTGAATTCGGTGATTTTTTGCTTGATTACACACTACTTTTCGAGCTCTACTATCCTAGCGTTTCGGATTTTGATTTCAGAACTCGTGGCTAGTAGGTCTTGTTTCATCTAGTTAGCCGCGAAATGTGGTTTCTTTACGTAAACGGTTTTATGAATATCCGTTTACTCCGAGTTCTGAATTCGGTGATTTTTAGCATGATTTCACACTACTTTTCGAGCTCTACAATCTTGGGTTTTCGGTTTTCGATTTCAGAACTCGTGGCTACTAGGTCTCGTTTCATCTAGTTAGCCGCGAAATGTGGTTTCTTTACGTAAACAGTTTTATGAATATCCGTTGACTCCGAGTTCTGAATTCGTTGATTTTTAGCTTGATTTCACACTAATTTTCGAGCTCTACAATCCTGGTGTTTCGGATTTTGATTTCAGAACTCGTGGCTAGTAGGTCTCGTTTCACCTAGTTAGCCGTGAAATGTGGTTTCTTTACGTAAACGGTTTTATGAATATCCGTTGACTCCGAGTTCTGAATTCAGTGATTTTTAGCTTGATTTCACACTACTTTTCGAGCTCTACAATCCTGGTGTTTTGGATTTTGATTTCAGAACTCGTGTCTGGTAGGTCTCGTTTCACCTAGTTAACCGCGAAATGTGGTTTTTTTACGTAAACAATTTTATGAATATCCGTTGACTCCGAGTTCTGAATTCGGTGATTTTTAGCTTGATTTCACACTACTTTTCGAGCTCTACAATCTTGGCATTTCGGATTTTGATTTCAGAACTCGTGGCTAGTAGGTCTCGATTCACCTATTTAGCCGCGAAATGTGGTTTCTTTACGTAAACGGTTTTATGAATATCCGTTGACTCCGAGTTCTCAATTCGGTGATTTTTTGCTTGATTACACACTACTTTTCGAGCTCTACTATCCTAGCGTTTCGGATTTTGATTTCAGAACTCGTGGCTAGTAGGTCTTGTTTCATCTAGTTAGCCGCGAAATGTGGTTTCTTTACGTAAACGGTTTTATGAATATCCGTTGACTCCGAGTTCTGAATTCGGTGATTTTTAGCTTGATTTCACACTACTTTTCGAGCTCTACAATATTGGGTTTTCGGTTTTCGATTTCAGAACTCGTGGTTACTAGGTCTCGTTTCATCTAGTTAGCCGCCAAATGTGGTTTCTTTACGTAAACAGTTTTATGAATATCCGTTGACTCCGAGTTCTGAATTCAGTGATTTTTTGCTTGATTACACACTACTTTTCGAGCTCTACTATCCTAGCATTTCGGATTTTGATTTCAGAACTCGTGGCTAGTAGGTCTCGTTTCACCTAGTTAGCCGCGAAATGTGGTTTATTTACGTAAACGGTTTTATGAATATCCGTTGACTCCGAGTTCTGAATTCGGTGATTTTTGGCTTGATTTCACACTACTTTTCGAGCTCTACAATCCTGGCATATCGGATTTTGATTTCAGAACTCGTGGCTAGTAGGTCTCGATTCACCTATTTAGCCGCGAAATGTGGTTTCTTTATGTAAACGGTTTTGTGAATATCCGTTGACTCCGAGTTCTGAATTCGGTGATTTTTTGCTTGATTACACACTACTTTTCGAGCTCTACTATCCTAGCGTTTCGGATTTTGATTTCAGAACTCGTGGCTAGTAGGTCTCGTTTCACCTAGTTAGCCACGAAATGTGGTTTCTTTACGTAAACGGTTTTATGAATATCCGTTGACTCCGAGTTCTGAATTCTGTGATTTTTAGCTTGATTTCACACTACTTTTCGAGCTCTACAATCCTGTGTTTTCGGATTTTGATTTCAGAACTCGTGGCTAGTTGGTCTCGTTTCACCTAGTTAGCCGCGAAATCTGGTTTCTTTACGTAAACGGTTTTATGAATATCCGTTGACTCCGAGTTCTGAATTCGGTGATTTTTAGCTTGATTTCACACTACTTTTCGAGCTCTACAATCCTGGCATATCGGATTTTGATTTCAGAACTCGTGGCTAGTAGGTCTCGATTCACTTATTTAGCCGCGAAATGTGGTTTCTTTACGTAAACGGTTTTGTCAATATCCGTTGACTCCGAGTTCTGAATTCGGTGATTTTTTGCTTGATTACACACTACTTTTCGAGCTCTACTATCCTAGCGTTTCGGATTTTGATTTCAGAACTCGTGGCTAGTAGGTCTTGTTTCACCTAGTTAGCCACGAAATGTGGTTTCTTTACGTAAACGGTTTTATGAATATCCGTTGACTCCGAGTTCTGAATTCCGTGATTTTTAGCTTGATTTCACACTACTTTTCGAGCTCTACAATCCTGTGTTTTCGGATTTTGATTTCAGAACTCGTGGCTAGTTGGTCTCGTTTCACCTAGTTAGCCGCGAAATGTGGTTTCTTTACGTAAACGGTTTTATGAATATCTGTTGACTCCGAGTTCTGAATTCGGTGATTTTTAGCTTGATTTCACACTACTTTTCGAGCTCTGCAATCTTGGGTTTTCGGTTTTCGATTTCAGAACTCGTGGCTACTAGGTCTCGTTTCATCTAGTTAGCCGCGAAATGTGTTTTCTTTACGTAAACAGTTTTATGAATTTCCGTTGACTCCGAGTTCTGAATTCGGTGATTTTTAGCTTGATTTCACACTACTTTTCGAGCTCTACAATCCTGGTGTTTCGGATTTTGATTTCAGAACTTGTGGCTAGTAGGTCTTGTTTCACCTAGTTAGCCGCGAAATGTGGTTTCTTTACAAAAACGGTTTTATGAATATCCGTTGACTCCTTGTTCTGAATTCGGTGATTTTTAGCTTGATTTCACACTACTTTTCGAGCTCTACAATCTTGGCATTTCGGATTTTGATTTCAGAACTCGTGGCTAGTAGGTCTCGATTCACCTATTTAGCCGCGAAATGTGGTTTCTTTACGTAAACGGTTTTATGAATATCCGTTGACTCCGAGTTCTCAATTCGGTGATTTTTAGCTTGATTTCACACTACTTTTCGATCTCTACAATCCTATGTTTTCGGATTTTGATTTCAGAACTCGTGGCTAGTTGGTCTCGTTTCACCTAGTTAGCCGCAAAATGTGGTTTCTTTACGTAAACGGTTTTATGAATATCCGTTGACTCCGAGTTCTGAATTCGGTGATTTTTAGCTTAATTTCACACTACTTTTCGTGATTTACGATCCTGGAGTTTTGGATTATGATTCCAGAACTCGTGTCTAGTTGGTCTCGTTTCACCTAGTTAGCCGCGAAATATGGTTTCTTTACGTAAACAGTTTTACGAATATCCGTTGACTCCGAGTTCTGAATTCGGTGATTTTTAGCTTGATTTCACACTACTTTTCGAGCTCTACAATCCTGGTGTTTCGGATTTTGATTTCAGAACTCGTGTCTAGTAGGTCTCGTTTCACCTAGTTAGCCGCGAAATGTGGTTTCTTTACGTAAACGGTTTTATGAATATCCGTTGACTCCGAGTTCTCAATTCGGTGATTTTTAGCTTGATTTCACACTACTTTTCGAGCTCTACAATCCTGTTGTTTCGGATTTTGATTTCAGAACTCGTGGCTAGTAGGTCTCGTTTCACCTAGTTAGCCGCGAAATGTGGTTTCTTTACGTAAACGGTTTTATGAATATCCGTTGACTCCGAGTTCTGAATTCGGTGATTTTTAGCTTGATTTCACACTACTTTTCGAGCTCTACAATCCTGGCATATCGGATTTTGATTTCAGAACTCGTGGCTAGTAGGTCTCGATTCACCTATTTAGCCGCGAAATGTGGTTTATTTACGTAAACGGTTTTGTGAATATCCGTTGACTCCGAGTTCTGAATTCGGTGATTTTTTGCTTGATTACACACTACTTTTCGAGCTCTACTATCCTAGCGTTTCGGATTTTGATTTCAGAACTCGTGGCTAGTAGGTCTTGTTTCATCTAGTTAGCCGCGAAATGTGGTTTCTTTACGTAAACGGTTTTATGAATATCCGTTGACTCCGAGTTCTGAATTCGGTGATTTTTAGCATGATTTCACACTACTTTTCGAGCTCTACAATCTTGGGTTTTCGGTTTCCGATTTCAGAACTCGTGGCTACTAGGTCTCGTTTCATCTAGTTAGCCGCGAAATGTGGTTTCTTTACGTAAACAGTTTTATGAATATCCGTTGACTCCGAGTTCTGAATTCGTTGATTTTTAGCTTGATTTCACACTAATTTTCAAGCTCTACAATCCTGGTGTTTCGGATTTTGATTTCAGAACTCGTGGCTAGTAGGTCTCGTTTCACCTAGTTAGCCGTGAAATGTGGTTTCTTTACGTAAACGGTTTTATGAATATCCGTTGACTCCGAGTTCTGAATTCAGTGATTTTTAGCTTGATTTCACACTACTTTTCGAGCTCTACAATCCTGGTTTTTTGGATTTTGATTTCAGAACTCGTGTCTAGTAGGTCTCGTTTCACCTAGTTAACCGCGAAATGTGGTTTTTTTACGTAAACGATTTTATGAATATCCGTTGACTCCGAGTTCTGAATTCGGTGATTTTTAGCTTGATTTCACACTACTTTTCGAGCTCTACAATCTTGGCATTTCGGATTTTGATTTCAGAACTCGTGGCTAGTAGGTCTCGATTCACCTATTTAGCCGCGAAATGTGGTTTCTTTACGTAAACGGTTTTATGAATATCCGTTGACTCCGAGTTCTCAATTCGGTGATTTTTTGCTTGATTACACACTACTTTTCGAGCTCTACTATCCTAGCGTTTCGGATATTGATTTCAGAACTCGTGGCTAGTAGGTCTTGTTTCATCTAGTTAGCCGCGAAATGTGGTTTCTTTACGTAAACGGTTTTATGAATATCCGTTGACTCCGAGTTCTGAATTCGGTGATTTTTAGCTTGATTTCACAGTACTTTTCGAGCTCTACAATATTGGGTTTTCGGTTTTCGATTTCAGAACTCGTGGTTACTAGGTCTCGTTTCATCTAGTTAGCCGCCAAATGTGGTTTCTTTACGTAAACAGTTTTATGAATATCCGTTGACTCCGAGTTCTGAATTCGGTGATTTTTGGCTTGATTTCACACTACTTTTCGAGCTCTACAATCCTGGCATATCGGATTTTGATTTCAGAACTCGTGGCTAGTAGGTCTCGATTCACCTATTTAGCCGCGAAATGTGGTTTCTTTACGTAAACGGTTTTGTGAATATCCGTTGACTCCGAGTTCTGAATTCGGTGATTTTTTGCTTGATTACACACTACTTTTCGAGCTCTACTATCCTAGCGTTTCGGATTTTGATTTCAGAACTCGTGGCTAGTAGGTCTCGTTTCACCTAGTTAGCCGCGAAATGTGGTTTCTTTACGTAAACGGTTTTATGAATATCCGTTGACTCCGAGTTCTGAATTCCGTGATTTTTAGCTTGATTTCACACTACTTTTCGAGCTCTACAATCCTGTGTTTTCGGATTTTGATTTCAGAACTCGTGGCTAGTTGGTCTCGTTTCACCTAGTTAGCCGCGAAATGTGGTTTCTTTACGTAAACGGTTTTATGAATATCCGTTGACTCCGAGTTCTGAATTCGGTGATTTTTAGCTTGATTTCACACTACTTTTCGAGCTCTGAAATCTTGGGTTTTCGGTTTTCGATTTCAGAACTCGTGGCTACTAGGTCTCGTTTCATCTAGTTAGCCGCGAAATGTGGTTTCTTTACGTAAACAGTTTTATGAATATCCGTTGACTCCGAGTTCTGAATTCGGTGATTTTTAGCTTGATTTCACACTACTTTTCGAGCTCTACAATCCTGGTGTTTCGGATTTTGATTTCAGAACTCGTGGCTAGTAGGTCTTGTTTCACCTAGTTAGCCGCGAAATGTGGTTTCTTTACAAAAACGGTTTTATGAATATCCGTTGACTCCTTGTTCTGAATTCGGTGATTTTTAGCTTGATTTCACACTACTTTTCGAGCTCTACAATCTTGGAATTTCGGATTTTGATTTCGGAAGTCGTGGCTAGTAGGTCTCGTTTCACCTAGTTAGCCGCGAAATGTGGTTTCTTTACGTAAACGGTTTTATGAATATCCGTTGACTCCGAGTTCTGAATTCGGTGATTTTTAGCTTGATTTCACACTACTTTTCGATCTCTACAATCCTACGTTTTCGGATTTTGATTTCAGAACTCGTGGCTAGTTGGTCTCGTTTCACCTAGTTAGCCGCAAAATGTGGTTTCTTTACGTAAACGGTTTTATGAATATCCGTTGACTCCGAGTTCTGAATTTGGTGATTTTTAGCTTAATTTCACACTACTTTTCGTGATTTACGATCCTGGAGTTTTGGATTATGATTCCAGAACTCGTGTCTAGTTGGTCTCGTTTCACCTAGTTAGCCGCGAAATATGGTTTCTTTACGTGAACAGTTTTACGAATATCCGTTGACTCCGAGTTCTGAATTCGGTGATTTTTAGCTTGATTTCACACTACTTTTCGAGCTCTACAATCCTGGTGTTTCGGATTTTGATTTCAGAACTCGTGTCTAGTAGGTCTCGTTTCACCTAGTTAGCCGCGAAATGTGGTTTCTTTACGTAAACGGTTTTATGAATATCCGTTGACTCCGAGTTCTGAATTCGGTGATTTTTAGCTTGATTTCACACTACTTTTCGAGCTCTACAATCTTGGCATTTCGGATTTTGATTTCAGAACTCGTGGCTAGTAGGTCTCGATTCACCTAGTTAGCCGCGAAATGTGGTTTCTTTACGTAAACGGTTTTATGAATATCCGTTGACTCCGAGTTCTCAATTCGGTGATTTTTTGCTTGATTACACACTACTTTTCGAGCTCTACTATCCTAGCGTTTCGGATATTGATTTCAGAACTCGTGGCTAGTAGGTCTTGTTTCATCTAGTTAGCCGCGAAATGTGGTTTCTTTACGTAAACGGTTTTATGAATATCCGTTGACTCCGAGTTCTGAATTCGGTGATTTTTAGCTTGATTTCACAGTACTTTTCGAGCTCTACAATATTGGGTTTTCGGTTTTCGATTTCAGAACTCGTGGTTACTAGGTCTCGTTTCATCTAGTTAGCCGCCAAATGTGGTTTCTTTACGTAAACAGTTTTATGAATATCCGTTGACTCCGAGTTCTGAATTCGGTGATTTTTGGCTTGATTTCACACTACTTTTCGAGCTCTACAATCCTGGCATATCGGATTTTGATTTCAGAACTCGTGGCTAGTAGGTCTCGATTCACCTATTTAGCCGCGAAATGTGGTTTCTTTACGTAAACGGTTTTGTGAATATCCGTTGACTCCGAGTTCTGAATTCGGTGATTTTTTGCTTGATTACACACTACTTTTCGAGCTCTACTATCCTAGCGTTTCGGATTTTGATTTCAGAACTCGTGGCTAGTAGGTCTCGTTTCACCTAGTTAGCCGCGAAATGTGGTTTCTTTACGTAAACGGTTTTATGAATATCCGTTGACTCCGAGTTCTGAATTCCGTGATTTTTAGCTTGATTTCACACTACTTTTCGAGCTCTACAATCCTGTGTTTTCGGATTTTGATTTCAGAACTCGTGGCTAGTTGGTCTCGTTTCACCTAGTTAGCCGCGAAATGTGGTTTCTTTACGTAAACGGTTTTATGAATATCCGTTGACTCCGAGTTCTGAATTCGGTGATTTTTAGCTTGATTTCACACTACTTTTCGAGCTCTGAAATCTTGGGTTTTCGGTTTTCGATTTCAGAACTCGTGGCTACTAGGTCTCGTTTCATCTAGTTAGCCGCGAAATGTGGTTTCTTTACGTAAACAGTTTTATGAATATCCGTTGACTCCGAGTTCTGAATTCGGTGATTTTTAGCTTGATTTCACACTACTTTTCGAGCTCTACAATCCTGGTGTTTCGGATTTTGATTTCAGAACTCGTGGCTAGTAGGTCTTGTTTCACCTAGTTAGCCGCGAAATGTGGTTTCTTTACAAAAACGGTTTTATGAATATCCGTTGACTCCTTGTTCTGAATTCGGTGATTTTTAGCTTGATTTCACACTACTTTTCGAGCTCTACAATCTTGGAATTTCGGATTTTGATTTCGGAAGTCGTGGCTAGTAGGTCTCGTTTCACCTAGTTAGCCGCGAAATGTGGTTTCTTTACGTAAACGGTTTTATGAATATCCGTTGACTCCGAGTTCTGAATTCGGTGATTTTTAGCTTGATTTCACACTACTTTTCGATCTCTACAATCCTACGTTTTCGGATTTTGATTTCAGAACTCGTGGCTAGTTGGTCTCGTTTCACCTAGTTAGCCGCAAAATGTGGTTTCTTTACGTAAACGGTTTTATGAATATCCGTTGACTCCGAGTTCTGAATTTGGTGATTTTTAGCTTAATTTCACACTACTTTTCGTGATTTACGATCCTGGAGTTTTGGATTATGATTCCAGAACTCGTGTCTAGTTGGTCTCGTTTCACCTAGTTAGCCGCGAAATATGGTTTCTTTACGTGAACAGTTTTACGAATATCCGTTGACTCCGAGTTCTGAATTCGGTGATTTTTAGCTTGATTTCACACTACTTTTCGAGCTCTACAATCCTGGTGTTTCGGATTTTGATTTCAGAACTCGTGTCTAGTAGGTCTCGTTTCACCTAGTTAGCCGCGAAATGTGGTTTCTTTACGTAAACGGTTTTATGAATATCCGTTGACTCCGAGTTCTCAATTCGGTGATTTTTAGCTTGATTTCACACTACTTTTCGAGCTCTACAATCCTGTTGTTTCGGATTTTGATTTCAGAACTCGTGGCTAGTAGGTCTCGTTTCACCTAGTTAGCCGCGAAATGTGGTTTCTTTACGTAAACGGTTTTATGAATATCCGTTGACTCCGAGTTCTGAATTCGGTGATTTTTAGCTTGATTTCACACTACTTTTCGAGCTCTACAATCCTGGCATATCGGATTTTGATTTCAGAACTCGTGGCTAGTAGGTCTCGATTCACCTATTTAGCCGCGAAATGTGATTTATTTACGTAAACGGTTTTGTGAATATCCGTTGACTCCGAGTTCAGAATTCGGTGATTTTTTGCTTGATTACACACTACTTTTCGAGCTCTACTATCCTCGCGTTTCGGATTTTGATTTCAGAACTCGTGGCTAGTAGGTCTTGTTTCATCTAGTTAGCCGCGAAATGTGGTTTCTTTACGTAAAAGGTTTTATGAATATCCGTTGACTCCGAGTTCTGAATTTCGGTGATTTTTAGCATGATTTCACACTACTTTTTGAGCTCTACAATCTTAGGTTTTCGCTTTTCGATTTCAGAACTCGTGGCTACTAGGTCTCGTTTCATCTAGTTAGCCGCGAAATGTGGTTTCTTTACGTAAACAGTTTTATGAATATCCGTTGACTCCGAGTTCTGAATTCGTTGATTTTTAGCTTGATTTCACACTACTTTTCGAGCTCTACAATCCTGGTGTTTTGGATTTTGATTTCAGAACTCGTGGCTAGTAGGTCTCGTTTCACCTAGTTAGCCGTGAAATGTGGTTTCTTTACGTAAACGGTTTTATGAATATCCGTTGACTCCGAGTTCTGAATTCAGTGATTTTTAGCTTGATTTCACACTACTTTTCGAGCTCTACAATCCTGGTGTTTCGGATTTTGATTTCAGAACTCGTGTCTAGTAGGTCTCGTTTCACCTAGTTAACCGCGAAATGTGGATTTTTTACGTAAACAATTTTATGAATATCCGTTGACTCCGAGTTCTGAATTCGGTGATTTTTAGCTTGATTTCACACTACTTTTCGAGCTCTACAATCCTGGCATATCGGATTTTGATTTCAGAACTCGTGGCTAGTAGGTCTTGATTCACCTATTTAGCCGCGAAATGTGGTTTCTTTACGTAAACAGTTTTGTGAATATCCGTTGACTCCGAGTTCTGAATTCGGTGATTTTTAGCTTAATTTCACACTACTTTTCGAGCTCTACGATCCTGGAGTTTCGGATTTTGATTCCAGAACTCGTGGCTAGTTGGTCTCGTTTCACCTAGTTAGCCGCGAAATATGGTTTCTTTACGTAAACAGTTTTACGAATATCCGTTGACTCCGAGTTCTGAATTCGGTGATTTTTAGCTTGATTTCACACTACTTTTCGAGCTCTACAATCCTGGTGTTTCGGATTTTGATTTCAGAACTCGTGTCTAGTAGGTCTCGTTTCACCTAGTTAGCCGCGAAATGTGGTTTCTTTTCGTAAACGGTTTTATGAATATCCGTTGACTCCGAGTTCTCAATTCGGTGATTTTTAGCTTGATTTCACACTACTTTTCGAGCTCTACAATCCTGTTGTTTCGGATTTTGATTTCAGAACTCGTGGCTAGTAGGTCTCGTTTCACCTAGTTAGCTGCGAAATGTGGTTTCTTTACGTAAACGGTTTTATGAATATCCGTTGACTCCGAGTTCTGAATTCGGTGATTTTTAGCTTGATTTCACACTACTTTTCGAGCTCTACAATCCTGGTGTTTCGGATTTTGATTTCAGAACTCGTGTCTAGTAGGTCTCGTTTCACCTTGTTAGCCGCGAAATGTGGTTTCTTTACGTAAACGGTTTTATGAATATCCGTTGACTCCGAGTTCTGAATTCGGTGATTTTTAGCTTAATTTCACACTACTTTTCGTGATTTACGATCCTGGAGTTTTGGATTATGATTCCAGAACTCGTGTCTAGTTGGTCTCGTTTCACCTAGTTAGCCGCGAAATATGGTTTCTTTACGTAAACAGTTTTACGAATATCCGTTGACTCCGAGTTCTGAATTCGGTGATTTTTAGCTTGATTTCACACTACTTTTCGAGCTCTACAATCCTGGTGTTTCGGATTTTGATTTCAGAACTCGTGTCTAGTAGGTCTCGTTTCACCTAGTTAGCCGCGAAATGTGGTTTCTTTACGTAAACGGTTTTATGAATATCCGTTGACTCCGAGTTCTCAATTCGGTGATTTTTAGCTTGATTTCACACTACTTTTCGAGCTCTACAATCCTGTTGTTTCGGATTTTGATTTCAGAACTCGTGGCTAGTAGGTCTCGTTTCACCTAGTTAGCCGCGAAATGTGGTTTCTTTACGTAAACGGTTTTATGAATATCCGTTGACTCCGAGTTCTGAATTCGGTGATTTTTAGCTTGATTTCACACTACTTTTCGAGCTCTACAATCCTGGCATATCGGATTTTGATTTCAGAACTCGTGGCTAGTAGGTCTCGATTCACCTATTTAGCCGCGAAATGTGGTTTATTTACGTAAACGGTTTTGTGAATATCCGTTGACTCCGAGTTCAGAATTCGGTGATTTTTTGCTTGATTACACACTACTTTTCGAGCTCTACTATCCTCGCGTTTCGGATTTTGATTTCAGAACTCGTGGCTAGTAGGTCTTGTTTCATCTAGTTAGCCGCGAAATGTGGTTTCTTTACGTAAAAGGTTTTATGAATATCCGTTGACTCCGAGTTCTGAATTTCGGTGATTTTTAGCATGATTTCACACTACTTTTTGAGCTCTACAATCTTAGGTTTTCGGTTTTCGATTTCAGAACTCGTGGATACTAGGTCTCGTTTCATCTAGTTAGCCGCGAAATGTGGTTTCTTTACGTAAACAGTTTTATGAATATCCGTTGACTCCGAGTTCTGAATTCGTTGATTTTTAGCTTGATTTCACACTACTTTTCGAGCTCTACAATCCTGGTGTTTTGGATTTTGATTTCAGAACTCGTGGCTAGTAGGTCTCGTTTCACCTAGTTAGCCGTGAAATGTGGTTTCTTTACGTAAACGGTTTTATGAATATCCGTTGACTCCGAGTTCTGAATTCAGTGATTTTTAGCTTGATTTCACACTACTTTTCGAGCTCTACAATCCTGGTTTTTTGGATTTTGATTTCAGAACTCGTGTCTAGTAGGTCTCGTTTCACCTAGTTAACCGCGAAATGTGGTTTTTTTACGTAAACGATTTTATGAATATCCGTTGACTCCGAGTTCTGAATTCGGTGATTTTTAGCTTGATTTCACACTACTTTTCGAGCTCTACAATCTTGGCATTTCGGATTTTGATTTCAGAACTCGTGGCTAGTAGGTCTCGATTCACCTATTTAGCCGCGAAATGTGGTTTCTTTACGTAAACGGTTTTATGAATATCCGTTGACTCCGAGTTCTCAATTCGGTGATTTTTTGCTTGATTACACACTACTTTTCGAGCTCTACTATCCTAGCGTTTCGGATATTGATTTCAGAACTCGTGGCTAGTAGGTCTTGTTTCATCTAGTTAGCCGCGAAATGTGGTTTCTTTACGTAAACGGTTTTATGAATATCCGTTGACTCCGAGTTCTGAATTCGGTGATTTTTAGCTTGATTTCACAGTACTTTTCGAGCTCTACAATATTGGGTTTTCGGTTTTCGATTTCAGAACTCGTGGTTACTAGGTCTCGTTTCATCTAGTTAGCCGCCAAATGTGGTTTCTTTACGTAAACAGTTTTATGAATATCCGTTGACTCCGAGTTCTGAATTCGGTGATTTTTGGCTTGATTTCACACTACTTTTCGAGCTCTACAATCCTGGCATATCGGATTTTGATTTCAGAACTCGTGGCTAGTAGGTCTCGATTCACCTATTTAGCCGCGAAATGTGGTTTCTTTACGTAAACGGTTTTGTGAATATCCGTTGACTCCGAGTTCTGAATTCGGTGATTTTTTGCTTGATTACACACTACTTTTCGAGCTCTACTATCCTAGCGTTTCGGATTTTGATTTCAGAACTCGTGGCTAGTAGGTCTCGTTTCACCTAGTTAGCCGCGAAATGTGGTTTCTTTACGTAAACGGTTTTATGAATATCCGTTGACTCCGAGTTCTGAATTCCGTGATTTTTAGCTTGATTTCACACTACTTTTCGAGCTCTACAATCCTGTGTTTTCGGATTTTGATTTCAGAACTCGTGGCTAGTTGGTCTCGTTTCACCTAGTTAGCCGCGAAATGTGGTTTCTTTACGTAAACGGTTTTATGAATATCCGTTGACTCCGAGTTCTGAATTCGGTGATTTTTAGCTTGATTTCACACTACTTTTCGAGCTCTGAAATCTTGGGTTTTCGGTTTTCGATTTCAGAACTCGTGGCTACTAGGTCTCGTTTCATCTAGTTAGCCGCGAAATGTGGTTTCTTTACGTAAACAGTTTTATGAATATCCGTTGACTCCGAGTTCTGAATTCGGTGATTTTTAGCTTGATTTCACACTACTTTTCGAGCTCTACAATCCTGGTGTTTCGGATTTTGATTTCAGAACTCGTGGCTAGTAGGTCTTGTTTCACCTAGTTAGCCGCGAAATGTGGTTTCTTTACAAAAACGGTTTTATGAATATCCGTTGACTCCTTGTTCTGAATTCGGTGATTTTTAGCTTGATTTCACACTACTTTTCGAGCTCTACAATCTTGGAATTTCGGATTTTGATTTCGGAAGTCGTGGCTAGTAGGTCTCGTTTCACCTAGTTAGCCGCGAAATGTGGTTTCTTTACGTAAACGGTTTTATGAATATCCGTTGACTCCGAGTTCTGAATTCGGTGATTTTTAGCTTGATTTCACACTACTTTTCGATCTCTACAATCCTACGTTTTCGGATTTTGATTTCAGAACTCGTGGCTAGTTGGTCTCGTTTCACCTAGTTAGCCGCAAAATGTGGTTTCTTTACGTAAACGGTTTTATGAATATCCGTTGACTCCGAGTTCTGAATTCAGTGATTTCTAGCTTGATTTCACACTACTTTTCGAGCTCTACAATCCTGGTGTTTCGGATTTTGATTTCAGAACTCGTGTCTAGTAGGTCTCGTTTCACCTAGTTAACCGCGAAATGTGGTTTTTTTACGTAAACAATTTTATGAATATCCGTTGACTCCGAGTTCTGAATTCGGTGATTTTTAGCTTGATTTCACACTACTTTTCGAGCTCTACAATCCCGGCATATCGGATTTTGATTTCAGAACTCGTGTCTAGTAGGTCTTGATTCACCTAGTTAGCCGCGAAATGTGGTTTCTTTACATAAACAGTTTTGTGAATATCCGTTGACTCCGAGTTCTGAATTCGGTGATTTTTAGCTTAATTTCACACTACTTTTCGAGCTCTACGATCCTGGAGTTTCGGATTTTGATTCCAGAACTCGTGGCTAGTTGGTCTCGTTTCACCTAGTTAGCCGCGAAATATGGTTTCTTTACGTAAACAGTTTTACGAATATCCGTTGACTCCGAGTTCTGAATTCGGTGATTTTTAGCTTGATTTCACACTACTTTTCGAGCTCTACAATCCTGGTGTTTCGGATTTTGATTTCAGAACTCGTGTCTAGTAGGTCTCGTTTCACCTAGTTAGCCGCGAAATGTGGTTTCTTTACGTAAACGGTTTTATGAATATCCGTTGACTCCGAGTTCTCAATTCGGTGATTTTTAGCTTGATTTCACACTACTTTTCGAGCTCTACAATCCTGTTGTTTCGGATTTTGAT
This sequence comes from Euonymus europaeus, assembly GCA_963580455.1. Lineage (NCBI taxonomy): Eukaryota > Viridiplantae > Streptophyta > Magnoliopsida > Celastrales > Celastraceae > Euonymus > Euonymus europaeus. Next base: position 2,536,504 of record OY756962.1, read on the forward strand.
TTCAGAACTCGTGGCTAGTAGGTCTCGTTTCACCTAGTTAGCCGCGAAATGTGGTTTCTTTACGTAAACGGTTTTATGAATATCCGTTGACTCCGAGTTCTGAATTCGGTGATTTTTAGCTTGATTTCACACTACTTTTCGAGCTCTACAATCCTGGCATAGCGGATTTTGATTTCAGAACTCGTGGCTAGTAGGTCTCGATTCACCTATTTAGCCGCGAAATGTGGTTTATTTACGTAAACGGTTTTGTGAATATCCGTTGACTCCGAGTTCTGAATTCGGTGATTTTTTGCTTGATTACACACTACTTTTCGAGCTCTACTATCCTAGCGTTTCGGATTTTGATTTCAGAACTCGTGGCTAGTAGGTCTTGTTTCATCTAGTTAGCCGCGAAATGTGGTTTCTTTACGTAAACGGTTTTATGAATATCCGTTGACTCCGAGTTCTGAATTCGGTGATTTTTAGCATGATTTCACACTACTTTTCGAGCTCTACAATCTTGGGTTTTCGGTTTTCGATTTCAGAACTCGTGGCTAGTAGGTCTCGTTTCATCTAGTTAGCCGCGAAATGTGGTTTCTTTACGTAAACAGTTTTATGAATATCCGTTGACTCCGAGTTCTGAATTCGTTGATTTTTAGCTTGATTTCACACTACTTTTCGAGCTCTACAATCCTGGTGTTTCGGATTTTGATTTCAGAAATCGTGGCTAGTAGGTCTCGTTTCACCTAGTTAGCCGTGAAATGTGGTTTCTTTACGTAAACGGTTTTATGAATATCCGTTGACTCCGAGTTCTGAATTCAGTGATTTTTAGCTTGATTTCACACTACTTTTCGAGCTCTACAATCCTGGTGTTTCGGATTTTGATTTCAGAACTCGTGTCTAGTAGGTCTCGTTTCACCTAGTTAACCGCGAAATGTGGTTTTTTTACGTAAACAATTTTATGAATATCCATTGACTCCGAGTTCTGAATTCGGTGATTTTTAGCTTGATTTCACACTACTTTTCGAGCTCTACAATCCTGGCATATCGGATTTTGATTTCAGAACTCGTGGCTAGTAGGTCTTGATTCACCTATTTAGCCGCGAAATGTGGTTTCTTTACGTAAACAGTTTTGTGAATATCCGTTGACTCCGAGTTCTGAATTCGGTGATTTTTAGCTTAATTTCACACTACTTTTCGAGCTCTACGATCCTGGAGTTTCGGATTTTGATTCCAGAACTCGTGGCTAGTTGGTCTCGTTTCACCTAGTTAGCCGCGAAATATGGTTTCTTTACGTAAACAGTTTTACGAATATCCGTTGACTCCGAGTTCTGAATTCGGTGATTTTTAGCTTGATTTCACACTACTTTTCGAGCTCTACAATCCTGGTGTTTCGGATTTTGATTTCAGAACTCGTGTCTAGTAGGTCTCGTTTCACCTAGTTAGCCGCGAAATGTGGTTTCTTTACGTAAACGGTTTTATGAATATCCGTTGACTCCGAGTTCTCAATTCGGTGATTTTTAGCTTGATTTCACACTACTTTTCGAGCTCTACAATCCTGCTGTTTCGGATTTTGATTTCAGAACTCGTGGCTAGTAGGTCTCGTTTCACCTAGTTAGCTGCGAAATGTGGTTTCTTTAAGTAAACGGTTTTATGAATATCCGTTGACTCCGAGTTCTGAATTCGGTGATTTTTAGCTTGATTTCACACTACTTTTCGAGCTCTACAATCCTGGTGTTTCGGATTTTGATTTCAGAACTCGTGTCTAGTAGGTCTCGTTTCACCTTGTTAGCCGCGAAATGTGGTTTCTTTACGTAAACGGTTTTATGAATATCCGTTGACTCCGAGTTCTCAATTCGGTGATTTTTAGCTTGATTTCACACTACTTTTCGAGCTCTACAATCCTGTTGTTTCGGATTTTGATTTCACAACTCGTGGCTAGTAGGTCTCGTTTCACCTAGTTAGCCGCGAAATGTGGTTTCTTTACGTAAACGGTTTTATGAATATCCGTTGACTCCGAGTTCTGAATTCGGTGATTTTTAGCTTGATTTCACACTACTTTTCGAGCTCTACAATCCTGGCATATCGGATTTTGATTTCAGAACTCGTGGCTAGTAGGTCTCGATTCACCTATTTAGCCGCGAAATGTGGTTTATTTACGTAAACGGTTTTGTGAATATCCGTTGACTCCGAGTTCTGAATTCGGTGATTTTTTGCTTGATTACACACTACTTTTCGAGCTCTACTATCCTAGCGTTTCGGATTTTGATTTCAGAACTCGTGGCTAGTAGGTCTTGTTTCATCTAGTTAGCCGCGAAATGTGGTTTCTTTACGTAAATGGTTTTATGAATATCCGTTGACTCCGAGTTCTGAATTTCGGTGATTTTTAGCATGATTTCACACTACTTTTCGAGCTCTACAATCTTGGGTTTTCGGTTTTCGATTTCAGAACTCGTGGCTACTAGGTCTCGTTTCATCTAGTTAGCCGCGAAATGTGGTTTCTTTACGTAAACAGTTTTATGAATATCCGTTGACTCCGAGTTCTGAATTCGTTGATTTTTAGCTTGATTTCACACTACTTTTCGAGCTCTACAATCCTGGTGTTTCGGATTTTGATTTCAGAACTCGTGGCTAGTAGGTCTCGTTTCACCTAGTTAGCCGTGAAATGTGGTTTCTTTACGTAAACGGTTTTATGAATATCCGTTGACTCCGAGTTCTGAATTCAGTGATTTCTAGCTTGATTTCACACTACTTTTCGAGCTCTACAATCCTGGTGTTTCGGATTTTGATTTCAGAACTCGTGTCTAGTAGGTCTCGTTTCACCTAGTTAACCGCGAAATGTGGTTTTTTTACGTAAACAATTTTATGAATATCCGTTGACTCCGAGTTCTGAATTCGGTGATTTTTAGCTTGATTTCACACTACTTTTCGAGCTCTACAATCCCGGCATATCGGATTTTGATTTCAGAACTCGTGGCTAGTAGGTCTTGATTCACCTATTTAGCCGCGAAATGTGGTTTCTTTACATAAACAGTTTTGTGAATATCCGTTGACTCCGAGTTCTGAATTCGGTGATTTTTAGCTTAATTTCACACTACTTTTCGAGCTCTACGATCCTGGAGTTTCGGATTTTGATTCCAGAACTCGTGGCTAGTTGGTCTCGTTTCACCTAGTTAGCCGCGAAATATGGTTTCTTTACGTAAACAGTTTTACGAATATCCGTTGACTCCGAGTTCTGAATTCGGTGATTTTTAGCTTGATTTCACACTACTTTTCGAGCTCTACAATCCTGGTGTTTCGGATTTTGATTTCAGAACTCGTGTCTAGTAGGTCTCGTTTCACCTAGTTAGCCGCGAAATGTGGTTTCTTTACGTAAACGGTTTTATGAATATCCGTTGACTCCGAGTTCTCAATTCGGTGATTTTTAGCTTGATTTCACACTACTTTTCGAGCTCTACAATCCTGTTGTTTCGGATTTTGATTTCAGAACTCGTGGCTAGTAGGTCTCGTTTCACCTAGTTAGCCGCGAAATGTGGTTTCTTTACGTAAACGGTTTTATGAATATCCGTTGACTCCGAGTTCTGAATTCGGTGATTTTTAGCTTGATTTCACACTACTTTTCGAGCTCTACAATCCTGGCATATCGGATTTTGATTTCAGAACTCGTGGCTAGTAGGTCTCGATTCACCTATTTAGCCGCGAAATGTGGTTTATTTACGTAAACGGTTTTGTGAATATCCGTTGACTCCGAGTTCTGAATTCGGTGATTTTTTGCTTGATTACACACTACTTTTCGAGCTCTACTATCCTAGCGTTTCGGATTTTGATTTCAGAACTCGTGGCTAGTAGGTCTTGTTTCATCTAGTTAGCCGCGAAATGTGGTTTCTTTACGTAAACGGTTTTATGAATATCCGTTGACTCCGAGTTCTGAATTCGGTGATTTTTAGCATGATTTCACACTACTTTTCGAGCTCTACAATCTTGGGTTTTCGGTTTTCGATTTCAGAACTCGTGGCTAGTAGGTCTCGTTTCATCTAGTTAGCCGCGAAATGTGGTTTCTTTACGTAAACAGTTTTATGAATATCCGTTGACTCCGAGTTCTGAATTCGTTGATTTTTAGCTTGATTTCACACTACTTTTCGAGCTCTACAATCCTGGTGTTTCGGATTTTGATTTCAGAAATCGTGCCTAGTAGGTCTCGTTTCACCTAGTTAGCCGTGAAATGTGGTTTCTTTACGTAAACGGTTTTATGAATATCCGTTGACTCCGAGTTCTGAATTCAGTGATTTTTAGCTTGATTTCACACTACTTTTCGAGCTCTACAATCCTGGTGTTTCGGATTTTGATTTCAGAACTCGTGTCTAGTAGGTCTCGTTTCACCTAGTTAACCGCGAAATGTGGTTTTTTTACGTAAACAATTTTATGAATATCCATTGACTCCGAGTTCTGAATTCGGTGATTTTTAGCTTGATTTCACACTACTTTTCGAGCTCTACAATCCTGGCATATCGGATTTTGATTTCAGAACTCGTGGCTAGTAGGTCTTGATTCACCTATTTAGCCGCGAAATGTGGTTTCTTTACGTAAACAGTTTTGTGAATATCCGTTGACTCCGAGTTCTGAATTCGGTGATTTTTAGCTTAATTTCACACTACTTTTCGAGCTCTACGATCCTGGAGTTTCGGATTTTGATTCCAGAACTCGTGGCTAGTTGGTCTCGTTTCACCTAGTTAGCCGCGAAATATGGTTTCTTTACGTAAACAGTTTTACGAATATCCGTTGACTCCGAGTTCTGAATTCGGTGATTTTTAGCTTGATTTCACACTACTTTTCGAGCTCTACAATCCTGGTGTTTCTGATTTTGATTTCATAACTCGTGTCTAGTAGGTCTCGTTTCACCTAGTTAGCCGCGAAATGTGGTTTCTTTACGTAAACGGTTTTATGAATATCCGTTGACTCCGAGTTCTGAATTCGGTGATTTTTAGCTTGATTTCACACTACTTTTCGAGCTCTACAATCTTGGGTTTTCGGTTTTCGATTTCAGAACTCGTGGCTACTAGGTCTCGTTTCATCTAGTTAGCCGCGAAATGTGGTTTCTTTACGTAAACAGTTTTATGAATATCCATTGACTCCGAGTTATTAATTCAGTGATTTTTAGCTTGATTTCACACTACTTTTCGAGCTCTACAATCATGGTGTTTCGGATTTTGATTTCAGAACTCGTGGCTAGTACGTCTCGTTTCACCTAGATAGCCGCGAAATGTGGTTTCTTTACGTAAACGGTTTTATGAATATCCGTTGACTCCGAGTTCTGAATTCGGTGATTTTTAGCTTGATTTCACACTACTTTTCGAGCTCTACAATCCTGGTGTTTCGGATTTTGATTTCAGAACTCGTGGCTAGTAGGTCTCGTTTCACCTAGTTAGCCGCGAAATGTGGTTTCTTTACAAAAACGGTTTTATGAATATCCGTTGACTCCTTGTTCTGAATTCGGTGATTTTTAGCTTGATTTCACACTACTTTTCGAGCTCTACAATCCTATGTTTTCGGATTTTGATTTCAGAACTCGTGGCTAGTTAGTCTCGTTTCACCTAGTTAGCCGCAAAATGTGGTTTCTTTACGTAAACGGTTTTATGAATATCCGTTGACTCCGAGTTCTGAATTCGGTGATTTTTAGCTTGATTTCACACTACTTTTCGAGCTCTACAATCCTATGTTTTCGGATTTTGATTTCAGAACTCGTGGCTAGTTAGTCTCGTTTCACCTAGTTAGCCGCAAAATGTGGTTTCTTTACGTAAACGGTTTTATGAATATCCGTTGACTCCGAGTTCTGAATTCGGTGATTTTTAGCTTAATTTCACACTAATTTTCGAGCTCTACGATCCTGGAGTTTCGGATTTTGATTCCAGAACTCGTGGCTAGTTGGTCTCGTTTCACCTAGTTAGCCGCGAAATATGGTTTCTTTACGTAAACAGTTTTACGAATATCCGATGACTCCGAGTTCTGAATTCGGTGATTTTTAGCTTGATTTCACACTACTTTTCGAGCTCTACAATCCTGTTGTTTCGGATTTTGATTTCAGAACTCGTGGCTAGTAGGTCTCGTTTCACCCAGTTAGCCGCGAAATGTGGTTTCTTTACGTAAACGGTTTTATGAATATCCGTTGACTCCGAGTTCTGAATTCGGTGATTTTTAGCTTGATTTCACACTACTTTTTGAGCTCTACAATCCTGGCATATCGGATTTTGATTTCAGAACTCGTGGCTAGTAGGTCTCGATTCACCTATTTAGCCGCGAAATGTGGTTTCTTTACGTAAACGGTTTTGTGAATATCCGTTGACTCCGAGTTCTGAATTCGGTGATTTTTTGCTTGATTACACACTACTTTTCGAGCTATACTATCCTAGAGTTTCGGATTTTGATTTCAGAACTCGTGGCTAGTAGGTCTTGTTTCATTTAGTTAGCCGCGAAATGTGGTTTCTTTACGTAAACGGTTTTATGAATATCCGTTGACTCCGAGTTCTGAATTCGGTGATTTTTAGCTTGATTTCACACTACTTTTCGAGATCTACAATCTTTATTTTTCGGTTTTCGATTTCAGAACTCGTGGCTACTAGGTCTCGTTTCATCTAGTTAGCCGCGAAATGTGGTTTCTTTACGTAAACAGTTTTATGAATATCCGTTGACTCCGAGTTCTGAATTCGTTGATTTTTAGCTTGATTTCACACTACTTTTTGAGCTCTACAATCCTGGTGTTTCGGATTTTGATTTCAGAACTCATGGCTAGTAGGTCTCGTTTCACCTAGTTAGCCGCGAAATGTGGTTTCTTTACGTAAACGGTTTTATGAATATCCGTTGACTCCGAGTTCTGAATTCAGTGATTTTTAGCTTGATTTCACACTACTTTTCGAGCTCTACAATCCTGGTGTTTTCGGATTTTTATTTCAGAACTCGTGGCTAGTTGGTCTCGTTTCACCTAGTTAGCCGCGAAATGTGGTTTCTTTATGTAGACGGTTTTATGAATATCCGTTGACTCCGAGTTCTGAATTCGGTGATTTTTAGCTTGATTTCACACTACTTTTCGAGCTCTACAATCCTGGTGTTTCGGATTTTGATTTCAGAACTCGTGTCTAGTAGGTCTCGTTTCACCTAGTTAACCGCGAAATGTGGTTTTTTTACGTAAACAATTTTATGAATATCCATTGACTCCGAGTTCTGAATTCGGTGATTTTTAGCTTGATTTCACACTACTTTTCGAGCTCTACAATCCTATGTTTTCGGATTTTGATTTCAGAACTCGTGGCTAGTTAGTCTCGTTTCACCTAGTTAGCCGCAAAATGTGGTTTCTTTACGTAAACGGTTTTATGAATATCCGTTGACTCCGAGTTCTGAATTCGGTGATTTTTAGCATGATTTCACACTACTTTTCGAGCTCTACAATCTTGGGTTTTCGGTTTTCGATTTCAGAACTCGTGGCTAGTAGGTCTCGTTTCATCTAGTTAGCCGCGAAATGTGGTTTCTTTACGTAAACAGTTTTATGAATATCCGTTGACTCCGAGTTCTGAATTCGTTGATTTTTAGCTTGATTTCACACTACTTTTCGAGCTCTACAATCCTGGTGTTTCGGATTTTGATTTCAGAAATCGTGGCTAGTAGGTCTCGTTTCACCTAGTTAGCCGTGAAATGTGGTTTCTTTACGTAAACGGTTTTATGAATATCCGTTGACTCCGAGTTCTGAATTCAGTGATTTTTAGCTTGATTTCACACTACTTTTCGAGCTCTACAATCCTGGTGTTTCGGATTTTGATTTCAGAACTCGTGTCTAGTAGGTCTCGTTTCACCTAGTTAACCGCGAAATGTGGTTTTTTTACGTAAACAATTTTATGAATATCCATTGACTCCGAGTTCTGAATTCGGTGATTTTTAGCTTGATTTCACACTACTTTTCGAGCTCTACAATCCTGGCATATCGGATTTTGATTTCAGAACTCGTGGCTAGTAGGTCTTGATTCACCTATTTAGCCGCGAAATGTGGTTTCTTTACGTAAACAGTTTTGTGAATATCCGTTGACTCCGAGTTCTGAATTCGGTGATTTTTAGCTTAATTTCACACTACTTTTCGAGCTCTACGATCCTGGAGTTTCGGATTTTGATTCCAGAACTCGTGGCTAGTTGGTCTCGTTTCACCTAGTTAGCCGCGAAATATGGTTTCTTTACGTAAACAGTTTTACGAATATCCGTTGACTCCGAGTTCTGAATTCGGTGATTTTTAGCATGATTTCACACTACTTTTCGAGCTCTACAATCTTGGGTTTTCGGTTTTCGATTTCAGAACTCGTGGCTAGTAGGTCTCGTTTCATCTAGTTAGCCGCGAAATGTGGTTTCTTTACGTAAACAGTTTTATGAATATCCGTTGACTCCGAGTTCTGAATTCGTTGATTTTTAGCTTGATTTCACACTACTTTTCGAGCTCTACAATCCTGGTGTTTCGGATTTTGATTTCAGAAATCGTGCCTAGTAGGTCTCGTTTCACCTAGTTAGCCGTGAAATGTGGTTTCTTTACGTAAACGGTTTTATGAATATCCGTTGACTCCGAGTTCTGAATTCAGTGATTTTTAGCTTGATTTCACACTACTTTTCGAGCTCTACAATCCTGGTGTTTCGGATTTTGATTTCAGAACTCGTGTCTAGTAGGTCTCGTTTCACCTAGTTAACCGCGAAATGTGGTTTTTTTACGTAAACAATTTTATGAATATCCATTGACTCCGAGTTCTGAATTCGGTGATTTTTAGCTTGATTTCACACTACTTTTCGAGCTCTACAATCCTGGCATATCGGATTTTGATTTCAGAACTCGTGGCTAGTAGGTCTTGATTCACCTATTTAGCCGCGAAATGTGGTTTCTTTACGTAAACAGTTTTGTGAATATCCGTTGACTCCGAGTTCTGAATTCGGTGATTTTTAGCTTAATTTCACACTACTTTTCGAGCTCTACGATCCTGGAGTTTCGGATTTTGATTCCAGAACTCGTGGCTAGTTGGTCTCGTTTCACCTAGTTAGCCGCGAAATGTGGTTTCTTTACGTAAACGGTTTTATGAATATCCGTTGACTCCGAGTTCTCAATTCGGTGATTTTTAGCTTGATTTCACACTACTTTTCGAGCTCTACAATCCTGTTGTTTCGGATTTTGATTTCAGAACTCGTGGCTAGTAGGTCTCGTTTCACCTAGTTAGCCGCGAAATGTGGTTTCTTTACGTAAACGGTTTTATGAATATCCGTTGACTCCGAGTTCTGAATTCGGTGATTTTTAGCTTGATTTCACACTACTTTTCGAGCTCTACAATCCTGGCATATCGGATTTTGATTTCAGAACTCGTGGCTAGTAGGTCTCGATTCACCTATTTAGCCGCGAAATGTGGTTTATTTACGTAAACGGTTTTGTGAATATCCGTTGACTCCGAGTTCTGAATTCGGTGATTTTTAGCTTGATTTCACACTACTTTTCGAGCTCTACAATCCTGTTGTTTCGGATTTTGATTTCAGAACTCGTGGCTAGTAGGTCTCGTTTCACCCAGTTAGCCGCGAAATGTGGTTTCTTTACGTAAACGGTTTTATGAATATCCGTTGACTCCGAGTTCTGAATTCGGTGATTTTTAGCTTGATTTCACACTACTTTTTGAGCTCTACAATCCTGGCATATCGGATTTTGATTTCAGAACTCGTGGCTAGTAGGTCTCGATTCACCTATTTAGCCGCGAAATGTGGTTTCTTTACGTAAACGGTTTTGTGAATATCCGTTGACTCCGAGTTCTGAATTCGGTGATTTTTTGCTTGATTACACACTACTTTTCGAGCTATACTATCCTAGAGTTTCGGATTTTGATTTCAGAACTCGTGGCTAGTAGGTCTTGTTTCATTTAGTTAGCCGCGAAATGTGGTTTCTTTACGTAAACGGTTTTATGAATATCCGTTGACTCCGAGTTCTGAATTCGGTGATTTTTAGCTTGATTTCACACTACTTTTCGAGATCTACAATCTTTATTTTTCGGTTTTCGATTTCAGAACTCGTGGCTACTAGGTCTCGTTTCATCTAGTTAGCCGCGAAATGTGGTTTCTTTACGTAAACAGTTTTATGAATATCCGTTGACTCCGAGTTCTGAATTCGTTGATTTTTAGCTTGATTTCACACTACTTTTTGAGCTCTACAATCCTGGTGTTTCGGATTTTGATTTCAGAACTCATGGCTAGTAGGTCTCGTTTCACCTAGTTAGCCGCGAAATGTGGTTTCTTTACGTAAACGGTTTTATGAATATCCGTTGACTCCGAGTTCTGAATTCAGTGATTTTTAGCTTGATTTCACACTACTTTTCGAGCTCTACAATCCTGGTGTTTTCGGATTTTTATTTCAGAACTCGTGGCTAGTTGGTCTCGTTTCACCTAGTTAGCCGCGAAATGTGGTTTCTTTATGTAGACGGTTTTATGAATATCCGTTGACTCCGAGTTCTGAATTCGGTGATTTTTAGCTTGATTTCACACTACTTTTCGAGCTCTACAATCCTGGTGTTTCGGATTTTGATTTCAGAACTCGTGTCTAGTAGGTCTCGTTTCACCTAGTTAACCGCGAAATGTGGTTTTTTTACGTAAACAATTTTATGAATATCCATTGACTCCGAGTTCTGAATTCGGTGATTTTTAGCTTGATTTCACACTACTTTTCGAGCTCTACAATCCTATGTTTTCGGATTTTGATTTCAGAACTCGTGGCTAGTTAGTCTCGTTTCACCTAGTTAGCCGCAAAATGTGGTTTCTTTACGTAAACGGTTTTATGAATATCCGTTGACTCCGAGTTCTGAATTCGGTGATTTTTAGCATGATTTCACACTACTTTTCGAGCTCTACAGTCTTGGGTTTTCGGTTTTCGATTTCAGAACTCGTGGCTAGTAGGTCTCGTTTCATCTAGTTAGCCGCGAAATGTGGTTTCTTTACGTAAACAGTTTTATGAATATCCGTTGACTCCGAGTTCTGAATTCGTTGATTTTTAGCTTGATTTCACACTACTTTTCGAGCTCTACAATCCTGGTGTTTCGGATTTTGATTTCAGAAATCGTGGCTAGTAGGTCTCGTTTCACCTAGTTAGCCGTGAAATGTGGTTTCTTTACGTAAACGGTTTTATGAATATCCGTTGACTCCGAGTTCTGAATTCAGTGATTTTTAGCTTGATTTCACACTACTTTTCGAGCTCTACAATCCTGGTGTTTCGGATTTTGATTTCAGAACTCGTGTCTAGTAGGTCTCGTTTCACCTAGTTAACCGCGAAATGTGGTTTTTTTACGTAAACAATTTTATGAATATCCATTGACTCCGAGTTCTGAATTCGGTGATTTTTAGCTTGATTTCACACTACTTTTCGAGCTCTACAATCCTGGCATATCGGATTTTGATTTCAGAACTCGTGGCTAGTAGGTCTTGATTCACCTATTTAGCCGCGAAATGTGGTTTCTTTACGTAAACAGTTTTGTGAATATCCGTTGACTCCGAGTTCTGAATTCGGTGATTTTTAGCTTAATTTCACACTACTTTTCGAGCTCTACGATCCTGGAGTTTCGGATTTTGATTCCAGAACTCGTGGCTAGTTGGTCTCGTTTCACCTAGTTAGCCGCGAAATATGGTTTCTTTACGTAAACAGTTTTACGAATATCCGTTGACTCCGAGTTCTGAATTCGGTGATTTTTAGCATGATTTCACACTACTTTTCGAGCTCTACAATCTTGGGTTTTCGGTTTTCGATTTCAGAACTCGTGGCTAGTAGGTCTCGTTTCATCTAGTTAGCCGCGAAATGTGGTTTCTTTACGTAAACAGTTTTATGAATATCCGTTGACTCCGAGTTCTGAATTCGTTGATTTTTAGCTTGATTTCACACTACTTTTCGAGCTCTACAATCCTGGTGTTTCGGATTTTGATTTCAGAAATCGTGCCTAGTAGGTCTCGTTTCACCTAGTTAGCCGTGAAATGTGGTTTCTTTACGTAAACGGTTTTATGAATATCCGTTGACTCCGAGTTCTGAATTCAGTGATTTTTAGCTTGATTTCACACTACTTTTCGAGCTCTACAATCCTGGTGTTTCGGATTTTGATTTCAGAACTCGTGTCTAGTAGGTCTCGTTTCACCTAGTTAACCGCGAAATGTGGTTTTTTTACGTAAACAATTTTATGAATATCCATTGACTCCGAGTTCTGAATTCGGTGATTTTTAGCTTGATTTCACACTACTTTTCGAGCTCTACAATCCTGGCATATCGGATTTTGATTTCAGAACTCGTGGCTAGTAGGTCTTGATTCACCTATTTAGCCGCGAAATGTGGTTTCTTTACGTAAACAGTTTTGTGAATATCCGTTGACTCCGAGTTCTGAATTCGGTGATTTTTAGCTTAATTTCACACTACTTTTCGAGCTCTACGATCCTGGAGTTTCGGATTTTGATTCCAGAACTCGTGGCTAGTTGGTCTCGTTTCACCTAGTTAGCCGCGAAATGTGGTTTCTTTACGTAAACGGTTTTATGAATATCCGTTGACTCCGAGTTCTCAATTCGGTGATTTTTAGCTTGATTTCACACTACTTTTCGAGCTCTACAATCCTGTTGTTTCGGATTTTGATTTCAGAACTCGTGGCTAGTAGGTCTCGTTTCACCTAGTTAGCCGCGAAATGTGGTTTCTTTACGTAAACGGTTTTATGAATATCCGTTGACTCCGAGTTCTGAATTCGGTGATTTTTAGTTTGATTTCACACTACTTTTCGAGCTCTACAATCCTGGCATATCGGATTTTGATTTCAGAACTCGTGGCTAGTAGGTCTCGATTCACCTATTTAGCCGCGAAATGTGGTTTATTTACGTAAACGGTTTTGTGAATATCCGTTGACTCCGAGTTCTGAATTCGGTGATTTTTTGCTTGATTACACACTACTTTTCGAGCTCTACTATCCTAGCGTTTCGGATTTTGATTTCAGAACTCGTGGCTAGTAGGTCTTGTTTCATCTAGTTAGCCGCGAAATGTGGTTTCTTTACGTAAACGGTTTTATGAATATCCATTGACTCCGAGTTCTGAATTCGGTGATTTTTAGCATGATTTCACACTACTTTTCGAGCTCTACAATCTTGGGTTTTCGGTTTTCGATTTCAGAACTCGTGGCTAGTAGGTCTCGTTTCATCTAGTTAGCCGCGAAATGTGGTTTCTTTACGTAAACAGTTTTATGAATATCCGTTGACTCCGAGTTCTGAATTCGTTGATTTTTAGCTTGATTTCACACTACTTTTCGAGCTCTACAATCCTGGTGTTTCGGATTTTGATTTCAGAAATCGTGCCTAGTAGGTCTCGTTTCACCTAGTTAGCCGTGAAATGTGGTTTCTTTACGTAAACGGTTTTATGAATATCCGTTGACTCCGAGTTCTGAATTCAGTGATTTTTAGCTTGATTTCACACTACTTTTCGAGCTCTACAATCCTGGCGTTTCGGATTTTGATTTCAGAACTCGTGTCTAGTAGGTCTCGTTTCACCTAGTTAACCGCGAAATGTGGTTTTTTTACGTAAACAATTTTATGAATATCCATTGACTCCGAGTTCTGAATTCGGTGATTTTTAGCTTGATTTCACACTACTTTTCGAGCTCTACAATCCTGGCATATCGGATTTTGATTTCAGAACTCGTGGCTAGTAGGTCTTGATTCACCTATTTAGCCGCGAAATGTGGTTTCTTTACGTAAACAGTTTTGTGAATATCCGTTGACTCCGAGTTCTGAATTCGGTGATTTTTAGCTTAATTTCACACTACTTTTCGAGCTCTACGATCCTGGAGTTTCGGATTTTGATTCCAGAACTCGTGGCTAGTTGGTCTCGTTTCACCTAGTTAGCCGCGAAATATGGTTTCTTTACGTAAACAGTTTTACGAATATCCGTTGACTCCGAGTTCTGAATTCGGTGATTTTTAGCTTGATTTCACACTACTTTTCGAGCTCTACAATCCTGGTGTTTCTGATTTTGATTTCATAACTCGTGTCTAGTAGGTCTCGTTTCACCTAGTTAGCCGCGAAATGTGGTTTCTTTACGTAAACGGTTTTATGAATATCCGTTGACTCCGAGTTCTGAATTCGGTGATTTTTAGCTTGATTTCACACTACTTTTCGAGCTCTACAATCTTGGGTTTTCGGTTTTCGATTTCAGAACTCGTGGCTACTAGGTCTCGTTTCATCTAGTTAGCCGCGAAATGTGGTTTCTTTACGTAAACAGTTTTATGAATATCCATTGACTCCGAGTTATTAATTCAGTGATTTTTAGCTTGATTTCACACTACTTTTCGAGCTCTACAATCATGGTGTTTCGGATTTTGATTTCAGAACTCGTGGCTAGTACGTCTCGTTTCACCTAGATAGCCGCGAAATGTGGTTTCTTTACGTAAACGGTTTTATGAATATCCGTTGACTCCGAGTTCTGAATTCGGTGATTTTTAGCTTGATTTCACACTACTTTTCGAGCTCTACAATCCTGGTGTTTCGGATTTTGATTTCAGAACTCGTGGCTAGTAGGTCTCGTTTCACCTAGTTAGCCGCGAAATGTGGTTTCTTTACAAAAACGGTTTTATGAATATCCGTTGACTCCTTGTTCTGAATTCAGTGATTTTTAGCTTGATTTCACACTACTTTTCGAGCTCTACAATCTTGGCATTTCGGATTTTGATTTCAGAACTCGTGGTTAGTAGGTCTCGATTCACCTATTTAGCCGCGAAATGTGGTTTCTTTACGTAAACGGTTTTATGAATATCCGTTGACTCCGAGTTCTCAATTCGGTGATTTTTTGCTTGATTACACACTACTTTTCGAGCTCTACTATCCTAGCATTTCGGATTTTGATTTCGGAAGTCGTGGCTAGTAGGTCTCGTTTCACCTAGTTAGCCGCGAAATGTGGTTTCTTTTCGTAAACGGTTTTATGAATATCCGTTGACTCCGAGTTCTGAATTCGGTGATTTTTAGCTTGATTTCACACTACTTTTCGAGCTCTACAATCCTATGTTTTCGGATTTTGATTTCAGAACTCGTGGCTAGTTAGTCTCGTTTCACCTAGTTAGCCGCAAAATGTGGTTTCTTTACGTAAACGGTTTTATGAATATCCGTTGACTCCGAGTTCTGAATTCGGTGATTTTTAGCTTGATTTCACACTACTTTTCGAGCTCTACAATCCTATGTTTTCGGATTTTGATTTCAGAACTCGTGGCTAGTTAGTCTCGTTTCACCTAGTTAGCCGCAAAATGTGGTTTCTTTACGTAAACGGTTTTATGAATATCCGTTGACTCCGAGTTCTGAATTCGGTGATTTTTAGCTTAATTTCACACTACTTTTCGAGCTCTACGATCCTGGAGTTTCGGATTTTGATTCCAGAACTCGTGGCTAGTTGGTCTCGTTTCACCTAGTTAGCCGCGAAATATGGTTTCTTTACGTAAACAGTTTTACGAATATCCGATGACTCCGAGTTCTGAATTCGGTGATTTTTAGCTTGATTTCACACTACTTTTCGAGCTCTACAATCCTGTTGTTTCGGATTTTGATTTCAGAACTCGTGGCTAGTAGGTCTCGTTTCACCCAGTTAGCCGCGAAATGTGGTTTCTTTACGTAAACGGTTTTATGAATATCCGTTGACTCCGAGTTCTGAATTCGGTGATTTTTAGCTTGATTTCACACTACTTTTTGAGCTCTACAATCCTGGCATATCGGATTTTGATTTCAGAACTCGTGGCTAGTAGGTCTCGATTCACCTATTTAGCCGCGAAATGTGGTTTCTTTACGTAAACGGTTTTGTGAATATCCGTTGACTCCGAGTTCTGAATTCGGTGATTTTTTGCTTGATTACACACTACTTTTCGAGCTATACTATCCTAGAGTTTCGGATTTTGATTTCAGAACTCGTGGCTAGTAGGTCTTGTTTCATTTAGTTAGCCGCGAAATGTGGTTTCTTTACGTAAACGGTTTTATGAATATCCGTTGACTCCGAGTTCTGAATTCGGTGATTTTTAGCTTGATTTCACACTACTTTTCGAGATCTACAATCTTTATTTTTCGGTTTTCGATTTCAGAACTCGTGGCTACTAGGTCTCGTTTCATCTAGTTAGCCGCGAAATGTGGTTTCTTTACGTAAACAGTTTTATGAATATCCGTTGACTCCGAGTTCTGAATTCGTTGATTTTTAGCTTGATTTCACACTACTTTTTGAGCTCTACAATCCTGGTGTTTCGGATTTTGATTTCAGAACTCATGGCTAGTAGGTCTCGTTTCACCTAGTTAGCCGCGAAATGTGGTTTCTTTACGTAAACGGTTTTATGAATATCCGTTGACTCCGAGTTCTGAATTCAGTGATTTTTAGCTTGATTTCACACTACTTTTCGAGCTCTACAATCCTGGTGTTTTCGGATTTTTATTTCAGAACTCGTGGCTAGTTGGTCTCGTTTCACCTAGTTAGCCGCGAAATGTGGTTTCTTTATGTAGACGGTTTTATGAATATCCGTTGACTCCGAGTTCTGAATTCGGTGATTTTTAGCTTGATTTCACACTACTTTTCGAGCTCTACAATCCTGGTGTTTCGGATTTTGATTTCAGAACTCGTGTCTAGTAGGTCTCGTTTCACCTAGTTAACCGCGAAATGTGGTTTTTTTACGTAAACAATTTTATGAATATCCATTGACTCCGAGTTCTGAATTCGGTGATTTTTAGCTTGATTTCACACTACTTTTCGAGCTCTACAATCCTATGTTTTCGGATTTTGATTTCAGAACTCGTGGCTAGTTAGTCTCGTTTCACCTAGTTAGCCGCAAAATGTGGTTTCTTTACGTAAACGGTTTTATGAATATCCGTTGACTCCGAGTTCTGAATTCGGTGATTTTTAGCTTGATTTCACACTACTTTTCGAGCTCTACAATCCTGGTGTTTTCGGATTTTGATTTCAGAACTCGTGGTTAGTAGGTCTCGATTCACCTATTTAGCCGCGAAATGTGGTTTCTTTACGTAAACGGTTTTATGAATATCCGTTGACTCCGAGTTCTCAATTCGGTGATTTTTTGCTTGATTACACACTACTTTTCGAGCTCTACTATCCTAGCATTTCGGATTTTGATTTCGGAAGTCGTGGCTAGTAGGTCTCGTTTCACCTAGTTAGCCGCGAAATGTGGTTTCTTTTCGTAAACGGTTTTATGAATATCCGTTGACTCCGAGTTCTGAATTCGGTGATTTTTAGCTTGATTTCACACTACTTTTCGAGCTCTACAATCCTATGTTTTCGGATTTTGATTTCAGAACTCGTGGCTAGTTAGTCTCGTTTCACCTAGTTAGCCGCAAAATGTGGTTTCTTTACGTAAACGGTTTTATGAATATCCGTTGACTCCGAGTTCTGAATTCGGTGATTTTTAGCTTGATTTCACACTACTTTTCGAGCTCTACAATCCTATGTTTTCGGATTTTGATTTCAGAACTCGTGGCTAGTTAGTCTCGTTTCACCTAGTTAGCCGCAAAATGTGGTTTCTTTACGTAAACGGTTTTATGAATATCCGTTGACTCCGAGTTCTGAATTCGGTGATTTTTAGCTTGATTTCACACTACTTTTCGAGCTCTACAATCTTGGGTTTTCGGTTTTCGATTTCAGAACTCGTGGCTACTAGGTCTCGTTTCATCTAGTTAGCCGCGAAATGTGGTTTCTTTACGTAAACAGTTTTATGAATATCCATTGACTCCGAGTTATTAATTCAGTGATTTTTAGCTTGATTTCACACTACTTTTCGAGCTCTACAATCATGGTGTTTCGGATTTTGATTTCAGAACTCGTGGCTAGTACGTCTCGTTTCACCTAGATAGCCGCGAAATGTGGTTTCTTTACGTAAACGGTTTTATGAATATCCGTTGACTCCGAGTTCTGAATTCGGTGATTTTTAGCTTGATTTCACACTACTTTTCGAGCTCTACAATCCTGGTGTTTCGGATTTTGATTTCAGAACTCGTGGCTAGTAGGTCTCGTTTCACCGAGTTAGCTGCGAAATGTGGTTTCTTTACAAAAACGGTTTTATGAATATCCGTTGACTCCTTGTTCTGAATTCGGTGATTTTTAGCTTGATTTCACACTACTTTTCGAGCTCTACAATCTTGGCATTTCGGATTTTGATTTCAGAACTCGTGGTTAGTAGGTCTCGATTCACCTATTTAGCCGCGAAATGTGGTTTCTTTACGTAAACGGTTTTGTGAATTTCCGTTGACTCCGAGTTCTGAATTCGGTGATTTTTTGCTTGATTACACACTACTTTTCGAGCTATACTATCCTAGAGTTTCGGATTTTGATTTCAGAACTCGTGGCTAGTAGGTCTTGTTTCATTTAGTTAGCCGCGAAATGTGGTTTCTTTACGTAAACGGTTTTATGAATATCCGTTGACTCCGAGTTCTGAATTCGGTGATTTTTAGCTTGATTTCACACTACTTTTCGAGATCTACAATCTTTGTTTTTCGGTTTTCGATTTCAGAACTCGTGGCTACTAGGTCTCGTTTCATCTAGTTAGCCGCGAAATGTGGTTTCTTTACGTAAACAGTTTTATGAATATCCGTTGACTCCGAGTTCTGAATTCGTTGATTTTTAGCTTGATTTCACACTACTTTTTGAGCTCTACAATCCTGGTGTTTCGGATTTTGATTTCAGAACTCATGGCTAGTAGGTCTCGTTTCAGCTAGTTAGCCGCGAAATGTGGTTTCTTTACGTAAACGGTTTTATGAATATCCGTTGACTCCGAGTTCTGAATTCAGTGATTTTTAGCTTGATTTCACACTACTTTTCGAGCTCTACAATCCTGGTGTTTTCGGATTTTTATTTCAGAACTCGTGGCTAGTTGGTCTCGTTTCACCTAGTTAGCCGCGAAATGTGGTTTCTTTACGTAGACGGTTTTCTGAATATCCGTTGACTCCGAGTTCTGAATTCGGTGATTTTTAGCTTGATTTCACACTACTTTTCGAGCTCTACAATCCTGGCATATCGGATTTTGATTTCAGAACTCGTGGCTAGTAGGTTTCGATTCACCTATTTATCCGCGAAATGTAGTTTATTTACGTAAACGGTTTTGTGAATATCCGTTGACTCCGAGTTCTGAATTCGGTGATTTTTTGCTTGATTACACACTACTTTTCGAGCTCTACTATTCTAGCGTTTCGGATTTTGATTTCAGAACTCGTGGCTAGTAGGTCTTGTTTCATCTAGTTAGCCGCGAAATGTGGTTTCTTTACGTAAACGGTTTTATGAATGTCCGTTGACTCCGAGTTCTGAATTCGGTGATTTTTAGCTTGATTTCACACTACTTTTCGAGCTCTACTATCCTGCTGTTTCGGATTTTGATTTCAGAACTCGTGGCTAGTAGGTCTCGTTTCACCTAGTTAGCCGAGAAATGTGGTTTCTTTACGTAAACGGTTTTATGAATATCCGTTGACTCCGAGTTCTGAATTCGGTGATTTTTTGCTTGATTTCACACTACTTTTCGAGCTCTACAATCCTGGCATATCGGATTTTGATTTCAGAACTCGTGGCTAGTAGGTCTCGATTCACCTATTTAGCCGCGAAATGTGGTTTCTTTACGTAAACGGTTTTGTGAATATCCGTTGACTCCGAGTTCTGAATTCGGTGATTTTTTGCTTGATTTCACACTACTTTTCGAGCTCTACAATCCTGGCATATCGGATTTTGATTTCAGAACTCGTGGCTAGTAGGTCTCGATTCACCTATTTAGCCGCGAAATGTGGTTTCTTTACGTAAACGGTTTTGTGAATATCCGTTGACTCCGAGTTCTGAATTCGGTGATTTTTTGCTTGATTACACACTACTTTTCGAGCTATACTATCCTAGAGTTTCGGATTTTGATTTCAGAACTCGTGGCTAGTAGGTCTTGTTTCATCTAGTTAGCCGCAAAATGTGGTTTCTTTACGTAAACGGTTTTATGAATATCCGTTGACTCCGAGTTCTGAATTCGGTGATTTTTAGCTTGATTTCACACTACTTTTCGAGCTCTACAATCTTGCTTTTTCGGTTTTTGATTTCAGAACTCGTGGCTACTAGGTCTCGTTTCATCTAGTTAGCCGCGAAATGTGGTTTCTTTACGTAAACGGTTTTATGAATATCCGTTGACTCCGAGTTCTGAATTCAGTGATTTTTAGCTTGATTTCACACTACTTTTCGAGCTCTACAATCCTGGTGTTTCGGATTTTGATTTCAGAACTCGTGTCTAGTAGGTCTCGTTTCACCCAGTTAACCGCGAAATGTGGTTTTTTTACGTAAACAATTTTATGAATATCCGTTGACTCCGAGTTCTGAATTCGGTGATTTTTAGCTTGATTTCACACTACTTTTCGAGCTCTACAATCCTGGCATATGGGATTTTGATTTCAGAACTCGTGGCTAGTAGGTCTTGATTCACCTATTTAGCCGCGAAATGTGGTTTCTTTACGTAAACAGTTTTGTGAATATCCGTTGACTCCGAGTTCTGAATTCGGTGATTTTTAGCTTAATTTCACACTACTTTTCGAGCTCTACGATCCTGGAGTTTCGGATTTTGATTCCAGAACTCGTGGCTAGTTGGTCTCGTTTCACCTAGTTAGCCGCGAAATATGGTTTCTTTACGTAAACAGTTTTACGAATATCCGTTGACTCCGAGTTCTGAATTCGGTGATTTTTAGCTTGATTTCACACTACTTTTCGAGCTCTACAATCCTGGTGTTTCTGATTTTGATTTCATAACTCGTGTCTAGTAGGTCTCGTTTCACCTAGTTAGCCGCGAAATGTGGTTTCTTTACGTAAACGGTTTTATGAATATCCGTTGACTCCGAGTTCTGAATTCGGTGATTTTTAGCTTGATTTCACACTACTTTTCGAGCTCTACAATCTTGGGTTTTCGGTTTTCGATTTCAGAACTCGTGGCTACTAGGTCTCGTTTCATCTAGTTAGCCGCGAAATGTGGTTTCTTTACGTAAACAGTTTTATGAATATCCATTGACTCCGAGTTATTAATTCAGTGATTTTTAGCTTGATTTCACACTACTTTTCGAGCTCTACAATCATGGTGTTTCGGATTTTGATTTCAGAACTCGTGGCTAGTACGTCTCGTTTCACCTAGATAGCCGCGAAATGTGGTTTCTTTACGTAAACGGTTTTATGAATATCCGTTGACTCCGAGTTCTGAATTAGGTGATTTTTAGCTTGATTTCACACTAATTTTCGAGCTCTACAATCCTGGTGTTTCGGATTTTGATTTCAGAACTCGTGGCTAGTAGGTCTCGTTTCACCTAGTTAGCCGCGAAATGTGGTTTCTTTACAAAAACGGTTTTATGAATATCCGTTGACTCCTTGTTCTGAATTCGGTGATTTTTAGCTTGATTTCACACTACTTTTCGAGCTCTACAATCTTGGCATTTCGGATTTTGATTTCAGAACTCGTGGTTAGTAGGTCTCGATTCACCTATTTAGCCGCGAAATGTGGTTTCTTTACGTAAACGGTTTTATGAATATCCGTTGACTCCGAGTTCTCAATTCGGTGATTTTTTGCTTGATTACACACTACTTTTCGAGCTCTACTATCCTAGCATTTCGGATTTTGATTTCGGAAGTCGTGGCTAGTAGGTCTCGTTTCACCTAGTTAGCCGCGAAATGTGGTTTCTTTTCGTAAACGGTTTTATGAATATCCGTTGACTCCGAGTTCTGAATTCAGTGATTTTTAGCTTGATTTCACACTACTTTTCGAGCTCTACAATCCTGGTGTTTTCGGATTTTTATTTCAGAACTCGTGGCTAGTTGGTCTCGTTTCACCTAGTTAGCCGCGAAATGTGGTTTCTTTACGTAGACGGTTTTATGAATATCCGTTGACTCCGAGTTCTGAATTCGGTGATTTTTAGCTTGATTTCACACTACTTTTCGAGCTCTACAATCCTGGCATATCGGATTTTGATTTCAGAACTCGTGGCTAGTAGGTTTCGATTCACCTATTTATCCGCGAAATGTAGTTTATTTACGTAAACGGTTTTGTGAATATCCGTTGACTCCGAGTTCTGAATTCGGTGATTTTTTGCTTGATTACACACTACTTTTCGAGCTCTACTATTCTAGCGTTTCGGATTTTGATTTCAGAACTCGTGGCTAGTAGGTCTTGTTTCATCTAGTTAGCCGCGAAATGTGGTTTCTTTACGTAAACGGTTTTATGAATGTCCGTTGACTCCGAGTTCTGAATTCGGTGATTTTTAGCTTGATTTCACACTACTTTTCGAGCTCTACTATCCTGCTGTTTCGGATTTTGATTTCAGAACTCGTGGCTAGTAGGTCTCGTTTCACCTAGTTAGCCGAGAAATGTGGTTTCTTTACGTAAACGGTTTTATGAATATCCGTTGACTCCGAGTTCTGAATTCGGTGATTTTTTGCTTGATTTCACACTACTTTTCGAGCTCTACAATCCTGGCATATCGGATTTTGATTTCAGAACTCGTGGCTAGTAGGTCTCGATTCACCTATTTAGCCGCGAAATGTGGTTTCTTTACGTAAACGGTTTTGTGAATATCCGTTGACTCCGAGTTCTGAATTCGGTGATTTTTTGCTTGATTTCACACTACTTTTCGAGCTCTACAATCCTGGCATATCGGATTTTGATTTCAGAACTCGTGGCTAGTAGGTCTCGATTCACCTATTTAGCCGCGAAATGTGGTTTCTTTACGTAAACGGTTTTGTGAATATCCGTTGACTCCGAGTTCTGAATTCGGTGATTTTTTGCTTGATTACACACTACTTTTCGAGCTATACTATCCTAGAGTTTCGGATTTTGATTTCAGAACTCGTGGCTAGTAGGTCTTGTTTCATCTAGTTAGCCGCAAAATGTGGTTTCTTTACGTAAACGGTTTTATGAATATCCGTTGACTCCGAGTTCTGAATTCGGTGATTTTTAGCTTGATTTCACACTACTTTTCGAGCTCTACAATCTTGCTTTTTCGGTTTTTGATTTCAGAACTCGTGGCTAGTAGGTCTCGATTCACCTATTTAGCCGCGAAATGTGGTTTCTTTACGTAAACGGTTTTATGAATATCCGTTGACTCCGAGTTATGAATTCAGTGATTTTTAGCTTGATTTCACACTACTTTTCGAGCTCTACAATCCTGGTGTTTCGGATTTTGATTTCAGAACTCGTGTCTAGTAGGTCTCGTTTCACCCAGTTAACCGCGAAATGTGGTTTTTTTACGTAAACAATTTTATGAATATCCGTTGACTCCGAGTTCTGAATTCGGTGATTTTTAGCTTGATTTCACACTACTTTTCGAGCTCTACAATCCTGGCATATCGGATTTTGATTTCAGAACTCGTGGCTAGTAGGTCTTGATTCACCTATTTAGCCGCGAAATGTGGTTTCTTTACGTAAACAGTTTTGTGAATATCCGTTGACTCCGAGTTCTGAATTCGGTGATTTTTAGCTTAATTTCACACTACTTTTCGAGCTCTACGATCCTGGAGTTTCGGATTTTGATTCCAGAACTCGTGGCTAGTTGGTCTCGTTTCACCTAGTTAGCCGCGAAATATGGTTTCTTTACGTAAACAGTTTTACGAATATCCGTTGACTCCGAGTTCTGAATTCGGTGATTTTTAGCTTGATTTCACACTACTTTTCGAGCTCTACAATCCTGGTGTTTCTGATTTTGATTTCATAACTCGTGTCT
This sequence comes from Euonymus europaeus, assembly GCA_963580455.1. Lineage (NCBI taxonomy): Eukaryota > Viridiplantae > Streptophyta > Magnoliopsida > Celastrales > Celastraceae > Euonymus > Euonymus europaeus. Next base: position 2,560,228 of record OY756962.1, read on the forward strand.
AGTAGGTCTCGTTTCACCTAGTTAGCCGCGAAATGTGGTTTCTTTACGTAAACGGTTTTATGAATATCCGTTGACTCCGAGTTCTCAATTCGGTGATTTTTTGCTTGATTACACACTACTTTTCGAGCTCTACTATCCTAGCATTTCGGATTTTGATTTCGGAAGTCGTGGCTAGTAGGTCTCGTTTCACCTAGTTAGCCGCGAAATGTGGTTTCTTTTCGTAAACGGTTTTATGAATATCCGTTGACTCCGAGTTCTGAATTCGGTGATTTTTAGCTTGATTTCACACTACTTTTCGAGCTCTACAATCCTATGTTTTCGGATTTTGATTTCAGAACTCGTGGCTAGTTAGTCTCGTTTCACCTAGTTAGCCGCAAAATGTGGTTTCTTTACGTAAACGGTTTTATGAATATCCGTTGACTCCGAGTTCTGAATTCGGTGATTTTTAGCTTGATTTCACACTACTTTTCGAGCTCTACAATCCTATGTTTTCGGATTTTGATTTCAGAACTCGTGGCTAGTTAGTCTCGTTTCACCTAGTTAGCCGCAAAATGTGGTTTCTTTACGTAAACGGTTTTATGAATATCCGTTGACTCCGAGTTCTGAATTCGGTGATTTTTAGCTTAATTTCACACTACTTTTCGAGCTCTACGATCCTGGAGTTTCGGATTTTGATTCCAGAACTCGTGGCTAGTTGGTCTCGTTTCACCTAGTTAGCCGCGAAATATGGTTTCTTTACGTAAACAGTTTTACGAATATCCGATGACTCCGAGTTCTGAATTCGGTGATTTTTAGCTTGATTTCACACTACTTTTCGAGCTCTACAATCCTGTTGTTTCGGATTTTGATTTCAGAACTCGTGGCTAGTAGGTCTCGTTTCACCCAGTTAGCCGCGAAATGTGGTTTCTTTACGTAAACGGTTTTATGAATATCCGTTGACTCCGAGTTCTGAATTCGGTGATTTTTAGCTTGATTTCACACTACTTTTCGAGCTCTACAATCCTGGCATATCGGATTTTGATTTCAGAACTCGTGGCTAGTAGGTCTCGATTCACCTATTTAGCCGTGAAATGTGGTTTCTTTACGTAAACGGTTTTGTGAATATCCGTTGACTCCGAGTTCTGAATTCGGTGATTTTTTGCTTGATTACACACTACTTTTCGAGCTATACTATCCTAGAGTTTCGGATTTTGATTTCAGAACTCGTGGCTAGTAGGTCTTGTTTCATTTAGTTAGCCGCGAAATGTGGTTTCTTTACGTAAACGGTTTTATGAATATCCGTTGACTCCGAGTTCTGAATTCGGTGATTTTTAGCTTGATTTCACACTACTTTTCGAGCTCTACAATCCTGGCATATCGGATTTTGATTTCAGAACTCGTGGCTAGTAGGTCTCGATTCACCTATTTAGCCGCGAAATGTGGTTTCTTTACGTAAACGGTTTTGTGAATATCCGTTGACTCCGAGTTCTGAATTCGGTGATTTTTTGCTTGATTTCACACTACTTTTCGAGCTCTACAATCCTGGCATATCGGATTTTGATTTCAGAACTCGTGGCTAGTAGGTCTCGATTCACCTATTTAGCCGCGAAATGTGGTTTCTTTACGTAAACGGTTTTGTGAATATCCGTTGACTCCGAGTTCTGAATTCGGTGATTTTTTGCTTGATTACACACTACTTTTCGAGCTATACTATCCTAGAGTTTCGGATTTTGATTTCAGAACTCGTGGCTAGTAGGTCTTGTTTCATCTAGTTAGCCGCGAAATGTGGTTTCTTTATGTAAACGGTTTTATGAATATCCGTTGACTCCGAGTTCTGAATTCGGTGGTTTTTAGCTTGATTTCACACTACTTTTCGAGCTCTACAATCTTGGTTTTTCGGTTTTTGATTTCAGAACTCGTGGCTACTAGGTCTCGTTTCATCTAGTTAGCCGCGAAATGTGGTTTCTTTACGTAAACGGTTTTATGAATATCCGTTGACTCCGAGTTCTGAATTCAGTGATTTTTAGCTTGATTTCACACTACTTTTCGAGCTCTACAATCCTGGTGTTTCGGTTTTTGATTTCAGAACTCGTGTCTAGTAGGTCTCGTTTCACCCAGTTAACCGCGAAATGTGGTTTTTTTACGTAAACAATTTTATGAATATCCGTTGACTCCGAGTTCTGAATTCGGTGATTTTTAGCTTGATTTCACACTACTTTTCGAGCTCTACAATCCTGGCATATCGGATTTTGATTTCAGAACTCGTGGCTAGTAGGTCTTGATTCACCTATTTAGCCGCGAAATGTGGTTTCTTTACGTAAACAGTTTTGTGAATATCCGTTGACTCCGAGTTCTGAATTCGGTGATTTTTAGCTTAATTTCACACTACTTTTCGAGCTCTACGATCCTGGAGTTTCGGATTTTGATTCCAGAACTCGTGGCTAGTTGGTCTCGTTTCACCTAGTTAGCCGCGAAATATGGTTTCTTTACGTAAACAGTTTTACGAATATCCGTTGACTCCGAGTTCTGAATTCGGTGATTTTTAGCTTGATTTCACACTACTTTTCGAGCTCTACAATCCTGGTGTTTCTGATTTTGATTTCATAACTCGTGTCTAGTAGGTCTCGTTTCACCTAGTTAGCCGTGAAATGTGGTTTCTTTATGTAAACGGTTTTATGAATATCCGTTGACTCCGAGTTCTGAATTCGGTGATTTTTAGCTTGATTTCACACTACTTTTCGAGCTCTACAATCTTGGGTTTTCGGTTTTCGATTTCAGAACTCGTGGCTACTAGGTCTCGTTTCATCTAGTTAGCCGCGAAATGTGGTTTCTTTACGTAAACAGTTTTATGAATATCCATTGACTCCGAGTTATTAATTCAGTGATTTTTAGCTTGATTTCACACTACTTTTCGAGCTCTACAATCATGGTGTTTCGGATTTTGATTTCAGAACTCGTGGCTAGTACGTCTCGTTTCACCTAGATAGCCGCGAAATGTGGTTTCTTTACGTAAACGGTTTTATGAATATCCGTTGACTCCGAGTTCTGAATTCGGTGATTTTTAGCTTGATTTCACACTACTTTTCGAGCTCTACAATCCTGGTGTTTCGGATTTTGATTTCAGAACTCGTGGCTAGTAGGTCTCGTTTCACCTAGTTAGCTGCGAAATGTGGTTTCTTTACAAAAACGGTTTTATGAATATCCGTTGACTCCTTGTTCTGAATTCGGTGATTTTTAGCTTGATTTCACACTACTTTTCGAGCTCTACAATCTTGGCATTTCGGATTTTGATTTCAGAACTCGTGGTTAGTAGGTCTCGATTCACCTATTTAGCCGCGAAATGTGGTTTCTTTACGTAAACGGTTTTATGAATATCCGTTGACTCCGAGTTCTCAATTCGGTGATTTTTTGCTTGATTACACACTACTTTTCGAGCTCTACTATCCTAGCATTTCGGATTTTGATTTCGGAAGTCGTGGCTAGTAGGTCTCGTTTCACCTAGTTAGCCGCGAAATGTGGTTTCTTTTCGTAAACGGTTTTATGAATATCCGTTGACTCCGAGTTCTGAATTCGGTGATTTTTAGCTTGATTTCACACTACTTTTCGAGCTCTACAATCCTATGTTTTCGGATTTTGATTTCAGAACTCGTGGCTAGTTAGTCTCGTTTCACCTAGTTAGCCGCAAAATGTGGTTTCTTTACGTAAACGGTTTTATGAATATCCGTTGACTCCGAGTTCTGAATTCGGTGATTTTTAGCTTGATTTCACACTACTTTTCGAGCTCTACAATCCTATGTTTTCGGATTTTGATTTCAGAACTCGTGGCTAGTTAGTCTCGTTTCACCTAGTTAGCCGCAAAATGTGGTTTCTTTACGTAAACGGTTTTATGAATATCCGTTGACTCCGAGTTCTGAATTCGGTGATTTTTAGCTTAATTTCACACTACTTTTCGAGCTCTACGATCCTGGAGTTTCGGATTTTGATTCCAGAACTCGTGGCTAGTTGGTCTCGTTTCACCTAGTTAGCCGCGAAATATGGTTTCTTTACGTAAACAGTTTTACGAATATCCGATGACTCCGAGTTCTGAATTCGGTGATTTTTAGCTTGATTTCACACTACTTTTCGAGCTCTACAATCCTGTTGTTTCAGATTTTGATTTCAGAACTCGTGGCTAGTAGGTCTCGTTTCACCCAGTTAGCCGCGAAATGTGGTTTCTTTACGTAAACGGTTTTATGAATATCCGTTGACTCCGAGTTCTGAATTCGGTGATTTTTAGCTTGATTTCACACTACTTTTCGAGCTCTACAATCCTGGCATATCGGATTTTGATTTCAGAACTCGTGGCTAGTAGGTCTCGATTCACCTATTTAGCCGCGAAATGTGGTTTCTTTACGTAAACGGTTTTGTGAATATCCGTTGACTCCGAGTTCTGAATTCGGTGATTTTTTGCTTGATTACACACTACTTTTCGAGCTATACTATCCTAGAGTTTCGGATTTTGATTTCAGAACTCGTGGCTAGTAGGTCTTGTTTCATTTAGTTAGCCGCGAAATGTGGTTTCTTTACGTAAACGGTTTTATGAATATCCGTTGACTCCGAGTTCTGAATTCGGTGATTTTTAGCTTGATTTCACACTACTTTTCGAGATCTACAATCTTTGTTTTTCGGTTTTCGATTTCAGAACTCGTGGCTACTAGGTCTCGTTTCATCTAGTTAGCCGCGAAATGTGGTTTCTTTACGTAAACAGTTTTATGAATATCCGTTGACTCCGAGTTCTGAATTCGTTGATTTTTAACTTGATTTCACACTACTTTTTGAGCTCTACAATCCTGGTGTTTCGGATTTTGATTTCAGAACTCATGGCTAGTAGGTCTCGTTTCACCTAGTTAGCCGCGAAATGTGGTTTCTTTACGTAAACGGTTTTATGAATATCCGTTGACTCCGAGTTCTGAATTCAGTGATTTTTAGCTTGATTTCACACTACTTTTCGAGCTCTACAATCCTGGTGTTTTCGGATTTTTATTTCAGAACTCGTGGCTAGTTGGTCTCGTTTCACCTAGTTAGCCGCGAAATGTGGTTTCTTTACGTAGACGGTTTTATGAATATCCGTTGACTCCGAGTTCTGAATTCGGTGATTTTTAGCTTGATTTCACACTACTTTTCGAGCTCTACAATCCTGGCATATCGGATTTTGATTTCAGAACTCGTGGCTAGTAGGTTTCGATTCATCTATTTATCCGCGAAATGTGGTTTATTTACTTAAACGGTTTTGTGAATATCCGTTGACTCCGAGTTCTGAATTCGGTGATTTTTTGCTTGATTACACACTACTTTTCGAGCTCTACTATTCTAGCGTTTTGGATTTTGATTTCAGAACTCGTGGCTAGTAGGTCTTGTTTCATCTAGTTAGCCGCGAAATGTGGTTTCTTTACGTAAACGGTTTTATGAATGTCCGTTGACTCCGAGTTCTGAATTCGGTGATTTTTAGCTTGATTTCACACTACTTTTCGAGCTCTACTATCCTGTTGTTTCGGATTTTGATTTCAGAACTCGTGGATAGTAGGTCTCGTTTCACCTAGTTAGCCGAGAAATGTGGTTTCTTTACGTAAACGGTTTTATGAATATCCGTTGACTCCGAGTTCTGAATTCGGTGATTTTTTGCTTGATTTCACACTACTTTTCGAGCTCTACAATCCTGGCATATCGGATTTTGATTTCAGAACTCGTGGCTAGTAGGTCTCGATTCACCTATTTAGCCGCGAAATGTGGTTTCTTTACGTAAACGGTTTTGTGAATATCCGTTGACTCCGAGTTCTGAATTCGGTGATTTTTTGCTTGATTTCACACTACTTTTCGAGCTCTACAATCCTGGCATATCGGATTTTGATTTCAGAACTCGTGGCTAGTAGGTCTCGATTCACCTATTTAGCCGCGAAATGTGGTTTCTTTACGTAAACGGTTTTGTGAATATCCGTTGACTCCGAGTTCTGAATTCGGTGATTTTTTGCTTGATTACACACTACTTTTCGAGCTATACTATCCTAGAGTTTCGGATTTTGATTTCAGAACTCGTGGCTAGTAGGTCTTGTTTCATCTAGTTAGCCGCGAAATGTGGTTTCTTTACGTAAACGGTTTTATGAATATCCGTTGACTCCGAGTTCTGAATTCGGTGATTTTTAGCTTGATTTCACACTACTTTTCGAGCTCTACAATCTTGGTTTTTCGGTTTTTGATTTCAAAACTCGTGGCTACTAGGTCTCGTTTCATCTAGTTAGCCGCGAAATGTGGTTTCTTTACGTAAACAGTTTTATGAATATCCGTTGACTCCGAGTTCTGAATTCGTTGATTTTTAGCTTGATTTCACACTACCTTTCGAGCTCTACAATCCTGGTGTTTCGGATTTTGATTTCAGAACTCGTGGCTAGTAGGTCTCGTTTCACCTAGTTAGCCGCGAAATGTGGTTTCTTTACGTAAACGGTTTTATGAATATCCGTTGACTCCGAGTTTTGAATTCAGTGATTTTTAGCTTGATTTCACACTACTTTTCGAGCTCTACAATCCTGGTGTTTCGGATTTTGATTTCAGAACTCGTGTCTAGTAGGTCTCGTTTCACCTAATTAGCCGCGAAATATGGTTTCTTTACGTAAACAATTTTATGAATATCCGTTGACTCCGAGTTATGAATTCGGTGATTTTTAGCTTGATTTCACACTACTTTTCGAGCTCTACAATCCTGGCATATCGGATTTTGATTTTAGAACTCGTGGCTAGTAGGTCTTGATTCACCTATTTAGCCGCGAAATGTGGTTTCTTTACGTAAACGGTTTTGTGAATATCCGTTGACTTCGAGTTCTGAATTCGGTGATTTTCTGCTTGATTACACACTACTTTTCGAGCTCTACTATCCTAGCGTTTCGGATTTTGATTTCAGAACTCGTGGCTTGTAGGTCTCGTTTCACCTAGTTAGCCGCGAAATGTGGTTTCTTTACGTAAACGGTTTTATGAATATCCGTTGACTCCGAGTTCTGAATTCCGTGATTTTTAGCTTGATTTCACACTACTTTTCGAGCTCTACAATCCTGTGTTTTCGGATTTTTATTTCAGAACTCGTGGCTAGTTGGTCTCATTTCACCTAGTTAGCCGCGAAATGTGGTTTCTTTACGTAGACGGTTTTATGAATATCCGTTGACTCCGAGTTCTGAATTCGGTGATTTTTAGCTTGATTTCACACTACTTTTCGAGCTCTACAATCTTGGGTTTTCGGTTTTCGGTTTTCGATTTCAGAACTCGTGGCTACTAGGTCTCGTTTCATCTTGTTAGCTGCAAAATGTGGTTACTTTACGTAAACAGTTTTATGAATATCCGTTGACTCCGAGTTCTGAATTCGGTGATTTTTAGCTTGATTTCACACTACTTTTCGAGCTCTACAATCCTGGTGTTTCGGATTTTGATTTCAGAACTCGTGGCTAGTAGGTCTCGTTTCACCTAGTTAGCCGCGAAATGTGGTTTCTTTACAAAACCGGTTTTATGAATATCCGTTGACTCCTTGTTCTGAATTTGGTGACTTTTAGCTTGATTTCACACTACTTTTCGAGCTCTACAATCTTGGCATTTCGGATTTTGATTTCAGAACTCGTGGCTAGTAGGTCTCGATTCACCTATTTAGCCGCGAAATGTGGTTTCTTTACGTAAACGGTTTTATGAATATCCGTTGACTCCGAGTTCTGAATTCGGTGATTTTTTGCTTGATTACACACTACTTATCGAGCTCTACTATCCTAGCGTTTCGGATTTTGATTTCGGAACTCGTGGCTAGTAGGTCTCGTTTCACCTAGTTAGCCGCGAAATGTGGTTTCTTTACGTAAACGGTTTTATGAATATCCTTTGACTCCGAGTTCTGAATTCGGTGATTTTTAGCTTGATTTCACACTACTTTTCGAGCTCTACAATCCTCTGTTTTCGGATTTTGATTTCAGAACTCGTGGCTAGTTGGTCTCGTTTCACCTAGTTAGCCGCGAAATGTGGTTTCTTTACGTAAACGGTCTTATGAATATCCGTTGACTCCGAGTTCTGAATTCGGTGATTTTTAGCTTGATTTCACACTACTTTTCGAGCTCTACAATCCTGGCATATCGGATTTTGATTTCAGAACTCGTGGCTAGTAGGTCTCGTTTCACCTAGTTAGCCGCGAAATGTGGTTTATTTACGTAAACGGTTTTGTGAATATCCGTTGACTCCGAGTTCTGAATTCGGTGATTTTTTGCTTGATTTCACACTACTTTTCGAGCTCTACAATCCTGTGTTTTCGGATTTTGATTTCAGAACTCGTGGCTAGTTGGTCTCGTTTCACCTAGTTAGCCGCGAAATGTGGTTTCTTTACTTAAACGGTTTTATGAATATCCGTTGACTCCGAGTTCTGAATTCGGTGATTTTTAGCTTAATTTCACACTACTTTTCGAGCTCTACGATCCTGGAGTTTCGGATTTTGATTCCAGAACTCGTGGCTTGTTGGTCTCGTTTCACCTAGTTAGCCGCGAAATGTGGTTTCTTTACGTAAACGGTTTTATGAATATCCGTTGACTCCGAGTTCTGAATTCGGTGATTTTTAGCTTGATTTCACACTACTTTTCGAGCTCTACAATCCTGGCATATCGGATTTTGATTTCAGAACTCGTGGCTAGTAGGTCTTGATTCACCTATTTAGCCGCGAAATGTGGTTTATTTACGTAAACGGTTTTGTGAATATCCGTTGACTCCGAGTTCTGAATTCGGTGATTTTTTGCTTGATTTCACACTACTTTTCGAGCTCTACTATCCTAGCGTTTCGGATTTTGATTTCAGAACTCGTGGATAGTAGGTCTCGTTTCACCTAGTTAGCCGCGAAATGTGGTTTCTTTACGTAAACGGTTTTATGAATATCCGTTGACTCCGAGTTCTGAATTCCGTGATTTTTAGCTTGATTTCACACTACTTTTCGAGCTCTACAACCCTGTGTTTTCGGATTTTGATTTCAGAACTCGTGGCTAGTTGGTCTCGTTTCACCTAGTTAGCCGCGAAATGTGGTTTCTTTACGTAGACGGTTTTATGAATATCCGTTGACTCCGAGTTCTGAATTCGGTGATTTTTAGCTTGATTTCACACTACTTTTCGAGCTCTACAATCCTCTGTTTTCGGATTTTGATTTCAGAACTCGTGGATAGTTGGTCTCGTTTCACCTAGTTAGCCGCGAAATGTGGTTTCTTTTTGTAAACGGTTTTATGAATATCCGTTGACTCCGAGTTCTGAATTCGGTGATTTTTAGCTTGATTTCACACTACTTTTCGAGCTCTACAATCTTGGGTTTTCGGTTTTCGATTTCAGAACTCGTGGCTACTAGGTCTTGTTTCATCTTGTTAGCTGCAAAATGTGGTTACTTTACGTAAACAGTTTTATGAATATCCGTTGACTCCGAGTTCTGAATTCGGTGATTTTTAGCTTGATTTCACACTACTTTTCGAGCTCTACAATCCTGGTGTTTCGGATTTTGATTTCAGAACTCGTGGCTAGTAGGTCTCGTTTCACCTAGTTAGCCGCGAAATGTGGTTTCTTTACAAAACCGGTTTTATGAATATCCGTTGACTCCTTGTTCTGAATTTGGTGATTTTTAGCTTGATTTCACACTACTTTTCGAGCTCTACAATCTTGGCATTTCGGATTTTGATTTCAGAACTCGTGGCTAGTAGGTCTCGATTCACCTATTTTGCCGCGAAATGTGGTTTCTTTACGTAAACGGTTTTATGAATATCCGTTGACTCCGAGTTCTGAATTCGGTGATTTTTTGCTTTATTACACACTACTTATCGAGCTCTACTATCCTAGCGTTTCGGATTTTGATTTCGGAACTCGTGGCTAGTAGGTCTCGTTTCACCTAGTTAGCCGCGAAATGTGGTTTCTTTACGTAAACGGTTTTATGAATATCCTTTGACTCCGAGTTCTGAATTCGGTGATTTTTAGCTTGATTTCACACTACTTTTCGAGCTCTACAATCCTCTGTTTTCGGATTTTGATTTCAGAACTCGTGGCTAGTTGGTCTCGTTTCACCTAGTTAGCCGCGAAATGTGGTTTCTTTACGTAAACGGTTTTATGAATATCCGTTGACTCCGAGTTCTGAATACGGTGATTTTTAGCTTGATTTCACACTACTTTTCGAGCTCTACAATCCTGGCATATCGGATTTTGATTTCAGAACTCGTGGCTAGTAGGTCTCGTTTCACCTAGTTAGCCGCGAAATGTGGTTTATTTACGTAAACGGTTTTGTGAATATCCGTTGACTCCGAGTTCTGAATTCGGTGATTTTTTGCTTGATTTCACACTACTTTTCGAGCTCTACAATCCTGTGTTTTCGGATTTTGATTTCAGAACTCGTGGCTAGTTGGTCTCGTTTCAACTAGTTAGCCGCGAAATGTGGTTTCTTTACTTAAACGGTTTTATGAATATCCGTTGACTCCGAGTTCTGAATTCGGTGATTTTTAGCTTAATTTCACACTACTTTTCGAGCTCTACGATCCTGGAGTTTCGGATTTTGATTCCAGAACTCGTGGCTTGTTGGTCTCGTTTCACCTAGTTAGCCGCGAAATGTGGTTTCTTTACGTAAACGGTTTTATGAATATCCGTTGACTCCGAGTTCTGAATTCGGTGATTTTTAGCTTGATTTCACACTACTTTTCGAGCTCTACAATCCTGGCATATCGGATTTTGATTTCAGAACTCGTGGCTAGTAGGTCTCGTTTCACCTATTTAGCCGCGAAATGTGGTTTATTTACGTAAACGGTTTTGTGAATATCCGTTGACTCCGAGTTCTGAATTCGGTGATTTTTTGCTTGATTTCACACTACTTTTCGAGCTCTACTATCCTAGCATTTCGGATTTTGATTTCAGAACTCGTGGGTAGTAGGTCTCGTTTCACCTAGTTAGCCGCGAAATGTGGTTTCTTTACGTAAACGGTTTTATGAATATCCGTTGACTCCGAGTTCTGAATTCCGTGATTTTTAGCTTGATTTCACACTACTTTTCGAGCTCTACAACCCTGTGTTTTCGGATTTTGATTTCAGAACTCGTGGCTAGTTGGTCTCGTTTCACCTAGTTAGCCGCGAAATGTGGTTTCTTTACGTAGACGGTTTTATGAATATCCGTTGACTCCGAGTTCTGAATTCGGTGATTTTTAGCTTGATTTCACACTACTTTTCGAGCTCTACAATCCTCTGTTTTCGGATTTTGATTTCAGAACTCGTGGCTAGTTGGTCTCGTTTCACCTAGTTAGCCGCGAAATGTGGTTTCTTTTTGTAAACGGTTTTATGAATATCCGTTGACTTCGAGTTCTGAATTCGGTGATTTTTAGCTTGATTTCACACTACTTTTCGAGCTCTACAATCCTGGCATATCGGATTTTGATTTCAGAACTCGTGGCTAGTAGGTCTCGTTTCACCTAGTTAGCCGCGAAATGTGGTTTATTTACGTAAACGGTTTTGTGAATATCCGTTGACTCCGAGTTCTGAATTCGGTGATTTTTTGCTTGATTTCACACTACTTTTCGAGCTCTACTATCCTAGCGTTTCGGATTTTGATTTCAGAACTCGTGGCTAGTTGGTCTCGTTTCACCTAGTTAGCCGCGAAATGTGGTTTCTTTACGTAAACGGTTTTATGAATATCCGCTGACTCCGAGTTCTGAATTCCGTGATTTTTAGCTTGATTTCACACTACTTTTCGAGCTCTACAACCCTGTGTTTTCGGATTTTGATTTCAGAACTCGTGGCTAGTTGGTCTCGTTTCACCTAGTTAGCCGCGAAATGTGGTTTCTTTACGTAGACGGTTTTATGAATATCCGTTGACTCCGAGTTCTGAATTCGGTGATTTTTAGCTTGATTTCACACTACTTTTCGAGCTCTACAATCCTCTGTTTTCGGATTTTGATTTCAGAACTCGTGGCTAGTTGGTCTCGTTTCGCCTAGTTAGCCGCGAAATGTGGTTTCTTTTTGTAAACGGTTTTATGAATATCCGTTGACTTCGAGTTCTGAATTCGGTGATTTTTAGCTTGATTTCACACTACTTTTCGAGCTCTACAATCCTGGCATATCGGATTTTGATTTCAGAACTCGTGGCTAGTAGGTCTCGTTTCACCTAGTTAGCCGCGAAATGTGGTTTATTTACGTAAACGGTTTTGTGAATATCCGTTGACTCCGAGTTCTGAATTCGGTGATTTTTTGCTTGATTTCACACTACTTTTCGAGCTCTACAATCCTGTGTTTTCGGATTTTGATTTCAGAACTCGTGGCTAGTTGGTCTCGTTTCACCTAGTTAGCCGCGAAATGTGGTTTCTTTACTTAAACGGTTTTATGAATATCCGTTGACTCCGAGTTCTGAATTCGGTGATTTTTAGCTTAATTTCACACTACTTTTCGAGCTCTACGATCCTGGAGTTTCGGATTTTGATTCCAGAACTCGTGGCTAGTTGGTCTTGTTTCACCTAGTTAGCCGCGAAATGTGGTTTCTTTACGTAAACGGTTTTATGAATATCCGTTGACTCCGAGTTCTGAATTCGGTGATTTTTAGCTTGATTTCACACTACTTTTCGAGCTCTACAATCCTGGCATATCGGATTTTGATTTCAGAACTCGTGGCTAGTAGGTCTTGATTCACCTATTTAGCCGCGAAATGTGGTTTATTTACGTAAACGGTTTTGTGAATATCCGTTGACTCCGAGTTCTGAATTCGGTGATTTTTTGCTTGATTTCACACTACTTTTCGAGCTCTACTATCCTAGCGTTTCGGATTTTGATTTCAGAACTCGTGGGTAGTAGGTCTCGTTTCACCTAGTTAGCCGCGAAATGTGGTTTCTTTACGTAAACGGTTTTATGAATATCCGCTGACTCCGAGTTCTGAATTCCGTGATTTTTAGCTTGATTTCACACTACTTTTCGAGCTCTACAACCCTGTGTTTTCGGATTTTGATTTCAGAACTCGTGGCTAGTTCGTCCCGTTTCACCTAGTTAGCCGCGAAATGTGGTTTCTTTACGTAGACGGTTTTATGAATATCCGTTGACTCCGAGTTCTGAATTCGGTGATTTTTAGCTTGATTTCACACTACTTTTCGAGCTCTACAATCCTGGCATATCGGATTTTGATTTCAGAACTCGTGGCTAGTAGGTCTTGATTCACCTATTTAGCCGCGAAATGTGGTTTATTTACGTAAACGGTTTTGTGAATATCCGTTGACTCCGAGTTCTGAATTCGGTGATTTTTTGCTTGATTTCACACTACTTTTCGAGCTCTACTATCCTAGCGTTTCGGATTTTGATTTCAGAACTCGTGGGTAGTAGGTCTCGTTTCACCTAGTTAGCCGCGAAATGTGGTTTCTTTACGTAAACGGTTTTATGAATATCCGTTGACTCCGAGTTCTGAATTCCGTGATTTTTAGCTTGATTTCACACTACTTTTCGAGCTCTACAACCCTGTGTTTTCGGATTTTGATTTCAGAACTCGTGGCTAGTTGGTCTCGTTTCACCTAGTTAGCCGCGAAATGTGGTTTCTTTACGTAGACGGTTTTATGAATATCCGTTGATTCCGAGTTCTGAATTCGGTGATTTTTAGCTTGATTTCACACTACTTTTCGAGCTCTACAATCTTGGCTTTTCGGTTTTCGATTTCAGAACTCGTGGCTACTAGGTCTCGTTCCATCTAGTTAGCCACGAAATGTGGTTTCTTTACGTAAACAGTTTTATGAATATCCGTTGACTCCGAGTTCTGAATTCGGTGATTTTTAGCTTGATTTCACACTACTTTTTGAGCTCTACAATCCTGGTGTTTCGGATTTTGATTTCGGAACTCGTGGCTAGTAGGTCTCGTTTCACCTAGTTAGCCGCGGAATGTGGTTTCTTTACAAAAACGGTTTTATGAATATCCGTTGACTCCTTGTTCGGAATTCGGTGATTTTTAGCATGATTTCAAACTACTTTTCGAGCTCTACAATCTTGGCATTTCGGATTTTGATTTCTGAACTCGTGGCTAGTAGGTCTCGATTCACCTATTTAGCCGCGAAATGTGGTTTCTTTACGTAAACGGTTTTATGAATATCCGTTGACTCCGAGTTCTAAATTCGGTGATTTTTTGCTTGATTACACACTACTTTTCGAGCTCTACTATCCCAGCGTTTCGGATTTTGATTTCGGAACTCGTGGCTAGTAGGTCTCGTTTCACCTAGTTAGCCGCGAAATGTGGTTTCTTTACGTAAACGGTTTTATGAATATCCGTTGACTCCGAGTTCTGAATTCGGTGATTTTTAGCTTGATTTCACACTACTTTTCGAGCTCTACAATCCTGTGTTTTCGGATTTTGATTTCAGAACTCGTGGCTAGTTGGTCTCGTTTCACCTAGTTAGCCGCGAAATGTGGTTTCTTTACTTAAACGGTTTTATGAATATCCGTTGACTCCGAGTTCTGAATTCGGTGATTTTTAGCTTAATTTCACACTACTTTTCGAGCTCTACGATCCTGGAATTTCGGATTTTGATTCCAGAACTCGTGGCTAGTTGGTCTCGTTTCACCTAGTTAGCCGCGAAATATGGTTTCTTTACGTAAACAGTTTTACGAATATCCGTTGACTCCGAGTTCTGAATTCGGTGATTTTTAGCTTGATTTCACACTACTTTTTGAGCTCTATGATCCTGGAGTTTCGGATTTTGATTTCAGAACTCGTGGCTAGTAGGTCTCGTTTCACCTAGTTAGCCGCGAAATGTGGTTTCTTTACGTAAACGGTTTTATGAATATCCGTTGACTCAGAGTTCTGAATTCGGTGATTTTTAGCTTGATTTCACACTACTTTTCGAGCTCTACAATCCTGAAGTTTCGGATTTTGATTTCATAACTCGTGGCTAGTTGGTCTCGTTTCACCTAGTTAGCCGCGAAATGTGGTTTCTTTACGTAAACGGTTTTATGAATATCCGTTGACTCCGAGTTCTGAATTCGGTGATTTTTTGCTTGATTTCACACTACTTTTCGAGCTCTACAATCTTGGGTTTTCGGTTTTCGATTTCAGAACTCGTGGCTACTAGGTCTCGTTCCATCTAGTTAGCCACGAAATGTGGTTTCTTTACGTAAACAGTTTTATGAATATCCGTTGACTCCGAGTTCTGAATTCGGTGATTTTTAGCTTGATTTCACACTACTTTTTGAGCTCTACAATCCTGGTGTTTCGGATTTTGATTTCGGAACTCGTGGCTAGTAGGTCTCGTTTCACCTAGTTAGCCGCGGAATGTGGTTTCTTTACAAAAACGGTTTTATGAATATCCCTTGACTCCTTGTTCGGAATTCGGTGATTTTTAGCTTGATTTCACACTACTTTTCGAGCTCTACAATCTTGGCATTTCGGATTTTGATTTCTGAACTCGTGGCTAGTAGGTCTCGATTCACCTATTTAGCCGCGAAATGTGGTTTCTTTACGTAAACGGTTTTATGAATATCCGTTGACTCCGAGTTCTAAATTCGGTGATTTTTTGCTTGATTACACACTACTTTTCGAGCTCTACTATCCCAGCGTTTCGGATTTTGATTTCGGAACTCGTGGCTAGTAGGTCTCGTTTCACCTAGTTAGCCGCGAAATGTGGTTTCTTTACGTAAACGGTTTTATGAATATCCGTTGTCTCCGAGTTCTGAATTCGGTGATTTTTGGCTTGATTTCACACTACTTTTCGAGCTCTACAATCCTGTGTTTTCGGATTTTGATTTCAGAACTCGTGGCTAGTTGGTCTCGTTTCACCTAGTTAGCCACGAAATGTGGTTTCTTTACGTAAACAGTTTTATGAATATCCGTTGACTCCGAGTTCTGAATTCGGTGATTTTTAGTTTGATTTCACACTACTTTTTGAGCTCTACAATCCTGGTGTTTCGGATTTTGATTTCGGAACTCGTGGCTAGTAGGTCTCGTTTCACCTAGTTAGCCGCGAAATGTGGTTTCTTTACGTAAACGGTTTTATGAATATCCGTTGACTCCGAGTTCTGAATTCGGTGATTTTTTGCTTGATTTCACACTACTTTTCGAGCTCTACAATCTTGGGTTTTCGGTTTTCGATTTCAGAACTCGTGGCTACTAGGTCTCGTTCCATCTAGTTAGCCACGAAATGTGGTTTCTTTATGTAAAAGTTTTATGAATATCCGTTGACTCCGAGTTCTGAATTCGGTGATTTTTAGCTTGATTTCACACTACTTTTTGAGCTCTACAATCCTGGTGTTTCGGATTTTGATTTCGGAACTCGTGGCTAGTAGGTCTCGTTTCACCTAGTTAGCCGCGGAATGTGGTTTCTTTACAAAAACGGTTTTATGAATATCCGTTGACTCCTTGTTCGGAATTCGGTGATTTTTAGCTTGATTTCACACTACTTTTCGAGCTCTACTATCCCAGCGTTTCGGATTTTGATTTCAGAACTCGTGGCTAGTAGGTCTCGTTTCACCTAGTTAGCCGCGAAATGTGGTTTCTTTACGTAAACGGTTTTATGAATATCCGTTGACTCCGAGTTCTGAATTCGGTGATTTTTGGCTTGATTTCACACTACTTTTCGAGCTCTACAATCCTGTGTTTTCGGATTTTGATTTCAGAACTCGTGGCTAGTTGGTCTCGTTTCACCTAGTTAGCCGCGAAATGTGGTTTCTTTACTTAAACGGTTTTATGAATATCCGTTGACTTCGAGTTCTGAATTCGGTGATTTTTAGCTTAATTTCACACTACTTTTCGAGCTCTACGATCCTGGAATTTCGGATTTTGATTCCAGAACTCGTGGCTAGTTGGTCTCGTTTCACCTAGTTAGCCGCGAAATATGGTTTCTTTACGTAAACAGTTTTACGAATATCCGTTGACTCCGAGTTCTGAATTCGGTGATTTTTAGCTTGATTTCACACTACTTTTTGAGCTCTATGATCCTGGCATTTCGGATTTTGATTTCAGAACTCGTGGCTAGTAGGTCTCGTTTCACCTAGTTAGCCGCGAAATGTGGTTTCTTTACGTAAACGGTTTTATGAATATCCGTTGACTCAGAGTTCTGAATTCGGTGATTTTTAGCTTGATTTCACACTACTTTTCGAGCTCTACAATCCTGAAGTTTCGGATTTTGATTTCATAACTCGTGGCTAGTTGGTCTCGTTTCACCTAGTTAGCCGCGAAATGTGGTTTCTTTACGTAAACGGTTTTATGAATATCCGTTGACTCCGAGTTCTGAATTCGGTGACTTTTTGCTTGATTTCACACTACTTTTCGAGCTCTACAATCCTGGTTTTTCGGATTTTGATTTCAGAACTCGTGGCTAGTAGGTCTCGTTTCACCTAGTTAGCCGCGAAATGTGGTTTCTTTACGTAAACGGTTTTATAAATATCCGTTGACTCCGAGTTCTGAATTCGATGATTTTTCGCTTGATTTCACACTACTTTTCGAGCTCTACGATCCTAGCGTTTCGGATTTTGATTTCAGAACTCGTGGCTAGTTGGTCTCGTTTCACCTTGTTAGCCGCGAAATGTGGTTTCTTTACGTAAACGGTTTTATGAATATCCGTTGACTCCGAGTTCTGATTTTGGTGATTTTTAGCTTGATTTCACACTACTTTTCGAGCTCTACGATCCTGGGGTTTCGGATTTTAATTTCAGAACTCGTGGCTAGTTGGTCTCGTTTCACCTAGTTAGCCGCGAAATGTGGTTTCTTTACGTAAACGGTTTTATGTATATCCGTTGACTCCGAGTTCTGAATTTGGTGATTTTTAGCTTGATTACACACTACATTTTGAGCTCTACAATCCTAGCGTTTCGGATTTTTATTTAAGAACTCGTGGCTAGTAGGTCTTGTTTGACCTAGTTAGCCGCGAAATGTGGTTTCTTTACGTAAACGGTTTTATAAATATCCGTTGATTCCGAGTTCTGAATTCGGTGATTTTTAGCTTGATTTCACACTACTTTTCGAGCTCTACAATCCTGGGTTTTCGGATTTTGATTTCAGAACTCGTGGCTAGTTGGTCTCGTTTCACCTAGTTAGCCGCGAAATGTGGTTTCTTTACGTAAACGGTTTTATGAATATCCATTGACTCCGAGTTCTGAATTTGGTGATTTTTAGCTTGATTTCACACTACTTTTTGAGCTCTACGATCCTGGCATTTCGGATTTTGATTTCAGAACTCGTGGCTAGTAGGTCTCGTTTCATCTTGTTTAACCGCGAAATGTGGTTTCTTTACGTAAACGGTTTTATGAATATCCGTTGACTCCGAGTTCTGAATTCGGTGATTTTTAGCTTGATTTCACACTACTTTTCGAGCTCTACGATCCTGGTATTTCTGATTTTGATTTCAGAACTCGTGGCTAGTTGGTCTCGTTTCACCTAGTTAGCCGCGAAATGTGGTTTCTTTACGTAAACGGTTTTATGAATATCCATTGACTCCGAGTTCTGAATTCGGTGATTTTTAGCTTTATTTGACACTACTTTTCGAGCTCTACAATCCTGGTGTTTCGGATTTTGATTTCGGAACTCGTGGCTAGTAGGTCTCATTTCACCTAGTTAGCCGCGAAATGTGGTTTCTTTACGTAAACGGTTTTCTGAATATCCGTTGACTCCGAGTTCTGAATTCGGTGATTTTTAGCTTGATTTCACACTACTTTTTGAGCTCTACGATCCTGGCATTTCGGATTTTGATTTCAGAACTCGTGGCTAGTAGGTCTCGTTTCATCTTGTTTAACCGCGAAATGTGGTTTCTTTACGTAAACGGTTTTATGAATATCCGTTGACTCCGAGTTCTGAATTCGGTGATTTTAGCTTGATTTCACACTACTTTTCGAGCTCTACGATCCTGGTATTTCTGATTTTGATTTCAGAACTCGTGGCCAGTTGGTCTCGTTTCACCTAGTTAGCCGCGAAATGTGGTTTCTTTACATAAACGGTTTTATGAATATCCGTTGACTCCGAGTTCTGAATTCGGTGATTTTTAGCTTGATTTCACACTACTTTTTGAGCTCTACGATCCTGGCATTTCGGATTTTGATTTCAGAACTCGTGGCTAGTAGGTCTCGTTTCATCTTGTTTAACCGCGAAATGTGGTTTCTTTATGTAAACGGTTTTATGAATATCCGTTGACTCCGAGTTCTGAATTCGGTGATTTTTTGCTTGATTACACACTACTTTTCGAGCTCTACAATCCTGTGTTTTCGGATTTTGATTTCAGAACTCGTGGCTAGTTGGTCTCGTTTCACCTAGTTAGCCGCGAAATGTGGTTTCTTTACGTAAACGGTTTTATGAATATCCGTTGACTCCGAGTTCTGAATTCGGTGATTTTTAGCTTAATTTCACACTACTTTTTGAGCTCTACGATCCTAGCATTTCGGATTTTGATTCCAGAACTCGTGGCTAGTTGGTCTCGTTTCACCTAGTTAGCCGCGAAATATGGTTTCTTTACGTAAACAGTTTTACGAATATCCGTTGAGTCCGAGTTCTGAATTCGGTGATTTTTAGCTTGATTTCACACTACTTTTCGAGCTCTACAATCCTGGTGTTTCGGATTTTGATTTCAGAACTCGTGTCTAGTAGGTCTCGTTTCACCTAGTTAGCCGCGAAATGTGGTTTCTTTACGTAAACGGTTTTATGAATATCCGTTGACTCCGAGTTCTGAATTCGGTGATTTTTAGCTTGATTTCACACTACTTTTCGAGCTCTACGATCCTGGCGTTTCGGATTTTGATTTTAGAACTCGTGGCTAGTTGGTCTCGTTTCACCTAGTTAGCCGCGAAATGTGGTTTCTTTACGTAAACGGTTTTCTGAATATCCGTTGACTCCGAGTTCTGAATTCCGTGATTTTTAGCTTGATTTCACACTACTTTTTGAGCTCTACGATCCTGGCGTTTCGGATTTTGATTTCAGAACTCGTGGCTAGTAGGTCTCGTTTCACCTAGTTAGCCACGAAATGTGGTTTCTTTACGTAAACGGTTTTATGAATATCCGTTGACTCCGAGTTCTGAATTCGGTGATTTTTAGCTTGATTTCACACTACTTTTCGAGCTCTACAATCCTGATTTTCGGATTTTGATTTCAGAACTCGTGGCTAGTTGGTCTCGTTTCACCTAGTTAGCCGCGAAATGTGGTTTCTTTACGTAAACGGTTTTATGAATATCCGTTGACTCCGAGTTCTGAATTCGGTGATTTTTAGCTTGATTTCACACTACTTTTCGAGCTCTACAATCCTGGTTTTTCGGATTTTGATTTCAGAACTCGTGGCTAGTAGGTCTCGTTTCACCTAGTTAGCCGCGAAATGTGGTTTCTTTACGTAAACGGTTTTATAAATATCCGTTGACTCCGAGTTCTGAATTCGGTGATTTTTCGATTGATTTCACACTACTTTTCGAGCTCTACGATCCTCGCGTTTCGGATTTTGATTTCAGAACTCGTGGCTAGTTGGTCTCGTTTCACCTAGTTAGCCGCAAAATGTGGTTTCTTTACGTAAACGGTTTTATGAATATCCGTTGACTCCGAGTTCTGATTTTGGTGATTTTTAGCTTGATTTCACACTACTTTTTGAGCTCTATGATCCTGAAATTTCGGATTTTGATTTCAGAACACGTGGCTAGTAGGCCTCGTTTCACCTAGTTAGCCGCGAAATGTGGTTTCTTTACGTAAACAGTTTTATGAATATCCGTTGACTACGAGTTCTGAATTCGGTGATTTTTAGCTTGATTTCACACTACTTTTCGAGCTCTACAATCCTGGTGTTTTGGATTTTGATTTAAGAACTCGTGGCTAGTAGGTCTCGTTTCACCTAGTTAGCCGCGAAATGTGGTTTCTTTACGTAAACGGTTTTATGAATATCCGTTGACTCCGAGTTCTGAATTCGGTGATTTTTAGCTTGATTTCACACTTCTTTTCGAGCTCTATGATCCTGGAGTTTCGGATTTTAATGTCAGAACTCGTGGCTAGTTGGTCTCGTTTCACCTAGTTAGCCGCGAAATGTGGTTTCTTTACGTAAACGGTTTTATGAATATCCGTTGACTCCGAGTTCTGAATTCGGTGATTTTTAGCTTGATTTCACACTACTTTTCGAGCTCTACGATCCTGGCATTTCGGATTTTGATTTCAGAACTCGTGGCTAGTTGGTCTCGTTTCACCTAGTTAGTCGCGAAATGTGGTTTCTTTACGTAAACGGTTTTATGTATATCCGTTGACTCCGAGTTCTGAATTCGGTGATTTTTAGCTTGATTACACACTACATTTTGAGCTCTACAATCCTAGCATTTCGGATTTTGATTTCAGAACTCGTGGCTAGTAGGTCTTGTTTCACCTAGTTAGCCGCGAAATGTGGTTTCTTTACGTAAACGGTTTTATAAATATCCGTTGATTCCGAGTTCTGAATTCGGTGATTTTTAGCTTGATTTCACACTACTTTTCGAGCTCTACAATCCTGGGTTTTCGGATTTTGATTTCAGAACTCGTGGCTAGTTGGTCTCGTTTCACCTAGTTAGCCGCGAAATGTGGTTTCTTTACGGAAACGGTTTTATGAATATCCGTTGACTCCGAGTTCTGAATTCGGTGATTTTTAGCTTGATTTCACACTACTTTTTGAGCTCTACGATCCTGGTATTTCTGATTTTGATTTCAGAACTCGTGGCTAGTTGGTCTCGTTTCACCTAGTTAGCCGCGAAATGTGGTTTCTTTACGGAAACGGTTTTATGAATATCCGTTGACTCCGAGTTCTGAATTCGGTGATTTTTAGCTTAATTTCACACTACTTTTCGAGCTCTACGATCCTGGTATTTCTGATTTTGATTTCAGAACTCGTGGCTAGTTGGTCTCGTTTCACCTAGTTAGCCGCGAAATGTGGTTTCTTTACGTAAACGGTTTTATGAATATCCATTGACTCCGAGTTCTGAATTCGGTGATTTTTAGCTTTATTTGACACTAATTTTCGAGCTCTACAATCCTGGTGTTTCGGATTTTGATTTCGGAACTCGTGGCTAGTAGGTCTCATTTCACCTAGTTAGCCGCGAAATGTGGTTTCTTTACGTAAACGGTTTTCTGAATATCCGTTGACTCCGAGTTCTGAATTCGGTGATTTTTAGCTTGATTTCACACTACTTTTTAAGCTCTACGATCCTGGCGTTTCGGATTTTGATTTCAGAACTCGTGGCTAGTAGGTCTCGTTTCATCTTGTTTAACCGCGAAATGTGGTTTCTTTACGTAAACGGTTTTGTGAATATCCGTTGACTCCGAGTTCTGAATTCGGTGATTTTTAGCTTGATTTCACACTACTTTTTGAGCTCTACGATCCTGGCGTTTCGGATTTTGATTTCAGAACTCGTGGCTAGTAGGTCTCGTTTCATCTTGTTTAACCGCGAAATGTGGTTTCTTTACGTAAACGGTTTTATGAATATACGTTGACTCCGAGTTCTGAATTCGGTAATTTTTAGCTTGATTTCACACTACTTTTCGAGCTCTACGATCCTGGTATTTCTGATTTTGATTTCAGAACTCGTGGCTAGTTGGTCTCGTTTCACCTAGTTAGCCGCGAAATGTGGTTTCTTTACGTAAACGGTTTTATGAATATCCGTTGACTCCGAGTTCTGAATTCGGTGATTTTTAGCTTGATTTCACACTACTTTTTGAGCTCTACGATCCTGGCATTTCGGATTTTGAATTCAGAACTCGTGGCTAGTAGGTCTCGTTTCATCTTGTTTAACCGCGAAATGTGGTTTCTTTATGTAAACGGTTTTATGAATATCCGTTGACTCCGAGTTCTGAATTCGATGATTTTTTGCTTGATTACACACTACTTTTCGAGCTCTACAATCCTGTGTTTTCGGATTTTGATTTCAGAACTCGTGGCTAGTTGGTCTCGTTTCACCTAGTTAGCCGCGAAATGTGGTTTCTTTACGTAAACGGTTTTATGAATATCCGTTGACTCCGAGTTCTGAATTCGGTGATTTTTAGCTTAATTTCACACTACTTTTTGAGCTCTACGATCCTAGCATTTCGGATTTTGATTCCAGAACTCGTGGCTAGTTGGTCTCGTTTCACCTAGTTAGCCGCGAAATATGGTTTCTTTACGTAAACAGTTTTACGAATATCCGTTGACTCCGAGTTCTGAATTCGGTGATTTTTAGCTTGATTTCACACTACTTTTCGAGCTCTACAATCCTGGTGTTTCGGATTTTGATTTCAGAACTCGTGTCTAGTAGGTCTCGTTTCACCTACTTAGCCGCGAAATGTGGTTTCTTTACGTAAACGGTTTTATGAATATCCGTTGACTCCGAGTTCTGAATTCGGTGATTTTTAGCTTGATTTCACACTACTTTTCGAGCTCTACGATCCTGGAGTTTCGGATTTTGATTTCAGAACTCGTGGCTAGTTGGTCTCGTTTCACCTAGTTAGCCGCGAAATATGGTTTCTTTACGTAAACGATTTTATGAATATCCGTTGACTCCGAGTTCTGAATTCGGTGATTTTTAGCTTGATTTCACACTACTTTTTGAGCTCTACGATCCTGGCATTTCGGATTTTGAATTCAGAACTCGTGGCTAGTAGGTCTCGTTTCATCTTGTTTAACCGCGAAATGTGGTTTCTTTATGTAAACGGTTTTATGAATATCCGTTGACTCCGAGTTCTGAATTCGATGATTTTTTGCTTGATTACACACTACTTTTCGAGCTCTACAATCATGTGTTTTCGGATTTTGATTTCAGAACTCGTGGCTAGTTGGTCTCGTTTCACCTAGTTAGCCGCGAAATGTGGTTTCTTTACGTAAACGGTTTTATGAATATCCGTTGACTCCGAGTTCTGAATTCGGTGATTTTTAGCTTAATTTCACACTACTTTTTGAGCACTACGATCCTAGCATTTCGGATTTTGATTCCAGAACTCGTGGCTAGTTGGTCTCGTTTCACCTAGTTAGCCGCGAAATATGGTTTCTTTACGTAAACAGTTTTACGAATATCCGTTGACTCCGAGTTCTGAATTCGGTGATTTTTAGCTTGATTTCACACTACTTTTCGAGCTCTACAATCCTGGTGTTTCGGATTTTGATTTCAGAACTCGTGTCTAGTAGGTCTCGTTTCACCTACTTAGCCGCGAAATGTGGATTCTTTACGTAAACGGTTTTATGAATATCCGTTGACTCCGAGTTCTGAATTCGGTGATTTTTAGCTTGATTTCACACTACTTTTCGAGCTCTACGATCCTGGAGTTTCGGATTTTGATTTTAGAACTCGTGGCTAGTTGGTCTCGTTTCACCTAGTTAGCCGCGAAATGTGGTTTCTTTACGTAAACGGTTTTCTGAATATCCGTTGACTCCGAGTTCTGAATTCGGTGATTTTTAGCTTGATTTCACACTACTTTTTGAGCTCTACGATCCTGGCGTTTCGGATTTTGATTTCAGAACTCGTGGCTAGTAGGTCTCGTTTCACCTAGTTAGCCACGAAATGTGGTTTCTTTACGTAAACGGTTTTATGAATATCCGTTGACTCCGAGTTCTGAATTCGGTGATTTTTAGCTTGATTTCACACTACTTTTCGAGCTCTACAATCCTAACATTTCGGATTTTGATTTCAGAACTCGTGGCTAGTTGGTCTCGTTTCACCTAGTTAGCCGCGAAATGTGGTTTCTTCACGTAAACGGTTTTATGAATATCCGTTGACTCCGAGTTCTGAATTCGGTGATTTTTAGCTTGATTTCACACTACTTTTCGAGCTCTACAATCCTGGTGTTTCGGATTTTGATTTCAGAACTCGTGTCTAGTAGGTCTCGTTTCACCTACTTAGCCGCGAAATGTGGTTTCTTTACGTAAACGGTTTTATGAATATCCGTTGACTCCGAGTTCTGAATTCGGTGATTTTTAGCTTGATTTCACACTACTTTTCGAGCTCTACGATCCTGGAGTTTCGGATTTTGATTTTAGAACTCGTGGCTAGTTGGTCTCGTTTCACCTAGTTAGCCGCGAAATGTGGTTTCTTTACGTAAACGGTTTTCTGAATATCCGTTGACTCCGAGTTCTGAATTCGGTGATTTTTAGCTTGATTTCACACTACTTTTTGAGCTCTACGATCCTGGCGTTTCGGATTTTGATTTCAGAACTCGTGGCTAGTAGGTCTCGTTTCACCTAGTTAGCCACGAAATGTGGTTTCTTTACGTAAACGGTTTTATGAATATCCGTTGACTCCGAGTTCTGAATTCGGTGATTTTTAGCTTGATTTCACACTACTTTTCGAGCTCTACAATCCTAACATTTCGGATTTTGATTTCAGAACTCGTGGCTAGTTGGTCTCGTTTCACCTAGTTAGCCGCGAAATGTGGTTTCTTCACGTAAACGGTTTTATGAATATCCGTTGACTCCGAGTTCTGAATTCGGTGATTTTTAGCTTGATTTCACACTACTTTTCGAGCCCTACAATCCTTGTTTTTCGGATTTTGATTTCAGAACTCGTGGCTAGTAGGTCTCGTTTCACCTAGTTAGCCGCGAAATGTGGTTTCTTCACGTAAACGGTTTTATGAATATCCGTTGACTCCGAGTTCTGATTTTGGTGATTTTTAGCTTGATTTCACACTACTTTTCGAGCTCTATGATCCTGGAGTTTCGGATTTTGATTTCAGAACTCGTGGCTAGTAGGTCTCGTTTCACCTAGTTAGCCGCGAAATGTGGTTTCTTTACGTAAACAGTTTTATGAATATCCGTTGACTACGAGTTCTGAATTCGGTGATTTTTAGTTTGATTTCACACTACTTTTCGAGCTCTACAATCCTGGAGTTTTGGATTTTGATTTAAGAACTCGTGGCTAGTAGGTCTCGTTTCACCTAGTTAGCCGCGAAATGTGGTTTCTTTACGTAAACGGTTTTATGAATATCCGTTGACTCCGAGTTCTGAATTCGGTGATTTTTAGCTTGATTTCACACTTCTTTTCGAGCTCTATGATCCTGGAGTTTCGGATTTTAATTTCAGAACTCGTGGCTAGTTGGTCTCGTTTCACCTAGTTAGCCGCGAAATGTGGTTTCTTTACGTAAACGGTTTTATGAATATCCGTTGACTCCGAGTTCTGAATTCGGTAATTTTTAGCTTGATTTCACACTACTTTTCGAGCTCTACGATCCTGGCGTTTCGGATTTTGATTTCAGAACTCGTGGCTAGTTGGTCTCGTTTCACCTAGTTAGTCGCGAAATGTGGTTTCTTTACGTAAACGGTTTTATGTATATCCGTTGAATCCGAGTTCTGAATTCGGTGATTTTTAGCTTGATTAGACACTACATTTTGAGCACTACAATCCTAGCATTTCGGATTTTGATTTCAGAACTCGTGGCTAGTAGGTCTTGTTTCACCTAGTTAGCCGCGAAATGTGGTTTCTTTACGTAAACGGTTTTATGTAAATCCGTTGACTCCGAGTTCTGAATTCGGTGATTTTTAGCTTGATTACACACTACATTTCGAGCTCTACAATCCAAGCGTTTCGGATTTTGATTTCAGAACTCGTGGCTAGTAGGTCTTGTTTCACCTAGTTAGCCGCGAAATGTGGTTTGTTTACGTAAACGGTTTTATAAATATCCGTTGATTCCGAGTTCTGAATTCGGTGATTTTTAGATTGATTTCACACTACTTTTCGAGCTCTACAATCCTGGGTTTTCGGATTTTGATTTCAGAACTCGTGGCTAGTTGGTCTCGTTTCACCTAGTTAGCCGCGAAATGTGGTTTCTTTACGTAAAAGGTTTTATGAATATCCGTTGACTCCGAGTTCTGAATTCGGTGATTTTTAGCTTGATTTCACACTACTTTTTGAGCTCTACGATCCTGGCGTTTCGGATTTTGATTTCAGAACTCGTGGCTAGTAGGTTTCGTTTCACCTAGTTAGCCGCGAAATGTGGTTTCTTTACGTAAACGGTTTTATGAATATCCGTTGACTCCGAGTTCTGAATTCGGTGATTTTTAGCTTGATTTCACACTACTTTTCGAGCTCTACAATCCTGACCTTTCGGATTTTGATTTCAGAACTCGTGGCTAGTTGGTCTCGTTTCACCTAGTTAGCCGCGAAATGTGGTTTCTTTACGTAAACGGTTTTATGAATATCCGTTGACTCCGAGTTCTGAATTCGGTGATTTTTAGCTTGATTTCACACTACTTTTCGAGCTCAACGATCCTGGCGTTTTGGATTTTGATTTCAGAACTCGTGGCTAGTTTGTCTCGTTTCACCTAGTTAGCCGCGAAATGTGGTTTCTTTACATAAAAGGTTTTATGAATATCCGTTGACTCCGAGTTCTGAATTCGGTGATTTTTAGCTTGATTTCACACTACTTTTTGAGCTCTACGATCCTGGCGTTTCGGATTTTGATTTCAGAACTCGTGGCTAGTAGGTCTCGTTTCACCTAGTTAGCCGCGAAATGTGGTTTCTTTACGTAAACGGTTTTATGAATATCCGTTGACTCCAAGTTCTGAATTCGGTGATTTTTAGCTTGATTTCACACTACTTTTCGAGCTCAACGATCCTGGCGTTTTGGATTTTGATTTCAGAACTCGTGGCTAGTTGGTCTCGTTTCACCTAGTTAGCCGCGAAATATGGTTTCTTTACGTAAACGATTTTATGAATATCCGTTGACTCCGAGTTCTGAATTCGGTGATTTTTAGCTTGATTTCACACTACTTTTTGAGCTCTACGATCCTAGTGTTTCGGATTTTGATTTCAGAACTCGTGGCTGGTTGGTCTCGTTTCACCTAGTTAGCCGCGAAATGTGGTTTCTTTACGTAAACGGTTTTATGAATATCCGTTGACTCCGAGTTCTGAATTCGGTGATTTTTCGTTTGATTTCACACTACTTTTCGAGCTCTACGATCCTGGTGTTTCAGATTTTGATTTCAGAACTCATGGCTAGTTGGTCTCGTTTCACCTAGTTAGCCGCAAAATGTGGTTTCTTTACGTAAACGGTTTTATGAATATCCGTTGACTCCGAGTTCTGAATTCGGTGATTTTTAGCTTGATTTCACACTTCTTTTCGAGCTCTATGATCCTGGATTTTCGGATTTTAATTTCAGAACTCGTGGCTAGTTGGTCTCGTTTCACCTAGTTAGCCGCAAAATGTGGTTTCTTTACGTAAACGGTTTTATGAATATCCGGTGACTCCGAGTTCTGAATTCGGTGATTTTTAGCTTGATTTCACACTACTTTTCAAGCTCTACAATCCTGTTGTTTCGGATTTTTATTTCAAAACTCGTGGCTAGTAGGTCTCGTTTCACCTAGTTAGCCGCGAAATGTGGTTTCTTTATGTAAACGGTTTTATGAATATCCGTTGACTCCGAGTTCTGAATTCGGTGATTTTTAGCTTGATTTCACACTACTTTTCGAGCTCTACAATCCTGGGTTTTCGGATTTTGATTTCAGAACTCGTGGCTAGTTGGTCTCGTTTCAACTAGTTAGCCGCGAAATGTGGTTTCTTTACGTAAACAGTTTTATGAATATCCGTTGACTCCGAGTTCTGAATTCGGTGATTTTTCGCTTGATTTCACACTACTTTTCGAGCTCTACGATCCTAGTGTTTCGGATTTTGATTTCAGAACTCGTGGCTGGTTGGTCTCGTTTCACCTAGTTAGCCGCGAAATGTGGTTTCTTTACGTAAACGGTTTTATGAATATCCGTTGACTCCGAGTTCTGAATTCGGTGATTTTTCGCTTGATTTCACACTAATTTTCGAGCTCTACGATCCTGGTGTTTCAGATTTTGATTTCAGAACTCATGGCTAGTTGGTCTCGTTTCACCTAGTTAGCCGCAAAATGTGGTTTCTTTACGTAAACGGTTTTATGAATATCCGTTGACTCCGAGTTCTGAATTCGGTGATTTTTAGCTTGATTTCACACTTCTTTTCGAGCTCTATGATCCTGGAGTTTCGGATTTTAATTTCAGAACTCGTGGCTAGTTGGTCTTGTTTCACCTAGTTAGCCGCAAAATGTGGTTTCTTTACGTAAACGGTTTTATGAATATCCGTTGACTCCGAGTTCTGAATTCGGTGATTTTTAGCTTGATTTCACACTACTTTTCGAGCTCTACAATCCTGTTGTTTCGGATTTTTATTTCAAAACTCGTGGCTAGTAGGTCTCGTTTCACCTAGTTAGCCGCGAAATGTGGTTTCTTTACGTAAAAGGTTTTATGAATATCCGTTGACTCCGAGTTCTGAATTCGGTGATTTTTAGCTTGATTTCACACTACTTTTTGAGCTCTACGATCCTGGCATTTCGGATTTTGATTTCAGAACTCGTGGCTAGTAGGTCTCGTTTCACCTAGTTAGCCGCGAAATGTGGTTTCTTTACGTAAACGGTTTTATGAATATCCGTTGACTCCGAGTTCTAAATTCGGTGATTTTTAGATTGATTTCACACTACTTTTCGAGCTCTACAATCCTGACGTTTCGGATTTTGATTTCAGAACTCGTGGCTAGTTGGTCTCGTTTCACCTAGTTAGCCACGAAATGTGGTTTCTTTACGTAAACAGTTTTATGAATATCCGTTGACTCCGAGTTCTGAATTCGGTGATTTTTAGCTTGATTTCACACTACTTTTCGAGCTCTACAATCCTGGTGTTTTGGATTTTGATTTCAGAACTCGTGGCTAGTATGTCTCGTTTCACCTAGTTAGCCGCGAAATGTGGTTTCTTTACGTAAACGGTTTTATGAATATCCGTTGACTCCGAGTTCTGAATTCGGTGATTTTTAGCTTGATTTCACACTACTTTTCGAGCTCAACGATCCTGGGGTTTTGGATTTTGATTTCAGAACTCGTGGCTAGTTGGTCTCGTTTCACCTAGTTAGCCGCAGAATATGGTTTCTTTACGTAAATGATTTTATGAATATCCGTTGACTCCGAGTTCTGAATTCGGTGATTTTTAGCTTGATTTCACACTACTTTTTGAGCTCTACGATCCTAGTGTTTCGGATTTTGATTTCAGAACTCGTGGCTGGTTGTTCTCGTTTCACCCAGTTAGCCGCAAAATGTGGTTTCTTTACGTAAACGGTTTTATGAATATCCGTTGACTCCGAGTTCTGAATTCGGTGATTTTTCGCTTGATTTCACACTACTTTTCGAGCTCTACGATCCTGGTGTTTCGGATTTTGATTTCAGAACTCATGGCTAGTTGGTCTCGTTTCACCTAGTTAGCCGCAAAATGTGGTTTCTTTACGTAAACGGTTTTATGAATATCCGTTGACTCCGAGTTCTGAATTCGGTGATTTTTAGCTTGATTTCACACTTCTTTTCGAGCTCTATGATCCTGGAGTTTCGGATTTTAATTTCAGAACTCGTGGCTAGTTGGTCTCGTTTCACCTAGTTAGCCGCAAAATGTGGTTTCTTTACGTAATCGGTTTTATGAATATCCGTTGACTCCGAGTTCTGAATTCGGTGATTTTTAGCTTGATTTCACACTACTTTTCGAGCTCAACGATCCTGGCGTTTTGGATTTTGATTTCAGAACTCGTGGCTAGTTGGTCTCGTTTCACCTAGTTAGCCGCGAAATATGGTTTCTTTACGTAAACGATTTTATGAATATCCGTTGACTCCGAGTTCTGAATTCGGTGATTTTTAGCTTGATTTCACACTACTTTTTGAGCTCTACGATCCTAGTGTTTCGGATTTTGATTTCAGAACTCGTGGCTGGTTGGTCTCGTTTCACCTAGTTAGCCGCGAAATGTGGTTTCTTTACGTAAACGGTTTTATGAATATCCGTTGACTCCGAGTTCTGAATTCGGTGATTTTTCGCTTGATTTCACACTACTTTTCGAGCTCTACAATCCTGGTGTTTCGGATTTTGATTTCAGAACTCGTGGCTAGTTGGTCTCGTTTCACCTAGTTAGCCGCAAAATGTGGTTTCTTTACGTAAACGGTTTTATGAATATCCGTTGACTCCGAGTTCTGAATTCGGTGATTTTTAGCTTGATTTCACACTACTTTTTGAGCTCTACAATCCTGGGTTTTCGGATTTTGATTTCAGGACTCGTGGCTAGTTGGTCTCGTTTCACCAAGTTAGCCGCGAAATGTGGTTTCTTTACGTAAACGGTTTTATGAATATCCGTTGACTCGTAGTTCTGAATTCGGTGATTTTTAGCTGGATTTCACACTACTTTTCGAGCTCTACGATCCTGGAATTTCGGATTTTGATTTGAGAACTCGTGGCTAGTTGGTCTCGTTTCACCTAGTTAGCCGCGAAATGTGGTTTCTTTACGTAAACAATTTTATGAATATCCGTTGACTTTGAGTTCTGAATTCGGTGATTTTTAGCTTGATTTCACACTACTTTTCGAGCTCTACAATCCTGGTGTTTCGGATTTTGATTTCAGAACTCGTGGCTAGTAGGTCTCATTTCACCTAGTTAGCCGCGAAATGTGGTTTCTTTACGTAAACGGTTTTATGAATATCCGTTGACTCCGAGTTATGAATTCGGTGATTTTTAGCTTGATTTCACACTACTTTTCGAGCTCTACGATCCTAGTGTTTCGGATTTTGATTTCAGAACTCGTGGCTAGTAGGTCTCGTTTCACCTAGTTAGCCGCGAAATGTGGTTTCTTTACGTAAACGGTTTTATGAATATCCGTTGACTCCGAGTTCTGAATTCGGTGATTTTTAGCTTGATTTCACACTACTTTTCGAGCTCTACAATCCTGTTGTTTCGGATTTTTATTTCAAAACTCGTGGCTAGTAGGTCTCGTTTCACCTAGTTAGCCGCGAAATGTGGTTTCTTTATGTAAACGGTTTTATGAATATCCGTTGACTCCGAGTTCTGAATTCGGTGATTTTTAGCTTGATTTCACACTACTTTTCGAGCTCTACAATCCTGGGTTTTCGGATTTTGATTTCAGAACTCGTGGCTAGTTGGTCTCGTTTCAACTAGTTAGCCGCGAAATGTGGTTTCTTTACGTAAACAGTTTTATGAATATCCGTTGACTCCGAGTTCTGAATTCGGTGATTTTTCGCTTGATTTCACACTACTTTTCGAGCTCTACGATCCTGGTGTTTCGGATTTTGATTTCAGAACTCGTGGCTAGTTGGTCTCGTTTCACCTAGTTAGCCGCAAAATGTGGTTTCTTTACGTAAACGGTTTTATGAATATTCGTTGACTTCGAGTTCTGAATTCGGTGATTTTTAGCTTGATTTCACACTACTTTTCGAGCTCTACAATCCTGGGTTTTCGGATTTTGATTTCAGGACTCGTGGCTAGTTGGTCTCGTTTCACCAAGTTAGCCGCGAAATGTGGTTTCTTTACGTAAACGGTTTTATGAATATCCGTTGACTCGTAGTTCTGAATTCGGTGATTTTTAGCTGGATTTCACACTACTTTTCGAGCTCTACGATCCTGGAATTTCGGATTTTGATTTGAGAACTCGTGGCTAGTTGGTCTCGTTTCACCTAGTTAGCCGCGAAATGTGGTTTCTTTACGTAAACAATTTTATGAATATCCGTTGACTTTGAGTTCTGAATTCGGTGATTTTTAGCTTGATTTCACACTACTTTTCGAGCTCTACAATCCTGGTGTTTCGGATTTTGATTTCAGAACTCGTGGCTAGTAGGTCTCATTTCACCTAGTTAGCCGCGAAATGTGGTTTCTTTACGTAAACGGTTTTATGAATATCCGTTGACTCCGAGTTATGAATTCGGTGATTTTTAGCTTGATTTCACACTACTTTTCGAGCTCTACGATCCTAGTGTTTCGGATTTTGATTTCAGAACTCGTGGCTAGTAGGTCTCGTTTCACCTAGTTAGCCGCGAAATGTGGTTTCTTTACGTAAACGGTTTTATGAATATCCGTTGACTCCGAGTTCTGAATTCGGTGATTTTTAGCTTGATTTCACACTACTTTTCGAGCTCTACAATCCTGGGTTTTCGGATTTTGATTTCAGAACTCGTGGCTAGTTGGTCTCGTTTCAACTAGTTAGCCGCGAAATGTGGTTTCTTTACGTAAACAGTTTTATGAATATCCGTTGACTCCGAGTTCTGAATTCGGTGATTTTTCGCTTGATTTCACACTACTTTTCGAGCTCTACGATCCTGGTGTTTCGGATTTTGATTTCAGAACTCGTGGCTAGTTGGTCTCGTTTCACCTAGTTAGCCGCAAAATGTGGTTTCTTTACGTAAACGGTTTTATGAATATTCGTTGACTCCGAGTTCTGAATTCGGTGATTTTTAGCTTGATTTCACACTACTTTTCGAGCTCTACAATCCTGGGTTTTCGGATTTTGATTTCAGGACTCGTGGCTAGTTGGTCTCGTTTCACCAAGTTAGCCGGGAAATGTGGTTTCTTTACGTAAACGGTTTTATGAATATCCGTTGACTCGTAGTTCTGAATTCGGTGATTTTTAGCTGGATTTCACACTACTTTTCGAGCTCTACGATCCTGGAATTTCGGATTTTGATTTGAGAACTCGTGGCTAGTTGGTCTCGTTTCACCTAGTTAGCCGCGAAATGTGGTTTCTTTACGTAAACGGTTTTATGAATATCCGTTGACTCCGAGTTATGAATTCGGTGATTTTTAGCTTGATTTCACACTACTTTTCGAGCTCTACGATCCTAGTGTTTCGGATTTTGATTTCAGAACTCGTGGCTAGTAGGTCTCGTTTCACCTAGTTAGCCGCGAAATGTGGTTTCTTTACGTAAACGGTTTTATGAATATCCGTTGACTCCGAGTTCTGAATTCGGTGATTTTTAGCTTGATTTCACACTTCTTTTCAAGCTCTATGATCCTGGAGTTTCGGATTTTAATTTCAGAACTCGTGGCTAGTTGGTCTCGTTTCACCTAATTAGCCGCGAAATGTGGTTTCTTTACGTAAACATTTTTATGAATATCCGTTGACTCCGAGTTCTGAATTCGGTGATTTTTAGCTTGATTTCACACTACTTTTTTAGCTCTACCATCCTGGTGTTTCGGATTTTTATTTCAAAAACTCGTGGCTAGTAGGTTTCGTTTCACCTAGTTAGCCGCGAAATGTGGTTTCTTTATGTAAACGGTTTTATGAATATCCGTTGACTCCGAGTTCTGAATTCGGTGATTTTTAGCTTGATTTCACACTACTTTTTGAGCTCTACCATCCTGGTGTTTCGGATTTTTATTTCAAAACTCGTGGCTAGTAGGTCTTGTTTCACCTAGTTAGCCGCGAAATGTGGTTTCTTTATGTAAACGGTTTTATGAATATCCGTTGACTCCGAGTTCTGAATTCGGTGATTTTTAGCTTGATTTCACACTACTTTTCGAGCTCTACAATCCTGGTGTTTCGGATTTTGATTTCAGAACTCGTGGCTAGTAGGTCTCACTTCACCTAGTTAGCCGCGAAATGTGGTTTCTTTACGTAAACGGTTTTATGAATATCCGTTGACTCCGAGTTATGAATTCGGTGATTTTTAGCTTTATTTCACACTACTTTTTGAGCTCTACCATCCTGGTGTTTCGGATTTTTATTTCAAAACTCGTGGCTAGTAGGTCTCGTTTCACCTAGTTAGCTACGAATTTTGGTTTCTTTACGTAAACGGTTTTATGAATATCCATTGACTCCGAGTTCTGAATTCGATGATTTTTAGATTGATTACAAACTACATTTCGAGCTCTACAATCCTAGTATTTCGGATTTTGATTTCAGAACTCGTGGCTAGTAGGTCTCGTTTCACCTAGTTAGCCGCGAAATGTGGTTTCTTTACGTAAACGGTTTTATGAATATCCGTTGACTCCGAGTTCTGAATTCGGTGATTTTTAGCTTGATTTCACACTACTTTTCGAGCTCTACGATCCTACTATTTCGGATTTTGATTTCAGAACTCATGGCTAGTTGGTCTCGTTTCATCTAGTTAGCCGCGAAATGTGGTTTCTTTACGTAAACTGTTTTATGAATATCCGTTGACTCCGAGTTCTGAATTCGGTGATTTTTCGCTTGATTTCACACTAATTTTCGAGCTCTACGATGCTGGAGTTTCGGATTTTGATTTCAGAACTCGTGGCTAGTTGGTCTCGTTTCACCTAGTTAGCCGCGAAATGTGGTTTCTTTACGTAAACGGTTTTATGAATATCCGTTGACTCCGAGTTCTGAATTCGGTGATTTTTAGCTTGATTTCACACTTCTTTTTGAGCTCTACAATCCTGGTCTTTCGGATTTTGATTTCAGAACTCGTGGCTGTAGGTCTCGTTTCACCTAGTTAGCCGCGAAATGTGGTTTCTTTACGTAAACGGTTTTATGAATATCCGTTGACTCCGAGTTCTGAATTCGGTTATTTTTCGCTTGATTTCACACTACTTTTCGAGCTCTACGATCCTGGCATTTCGGATTTTGATTTCAGAACTCGTGGCTAGTTGGTCTCGTTTCACCTAGTTAGCCGCGAAATGTGGTTTCTTTACGTAAACAGTTTTATGAATATCCGTTGACTCCGAGTTCTGAATTCGGTGATTTTTAGCTTGATTTCACACTACTTTTCGAGCTCTACGATCCTGGCGTTTCGGATTTTGATTTCAGAACTCGTGGCTAGTTGGTCTCGTTTCACCTAGTTAACCGTGAAATGTGGTTTCTTTACGTAAACGGTTTTATGAATATCCGTTGACTCCGAGTTCTGAATTCGGTGATTTTTAGCTTGATTTCACACTACTTTTTGAGCTCTACGATCCTGGAGTTTCGGATTTTGATTTCAGAACTCGTGGCTAGTTGGTCTCGTTTTACCTAGTTAGCCGCGAAATGTGGTTTCTTTACGTAAACAGTTTTATGAATATCCGTTGACTCCGAGTTCTGAATTCGGTGATTTTTAGCTTGATTTCACACTACTTTTCGAGCTCTACGATCCTGGCGTTTCGGATTTTGATTCCTGAACTCGTGGCTAGTTGGTCTCGTTTCACCTAGTTAGCCGCGAAATGTGGTTTCTTTACGTAAACAGTTTTATGAATATCCGTTGACTCCGAGTTATGAATTCGGTGATTTTTAGCTTGATTTCACACTACCTTTCGAGCTCTATGATCCTGGCGTTTCGGATTTTGATTTCAGAACTCGTGCCTAGTTGGTCTCGTTTCACCTAGTTAGCCGCGAAATGTGGTTTCTTTACGTAAACGGTTTTATGAATAACCGTTGACTCCGAGTTCTGAATTCGGTGATTTTTAGCTTGATTTCACACTACTTTTCGAGCTCTACCATCCTGGCGTTTCGGATTTTTATTTCAGAACTCGTGGCTAGTTGGTCTCGTTTCACCTAGTTAGCCGCGAAATGTGGTTTCTTTACGTAAACGGTTTTATGAATATCCGTTGACTCCGAGTTATGAATTCGGTGATTTTTAGCTTGATTTCACACTACTTTTCGAGCTCTACAATCCTGGCATTTCGTATTTTGATTTCAGAACTCGTGGCTAGTAGGTCTCGTTTCACCTATATAGCCGCGAAATGTGGTTTCTTTACATAAACAATTTTATGAATATCCGTTGACTCCGAGTTCTGAATTCGGTGATTTTTAGCTTGATTTCACAGTACTTTTTGAGCTGTACGATCCTGGAGTTTCGGATTTTGATTTCAGAACTCGTGGCTAGTTGGTCTCGTTTCACCTAGTTAGCCGCGAAATGTGGTTTCTTTACGTAAACGGTTTCATGAATATCCGTTGACTCCGAGTTCTGAATTCGGTGATTTTTAGCTTGATTACGCTCTACAATCCTGGCATTTCGTATTTTGATTTCAGAACTCGTGGCTAGTAGGTCTCGTTTCAGCTAGTTAGCCGCGAAATGTGGTTTTTTTACGTAAACGGTTTTATGAATATCCGTTGACTCCGAGTTCTGAATTCGGTGATTTTTTGCTTGATTACACAGTACTTTTCGAGCTCTACGATCCTGGCATTTCGGATTTTTATTTCAGAACTCGTGGCTAGTTGGTCTCGTTTCACCTAGTTAGCCGCGAAATGTGGTTTCTTTACGTAAACGGTTTTATGAATATCCGTTGACTCCGAGTTCTGAATTCGTTGATTTTTAGCTTGATTTCACACTACTTTTCGAGCTCTACGATCCTGGCATTTCGGATTTTGATTTCAGAACTCGTGGCTAGTTGGTCTCGTTTCACCTAGTTAACCGCGAAATGTGGTTTCTTTACGTAAACGGTTTTATGAATATCCGTTGACTTCGAGTTCTGAATTCGGTGATTTTTAGCTTGATTTCACACTAATTTTTGAGCTCTACGATCCTGGAGTTTCGGATTTTGATTTCAGAACTCGTGGCTAGTTGGTCTCGTTTCACCTAGTTAGCCGCGAAATGTGGTTTCTTTACGTAAACAGTTTTATGAATATCCGTTGACTCCGAGTTCTGAATTCGGTGATTTTTAGCTTGATTTCACACTACTTTTCGAGCTCTACGATCATGGCATTTCGGATTTTGATTCCTGAACTCGTGACAAGTTGGTCTCGTTTCACCTAGTTAGCCGCGAAATGTGGTTTCTTTATGTAAACGGTTTTATGAATATCCGTTGACTCCGAGTTATGAATTCGGTGATTTTTAGTTTGATTTCACACTACCTTTCGAGCTCTATGATCCGGGCGTTTCGGATTTTGGTTTCAGAACTCGTGGCTAGTTGGTCTCGTTTCACCTATTTAGCCGCGAAATATGATTTCTTTACGTAAACGGTTTTATGAATATCCGTTGACTCCGAGTTCTGAATTCGGTGATTTTTAGCTTGATTTCACACTACTTTTTGAGCTCTACAATCCTGGCATTTCGTATTTTGATTTCAGAACTCGTGGCTAGTAGGTCTCGTTTTACCTATATAGCCGCGAAATGTGGTTTCTTTACGTAAACGATTTTATGAATATCCGTTGACTCCGAGTTCTGAATTCGATGATTTTTAGCTTGATTTCACAGTAGTTTTCGAGCTCTACGATCCTGGAGTTTCGGATTTTGATTTCAGAACTCGTGGCTAGTTGGTCTCGTTTAACCTAGTTAGCCGCGAAATGTGGTTTCTTTACGTAAACGGTTTCATGAATATCCGTTGACTCCGAGTTCTGAATTCGGTGATTTTTAGCTTGATTACGCTCTACAATCCTTGCATTTCGTATTTTGATTTCAGAACTTGTGGCTAGTAGGTCTCGTTTCACCTAGTTAGCCGCGAAATGTGGTTTTTTTACGTAAACGGTTTTATGAATATCCGTTGACTCCGAGTTCTGAATTCGGTGATTTTTTACTTGATTACACAGTACTTTTCGAGCTCTACGATCCTGGCGTTTCGGATTTTTATTTCAGAACTCGTGGCTAGTTGGTCTCGTTTCACCTAGTTAGCCGCGAAATGTGGTTTCTTTACGTAAACGGTTTTATGAATATCCGTTGACTCCGAGTTCTGAATTCGGTGATTTTTAGCTTGATTTCACACTACTTTTCGAGCTCTACGATCCTGGCGTTTCGGATTTTGATTTCAGAACTCGTGGCTAGTTGGTCTCGTTTCACCTAGTTAACCGCGAAATGTGGTTTCTTTACGTAAACGGTTTTATGAATATCCGTTGACTCCGAGTTCTGAATTCGGTGATTTTTAGCTTGATTTCACACTACTTTTTGAGCTCTACGATCCTGGAGTTTCGGATTTTTATTTCAGAACTCGTGGCTAGTTGGTCTCGTTTCACCTAGTTAGCCGCGAAATGTGGTTTCTTTACGTAAACAGTTTTATGAATATCCGTTGACTCCGAGTTCTGAATTCGGTGATTTTTAGCTTGATTTCACACTACTTTTCGAGCTCTACGATCCTGGCGTTTCGGATTTTGTTTCCTGAACTCGTGGCTAGTTGGTCTCGTTTCACCTAGTTTGCCGCGAAATGTGGTTTCTTTACGTAAACAGTTTTATGAATATCCGTTGACTCCGAGTTATGAATTCGGTGATTTTTAGCTTGATTTCACACTACCTTTCGAGCTCTATGATCCTGGTGTTTCGGATTTTGATTTCAGAACTCGTGGCTAGTTGGTCTCGTTTCACCTAGTTAGCCGCGAAATGTGGTTTCTTTACGTAAACGGTTTTATGAATAACCGTTGACTCCGAGTTCTGAATTCGGTGATTTTTAGCTTGATTTCAGACTACTTTTCGAGCTCTACCATCCTGGCGTTTTGGATTTTGATTTCAGAACTCGTGGCTAGTTGGTCTCGTTTCACCTAGTTAGCCGCGAAATGTGGTTTCTTTACGTAAACAGTTTTATGAATATCCGTTGACTCCGAGTTATGAATTCGGTGATTTTTAGCTTGATTTCACACTACTTTTCGAGCTCTACAATCCTGGCTTTTCGTATTTTGATTTCAGAACTCGTGGCTAGTAGGTCTCGTTTCACCTATATAGCCGCGAAATGTGGTTTCTTTACGTAAACAATTTTATGAATATCCGTTGACTCCGAGTTCTGAATTCGGTGATTTTTAGCTTGATTTCACAGTACTTTTCGAGCTGTACGATCCTCGAGTTTCAGATTTTGATTTCAGAACTCGTGGCTAGTTGGTCTCGTTTCACCTAGTGAGCCGCGAAATGTGGTTTCTTTACGTAAACGGTTTCATGAATATCCGTTGACTCCGAGTTCTGAATTCGGTGATTTTTAGCTTGATTACGCTCTACAATCCTGGCATTTCGTATTTTGATTTCAGAACTCGTGGCTAGTAGGTCTCGTTTCACCTAGTTAGCCGCGAAATGTGGTTTTTTTACTTAAACGGTTTTATGAATATCCGTTGACTCCGAGTTCTGAATTCGGTGATTTTTTGCTTGATTACACAGTACTTTTCGAGCTCTACGATCCTGGCGTTTTGGATTTTTATTTCAGAACTCGTGGCTAGTTGGTCTCGTTTCACCTAGTTAGCCGCGAAATGTGGTTTCTTTACGTAAACGGTTTTATGAATATACGTTGACTCCGAGTTCTGAATTCGGTGATTTTTAGCTTGATTTCACACTACTTTTCGAGCTCTACGATCCTGGCGTTTCGGATTTTGATTTCAGAACTCGTGGCTAGTTGGTCTCGTTTCACCTAGTTAACCGCGAAATGTGGTTTCTTTACGTAACGGTTTTATGAATATCCGTTGACTCCGAGTTCTGAATTCGGTGATTTTTAGCTTGATTTCACAGTACTTTTTGAGCTGTACGATCCTGGAGTTTCGGATTTTGATTTCAGAACTCGTGGCTAGTTGGTCTCGTTTCACCTAGTTAGCCGCGAAATGTGGTTTCTTTACGTAAACGGTTTCATGAATATCCGTTGACTCCGAGTTCTGAATTCGGTGATTTTTAGCTTGATTACGCTCTACAATCCTGGCATTTCGTATTTTGATTTCAGAACTCGTGGCTAGTAGGTCTCGTTTCAGCTAGTTAGCCGCGAAATGTGGTTTTTTTACGTAAACGGTTTTATGAATATCCGTTGACTCCGAGTTCTGAATTCGGTGATTTTTTGCTTGATTACACAGTACTTTTCGAGCTCTACGATCCTGGCATTTCGGATTTTTATTTCAGAACTCGTGGCTAGTTGGTCTCGTTTCACCTAGTTAGCCGCGAAATGTGGTTTCTTTACGTAAACGGTTTTATGAATATCCGTTGACTCCGAGTTCTGAATTCGTTGATTTTTAGCTTGATTTCACACTACTTTTCGAGCTCTACGATCCTGGCATTTCGGATTTTGATTTCAGAACTCGTGGCTAGTTGGTCTCGTTTCACCTAGTTAACCGCGAAATGTGGTTTCTTTACGTAAACGGTTTTATGAATATCCGTTGACTTCGAGTTCTGAATTCGGTGATTTTTAGCTTGATTTCACACTAATTTTTGAGCTCTACGATCCTGGAGTTTCGGATTTTGATTTCAGAACTCGTGGCTAGTTGGTCTCGTTTCACCTAGTTAGCCGCGAAATGTGGTTTCTTTACGTAAACAGTTTTATGAATATCCGTTGACTCCGAGTTCTGAATTCGGTGATTTTTAGCTTGATTTCACACTACTTTTCGAGCTCTACGATCATGGCATTTCGGATTTTGATTCCTGAACTCGTGACTAGTTGGTCTCGTTTCACCTAGTTAGCCGCGAAATGTGGTTTCTTTATGTAAACGGTTTTATGAATATCCGTTGACTCCGAGTTATGAATTCGGTGATTTTTAGTTTGATTTCACACTACCTTTCGAGCTCTATGATCCGGGCGTTTCGGATTTTGGTTTCAGAACTCGTGGCTAGTTGGTCTCGTTTCACCTATTTAGCCGCGAAATATGATTTCTTTACGTAAACGGTTTTATGAATATCCGTTGACTCCGAGTTCTGAATTCGGTGATTTTTAGCTTGATTTCACACTACTTTTTGAGCTCTACAATCCTGGCATTTCGTATTTTGATTTCAGAACTCGTGGCTAGTAGGTCTCGTTTTACCTATATAGCCGCGAAATGTGGTTTCTTTACGTAAACGATTTTATGAATATCCGTTGACTCCGAGTTCTGAATTCGATGATTTTTAGCTTGATTTCACAGTAGTTTTCGAGCTCTACGATCCTGGAGTTTCGGATTTTGATTTCAGAACTCGTGGCTAGTTGGTCTCGTTTAACCTAGTTAGCCGCGAAATGTGGTTTCTTTACGTAAACGGTTTCATGAATATCCGTTGACTCCGAGTTCTGAATTCGGTGATTTTTAGCTTGATTACGCTCTACAATCCTTGCATTTCGTATTTTGATTTCAGAACTTGTGGCTAGTAGGTCTCGTTTCACCTAGTTAGCCGCGAAATGTGGTTTTTTTACGTAAACGGTTTTATGAATATCCGTTGACTCCGAGTTCTGAATTCGGTGATTTTTTACTTGATTACACAGTACTTTTCGAGCTCTACGATCCTGGCGTTTCGGATTTTTATTTCAGAACTCGTGGCTAGTTGGTCTCGTTTCACCTAGTTAGCCGCGAAATGTGGTTTCTTTACGTAAACGGTTTTATGAATATCCGTTGACTCCGAGTTCTGAATTCGGTGATTTTTAGCTTGATTTCACACTACTTTTCGAGCTCTACGATCCTGGCGTTTCGGATTTTGATTTCAGAACTCGTGGCTAGTTGGTCTCGTTTCACCTAGTTAACCGCGAAATGTGGTTTCTTTACGTAAACGGTTTTATGAATATCCGTTGACTCCGAGTTCTGAATTCGGTGATTTTTAGCTTGATTTCACACTACTTTTTGAGCTCTACGATCCTGGAGTTTCGGATTTTTATTTCAGAACTCGTGGCTAGTTGGTCTCGTTTCACCTAGTTAGCCGCGAAATGTGGTTTCTTTACGTAAACAGTTTTATGAATATCCGTTGACTCCGAGTTCTGAATTCGGTGATTTTTAGCTTGATTTCACACTACTTTTCGAGCTCTACGATCCTGGCGTTTCGGATTTTGTTTCCTGAACTCGTGGCTAGTTGGTCTCGTTTCACCTAGTTTGCCGCGAAATGTGGTTTCTTTACGTAAACAGTTTTATGAATATCCGTTGACTCCGAGTTATGAATTCGGTGATTTTTAGCTTGATTTCACACTACCTTTCGAGCTCTATGATCCTGGTGTTTCGGATTTTGATTTCAGAACTCGTGGCTAGTTGGTCTCGTTTCACCTAGTTAGCCGCGAAATGTGGTTTCTTTACGTAAACGGTTTTATGAATAACCGTTGACTCCGAGTTCTGAATTCGGTGATTTTTAGCTTGATTTCAGACTACTTTTCGAGCTCTACCATCCTGGCGTTTTGGATTTTGATTTCAGAACTCGTGGCTAGTTGGTCTCGTTTCACCTAGTTAGCCGCGAAATGTGGTTTCTTTACGTAAACAGTTTTATGAATATCCGTTGACTCCGAGTTATGAATTCGGTGATTTTTAGCTTGATTTCACACTACTTTTCGAGCTCTACAATCCTGGCTTTTCGTATTTTGATTTCAGAACTCGTGGCTAGTAGGTCTCGTTTCACCTATATAGCCGCGAAATGTGGTTTCTTTACGTAAACAATTTTATGAATATCCGTTGACTCCGAGTTCTGAATTCGGTGATTTTTAGCTTGATTTCACAGTACTTTTCGAGCTGTACGATCCTCGAGTTTCAGATTTTGATTTCAGAACTCGTGGCTAGTTGGTCTCGTTTCACCTAGTGAGCCGCGAAATGTGGTTTCTTTACGTAAACGGTTTCATGAATATCCGTTGACTCCGAGTTCTGAATTCGGTGATTTTTAGCTTGATTACGCTCTACAATCCTGGCATTTCGTATTTTGATTTCAGAACTCGTGGCTAGTAGGTCTCGTTTCACCTAGTTAGCCGCGAAATGTGGTTTTTTTACTTAAACGGTTTTATGAATATCCGTTGACTCCGAGTTCTGAATTCGGTGATTTTTTGCTTGATTACACAGTACTTTTCGAGCTCTACGATCCTGGCGTTTTGGATTTTTATTTCAGAACTCGTGGCTAGTTGGTCTCGTTTCACCTAGTTAGCCGCGAAATGTGGTTTCTTTACGTAAACGGTTTTATGAATATACGTTGACTCCGAGTTCTGAATTCGGTGATTTTTAGCTTGATTTCACACTACTTTTCGAGCTCTACGATCCTGGCGTTTCGGATTTTGATTTCAGAACTCGTGGCTAGTTGGTCTCGTTTCACCTAGTTAACCGCGAAATGTGGTTTCTTTACGTAACGGTTTTATGAATATCCGTTGACTCCGAGTTCTGAATTCGGTGATTTTTAGCTTGATTTCACACTACTTTTTGAGCTCTATGAT
Source organism: Euonymus europaeus (assembly GCA_963580455.1). Lineage (NCBI taxonomy): Eukaryota > Viridiplantae > Streptophyta > Magnoliopsida > Celastrales > Celastraceae > Euonymus > Euonymus europaeus. The sequence continues at coordinate 2,603,886 of OY756962.1, forward strand.
CCTGGAGTTTCGGATTTTGATTTCAGAACTCGTGGCTAGTTGGTCTCGTTTCACCTAGTTAGCCGCGAAATGTGGTTTCTTTACGTAAACAGTTTTATGAATATCCGTTGACTCCGAGTTCTGAATTCGGTGATTTTTAGCTTGATTTCACACTACTTTTCGAGCTCTACGATCCTGGCATTTCGGATTTTGATTCCTGAACTCGTGGCTAGTTGGTCTCATTTCACCTAGTTAGCCGCGAAATTTGGTTTCTTTACGTAAACGGTTTTATGAATATCCGTTGACTCCGAGTTATGAATTCGGTGATTTTTAGCTTGATTTCACACTACCTTTCGAGCTCTATGATCCGGGCGTTTCGGATTTTAGTTTCAGAACTCGTGGCTAGTTGGTCTCGTTTCACCTAGTTAGTTGCGAAATATGGTTTCTTTACGTAAACGGTTTTATGAATATCCGTTGACTCCGAGTTCTGAATTCGGTGATTTTTAGCTTGATTTCACACTACTTTTTGAGCTCTACAATCCTGGGATTTCGTATTTTGATTTCAGAACTCGTGGCTAGTAGGTCTCGTTTCACCTAGTTAGCCGCGAAATGTGGTTTCTTTACGTAAACGGTTTCATGAATATCCGTTGACTCCGAGTTCTGAATTCGGTGATTTTTAGCTTGATTACGCTCTACAATCCTGGCATTTCGTATTTTTATTTCAGAACTCGTGGCTAGTAGGTCTCGTTTCACCTAGTTAGCCGCGAAATGTGGTTTCTTTACGTAAACAGTTTTATGAATATCCGTTGACTCCGAGTTCTGAATTCGGTGATTTTTAGCTTGATTTCACACTACCTTTCGAGCTCTACGATCCTGGCGTTTCGGATTTTGATTTCAGAACTCGTGGCTAGTTGGTCTCGTTTCACCTAGTTAGCCGCGAAATGTGGTTTCTTTACGTAAACGGTTTTATGAATATCCGTTGACTCCGAGTTCTGAATTCGGTGATTTTTAGCTTGATTTCACACTACTTTTTGAGCTCTACGATCCTGGAGTTTCGGATTTTGATTTCAGAACTCGTGGCTAGTTGGTCTCGTTTCACCTAGTTAGCCGCGAAATGTGGTTTCTTTACGTAAACAGTTTTATGAATATCCGTTGACTCCGAGTTCTGAATTCGGTGATTTTTAGCTTGATTTCACACTACTTTTCGAGCTCTACGATCCTGGCGTTTCGGATTTTGATTCCTGAACTCGTGGCTAGTTTGTCTCGTTTCACCTAGTTAGCCGCGAAATGTGGTTTCTTTACGTAAACAGTTTTATGAATATCCGTTGACTCCGAGTTATGAATTCGGTGATTTTTAGCTTGATTTCACACTACCTTTCGAGCTCTATGATCCTGGTGTTTCGGATTCTGATTTCAGAACTCGTGGCTAGTTGGTCTCGTTTCACCTAGTTAGCCGCGAAATGTGGTTTCTTTACGTAAACGGTTTTATGAATAACCGTTGACTCCGAGTTCTGAATTCGGTGATTTTTAGCTTGATTTCAGACTACTTTTCGAGCTCTACCATCCTGGAGTTTCGGATTTTGATTTCAGAACTCGTGGCTAGTTGGTTTCGTTTCACCTAGTTAGCCGCGAAATGTGGTTTCTTTACGTAAACAGTTTTATGAATATCCGTTGACTCCGAGTTATGAATTCGGTGATTTTTAGCTTGATTTCACACTACTTTTCGAGCTCTACAATCCTGGCATTTCGTATTTTGATTTCAGAACTCGTGGCTAGTAGGTCTCGTTTCACCTATATAGCCGCGAAATGTGCTTTCTTTACGTAAACAATTTTATGAATATCCGTTGACTCCGAGTTCTGAATTCGGTGATTTTTAGCTTGATTTCACAGTACTTTTCGAGCTGTACGATCCTCGAGTTTCGGATTTTGATTTCAGAACTCGTGGCTAGTTGGTGTCGTTTCACCTAGTTAGCCGCGAAATGTGGTTTCTTTACGTAAACGGTTTCATGAATATCCGTTGACTCCGAGTTCTGAATTCGGTGATTTTTAGCTTGATTACGCTCTACAATCCTGGCATTTCGTATTTTGATTTCAGAACTCGTGGCTAGTAGGTCTCGTTTCACCTAGTTAGCCGCGAAATGTGGTTTTTTTACGTAAACGGTTTTATGAATATCCGTTGACTTTGAGTTCTGAATTCGGTGATTTTTTGCTTGATTACACAGTACTTTTTGAGCTCTACGATCCTGGCGTTTCGGATTTTTATTTCAGAACTCGTGGCTAGTTGGTCTCGTTTCACCTAGTTAGCCGCGAAATGTGGTTTCTTTACGTAAACGGTTTTATGAATATACGTTGACTCCGAGTTCTGAATTCGGTGATTTTTAGCTTGATTTCACACTACTTTTCGAGCTCTACGATCCTGGCGTTTCGGATTTTGATTTCAGAACTCGTGGCTAGTTGGTCTCGTTTCACCTAGTTAACCGCGAAATGTGGTTTCTTTACGTTAACGGTTTTATGAATATCCGTTGACTCCGAGTTCTGAATTCGGTGATTTTTAGCTTGATTTCACACTACTTTTTGAGCTCTATGATCCTGGAGTTTCGGATTTTGATTTCGGAACTCGTGGCTAGTTGGTCTCGTTTCACCTAGTTAGCCGCGAAATGTGGTTTCTTTACGTAAACAGTTTTATGAATATCCGTTGACTCCGAGTTCTGAATTCGGTGATTTTTAGCTTGATTTCACACTACTTTTCGAGCTCTACGATCCTGGCTTTTCGGATTTTGATTCCTGATCTCGTGGCTAGTTGGTCTCGTTTCACCTAGTTAGCCGCGAAATGTGGTTTCTTTACGTAAACGGTTTTATGAATATCCGTTGACTCCGAGTTCTGAATTCGGTGATTTTTAGCTTGATTTCACACTACTTTTTGAGCTCTACAATCCTGGCATTTCGTATTTTGATTTCAGAACTCGTGGCTAGTAGGTCTCGTTTTACCTATATAGCCGCGAAATGTGGTTTCTTTACGTAAATGATTTTATGAATATCCGTTGACTCCGAGTTCTGAATTCGGTGATTTTTAGCTTGATTTCACAGTAGTTTTCGAGCTCTACGATCCTGGAGTTTCGGATTTTGATTTCAGAACTCGTGGCTAGTTGGTCTCGTTTCACCTAGTTAACCGCGAAATGTGGTTTCTTTACGTAAACGGTTTTATGAATATCCGTTGACTCCGAGTTCTGAATTCGGTGATTTTTAGCTTGATTTCACAGTACTTTTCGAGCTGTACGATCCTCGAGTTTCGGATTTTGATTTCAGAACTCGTGGCTAGTTGGTGTCGTTTCACCTAGTTAGCCGCGAAATGTGGTTTCTTTACGTAAACGGTTTCATGAATATCCGTTGACTCCGAGTTCTGAATTCGGTGATTTTTAGCTTGATTACGCTCTACAATCCTGGCATTTCGTATTTTGATTTCAGAACTCGTGGCTAGTAGGTCTCGTTTCACCTAGTTAGCTGCGAAATGTGGTTTTTTTACGTAAACGGTTTTATGAATATCCGTTGACTTTGAGTTCTGAATTCGGTGATTTTTTGCTTGATTACACAGTACTTTTTGAGCTCTACGATCCTGGCGTTTCGGATTTTTATTTCAGAACTCGTGGCTAGTTGGTCTCGTTTCACCTAGTTAGCCGCGAAATGTGGTTTCTTTACGTAAACGGTTTTATGAATATACGTTGACTCCGAGTTCTGAATTCGGTGATTTTTAGCTTGATTTCACACTACTTTTCGAGCTCTACGATCCTGGCGTTTCGGATTTTGATTTCAGAACTCATGGCTAGTTGGTCTCGTTTCACCTAGTTAACCGCGAAATGTGGTTTCTTTACGTTAACGGTTTTATGAATATCCGTTGACTCCGAGTTCTGAATTCGGTGATTTTTAGCTTGATTTCACACTACTTTTTGAGCTCTATGATCCTGGAGTTTCGGATTTTGATTTCAGAACTCGTGGCTAGTTGGTCTCGTTTCACCTAGTTAGCCGCGAAATGTGGTTTCTTTACGTAAACAGTTTTATGAATATCCGTTGACTCCGAGTTCTGAATTCGGTGATTTTTAGCTTGATTTCACACTACTTTTTGAGATCTACGATCCTGGCTTTTCGGATTTTGATTCCTGATCTCGTGGCTAGTTGGTCTCGTTTCACCTAGTTAGCCGCGAAATGTGGTTTCTTTACGTAAACGGTTTTATGAATATCCGTTGACTCCGAGTTATGAATTCGGTGATTTTTAGCTTGATTTCACACTACCTTTCGAGCTCTATGATCCGGGCGTTTCGGATTTTAGTTTCAGAACTCGTGGCTAGTTGGTCTCGTTTCACCTAGTTAGCCGCGAAATATGGTTTCTTTACGTAAACGGTTTTATGAATATCCGTTGACTCCGAGTTCTGAATTCGGTGATTTTTAGCTTGATTTCACACTACTTTTTGAGCTCTACAATCCTGGCATTTAGTATTTTGATTTCAGAACTCGTGGCTAGTAGGTCTCGTTTTACCTATATAGCCGCGAAATGTGGTTTCTTTGTGTAAATGATTTTATGAATATCCGTTGACTCCGAGTTCTGAATTCGGTGATTTTTAGCTTGATTTCACAGTAGTTTTCGAGCTCTACGATCCTGGAGTTTCGGATTTTGATTTCAGAACTCGTGGCTAGTTGGTCTCGTTTCACCTAGTTAACCGCGAAATGTGGTTTCTTTACGTAAACGGTTTTATGAATATCCGTTGACTCCGAGTTCTGAATTCGGTGATTTTTAGCTTGATTTCACACTACTTTTTGAGCTCTATGATCCTGGAGTTTCGGATTTTGATTTCAGAACTCGTGGCTAGTTGGTCTCGTTTCACCTTGTTAGCCGCGAAATGTGGTTTCTTTACGTAAACAGTTTTATGAATATCCGTTGACTCCGAGTTCTGAATTCGGTGATTTTTAGCTTGATTTCACACTAGTTTTCGAGCTCTACGATCCTGGCATTTCGGATTTTGATTCCTGAACTCGTGGCTAGTTGGTCTCGTTTCACCTAGTTAGCCGGGAAATGTGGTTTCTTTACGTAAACGGTTTTATGAATATCCGTTGACTCCGAGTTATGAATTCGGTGATTTTTAGCTTGATTTCACACTACCTTTCGAGCTCTATGATCCGGGCGTTTCGGATTTTAGTTTCAGAACTCGTGGCTAGTTGGTCTCGTTTCACCTAGTTAGCCGCGAAATATGGTTTCTTTACGTAAACGGTTTTATGAATATCCGTTGACTCCGAGTTCTGAATTCGGTGATTTTTAGCTTGATTTCACACTACTTTTTGAGCTCTACAATCCTGGCATTTCGTATTTTGATTTCAGAACTCGTGGCTAGTAGGTCTCGTTTTACTTATATAGCCGCGAAATGTGGTTTCTTTACGTAAACGATTTTATGAATATCCGTTGACTCCGAGTTCTGAATTCGGTGATTTTTAGCTTGATTTCACAGTAGTTTTCGAGCTCTACGATCCTGGAGTTTCGGATTTTGATTTCAGAACTCGTGGCTAGTTGGTCGCGTTTCACCTAGTTAGCCGCGAAATGTGGTTTCTTTACGTAAACGGTTTCATGAATATCCGTTGACTCCGAGTTCTGAATTCGGTGATTTTTAGCTTGATTACGCTCTACAATCCTTGCATTTCGTATTTTGATTTCAGAACTCGTGGCTAGTAGGTCTCGTTTCACCTAGTTAGCCGCGAAATGTGGTTTTTTTACGTAAAAGATTTTATGAATATCCGTTGACTCCGAGTTCTGAATTCGGTGATTTTTTACTTGATTACACAGTACTTTTCGAGCTCTACGATCCTGGCGTTTCGGATTTTTATTTCAGAACTCGTGGCTAGTTGGTCTCGTTTCACCTAGTTAGCCGCGAAATGTGGTTTCTTTACGTAAACAGTTTTATGAATATCCGTTGACTCCGAGTTCTGAATTCGGTGATTTTTAGCTTGATTTCGCACTATTTTTCGAGCTCTACGATCCTGACGTTTCGGATTTTGATTTTAGAACTCGTGGCTAGTTGGTCTCGTTTCACCTAGTTAACCGCGAAATGTGGTTTCTTTACGTAAACGGTTTTATGAATATCCGTTAACTCCGAGTTCTGAATTCGGTGATTTTTAGCTTGATTTCACACTACTTTTTGAGCTCTACGATCCTGGAGTTTCGGATTTTGATTTCAGAACTCGTGGCTAGTTGGTCTCGTTTCACCTAGTTAGCCGCGAAATGTGGTTTCTTTACGTAAACTGTTTTATGAATATCCGTTGACTCCGAGTTCTGAATTCGGTGATTTTTCGCTTGATTTCACACTAATTTTTGAGCTCTACGATCCTGGAGTTTCGGATTTTAATTTCAGAACTCGTGACTAGTTGGTCTCGTTTCACCTAGTTAGCCGCGAAATGTGGTTTCTTTACGTAAACGGTTTTATGAATATCCGTTGACTCCGAGTTCTGAATTCGGTGATTTTTAGCTTGATTTCACACTTATTTTTGAGCTCTACAATCCTGGTCTTTCGGATATTGATTTCAGAATTCGTGGCTAGTAGGTCTCGTTTCACCTAGTTAGCCGCGAAATGTGGTTTCTTTACGTAAACGGTTTTATGAATATCTGTTGACTCCGAGTTCTGAATTCGGTTATTTTTCGCTTGATTTCACACTACTTTTCGAGCTCTACGATCCTGGTGTTTCGGATTTTGATTTCAGAACTCGTGGCTAGTTGGTCTCGTTTCACCTAGTTAGCCGCGAAATGTGTTTTCTTTACGTAAACGGTTTTATGAATATCCATTGACTCCGAGTTTTGAATTCGGTGATTTTTAGCTTGATTTCACACTTCTTTTTTAGCTCTACAATCCTGGTGTTTCAGATTTTTATTTCAGAACTCGTGGCTAGGTGGTCTCGTTTCACCTAGTTAGCCGCGAAATGTGGTTTCTTTACGTAAACGGTTTTATGAATATCCGTTGACTCCGAGTTCTGAATTCGGTGATTTTTAGCTTGATTTCATACTACTTTTCGAGCTCTACGATCCTGGAGTTTTGGATTTTGATTTCAGAACTCGTGGCTAGTTGGTCTCGTTTCACCTAGTTAGCCGCGAAATGTGGTTTCTTTACGTAAACGGTTTTATGAATATCCGTTGACTCCGAGTTCTGAATTCGGTGATTTTTAGCTTGATTACACACTACATTTCGAGCTCTACAATCCTAGTGCTTCGGATTTTGATTTCAGAACTCGTGGCTAGTAGGTCTCGTTTCACCTAGTTAGCCGTAAAATGTGGTTTCTTTACGTAAACGGTTTTATGAATATTCGTTGACTCAGAGTTCTGAATTCGGTGATTTTTCGCTTGATTTCACACTACTTTTCGAGCTCTACGATCCTGGTGTTTCGGATTTTGATTTCAGAACTCGTGGCTAGTTGGTCTCGTTTCACCTAGTTAGCCGCGAAATGTGGTTTCTTTACGTAAACGGTTTTATGAATATCCGTTGACTCCGAGTTCTGAATTCGGTTATTTTTAGCTTGATTTCACACTTCTTTTTTAGCTCTACAATCCTGGCATTTCAGATTTTGATTTCAGAACTCGTGGCTAGGTGGTCTCGTTTCACCTAGTTAGCCGCGAAATGTGGTTTCTTTACGTAAACGGTTTTATGAATATCCGTTGACTCCGAGTTCTGAATTCGGTGATTTTTAGCTTGATTACACACTACATTTCGAGCTCTACAATCCTAGTGCTTCGGATTTTGATTTCAGAACTCGTGGCTAGTAGGTCTCGTTTCACCTAGTTAGCCGCGAAATGTGTTTTCTTTACGTAAACGGTTTTATGAATATCCATTGACTCCGAGTTCTGAATTCGGTGATTTTTAGCTTGATTTCACACTTCTTTTTTAGCTCTACAATCCTGGTGTTTCAGATTTTGATTTCAGAACTCGTGGCTAGGTGGTCTCGTTTCACCTAGTTAGCCGCGAAATGTGGTTTCTTTACGTAAACGGTTTTATGAATATCTGTTGACTCCGAGTTCTGAATTCGGTGATTTTTAGCTTGATTTCATACTACTTTTCGAGCTCTACGATCCTGGCGTTTTGGATTTTGATTTCACAACTCGTGGCTAGTTGGTCTCGTTTCACCTAGTTAGCCGCGAAATGTGGTTTCTTTACGTAAACGGTTTTATGAATATCCGTTGACTCCGAGTTCTGAATTCGGTGATTTTTAGCTTGATTACACACTACATTTCGAGCTCTACAATCCTAGTGCTTCGGATTTTGATTTCAGAACTCGTGGCTAGTAGGTCTCGTTTCACCTAGTTAGCCGCGAAATGTGTTTTCTTTACGTAAACGGTTTTATGAATATCCATTGACTCCGAGTTCTGAATTCGGTGATTTTTAGCTTGATTTCACACTTCTTTTTTAGCTCTACAATCCTGGTGTTTCAGATTTTGATTTCAGAACTCGTGGCTAGTTGGTCTCGTTTCACCTAGTTAGCCGCGAAATGTGGTTTCTTTACGTAAACGGTTTTATGAATATCCGTTGACTCCGAGTTCTGAATTCGGTTATTTTTAGCTTGATTTCATACTACTTTTCGAGCTCTACGATCCTGGCGTTTTGGATTTTGATTTCAGAACTCGTGGCTAGTTGGTCTCGTTTCACCTAGTTAGCCGCGAAATGTGGTTTCTTTACGTAAACGGTTTTATGAATATCCGTTGACTCCGAGTACTGAATTCGGTGATTTTTAGCTTGATTACACACTACATTTCGAGCTCTACAATCCTAGTGCTTCGGATTTTGATTTCAGAACTCGTGGCTAGTAGGTCTCGTTTCACCTAGTTAGCCGCGAAATGTGGTTTCTTTACGTAAACGGTTTTATGAATATTCGTTGACTCCGAGTTCTGAATTCGGTGATTTTTCACTTGATTTCACACTACTTTTCGAGCTCTACGATCCTGGTGTTTCGGATTTTGATTTCAGAACTCGTGGCTAGTTGGTCTCGTTTCACCTAGTTAGCCGCGAAATGTGGTTTCTTTACGTAAACGGTTTTATGAATATCCGTTGACTCCGAGTTCTGAATTCGGTTATTTTTAGCTTGATTTCACACTTCTTTTTGAGCTCTACAATCCTGGTGTTTCAGATTTTGATTTCAGAACTCGTGGCTAGGTGGTCTCGTTTCACCTAGTTAGCCGCGAAATGTGGTTTCTTTACGTAAACGGTTTTATGAATATCCGTTGACTCCGAGTTCTGAATTCGGTGATTTTTAGCTTGATTTCACACTAATTTTCGAGCTCTACTATCCTAGCGTTTCGGATTTTGATTTCAGAACTCGTGGCTAGTAGGTCTCGTTTTACCTAGTTAGCCGCGAAATGTGGTTTCTTTACGTAAACGGTTTTATGAATATCCGTTGACTCCGAGTTCTGAATTCGGTGATTTTTAGCTTGATTTCACACTACTTTTCGAGCTCTACAATCCTAGTGCTTCGGATTTTGATTTCAGAACTCGTGGCTAGTAGGTCTCGTTTCACCTAGTTAGCCGCGAAATGTGTTTTCTTTACGTAAACGGTTTTATGAATATCCATTGACTCCGAGTTCTGAATTCGGTGATTTTTAGCTTGATTTCACACTTCTTTTTTAGCTCTACAATCCTGTTGTTTCAGATTTTGATTTCAGAACTCGTGGCTAGGTGGTCTCGTTTCACCTAGTTAGCCGCGAAATGTGGTTTCTTTACGTAAACGGTTTTATAAATATCCGTTGACTCCGAGTTCTGAATTCGGTGATTTTTAGCTTGATTTCATACTACTTTTCGAGCTCTACGATCCTGGCGTTTTGGATTTTGATTTCAGAACTCGTGGCTAGTTGGTCTCGTTTCACCTAGTTAGCCGCGAAATGTGGTTTCTTTACGTAAACGGTTTTATGAATATCCGTTGACTCCGAGTTCTGAATTCGGTGATTTTTAGCTTGATTACACACTACATTTCGAGCTCTACAATCCTAGTGCTTCGGATTTTGATTTCAGAACTCGTGGCTAGTAGGTCTCGTTTCACCTAGTTAGCCGCGAAATGTGGTTTCTTTACGTAAACGGTTTTATGAATATTCGTTGACTCCGAGTTCTGAATTCGGTGATTTTTCGCTTGATTTCACACTACTTTTCGAGCTCTACGATCCTGGTGTTTCGGATTTTGATTTCAGAACTCTTGGCTAGTTGGTCTCGTTTCACCTAGTTAGCCGCGAAATGTGGTTTCTTTACGTAAACGGTTTTATGAATATCCGTTGACTCCGAGTTCTGAATTCGGTTATTTTTAGCTTGATTTCACACTTCTTTTTGAGCTCTACAATCCTGGTGTTTCAGATTTTGATTTCAGAACTCGTGGCTAGTTGGTCTCGTTTCACCTAGTCAGCCGCGAATTGTGGTTTCTTTACGTAAACGGTTTTATGAATATCCGTTGACTCCGAGTTCTGAATTCGGTGATTTTTAGCTTGATTTCACACTAATTTTCGAGCTCTACTATCCTGGAATTTCGGATTTTGATTTCAGAATTCGTGGCTAGTAGGTCTCGATTCACCTATTTAGCCGCGAAATGTGTTTTCTTTACGTAAACGGTTTTATGAATATCTGTTGACTCCGAGTTCTGAATTCGGTGATTTTTAGCTAGATTTCACACTACTTTTCGAGCTCTACAATCCTGGCGTTTCGGATTTTGATTTCAGAACTCGTGGCTAGTAGGTCTCGTTTCACCTAGTTAGCCGCGAAATGTGGTTTCTTTACGTAAACGGTTTTATGAATATCCGTTGACTCCGAGTTCTGAATTCGGTGATTTTTAGCTTGATTTCACACTACTTTTTGAGCTCTACAATCCTGGCATTTCGTATTTTGATTTCAGAACTCGTGGCTAGTTGGTCTCGTTTCACCTAGTTAGCCGCAAAATGTGGTTTCTTTACGTAAACGGTTTTATGAATATCCGTTGACTCCGAGTTCTGAATTACGTGATTTTTAGCTTGATTACACACTACATTTCGAGCTCTACAATCCTAGTGCTTCGGATTTTGATTTCAGAACTCGTGGCTAGTAGGTCTCGTTTCACCTAGTTAGCCGCGAAATGTGGTTTCTTTACGTAAACGGTTTTATGAATATCCGTTGACTCCGAGTTCTGAATTCGGTGATTTTTAGCTTGATTTCACACTACTTTTCGAGCTCTACGATCCTGGCATTTCGGATTTATATTTCAGAACTCGTGGCTAGTTGGTCTCGTTTCACCTAGTTAGACGCGAAATGTGGTTTCTTTACGTAAACGGTTTTATGAATATCCGTTGACTCCGAGTTCTGAATTCGGTGATTTTTAGCTTGATTTCACACTAATTTTCGAGCTCTACTATCCTAGCGTTTCGGATTTTGATTTCAGAACTCGTGGCTAGTAGGTCTCGTTTCACCTAGTTAGCCGCGAAATGTGGTTTCTTTACGTAAACGGTTTTATGAATATCCGTTGACTCCGAGTTCTGAATTCGATGATTTTTAGCTTGATTTCACACTACTTTTCGAGCTCTACAATCCTAGTGCTTCGGATTTTGATTTCAGAACTCGTGGCTAGTAGGTCTCGTTTCACCTAGTTAGCCGCGAAATGTGTTTTCTTTACGTAAACGGTTTTATGAATATCCATTGACTCCGAGTTCTGAATTCGGTGATTTTTAGCTTGATTTCACACTTCTTTTTTAGCTCTACAATCCTGTTGTTTCAGATTTTGATTTCAGAACTCGTGGCTAGGTGGTCTCGTTTCACCTAGTTAGCCGCGAAATGTGGTTTCTTTACGTAAACGGTTTTATAAATATCCGTTGACTCCGAGTTCTGAATTCGGTGATTTTTAGCTTGATTTCATACTACTTTTCGAGCTCTACGATCCTGGCGTTTTGGATTTTGATTTCAGAACTCGTGGCTAGTTGGTCTCGTTTCACCTAGTTAGCCGCGAAATGTGGTTTCTTTACGTAAACGGTTTTATGAATATCCGTTGACTCCGAGTTCTGAATTCGGTGATTTTTAGCTTGATTACACACTACATTTCGAGCTCTACAATCCTAGTGCTTCGGATTTTGATTTCAGAACTCGTGGCTAGTAGGTCTCGTTTCACCTAGTTAGCCGCGAAATGTGGTTTCTTTACGTAAACGGTTTTATGAATATTCGTTGACTCCGAGTTCTGAATTCGGTGATTTTTCGCTTGATTTCACACTACTTTTCGAGCTCTACGATCCTGGTGTTTCGGATTTTGATTTCAGAACTCTTGGCTAGTTGGTCTCGTTTCACCTAGTTAGCCGCGAAATGTGGTTTCTTTACGTAAACGGTTTTATGAATATCCGTTGACTCCGAGTTCTGAATTCGGTTATTTTTAGCTTGATTTCACACTTCTTTTTGAGCTCTACAATCCTGGTGTTTCAGATTTTGATTTCAGAACTCGTGGCTAGTTGGTCTCGTTTCACCTAGTCAGCCGCGAATTGTGGTTTCTTTACGTAAACGGTTTTATGAATATCCGTTGACTCCGAGTTCTGAATTCGGTGATTTTTAGCTTGATTTCACACTAATTTTCGAGCTCTACTATCCTGGAATTTCGGATTTTGATTTCAGAATTCGTGGCTAGTAGGTCTCGATTCACCTATTTAGCCGCGAAATGTGTTTTCTTTACGTAAACGGTTTTATGAATATCTGTTGACTCCGAGTTCTGAATTCGGTGATTTTTAGCTAGATTTCACACTACTTTTCGAGCTCTACAATCCTGGCGTTTCGGATTTTGATTTCAGAACTCGTGGCTAGTAGGTCTCGTTTCACCTAGTTAGCCGCGAAATGTGGTTTCTTTACGTAAACGGTTTTATGAATATCCGTTGACTCCGAGTTCTGAATTCGGTGATTTTTAGCTTGATTTCACACTACTTTTCGAGCTCTACAATCCTGGCATTTCGTATTTTGATTTCAGAACTCGTGGCTAGTTGGTCTCGTTTCACCTAGTTAGCCGCAAAATGTGGTTTCTTTACGTAAACGGTTTTATGAATATCCGTTGACTCCGAGTTCTGAATTACGTGATTTTTAGCTTGATTACACACTACATTTCGAGCTCTACAATCCTAGTTCTTCGGATTTTGATTTCAGAACTCGTAGCTAGTAGGTCTCGTTTCACCTAGTTAGCCGCGAAATGTGGTTTCTTTACGTAAACGGTTTTATGAATATCCGTTGACTCCGAGTTCTGAATTCGGTGATTTTTAGCTTGATTTCACACTACTTTTCGAGCTCTACGATCCTGGCATTTCGGATTTATATTTCAGAACTCGTGGCTAGTTGGTCTCGTTTCACCTAGTTAGCCGCGAAATGTGGTTTCTTTACGTAAACGGTTTTATGAATATCCGTTGACTCCGAGTTCTGAATTCGGTGATTTTTAGCTTGATTTCACACTAATTTTCGAGCTCTACTATCCTAGCGTTTCGGATTTTGATTTCAGAACTCGTGGCTAGTAGGTCTCGTTTCACCTAGTTAGCCGCGAAATGTGGTTTCTTTACGTAAACGGTTTTATGAATATCCGTTGACTCCGAGTTCTGAATTCGGTGATTTTTGGCTTGATTTCACACTACTTTTCGAGCTCTACAATCCTAGTGCTTCGGATTTTGATTTCAGAACTCGTGGCTAGTAGGTCTCGTTTCACCTAGTTAGCCGCGAAATGTGTTTTCTTTACGTAAACGGTTTTATGAATATCCATTGACTCCGAGTTCTGAATTCGGTGATTTTTAGCTTGATTTCACACTTCTTTTTTAGCTCTAAAATCCTGTTGTTTCAGATTTTGATTTCAGAACTCGTGGCTAGGTGGTCTCGTTTCACCTAGTTAGCCGCGAAATGTGGTTTCTTTACGTAAACGGTTTTATAAATATCCGTTGACTCCGAGTTCTGAATTCGGTGTTTTTTAGCTTGATTTCATACTACTTTTCGAGCTCTACGATCCTGGCGTTTTGGATTTTGATTTCAGAACTCGTGGCTAGTTGGTCTCGTTTCACCTAGTTAGCCGCGAAATGTGGTTTCTTTACGTAAACGGTTTTATGAATATCCGTTGACTCCGAGTTCTGAATTCGGTGATTTTTAGCTTGATTACACACTACATTTCGAGCTCTACAATCCTAGTGCTTCGGATTTTGATTTCAGAACTCGTGGCTAGTAGGTCTCGTTTCACCTAGTTAGCCGCGAAATGTGGTTTCTTTACGTAAACGGTTTTATGAATATTCGTTGACTCCGAGTTCTGAATTCGGTGATTTTTCGCTTGATTTCACACTACTTTTCGAGCTCTACGATCCTGGTGTTTCGGATTTTGATTTCAGAAATCTTGGCTAGTTGGTCTCGTTTCACCTAGTTAGCCGCGAAATGTGGTTTCTTTACGTAAACGGTTTTATGAATATCCGTTGACTCCGAGTTCTGAATTCGGTTATTTTTAGCTTGATTTCACACTTCTTTTTGAGCTCTACAATCCTGGTGTTTCAGATTTTGATTTCAGAACTCGTGGCTAGTTGGTCTCGTTTCACCTAGTCAGCCGCGAATTGTGGTTTCTTTACGTAAACGGTTTTATGAATATCCGTTGACTCCGAGTTCTGAATTCGGTGATTTTTAGCTTGATTTCACACTAATTTTCGAGCTCTACTATCCTGGAATTTCGGATTTTGATTTCAGAATTCGTGGCTAGTAGGTCTCGATTCACCTATTTAGCCGCGAAATGTGTTTTCTTTACGTAAACGGTTTTATGAATATCTGTTGACTCCGAGTTCTGAATTCGGTGATTTTTAGCTAGATTTCACACTACTTTTCGAGCTCTACAATCCTGGCGTTTCGGATTTTGATTTCAGAACTCGTGGCTAGTAGGTCTCGTTTCACCTAGTTAGCCGCGAAATGTGGTTTCTTTACGTAAACGGTTTTATGAATATCCGTTGACTCCGAGTTCTGAATTCGGTGATTTTTAGCTTGATTTCACACTACTTTTTGAGCTCTACAATCCTGGCATTTCGTATTTTGATTTCAGAACTCGTGGCTAGTTGGTCTCGTTTCACCTAGTTAGCCGCAAAATGTGGTTTCTTTACGTAAACGGTTTTATGAATATCCGTTGACTCCGAGTTCTGAATTACGTGATTT
Organism: Euonymus europaeus; assembly: GCA_963580455.1. Lineage (NCBI taxonomy): Eukaryota > Viridiplantae > Streptophyta > Magnoliopsida > Celastrales > Celastraceae > Euonymus > Euonymus europaeus. The sequence goes on from OY756962.1 coordinate 2,619,017, forward strand.
TTAGCTTGATTACACACTACATTTCGAGCTCTACAATCCTAGTTCTTCGGATTTTGATTTCAGAACTCGTAGCTAGTAGGTCTCGTTTCACCTAGTTAGCCGCGAAATGTGGTTTCTTTACGTAAACGGTTTTATGAATATCCGTTGACTCCGAGTTCTGAATTCGGTGATTTTTAGCTTGATTTCACACTACTTTTCGAGCTCTACGATCCTGGCATTTCGGATTTATATTTCAGAACTCGTGGCTAGTTGGTCTCGTTTCACCTAGTTAGCCGCGAAATGTGGTTTCTTTACGTAAACGGTTTTATGAATATCCGTTGACTCCGAGTTCTGAATTCGGTGATTTTTAGCTTGATTTCACACTAATTTTCGAGCTCTACTATCCTAGCGTTTCGGATTTTGATTTCAGAACTCGTGGCTAGTAGGTCTCGTTTCACCTAGTTAGCCGCGAAATGTGGTTTCTTTACGTAAACGGTTTTATGAATATCCGTTGACTCCGAGTTCTGAATTCGGTGATTTTTGGCTTGATTTCACACTACTTTTCGAGCTCTACAATCCTAGTGCTTCGGATTTTGATTTCAGAACTCGTGGCTAGTAGGTCTCGTTTCACCTAGTTAGCCGCGAAATGTGTTTTCTTTACGTAAACGGTTTTATGAATATCCATTGACTCCGAGTTCTGAATTCGGTGATTTTTAGCTTGATTTCACACTTCTTTTTTAGCTCTAAAATCCTGTTGTTTCAGATTTTGATTTCAGAACTCGTGGCTAGGTGGTCTCGTTTCACCTAGTTAGCCGCGAAATGTGGTTTCTTTACGTAAACGGTTTTATAAATATCCGTTGACTCCGAGTTCTGAATTCGGTGTTTTTTAGCTTGATTTCATACTACTTTTCGAGCTCTACGATCCTGGCGTTTTGGATTTTGATTTCAGAACTCGTGGCTAGTTGGTCTCGTTTCACCTAGTTAGCCGCGAAATGTGGTTTCTTTACGTAAACGGTTTTATGAATATCCGTTGACTCCGAGTTCTGAATTCGGTGATTTTTAGCTTGATTACACACTACATTTCGAGCTCTACAATCCTAGTGCTTCGGATTTTGATTTCAGAACTCGTGGCTAGTAGGTCTCGTTTCACCTAGTTAGCCGCGAAATGTGGTTTCTTTACGTAAACGGTTTTATGAATATTCGTTGACTCCGAGTTCTGAATTCGGTGATTTTTCGCTTGATTTCACACTACTTTTCGAGCTCTACGATCCTGGTGTTTCGGATTTTGATTTCAGAAATCTTGGCTAGTTGGTCTCGTTTCACCTAGTTAGCCGCGAAATGTGGTTTCTTTACGTAAACGGTTTTATGAATATCCGTTGACTCCGAGTTCTGAATTCGGTTATTTTTAGCTTGATTTCACACTTCTTTTTGAGCTCTACAATCCTGGTGTTTCAGATTTTGATTTCAGAACTCGTGGCTAGTTGGTCTCGTTTCACCTAGTTAGCCGCGAATTGTGGTTTCTTTACGTAAACGGTTTTATGAATATCCGTTGACTCCGAGTTCTGAATTCGGTGATTTTTAGCTTGATTTCACACTAATTTTCGAGCTCTACTATCCTGGAATTTCGGATTTTGATTTCAGAACTCGTGGCTAGTAGGTCTCGTTTCACCTAGTTAGCCGCGAAATGTGGTTTCTTTACGTAAACGGTTTTATGAATATCCGTTGACTCCGAGTTCTGAATTCGGTGATTTTTAGCTTGATTTCACACTACTTTTCGGGCTCTACGATCCTGGCGTTTCGGATTTTGATTTCAGAACTCGTGGCTAGTAGGTCTCGTTTCACCTAGTTAGCCGCGAAATGTGGTTTCTTTACGTAAACGGTTTTATGAATATCCGTTGACTCCGAGTTCTGAATTCGGTGATTTTTTGCTTGATTTCACACTACTTTTTGAGCTCTACAATCCTGGGATTTCGGATTTCGATTTCAGAACTCGTGGCTAGTAGGTCTCGTTTCACCTAGTTAGCCGCGAAATGTGGTTTCTTTACGTAAACGGTTTTATGAATATCCGTTGACTCCGAGTTCTGAATTCGGTGATTTTTCGCTTGATTTCACACTACTTTTCGAGCTCTACAATCCTGGCATTTCGGATTTTGATTTCAGAACTCGTGGCTAGTAGGTCTCATTTCACCTAGTTAGCCGCGAAATGTGGTTTCTTTACGTAAACGGTTTTATGAATATCCGTTGACTCCGAGTTCTGAATTCGGTAATTTTTAGCTTGATTTCACACTACTTTTCGAGCTCTACGATCCTAGTGTTTCCGATTTTGATTTCAGAACTCGTGGCTAGTTGGTCTCGTTTCACCTAGCTTGCCGCGAAATGTGGTTTCTTTACGTAAACGGTTTTATGAATAACCATTGACTCCGAGTTCTGAATTCGGTGATTTTTCGCTTGATTTCACACTACTTTTCGAGCTCTACGATCCTGGCGTTTCGGATTCTGATTTCAGAACTCGTGGCTAGTTGGTCTCGTTTCACCTAGTTAGTCGCGAAATGTGGTTTCTTTACGTAAACAGTTTTATGAATATCCGTTGACTCCGAGTTCTGAATTCGGTGATTTTTAGCTTGATTTCACACTACTTTTCGAGCTCTACGATCCTGGGGTCTCAGATTTTGATTTCAGAACTCGTGGCTATTAGGTCTCGTTTCACCTAGTTAGCCGCGAAATGTGGTTTTTTTACGTAAACAGTTTTATGAATATCCGTTGACTCCGAGTTCTGAATTCGTTGATTTTTAGCTTGATTTCACACTACTTTTTGAGCTCTACCATCCTGGAGTTTCGGATTTTGATTTCAGAACTCGTGGCTAGTTGGTCTCGTTTCACCTAGTTAGCCGCGAAATGTGGTTTCTTTACGTAAACAGTTTTATGAATATCCGTCGACTTTGAGTTCTGAATTCGGTGATTTTTAGCTTGATTTCACACTACTTTTCGAGCTCTACGATCCTGGCGTTTCGGATTTTGATTTCTGAACTCGTGGCTAGTTGGTCTCGTTTCACCTAGTTAGCCGCGAAATGTGGTTTCTTTACGTAAACGGTTTTATGAATATCCGTTGACTCCGAGTTCTGAATTCGGTGATTTTTAACTTGATTTCACACTAATTTTCGAGCTCTATGATCCTGGCATTACGGATTTTGGTTTCAGAACTCGTGGCTAGTTGGTCTCGTTTCACCTAGTTAGCCGCGAAATATGGTTTCTTTACGTAAACGGTTTTATGAATATCCGTTGACTCCGAGTTCTGAATTCGGTGATTTTTAACTTGATTTCACACTACTTTTCGAGCTCTACAATCCTGGCATTTCGTATTTTGATTTCAGAACTCGTGGCTAGTAGGTCTCGTTTCACCTATATAGCCGCGAAATGTGGTTTCTTTACGTAAACAATTTTATGAATATCCGTTGACTCCTAGTTCTGAATTCGGTGATTTTTAGCTTGATTTCACAGTACTTTTCGAGCTGTACGATCCTGGAGTTTCGGATTTTGATTTCAGAACTCGTGGCTAGTTGGTCTCGTTTCACCTAGTTAGCCGCGAAATGTGGTTTCTTTACGTAAACGGTTTCATGAATATCCGTTGACTCCGAGTTCTGAATTCGGTGATTTTTAGCTTGATTAAGCTCTACAATCCTGGCATTTCGTATTTTGATTTCAGAACTCGTGGCTAGTAGGTCTCGTTTCACCTAGTTAACCGCAAAATGTGGTTTTTTACGTAAACGGTTTTATGAATATCCGTTGACTCCGAGTTCTGAATTCGGTGATTTTTTGCTTGATTACACAGTACTTTTCGAGCTCTACGATCCTGGCTTTTCGGATTTTTATTTCAGAACTCGTGGCTAGTTGGTCTCGTTTCACCTAGTTAGCCGCGAAATGTGGTTTCTTTACGTAAACGGTTTTATGAATATCCGTTGACTCCGAGTTCTGAATTCGGTGATTTTTAGCTTGATTTCACACTACTTTTTGAGCTCTACGATCCTGGAATTTCGGATTTTGATTTCAGAACTCGTGGCTAGTTGGTCTCGTTTCACCTAGTTAGCCGCGAAATGTGGTTTCTTTACGTAAACAGTTTTATGAATATCCGTTGACTCCGAGTTCTGAATTCGGTGATTTTTAGCTTGATTTCACACTACTTTTCGAGCTCTACGATCCTGGCATTTCGGATTTTGATTTCTGAACTCGTGGCTAGTTGGTCTCGTTTCACCTAGTTAGCCGCGAAATATGGTTTCTTTACGTAAACGGTTTTATGAATATCCGTTGACTCCGAGTTCTGAATTCGGTGATTTTTAGCTTGATTTCACACTAATTTTCGAGCTCTACAATCCTGGCATTTCGTATTTTGATTTCAGAACTCGTGGCTAGTAGGTCTCGTTTCACCTATATAGCCGCGAAATGTGGTTTCTTTACGTAAACGATTTTATGAATATCCGTTGACTCCGAGTTCTGAATTCGGTGATTTTTAGCTTGAATTCAGAGTACTTTTCGAGCTCTACGATCCTGGAGTTTCGGATTTTGTTTTCAGAACTCGTGGCTAGTTGGTCTCGTTTCACCTAGTTAGCCGCGAAATGTGGTTTATTTACGTAAACGGTTTTATGAATATCCGTTGACTCCGAGTTCTGAATTCGGTGATTTTTAGCTTGATTTCAAACTAATTTTCGAGCTCTACTATACTAGCGTTTCGGATTTTGATTTCAGAACTCGTGGCTAGTAGGTCTCGTTTCACCTAGTTAGCCGCGAAATGTGGTTTCCTTACGTAAACGGTTTTATGAATATCCGTTGACTCCGAGTTCTGAATTCGGTGATTTTTAGCTTGATTTCACACTACTTTTCGTGCTCTACGATCCTGGCATTTCGGATTTTGATTTCAGAACTCGTGGCTAGTAGGTCTCGTTTCACCTAGTTAGCCGCGAAATGTGGTTTCTTTACGTAAACGGTTTTATGAATATTCGTTGACTCCGAGTTCTGAATTCGTTGATTTTTCGCTTGATTTCACACTACTTTTCGAGCTCTACAATCCTGGCATTTCGGATTTTGATTTCAGAACTCGTGGCTAGTAGGTCTCATTTCACCTAGTTAGCCGCGAAATGTGGTTTCTTTACGTAAACGGTTTTATGAATATCCGTTGACTCCGAGTTCTGAATTCGGTAATTTTTAGCTTGATTTCACACTACTTTTTGAGCTCTACGATCCTAGTGTTTCGGATTTTGATTTCAGAACTCGTGGCTAGTTGGTCTCGTTTCACCTAGTTAGCCGCGAAATGTGGTTTCTTTACGTAAACGGTTTTATGAATAACCGTTGACTCCGAGTTCTGAATTCGGTGATTTTTCGCTTGATTTCACACTACTTTTCGAGCTCTACGATCCTGGCATTTCGGATTTTGATTTCAGAACTCGTGGCTAGTTGGTCTCGTTTCACCTTGTTAGCCGCGAAATGTGGTTTCTTTACGTAAACAGTTTTATGAATATCCGTTGACTCCGAGTTCTAAATTCGGTGATTTTTAGCTTGATTTCACACTACTTTTCGAGGTCTACGATCTTGGCGTCTCAGATTTTGATTTCAGAACTCGTGGCTATTAGGTCTCGTTTCACCTATTTAGCCGCGAAATGTGGTTTTTTTACGTAAACAGTTTTATGAATATCCGTTGACTCTGAGTTCTGAATTCGTTGATTTTAAGCTTGATTTCACACTACTTTTTGAGCTCTACCATCCTGGAGTTTCGGATTGTGATTTCAGAACTCGTGGCTAGTTGGTCTCGTTTCACCTAGTTAGCCGCGAAATGTGGTTTCTTTACGTAAACATTTTTATGAATATCCTCCGACTCCGAGTTCTGAATTCGGTGATTTTTAGCTTGATTTCACACTACTTTTCGAGCTCTACGATCCTGGCGTTTCGGATTTTGATTTCTGAACTCGTGGCTAGTTGGTCTCGTTTCACCTAGTTAGCCGCGAAATGTGGTTTCTTTACGTAAACGGTTTTACGAATATCCGTTGACTCCGAGTTCTGAATTCGGTGATTTTTAACTTGATTTCACACTAATTTTCGAGCTCTATGATCCTGGCGTTTAGGATTTTGGTTTCAGAACTCGTGGCTAGTTGGTCTCGTTTCACCTAGTTAGCCGCGAAATATGGTTTCTTTACGTAAACGGTTTTATGAATATCCGTTGACTCCGAGTTCTGAATTCGGTGATTTTTTGCTTGATTTCACACTACTTTTCGAGCTCTACAATCCTGGCATTCGTATTTTGATTTCAGAACTCGTGGCTAGTTGGTCTCGTTTCACCTAGTTAGCCGCGAAATGTGGTTTCTTTACGTAAACAGTTTTATGAATATCCGTTGACTCCGAGTTCTGAATTCGGTGATTTTTAGCTTGATTTCACACTACTTTTCGAGCTCTACGATCCTGGTGTTTCGGATTTTGATTTCTGAACTCGTGGCTAGTTGGTCTCGTTTCACCTAGTTAGCCGCGAAATGTGGTTTCTTTACGTAAACGGTTTTATGAATATCCGTTGACTCCGAGTTATGAATTCGGTGATTTTTAGCTTGATTTCACACTACCTTTCGAGCTCTATGATCCGAGCGTTTCGGATTTTGGTTTCTGAACTCGTGGCTAGTTGGTCTCGTTTCACCTAGTTAGCCGCGAAATGTGGTTTCTTTACGTAAACGGTTTTACGATATCCGTTGACTCCGAGTTCTGAATTCGGTGATTTTTAACTTGATTTCACACTAATTTTCGAGCTCTATGATCCTGGCGTTTAGGATTTTGGTTTCAGAACTCGTGACTAGTTGGTCTCGTTTCACCTAGTTAGCCGCGAAATATGGTTTCTTTACGTAAACGGTTTTATGAATATCCGTTGACTCCGAGTTCTGAATTCGGTGATTTTTTGCTTGATTTCACACTACTTTTCGAGCTCTACAATCCTGGCATTTCGTATTTTGATTTCAGAACTCGTGGCTAGTTGGTCTCGTTTCACCTAGTTAGCCGCGAAATGTGGTTTCTTTACGTAAACAGTTTTATGAATATCCGTTGACTCCGAGTTCTGAATTCGGTGATTTTTAGCTTGATTTCACACTACTTTTCGAGCTCTACGATCCTGGCATTTCGGATTTTGATTTCTGAACTCGTGGCTAGTTGGTCTCGTTTCACCTAGTTAGCCGCGAAATATGGTTTCTTTACGTAAACGGTTTTATGAATATCCGTTGACTCCGAGTTCTGAATTCGGTGATTTTTAGCTTGATTTCACACTAATTTTCGAGCTCTACAATCCTGGCATTTCGTATTTTGATTTCAGAACTCGTGGCTAGTAGGTCTCGTTTCACCTATATAGCCGCGAAATGTGGTTTCTTTACGTAAACGATTTTATGAATATCCGTTGACTCCGAGTTCTGAATTCGGTGATTTTTAGCTTGATTTCAGAGTACTTTTCGAGCTCTACGATCCTGGAGTTTCGGATTTTGTTTTCAGAACTCGTGGCTAGTTGGTCTCGTTTCACCTAGTTAGCCGCGAAATGTGGTTTATTTACGTAAACGGTTTTATGAATATCCGTTGACTCCGAGTTCTGAATTCGGTGATTTTTAGCTTGATTTCACACTACTTTTCGAGCTCTACAATCCTGGCATTCGTATTTTGATTTCAGAACTCGTGGCTAGTTGGTCTCGTTTCACCTAGTTAGCCGCGAAATGTGGTTTCTTTACGTAAACAGTTTTATGAATATCCGTTGACTCCGAGTTCTGAATTCGGTGATTTTTAGCTTGATTTCACACTACTTTTCGAGCTCTACGATCCTGGTGTTTCGGATTTTGATTTCTGAACTCGTGGCTAGTTGGTCTCGTTTCACCTAGTTAGCCGCGAAATGTGGTTTCTTTACGTAAACGGTTTTATGAATATCCGTTGACTCCGAGTTATGAATTCGGTGATTTTTAGCTTGATTTCACACTACCTTTCGAGCTCTATGATCCGAGCGTTTCGGATTTTGGTTTCTGAACTCGTGGCTAGTTGGTCTCGTTTCACCTAGTTAGCCGCGAAATGTGGTTTCTTTACGTAAACGGTTTTACGATATCCGTTGACTCCGAGTTCTGAATTCGGTGATTTTTAACTTGATTTCACACTAATTTTCGAGCTCTATGATCCTGGCGTTTAGGATTTTGGTTTCAGAACTCGTGACTAGTTGGTCTCGTTTCACCTAGTTAGCCGCGAAATATGGTTTCTTTACGTAAACGGTTTTATGAATATCCGTTGACTCCGAGTTCTGAATTCGGTGATTTTTTGCTTGATTTCACACTACTTTTCGAGCTCTACAATCCTGGCATTTCGTATTTTGATTTCAGAACTCGTGGCTAGTTGGTCTCGTTTCACCTAGTTAGCCGCGAAATGTGGTTTCTTTACGTAAACAGTTTTATGAATATCCGTTGACTCCGAGTTCTGAATTCGGTGATTTTTAGCTTGATTTCACACTACTTTTCGAGCTCTACGATCCTGGCATTTCGGATTTTGATTTCTGAACTCGTGGCTAGTTGGTCTCGTTTCACCTAGTTAGCCGCGAAATATGGTTTCTTTACGTAAACGGTTTTATGAATATCCGTTGACTCCGAGTTCTGAATTCGGTGATTTTTAGCTTGATTTCACACTAATTTTCGAGCTCTACAATCCTGGCATTTCGTATTTTGATTTCAGAACTCGTGGCTAGTAGGTCTCGTTTCACCTATATAGCCGCGAATTGTGGTTTCTTTACGTAAACGATTTTATGAATATCCGTTGACTCCGAGTTCTGAATTCGGTGATTTTTAGCTTGATTTCGGAGTACTTTTCGAGCTCTACGATCCTGGAGTTTCGGATTTTGTTTTCAGAACTCGTGGCTAGTTGGTCTCGTTTCACCTAGTTAGGCGCGAAATGTGGTTTATTTACGTAAACGGTTTTATGAATATCCGTTGACTCCGAGTTCTGAATTCGGTGATTTTTAGCTTGATTTCAAACTAATTTTCGAGCTCTACTATACTAGCGTTTCGGATTTTGATTTCAGAACTCGTGGCTAGTAGGTCTCGTTTCACCTAGTTAGCCGCGAAATGTGGTTTCCTTACGTAAACGGTTTTATGAATATCCGTTGACTCCGAGTTCTGAATTCGGTGATTTTTAGCTTGATTTCACACTACTTTTCGTGCTCTACGATCCTGGGGTTTCGGATTTTTATTTCAGAACTCGTGGCTAGTAGGTCTCGTTTCACCTAGTTAGCCGCGAAATGTGGTTTCTTTACGTAAACGGTTTTATGAATATTCGTTGACTCCGAGTTCTGAATTCGTTGATTTTTCGCTTGATTTCACACTACTTTTCGAGCTCTACAATCCTGGCATTTCGGATTTTGATTTCAGAACTCGTGGCTAGTAGGTCTCATTTCACCTAGTTAGCCGCGAAATGTGGTTTCTTTACGTAAACGGTTTTATGAATATCCGTTGACTCCGAGTTCTGAATTCGGTAATTTTTAGCTTGATTTCACACTACTTTTTGAGCTCTACGATCCTAGTGTTTCGGATTTTGATTTCAGAACTCGTGGCTAGTTGGTCTCGTTTCACCTAGTTAGCCGCGAAATGTTGTTTCTTTACGTAAACGGTTTTATGAATAACCGTTGACTCCGAGTTCTGAATTCGGTGATTTTTCGCTTGATTTCACACTACTTTTCGAGCTCTACGATCCTGGCATTTCGGATTTTGATTTCAGAACTCGTGGCTAGTTGGTCTCGTTTCACCTAGTTAGCCGCGAAATGTGGTTTCTTTACGTAAACAGTTTTATGAATATCCGTTGACTCCGAGTTCTGAATTCGGTGATTTTTAGCTTGATTTCACACTACTTTTCGAGGTCTACGATCTTGGCGTCTCAGATTTTGATTTCAGAACTCGTGGCTATTAGGTCTCGTTTCACCTATTTAGCCGCGAAATGTGGTTTTTTTACGTAAACAGTTTTATGAATATCCGTTGACTCTGAGTTCTGAATTCGTTGATTTTAAGCTTGATTTCACACTACTTTTTGAGCTCTACCATCCTGGAGTTTCGGATTTTGATTTCAGAACTCGTGGCTAGTTGGTCTCGTTTCACCTAGTTAGCCGCGAAATGTGGTTTCTTTACGTAAACATTTTTATGAATATCCTCCGACTCCGAGTTCTGAATTCGGTGATTTTTAGCTTGATTTCACACTACTTTTCGAGCTCTACGATCCTGGCGTTTCGGATTTTGATTTCTGAACTCGTGGCTAGTTGGTCTCGTTTCACCTAGTTAGCCGCGAAATGTGGTTTCTTTACGTAAACGGTTTTACGAATATCCGTTGACTCCGAGTTCTGAATTCGGTGATTTTTAACTTGATTTCACACTAATTTTCGAGCTCTATGATCCTGGCGTTTAGGATTTTGGTTTCAGAACTCGTGGCTAGTTGGTCTCGTTTCACCTAGTTAGCCGCGAAATATGGTTTCTTTACGTAAACGGTTTTATGAATATCCGTTGACTCCGAGTTCTGAATTCGGTGATTTTTTGCTTGATTTCACACTACTTTTCGAGCTCTACAATCCTGGCATTCGTATTTTGATTTCAGAACTCGTGGCTAGTTGGTCTCGTTTCACCTAGTTAGCCGCGAAATGTGGTTTCTTTACGTAAACAGTTTTATGAATATCCGTTGACTCCGAGTTCTGAATTCGGTGATTTTTAGCTTGATTTCACACTACTTTTCGAGCTCTACGATCCTGGTGTTTCGGATTTTGATTTCTGAACTCGTGGCTAGTTGGTCTCGTTTCACCTAGTTAGCCGCGAAATGTGGTTTCTTTACGTAAACGGTTTTATGAATATCCGTTGACTCCGAGTTATGAATTCGGTGATTTTTAGCTTGATTTCACACTACCTTTCGAGCTCTATGATCCGAGCGTTTCGGATTTTGGTTTCTGAACTCGTGGCTAGTTGGTCTCGTTTCACCTAGTTAGCCGCGAAATGTGGTTTCTTTACGTAAACGGTTTTACGAATATCCGTTGACTCCGAGTTCTGAATTCGGTGATTTTTAACTTGATTTCACACTAATTTTCGAGCTCTATGATCCTGGCGTTTAGGATTTTGGTTTCAGAACTCGTGACTAGTTGGTCTCGTTTCACCTAGTTAGCCGCGAAATATGGTTTCTTTACGTAAACGGTTTTATGAATATCCGTTGACTCCGAGTTCTGAATTCGGTGATTTTTTGCTTGATTTCACACTACTTTTCGAGCTCTACAATCCTGGCATTTCGTATTTTGATTTCAGAACTCGTGGCTAGTTGGTCTCGTTTCACCTAGTTAGCCGCGAAATGTGGTTTCTTTACGTAAACAGTTTTATGAATATCCGTTGACTCCGAGTTCTGAATTCGGTGATTTTTAGCTTGATTTCACACTACTTTTCGAGCTCTACGATCCTGGTGTTTCGGATTTTGATTTCTGAACTCGTGGCTAGTTGGTCTCGTTTCACCTAGTTAGCCGCGAAATGTGGTTTCTTTACGTAAACGGTTTTATGAATATCCGTTGACTCCGAGTTATGAATTCGGTGATTTTTAGCTTGATTTCACACTACCTTTCGAGCTCTATGATCCGAGCGTTTCGGATTTTGGTTTCAGAACTCGTGGCTAGTTGGTCTCGTTTCACCTAGTTAGCCGCGAAATATGGTTTCTTTACGTAAACGGTTTTATGAATATCCGTTGACTCCGAGTTCTGAATTCGGTGATTTTTAGCTTGATTTCACACTACTTTTCGAGCTCTACAATCCTGGCATTTCGTATTTTGATTTCAGAACTGGTGGCTAGTAGGTCTCGTTTCACCTATATAGCCGCGAAATGTGGTTTCTTTATGTAAACGATTTTATGAATATCCGTTGACTCCGAGTTATGAATTCGGTGATTTTTAGCTTGATTTCACAGTACTTTTCGAGCTCTACGATCCTGGAGTTTCGGATTTTGATTTCAGAACTCGTGGCTAGTTGGTCTCGTTTCACCTAGTTAGCCGCGAAATGTGGTTTCTTTACGTAAACGGTTTTATGAATATCCGTTGACTCCGAGTTCTGAATTCGGTGATTTTTAGCTTGATTACGCTCTACAGTCCTGGCATTTCGTATTTTGATTTCAGAACTCGTGGCTAGTAGGTCTCGTTTCACCTAGTTAGCCGCGAAATGTGGTTTCTTTACGTAAACGGTTTTATGAATATCCGTTGACTCCGAGTTCTGAATTCGGTGATTTTTAGCTTGATTTCACACTACTTTTCGAGCTCTACGATCCTGGCATTTCGGATTTTGATTTCAGAACTCGTGGCTAGTTGGTCTCGTTTCACCTAGTTAACCGCGAAATGTGGTTTCTTTACGTAAACGGTTTTATGAATATCCGTTGACTCCGAGTTCTGAATTCGGTGATTTTTAGCTTGATTTCACACTACTTTTTGAGCTCTACGATCCTGGAATTTCGGATTTTGATTTCAGAACTCGTGGCTAGTTGGTCTCGTTTCACCTAGTTAGCCGCGAAATGTGGTTTCTTTACGTAAACAGTTTTATGAATATCCGTTGACTCCGAGTTCTGAATTCGGTGATTTTTAGCTTGATTTCACACTACTTTTCGAGCTCTACGATCCTGGCATTTCGGATTTGGATTTCTGAACTCGTGGCTAGTTGGTCTCGTTTCACCTAGTTAGCCGCGAAATATGGTTTCTTTACGTAAACGGTTTTATGAATATCCGTTGACTCCGAGTTCTGAATTCGGTGATTTTTAGCTTGATTTCACACTAATTTTCGAGCTCTACAATCCTGGCATTTCGTATTTTGATTTCAGAACTCGTGGCTAGTAGGTCTCGTTTCACCTATATAGCCGCGAAATGTGGTTTCTTTACGTAAACGATTTTATGAATATCCGTTGACTCCGAGTTCTGAATTCGGTGATTTTTAGCTTGATTTCAGAGTACTTTTCGAGCTCTACGATCCTGGAGTTTCGGATTTTGTTTTCAGAACTCGTGGCTAGTTGGTCTCGTTTCACCTAGTTAGCCGCGAAATGTGGTTTCTTTACGTAAACGGTTTTATGAATATCCGTTGACTCCGAGTTCTGAATTCGGTGATTTTTAGCTTGATTTCAAACTAATTTTCGAGCTCTACTATACTAGCGTTTCGGATTTTGATTTCAGAACTCGTGGCTAGTAGGTCTCGTTTCACCTAGTTAGCCGCGAAATGTGGTTTCCTTACGTAAACGGTTTTATGAATATCCGTTGACTCCGAGTTCTGAATTCCGTGATTTTTAGCTTGATTTCACACTACTTTTCGTGCTCTACGATCCTGGCATTTCGGATTTTGATTTCAGAACTCGTGGCTAGTAGGTCTCCTTTCACCTAGTTAGCCGCGAAATGTGGTTTCTTTACGTAAACGGTTTTATGAATATCCGTTGACTCCGAGTTCTGAATTCGGTGATTTTTTGCTTGATTTCACACTACTTTTTGAGCTCTACAATCCTGGGTTTTCGGATTTTGATTTCAGAACTCGTGGCTAGTAGGTCTCGTTTCACCTAGTTAGCCGCGAAATGTGGTTTCTTTACGTAAACGGTTTTATGAATATTCGTTGACTCCGAGTTCTGAATTCGTTGATTTTTCGCTTGATTTCACACTACTTTTCGAGCTCTACAATCCTGGCATTTCGGATTTTGATTTCAGAACTCGTGGCTAGTAGGTCTCATTTCACCTAGTTAGCCGCGAAATGTGGTTTCTTTACGTAAACGGTTTTATGAATATCCGTTGACTCCGAGTTCTGAATTCGGTAATTTTTAGCTTGATTTCACACTACTTTTTGAGCTCTACCATCCTAGTGTTTCGGATTTTGATTTCAGAACTCGTGGCTAGTTGGTCTCGTTTCACCTAGTTAGCCGCGAAATGTGGTTTCTTTACGTAAACGGTTTTATGAATAACCGTTGACTCCGAGTTCTGAATTCGGTGATTTTTCGCTTGATTTCACACTACTTTTCGAGCTCTACGATCCTGGCATTTCGGATTTTGATTTCAGAACTCGTGGCTAGTTGGTCTCGTTTCACCTAGTTAGCCGCGAAATGTGGTTTCTTTACGTAAACAGTTTTATGAATATCCGTTGACTCCGAGTTCTGAATTCGGTGATTTTTAGCTTGATTTCACACTACTTTTCGAGGTCTACGATCCTGGCGTCTAAGATTTTGATTTCAGAACTCGTGGCTATTAGGTCTCGTTTCACCTATTTAGCCGCGAAATGTGGTTTTTTTACGTAAACAGTTTTATGAATATCCGTTGACTCTGAGTTCTGAATTCGTTGATTTTAAGCTTGATTTCACACTACTTTTTGAGCTCTACCATCCTGGAGTTTCGGATTTTGATTTCAGAACTCGTGGCTAGTTGGTCTCGTTTCACCTAGTTAGCCGCGAAATGTGGTTTCTTTACGTAAACATTTTTATGAATATCCTCCGACTCCGAGTTCTGAATTCGGTGATTTTTAGCTTGATTTCACACTACTTTTCGAGCTCTACGATCCTGGAGTTTCGGATTTTGATTTCTGAACTCGTGGCTAGTTGGTCTCGTTTCACCTAGTTAGCCGCGAAATGTGGTTTCTTTACGTAAACGGTTTTACGAATATCCGTTGACTCCGAGTTCTGAATTCGGTGATTTTTAACTTGATTTCACACTAATTTTCGAGCTCTATGATCCTGGCGTTTAGGATTTTGGTTTCAGAACTCGTGGCTAGTTGGTCTCGTTTCACCTAGTTAGCCGCGAAATATGGTTTCTTTACGTAAACGGTTTTATGAATATCCGTTGACTCCGAGTTCTGAATTCGGTGATTTTTTGCTTGATTTCACACTACTTTTCGAGCTCTACAATCCTGGCATTCGTATTTTGATTTCAGAACTCGTGGCTAGTTGGTCTCGTTTCACCTAGTTAGCCGCGAAATGTGGTTTCTTTACGTAAACAGTTTTATGAATATCCGTTGACTCCGAGTTCTGAATTCGGTGATTTTTAGCTTGATTTCACACTACTTTTCGAGCTCTACGATCCTGGTGTTTCGGATTTTGATTTCTGAACTCGTGGCTAGTTGGTCTCGTTTCACCTAGTTAGCCGCGAAATGTGGTTTCTTTACGTAAACGGTTTTATGAATATCCGTTGACTCCGAGTTATGAATTCGGTGATTTTTAGCTTGATTTCACACTACCTTTCGAGCTCTATGATCCGAGCGTTTCGGATTTTGGTTTCTGAACTCGTGGCTAGTTGGTCTCGTTTCACCTAGTTAGCCGCGAAATGTGGTTTCTTTACGTAAACGGTTTTACGAATATCCGTTGACTCCGAGTTCTGAATTCGGTGATTTTTAACTTGATTTCACACTAATTTTCGAGCTCTATGATCCTGGCGTTTAGGATTTTGGTTTCAGAACTCGTGGCTAGTTGGTCTCGTTTCACCTAGTTAGCCGCGAAATATGGTTTCTTTACGTAAACGGTTTTATGAATATCCGTTGACTCCGAGTTCTGAATTCGGTGATTTTTTGCTTGATTTCACACTACTTTTCGAGCTCTACAATCCTGGCATTTCGTATTTTGATTTCAGAACTCGTGGCTAGTTGGTCTCGTTTCACCTAGTTAGCCGCGAAATGTGGTTTCTTTACGTAAACAGTTTTATGAATATCCGTTGACTCCGAGTTCTGAATTCGGTGATTTTTAGCTTGATTTCACACTACTTTTCGAGCTCTACGATCCTGGTGTTTCGGATTTTGATTTCTGAACTCGTGGCTAGTTGGTCTCGTTTCACCTAGTTAGCCGCGAAATGTGGTTTCTTTACGTAAACGGTTTTATGAATATCCGTTGACTCCGAGTTATGAATTCGGTGATTTTTAGCTTGATTTCACACTACCTTTCGAGCTCTATGATCCGAGCGTTTCGGATTTTTGTTTCAGAACTCGTGGCTAGTTGGTCTCGTTTCACCTAGTTAGCCGCGAAATATGGTTTCTTTACGTAAACGGTTTTATGAATATCCGTTGACTCCGAGTTCTGAATTCGGTGATTTTTAGCTTGATTTCACACTACTTTTCGAGCTCTACAATCCTGGCATTTCGTATTTTGATTTCAGAACTGGTGGCTAGTAGGTCTCGTTTCACCTATATAGCCGCGAAATGTGGTTTCTTTATGTAAACGATTTTATGAATATCCGTTGACTCCGAGTTATGAATTCGGTGATTTTTAGCTTGATTTCACAGTACTTTTCGAGCTCTACGATCCTGGAGTTTCGGATTTTGATTTCAGAACTCGTGGCTAGTTGGTCTCGTTTCACCTAGTTAGCCGCGAAATGTGGTTTCTTTACGTAAACGGTTTTATGAATATCCGTTGACTCCGAGTTCTGAATTCGGTGATTTTTAGCTTGATTACGCTCTACAGTCCTGGAATTTCGTATTTTGATTTCAGAACTCGTGGCTAGTAGGTCTCGTTTCACCTAGTTAGCCGCGAAATGTGGTTTTTTTACTTAAACGGTTTTATGAATATCCGTTGACTCCGAGTTCTGAATTCGGTGATTTTTTCCTTGATTACACAGTACTTTCGAGCTCTACGATCCTGGCGTTTCGGATTTTTATTTCAGAACTCGTGGCTAGTTGGTCCCGTTTCACCTAGTTAGCCGCGAAATGTGGTTTCTTTACGTAAACGGTTTTATGAATATCCGTTGACTCCGAGTTCTGAATTCGGTGATTTTTAGCTTGATTTCACACTAATTTTCGAGCTCTACGATCCTGGCGTTTCGGATTTTGATTTTAGAACTCGTGGCTAGTTGGTCTCGTTTCACCTAGTTAGCCGCGAAATGTGGTTTCTTTACGTAAACGGTTTTATGAATATCCGTTGACTCCGAGTTCTGAATTCGGTGATTTTTAGCATGATTTCAAACTACTTTTCGAGCTCTATGATCCTGGCGTTTCGGATTTTGATTTCAGAACTCGTGGCTAGTTGGTCTCGTTTCACCTAGTTAGCCGCGAAATGTGGTTTCTTTACGTAAACGGTTTTATGAATATCCATTGACTCCGAGTTCTGAATTCGGTGATTTTTAGCTTGATTTCACACTACTTTTCGAGCTCTACAATCCTGGTGTTTCGGATTTTGATTTCAGAATTCGTGGCTAGTTGGTCTCGTTTCACCTAGTTAGCCGCGAAATGTGGTTTCTTTACGTAAACGGTTTTATGAATATCCGTTGACTCCGAGTTCTGAATTCGGTGATTTTTAGCTTGATTTCACACTAATTTTTGAGCTCTACGATCCTGGAGTTTCGGATTTTGATTTCAGAACTCGTGGCTAGTTGGTCTCGTTTCACCTATATAGCCGCGAAATGTTGTTTCTTTACGTAAACGGTTTTATGAATATCCGTTGACTCCGAGTTCTGAATTCGGTGATTTTTAGCTTGATTTCACACTACTTTTCGAGCTCTACGATCCAGGAGCTTCGGATTTTGATTTCAGAACTCGTGGCTAGTTGGTCTCGTTTCACCTAGTTAGCCGCGAAATGTGGTTTCTTTACGTAAACGGTTTTATGAATATCCGTTGACTCCGAGTTCTGAATTCGTTGATTTTTAGCTTGATTACACACTACATTTCGAGCTCTACAATCCTAGTGCTTCGGATTTTGATTTCAGAACTCGTGGCTAGTAGGTCTCGTTTCACCTAGTTAGCCGCGAAATGTGGTTTCTTTACGTAAACGGTTTTATGAATATCCGTTGACTCCGAGTTCTGAATTCGGTCATTTTTCGCTTGATTTCACACTACTTTTCGAGCTCTACGATCCTGGTGTTTTGGATTTTGATTTCAGAACTCGTGGCTAGTTGGTCTCGTTTCACCTAGTTAGCCGCGAAATGTGGTTTCTTTACGTAAACGGTTTTATGAATATCCGTTGACTCCGAGTTCTGAATTCGGTTATTTTTAGCTTGATTTCACACTTCTTTTTGAGCTCTACAATCCTAGTGTTTCAGATTTTGATTTCAGAACTCGTGGCTAGTTGGTCTCGTTTCACCTAGTTAGCCGCGAAATGTGGTTTCTTTACGTAAACGGTTTTATGAATATCCGTTGACTCCGAGTTCTGAATTCGGTGATTTTTAGCTTGATTTCACACTAATTTTCGAGCTCTACTATCCTAGCGTTTCGGATTTTGATTTCAGAACTCGTGGCTAGTAGGTCTCCTTTCACCTAGTTAGCCGCGAAATGTGGTTTCTTTACGTAAACGGTTTTATGAATATCCGTTGACTCCGAGTTCTGAATTCGGTGATTTTTAGCTTGATTTCACACTACTTTTCGAGCTCTACGATCCTAACGTTTCGGATTTTGATTTCAGAACTCGTGGCTAGTTGGTCTCGCTTCACCTGGTTAGCCGCGAAATGTGGTTTCTTTACGTAAACGGTTTTATGAATATCCGTTGACTCCGAGTTCTGAATTCGTTGATTTTTATCTTGATTTCAAACTACTTTTCGAGCTCTATGATCCTGGAGTTTCGGATTTTGATTTCAGAACTCGTGGCTAGTTGGTCTCGTTTCACCTAGTTAGCCGCGAAATGTGGTCTCTTTACGTAAACGGTTTTATGAATATCCGTTGACTCCGAGTTCTGAATTCGGTAATTTTTAGCTTGATTTCACTCTACTTTTCGAGATCTACAATCCTGGCGTTTCGGATTTTTATTTCAGAACTCGTGGCTAGTTGGTCTCATTTCACCTAGTTAGCCGCGAAATGTGGTTTCTTTACGTAAACAGTTTTATGAATATCCGTTGACTCCGAGTTCTGAATTCGGTGATTTTTTGCTTGATTTCACACTACTTTTCGAGCTCTACAATCCTGGTGATTCGGATTTTGATTTCAGAACTCGTGGCTAGTAGGTCTCGTTTCACCTAGTTAGCCGCGAAATGTGGTTTCTTTACGTAAACTGTTTTATGAATATTCGTTGACTCCGAGTTCTGAATTCCGTGATTTTTAGCTTGATTTCACGATACTTTTCGAGCTCTACGATCCTGGCATTTCGGATTTTGCTTTCAGAACTCGTGGCTAGTTGGTCTCGTTTCACCTAGTTAGCCGCGAAATGTGGTTTCTTTACGTAAACGGTTTTATGAATATCCGTTGACTCCGAGTTCTGAATTCCGTGATTTTTAGCTTGATTTCACACTACTTTTCGAGCTCAACGATCCTGGCATTTCGGATTTTGATTTCAGAACTCGTGGCTAGTTGGTCTCGTTTCACCTAGTTAGCCGCGAAATGTGGTTTCTTTACGTAAACGGTTTTATGAATATCCGTTGACTCCGAGTTCTGAATTCGGTGATTTTTAGCTTGATTTCACACTACTTTTCGAGCTCTACGATCCTGGAGTTTCGGATTTTTATTTCATAACTCGTGGCTAGTTGGTCTCGTTTCACCTAGTTAGCCGCGAAATGTGGTTTCTTTACGTAAACAGTTTTATGAATATCCGTTCACTTAGTTAGCCGCGAAATGTGGTTTCTTTACGTAAACAGTTTTATGAATATCCGTTGACTCCGAGTTCTGAATTCGGTGATTTTTAGCTTGATTTCACACTACTTTTCGAGCTCTACAATCCTGGTGTTTCGGATTTTGATTTTAGAACTCGTGGCTAGTAGGTCTCGTTTCACCTAGTTAGCCGCGAAATGTGGTTTCTTTACGTAAACGGTTTTATGAATATCCGTTGACTCCGAGTTCTGAATTCGGTGATTTTTAGCTTGTTTTCACACTACATTTTGAGCTCTACGATCCTGGCGTTTCGGATTTTGATTTGAGAACTCGTGGCTAGTTGGTCTCGTTTCACCTAGTTAGCCGCGAAATGTGGTTTCTTTACGTAAACGGTTTTATGAATATCCGTTGACTCCGAGTTTTGAATTCGGTGATTTTTAGCTTGATTTCACACTACATTTTGAGCTCTACGATCCTGGCGTTTCGGATTTTGATTTGAGAACTCGTGGCTAGTTGGTCTCGTTTCACCTAGTTAGCCGCGAAATGTGGTTTCTTTACGTAAACAGTTTTATGAATATCCGTTGACTAAGAGTTTTGAATTCGGTGATTTTTAGCTTGATTTCACACTACTTTTCGAGCTCTACGATCCTGGCGTTTCGGATTTTGATTTCAGAAATCGTGGCTAGTAGGTCTCGTTTCACCTAGTTAGCCGCGAAATGTGGTTTCTTTACGTAAACGGTTTTATGAATATCCGTTGACTCCGAGTTCTGAATTCCGTGATTTTTAGCTTGATTTCACACTACTTTTCGAGCTCTACGATCCTGGCATTTGGGATTTTGATTTCAGAACACGTGGCTAGTTGGTCTCGTTTCATCTAGTTAGCCGCGAAATGTGGTTTCTTTACGTAAACTGTTTTATGAATATTCGTTGACTCCGAGTTCTGAATTCCGTGATTTTTAGCTTGATTTCACGATACTTTTCGAGCTCTACGATCCTGGCATTTCGGATTTTGATTTCAGAACTCGTGGCTAGTTGGTCTCGTTTCACCTAGTTAGCCGCGAAATGTGGTTTCTTTACGTAAACGGTTTTATGAATATCCGTTGACTCCGAGTTCTGAATTCCGTGATTTTTAGCTTGATTTCACGATACTTTTCGAGCTCTACGATCCTGGCATTTCGGATTTTGCTTTCAGAACTCGTGGCTAGTTGGTCTCGTTTCACCTAGTTAGCCGCGAAATGTGGTTTCTTTACGTAAACGGTTTTATGAATATCCGTTGACTCCGAGTTCTGAATTCGGTGATTTTTAGCTTGATTTCACACTACTTTTCGAGCTCTACGATCCTGGAGTTTCGGATTTTTATTTCATAACTCGTGGCTAGTTGGTCTCGTTTCACCTAGTTAGCCGCGAAATGTGGTTTCTTTACGTAAACAGTTTTATGAATATCCGTTCACTTAGTTAGCCGCGAAATGTGGTTTCTTTACGTAAACAGTTTTATGAATATCCGTTGACTCCGAGTTCTGAATTCGGTGATTTTTAGCTTGATTTCACACTACTTTTCGAGCTCTACAATCCTGGTGTTTCGGATTTTGATTTTAGAACTCGTGGCTAGTAGGTCTCGTTTCACCTAGTTAGCCGCGAAATGTGGTTTCTTTACGTAAACGGTTTTATGAATATCCGTTGACTCCGAGTTCTGAATTCGGTGATTTTTAGCTTGTTTTCACACTACATTTTGAGCTCTACGATCCTGGCGTTTCGGATTTTGATTTGAGAACTCGTGGCTAGTTGGTCTCGTTTCACCTAGTTAGCCGCGAAATGTGGTTTCTTTACGTAAACGGTTTTATGAATATCCGTTGACTCCGAGTTTTGAATTCGGTGATTTTTAGCTTGATTTCACACTACATTTTGAGCTCTACGATCCTGGCGTTTCGGATTTTGATTTGAGAACTCGTGGCTAGTTGGTCTCGTTTCACCTAGTTAGCCGCGAAATGTGGTTTCTTTACGTAAACAGTTTTATGAATATCCGTTGACTAAGAGTTTTGAATTCGGTGATTTTTAGCTTGATTTCACACTACTTTTCGAGCTCTACGATCCTGGCGTTTCGGATTTTGATTTCAGAACTCGTGGCTAGTAGGTCTCGTTTCACCTAGTTAGCCGCGAAATGTGGTTTCTTTACGTAAACGGTTTTATGAATATCCGTTGACTCCGAGTTCTGAATTCCGTGATTTTTAGCTTGATTTCACACTACTTTTCGAGCTCTACGATCCTGGCATTTGGGATTTTGATTTCAGAACACGTGGCTAGTTGGTCTCGTTTCACCTAGTTAGCCGCGAAATGTGGTTTCTTTACGTAAACAGTTTTATGAATATCCGTTGACTCCGAGTTCTGAATTCGGTGATTTTTTGCTTCATTACACACTTCTTTTCGAGCTCTACGATCCTGGAGTTTCGGATTTTGATTTCAGAACTCGTGGCTAGTTGGTCTCGTTTCACCTAGTTAGCCGCGAAATGTGGTTTCTTTACGTAAACAGTTTTATGAATATCCGTTGACTCCGTGTTCTGAATTCGGTGATTTTTAGCTTGATTTCACACTACTTTTCGAGCTCTACAATCCTGGTATTTCGGATTTTGATTTCAGAACTCGTGGATAGTAGGTCTCATTTCACCTAGTTAGCCGCGAAATGTGGTTTCTTTACGTAAACGGTTTTATGAATATCCGTTGACTCCGAGTTCTGAATTCGGTGATTTTTAGCTTGATTTCACACAACTTTTTGAGCTCTACGATCCTGGCACTTCGGATTTTGATTTGAGAACTCGTGGCTAGTTGGTCTCGTTTCACCTAGTTAGCCGCGAAATGTGGTTTCTTTACGTAAACGGTTTTATGAATATCCGTTGACTCCGAGTTTTGAATTCGGTGATTTTTATCTTGATTTCACACTACCTTTCGAGCTCTACGATCCTGGTGTTTTGGATTTTGATTTCAGAACTCGTGGCTAGTTGGTCTCGTTTCACCTAGTTAGCCGCGAAATGTAGTTTCTTTACGTAAACAGTTTTATGAATATCCGCTGACTCCGAGTTCTGAATTCGGTGATTTTTTGCTTGATTAGAAACTACTTTTCGAGCTCTACGATCCTGGTGTTTCGGATTTTGATTTCAGAACTCGTGGCTAGTAGGTCTCGTTTCACCTAGTTAGCCGCGAAATGTGGTTTCTTTACGTAAACGGTTTTATGAATATCCGTTGACTCCGAGTTCTGAATTCGGTGATTTTTAGCTTGATTTCACACTACTTTTCGAGCTCTACGATCCTGGAGTTTCGGATTTTTATTTCATAACTCGTGGCTAGTTGGTCTCGTTTCACCTAGTTAGCCGCGAAATGTGGTTTCTTTACGTAAATTGTTTTATGAATATCCGTTGACTCCGAGTTCTGAATTCGGTGATTTTTAGCTTGATTTCACACTACTTTTCGAGCTCTACAATCCTGGTGTTTCGGATTTTGATTTTAGAACTCGTGGCTAGTAGGTCTCGTTTCACCTAGTTAGCCGCGAAATGTGGTTTCTTTACGTAAACGGTTTTATGAATATCCGTTGACTCCGAGTTCTGAATTCGGTGATTTTTAGCTTGTTTTCACACTACATTTTGAGCTCTACGATCCTGGCGTTTCGGATTTTGATTTGAGAACTTGTGGCTAGTTGGTCTTGTTTCACCTAGTTAGCCGCGAAATGTGGTTTCTTTACGTAAACGGTTTTATGAATATCCGTTGACTCCGAGTTCTGAATTCGGTTATTTTTAGCTTGATTTCACACTTCTTTTTGAGCTCTACAATCCTAGTGTTTCGGATTTTGATTTTAGAACTCGTGGCTAGTTGGTCTCGTTTCACCTAGTTAGCCGCGAAATGTGGTTTCTTTACGTAAACGGTTTTATGAATATCCGTTGACTCCGAGTTCTGAATTCGGTGATTTTTAGCATGATTTCAAACTACTTTTCGAGCTCTATGATCCTGGCGTTTCGGATTTTGATTTGAGAACTCGTGGCTAGTTGGTCTCGTTTCACCTTGTTAGCCGCGAAATGTGGTTTCTTTACGTAAACAGTTTTATGAATATCCGTTGACTAAGAGTTTTGAATTCGGTGATTTTTAGCTTGATTTCACACTACTTTTCGAGCTCTACGAACCTGGCGTTTCGGATTTTGATTTCAGAACTCGTGGCTAGTAGGTCTCGTTTCACCTAGTTAGCCGCAAAATGTGGTTTCTTTACGTAAACGGTTTTATGAATATCCGTTGACTCCGAGTTCTGAATTCGGTGATTTTTATCTTGATTTCACACTACCTTTCGAGCTTTACAATCCTGGCATTTCGGATTTTGATTTCAGAACTCGTGGCTAGTTGGTCTCGTTTCACCTAGTTAGCCGCGAAATGTGGTTTCTTTAGGTAAACGGTTTTATGAATATCCGTTTACTCCGAGTTCTGAATTCGGTGATTTTTAGCTTGATTACACACAACTTTTCGAGCTCTACAATCCTAGCATTTCGGATTTTGATTTCAGAACTCGTGGCTATTTGGTCTCGTTTCACCTAGTTAGCCGCGAAATGTGGTTTCTTTACGTAAACAGTTTTATGAATATCTATCGACTCCGAGTTCTGAATTCGGTGATTTTTAGCTTGATTTCACACTACATTTTGAGCTCTACGATCCTGGCGTTTCGGATTTTGATTTGAGAACTCGTGGCTAGTTGGTCTCGTTTCACCTAGTTAGCCGCGAAATGTGGTTTCTTTACGTAAACGGTTTTATGAATATCCGTTGACTCCGAGTTTTGAATTCGGTGATTTTTAGCTTGATTTCACACTACTTTTCAAGCTCTACGATCCTGGCGTTTCGGATTTTGATTTGAGAACTCGTGGCTAGTTGGTCTCGTTTCACCTTGTTAGCCGCGAAATGTGGTTTCTTTACGTAAACAGTTTTATGAATATCCGTTGACTAAGAGTTTTGAATTCGGTGATTTTTAGCTTGATTTCACACTACTTTTCGAGCTCTACGAACCTGGCGTTTCGGATTTTGATTTCAGAACTCGTGGCTAGTAGGTCTCGTTTCACCTAGTTAGCCGCAAAATGTGGTTTCTTTACGTAAACGGTTTTATGAATATCCGTTGACTCCGAGTTCTGAATTCGGTGATTTTTATCTTGATTTCACACTACCTTTCGAGCTTTACAATCCTGGCATTTCGGATTTTGATTTCAGAACTCGTGGCTAGTTGGTCTCGTTTCACCTAGTTAGCCGCGAAATGTGGTTTCTTTAGGTAAACGGTTTTATGAATATCCGTTGACTCCGAGTTCTGAATTCGGTGATTTTTAGCTTGATTACACACAACTTTTCGAGCTCTACAATCCTAGCATTTCGGATTTTGATTTCAGAACTCGTGGCTATTTGGTCTCGTTCCACCTAGTTAGCCGCGAAATGTGGTTTCTTTACGTAAACAGTTTTATGAATATCTATCGACTCCGAGTTCTGAATTCGGTGATTTTTAGCTTGATTTCACACTACTTTTCGAGCTCTACAATCCTGGTATTTCGGATTTTGATTTCAGAACTCGTGGCTAGTAGGTCTCTTTTCACCTAGTTAGCCGCGAAATGTGGTTTCTTTACGTAAACGGTTTTATGAATATCCGTTGACTCCGAGTTTTGAATTCGGTGATTTTTAGCTTGATTTCACACTACATTTTGAGCTCTACGATCCTGGCGTTTCGGATTTTGATTTTAGAACTCGTGGCTAGTTGGTCTCGTTTCACCTAGTTAGCCGCGAAATGTGGTTTCTTTACGTAAACGGTTTTATGAATATCCGTTGTCTCCGAGTTCTGAATTCGGTGATTTTTAGCTTGATTTCACACTACATTTTGAGCTCTACGATCCTGGCGTTTCGGATTTTGATTTGAGAACTCGTGGCTAGTTGGTCTCGTTTCACCTAGTTAGCCGCGAAATGTGGTTTCTTTACGTAAACGGTTTTATGAATATCCGTTGACTCCGAGTTTTGCATTCGGTGATTTTTAGCTTGATTTCACACTACATTTTGAGCTCTACGATCCTGGCGTTTCGGATTTTGATTTGAGAACTCGTGGCTAGTTGGTCTCGTTTCACCTAGTTAGCCGCGAAATGTGGTTTCTTTACGTAAACGGTTTTTTGAATATCCGTTGACTCCGAGTTTTGAATTCGGTGATTTTTAGCTTGATTTCACACTACTTTTCAGGCTCTACGATCCTGGCGTTTCGGATTTTGATTTCAGAACTCGTGGCTAGTTGGTCTCGTTTCACCTAGTTAGCCGCGAAATGTGGTTTCTTTACGTAAACAGTTTTATGAATATCCGTTGACTAAGAGTTCTGAATTCGGTGATTTTTAGCTTGATTTCACACTACTTTTCGAGCTCTACAATCCTGGTTTTTCGGATTTTGATTTCAGAACTCGTGGCTAGTACGTCTCGTTTCACCAAGTTAGCCGCGAAATGTGGTTTCTTTACGTAAACGGTTTTATGAATATCCGTTGACTCCGAGTTTTGAATTCGGTGATTTTTATCTTGATTTCACACTACCTTTCGAGCTCTACGATCCTGGCATTTGGGATTTTGATTTCAGAACTCGTGGCTAGTTGGTCTCGTTTCACCTAGTTATCCGCGAAATATGGTTTCTTTACGTAAACAATTTTATGAATATCCGTTGACTAAGAGTTCTGAATTCGGTGATTTTTAGCTTGATTTCACACTACTTTTCGAGGTCTACAATCCTGGTGTTTCGGATTTTGATTTCAGAACTCGTGGCTAGTAGGTCTCGTTTCACCTAGTTAGCCGCGAAATGTGGTTTCTTTACGTAAACGGTTTTATAAATATCCGTTGACTCCGAGTTTTGAATTCGGTGATTTTTAGCTTGATTTCACACTACTTTTCAAGCTCTACGATCCTGGCGTTTCGGATTTTGATTTGAGAACTCGTGGCTAGTTGGTCTCGTTTCACCTTGTTAGCCGCGAAATGTGGTTTCTTTACGTAAACAGTTTTATGAATATCCGTTGACTAAGAGTTTTGAATTCGGTGATTTTTAGCTTGATTTCACACTACTTTTCGAGCTCTACGATCCTGGCGTTTCGGATTTTGATTTCAGAACTCGTGGCTAGTAGGTCTCGTTTCACCTAGTTAGCCGCGAAATGTGGTTTCTTTACGTAAACGGTTTTATGAATATCCGTTGACTCCGAGTTCTGAATTCGGTGATTTTTATCTTGATTTCACACTACCTTTCGAGCTTTACAATCCTGGCATTTCGGATTTTGATTTCAGAACTCGTGGCTAGTTGGTCTCGTTTCACCTAGTTAGCCGCGAAATGTGGTTTCTTTAGGTAAACGGTTTTATGAATATCCGTTGACTCCGAGTTCTGAATTCGGTGATTTTTAGCTTGATTACACACAACATTTCGAGCTCTACAATCCTAGCATTTCGGATTTTGATTTCAGAACTCGTGGCTATTTGGTCTCGTTTCACCTAGTTAGCCGCGAAATGTGGTTTCTTTACGTAAACAGTTTTATGAATATCTGTCGACTCCGAGTTCTGAATTCGGTGATTTTTTGCTTGATTACACACTACTTTTCGAGCTCTACGATCCTGGCATTTCTGATTTTTATTTCAGAACTCGTGGCTAGTTGGTCTCATTTCACTTAGTTAGCCGCGAAATGTGGTTTCTTTACGTAAACAGTTT
This sequence comes from Euonymus europaeus, assembly GCA_963580455.1. Lineage (NCBI taxonomy): Eukaryota > Viridiplantae > Streptophyta > Magnoliopsida > Celastrales > Celastraceae > Euonymus > Euonymus europaeus. The sequence continues at coordinate 2,646,203 of OY756962.1, forward strand.
TATGAATATCCGTTGACTCCGAGTTCTGAATTCGGTGATTTTTTGCTTGATTACACACTAATTTTCGAGCTCTACAATCCTGGTGTTTCGGATTTTGATTTTAGAACTCGTGGCTAGTAGGTCTCGTTTCACCTAGTTAGCCGGGAAATGTGGTTTCTTTACGTAAACGGTTTTATGAATATCCGTTGACTCCGAGTTCTGAATTCGGTGATTTTTAGCTTGATTTCACACTAGCTTTCGAGCTCTACGATCGTTTTGTTTCGGATTTTGATTTCAGAACTCGTGGCTAGTTGGTCTCGTTTCACCTAGTTAGCCGCGAAATGTGGTTTCTTTACGTAAACGGTTTTATGAATATCCGTTGACTCCGAGTTCTGAATTCGGTGATTTTTAGCTTGATTTCACACTACTTTTCGAGCTCTACGATCCTGGCGTTTCGGATTTTGATTTCAGAACTCGTGGCTAGTTGGTCTCATTTCACCTAGTTAGCCGCGAAATGTGGTTTCTTTACGTAAACGGTTTTATGAATATCCGTTGACTCCGAGTTCTGAATTCGGTGATTTTTATCTTGATTTCACACTACCTTTCGAGCTTTACAATCCTGGCATTTCGGATTTTGATTTCAGAACTCGTGGCTAGTTGGTCTCGTTTCACCTAGTTAGCCGCGAAATGTGGTTTCTTTAGGTAAACGGTTTTATGAATATCCGTTGACTCCGAGTTCTGAATTCGGTGATTTTTAGCTTGATTACACACAACATTTCGAGCTCTACAATCCTAGCATTTCGGATTTTGATTTCAGAACTCGTGGCTATTTGGTCTCGTTTCACCTAGTTAGCCGCGAAATGTGGTTTCTTTACGTAAACAGTTTTATGAATATCTGTCGACTCCGAGTTCTGAATTCGGTGATTTTTTGCTTGATTACACACTACTTTTCGAGCTCTACGATCCTGGCATTTCTGATTTTTATTTCAGAACTCGTGGCTAGTTGGTCTCATTTCACTTAGTTAGCCGCGAAATGTGGTTTCTTTACGTAAACAGTTTTATGAATATCCGTTGACTCCGAGTTCTGAATTCGGTGATTTTTTGCTTGATTACACACTAATTTTCGAGCTCTACAATCCTGGTGTTTCGGATTTTGATTTTAGAACTCGTGGCTAGTAGGTCTCGTTTGACCTAGTTAGCCGGGAAATGTGGTTTCTTTACGTAAACGGTTTTATGAATATCCGTTGACTCCGAGTTCTGAATTCGGTGATTTTTAGCTTGATTTCACACTAGCTTTCGAGCTCTACGATCGTTTTGTTTCGGATTTTGATTTCAGAACTCGTGGCTAGTTGGTCTCGTTTCACCTAGTTAGCCGCGAAATGTGGTTTCTTTACGTAAACGGTTTTATGAATATCCGTTGACTCCGAGTTCTGAATTCGGTGATTTTTAGCTTGATTTCACACTACTTTTCGAGCTCTACGATCCTGGCGTTTCGGATTTTGATTTCAGAACTCGTGGCTAGTTGGTCTCATTTCACCTAGTTAGCCGCGAAATGTGGTTTCTTTACGTAAACGGTTTTATGAATATCCGTTGACTCCGAGTTCTGAATTCGATGATTTTTAGCTTGATTTCACACTAATTTTCGAGCTCTACAATCCTCGTGTTTCGGATTTTGATTTCAGAACTCGTGGCTAGTAGGTCTCATTTCACCTAGTTAGCCGCGAAATGTGGTTTCTTTACGTAAACGGTTTTATGAATATCCGTTGACTCCGAGTTCTGAATTCGGTGATTTTTAGCTTGATTTGACACTACTTTTCGAGCTCTACAATCCTGGCATTTCGGATTTTGATTTCAGAACTTGTGGCTAGTAGGTCTCTATTCACCTATTTAGCCGCGAAATGTGGTTTCTTTACGTAAACGGTTTTATGAATATCCGTTGACTCCGAGTTCTGAATTCAGTGATTTTTAGCTTGATTTCACACTACTTTTCGAGCTCTACAATCCTGGGTTTTCGGATTTTGATTTCAGAACTCGTGGCTAGTTGGTCTCGTTTCACCTAGTTAGCCGCGAAATGTGGTTTCTTTACGTAAACGGTTTTATGAATATCCGTTGACTCCGAGTTCTGAATTCAGTGATTTTTAGCTTGATTTCACACTACTTTTCGAGCTCTACGATCCTGGCGTTTCGGATTTTGATTTCAGAACTCGTGGCTAGTTGGCCTCGTTTCACCTAGTTAGCCGCGAAATGTGGTTTCTTTACGTAAACGGTTTTATGAATATCCGTTGACTCCGAGTTCTGAATTCGATGATTTTTAGCTTGATTTCACACTAATTTTCGAGCTCTACAATCCTCGTGTTTCGGATTTTGATTTCAGAACTCGTGGCTAGTAGGTCTCATTTCACCTAGTTAGCCGCGAAATGTGGTTTCTTTACGTAAACGGTTTTATGAATATCCTTTGACTCCGAGTTCGGAATTCGGTGATTTTTAGCTTGATTTGACACTACTTTTCGAGCTCTACAATCGTGCGTTTTCGGATTTTGATTTCAGAACTCGTGGCTAGTTGGTCTCGTTTCACCTAGTTAGCCGCGAAATGTGGTTTCTTTACGTAAACGGTTTTATGAATATCCGTTGACTCCGAGTTCTAAATTCGGTGATTTTTAGCTTGATTTCACACTACTTTTCGAGCTCTACGATCCTGGGGTTTCGGATTTTGATTTCAGAACTTGTGGCTAGTTGGTGTTGTTTCACCTTGTTAGCCTCGAAATGTGGTTTCTTTACGTAAACAGTTTTATGAATATCCGTTGACTACGAGTTCTGAATTCGGTGATTTTTAGCTTGATTTCACACTACTTTTCGAGCTCTACAATCCTGGTGTTTCGGATTTTGATTTCAGAACTCGTGACTAGTAGGTCTCGTTTCACCTAGTTAGCTGCGAAATGTGGTTTCTTTACGTAAACGGTTTTATGAATATCCATTCACTCCGAGTTCTGAATTTGGTGATTTTTATCTTGATTTCACACTACTTTTCGAGCTCTACGATCCTGGCATTTCGGATTTTTATTATTGAACTCGTGGCTAGTTGGTCTCGTTTCACCTAGTTAGCCGCAAAATGTGGTTTCTTTAGGTAAACTGTTTTATGAATATCCGTTGACTCCGAGTTCTGAATTCGGTGATTTTTAGCTTGATTACACACTACTTTTCGAGCTCTACAATCCTAGCATTTCGGATTTTGATTTCAGAACTCGTGGCTAGTAGGTCTCTTTCACCTAGTTAGCCGCGAAATGTGGTTTTTTTACGTAAACGGTTTTATGAATATCCGTTGACTCCGAGTTCTGAATTCGGTGATTTTTAGCTTGATTTCACACTACTTTTCGAGCTCTACAATCCTGGGTTTTCGGATTTTGATTTCAGAACTCGTGGCTAGTTGGTCTCGTTTCACCTAGTGAGCCGCGAAATGTGGTCTCTTTACTTAAACGGTTTTATGAATATCCGTTGACTCCGAGTTCTGAATTCGGTGATTTTTAGCTTGATTTCACACTACTTTTCGAGCTCTACGATCCTGGCATATCGGATTTTGATTTCAGAACTCGTGGCTAGTTGGTCTCATTTCACCTAGTTAGCCGCGAAATGTGGTTTCTTTACGTAAACAGTTTTATGAATATCCGTTGACTCCGAGTTCTGAATTCGGCGATTTTTTGCTTGATTACACACTTCTTTTCGAGCTCTACGATCCTGGAGTTTCGGATTTTGATTTCAAAACTCGTGGCTAGTTGGTCTCGTTTCACCTAGTTAGCCGCGAAATGTGGTCTCTTTACTTAAACGGTTTTATGAATATCCGTTGACTCCGAGTTCTGAATTCGGTGATTTTTATCTTGATTTCACACTACCTTTCGAGCTCTACGATCCTGGCATTTCGGATTTTGATTTCAGAACTTGTTGCTAGTTGGTCTCGTTTCACCTAGTTAGCCGCGAAATGTGGTTTCTTTACGTAAACAGTTTTATGAATATCCGTTGACTACGAGTTCTGAATTCGGTGATTTTTAGCTTGATTTCACACTACTTTTCGAGCTCTACAATCCTGGTATTTCGGATTTTGATTTTTGAACTCGTGGCTAGTAGTTCTCGTTTCACCTTGTTAGCCGCGAAATGTGGTTTCTTTACGTAAACGGTTTTATGAATATCCATTGACTCCGAGTTCTGAATTCGGTGATTTTTATCTTGATTTCACACTACTTTTCGAGCTCTACGATCCTGGCATTTCGGATTTTGATTTTAGAACTCGTGGCTAGTTGGTCTCGTTTCACCTAGTTAGCCGCAAAATGTGGTTTCTTTAGGTAAACGGTTTTATGAATATCCGTTGACTCCGAGTTCTGAATTCGGTGATTTTTAGCTTGATTACACATTACTTTTCGAGCTCTACAATCCTCGGATTTCGGATTTTGATTTCAGAACTCGTGGCTAGTAGGTCTCTTTCACCTAGTTAGCCGCGAAATGTGGTTTTTTTACGTAAACGGTTTTATGAATATCCGTTGACTCCGAGTTCTGAATTCGGTGATTTTTAGCTTGATTTCACACTACTTTTGGAGCTCTACAATCCTGGCATTTCGGATTTTGATTTCAGAACTCGTGGCTAGTTGGTCTCGTTTCACCAAGTTAGCCGCGAAATGTGGTCTCTTTACTTAAACGGTTTTATGAATATCCATTGACTCCGAGTTCTGAATTCGGTGATTTTTAGCTTGATTTCACACTACTTTTCGAGCTCTACGATCCTGGAATTTCGGATTTTGATTTCAGAACTCGTGGCTAGTTGGTCTCGTTTCACCTAGTTAGCCGCGAAATGTGGTTTCTTTACGTAAACAGTTTTATCAATATCCGTTGACTCCGAGTTCTGAATTCGGTGATTTTTTGCTTGATTACACACTACTTTTCGAGCTCTACGATCCTGGAGTTTCGGATTTTGATTTCAGAACTCATGGCTAGTAGGTATCATTTCACATAGTTAGCCGCGAAACGTGATTTCTTTACGTAAACGGTTTTATGAATATCCGTTGACTCCGAGTTCTGAATTCGGTGATTTTTAGCTTGATTTCCGAGCTCTACAATCCTGGGTTTTCGGATTTTTATTTCAGAACTCGGGACTAGTTGGTCTCATTTCACCTAGTTAGCCGCGAAATGTGGTTTTTTTACGTAAACAGTTTTATGAATATCCGTTGACTCCGAGTTCTGAATTCGGTAATTTTTAGCTTGATTTCACACTACTTTTCGAGCTCTACAATCCTGGTGTTTCAGATTTTGATTTCAGAACTCGTGGCTAGTAGGTCTCGTTTCACCTAGTTAGCCGCAAAATGTGGTTTCTTTACGTAAACGGTTTTATGAATATCCGTTGACTCTGAGTTCTGAATTCCGTGATTTTTAGCTTGATTTCACACTACTTTTCGAGCTCTACGATCCTGGCATTTCGGATTTTGATTTCAGAACTCGTGGCTAGTTGGTCTCGTTTCACCTAGTTAGCCGCGAAATGTGGTTTCTTTACGTAAACGGTTTTATGAATATCCGTTGACTCCGAGTTCTGAATTCGGTGATTTTTAGGTTGATTTCACACTACTTTTCGAGGTCTACGATCCTGGAGTTTCGGATTTTGATTTCATAACTCGTGGCTAGTAGGTCTCGTTTCACCTAGTTAGCCGCGAAATGTGGTTTCTTTACGTAAACGGTTTTATGAATATCCGTTGACTCCGAGTTCTGAATTCGGTGATTTTTAGCTTGATTTCACACTAGCTTTCGAGCTCTACGATCCTTTCGTTTCGGATTTTGATTTCAAAACTCGTGGCTAGTTGGTCTCGTTTCACCTAGTTAGCCGCGAAATGTGGTTTCTTTACGTAAACGGTTTTATGAATATCCGTTGACTCCGAGTTCTGAATTCGGTGATTTTTAGCTTCATTTCACACTACTTTTCGAGCTCTACGATCCTGGCGTTTCGGATTTTGATTTCAGAACTTCTGGCTAGTTGGTCTCGTTTCACCTAGTCAGCCGCGAAATGTGGTTTCTTTACGTAAACGGTTTTATGAATATCCGTTGACTCCGAGTTCTGAATTCGATGATTTTTAGCTTGATTTCACACTACTTTTTGAGCTCTACAATCCTCGTGTTTTGGATTTTGATTTCAGAACTCGTGGCTAGTAGGTCTCATTTCACCTAGTTAGCCGCGAAATGTGGTTTCTTTACGTAAACGGTTTTATGAATATCCGTTGACTCCGAATTCTGAATTCGGTGATTTTTTGCTTGATTACACACTACTTTTCGAGCTCTACGATCCTTGAGTTTCGGATTTTGATTTCAGAACTCATGGCTAGTAGGTCTCATTTCACATAGTTAGCCGCGAAATGTGATTTCTTTACGTAAACGGTTTTATGAATATCCGTTGACTCCGAGTTCTGAATTCGGTGATTTTTAGCTTGATTTCACTCTACTTTTTGAGCTCTACAATCCTGGGTTTTCGGATTTTTATTTCAGAACTCGGGGCTAGTTGGTCTCATTTCACCTAGTTAGCCGCGAAATGTGGTTTTTTTACGTAAACAGTTTTATGAATATCCGTTGACTCCGAGTTCTGAATTCGGTAATTTTTAGCTTCATTTCACACTACTTTTCGAGCTCTACAATCCTGGTGTTTCGGATTTTGATTTCAGAACTCGTTGCTAGTAGGTCTCGTTTCACCTAGTTAGCCGCAAAATGTGGTTTCTTTACGTAAACGGTTTTATGAATATCCGTTGACTCCGAGTTCTGAATTCCGTGATTTTTAGCTTGATTTCACACTACTTTTCGAGCTCTACGATCCTGGCATTTCGGATTTTGATTTCAGAACTCGTGGCTAGTTGGTCTCGTTTCACCTAGTTAGCCGCGAAATGTGGTTTCTTTACGTAAACGGTTTTATGAATATCCGTTGACTCCGAGTTCTGAATTCGGTGATTTTTAGGTTAATTTCACACTACTTTTTGAGCTCTACGATCCTGGAGTTTCGGATTTTGATTTCATAACTCGTGGCTAGTAGGTCTCGTTTCACCTAGTTAGCCGCGAAATGTGGTTTCTTTACGTAAACGGTTTTATGAATATCCGTTGACTCCGAGTTTTGAATTCGGTGATTTTTAGCTTGATTTCACACTAGCTTTCGAGCTCTACGATCCTTTCGTTTCGGATTTTGATTTCAGAACTCGTGGCTAGTTGGTCTCGTTTCACCTAGTGAGCCGCGAAATGTGGTTTCTTTACGTAAACGGTTTTATGAATATCCGTTGACTCCGAGTTCTGAATTCGGTGATTTTTAGCTTGATTTCACTCTACTTTTCGAGCTCTACAATCCTGGGTTTTCGGATTTTTATTTCAGAACTCGGGGCTAGTTGGTCTCATTTCACCTAGTTAGCCGCGAAATGTGGTTTTTTTACGTAAACATTTTTATGAATATCCGTTGACTCCGAGTTCTGAATTCGGTAATTTTTAGCTTCATTTCACACTACTTTTCGAGCTCTACAATCCTGGTGTTTCGGATTTCGATTTCAGAACTCATGGCTAGTAGGTCTCGTTTCACCTAGTTAGCCGCAAAATGTGGTTTCTTTACGTAAACGGTTTTATGAATATCCGTTGACTCCGAGTTCTGAATTCCGTGATTTTTAGCTTGATTTCACACTACTTTTCGAGTTCTACGATCCTGGAATTTCGGATTTTGATTTCAGAACTCGTGGCTAGTTGGTCTCGTTTCACCTAGTTAGCCGCGAAATGTGGTTTCTTTACGTAAACGGTTTTATGAATATTCGTTGACTCCGAGTTCTGAATTCGGTGATTTTTAGGTTGATTTCACACTACTTTTCGAGCTCTACGATCCTGGAGTTTCGGATTTTGATTTCATAACTCGTGGCTAGTAGGTCTCGTTTCACCTAGTTAGCCGCGAAATGTGGTTTCTTTACGTAAACGGTTTTATGAATATCCGTTGACTCCGAGTTCTGAATTCGGTGATTTTTAGCTTGATTTCACACTAGCTTTCGAGCTCTACGATCCTTTCGTTTCGGATTTTGATTTCAGAACTCGTGGCTAGTTGGTCTCGTTTCACCTAGTGAGCCGCGAAATGTGGTTTCTTTACGTAAACGGTTTTATGAATATCCGTTGACTCCGAGTTCTGAATTCGGTGATTTTTAGCTTAATTTCACACTACTTTTCGAGCTCTACGATCCTGGCGTTTCGGATTTTGATTTCAGAACTTCTGGCTAGTTGGTCTTGTTTCACCTAGTCAGCCGCGAAATGTGGTTTCTTTACGTAAACGGTTTTATGAATATCCGTTGACTCCGAGTTCTGAATTCGATGATTTTTAGCTTGATTTCACACTACTTTTTGAGCTCTACAATCCTCGTGTTTTGGATTTTGATTTCAGAACTCGTGGCTAGTAGGTCTCATTTCACCTAGTTAGCCGCGAAATGTGGTTTCTTTACGTAAACGGTTTTATGAATATCCTTTGACTCCGAGTTCTGAATTCGGTGATTTTTAGCTTGATTTCACACTACTTTTCGAGCTCTACAATCCTGGCATTTCGGATTTTAATTTCAGAACTTGTGGCTAGTAGGTCTCGATTCACCTATTTAGCCGCGAAATGTGGTTTCTTTACGTAAACGGTTTTTTGAATATCCGTTGACTCCGATATCTGAATTCGGTGATTTTTAGCTTGATTTAACACTACATTTCGAGCTCTACGATCCTGGAGTTTCGGATTTTGATTTCAGAACTCGTGGCTAGTAGGTCTCGTTTCACCTAGTTAGCCGCGAAATGTGGTTTCTTTACTTAAACGGTTTTATGAATATCCGTTGACTCCGATTTTTGAATTCGGTGATTTTCAGCTTGATTTCACACTACTTTTCGAGCTCTAAAATCCTCGGTTTTTGGATTTTGATTTCAGAACTCGTGGCTAGTTGGTATCGTTTCACCTAGTTAGCCGCGAAATGTGGTTTCTTTACGTAAACGATTTTATGAATATCCGTTGACTCCGAGTTCTGAATTCGGTGATTTTTAGCTTGATTTCACACTAATTTTCGAGCTCTAAGATCCTGGCGTTTCGGATTTTGATTTCAGAACTCGTGGCTAGTTGGTCTCGTTTCACCTAGTTAGCCGCGAAATGTGGTTTCTTTACGTAAACGGTTTTATGAATATCCGTTGACTCCGAGTTCAGAATTCGGTGATTTTTAGGTTGATTTCACACTACTTTTTGAGCTCTACGATCCTGGAGTTTCGGATTTTGATTTCATAACTCGTGGCTAGTAGGTCTCGTTTCACCTAGTTAGCCGCGAAATGTGGTTTCTTTACGTAAACGGTTTTATGAATATCCGTTGACTCCGAGTTTTGAATTCGGTGATTTTTAGCTTGATTTCACACTAGCTTTCGAGCTCTACGATCCTTTCGTTTCGGATTTTGATTTCAGAACTCGTGGCTAGTTGGTCTCGTTTCACCTAGTGAGCCGCGAAATGTGGTTTCTTTACGTAAACGGTTTTATGAATATCCGTTGACTCCGAGTTCTGAATTCGGTGATTTTTAGCTTGATTTCAGACTACTTTTCGAGCTCTGCGATCCTGGATTTTTGGATTTTGATTTCAGAACTCGTGGCTAGTAGGTCTCGTTTCACCAAGTTAGCCGCGAAATGTGGTTTCTTTACTTAAACGGTTTTATGAATATCCGTTGACTCCGAGTTCTGAATTCGGTGATTTTTAGCTTGATTTCACACTACTTTTCGAGCTCTAAAATCCTCGGTTTTTGGATTTTGATTTCAGAACTCGTGGCTAGTTGGTATCGTTTCACCTAGTTAGCCGCGAAATGTGGTTTCTTTACGTAAACGGTTTTATGAATATCCGTTGACTCCGAGTTCTGAATTCGGTGATTTTTAGCTTGATTTCACACTACTTTTCGAGCTCTACGATCCTGGCGTTTCGGATTTTGATTTCTTAACTCCTGGCAAGTAGGTCTCGTTTCACCTAGTTAGCCGCGAAATGTGGTTTCTTTACGTAAACAGTTTTATGAATATCCGTTGACTACGAGTTCTGAATTCGATGATTTTTAGCTTGATTTCACTCTAGCTTTCGAGCTCTACGATCCTTTCGTTTCGGATTTTGATTTCAGAACTCGTGGCTAGTTGGTCTTGTTTCACCTAGTTAGCCGCGAAATGTGGTTTCTTTACGTAAACGGTTTTATGAATATCCGTTGACTCCGAGTTCTGAATTCGGTGATTTTTAGCTTCATTTCACACTACTTTTCGAGCTCTACAATCCTGGCATTTCGGATTTATATTTCAGAACTCGTGGCTAGTTGGTCTCGTTTCACCTATTTATTCGCGAAATGTGGTTTCTTTACGTAAACGGTTTTATGAATATCCGTTGACTCCGAGTTCTGAATTCGGTGATTTTGAGCTTGATTTCACACTACTTTTCGAGCTCTACGATCCTGGCATTTCGGATTTTGATTTCAGAACTCGTGGCTAGTAGGTCTCGTTTCACCTAGTTAGCCGCGAAATGTGGTTTCTTTACGTAAACGGTTTTATGAATATCCGTTGACTCCGAGTTCTGAATTCGGTGATTTTTAGCTTGATTTCACACTACTTTTCGAGCTCTACGATCCTGGCGTTACGGATTTTGATTTCATAACTCGTGGCTAGTAGGTCTCGTTTCACCTAGTTAGCCGCGAAATGTGGTTTCTTTACGTAAACGGTTTTATGAATATCCGTTGACTCCGAGTTCTGAATTCGGTGATTTTTAGCTTGATTTCACACTACTTTTCGAGCTCTAAAATCCTCGGTTTTTGGATTTTGATTTCAGAACTCGTGGCTAGTTGGTATCGTTTCACCTAGTTAGCCGCGAAATGTTGTTTCTTTACGTAAATGGTTTTATGAATATCCGTTGACTCCGAGTTCTGAATTCGGTGATTTTTAGCTTGATTTCACACTAATTTTCGAGCTCTACGATCCTGGCGTTTCGGATTTTGATTTCAGAACTCGTGGCTAGTTGGTCTCGTTTCACCTAGTTAGCCGCGAAATGTGGTTTCTTTACGTAAACAGTTTTATGAATATCCGTTGACTCCGAGTTCTGAATTCGGTGATTTTTAGCTTGATTTCCCACTACTTTTCGAGCTCTAAAATCCTGGGCTTTCGGATTTCGATTTCAAAACTCGTGGCTAGTAAGTCTCGTTTCATCTAGTTAGCCGCGAAATATGGTTTCTTTACGTAAACGGTTTTATGAATATCCATTGACTCCGAGTTCTGAATTCGGTGATTTTTGGCTTGATTTCACACTACTTTTCAAGCTCTACGATCCTGGCATTTCGGATTTTGATTTCAGAACTTGTGGCTAGTAGGTCTCGAATCACCTATTTAGCCGCGAAATGTGGTTTCTTTACTTAAACGGTTTTATGAATATCCGTTGACTCCGAGTTCTGAATTCGGTGATTTTTAGCTTGATTTCACACTACTTTTCGAGATCTAAAATCCTCGGTTTTTGGATTTTGATTTCAGAACTCGTGGCTAGTTGGTCTCGCTTCACCTAGTTAGCCGCGAAATGTGGTTTCTTTACGTAAACGGTTTTATGAATATCCGTTGACTCCGAGTTCTGAATTCGGTGATTTTTAGCTTCATTTCACACAACTTTTCGAGCTCTACGATCCTGGCGTTTCGGATTTTGATTTCAGAACTCGTGGCTAGTTGGTCTCGTTTCACCTAGTTAGCCGCGAGATGTGGTTTCTTTACATAAACGGTTTTATGAATATCCGTTGACTCCGAGTTCTGAATTCGATGATTTTTAGCTTGATTTCACACTACTTTTCGAGCTCCACAATCCTCGTGTTTTGGATTTTGATTTCAGAACTCGTGGCTAGTAGGTCTCATTTCACCTAGTTAGCCGCGAAATGTGGTTTCTTTACGTAAACGGTTTTATGAATATCCTTTGACTCCGAGTTCTGAATTCGGTGATTTTTAGCTTGATTTCACACTACTTTTCGAGCTCTACAATCCTGGCATTTCGGATTTTGATTTCAGAACTTGTGGCTAGTAGGTCTCGATTCACCTATTTAGCCGCAAAATGTGGTTTCCTTACGTAAACGGTTTTATGAATATCCGTTGACTCCGAGTTCTGAATTCGGTGATTTTTAGCTTGATTTCACACTACTTTTCGAGCTCTACGATCCTGGAGTTTCGGATTTTGATTTCAGAACTCGTGGCTAGTAGGTCTCGTTTCACCTAGTTAGCCGCGAAATGTGGTTTCTTTACTTAAACGGTTTTATGAATATCCGTTGACTCCGAGTTCTGAATTCGGTGATTTTTAGCTTGATTTCACACTACTTTTCGAGCTCTAAAATCCTCGGTTTTTGGATTTTGATTTCAGAACTCGTAGCTAGTTGGTATCGTTTCACCTAGTTATCCGCGAAATGTGGTTTCTTTACGTAAACGGTTTTATGAATATCCGTTGACTCCGAGTTCTGAATTCGGTGATTTTTAGCTTGATTTCACACTACTTTTCGAGCTCTACGATCCTGGCGTTTCGGATTTTGATTTCATAACTCGTGGCTAGTAGGTCTCGTTTCACCTAGTTAGCCGCGAAATGTGGTTCCTTTACGTAACGGTTTTATGAATATCCGTTGACTCAGAGTTTTGAATTCGGTGATTTGTAGCATGATTTCACACTACTTTTCGAGCTCTACGATCCTGGCATTTCGGATTTATATTTCAGAACTCGTGGCTAGTTGGTCTCGTTTCACCTATTTATTCGCGAAATGTGGTTTCTTTACGTAAACGGTTTTATGAATATCCGTTGACTCCGAGTTCTGAATTCGGTGATTTTGAGCTTGATTTCACACTACTTTTCGAGCTCTACGATCCTGGCATTTCGGATTTTGATTTCAGAACTCGTGGCTAGTAGGTCTCGTTTCACCTAGTTAGCCGCGAAATGTGGTTTCTTTACGTAAACGGTTTTATGAATATCCGTTGACTCCAAGTTCTGAATTCGGTGATTTTTAGCTTGATTTCACACTACTTTTCGAGCTCTACGATCCTGGCATTTCGGATTTTGATTTCAGAACTTGTGGCTAGTAGGTCTCGATTCACCTATTTAGCCGCGAAATGTGGTTTCTTTACGTAAACGGTTTTATGAATATCCGTTGACTCCGAGTTCTGAATTCGGTGATTTTTAGCTTGATTTCACACTACTTTTCAAGCTCTACGATCCTGGAATTTCGGATTTTGATTTCAGAACTCGTGGCTAGTAGGTCTCGTTTCACCTAGTTAGCCGCGAAATGTGGTTTCTTTACTTAAACGGTTTTATGAATATCCGTTGACTTCGAGTTCTGAATTCGGTGATTTTTAGCTTGATTTCACACTACTTTTCGAGCTCTAAAATCCTCGGTTTTTGGATTTTGATTTCAGAACTCGTAGCTAGTTGGTATCGTTTCACCTAGTTAGCCGCGAAATGTGGTTTCTTTACGTAAACGGTTTTATGAATATCCGTTGACTCCGAGTTCTGAATTCGGTGATTTTTAGCTTGATTTCACACTAATTTTCGAGCTCTACGATCCTGGCGTTTCGGATTTTGATTTCAGAACTCGTGGCTAGTTGTTCTCGTTTCACCTAGTTAGCCGCGAAATGTGGTTTCTTTACGTAAACAGTTTTATGAATATCCATTGACTCCGAGTTCTGAATTCGGTGATTTTTAGCTTGATTTCCCACTACTTTTCGAGCTCTAAAATCCTGCGTTTTCGGATTTCGATTTCAGAACTCGTGGCTAGTAGGTCTCGTTTCATCTAGTTAGCCGCGAAATATGGTTTGTTTACGTAAACGGTTTTATGAATATCCGTTGACTCCGAGTTCTGAATTCGGTGATTTTTGGCTTGATTTCACACTACTTTTCGAGCTCTACGATCCTGGAATTTCGGATTTTGATTTCAGAACTCGTGGCTAGTAGGTCTTGTTTCACCTAGTTAGCCGCGAAATGTGGTTTCTTTACGTAAACGGTTTTATGAATATCCGTTGACTCCGAGTTCTGAATTCGTTGATTTTTAGCTTGATTTCACACTACTTTTCGAGCTCTACAATCCTGACATTTCGGATTTTGATTTCAGAACTCGTGGGTAGTAGGTCTCGTTTCACCAAGTTATCCGCGAAATGTGGTTTCTTTACGTAAACGGTTTTATGAATATCCATTGACTCCGAGTTCTGAATCCGGTGATTTTTAGCTTGATTTCATACTACTTTTCGAGCTCTACGATCCTTTCATTTCGGATTTTGATTTCAGAACTCGTGGCTAGTTGGTCTCGTTTCACCTAGTTAACCGCGAGATGTGGTTTCTTTACGTAAACAGTTTTATGAATATCCGTTTACTCCGAGTTCTGAATTCGGTGATTTTTAGCTTGATTTCACACTACTTTTCGAGCTCTACAATCCTGGCATTTCGGATTTTGATTTCAGAACTCGTGGCAAGTAGGTCTCGTTTCACCTAGTTAGCCGCGAAATGTGGTTTCTTTACGTAAACGGTTTTATGAATATCCGTTGACTCCGAGTTCTGAATTCGGTGATTTTTAGCTTGATTTCACACTACTTTTCGAGCTCTACGATCCTGGAGTTTCGGATTTTGATTTCAGAACTCGTGGCTAGTAGGTCTCGTTTCACCTAGTTAGCCGCGAAATGTGGTTTCTTTACTTAAACGGTTTTATGAATATCCGTTGACTCCGAGTTCTGAATTCGGTGATTTTTAGCTTGATTTCACACTACTTTTCGAGCTCTACGATCCTGGAGTTTCGGATTTTGATTTCATAACTCGTGGCTAGTAGGTCTCGTTTCACCTAGTTAGCCGCAAAATGTTGTTCCTTTACGTAACGGTTTTATGAATATCCGTTGACTCCGAGTTTTGAATTCGGTGATTTGTAGCTTGATTTCACACTACTTTTCGAGCTCTACGATCCTGGTATTTCGGATTTATATTTCAGAACTCGTGGCTAGTTGGTCTCGTTTCACCTAGTTAGCCGCGAAATGTGGTTTCTTTACGTAAACGGTTTTATGAATATCCGTTGACTCCGAGTTCTGAATTCGGTGATTTTTAGCTTGATTTCACACTACTTTTCGAGCTCTACGATCCTGGCATTTCGGATTTTGATTTCAGAACTCGTGGCTAGTAGGTCTCGTTTCACCTAGTTAGCCGCGAAATGTGGTTTCTTTACGTAAACGGTTTCATGAATATCCGTTGACTCCGAGTTCTGAATTCGGTGATTTTTAGCTTGATTTCACACTACTTTTCGAGCTCTACGATCTTGGCGTTTCGGATTTTGATTTCATAACTCGTGGCTAGTAGGTCTCGTTTCACCTAGTTAGCCGCGAAATGTGGTTTCTTTACGTAAACGGTTTTATGAATATCCGTTGACTCCGAGTTCTGAATTCGGTGATTTTTAGCTTGATTTCACACTACTTTTCGAGCTCTACGATCCTGGCATTTCGGATTTTTATTTCAGAACTCGTGGCTAGTTGGTCTCGTTTCACCTAGTTAGCCGCGAAATGTGGTTTCTTTACGTAAACGGTGTTATGAATATCCGTTGACTCTGAGTTCTGAATTCGGTGATTTTTAGCTTGATTTCACACTGCTTTTCGAGCTCTACGATCCTGGCGTTTCGGATTTTGATTTCATAACTCTTGGCTAGTAGGTCTCGTTTCACCTAGTTAGCCGCGAAATGTGGTTTCTTTACGTAAACGGTTTTATGAATATCGGTTGACTCCGAGTTCTGTATTCGGTGATTTTTAGCTTGATTTCACACTAGCTTTCGAGCTCTACGATCCTTTCGTTTCGGATTTTGATTTCAGAACTCGTGGCTAGTTGGTCTCGTTTCACCTAGTTAGCCGCGAAATGTGGTTTTTTTACGTAAACGGTTTTATGAATATACGTTGACTCCGAGTTCTGAATTCGGTGATTTTTAGCTTGATTTCACACTACTCTTCGAGCTCTACGATCCTGGTGTTTCGGATTTTGATTTCAGAACTCGTGGCTAGTTGGACTCGTTTCACCTAGTTAGCCGCGAGATGTGGTTTCTTTACATAAACGGTTTTATGAATATCCGTTGACTCCGAGTTCTGAATTCGATGATTTTTAGCTTGATTTCACAATACTTTTCGAGCTCTACAATCCTCGTGTTTTGGATTTTGATTTCAGAACTCGTGGCTAGTAGGTCTCATTTCACCTAGTTAGCCGCGAAATGTGGTTTCTTTACGTAAACGGTTTTATGAATATCCGTTGACTCCGAGTTCTGAATTCGGTGATTTTTAGCTTGATTTCACACTACTTTTCGAGCTCTAAAATCCTGGCATTTCGGATTTTGATTTCAGAACTTGTGGCTAGTAGGTCTCGATTCACCTATTTAGCCGCGAAATGTGGTTTCTTTACGTAAACGGTTTTATGAATATCCGTTGACTCCGAGTTCTGAATTCGGTGATTTTTAGCTTGATTTCACACTACTTTTCGAGCTCTACGATCCTGGCATTTCGGATTTTGATTTCAGAACTCGTGGCTAGTAGGTCTCGTTTCACCTAGTTAGCCGCGAAATGTGGTTTCTTTACGTAAACGGTTTTGTGAATATCCGTTGACTCCGAGTTCTGAATTCGGTGAATTTTAGCTTGATTTCACACTACTTTTCGAGATCTACGATCCTGGCATTTCGGATTTTGATTTCATAACTCGTGGCTAGTAGGTCTCATTTCACCTAGTTAGCCGCGAAATGTGGTTTCTTTACGTAAACGGTTTTATGAATATCCGTTGACTCCGAGTTCTGAATTCGGTGATTTTTAGCTTGATTTCACACTACTTTTCGAGCTCTACGATCCTGGCCTTTCGGATTTTTATTTCAGAACTCGTGGCTAGTTGGTCTCGTTTCACCTAGTTAGCCGCGAAATGTGGTTTCTTTACGTAAACGGTTTTATAAATATCGGTTGACTCCGAGTTCTGTATTCGGTGATTTTTAGCTTGATTTCACACTAGCTTTCGAGCTCTACGATCCTTTCGTTTCGGATTTTGATTTCAGAACTCGTGGCTAGTTGGTCTCGTTTCACCTAGTTAGCCGCGAAATGTGGTTTTTTTACGTAAACGGTTTTATGAATATACGTTGACTCCGAGTTCTGAATTCGGTGATTTTTAGCTTGATTTCACACTACTCTTCGAGCTCTACGATCCTGGTGTTTCGGATTTTGATTTCAGAACTCGTGGCTAGTTGGACTCGTTTCACCTAGTTAGCCGCGAGATGTGGTTTCTTTACATAAACGGTTTTATGAATATCCGTTGACTCCGAGTTCTGAATTCGATGATTTTTAGCTTGATTTCACACTACTTTTCGAGCTCTACAATCCTCGTGTTTTGGATTTTGATTTCAGAACTCGTGGCTAGTAGGTCTCATTTCACCTAGTTAGCCGCGAAATGTGGTTTCTTTACGTAAACGGTTTTATGAATATCCGTTGACTCCGAGTTCTGAATTCGGTGATTTTTAGCTTGATTTCACACTACTTTTCGAGCTCTACGATCCTGGAGTTTCGGATTTTGATTTCAGAACTCGTGGCTAGTAGGTCTCGTTTCACCTAGTTAGCCGCGAAATGTGGTTTCTTTACTTAAACGGTTTTATGAATATCCGTTGACTCCGAGTTCTGAATTCGGTGATTTTTAGCTTGATTTCACACTACTTTTCGAGCTCTAAAATCCTCGGTTTTTGGATTTTGATTTCAGAACTCGTAGCTAGTTGGTATCGTTTCACCTAGTTATCCGCGAAATGTGGTTTCTTTACGTAAACGGTTTTATGAATATCCGTTGACTCCGAGTTCTGAATTCGGTGATTTTTAGCTTGATTTCACACTACTTTTCGAGCTCTACGATCCTGGCGTTTCGGATTTTGATTTCATAACTCGTGGCTAGTAGGTCTCGTTTCACCTAGTTAGCCGCGAAATGTGGTTCCTTTACGTAACGGTTTTATGAATATCCGTTGACTCAGAGTTTTGTATTCGGTGATTTGTAGCTTGATTTCACACTACTTTTCGAGCTCTACGATCCTGGCATTTCGGATTTATATTTCAGAACTCGTGGCTAGTTGGTCTCGTTTCACCTATTTATTCGCGAAATGTGGTTTCTTTACGTAAACGGTTTTATGAATATCCGTTGACTCCGAGTTCTGAATTCGGTGATTTTGAGCTTGATTTCACACTACTTTTCGAGCTCTACGATCCTGGCATTTCGGATTTTGATTTCAGAACTCGTGGCTAGTAGGTCTCGTTTCACCTAGTTAGCCGCGAAATGTGGTTTCTTTACGTAAACGGTTTTATGAATATCCGTTGACTCCAAGTTCTGAATTCGGTGATTTTTAGCTTGATTTCACACTACTTTTCGAGCTCTACGATCCTGGCATTTCGGATTTATATTTCAGAACTCGTGGCTAGTTGGTCTCGTTTCACCTATTTATTCGCGAAATGTGGTTTCTTTACGTAAATGGTTTTATGAATATCCGTTGACTCCGAGTTCTGAATTCGGTGATTTTGAGCTTGATTTCACACTACTTTTCGAGCTCTACGATCCTGGCATTTCGGATTTTGATTTCAGAACTCGTGGCTAGTAGGTCTCGTTTCACCTAGTTAGCCGCGAAATGTGGTTTCTTTACGTAAACGGTTTTATGAATATCCGTTGACTCCAAGTTCTGAATTCGGTGATTTTTAGCTTGATTTCACACTACTTTTCGAGCTCTACGATCCTGGCATTTCGGATTTTGATTTCATAACTCTTGGCTAGTAGGTCTCGTTTCACCTAGTTAGCCGCGAAATGTGGTTTCTTTACGTAAACGGTTTTATGAATATCCGTTGACTCCGAGTTCTGAATTCGGTGATTTTTAGCTTGATTTCACACTACTTTTCGAGCTCTACGATCCTGGAGTTTCGGATTTTGATTTCAGAACTCGTGGCTAGTAGGTCTCATTTCACCTAGTTAGCCGCGAAATGTGGTTTCTTTACGTAAACGGTTTTATGAATATCCGTTGACTCCGAGTTCTGAATTCGGTGATTTTTAGCTTGATTTCACACTACTTTTCGAGCTCTACGATCCTGGAGTTTCGGATTTTGATTTCATAACTCTTGGCTAGTAGGTCTCGTTTCACCTAGTTAGCCGCGAAATGTGGTTTCTTTACGTAAACGGTTTTATGAATATCCGTTGACTCCGAGTTCTGAATTCGTTGATTTTTAGCTTGATTTCACACTACTTTTCGAGCTCTACGATCCTTTCGTTTCGGATTTTGATTTCAGAACTCGTGGCTAGTTGGTCTCGTTTCACCTAGTTAGCCGCGAAATGTGGTTTCTTTACGTAAACGGTTTTATGAATATACGTTGACTCCGAGTTCTGAATTCGGTGATTTTTAGCTTGATTTCACACTACTCTTCGGGCTCTACGATCCTGGCGTTTCGGATTTTGCTTTCAGAACTCGTGGCTAGTTGGACTCGTTTCACCTATTTAGCCGCGAGATGTGGTTTATTTATATAAACGGCTTTATGAATATCCGTTGACTCCGAGTTCTGAATTCGATGATTTTTAGCTTGATTTCACACTACTTTTCGAGCTCTACAATCCTCGTGTTTTGGATTTTGATTTCAGAACTCGTGGCTAGTAGGTCTCATTTCACCTAGTTAGCCGCGAAATGTGGTTTCTTTACGTAAACGGTTTTATGAATATCCGTTGACTCCGAGTTCTGAATTCGGTGATTTTTAGCTTGATTTCACACTACTTTTCGAGCTTTAAATCCTGGCATTTCGGATTTTGATTTCAGAACTTGTGGCTAGTAGGTCTCGATTCACCTATTTAACCGCGAAATGTGGTTTCTTTACGTAAACGGTTTTATGAATATCCGTTGACTCCGAGTTCTGAATTCGGTGATTTTTAGCTTGATTTCACACTACTTTTCGAGCTCTACGATCCTGGAGTTTCGGATTTTGATTTCAGAACTCGTGGCTAGTTGGTCTCGTTTCACCTAGTTAGCCGCGAAATGTGGTTTCTTTACTTAAACGGTTTTATGAATATCCGATGACTCCGAGTTCTGAATTCGGTGATTTTTAGCTTGATTTCACACTACTTTTCGAGCTCTAAAATTCTCGGTTTTTGGATTTTGATTTCAGAACTCGTAGCTAGTTGGTATCGTTTCACCCAGTTAGCCGCGAAATGTGGTTTCTTTACGTAAACGGTTTTATGAATATCCGTTGACTCCGAGTTCTGAATTCGGTGATTTTTAGCTTGATTTCACACTAATTTTCGAGCTCTACGATCCTGGCGTTTCGGATTTTGATTTCAGAACTCGTGGCTAGTTGGTCTCGTTTCACCTAGTTAGCCGCGAAATGTGGTTTTTTTACGTAAACAGTTTTATGAATATCCATTGACTCCGAGTTCTGAATTCGGTGATTTTTAGCTTGATTTTTCACTACTTTTCGAGCTCTAAAATCCTGCGTTTTCGGATTTCGATTTCAGAACTCGTGGCTAGTAGGTCTCATTTCATCTAGTTAGCCGCGAAATATGGTTTCTTTACGTAAACGGTTTTATGAATATCCGTTGACTCCGAGTTCTGAATTCGGTGATTTTTGGCTTGATTTCACACTACTTTTCGAGCTCTACGATCCTGGCATTTCGGATTTTGATTTCAGAACTCGTGGCTGGTAGGTCTCGTTTCACCTAGTTAGCCGCGAAATGTGGTTTCTTTACGTAAACGGTTTTATGAATATCCGTTGACTCCGAGTTCTGAATTCGCTGATTTTTAGCTTGATTTCACACTACTTTTCGAGCTCTACAATCCTGACATTTCGGATTTTGATTTCAGAACTCGTGGCTAGAAGGTCTCGTTTCACCAAGTTATCCGCGAAATGTGGTTTCTTTACGTAAACGGTTTTATGAATATCCATTGACTCCGAGTTCTGAATTCGGTGATTTTTAGCTTGATTTCATACTACTTTTCGAGCTCTACGATCCTAGCATTTCGGATTTTGATTTCAGAACTCGTGGCTAGTTGGTCTCGTTTCACCTAGTTACCCGCGAGATGTGGTTTCTTTACGTAAACAGTTTTATGAATATCCGTTTACTCCGAGTTCTGAATTCGGTGATTTTTAGCTTGATTTCACACTACTTTTCGAGCTCTACAATCCTGGCATTTCGGATTTTGATTTCAGAACTCGTGGCTAGTAGGTCTCGTTTCACCTAGTTAGCCGCGAAATGTGGTTTCTTTACGTAAACGGTTTTATGAATATCCGTTGACTCCGAGTTCTGAATTCGGTGATTTTTAGCTTGATTTCACACTAATTTTCGAGCTCTAGAATCCTGGCATTTCGGATTTTGATTTCAGAACTCGTGGCTAGTAGGTCTCGTTTCACCTAGTTAGCTGCGAAATGTGGTTTCTTTACGTAAACGGTTTTATGAATATCCGTTGACTCCGAGTTCTGAATTCGGTGATTTTTAGCTTGATTTCACACTACTTTTCGAGCTCTACGATCCTGGCATTTCGGATTTTGATTTCATAACTCGTGGCTAGTAGTTCTCGTTTCACCTAGTTAGCCGCGAAATGTGGTTCCTTTACGTAAACGGTTTTATGAATATCCGTTGACTCCGAGTTCTGAATTCGGTGATTTTTAGCTTGATTTCACACTACTTTTCGAGCTCTACGATCCTGGCATTTCGGATTTTGATTTCAGAACTCGGGCTAGTAGGTCTCGTATCACCTAGTTAGCCGCGAAATGTGGTTTCTTTACGTAAACGGTTTTACGAATATCCGTTGACTCCGAGTTCTGAATTCGGTGATTTTTAGCTTGATTTCACACTACTTTTCGAGCTCTATGATCCTGGCGTTTCGGATTTTGATTTCATAACTCGTGGCTAGTAGGTCTCGTTTCACCTATTTAGCCGCGAAATGTGGTTTCTTTACGTAAACGGTTTTATGAATATCCGTTGACTCCGAGTTCTGAATTCGGTGATTTTTAGCTTGATTTCACACTACTTTTCGAGCTCTACGATCCTGGCATTTCGGATTTTTATTTCAGAACTCGTGGCTAGTTGGTCTCGTTTCACCTAGTTAGCCGCGAAATGTGGTTTCTTTACGTAAACGGTGTTATGAATATCCGTTGACTCCGAGTTCTGAATTCGGTGATTTTTAGCTTGATTTCATACTACTTTTCTAGCTCTACGATCCTGGCATTTCGGATTTTGATTTCATAACTCTTGGCTAGTAGGTCTCGTTTCACCTAATTAGCCGCGAAATGTGGTTTCTTTACGTAAACGGTTTTATGAATATCGGTTGACTCCGAGTTCTGTATTCGGTGATTTTTAGCTTGATTTCACACTAGCTTTCGAGCTCTACGATCCTCGTGTTTTGGATTTTGATTTCAGAACTCGTGGCTAGTAGGTCTCATTTCACCTAGTTAACCGCGAAATGTGGTTTCTTTACGTAAACGGTTTTATGAATATCCTTTGACTCCGAGTTCTGAATTCGGTGATTTTTAGCTTGATTTCACACTACTTTTCTTGCTCTACAATCCTGGCATTTCGGATTTTGATTTCAGAACTTGTGGCTAGTAGGTCTCGATTCACCTATTTAGCCGCGAAATGTGGTTTCTTTACGTAAACGGTTTTATGAATATCCGTTGACTCCGAGTTCTGAATTCGGTGATTTTTAGCTTGATTTCACACTACTTTTCGAGCTCTACGATCCTGGAGTTTCGGATTTTGATTTCAGAACTAGTGGCTAGTAGGTCTCGTTTCACCTAGTTAGCCGCGAAATGTGGTTTCTTTACTTAAACGGTTTTATGAATATCCGTTGACTCCGAGTTCTGAATTCGGTGATTTTTAGCTTGATGTCACACTACTTTTCGAGCTCTAAAATCCTCGGTTTTTGGATTTTGATTTCAGAACTCGTGGCTAGTTGGTATCGTTTCACCTAGTTAGCCGCGAAATGTGGTTTCTTTACGTAAACGGTTTTATGAATATCCGTTGACTCCGAGTTCTGAATTCGGTGATTTTTAGCTTGATTTCACACTACTTTTCGAGCTCTACGATCCTGGCGTTTCGGATTTTGATTTCATAACTCGTGGCTAGTAGTTCTCGTTTCACCTAGTTACCCGCGAGATGTGGTTTCTTTACGTAAACAGTTTTATGAATATCCGTTTACTCCGAGTTCTGAATTCGGTGATTTTTAGTTTGATTTCACACCACTTTTCGAGCTCTACAATCCTTGCATTTCGGATTTTGATTTTAGAACTCGTGGCTAGTAGGTCTCGTTTCACCTAGTTAGCCGCGAAATGTGGTTTCTTTACGTAAACGGTTTTATGAATAGTCTTTGACTCCGAGTTCTGAATTCGGTGATTTTTAGCTTGATTTCACACTACTTTTCAAGCTCTACAATCCTGGCATTTCGGATTTTGATTTCAGAACTTGTGGCTAGTAGGTCTCGATTCACCTATTTAGCCGCGAAATGTGGTTTCTTTACGTAAACGGTTTTATGAATATCCGTTGACTCCGAGTTCTGAATTCGGTGATTTTTAGCTTGATTTCACGCTAATTTTCGAGCTCTACGATCCTGGAGTTTCGGATTTTGATTTCAGAACTCGTGGCTAGTAGGTCTCGTTTCACCTAGTTAGCCGCGAAATGTGGTTTCTTTACTTAAACGGTTTTATGAATATCCGTTGACTCCGAGTTCTGAATTCGGTCATTTTTAGCTTGATTCACACTACTTTTCGAGCTCTAAAATCCTCGGTTTTTGGATTTTGATTTCAGAACTCGTGGCTAGTTGGTATCGTTTCACCTAGTTAGCCGCGAAATGTGGTTTCTTTACGTAAACGGTTTTATGAATATCCGTTGACTCCGAGTTCTGAATTCGGTGATTTTTAGCTAGATTTCACACTAATTTTCGAGCTCTACGATCCTGGCGTTTCGGATTTTGATTTCAGAACTCGTGGCTAGTTGGTCTCGTTTCACCAGTTAGCCGCGAAATGTGGTTTCTTTACGTAAACAGTTTTATGAATATCCGTTGACTCCGAGTTCTGAATTCGGTGATTTTTAGCTTGATTTCCCACTACTTTTCGAGCTCTACGATCCTGGCATTTCGGATTTTGATTTCAGAACTCGTGGCTAGTTGGTCTCGTTTCACCTAGTTAGCCGCGAAATGTGGTTTCTTTACGTAAACGGTTTTACGAATATCTGTTGACTCCGAGTTCTGAATTCGGTGATTTTTAGGTTGATTTCACACTACTTTTCGAGCTCTACGATCCTGGTGTTTCGGATTTTGATTTCATAACTCGTGGCTAGTAGGTCTCGTTTCACCTAGTTAGCCGCGAAATGTGGTTTCTTTACGTAAACGGTTTTATGAATATCCGTTGACTCCGAGTTCTGAATTCGGTGATTTTTAGCTTGATTTCACACTAGCTTTCGAGCTCTACGATCCTTTCGTTTCGGATTTTGATTTCAGAACTCGTGGCTAGTTTGTCTCGCTTCACTTAGTTAGCCGCGAAATGTGGTTTCTTTACGTAAACGGTTTTATGAATATCCGTTGACTCCGAGTTCTGAATTCGGTGATTTTTAGCTTCATTTCACACTACTTTTCTAGCTCTACGATCCTGGCGTTTCGGATTTTGATTTCAGAACTCGTGGCTAGTTGGTCTCGTTTCACCTAGTTAGCCGCGAAATGTGGTTTCTTTACGTAAACGGTTTTATGAATATCCGTTGACTCCGAGTTCTGAATTCGATGATTTTTAGCTTGATTTCACACTACTTTTTGAGCTCTACAATCCTCGTGTTTTGGATTTTGATTTCAGAACTCGTGGCTAGTAGGTCTCATTTCACCTAGTTAACCGCGAAATGTGGTTTCTTTACGTAAACGGTTTTATGAATATCCTTTGACTCCGAGTTCTGAATTCGGTGATTTTTAGCTTGATTTCACACTACTTTTCGAGCTCTACAATCCTGGCATTTCGGATTTTGATTTCAGAACTTGTGGCTAGTAGGTCTCGATTCACCTATTTAGCCGCGAAATGTGGTTTCTTTACGTAAACGGTTTTATGAATATCCGTTGACTCCGAGTTCTGAATTCGGTGATTTTTAGCTTGATTTCACACTACTTTTCGAGCTCTACGATCCTGGAGTTTCGGATTTTGATTTCAGAACTAGTGGCTAGTAGGTCTCGTTTCACCTATTTAGCCGCGAAATGTGGTTTCTTTACTTAAACGGTTTTATGAATATCCGTTGACTCCGAGTTCTGAATTCGGTGATTTTTAGCTTGATGTCACACTACTTTTCGAGCTCTAAAATCCTCGGTTTTTGGATTTTGATTTCAGAACTCGTGGCTAGTTGGTATCGTTTCACCTAGTTAGCCGCGAAATGTGGTTTCTTTACGTAAACGGTTTTATGAATATCCGTTGACTCCGAGTTCTGAATTCGGTGATTTTTAGCTTGATTTCACACTACTTTTCGAGCTCTACGATCCTGGCGTTTCGGATTTTGATTTCATAACTCGTGGCTAGTAGTTCTCGTTTCACCTAGTTACCCGCGAGATGTGGTTTCTTTACGTAAACAGTTTTATGAATATCCGTTTACTCCGAGTTCTGAATTCGGTGATTTTTAGTTTGATTTCACACCACTTTTCGAGCTCTACAATCCTGGCATTTCGGATTTTGATTTCAGAACTCGTGGCTAGTAGGTCTCGCTTCACTTAGTTAGCCGCGAAATGTGGTTTCTTTACGTAAACGGTTTTATGAATATCCGTTGACTCCGAGTTCTGAATTCGGTGATTTTTAGCTTCATTTCACACTACTTTTCTAGCTCTACGATCCTGGCGTTTCGGATTTTGATTTCAGAACTCGTGGCTAGTTGGTCTCGTTTCACCTAGTTAGCCGCGAAATGTGGTTTCTTTACGTAAACGGTTTTATGAATATCCGTTGACTCCGAGTTCTGAATTCGATGATTTTTAGCTTGATTTCACACTACTTTTTGAGCTCTACAATCCTCGTGTTTTGGATTTTGATTTCAGAACTCGTGGCTAGTAGGTCTCATTTCACCTAGTTAACCGCGAAATGTGGTTTCTTTACGTAAACGGTTTTATGAATATCCTTTGACTCCGAGTTCTGAATTCGGTGATTTTTAGCTTGATTTCACACTACTTTTCGAGCTCTACAATCCTGGCATTTCGGATTTTGATTTCAGAACTTGTGGCTAGTAGGTCTCGATTCACCTATTTAGCCGCGAAATGTGGTTTCTTTACGTAAACGGTTTTATGAATATCCGTTGACTCCGAGTTCTGAATTCGGTGATTTTTAGCTTGATTTCACACTACTTTTCGAGCTCTACGATCCTGGAGTTTCGGATTTTGATTTCAGAACTAGTGGCTAGTAGGTCTCGTTTCACCTAGTTAGCCGCGAAATGTGGTTTCTTTACTTAAACGGTTTTATGAATATCCGTTGACTCCGAGTTCTGAATTCGGTGATTTTTAGCTTGATGTCACACTACTTTTCGAGCTCTAAAATCCTCGGTTTTTGGATTTTGATTTCAGAACTCGTGGCTAGTTGGTATCGTTTCACCTAGTTAGCCGCGAAATGTGGTTTCTTTACGTAAACGGTTTTATGAATATCCGTTGACTCCGAGTTCTGAATTCGGTGATTTTTAGCTTGATTTCACGCTACTTTTCGAGCTCTACGATCCTGGAGTTTCGGATTTTGATTTCATAACTCGTGGCTGGTAGGTCTCGTTTCACCTAGTTACCCGCGAGATGTGGTTTCTTTACCTAAACAGTTTTATGAATATCCGTTGACTCCGAGTTCTGAATTCGGTGATTTTTAGCTTGATTCACACCACTTTTCGAGCTCTAAAATCCTGGCATTTCGGATTTTGATTTCAGAACTCGTGGCTAGTTGGTATCGTTTCACCTAGTTAGCCACGAAATGTGGTTTCTTTACGTAAACGGTTTTATGAATATCCGTTGACTCCGAGTTCTGAATTCGGTGATTTTTAGCTTAATTTCACACTAATTTTCGAGCTCTACGATCCTTTCGTTTCGGATTTTGATTTCAGAACTCGTGGCTAGTTGGTCTCGCTTCACCTAGTTAGCCGCGAAATGTGGTTTCTTTACGTAAACGGTTTTATGAATATCCGTTGACTCCGAGTTCTGAATTCGGTGATTTTTAGCTTCATTTCACACTACTTTTCGAGCTCTACGATCCTGGCGTTTCGGATTTTGATTTCAGAACTCGTGGCTAGTTGGTCTCGTTTCACCTAGTTAGCCGCGAGATGTGGTTTCTTTACGTAAACGGTTTTATGAATATCCGTTGACTCTGAGTTCTGAATTCGATGATTTTTAGCTTGATTTCACACTACTTTTCGAGCTCTACAATCCTCGTGTTTTGGATTTTGATTTCAGAACTCGGGGCTAGTAGGTCTCATTTCACCTAGTTAGCCGCGAAATGTGGTTTCTTTACGTAAACGGTTTTATGAATATCCTTTGACTCCGAGTTCTGAATTCGGTGATTTTTAGCTTGATTTCACACTACTTTTTGAGCTCTACAATCCTGGCATTTCGGATTTTGATTTCAGAACTGGTGGCTAGTAGGTCTCGATTCACCTATTTAGCCGCGAAATGTGGTTTCTTTACGTAAACGGTTTTATGAATATCCGTTGACTCCGAGTTCTGAATTCGGTGATTTTTAGCTTGATTTCACACTACTTTTCGAGCTCTACGATCCTGGAGTTTCGGATTTTGATTTCAGAACTCGTGGCTAGTAGGTCTCGTTTCACCTAGTTAGCCGCGAAATGTGGTTTCTTTACTTAAACGGTTTTATGAATATTCGTTGACTCCGAGTTCTGAATTCGGTGATTTTTAGCTTGATGTCACACTACTTTTCGAGCTCTAAAATCCTCGGTTTTTGGATTTTGATTTCAGAACTCGTGGCTAGTTGGTATCGTTTCACCTAGTTAGCCGCGAAATGTGGTTTCTTTACGTAAACGGTTTTATGAATATCCGTTGACTCCGAGTTCTGAATTCGGTGATTTTTAGCTTGATTTCACACTACTTTTCGAGCTCTACGATCCTGGTGTTTTGGATTTTGATTTCATAACTTGTGGCTAGTAGGTCTCGTTTCACCTAGTTTGCCGCGAAATGTGGTTTCTTTACGTAAACGGTTTTATGAATATCCGTTGACTCCGAGTTCTGAATTCGGTGATTTTTAGCTTGATTTAACACTAGCTTTCGAGCTCTACGATCCTTTCATTTCGGATTTTCATTTCAGAACTCGTGGCTAGTTGGTCTCGTTTCACCTAGTTAGCCGCGAAATGTGGTTTTTTTACGTAAACGGTTTTATGAATATCCGTTGACTCCGAGTTCTGAATTCGGTGATTTTTAGCTTCATTTCACACTACTTTTCGAGCTCTACGATCCTGGCGTTTCTGATTTTGATTTCAGAACTCGTGGGTAGTTGGTCTCGTTTCACCTGGTTAGCCGCGAAATGTGGTTTCTTTACGTAAACGGTTTTATGAATATCCGTTGACTCCGAGTTCTGAATTCGATGATTTTTAGCTTGATTTCACACTACTTTTTGAGCTCTACAATCCTCGTGTTTTGGATTTTGATTTCAGAACTTGTGGCTAGTAGGTCTCAATTCACCTAGTTAGCCGCGAAATGTGGTTTCTTTACGTAAATGGTTTTATGAATATCCTTTGACTCCGAGTTCTCAATTCGGTGATTTTTAGCTTGATTTCACACTACTTTTCGAGCTCTACAATCCTGGCATTTCGGATTTTGATTTCAGAACTTGTGGCTAGTAGGTCTCGATTCACCTATTTAGCCGCGAAATGTGGTTTCTTTACGTAAACGGTTTTATGAATATCCGTTGACTCCGAGTTCTGAATTCGGTGATTTTTAGCTTGATTTCACACTACTTTTCGAGCTCTACGATCCTGGAGTTTCGGATTTTGATTTCAGAACTCGTGGCTAGTAGGTCTCGTTTCACCTAGTTAGCTGCGAAATGTGGTTTCTTTACTTAAACGGTTTTATGAATATCCGTTGACTCCGAGTTCTGAATTCGGTGATTTTTAGCTTGATTTCACACTACTTTTCGAGCTCTAAAATCCTCGGTTTTTGGATTTTGATTTCAGAACTCGTAGCTAGTTGGTATCGTTTCACCTAGTTAGCCGCGAAATGTGGTTTCTTTACGTAAACGGTTTTATGAATATCCGTTGACTCCGAGTTCTGAATTCGGTGATTTTTAGCTTGATTTCACACTAATTTTCGAGCTCTACGATCCTGGAGTTTCGGATTTTGATTTCAGAACTCGTGGCAAGTTGGTCTCGTTTCACCTAGTTAGCCGCGAAATGTGGTTTCTTTACGTAAACAGTTTTATGAATATCCATTGACTCCGAGTTCTGAATTCGGTGATTTTTAGCTTGATTTCCCACTACTTTTCGAGCTCTAAAATCCTGCGTTTTCGGATTTCGATTTCAGAACTCGTGGCTAGTAGGTCTCGTTTCATCTAGTTAGCCGCGAAATATGGTTTCTTTACGTAAACGGTTTTATGAATATCCGTTGACTCCGAGTTCTGAATTCGGTGATTTTTGGCTTGATTTCACACTACTTTTCGAGCTCTACGATCCTGGAGTTTCGGATTTTGATTTCAGAACTCGTGGCTAGTAGGTCTCGTTTCACCTAGTTAGCCGCGAAATGTGGTTTCTTTACTTAAACGGTTTTATGAATATCCGTTGACTCCGAGTTCTGAATTCGGTGATTTTTAGCTTGATTTCACACTACTTTTCGAGCTCTACGATCCTTTCATTTCGGATTTTGATTTCAGAACTCGTGGCTAGTTGGTGTCGCTTCACCTAGTTACCCGCGAGATGTGGTTTCTTTACGTAAACAGTTTTATGAATATCCGTTTACTCCGAGTTCTGAATTCGGTGATTTTTAGCTTGATTTCACACTACTTTTCGAGCTCTACAATCCTGGCATTTCGGATTTTGATTTCAGAACTCGTGGCTAGTAGGTCTCGTTTCACCTAGTTAGCCGCGAAATGTGGTTTCTTTACGTAAACGGTTTTATGAATATCCGTTGACTCCGAGTTCTGAATTCGGTGATTTTTAGCTTGATTTCACACTACTTTTCAAGCTCTACAATCCTGGCATTTCGGATTTTGATTTCAGAACTCGTGGCTAGTAGGTCTCGTTTCACCTAGTTAGCCGCGAAATGTGGTTTCTTTACGTAAACGGTTTTATGAATATCCGTTGACTACGAGTTCTGAATTCGGTGATTTTTAGCTTGATTTCACTCTACTTTTCGAGCTCTACGATCCTGGTGTTTCGGATTTTGATTTCATAACTCATGGCTAGTAGGTCTCGTTTCACCTAGTTAGCCACGAAATGTGGTTCCTTTACGTAACGGTTTTATGAATATCCGTTGACTCCGAGTTTTGAATTCGGTGATTTGTAGCTTGATTTCACACTACTTTTCGAGCTCTACGATCCTGGTATTTCGGATTTATATTTCAGAACTCGTGGCTAGTTGGTCTCGTTTCACCTAGTTAGCCGCGAAATGTGGTTTCTTTACGTAAACGGTTTTATGAATATCCGTTGACTCCGAGTTCTGAATTCGGTGATTTTTAGCTTGATTTCACACTACTTTTCGAGCTCTACGATCCTGGCATTTCGGATTTTGATTTCAGAACTCGTGGCTAGTAGGTCTCGTTTCACCTAGTTAGCCGCGAAATGTGGTTTCTTTACGTAAACGGTTTTATGAATATCCGTTGACTCCGAGTTCTGAATTCGGTGATTTTTAGCTTGATTTCACACTACTTTTCAAGCTCTACAATCCTGGCATTTCGGATTTTGATTTCAGAACTCGTGGCTAGTAGGTCTCGTTTCACCTAGTTAGCCGCGAAATGTGGTTTCTTTACGTAAACGGTTTTATGAATATCCGTTGACTCCGAGTTCTGAATTCGGTGATTTTTAGCTTGATTTCACTCTACTTTTCGAGCTCTACGATCCTGGTGTTTCGGATTTTGATTTCATAACTCATGGCTAGTAGGTCTCGTTTCACCTAGTTAGCCACGAAATGTGGTTCCTTTACGTAACGGTTTTATGAATATCCGTTGACTCCGAGTTTTGAATTCGGTGATTTGTAGCTTGATTTCACACTACTTTTCGAGCTCTACGATCCTGGTATTTCGGATTTATATTTCAGAACTCGTGGCTAGTTGGTCTCGTTTCACCTAGTTAGCCGCGAAATGTGGTTTCTTTACGTAAACGGTTTTATGAATATCCGTTGACTCCGAGTTCTGAATTCGGTGATTTTTAGCTTGATTTCACACTACTTTTCGAGCTCTACGATCCTGGCATTTCGGATTTTGATTTCAGAACTCGTGGCTAGTAGGTCTCGTTTCACCTAGTTAGCCGCGAAATGTGGTTTCTTTACGTAAACGGTTTTATGAATATCCGTTGACTCCGAGTTCTGAAGTCGGTGATTTTTAGCTTGATTTCACACTACTTTTCGAGCTCTACGATCCTGGCGTTTCGGATTTTGATTTCATAACTCGTGGCTAGTAGGTCTCGTTTCACCTAGTTAGCCGCGAAATGTGGTTTCTTTACGTAAACGGTTTTATGAATATCCGTTGACTCCGAGTTCTGAATTCGGTGATTTTTAGCTTGATTTCACACTACTTTTCGAGCTCTACGATCCTGGCATTTCGGATTTTTATTTCAGAACTCGTGGCTAGTTGGTCTCGTTTCACCTAGTTAGCCGCGAAATGTGGTTTCTTTACGTAAACGGTGTTATGAATATCCGTTGACTCCGAGTTCTGAATTCGGTGATTTTTAGCTTGATTTCACACTACTTTTCGAGCTCTACGATCCTGGCGTTTCGGATTTTGATTTCATAACTCTTGGCTAGTAGGTCTCGTTTCACCTAGTTAGCCGCGAAATGTGGTTTCTTTACGTAAACGGTTTTATGAATATCGGTTGACTCCGAGTTCTGTATTCGGTGATTTTTAGCTTGATTTCACACTAGCTTTCGAGCTCTACGATCCTTTCGTTTCGGATTTTGATTTCAGAACTCGTGGCTAGTTGGTCTCGTTTCACCTAGTTAGCCGCGAAATGTGGTTTCTTTACGTAAACGGTTTTATGAATATCCGTTGACTCCGAGTTTTGAATTCGGTGATTTTTAGCATGATTTCACACTACTCTTCGAGCTCTACGATCCTGGCGTTTCGGATTTTGATTTCAGAACTCGTGGCTTGTTGGACTCGTTTCACCTAGTTAGCCGCGAGATGTGGTTTCTTTACATAAACAGTTTTATGAATATCGGTTGACTCCGAGTTCTGTATTCGGTGATTTTTAGCTTGATTTCACACTAGCTTTCGAGCTCTACGATCCTTTCATTTCGGATTTTGATTTCAGAACTCGTGGCTAGTTGGTCTCGTTTCACCTAGTTAGCCGCGAAATGTGGTTTCTTTACGTAAACGGTTTTATGAATATACGTTGACTCCGAGTTCTGAATTCGGTGATTTTTAGCTTGATTTCACACTAATTTTCGAGCTCTACGATCCTGGAGTTTCGGATTTTGATTTCAGAACTCGTGGCTAGTAGGTCTCGTTTCACCTAGTTAGCCGCGAAATGTGGTTTCTTTACTTAAACGGTTTTATGAATATCCGTTGACTCCGAGTTCTGAATTCGGTCATTTTTAGCTTGATTCACACTACTCTTCGAGCTCTACGATCCTGGCGTTTCGGATTTTGATTTCAGAACTCGTGGCTAGTTGGACTCGTTTCACCTAGTTAGCCGCGAGATGTGGTTTCTTTACATAAACAGTTTTATGAATATCGGTTGACTCCGAGTTCTGAATTCGGTGATTTTTAGGTTGATTTCACACTACTTTTCGAGCTCTACGATCCTAGTGTTTCGGATTTTGATTTCATAACTCGTGGCTAGTAGGTCTCGTTTCACCTAGTTAGCCGCGAAATGTGGTTTCCTTACGTAAACGGTTTTATGAATATCCATTGACTCCGAGTTCTGAATTCGGAGATTTTTTGCTTGATTTCACACTAGCTTTCGAGCTCTACGATACTTTCGTTTCGGATTTTGATTTCAGAACTCGTGGCTAGTTGGTCTCGCTTCACCTAGTTAGCCGCGAAATGTGGTTTCTTTACGTAAACGGTTTTATGAATATCCGTTGACTCCGAGTTCTGAATTCGGTGATTTTTAGCTTCATTTCACACTACTTTTTGAGCTCTACGATCCTGGCGTTTCGGATTTTGATTTCAGAACTCGTGGCTAGTTGGTCTCGTTTCACCTAGTTAGCCGCGAGATGTGGTTTCTTTACATAAACGGTTTTATGAATATCCGTTGGCTCCGAGTTCTGAATTCGATGATTTTTAGCTTGATTTCACACTACTTTTCGAGCTCTACAATCCTCGTGTTTTGGATTTTGATTTCAGAACTCGTGGCTAGTAGGTCTCATTTCACCTAGTTAGCCGCGAAATGTGGTTTCTTTACGTAAACGGTTTTATGAATATCCTTTGACTCCGAGTTCTGAATTCGGTGATTTTTAGCTTGATTTCACACTACTTTTCGAGCTCTACAATCCTGGCATTTCGGATTTTGATTTCAGAACTTGTGGCTAGTAAGTCTCGATTCACCTATTTAGCCGCAAAATGTGGTTTCTTTACGTAAACGGTTTTATGAATATCCGTTGACTCCGAGTTCTGAATTCGGTGATTTTTAGCTTGATTTCACACTACTTTTCGAGCTCTACGATCCTGGAGTTTCGGATTTTGATTTCAGAACTCGTGGCTAGTAGGTCTCGTTTCACCTAGTTAGCCGCGAAATGTGGTTTCTTTACTTAAACGGTTTTATGAATATCCGTTGACTCCGAGTTCTGAATTCGGTGATTTTTAGCTTGATGTCACACTACTTTTCGAGCTCTAAAATCCTCGGTTTTTGGATTTTGATTTCAGAACTCGTGGCTAGTTGGTATCGTTTCACCTAGTTAGCCGCGAAATGTGGTTTCTTTACGTAAACGGTTTTATGAATATCCGTTGACTCCGAGTTCTGAATTCGGTGATTTTTAGCTTGATTTCACACTAATTTTCGAGCTCTACGATCCTGGCGTTTTGGATTTTGATTTCATAACTCGTGGCTAGTAGGTCTCGTTTCACCTAGTTTGCCGCGAAATGTGGTTTCTTTACGTAAACGGTTTTATGAATATCCGTTGACTCCGAGTTCTGAATTCGTTGATTTTTAGCTTGATTTCACACTAGCTTTCGAGCTCTACGATCCTTTCATTTCGGATTTTCATTTCAGAACTCGTGGCTAGTTGGTCTCGTTTCACCTAGTTAGCCGCGAAATGTGGTTTTTTTACGTAAACGGTTTTATGAATATCCGTTGACTCCGAGTTCTGAATTCGGTGATTTTTAGCTTCATTTCACACTACTTTTCGAGCTCTACGATCCTGGCGTTTCTGATTTTGATTTCAGAACTCGTGGCTAGTTGGTCTCGTTTCACCTAGTTAGCCGCGAAATGTGGTTTCTTTACGTAAACGGTTTTATGAATATCCGTTGACTCCGAGTTCTGAATTCGATGATTTTTAGCTTGATTTCACACTACTTTTTGAGCTCTACAATCCTCGTGTTTTGGATTTTGATTTCAGAACTTGTGGCTAGTAGGTCTCAATTCACCTAGTTAGCCGCGAAATGTGGTTTCTTTACGTAAATGGTTTTATGAATATCCTTTGACTCCGAGTTCTGAATTCGGTGATTTTTAACTTGATTTCACACTACTTTTCGAGCTCTACAATCCTGGCATTTCGGATTTTGATTTCAGAACTTGTGGCTAGTAGGTCTCGATTCACCTATTTAGCCACGAAATGTGCTTTCTTTACGTAAACGGTTTTATGAATATCCGTTGACTCCGAGTTCTGAATTCGGTGATTTTTAGCTTGATTTCACACTACTTTTCGAGCTCTACGATCCTGGAGTTTCGGATTTTGATTTCAGAACTCGTGGCTAGTAGGTCTCGTTTCACCTAGTTAGCCGCGAAATGTAGTTTCTTTACTTAAACGGTTTTATGAATATCCGTTGACTCCGAGTTCTGAATTCGGTGATTTTTAGCTTGATTTCACACTACTTTTCGAGCTCTAAAATCCTCGGTTTTTGGATTTTGATTTCAGAACTCGTAGCTAGTTGGTATCGTTTCACCTAGTTAGCCGCGAAATGTGGTTTCTTTACGTAAACGGTTTTATGAATATCCGTTGACTCCGAGTTCTGAATTCGGTGATTTTTAGCTTGATTTCACACTAATTTTTGAGCTCTACGATCCTGGAGTTTCGGATTTTGATTTCAGAACTCGTGGCTAGTTGGTCTCGTTTCACCTAGTTAGCCGCGAAATGTGGTTTCTTTACGTAAACAGTTTTATGAATATCCATTGACTCCGAGTTCTGAATTCGGTGATTTTTAGCTTGATTTCCCACTACTTTTCGAGCTCTAAAATCCTGCGTTTTCGGATTTCGATTTCAGAACTCGTGGCTAGTAGGTCTCGTTTCATCTAGTTAGCCGCGAAATATGGTTTCTTTACGTAAACGGTTTTATGAATATCCGTTGACTCCGAGTTCTGAATTCGGTGATTTTTGGCTTGATTTCACACTACTTTTCGAGCTCTACGATCCTGGAGTTTCGGATTTTGATTTCAGAACTCGTGGCTAGTAGGTCTCGTTTCACCTAGTTAGCCGCGAAATGTGGTTTCTTTACTTAAACGGTTTTATGAATATCCGTTGACTCCGAGTTATGAATTCGGTGATTTTTAGCTTGATTTCACACTACTTTTCGAGCTCTACGATCCTTTCATTTCGGATTTTGATTTCAGAACTCGTGGCTAGTTGGTCTCGTTTCACCTAGTTACCCGCGAGATGTGGTTTCTTTACGTAAACGGTTTTATGAATATCCGTTGACTCCGAGTTCTGAATTCGGTGATTTTTAGCTTGATTTCACACTACTTTTCGAGCTCTACGATCCTGGCATTTCGGATTTTTATTTCAGAACTCGTGGCTAGTTGGTCTCGTTTCACCTAGTTAGCCGCGAAATGTGGTTTCTTTACGTAAACGGTGTTATGAATATCCGTTGACTCCGAGTTCTGAATTCGGTGATTTTTAGCTTGATTTCACACTACTTTTCGAGCTCTACGATCCTGGCGTTTCGGATTTTGATTTCATAACTCTTGGCTAGTAGGTCTCGTTTCACCTAGTTAGCCGCGAAATGTGGTTTCTTTACGTAAACGGTTTTATGAATATCGGTTGACTCCGAGTTCTGTATTCGGTGATTTTTAGCTTGATTTCACACTAGCTTTCGAGCTCTACGATCCTTTCGTTTCGGATTTTGATTTCAGAACTCGTGGCTAGTTGGTCTCGTTTCACCTAGTTAGCCGCGAAATGTGGTTTATTTACGTAAACGGTTTTATGAATATACGTTGACTCCGAGTTCTGAATTCGGTGATTTTTAGCTTGATTTCACACTACTCTTCGAGCTCTACGATCCTGGCGTTTCGGATTTTGATTTCAGAACTCGTGGCTAGTTGGACTCGTTTCACCTAGTTAGCCGCGAGATGTGGTTTCTTTACATAAACAGTTTTATGAATATCGGTTGACTCCGAGTTCTGTATTCGGTGATTTTTAGCTTGATTTCACACTAGCTTTCGAGCTCTACAATCCTTTCATTTCGGATTTTGATTTCAGAACTCGTGGCTAGTTGGTCTCGTTTCACCTAGTAAGCCGCGAAATGTGGTTTCTTTACGTAAACGGTTTTATGAATATACGTTGACTCCGAGTTCTGAATTCGGTGATTTTTAGCTTGATTTCACACTAATTTTCGAGCTCTACGATCCTGGAGTTTCGGATTTTGATTTCAGAACTCGTGGCTTGTACGTCTCGTTTCACCTAGTTGGCCGCGAATTGTGGTTTCTTTACGTAAACGCTTTTATGAATATGCGCTGACTCCGAGTTTTGAATTTGGTGATTTTTAGCTTGATTTCACACTATTTTTTAAGCTCTACAATCCTGTCATTTCTGATTTTTATTTTCGAACTCGTGGATAGTAAGTCTCATTTCACCTAGTTAGCCGCGAAATGTGGTTTCTTTACGTAAACGCTTTTATGAATATCCTTTGACTCCGAGTTCTGAATTCGGTGATTTTTAGCTTGATTTCACACTACCTTTCGAGCTCTACAATCCCGGCATTTAGGATTTTGAATTCAGAACTCGTGGCTAGTACGTCTCGTTTCACCTAGTTAGCCGCGAAATGTGGTTTCTTTACGTAAACGGTTTTATGAATATCCGCTGACTCCGAGTTCTGAATTCGGTGATTTTTAGCTTGATTTCACACTACTTTTTGAGCTCTACAATCCTGGCATTTCGGATTTTGATTTCAGAACTCGTGGCTAGTTGGTCTCGTTTCAGCTAGTTAGCCGCGAAATGTGGTTTCTTTACATAAACGGTTTTATGAATATCCGTTGACTCCGAGTACTGAATTCGGTGATTTTTAGCTTGATTTCACAATACCTTTCGAGCTCTACAATCCTGGCGTTTAGGATTTTGATTTCAGAACTCGTGGCTAGTACGTCTCGTTTCACCTAGTTAGCCGCAAAATGTGGTTTCTTTACGTAAACGCTTTTATGAATATCCGTTGACTCCGAGTTCTGAATTCGGTGATTTTTAGCTTGATTTCACACTACCTTTCGAGCTCTACAATCCTGGAGCTTAGGATTTTGATTTCAGAAATCGTGGCTAGTAGGTCTCGTTTCACCTAGTTAGCTGCGAAATGTGGTTTGTTTACTTAAACAGTTTTATGAATATCCGCTGACTCCGAGTTCTGAATTCGGTGATTTTTAGCTTGATTTCACACTACTTTTTGAGCTCTACAATCCTGGCATTTCGGATTTTGATTTCAGAACTCGTGGCTAGTACGTCTTGTTTCACCTAGTTAGCCGTGAAATGTGGTTTCTTTACATAAACGGTTTTATGAATATCTGTTGGCTCCGAGTTCTGAATTCGGGGATTTTTAGCTTGATTTCACACTACCTTTCGAGCTCTACAATCCTGCCGTTTAGGATTTTGATTTCAGAACTCGTGGCTAGTACGTCTTGTTTCACCTAGTTAGCCGCGAAATGTGGTTTCTTTACGTAAACGGTTTTATGAATATGCGCTGACTCCGAGTTTTGAATTTGGTGATTTTTAGCTTGATTTCACACTACTTTTTGAGCTCTACAATCCTGGCATTTAGGATTTTGATTTCCGAACTCGTGGATAGTAAGTCTCGTTTCACCTAGTTAGCCGCGAAATGTGGTTTCTTTACGTAAACGCTTTTATGAATATCCTTTGACTCCGAGTTCTGAATTCGGTGATTTTTAGCTTGATTTCACACTACCTTTCGAGCTCTACAATCCTGGCATTTAGGATTTTGATTTCAGAACTCGTGGCTAGTACGTCTTGTTTCACCTAGTTAGCCGCGAAATGTGGTTTCTTTACGTAAACGGTTTTATGAATATCCGCTGACTCCGAGTTCTGAATTCGGTAATTTTTAGCTTGATTTCACACTACCATTCGAGCTCTACAATCCTGGCATTTCGGATTTTGATTTCAGAACTCGTGGCTAGTAGGTCTCGTTTCAGCCAGTTAGCCGCGAAATGTGGTTTCTATACATAAACGGTTTTATGAATATCCGTTGACTACGAGTTCTGAATTCGGTGATTTTTAGCTTGATTTCACACTACCATTCGAGCTCTACAATCCCGGATTTTCGGTTTTTGATTTCCGAACTCGTGGCTTGTAGGTCTCGTTTCACCTAGTTAGCCGCAAAATATGGTTTCTTTATGTAAACGGTTTTATGAATATCCGTTGACTCCGATTTCTGAATTCGTTGATTTTTAGCTTGATTTCACACTACCTTTCGAGCATTACAATCCTGGAATTTTGGATTTTGATTTCAGAACTCGTGGCTAGTAGTCTTCGTTTCACCTAGTTAGCCGCGAAATGTGGTTTCTTTACGTAAACGGTTTAATGAATATCCGTTGACTCCGAGTTCTGAATTCGGTGATTTTTAGCTTGATTTCACACTAACTTTCGAGCTCTACAATCCTGGCGTTTAGGATTTTGATTTCAGAACTCGTGGCTAGTACGTCTCGTTTCACCTAGTTAGCCGCGAAATGTGGTTTCTTTACGTAAACGGTTTTATGAATTCCGCTGACTCCGAGTTCCGAATTCGGTGATTTTTAGCTTGATTTCACACTACTTTTTGAGCTCTACAATCCTGGCATTTCGGATTTTGATTTCAGAACTCGTGGCTAGTAGGTCTCGTTTCAGCTAGTTAGCCGCGAAATGTGGTTTCTTTACATAAACGGTTTTATGAATATCCATTGACACCGAGTTCTGAATTCGGTGATTTTTAGCTTGATTTCACACTACCTTTCGAGCTCTACAATCCTGCCGTTTAGGATTTTGATTTCAGAACTCGTGGCTAGTAGGTCTCGTTTCACCTAGTTAGCCGCGAAATGTGGTTTCTTTACGTAAACGGTTTTATGAATATCCGTTGACTCCGAGTTCTGAATTCTGTGATTTTTAGCTTGATTTCACACTACCTTTCGAGCTCTACAATCCTGGTGTTTAGGATTTTTATTTCAGAACTCGTGGCTAGTAGGTCTCGTTTCACCTAGTTAGCCGCGAAATGTGGTTTCTTTACGTAAACAGTTTTATGAATATCCTTTGACTCCGAGTACTGAATTCGGTGATTTTTAGCTTGATTTAACACTACCTTTCGAGCTCTACAACCCGGATTTTCGGTTTTTGATTTCCGAACTCGTGGCTTCTAGGTCTCATTTCACCTAGTTAGCCACGAAATATGGTTTCTTTACGTAAACGGTTTTATGAATATCCGTTGACCCCGAGTTCTGAATTCGTTGATTTTTAGCTTGATTTCACACTACCATTCGAGCTCTACAATCCCGGATTTTCGGTTTTTGATTTCCGAACTCGTGGCTTGTAGGTCTCGTTTCACCTAGTTAGCCACGAAATATGGTTTCTTTACGTAAACGGTTTTATGAATATCCATTGACTCCGATTTCTGAATTCGTTGATTTTTAGCTTGATTTCACACTACCTTTCGAGCAATACAATCCTGGCATTTCGGATTTTGATTTCAGAACTCGTGGATAGTAGTTCTCGTTTCACCTAGTTAGCCGCGAAATGTGGTTTCTTTACGTAAACGGTTTTATAAATATCCGTTGACTCCGAGTTCTGAATTCGGTGATTTTTAGCTTGATTTCACACTACCTTTCGACCTCTACAATCCTGGCATTTAGGATTTTGATTTCAGAATTCGTGGCTAGTACGTCTCGTTTCACCTAGTTAGCCGCGAAATGTGGTTTCTTTACGTAAACGCTTTTATGAATATCCGTTGACTCCGAGTTCTGAATTCGATGATTTTTAGTTTGATTTCACACTACTTTTTGAGCTCTACAATCCTGGCATTTCGGATTTTGATTTCCGAACTCGTGGCTAGTAGGTCTCGTTTCACCAAGTTAGCCGCGAAATGTGGTTTCTTTACGTAAACGGTTTTATGAATATCCTTTGATTCCGAGTTCTGAATTCGGTGATTTTTAGCTTGATTTCACACTACTTTTCGAGCATTACAATCCTGGCGTTTCGGATTTTGATTTCAGAACTCGTGGCTAGTAGGTCTCGTTTCACCTAGTTAGCCACGAAATGTGGTTTCTTTACATAAACGGTTTTGTGAATATCCGTTGACTCCGAGTACTTAATTCGGTGATTTTTAGCTTGATTTCACACTACCTTTCGAGCTCTACAATCCTGGCGTTTAGGATTTTGATTTCAGAACTCGTGGCTAGTACGTCTCGTTTCACCTAGTTAGCCGCAAAATGTGGTTTCTTTACGTAAACGGTTTAATGAATATCCGTTGACTCCGAGTTCTGAATTCGGTGATTTTTAGCTTGATTTCACACTACCTTTCGAGCTCTACAATCCTGGCGTTTAGGATTTTGATTTCAGAACTCGTGGCTAGTTGCGAAATGTGGTTTCTTTACGTAAACAGTTTTATGAATATCCTTTGACTCCGAGTTCTGAATTCGGTGATTTTTAGCTTGATTTCACACTACCTTTCGAGCTCTACAACCCGGATTTTCGGTTTTTGATTTCCAAACTCGTGGCTTGTAGGTCTCATTTTACCTAGTTAGCCACGAAATATGGTTTCTTTACGTAAACGGTTTTAAGAATATCCGTTGACTCCGAGTTCTGAATTCGGTGATTTTTAGCTTGATTTCACACTACCTTTCGAGCTCTACAATCCTCACGTTAAAGAATTTTGATTTCAGAACTCGTGGCTAGTAGTTCTCGTTTCACCTAGTTAGCCGCGAAATGTGGTTTCTTTACGTAAACGGTTTTATGAATATCCGTTGACTCCGAGCTCTGAATTCGGTGATTTTTAGCTTGATTTCACACTACCTTTCGAGCTCTACAATCCTGGCATTTAGGATTTTGATTTCAGAATTCGTGGATAGTACGTCTCGTTTCACCTAGTTAGCCGCGAAATGTGGGTTCTTTACGTAAACGCTTTTATGAATATCCGTTGACTCCGAGTTCTGAATTCGATGATTTTTAGCTTGATTTCACACTACTTTTCGAGCTCTACAATCCTGGCATTTCGGATTTTGATTTCCGAACTCGTGGCTAGTAGGTCTCGTTTCACCAAGTTAGCCGCGAAATGTGGTTTCTTTACGTAAACGGTTTTATGAATATCCTTTGACTCCGAGTTCTGAATTCGGTGATTTTTAGCTTGATTTCACACTACTTTTCGAGCATTACAATCCTGGCGTTTCGGATTTTGATTTCAGAACTCGTGGCTAGTAGGTCTCGTTTCACCTAGTTAGCCGCGAAATGTGGTTTCTTTACGTATAACGGTTTTAT
Organism: Euonymus europaeus; assembly: GCA_963580455.1. Lineage (NCBI taxonomy): Eukaryota > Viridiplantae > Streptophyta > Magnoliopsida > Celastrales > Celastraceae > Euonymus > Euonymus europaeus. The sequence goes on from OY756962.1 coordinate 2,688,197, forward strand.
GAATATCTAATGACTCCGAGTTCTGAATTCGGTGATTTTTAACTTGATTTGACACTACTTTTTGAGCATTACAATCCTGGCATTTCGGATTTTGATTTCAGAACTCGTGGCTAGTAGGTCTCATTTCACCTAGTTAGCCGCAAAATTTGGTTTCTTTACGTAAACGGTTTAATGAATATCCGCTGACTCCGAGTTCTGAATTCGGTAATTTTTAGCTTGATTTCACACTACTTTTTGAGCTCTACAATCCTGGAATTTCCGATTTTGATTTCAGAACTCGTGGCTAGTAGGTCTCGTTTCAGCTAGTTAGCCGCGAAATGTGGTTTCTTTACATAAACGGTTTTATGAATATCCGTTGACTACGAGTTCTGAATACGTTGATTTTTAGCTTGATTTCACACTACCATTCGAGCTCTACAATCCCGGATTTTCGGTTTTTGATTTCCGAACTCGTGGCTTGTAGGTCTCGTTTCACCTAGTTAGCCGCAAAATATGGTTTCTTTATGTAAACGGTTTTATGAATATCCGTTGACTCCGATTTCTGAATTCGTTGATTTTTAGCTTGATTTCACACTACCTTTCGAGCATTACAATCCTGGAATTTTGGATTTTGATTTCAGAACTCGTGGCTAGTAGTCTTCGTTTCACCTAGTTAGCCGCGAAATGTGGTTTCTTTACGTAAACGGTTTAATGAATATCCGTTGACTCCGAGTTCTGAATTCGGTGATTTTTAGCTTGATTTCACACTAACTTTCGAGCTCTACAATCCTGGCGTTTAGGATTTTGATTTCAGAACTCGTGGCTAGTACGTCTCGTTTCACCTAGTTAGCCGCGAAATGTGGTTTCTTTACGTAAACGGTTTTATGAATATCCGCTGACTCCGAGTTCTGAATTCGGTGATTTTTAGCTTGATTTCACACTACTTTTTGAGCTCTACAATCCTGGCATTTCGGATTTTGATTTCAGAACTCGTGGCTAGTAGGTCTCGTTTCAGCTAGTTAGCCGCGAAATGTGGTTTCTTTACATAAACGGTTTTATGAATATCCGTTGACACCGAGTTCTGAATTCGGTGATTTTTAGCTTGATTTCACACTACCTTTCGAGCTCTACAATCCTGCCGTTTAGGATTTTGATTTCAGAACTCGTGGCTAGTAGGTCTCGTTTCACCTAGTTAGCCGCGAAATGTGGTTTCTTTACGTAAACGGTTTTATGAATATCCGTTGACTCCGAGTTCTGAATTCTGTGATTTTTAGCTTGATTTCACACTACCTTTCGAGCTCTACAATCCTGGTGTTTAGGATTTTGATTTCAGAACTCGTGGCTAGTAGGTCTCGTTTCACCTAGTTAGCCGCGAAATGTGGTTTCTTTACGTAAACAGTTTTATGAATATCCTTTGACTCCGAGTACTGAATTCGGTGATTTTTAGCTTGATTTAACACTACCTTTCGAGCTCTACAACCCGGATTTTCGGTTTTTTATTTCCGAACTCGTGGCTTCTAGGTCTCATTTCACCTAGTTAGCCACGAAATATGGTTTCTTTACGTAAACGGTTTTATGAATATCCGTTGACTCCGAGTTCTGAATTCGTTGATTTTTAGCTTGATTTCACACTACCATTCGAGCTCTACAATCCCGGATTTTCGGTTTTTGATTTCCGAACTCGTGGCTTGTAGGTCTCGTTTCACCTAGTTAGCCACGAAATATGGTTTCTTTACGTAAACGGTTTTATGAATATCCGTTGACTCCGATTTCTGAATTCGTTGATTTTTAGCTTGATTTCACACTACCTTTCGAGCAATACAATCCTGGCATTTCGGATTTTGATTTCAGAACTCGTGGCTAGTAGTTCTCGTTTCACCTAGTTAGACGCGAAATGTGGTTTCTTTACGTATACGGTTTTATAAATATCCGTTGACTCCGAGTTCTGAATTCGGTGATTTTTAGCTTGATTTCACACTACCTTTCGACCTCTAAAATCCTGGCATTTAGGATTTTGATTTCAGAATTCGTGGCTAGTACGTCTCGTTTCACCTACTTAGCCGCGAAATGTGGTTTCTTTACGTAAACGCTTTTATGAATATCCGTTGACTCCGAGTTCTGAATTCGATGATTTTTAGTTTGATTTCACACTACTTTTTGAGCTCTACAATCCTGGCATTTCGGATTTTGATTTCCGAACTCGTGGCTAGTAGGTCTCGTTTCACCAAGTTAGCCGCGAAATGTGGTTTCTTTACGTAAACGGTTTTATGAATATCCTTTGATTCCCAGTTCTGAATTCGGTGATTTTTAGCTTGATTTCACACTACTTTTCGAGCATTACAATCCTGGCGTTTCGGATTTTGATTTCAGAACTCGTGGCTAATAGGTCTCGTTTCACCTAGTTAGCCACGAAATGTGGTTTCTTTACATAAACGGTTTTGTGAATATCCGTTGACTCCGAGTACTTAATTCGGTGATTTTTAGCTTGATTTCACACTACCTTTCGAGCTCTACAATCCTGGCGTTTAGGATTTTGATTTCAGAACTCGTGGCTAGTACGTCACGTTTCACCTAGTTAGCCGCAAAATGTGGTTTCTTTACGTAAACGGTTTAATGAATATCCGTTGACTCCGAGTTCTGAATTCGGTAATTTTTAGCTTGATTTCACACTACCTTTCGAGCTCTACAATCCTGGCGTTTAGGATTTTGATTTCAGAACTCGTGGCTAGTTGCGAAATGTGGTTTCTTTACGTAAACTGTTTTATGAATATCCTTTGACTCCGAGTTCGGAATTCGGTGATTTTTAGCTTGATTTCACACTACCTTTCGAGCTCTACAACCCGGATTTTCGGTTTTTGATTTCCGAACTCGTGGCTTGTAGGTCTCATTTCACCTAGTTAGCCACGAAATATGGTTTCTTTACGTAAACGGTTTTAAGAATATCCGTTGACTCCGAGTTCTGAATTCGGTGATTTTTAGCTTGATTTCACACTACCTTTCGAGCTCTACAATCCTCACGTTTAGGATTTTGATTTCAGAACTCGTGGCTAGTAGTTCTCGTTTCACCTAGTTAGCCGCGAAATGTGGTTTCTTTACGTAAACGGTTTTATGAATATCCGTTGACTCCGAGCTCTGAATTCGGTGATTTTTAGCTTGATTTCACACTACCTTTCGAGCTCTACAATCCTGGCATTTAGGATTTTGATTTCAGAATTCGTGGATAGTACGTCTCGTTTCACCTAGTTAGCCGCGAAATGTGGGTTCTTTACGTAAACGCTTTTATGAATATCCGTTGACTCCGAGTTCTGAATTCGATGATTTTTAGCTTGATTTCACACTACTTTTCGAGCTCTACAATCCTGGCATTTCGGATTTTGATTTCCGAACTCGTGGCTAGTAGGTCTCGTTTCACCAAGTTAGCCGCGAAATGTGGTTTCTTTACGTAAACGGTTTTATGAATATCCTTTGACTCCGAGTTCTGAATTCGGTGATTTTTAGCTTGATTTCACACTACTTTTCGAGCATTACAATCCTGGCGTTTCGGATTTTGATTTCAGAACTCGTGGCTAGTAGGTCTCGTTTCACCTAGTTAGCCGCGAAATGTGGTTTCTTTACGTATAACGGTTTTATGAATATCTAATGACTCCGAGTTCTGGATTCGGTGATTTTTAACTTGATTTCACACTACTTTTTGAGCATTACAATCCTGGCATTTCGGATTTTGATTTCAGAACTCGTGGCTAGTAGGTCTCATTTCACCTAGTTAGCCGCAAAATTTGGTTTCTTTACGTAAACGGTTTAATGAATATCCGCTGACTCCGAGTTCTGAATTCGGTAATTTTTAGCTTGATTTCACACTACTTTTTGAGCTCTACAATCCTGGAATTTCCGATTTTGATTTCAGAACTCGTGGCTAGTAGGTCTCGTTTCAGCTAGTTAGCCGCGAAATGTGGTTTCTTTACATAAACGGTTTTATGAATATCCGTTGACTACGAGTTCTGAATTCGTTGATTTTTAGCTTGATTTCACACTACCATTCGAGCTCTACAATCCCGGATTTTCGGTTTTTGATTTCCGAACTCGTGGCTTGTAGGTCTCGTTTCACCTAGTTAGCCGCAAAATATGGTTTCTTTATGTAAACGGTTTTATGAATATCCGTTGACTCCGATTTCTGAATTCGTTGATTTTTAGCTTGATTTCACACTACCTTTCGAGCATTACAATCCTGGCATTTTGGATTTTGATTTCAGAACTCGTGGCTAGTAGTCTTCGTTTCACCTAGTTAGCCGCGAAATGTGGTTTCTTTACGTAAACGGTTTAATGAATATCCGTTGACTCCGAGTTCTGAATTCGGTGATTTTTAACTTGATTTCACACTACCTTTCGAGCTCTACAATCCTGGCGTTTAGGATTTTGATTTCAGAACTCGTGGCTAGTACGTCTCGTTTCACCTAGTTAGCCGCGAAATGTGGTTTCTTTACGTAAACGGTTTTATGAATATCCGCTGACTCCGAGTTCTGAATTCGGTGATTTTTAGCTTGATTTCACACTACTTTTTGAGCTCTACAATCCTGGCATTTCGGATTTTGATTTCAGAACTCGTGGCTAGTAGGTCTCGTTTCAGCTAGTTAGCCGCGAAATGTGGTTTCTTTACATAAACGGTTTTATGAATATCCGTTGACACCGAGTTCTGAATTCGGTGATTTTTAGCTTGATTTCACACTACCTTTCGAGCTCTACAATCCTGCCGTTTAGGATTTTGATTTCAGAACTCGTGGCTAGTAGGTCTCGTTTCACCTAGTTAGCCGCGAAATGTGGTTTCTTTACGTAAACGGTTTTATGAATATCCGTTGACTCCGAGTTCTGAATTCTGTGATTTTTAGCTTGATTTCACACTACCTTTCGAGCTCTACAATCCTGGTGTTTAGGATTTTGATTTCAGAACTCGTGGCTAGTAGGTCTCGTTTCACCTAGTTAGCCGCGAAATGTGGTTTCTTTACGTAAACAGTTTTATGAATATCCTTTGACTCCGAGTACTGAATTCGGTGATTTTTAGCTTGATTTAACACTACCTTTCAAGCTCTACAACCCGGATTTTCGGTTTTTGATTTCCGAACTCGTGGCTTCTAGGTCTCATTTCACCTAGTTAGCCACGAAATATGGTTTCTTTACGTAAACGGTTTTATGAATATCCGTTGACTCCGAATTCTGAATTCGTTGATTTTTAGCTTGATTTCACACTACCATTCGAGCTCTACAATCCCGGATTTTCGGTTTTTGATTTCCGAACTCGTGGCTTGACGGTCTCGTTTCACCTAGTTAGCCACGAAATATGGTTTCTTTACGTAAATGGTTTTATGAATATCCGTTGACTCCGATTTCTGAATTCGTTGATTTTTAGCTTGATTTCACACTACCTTTCGAGCAATACAATCCTGGCATTTCGGATTTTGATTTCAGAACTCGTGGCTAGTAGTTCTCGTTTCACCTAGTTAGCCGCGAAATGTGGTTTCTTTACGTAAACGGTTTTATAAATATCCGTTGACTCCGAGTTCTGAATTCGGTGATTTTTAGCTTGATTTCACACTACCTTTCGACCTCTACAATCCTGGCATTTAGGATTTTGATTTCAGAATTCGTGGCTAGTACGTCTCGTTTCACCTAGTTAGCCGCGAAATGTGGTTTCTTTACGTAAACGCTTTTATGAATATCCGTTGACTCCGAGTTCTGAATTCGATGATTTTTAGTTTGATTTCACACTACTTTTTGAGCTCTACAATCCTGGCATTTCGGATTTTGATTTCCGAACTCGTGGCTAGTAGGTCTCGTTTCACCAAGTTAGCCGCGAAATGTGGTTTCTTTACATAAACGGTTTTATGAATATCCTTTGATTCCGAGTTCTGAATTCGGTGATTTTTAGCTTGATTTCACACTACTTTTCGAGCATTACAATCCTGGCGTTTCGGATTTTGATTTCAGAACTCGTGGCTAGTAGGTCTCGTTTCACCTAGTTAGCCACGAAATGTGGTTTCTTTACATAAACGGTTTTGTGAATATCCGTTGACTCCGAGTACTTAATTCGGTGATTTTTAGCTTGATTTCACACTACCTTTCGAGCTCTACAATCCTGGCGTTTAGGATTTTGATTTCAGAACTCGTGGCTAGTACGTCTCGTTTCACCTAGTTAGCCGCAAAATGTGGTTTCTTTACGTAAACGGTTCAATGAATATCCGTTGACTCCGAGTTCTGAATTCAGTGATTTTTAGCTTGATTTCACACTACCTTTCGAGCTCTAAAATCCTGGCGTTTAGGATTTTGATTTCAGAACTCGTGGCTAGTTGCGAAATGTGGTTTCTTTACGTAAACAGTTTTATGAATATCCTTTGACTCCGAGTTCTGAATTCGGTGATTTTTAGCTTGATTTCACACTACCTTTCGAGCTCTACAACCCGGATTTTCGGTTTTTGATTTCCGAACTCGTGGCTTGTAGGTCTCATTTCACCTAGTTAGCTACGAAATATGGTTTCTTTACGTAAACGTTTTTAAGAATATCCGTTGACTCCGAGTTCTGAATTCGGTGATTTTTAGCTTGATTTCACACTACCTTTCGAGCTCTACAATCCTCACGTTTAGGATTTTGATTTCAGAACTCGTGGCTAGTAGTTCTCGTTTCACCTAGTTAGCCGCGAAATGTGGTTTCTTTACGTAAACGGTTTTATGAATATCCGTTGACTCCGAGCTCTGAATTCGGTGATTTTTAGCTTGATTTCACACTACCTTTCGAGCTCTACAATCCTGGCATTTAGGATTTTGATTTCAGAATTCGTGGATAGTACGTCTCGTTTCACCTAGTTAGCCGCGAAATGTGGGTTGTTTACGTAAACGCTTTTATGAATATCCGTTGACTCCGAGTTCTGAATTCGATGATTTTTAGCTTGATTTCACACTACTTTTCGAGCTCTACAATCCTGGCATTTCGGATTTTGATTTCCGAACTCGTGGCTAGTAGGTCTCGTTTCACCAAGTTAGCCGCGAAATGTGGTTTCTTTACGTAAACGGTTTTATGAATATCCTTTGACTCCGAGTTCTGAATTCGGTGATTTTTAGCTTGATTTCACACTACTTTTCGAGCATTACAATCCTGGCGTTTCGGATTTTGATTTCAGAACTCGTGGCTAGTAGGTCTCGTTTCACCTAGTTAGCCGCGAAATGTGGTTTCTTTACGTATAACGGTTTTATGAATATCTAATGACTCCGAGTTCTGAATTCGGTGATTTTTAACTTGATTTCACACTACTTTTTGAGCATTACAATCCTGGCATTTCGGATTTTGATTTCAGAACTCGTGGCTAGTAGGTCTCATTTCACCTAGTTAGCCGCAAAATTTGGTTTCTTTACGTAAACGGTTTAATGAATATCCGTTGACTCCGAGTTCTGAATTCGGTGATTTTTAGCTTGATTTCACACTACCTTTCGAGCTCTAAAATCTTGGGGTTTAGGATTTTGATTTCAGAACTCGTGGCTAGTACGTCTCGTTTCACCTAGTTAGCCGCGAAATGTGGTTTCTTTACGTAAACGGTTTTATGAATATCCGCTGACTCCGAGTTCTGAATTCGGTGATTTTTAGCTTGATTTCACACTACTTTTTGAGCTCTACAATCCTGGCATTTCGGATTTTGATTTCAGAACTCGTGGCTAGTAGGTCTCGTTTCAGCTAGTTAGCCGCGAAATGTGGTTTCTTTACATAAACTGTTTTATGAATATCCGTTGACTCCGAGTTCTGAATTCGGTGATTTTTAGCTTGATTTCACACTACCTTTCGAGATCTACAATCATGCCGTTTAGGATTTTGATTTCAGAACTCGTGGCTAGTACGTCTCGTTTCACCTAGTTACCCGCGAAATGTGGTTTCTTTACGTAAACGGTTTTATGAATATCCGTTGACTCCGAGTTCTGAATTCTGTGATTTTAGCTTGATTTCACACTACCTTTCGAGCTCTACAATCCTGGTGTTTAGGATTTTGATTTCAGAACTCGTGGCTAGTAGGTCTCGTTTCACCTAGTTAGCCGCGAAATGTGGTTTCTTTACGTAAACAGTTTTATGAATATCCTTTGACTCCGAGTACTGAATTCGGTGATTTTTAGCTTGATTTAACACTACCTTTCGAGCTCTACAACCCGGATTTTCGGTTTTTGATTTCCGAACTCGTGGCTTGTAGGTCTCATTTCACCTAGTTAGCCACGAAATATGGTTTCTTTACGTAAATGGTTTTATGAATATCCATTGACTCCGAGTTCTGAATTCGTTGATTTTTAGCTTGATTTCACACTACCATTCGAGCTCTACAATCCCGGATTTTCGGTTTTTGATTTCCGAACTCGTGGCTTGTAGGTCTCGTTTCACCTAGTTAGCCACGAAATATGGTTTCTTTACGTAAACGGTTTTATGAATATCCGTTGACACCGATTTCTGAATTCGTTGATTTTTAGCTTGATTTCACACTACCTTTCGAGCATTACAATCCTGGCATTTCGGATTTTGATTTCAGAACTCGTGGCTAGTAGTTCTCGTTTCACCTAGTTAGCCGCGAAATGTGGTTTCTTTAGGTAAACGCTTTTATGAATATCCGTTGACTCCGAGTTCTGAATTCGGTGATTTTTAGCTTGATTTCACACTACTTTTTGAGCTCTACAATCCTGGCATTTCGGATTTTGATTTCAGAACTCATGGCTAGTATGTCTCGTTTCACCTAGTTAGCCGCGAAATGTGGTTTCTTTACGTAAACGGTTTTATGAATATCCTTTGACTCCGAGTTCTAAATTCGGTGATTTTTAGCTTGATTTCACACTACTTTTCGAGCATTACAATCCTGGCGTTTCGGATTTTGATTTCAGAACTCGTGGCTAGTAGGTCTCGTTTCACCTAGTTAGCCGCGAAATGTGGTTTCTTTACGTAAACGGTTTTATGAATATCTGTTGACTCCGAGTTCTGAATTCGGTGATTTTTAACTTGATTTCACACTACTTTTTGAGCATTACAATCCTGGCATTTCGGATTTTGATTTCAGAACTCGTGGCTAGTAGGTCTCATTTCACCTAGTTAGCCGCAAAATTTGGTTTCTTTACGTAAACGGTTTAATGAATATCCGTTGACTCCGAGTTCTGAATTCGATGATTTTTAGCTTGATTTCACACTAATTTTCGAGCTCTACAAGCTTGGTGTTTCTAATTTTGATTTCAGAACTCGTGGCTAGTACGTCTCGTTTCACCTAGTTAGCCGCGAATTGTGGTTTCTTTACGTAAACGCTTTTATGAATATGCGTTGACTCCGAGTTTTGAATTTGGTGATTTTTAGCTTGATTTCACACTACTTTTTGAGCTCTACAATCCTGTCATTTTGGATTTTTATTTTCGAACTCGTGGATAGTAAGTCTCGTTTCACCTAGTTAGCCGCGAAATGTGGTTTCTTTACGTAAACGCTTTTATGAATATCCTTTGACTCCGAGTTCTGAATTCGGTGATTTTTAGCTTGATTTCACACTACCTTTCGAGCTCTACAATCCTGGAGTTTAGGATTTTGATTTCAGAACTCGTGGCTAGTACGTCTCGTTTCACATAGTTAGCCGCGAAATGTGTTTCTTTACGTAAACAGTTTTATGAATATCCGCTGACTCCGAGTTCTGAATTTGGTGATTTTTAGCTTGATTTCACACTACTTTTTGAGCTCTACAATCCTGGCATTTCGAATTTTGATTTCAGAACTCGTGGCTAGTAGGTCTCGTTTCAGCTAGTTAGCCGCGAAATGTGGTTTCTTTACATAAACGGTTTTATGAATATCCGTTGACTCTGAGTTCTGAATTCGGTGATTTTTAGCTTGATTTCAAACTACCATTCGAGCTCTACAATCCTGGCATTTAGGATTTTGATTTTAGAACTCGTGGCTAGTACGTCTCGTTTCGCCTAGTTAGCCGTGAAATGTGGTTTCTTTACGTAAACGGTTTTATGAATATCCGTTGACTCCGAGTTCTGAATTCGGTGATTTTTAGCTTGATTTCACACTACCTTTCGAGCTCTACAATCCTGGCGTTTAGGATTTTTATTTCAGAACTCGTGGCTAGTAGGTCCCGTTTCACCTTGTTAGCCGCGAAATGTGGTTTCTTTACGTAAACAGTTTTATGAATATCCTTTGACTCCGAGTTCTGAATTCGGTGATTTTTTGCTTGATTTCACACTACCTTTCGAGCTCTACAACCCGGATTTTCGGTTTTTGATTTCCGAACTCGTGGCTTGTAGGTCTCATTTCTGCTAGTTAGCCACGAAATATAGTTTCTTTACGTAAACGGTTTTATGAATATCTGTTGACTCCGAGTTCTGAAATCGTTGATTTTTAGCTTGATTTCACATTACCATTCGAGCTCTACAATCCCGGATTTTCGGTTTTTGATTTCCGAACTCGTGGCTTGTATGTCTCGTTTCACCTAGTTAGCCACGAAATATGGTTTCTTTACGTAAACGGTTTTATGAATATCCGTTGACTCCGAGTTCTGAATTCGGTGATTTTTAACTTGATTTCACACTACTTTTTGAGCATTACAATCCTGGCGTTTCGGATTTTGATTTCGGAACTCGTGGCTAGTAGGTCTCATTTCACCTAGTTAGCCGCAAAATTTGGTTTCTTTACGTAAACGGTTTAACGAATATCCGTTGACTCCGAGTTCTGAATTCGGTGATTTTTAGCTTGATTTCACACTACTTTTCGAGCTCTACAAGATAGGTATTTTTAATTTTGATTTCAGAACTCGTGGCTAGTACGTCTCGTTTCACCTAGTTAGCCGCGAATTGTGGTTTCTTTACGTAAACGCTTTTATGAATATGCGTTGACTCCGAGTTTTGAATTTGGTGATTTTTAGCTTGATTTCACACTACTTTTTGAGCTCTACAATCCTGTCATTTCGGATTTTTATTTTCGAACTCGTGGATAGTAAGTCTCGTTTCACCTAGTTAGCCGCGAAATGTGGTTTCTTTACGTAAACGCTTTTATGAATATCCTTTGACTCCGAGTTCTGAATTCGGTGATTTTTAGCTTGATTTCACACTACCTTTCGAGCTCTACAATCCTGGAGTTTAGGATTTTGATTTCAGAACTCGTGGCGAGTACGTCTCGTTTCACATAGTTAGCCGCGAAATGTGTTTCTTTACGTAAACAGTTTTATGAATATCCGCTGACTCCGAGTTCTGAATTCGGTGATTTTTAGCTTGATTTCACACTAGTTTTTGAGCTCTACAATCCTGGCATTTCGGATTTTGATTTCAGAACTCGTGGCTAGTAGGTCTCGTTTCAGCTAGTTAGCCGCGAAATGTGGTTTCTTTACATAAACGGTTTTATCAATATCCGTTGACTCTGAGTTCTGAATTCGGTGATTTTTAGCTTGATTTCACACTACCTTTCGAGCTCTACAATCCTGGCATTTAGGATTTTGATTTCAGAACTCGTGGCTAGTACGTCTCGTTTCACCTAGTTAGCCGCGAAATGTGGTTTCTTTACGTAAACGCTTTTATGAATATCCGTTGACTCCGAGTTCTGAATTCGATGATTTTTAGTTTGATTTCACACTACTTTTTGAGCTCTACAATCCTGGCATTTCGGATTTTGATTTCAGAACTCGTGGCTAGTACGTCTCGTTTCACCTAGTTAGCCGCGAAATGTTGTTTCTTTACGTAAACGGTTTTATGAATATCCGTTGACTCCGAGTTCTGAATTCGGTGATTTTTAGCTTGATTTCACAATACCTTTCGAGCTCTACAATCCTGGCGTTTAGGATTTTGATTTCAGAACTCGTGGCTAGTAGGTCTCGTTTCACCTAGTTAGCCGCGAAATGTGGTTTCTTTACGTAAACAGTTTTATGAATATCCTTTGACTCCGAGTTCTGAATTCAGTGATTTTTAGCTTGATTTCACACTACCTTTCGAGCTCTACAACCCGGATTTTCGGTTTTTGATTTCCGAACTCGTGGCTTGTAGGTCTCATTTCAGCTAGTTAGCCACGAAATATGGTTTCTTTACGTAAACGGTTTTATGAATATCCGTTGACTCCGAGTTCTGAAATCGTTGATTTTTAGCTTGATTTCACACTACCATTCGAGCTCTACAATCCCGGATTTTCGGTTTTTGATTTCCGAACTCGTGGCTTGTATGTCTCGTTTCACCTAGTTAGCCACGAAATATGGTTTCTTTACGTAAACGGTTTTATGAATATCCGTTGACTCCGATTTCTGTATTCGTTGATTTTTAGCTTGATTTCACACTACCTTTCGAGCATTACAATCCTGGAATTTCGGATTTTGATTTCAGAACTCGTGGCTAGTAGTTCTCGTTTCACCTAGTTAGCCGCGAAATGTGGTTTCTTTACGTAAACGGTTTTATGAATATCCGTTGACTCCGAGTTCTGAATTCGGTGATTTTTAGCTTAATTTCACACTACTTTTCGAGCATTACAATCCTGGCGTTTCGGATTTTGATTTCAGAACTCGTGGCTAGTGGGTCTCGTTTCACCTAGTTAGCCGCGAAATGTGGTTTCTTTACGTAAACGGTTTTATGAATATCCGTTGACTCCGAGTTCTGAATTCGGTGATTTTTAGCTTGATTTAACACTAATTTTCGAGCTCTAAAATCCTGGGATTTCTGTTTTTCATTTGAAAACTCGTGGCTAGTAGGTCTCGTTTCACCTAGTTAGCCGTGAAATGTGGTTTCTTTACGTAAACGGTTTTATGAATATCCGTTGACTCCGAGTTCTGAAATCATTGATTTTTAGCTTGATTTCACACTACCATTCGAGCTCTACAATCCCGGATTTTCGGTTTTTGATTTCCGAACTCGTGGCTTGTATGTCTCGTTTCACCTAGTTAGCCACGAAATATGGTTTCTTTACGTAAACGGTTTTATGAATATCCGTTGACTCCGAGTTCTGAATTCGGTGATTTTTAACTTGATTTCACACTACTTTTTGAGCATTACAATCCTGGCGTTTCGGATTTTGATTTCAGAACTCGTGGCTAGTAGGTCTCATTTCACCTAGTTAGCCGCAAAATTTGGTTTTTTTACGTAAACGGTTTAATGAATATCCGTTGACTCCGAGTTCTGAATTCGGTGATTTTTAGCTTGATTTCACACTACTTTTCGAGCTCTACAAGCTTGGTATTTTTAATTTTGATTTCAGAACTCGTGGCTAGTACGTCTCGTTTCACCTAGTTAGCCGCGAATTGTGGTTTCTTTACGTAAACGCTTTTATGAATATCCTTTGACTCCGAGTTCTGAATTCGGTGATTTTTAGCTTGATTTCACACTGCCTTTCGAGCTCTACAATCCTGTAGTTTAGGATTTTGATTTCAGAACTCGTGGCTAGTACGTCTCGTTTCACATAGTTAGCCGCGAAATGTGTTTCTTTACGTAAACAGTTTTATGAATATCCGCTGACTCCGAGTTCTGAATTCGGTGATTTTTAGCTTGATTTCACACTACTTTTTGAGCTCTACAATCCTGGCATTTCGGATTTTGATTTCAGAAGTCGTGGCTAGTAGGTCTCGTTTCAGCTAGTTAGCCGCGAAATGTGGTTTCTTTACATAAACGGTTTTATGAATATCCGTTGACTCTGAGTTCTGAATTCGGTGATTTTTAGCTTGATTTCACACTACCTTTCGAGCTCTACAATCCTGGCATTTAGGATTTTGATTTCAGAACTCGTGGCTAGTACGTCTCGTTTCACCTAGTTAGCCGCGAAATGTGGTTTCTTTACGTAAACGGTTTTATGAATATCCGTTGACTCCGAGTTCTGAATTCGGTGATTTTTAGCTTGATTTCACAATACCTTTCGAGCTCTACAATCCTGGCGTTTAGGATTTTGATTTCAGAACTCATGGCTAGTAGGTCTCGTTTCACCTAGTTAGCCGCGAAATGTGGTTTCTTTACGTAAACAGTTTTATGAATATCCTTTGACTCCGAGTTCCGAATTCAGTGATTTTTAGCTTGATTTCACACTACCTTTCGAGCTCTACAACCCGGATTTTCGGTTTTTGATTTCCGAACTCGTGGCTTGTAGGTCTCATTTCAGCTAGTTAGCCACGAAATATGGTTTCTTTACGTAAACGGTTTTATGAATATCCGTTGACTCCGAGTTCTGAAATCGTTGATTTTTAGCTTGATTTCACACTACCATTCGAGCTCTACAATCCCGGATTTTCGGTTTTTGATTTCCGAACTCGTGGCTTGTATGTCTCGTTTCACCTAGTTAGCCACGAAATATGGTTTCTTTACGTAAACGGTTTTATGAATATCCGTTGACTCCGATTTCTGTATTCGTTGATTTTTAGCTTGATTTCACACTACCTTTCGAGCATTACAATCCTGGCATTTCGGATTTTGATTTCAGAACTCGTGGCTAGTAGTTCTCGTTTCACCTAGTTAGCCGCGAAATGTGGTTTCTTTACGTAAACGGTTTTATGAATATCCGTTGACTCCGAGTTCTGAATTCGGTGATTTTTAACTTGATTTCACACTACTTTTCGAGCATTACAATCCTGGCGTTTCGGATTTTGATTTCAGAACACGTGGCTAGTGGGTCTCGTTTCACCTAGTTAGACGCGAAATGTGGTTTCTTTACGTAAACGGTTTTATGAATATCCGTTGACTCCGAGTTCTGAATTCGGTGATTTTTAGCTTGATTTAACACTAATTTTCGAGCTCTAAAATCCTGGGATTTCTGTTTTTCATTTGAAATCTCGTGGCTAGTAGGTCTCGTTTCACCTAGTTAGCCGTGAAATGTGGTTTTTTTTACGTAAACGGTTTTATGAATATCCGTTGACTCCGAGTTCTGAATTCGATGATTTTTAGCTTGATTTCACACTACTTTTCGAGCTCTACAATCCTGGCATTTCGGATTTTGATTTCCGAACTCGTGGCTAGTAGGTCTCGTTTCACCTAGTTAGCCGCGAAATGTGGTTTCTTTACGTAAACGCTTTTATGAATATCCGCTGACTCCGAGTTCTGAATTCGGTGATTTTTAGCTTGATTTCACATTACTTTTCGAGCTCTACAATCCTGGTATTTCGGATTTTGATTTTAGAACCCGTGGCTAGTAGGTCTCGTTTCAGCTAGTTAGCCGCGAAATGTGATTTCTTTACGTAAACGGTTTTATGAATATCTGTTGACTCTGAGTTCTGAATTCGTTGATTTTTAGCTTGATTTCACACTACCATTCGAGCTCTACAATCTCGGATTTTTGGTTTTTGATTTCCGAACTCGTGGCTTGTATGTCTCGTTTCACCTAGTTAGCCACGAAATTTGGTTTCTTTACGTAAACGGTTTTATGAATATCCGTTGACTCCGATTTCTGAATTCGGTGATTTTTAGCTTGATTTCACACAACTTTTTGAGCTCTACAATCCTGGCCTTTCCGATTTTGATTTCAAAACTCGTGGCTAGTAGGTCTCGTTTCACCTAGTTAGCCGCGAAATGTGGTTTCTTTATGTAAACGTTTTTATGAATATCCTTTGACTCCGAGTTCTGAATTCGTTGATTTTTAGCTTGATTTCACACTACTTTTCGAGCATTACAAACCTGGCGTTTCGGATTTATATTTCAGAACTCGTAGCTAGTAGGTCTCGTTTCACCTAGTTAGCCGCGAAATGTGTTTTCTCTACGTAAACGGTTTTATGAATATCCGTTGACTCCGAGTTCTGAATTCTGTAATTTTTAGCTTGATTTCACACTACTTTTTGAGCATTACAACCCTGGCGTTTTGGATTTAGATTTCAGAACTCGTGGCTAGTAGGTCTCATTTCACCTAGTTAGCCGCGAAATGTGGTTTCTTTACGTAAACGGTTTTATGAATATCCGTTGACTCCGAGTTCTGAATTCGGTGATTTTTAGCTTGATTTCACAATACCTTTCGAGCTCTACAATCCTGGCGTTTAGGATTTTGATTTCAGAACTCGTGGCTAGTGGGTCTCGTTTCACCTAGTTAGCCGCGAAATGTGGTTTCTTTACGTAAACGGTTTTATGAATATCCGTTGACTCCGAGTTCTGAATTCGGTGATTTTTAGCTTGATTTAACACTAATTTTCGAGCTCTAAAATCCTGGGATTTCTTTTTTTCATTTGAAAAGTCGTGGCTAGTAGGTCTCGTTTCACCTAGTTAGCCGTGAAATGTGGTTTCTTTACGTAAACGGTTTTATGAATATCCGTTGACTCCGAGTTCTGAATTCGATGATTTTTAGCTTGATTTCACACTACCTTTCGAGCTCTACAATCCTGGCATTTAGGATTTTGATTTCAGAACTCGTGGCTAGTACGTCTCGTTTCACCTAGTTAGCCGCGAAATGTGGTTTCTTTACGTAAACGGTTTTATGAATATCCGTTGACTCCGAGTTCTGAATTCGGTGATTTTTAGCTTGATTTCACACTACCCTTCGAGCTCTACAATCCTGGCGTTTAGGATTTTTATTTCAGAACTCGTGGCTAGTAGGTCTCGTTTCACCTAGTTAGCCGCGAAATGTGGTTTCTTTACGTAAACAGTTTTATGAATATCCTTTGACTCCGAGTTCTGAATTCAGTGATTTTTAGCTTGATTTCACACTACCTTTCGAGCTCTACAACCCGGATTTTCGGTTTTTGATTTCCGAACTCGTGGCTTGTAGGTCTCGTTTCACCTAGTTAGCCACGAAATATGGTTTCTTTACGTAAACGGTTTTATGAATATTCGTTGACTCCGATTTCTGTATTCGTTGATTTTTAGCTTGATTTCACACTACCTTTCGAGCATTACAATCCTGGCATTTCGGATTTTGATTTCAGAACTCGTGGCTAGTAGTTCTCGTTTCACCTAGTTAGCCGCGAAATGTGGTTTCTTTACGTAAACGGTTTTATGAATATCCGTTGACTCCGAGTTCTGAATTCGGTGATTTTTAGCTTGATTTCACACTACTTTTCGAGCATTACAATCCTGGCGTTTCGGATTTTGATTTCAGAACTCGTGGCTAGTGGGTCTCGTTTCACCTAGTTAGCCGCGAAATGTGGTTTCTTTACGTAAACGCTTTTATGAATATCCGCTGACTCCGAGTTCTGAATTCGGTGATTTTTAGCTTGATTTCACATTACTTTTCGAGCTCTACAATCCTGGCATTTCGGATTTTGATTTGAGAACTCGTGGCTAGTAGGTCTCGTTTCAGCTAGTTAGCCGCGAAATCTGATTTCTTTACGTAAACGGTTTTATGAATATCTGTTGACTCCGAGTTCTGAATTCGTTGATTTTTAGCTTGATTTCACACTACAATTCGAGCTCTACAATCCCGGATTTTTGGTTTTTGATTTCCGAACTCGTGGCTAGTAGGTCTCGTTTCACCTAGTTAGCCGCGAAATGTGTTTTCTCTACGTAAACGGTTTTATGAATATCCGTTGACTCCGAGTTCTGAATTCGGTGATTTTTAGCTTGATTTCACACTACTTTTCGAGCATTACAATCCTGGCGTTTCGGATTTTGATTTCAGAACTCGTGGCTAGTGGGTCTCGTTTCACCTAGTTAGCCGCGAAATGTGGTTTCTTTACGTAAACGCTTTTATGAATATCCGTTGACTCCGAGTTCTGAATTCAGTGATTTTTAGCTTGATTTCACACTACTTTTCGAGCTCTAAAATCCTGGGATTTCTGTTTTTCATTTGAAAACTCGTGGCTAGTAGGTCTCGTTTCACCTAGTTAGCCGTGAAATGTGGTTTCTTTACGTAAACGGTTTTATGAATATCCGTTGACTCCGAGTTCTGAATTCGATGATTTTTAGCTTGATTTCACACTACTTTTCGAGCTCTACAATCCTGGCATTTCGGATTTTGATTTCCGAACTCGTGGCTAGTAGGTCTTGTTTCACCTAGTTAGCCGCGAAATGTGGTTTCTTTACGTAAACGCTTTTATGAATATCCGCTGACTCCGAGTTCTGAATTCGGTGATTTTTAGCTTGATTTCACATTACTTTTCGAGCTCTACAATCCTGGCATTTCGGATTTTGATTTGAGAACTCGTGGCTAGTAGGTCTCGTTTCAGCTAGTTAGCCGCGAAATGTGATTTCTTTACGTAAACGGTTTTATGAATATCTGTTGACTCCGAGTTCTGAATTCGTTGATTTTTAGCTTGATTTCACACTACAATTCGAGCTCTACAATCCCGGATTTTTGGTTTTTGATTTCCGAACTCGTGGCTAGTAGGTCTCGTTTCACCTAGTTAGCCGCGAAATGTGTTTTCTCTACGTAAACGGTTTTATGAATATCCGTTGACTCCGAGTTCTGAATTCTGTGATTTTTAGCTTGATTTCACACTACTTTTCGAGCATTACAACCCTGGCGTTTTGGATTTAGATTTCAGAACTCGTGGCTAGTAGGTCTCATTTCACCTAGTTAGCCGCGAAATGTGGTTTCTTTACGTAAACGGTTTTATGAATATCCGTTGACTCCGAGTTCTGAATTCGGTGATTTTTAGCTTGATTTCACAATACCTTTCGAGCTCTACAATCCTGGCGTTTAGGATTTTGATTTCAGAACTCGTGGCTAGTAGGTCTCGTTTCACCTAGTTAGCCGCGAAATGTGGTTTCTTTACGTAAACGGTTTTATGAATATCCTTTGACTCCGAGTTCTGAATTCGGTGATTTTTAGCTTGATTTAACACTACTTTTCGAGCATTACAATACTGGCGTTTCAGATTTTGATTTCAGAACTCGTAGCTAGTAGGTCTCGTTTCACCTAGTTGGCCGCGAAATGTGTTTTCTTTACGTAAACGGTTTTATGAATATCCGTTGACTTCGAGTTCTGAATTCGGTGATTTTTATCTTGATTTCACACCAATTTTCGAGCTCTACAGTCCTGGCATTTCGGATTTTGATTTCCGAACTCGTGACTAGTAGGTCTCGTTTCACCTAGTTAGCCGCGAAATGTGGTTTCTTTACGTAAACGCTTTTATGAATATCCCTTGACTCCGAGTTCTGAATTCGGTGATTTTTAGCTTGATTTCACACTACTTTTCGAGCTCTACAATCCTGCCATTTCGGATTTTGATTTCAGAACTCGTGGCTAGTAGGTCACGTTTCAGCAAGTTAGCCGCGAAATGTGGTTTCTTTACGTAAACGGTTTTATGAATATCCGTTGACTCCGAGTTCTGAATTCGGTGATTTTTAGCTTGATTTCACACTACCCTTCGAGCTCTACAATCCTGGCGTTTAGGATTTTTATTTCAGAACTCGTGGCTAGTAGGTCTCGTTTCACCTAGTTAGCCGCGAAATGTGGTTTCTTTACGTAAACAGTTTTATGAATATCCTTTGACTCCGAGTTCTGAATTCAGTGATTTTTAGCTTGATTTCACACTACCTTTCGAGCTCTACAACCCGGATTTTCGGTTTTTGATTTACGAACTCGTGGCTTGTAGGTCTCGTTTCACCTAGTTAGCCACGAAATATGGTTTCTTTACGTAAACGGTTTTATGAATATTCGTTGACTCCGATTTCTGTATTTGTTGATTTTTAGCTTGATTTCACACTACCTTTCGAGCATTACAATCCTGGCATTTCGGATTTTGATTTCAGAACTAGTGGCTAGTAGTTCTCGTTTCACCTAGTTAGCCGCGAAATGTGGTTTCTTTACGTAAACGGTTTTATGAATATCCGTTGACTCCGAGTTCTGAATTCGGTGATTTTCAGCTTGATTTCACACTACTTTTCGAGCATTACAATCCTGGCGTTTCGGATTTTGATTTCAGAACTCGTGGCTAGTGGGTCTCGTTTCACCTAGTTAGCCGCGAAATGTGGTTTCTTTACGTAAACGGTTTTATGAATATCCGTTGACTCCGAGTTCTGAATTCAGTGATTTTTAGCTTGATTTAACACTAATTTTCGAGCTCTAAAATCCTGGGATTTCTGTTTTTCATTTGAAAACTCGTGGCTAGTAGGTCTCGTTTCACCTAGTTAGCCGTGAAATGTGGTTTCTTTACGTAAACGGTTTTATGAATATCCGTTGACTCCGAGTTCTGAATTCGATGATTTTTAGCTTGATTTCACACTACTTTTCGAGCTCTACAATCCTGGCATTTCGGATTTTGATTTCCGAACTCGTGGCTAGTAGGTCTTGTTTCACCTAGTTAGCCGCGAAATGTGGTTTCTTTACGTAAACGCTTTTATGAATATCCGCTGACTCCGAGTTCTGAATTCGGTGATTTTTAGCTTGATTTCACATTACTTTTCGAGCTCTACAATCCTGGCATTTCGGATTTTGATTTGAGAACTCGTGGCTAGTAGGTCTCGTTTCAGCTAGTTAGCCGCGAAATGTGATTTCTTTACGTAAACGGTTTTATGAATATCTGTTGACTCCGAGTTCTGAATTCGTTGATTTTTAGCTTGATTTCACACTACCATTCGAGCTCTACAATCCCGGATTTTTGGTTTTTGATTTCCGAACTCGTGGCTAGTAGGTCTCGTTTCACCTAGTTAGCCGCGAAATGTGTTTTCTCTACGTAAACGGTTTTATGAATATCCGTTGACTCCGAGTTCTGAATTCTGTGATTTTTAGCTTGATTTCACACTACTTTTCGAGCATTACAACCCTGGCATTTTGGATTTAGATTTCAGAACTCGTGGCTAGTAGGTCTCATTTCACCTAGTTAGCCGCGAAATGTGGTTTCTTTACGTAAACGGTTTTATGAATATCCGTTGACTCCGAGTTCTGAATTCGGTGATTTTTAGCTTGATTTCACAATACCTTTCGAGCTCTACAATCCTGGCGTTTAGGATTTTGATTTCAGAACTCGTGGCTAGTAGGTCTCGTTTCACCTAGTTAGCCGCGAAATGTGGTTTCTTTACGTAAACGGTTTTATGAATATCCTTTGACTCCGAGTTCTGAATTCGGTGATTTTTAGCTTGATTTAACACTACTTTTCGAGCATTACAATCCTGGCGTTTCAGATTTTGATTTCAGAACTCGTAGCTAGTAGGTCTCGTTTCACCTAGTTGGCCGCGAAATGTGTTTTCTTTACGTAAACGGTTTTATGAATATCCGTTGACTTCGAGTTCTGAATTCGGTGATTTTTATCTTGATTTCACACCAATTTTCGAGCTCTACAGTCCTGGCATTTCGGATTTTGATTTCCG
Organism: Euonymus europaeus; assembly: GCA_963580455.1. Taxonomy (NCBI): domain Eukaryota; kingdom Viridiplantae; phylum Streptophyta; class Magnoliopsida; order Celastrales; family Celastraceae; genus Euonymus; species Euonymus europaeus. The sequence continues at coordinate 2,709,347 of OY756962.1, forward strand.
AACTCGTGACTAGTAGGTCTCGTTTCACCTAGTTAGCCGCGAAATGTGGTTTCTTTACGTAAACGCTTTTATGAATATCCCTTGACTCCGAGTTCTGAATTCGGTGATTTTTAGCTTGATTTCACACTACTTTTCGAGCTCTACAATCCTGCCATTTCGGATTTTGATTTCAGAACTCGTGGCTAGTAGGTCTCGTTTCAGCAAGTTAGCCGCGAAATGTGATTTCTTTACGTAAACGGTTTTATGAATATCCGTTGACTCCGAGTTCTGAATTCGTTAATTTTTAGCTTGATTTCACACTACCATTTGAGCTCTACAATCTCGGATTTTCGGTTTTTGATTTCCGAACTCGTGGCTTGTAGGTCTCGTTTCACCTAGTTAGCCACGAAATATGGTTTCTTTACGTAAACGGTTTTATGAATATCCTTTGACTCCGAGTTCTGAATTCAGTGATTTTTAGCTTGATTTCACACTACCTTTCGAGCTCTACAACCCGGATTTTCGGTTTTTGATTTACGAACTCGTGGCTTGTAGGTCTCGTTTCACCTAGTTAGCCACGAAATATGGTTTCTTTACGTAAACGGTTTTATGAATATTCGTTGACTCCGATTTCTGTATTTGTTGATTTTTAGCTTGATTTCACACTACCTTTCGAGCATTACAATCCTGGCATTTCGGATTTTGATTTCAGAACTCGTGGCTAGTAGTTCTCGTTTCACCTAGTTAGCCGCGAAATGTGGTTTCTTTACGTAAACGGTTTTATGAATATCCGTTGACTCCGAGTTCTGAATTCGGTGATTTTCAGCTTGATTTCACACTACTTTTCGAGCATTACAATCCTGCCGTTTCGGATTTTGATTTCAGAACTCGTGGCTAGTGGGTCTCGTTTCACCTAGTTAGCCGCGAAATGTGGTTTCTTTACGTAAACGGTTTTATGAATATCCGTTGACTCCGAGTTCTGAATTCAGTGATTTTTAGCTTGATTTAACACTAATTTTCGAGCTCTAAAATCCTGGGATTTCTGTTTTTCATTTGAAAACTCGTGGCTAGTAGGTCTCGTTTCACCTAGTTAGCCGCGAAATGTGGTTTCTTTACGTAAACGGTTTTATGAATATCCGTTGACTCCGAGTTCTGAATTCGATGATTTTTAGCTTGATTTCACACTACTTTTCGAGCTCTACAATCCTGGCATTTCGGATTTTGATTTCCGAACTCGTGGCTAGTAGGTCTTGTTTCACCTAGTTAGTCGCGAAATGTGGTTTCTTTACGTAAACGCTTTTATGAATATCCGCTGACTCCGAGTTCTGAATTCGGTGATTTTTAGCTTGATTTCACATTACTTTTCGAGCTCTACAATCTTGGCATTTCGGATTTTGATTTGAGAACTCGTGGCTAGTAGGTCTCGTTTCAGCTAGTTAGCCGCGAAATGTGATTTCTTTACGTAAACGGTTTTATGAATATCTGTTGACTCCGAGTTCTGAATTCGTTGATTTTTAGCTTGATTTCACACTACCATTCGAGCTCTACAATCCCGGATTTTTGGTTTTTGATTTCCGAACTCGTGGCTTGTAGGTCTCGTTTCACCTAGTTAGCCGCGAAATGTGTTTTCTCTACGTAAACGGTTTTATGAATATCCGTTGACTCCGAGTTCTGAATTCTGTGATTTTTAGCTTGATTTCACACTACTTTTCGAGCATTACAACCCTGGCGTTTTGGATTTAGATTTCAGAACTCGTGGCTAGTAGGTCTCATTTCACCTAGTTAGCCGCGAAATGTGGTTTCTTTACGTAAACGGTTTTATGAATATCCGTTGACTCCGAGTTCTGAATTCGGTGATTTTTAGCTTGATTTCACAATACCTTTCGAGCTCTACAATCCTGGCGTTTAGGATTTTGATTTCAGAACTCGTGGCTAGTAGGTCTCGTTTCACCTAGTTAGCCGCGAAATGTGGTTTCTTTACGTAAACGGTTTTATGAATATCCTTTGACTCCGAGTTCTGAATTCGGTGATTTTTAGCTTGATTTAACACTACTTTTCGAGCATTACAATCCTGGCGTTTCAGATTTTGATTTCAGAACTCGTAGCTAGTAGGTCTCGTTTCACCTAGTTGGCCGCGAAATGTGTTTTCTTTACGTAAACGGTTTTATGAATATCCGTTGACTTCGAGTTCTGAATTCGGTGATTTTTATCTTGATTTCACACCAATTTTCGAGCTCTACAGTCCTGGCATTTCGGATTTTGATTTCCGAACTCGTGACTAGTAGGTCTCGTTTCACCTAGTTAGCCGCGAAATGTGGTTTCTTTACGTAAACGCTTTTATGAATATCCCTTGACTCCGAGTTCTGAATTCGGTGATTTTTAGCTTGATTTCACACAACTTTTCGAGCTCTACAATCCTGCCATTTCGGATTTTGATTTCAGAACTCGTGGCTAGTAGGTCTCGTTTCAGCAAGTTAGCCGCGAAATGTGATTTCTTTACGTAAACGGTTTTATGAATATCCGTTGACTCCGAGTTCTGAATTCGTTAATTTTTAGCTTGATTTCACACTACCATTTGAGCTCTACAATCTCGGATTTTCGGTTTTTGATTTCCGAACTCGTGGCTTGTAGGTCTCATTTCACCTAGTTAGCCACGAAATATGGTTTCTTTACGTAAACGGTTTTATGAATATCCGTTGACTCCGATTTATGAATTCGGTGATTTTTAGCTTGATTTTACACTACTTTTCGAGCTCTACAATCCTGGCTTTTCAGATTTTGATTTCAGAACTCGTGGCTAGTAGGTCTCGTTTCACCTAGTTAGCCGCGAAATGTGGTTTCTTTATGTAAACGGTTTAATGAATATCCGTTGACTCCGAGTTCTGAATTCGGTGATTTTTAGCTTGATTTCACACTACTTTTCGAGCATTACAACCCTGGCGTTTCGGATTTTTATTTCAGAACTCGTGGCTAGTTGGTCTCGTTTCACCTAGTTAGCCTCGAAATGTGGTTTCTTTACGTAAACGATTTTATGAATATCCGTTGACTCCGAGTTCTGAATTCGGTGATTTTTAGCTTGATTTCACACTACTTTTCGAGCTCTACAATCCTGGCATTTCGGATTTTGATTTCAGAACTCGTGGCTAGTAGGTCTCGTTTCAGCTAGTTAGCCGCGAAATGTGATTTATTTACGTAAACGGTTTTATGAATATCCGTTGACTCCGAGTTCTGAATTCGTCGATTTTTAGCTTGATTTCACACTACCATTCGAGCTCTACAAGCCTGGCCTTTCCGATTTTGATTTCAGAACTCGTGGCTAGTAGGTCTCGTTTCACCTATTTAGCCGCGAAATGTGGTTTCTTTATGTAAACGTTTTTTTGAATATCCTTTAACTCCGAGTTCTGAATTCGTTGATTTTTAGCTTGATTTCACACTACTTTTCGAGCATTACAAACCTGGCGTTTCGGATTTAGATTTCAGAACTCGTAGCTAGTAGGTCTCGTTTCACCAAGTTAGCCGCGAAATGTGTTTTCTTTACGTAAACGGTTCTATGAATATCCGTTGACTCCGAGTTCTGAATTCTGTGATTTTTAGCTTGATTTCACACTACTTTTCGAGAATTACTACCCTGGAGTTTTGGATTTAGATTTCAGAACTCGTGGCTAGTAGGTCTCATTTCACATAGTTAGCCGCGAAATGTGGTTTCTTTACGTAAACGGTTTTATGAATATCCGTTGACTCTGAGTTCTGAATTCGGTGATTTTTAGCTTGATTTCACAATACCTTTCGAGCTCTACAATCCTGGCATTTAGGATTTTGATTTCAGAACTCGTGGCTAGTAGGTCTCGTTTCACCTAGTTAGCCGCGAAATGTGGTTTCTTTACGTAAACGGTTTTATGAATATCCTTTGACTCCGAGTTCTGAATTCGGTGATTTTTAGCTTGATTTAACACTACTTTTCGAGCATTACAATCCTGGCGTTTCAGATTTTGATTTCAGAACTCGTAGCTAGTAGGTCTCGTTTCACCTAGTTGGCCGCGAAATGTGTTTTCTTTACGTAAACGGTTTTATGAATATCTGTTGACTTCGAGTTCTGAATTCGGTGATTTTTATCTTGATTTCACACCAATTTTCGAGCTCTACAATTCTGGCATTTCGGATTTTGATTTCCGAACTCGTGACTAGTAGGTCTCGTTTCACCTAGTTAGCCGCGAAATGTAGTTTCTTTACGTAAACGCTTTTATGAATATCCCTTGACTCTGAGTTCTGAATACGGTGATTTTTAGCTTGATTTTACACTACTTTTCGAGCTCTATAATCCTGGCATTTCGGATTTTGATTTCCGAACTCGTGGCTTGTAGGTCTCGTTTCACCTAGTTAGCCACGAAATATGGTTTCTTTACGTAAACGGTTTTATGAATATCCGTTGACTCCGATTTATGAATTCGGTGATTTTTAGCTTGATTTCACACTACTTTTCGAGCTCTACAATCCTGGCTTTTCCAATTTTGATTTCAGAACTCGTGGCTAGTAGGTCTCGTTTCACCTAGTTTGCCGCGAAATGTGGTTTCTTTATGTAAACGGTTTTATGAATATCCTTTGACTCCGAGTTCTGAATTCGGTGATTTTTAGCTTGATTTCACACTACTTTTCGAGCATTACAACCCTGGCGTTTCGGATTTTGATTTCAGAACTCGTGGCTAGTAGGTCTCGTTTCGCCTAGTTAGCCTCGAAATGTGGTTTCTTTACGTAAACGGTTTTATGAATATCCGGAGACTCCGAGTTCTGAATTCGGTGATTTTTAGCTTGATTTCACACTACTTTTCGAGCTCTACAATCCTGGCATTTCGGATTTTGATTTCAGAACACGTGGCTAGTAGGTCTCGTTTCAGCTAGTTAGCCGCGAAATGTGATTTCTTTACGTAAACGGTTTTATGAATATCCGTTGACTCCGAGTTCTGAATTCGTTGATTTTTAGCTTGATTTCACACTACCATTCGAGCTCTACAATCTCGGATTTTCGGTTTTTGATTTCCGAACTCGTGGCTTGTAGGTCTCGTTTCACCTAGTTAGCCACGAAATATGGTTTCTTTACGTAAACGGTTTTATGAATATCCGTTGACTCCGATTTCTGAATTCGGTGATTTTTAGCTTGATTTTACACTACTTTATGAGCTCCACAATCCTGGCTTTTCCGATTTTGATTTCAGAACTCGTGGCTAGTAGGTCTCGTTTCACCTAGTTAGCCGCGAAATATGGTTTCTTTAGGTAAACGGTTTTATGAATATCCTTTGACTCCGAGTTCTGAATTCGGTGATTTTTAGCTTGATTTCACACTACTTTTCGAGCATCACAACCCTGGCGTTTCGGATTTTGATTTCAGAACTCGTGGCTAGTAGGTCTCGTTTCACCTAGTTAGCCTCGAAATGTGGTTTCTTTACGTAAACGGTTTTATGAATATCCTTTGACTACGAGTTCTGAATTCGGTGATTTTTAGCTTGATTTCACAATACCTTTCGAGCTCTACAATCCTGGTGTTTAGGATTGTGATTTCAGAACTCGTGGCTAGTAGGTCTCGTTTCACCTAGTTAGCCGCGAAATTTGGTTTCTTTACGTAAACGGTTTTATGAATATCCTTTGACTCCGAGTTCTGAATTCGGTGATTTTTAGCTTGATTTAACACTACTTTCGGGCATTACAATCCTGGCGTTTCGGATTTTGATTTCAGAACTCGTGGCTAGTAGGTCTCGTTTCACCTAGTTAGCCGCGAAATGTGGTTTCTTTACGTAAACGGTTTTATGATTATCCGTTGACTCCGAGTTCTGAATTCTGTGATTTTTAGCTTGATTTCACACCAATTTTCGAGCTCTACAATCCTGGCCTTTCTGATTTTTAATTCAGAACTCGTGGCTAGTGGGTCTCGTTTCACCTAGTTAGCCGCGAAATGTGATTTCTTTACGTAAACGGTTTTAAGAATATCCGTTGACTCCGAGTTCTGAATTCGGTGATTTTTAGCTTGATTTAACACTAATTTCCGAGCTCTACAATCTTGGCATTTCAGTTTTTCATTTCAAAACTCGTGGCTAGTAGGTCTCGTTTCACCTAGTTAGCCGCGAAATGTGGTTTCTTTACGTAAACGGTTTTATGAATATCCGTTGACTCCGAGTTCTGAATTCTGTGATTTTTAGCTTGATTTCACACTACTTTTCGTGCATTACAATCCTGGAGTTTCGGATTTTGATTTCAGAACTCGTGGCTAGTGGGTCTCGTTTCACCTAGTTAGCCGCGAAATGTGGTTTCTTTACGTAAACGGTTTTATGAATATCCGTTGACTCCGAGTTCTGAATTCGGTGATTTTTAGCTTGATTTCACAATACCTTTCGAGCTCTACAATCCTGGCATTTAGGATTTTGATTTCAGAACTCGTGGCTAGTAGGTCTCGTTTCACCTAGTTAGCCGCGAAATGTGGTTTCTTTATGTAAACGTTTTTATGAATATCCTTTGACTCCGAGTTCTGAATTCGTTGATTTTTAGCTTGATTTCACACTACTTGTCGAGCATTACAAACCTGGCGTTTCGGATTTAGATTTCAGAACTCGTAGCTAGTAGGTCTCGTTTCCCCTAGTTAGCCGCGAAATGTATTTTCTTTACGTAAACGGTTTTATGAATATCCGTTGACTCCGAGTTCTGAATTCTGTGATTTTTAGCTTGATTTCACACTACTTTTCGAGAATTACAACCCTGGAGTTTTGGATTTAGATTTCAGAACTCGTGGCTAGTAGGTCTCATTTCACCTAGTTAGCCGCGAAATGTGGTTTCTTTACGTAAACGGTTTTATGAATATCCGTTGACTCCGAGTTCTGAATTCGGTGATTTTTAGCTTGATTTCACACTACTTTTCGAGCTCTACAATCCTGGCATTTCGGATTTTGATTTCAGAACACGTGGCTAGTAGGTCTCGTTTCAGCTAGTTAGCCGCGAAATGTGATTTCTTTACGTAAACGGTTTTATGAATATCCGTTGACTCCGAGTTCTGAATTCGTTGATTTTTAGCTTGATTTCACACTACCATTCGAGCTCTACAATCTCGGATTTTCGGTTTTTGATTTCCGAACTCGTGGCTTGTAGGTCTCGTTTCACCTAGTTAGCCACGAAATATGGTTTCTTTACGTAAACGGTTTTATGAATATCCGTTGACTCCGATTTCTGAATTCGGTGATTTTTAGCTTGATTTTACACTACTTTATGAGCTCCACAATCCTGGCTTTTCCGATTTTGATTTCAGAACTCGTGGCTAGTAGGTCTCGTTTCACCTAGTTAGCCGCGAAATATGGTTTCTTTAGGTAAACGGTTTTATGAATATCCTTTGACTCCGAGTTCTGAATTCGGTGATTTTTAGCTTGATTTCACACTACTTTTCGAGCATCACAACCCTGGCGTTTCGGATTTTGATTTCAGAACTCGTGGCTAGTAGGTCTCGTTTCACCTAGTTAGCCTCGAAATGTGGTTTCTTTACGTAAACGGTTTTATGAATATCCTTTGACTACGAGTTCTGAATTCGGTGATTTTTAGCTTGATTTCACAATACCTTTCGAGCTCTACAATCCTGGTGTTTAGGATTGTGATTTCAGAACTCGTGGCTAGTAGGTCTCGTTTCACCTAGTTAGCCGCGAAATTTGGTTTCTTTACGTAAACGGTTTTATGAATATCCTTTGACTCCGAGTTCTGAATTCGGTGATTTTTAGCTTGATTTAACACTACTTTCGGGCATTACAATCCTGGCGTTTCGGATTTTGATTTCAGAACTCGTGGCTAGTAGGTCTCGTTTCACCTAGTTAGCCGCGAAATGTGGTTTCTTTACGTAAACGGTTTTATGATTATCCGTTGACTCCGAGTTCTGAATTCTGTGATTTTTAGCTTGATTTCACACCAATTTTCGAGCTCTACAATCCTGGCCTTTCTGATTTTTAATTCAGAACTCGTGGCTAGTGGGTCTCGTTTCACCTAGTTAGCCGCGAAATGTGATTTCTTTACGTAAACGGTTTTAAGAATATCCGTTGACTCCGAGTTCTGAATTCGGTGATTTTTAGCTTGATTTAACACTAATTTCCGAGCTCTACAATCTTGGCATTTCAGTTTTTCATTTCAAAACTCGTGGCTAGTAGGTCTCGTTTCACCTAGTTAGCCGCGAAATGTGGTTTCTTTACGTAAACGGTTTTATGAATATCCGTTGACTCCGAGTTCTGAATTCTGTGATTTTTAGCTTGATTTCACACTACTTTTCGAGCATTACAATCCTGGAGTTTCGGATTTTGATTTCAGAACTCGTGGCTAGTGGGTCTCGTTTCACCTAGTTAGCCGCGAAATGTGGTTTCTTTACGTAAACGGTTTTATGAATATCCGTTGACTCCGAGTTCTGAATTCGGTGATTTTTAGCTTGATTTCACAATACCTTTCGAGCTCTACAATCCTGGCATTTAGGATTTTGATTTCAGAACTCGTGGCTAGTAGGTCTCGTTTCACCTAGTTAGCCGCGAAATGTGGTTTCTTTATGTAAACGTTTTTATGAATATCCTTTGACTCCGAGTTCTGAATTCGTTGATTTTTAGCTTGATTTCACACTACTTGTCGAGCATTACAAACCTGGCGTTTCGGATTTAGATTTCAGAACTCGTAGCTAGTAGGTCTCGTTTCCCCTAGTTAGCCGCGAAATGTATTTTCTTTACGTAAACGGTTTTATGAATATCCGTTGACTCCGAGTTCTGAATTCTGTGATTTTTAGCTTGATTTCACACTACTTTTCGAGAATTACAACCCTGGAGTTTTGGATTTAGATTTCAGAACTCGTGGCTAGTAGGTCTCATTTCACCTAGTTAGCCGCGAAATGTGGTTTCTTTACGTAAACGGTTTTATGAATATCCGTTGACTCCGAGTTCTGAATTCGGTGATTTTTAGCTTGATTTCACACTACTTTTCGAGCTCTACAATCCTGGCATTTCGGATTTTGATTTCAGAACACGTGGCTAGTAGGTCTCGTTTCAGCTAGTTAGCCGCGAAATGTGATTTCTTTACGTAAACGGTTTTATGAATATCCGTTGACTCCGAGTTCTGAATTCGTTGATTTTTAGCTTGATTTCACACTACCATTCGAGCTCTACAATCTCGGATTTTCGGTTTTTGATTTCCGAACTCGTGGCTTGTAGGTCTCGTTTCACCTAGTTAGCCACGAAATATGGTTTCTTTACGTAAACGGTTTTATGAATATCCGTTGACTCCGATTTCTGAATTCGGTGATTTTTAGCTTGATTTTACACTACTTTATGAGCTCCACAATCCTGGCTTTTCCGATTTTGATTTCAGAACTCGTGGCTAGTAGGTCTCGTTTCACCTAGTTAGCCGCGAAATATGGTTTCTTTAGGTAAACGGTTTTATGAATATCCTTTGACTCCGAGTTCTGAATTCGGTGATTTTTAGCTTGATTTCACACTACTTTTCGAGCATCACAACCCTGGCGTTTCGGATTTTGATTTCAGAACTCGTGGCTAGTAGGTCTCGTTTCACCTAGTTAGCCTCGAAATGTGGTTTCTTTACGTAAACGGTTTTATGAATATCCTTTGACTACGAGTTCTGAATTCGGTGATTTTTAGCTTGATTTCACAATACCTTTCGAGCTCTACAATCCTGGTGTTTAGGATTGTGATTTCAGAACTCGTGGCTAGTAGGTCTCGTTTCACCTAGTTAGCCGCGAAATTTGGTTTCTTTACGTAAACGGTTTTATGAATATCCTTTGACTCCGAGTTCTGAATTCGGTGATTTTTAGCTTGATTTAACACTACTTTCGGGCATTACAATCCTGGCGTTTCGGATTTTGATTTCAGAACTCGTGGCTAGTAGGTCTCGTTTCACCTAGTTAGCCGCGAAATGTGGTTTCTTTACGTAAACGGTTTTATGATTATCCGTTGACTCCGAGTTCTGAATTCTGTGATTTTTAGCTTGATTTCACACCAATTTTCGAGCTCTACAATCCTGGCCTTTCTGATTTTTAATTCAGAACTCGTGGCTAGTGGGTCTCGTTTCACCTAGTTAGCCGCGAAATGTGATTTCTTTACGTAAACGGTTTTAAGAATATCCGTTGACTCCGAGTTCTGAATTCGGTGATTTTTAGCTTGATTTAACACTAATTTCCGAGCTCTACAATCTTGGCATTTCAGTTTTTCATTTCAAAACTCGTGGCTAGTAGGTCTCGTTTCACCTAGTTAGCCGCGAAATGTGGTTTCTTTACGTAAACGGTTTTATGAATATCCGTTGACTCCGAGTTCTGAATTCTGTGATTTTTAGCTTGATTTCACACTACTTTTCGAGCATTACAATCCTGGAGTTTCGGATTTTGATTTCAGAACTCGTGGCTAGTGGGTCTCGTTTCACCTAGTTAGCCGCGAAATGTGGTTTCTTTACGTAAACGGTTTTATGAATATCCGTTGACTCCGAGTTCTGAATTCGGTGATTTTTAGCTTGATTTCACAATACCTTTCGAGCTCTACAATCCTGGCATTTAGGATTTTGATTTCAGAACTCGTGGCTAGTAGGTCTCGTTTCACCTAGTTAGCCGCGAAATGTGGTTTCTTTATGTAAACGTTTTTATGAATATCCTTTGACTCCGAGTTCTGAATTCGTTGATTTTTAGCTTGATTTCACACTACTTGTCGAGCATTACAAACCTGGCGTTTCGGATTTAGATTTCAGAACTCGTAGCTAGTAGGTCTCGTTTCCCCTAGTTAGCCGCGAAATGTGTTTTCTTTACGTAAACGGTTTTATGAATATCCGTTGACTCCGAGTTCTGAATTCTGTGATTTTTAGCTTGATTTCACACTACTTTTCGAGAATTACAACCCTGGAGTTTTGGATTTAGATTTCAGAACTCGTGGCTAGTAGGTCTCATTTCACCTAGTTAGCCGCGAAATGTGGTTTCTTTACGTAAACGGTTTTATGAATATCCGTTGACTCCGAGTTCTGAATTCGGTGATTTTTAGCTTGATTTCACAATACCTTTCGAGCTCTACAATCCTGGTGTTTAGGATTTTGATTTCAGAACTCGTGGCTAGTAGGTCTCGTTTCACCTAGTTAGCCGCAAAATGTGGTTTCTTTACGTAAACGGTTTTATGAATATCCTTTGACTCCGAGTTCTGAATTCGGTGATTTTTAGCTTGATTTAACACTACTTTTCGAGCATTACAATCCTGGCGTTTCAGATTTTGATTTCAGAACTCGTAGCTAGTAGGTCTCGTTTCACCTAGTTGGCCGCGAAATGTGTTTTCTTTACGTAAACGGTTTTATGAATATCTGTTGACTTCGAGTTCTGAATTCGGTGATTTTTAGCTTGATTTCACAATACCTTTCGAGCTCTACAATCCTGGCGTTTAGGATTTTGATTTCAGAACTCGTGGCTAGTGGGTCTCGTTTCACCTAGTTAGCCGCGAAATGTGGTTTCTTTACGTAAACGGTTTTATGAATATCCGTTGACTCCGAGTTCTGAATTCGGTGATTTTTAGCTTGATTTCACAATACCTTTCGAGCTCTACAATCCTGGCGTTTCAGATTTTGATTTCAGAACTCGTAGCTAGTAGGTCTCGTTTCACCTAGTTGGCCGCGAAATGTGTTTTCTTTACGTAAACGGTTTTATGAATATCTGTTGACTTCGAGTTCTGAATTCGGTGATTTTTAGCTTGATTTCACAATACCTTTCGAGCTCTACAATCCTGGCGTTTAGGATTTTGATTTCAGAACTCGTGGCTAGTGGGTCTCGTTTCACCTAGTTAGCCGCGAAATGTGGTTTCTTTACGTAAACGGTTTTATGAATATCTGTTGACTTCGAGTTCTGAATTCGGTGATTTTTAGCTTGATTTCACAATACCTTTCGAGCTCTACAATCCTGGCGTTTAGGATTTTGATTTCAGAACTCGTGGCTAGTGGGTCTCGTTTCACCTAGTTAGCCGCGAAATGTGGTTTCTTTACGTAAACGGTTTTATGAATATCCGTTGACTCCGAGTTCTGAATTCGGTGATTTTTAGCTTGATTTCACAATACCTTTCGAGCTCTACAATCCTGGCATTTAGGATTTTGATTTCAGAACTCGTGGCTAGTAGGTCTCGTTTCACCTAGTTAGCCGCGAAATGTGGTTTCTTTATGTAAATGTTTTTATGAATATCCTTTGACTCCGAGTTCTGAATTCGTTGATTTTTAGCTTGATTTCACACTACTTGTCGAGCATTACAAACCTGGCGTTTCGGATTTAGATTTCAGAACTCGTAGCTAGTAGGTCTCGTTTCCCCTAGTTAGCCGCGAAATGTGTTTTCTTTACGTAAACGGTTTTATGAATATCCGTTGACTCCGAGTTCTGAATTCTGTGATTTTTAGCTTGATTTCACACTACTTTTCGAGAATTACAACCCTGGAGTTTTGGATTTAGATTTCAGAACTCGTGGCTAGTAGGTCTCGTTTCAGCTAGTTAGCCGCGAAATGTGATTTATTTACGTAAACGGTTTTATGAATATCCGTTGACTCCGAGTTCTGAATTCGTCGATTTTTAGCTTGATTTAACACTACCATTCGAGCTCTACAAGCCTGGCCTTTCCGATTTTGATTTCAGAACTCGTGGCTAGTAGGTCTCGTTTCACCTAGTTAGCCGCGAAATGTGGTTTCTTTATGTAAACGTTTTTTTGAATATCCTTTGACTCCGAGTTCTGAATTCGTTGATTTTTAGCTTGATTTCACACTACTTTTCGAGCATTACAAACCTGGCGTTTCGGATTTAGATTTCAGAACTCGTAGCTAGTAGGTCTCGTTTCACCAAGTTAGCCGCGAAATGTGTTTTCTTTACGTAAACGGTTCTATGAATATCCGTTGACTCCGAGTTCTGAATTCTGTGATTTTTAGCTTGATTTCACACTACTTTTCGAGAATTACTACCCTGGAGTTTTGGATTTAGATTTCAGAACTCGTGGCTAGTAGGTCTCATTTCACATAGTTAGCCGCGAAATGTGGTTTCTTTACGTAAACGGTTTTATGAATATCCGTTGACTCTGAGTTCTGAATTCGGTGATTTTTAGCTTGATTTCACAATACCTTTCGAGCTCTACAATCCTGGCATTTAGGATTTTGATTTCAGAACTCGTGGCTAGTAGGTCTCGTTTCACCTAGTTAGCCGCGAAATGTGGTTTCTTTACGTAAACGGTTTTATGAATATCCTTTGACTCCGAGTTCTGAATTCGGTGATTTTTAGCTTGATTTAACACTACTTTTCGAGCATTACAATCCTGGCGTTTCAGATTTTGATTTCAGAACTCGTAGCTAGTAGGTCTCGTTTCACCTAGTTGGCCGCGAAATGTGGTTTCTTTACGTAAACGGTTTTATGAATATCTGTTGACTTCGAGTTCTGAATTCGGTGATTTTTATCTTGATTTCACACCAATTTTCGAGCTCTACAATTCTGGCATTTCGGATTTTGATTTCCGAACTCGTGACTAGTAGGTCTCGTTTCACCTAGTTAGCCGCGAAATGTGGTTTCTTTACGTAAACGCTTTTATGAATATCCCTTGACTCTGAGTTCTGAATACGGTGATTTTTAGCTTGATTTTACACTACTTTTCGAGCTCTATAATCCTGGCATTTCGGATTTTGATTTCCGAACTCGTGGCTTGTAGGTCTCGTTTCACCTAGTTAGCCACGAAATATGGTTTCTTTACGTAAACGGTTTTATGAATATCCGTTGACTCCGATTTATGAATTCGGTGATTTTTAGCTTGATTTCACACTACTTTTCGAGCTCTACAATCCTGGCTTTTCCAATTTTGATTTCAGAACTCGTGGCTAGTAGGTCTCGTTTCACCTAGTTTGCCGCGAAATGTGGTTTCTTTATGTAAACGGTTTTATGAATATCCTTTGACTCCGAGTTCTGAATTCGGTGATTTTTAGCTTGATTTCACACTACTTTTCGAGCATTACAACCCTGGCGTTTCGGATTTTGATTTCAGAACTCGTGGCTAGTAGGTCTCGTTTCGCCTAGTTAGCCTCGAAATGTGGTTTCTTTACGTAAACGGTTTTATGAATATCCGTTGACTCCGAGTTCTGAATTCGGTGATTTTTAGCTTGATTTCACACTACTTTTCGAGCTCTACAATCCTGGCATTTCGGATTTTGATTTCAGAACACGTGGCTAGTAGGTCTCGTTTCAGCTAGTTAGCCGCGAAATGTGGTTTCTTTACGTAAACGGTTTTATGAATATCCGTTGACTCCGAGTTCTGAATTCTGTGATTTTTAGCTTGATTTCACACTACTTTTCGAGCATTACAATCCTGGAGTTTCGGATTTTGATTTCAGAACTCGTGGCTAGTGGGTCTCGTTTCACCTAGTTAGCCGCGAAATGTGGTTTCTTTACGTAAACGGTTTTATGAATATCCGTTGACTCCGAGTTCTGAATTCGGTGATTTTTAGCTTGATTTCACAATACCTTTCGAGCTCTACAATCCTGGCATTTAGGATTTTGATTTCAGAACTCGTGGCTAGTAGGTCTCGTTTCACCTAGTTAGCCGCGAAATGTGGTTTCTTTATGTAAACGTTTTTATGAATATCCTTTGACTCCGAGTTCTGAATTCGTTGATTTTTAGCTTGATTTCACACTACTTGTCGAGCATTACAAACCTGGCGTTTCGGATTTAGATTTCAGAACTCGTAGCTAGTAGGTCTCGTTTCCCCTAGTTAGCCGCGAAATGTGTTTTCTTTACGTAAACGGTTTTATGAATATCCGTTGACTCCGAGTTCTGAATTCTGTGATTTTTAGCTTGATTTCACACTACTTTTCGAGAATTACAACCCTGGAGTTTTGGATTTAGATTTCAGAACCCGTGGCTAGTAGGTCTCATTTCACCTAGTTAGCCGCGAAATGTGGTTTCTTTACGTAAACGGTTTTATGAATATCCGTTGACTCCGAGTTCTGAATTCGGTGATTTTTAGCTTGATTTCACAATACCTTTCGAGCTCTACAATCCTGGCATTTAGGATTTTGATTTCAGAACTCGTGGCTAGTAGGTCTCGTTTCACCTAGTTAGCCGCGAAATGTGGTTTCTTTACGTAAACGGTTTTATGAATATCCTTTGACTCCGAGTTCTGAATTCGGTGATTTTTAGCTTGATTTAACACTACTTTTCGAGCATTACAATCCTGGCGTTTCAGATTTTGATTTCAGAACTCGTAGCTAGTAGGTCTCGTTTCACCTAGTTGGCCGCGAAATGTGTTTTCTTTACGTAAACGGTTTTATGAATATCTGTTGACTTCGAGTTCTGAATTCGGTGATTTTTAGCTTGATTTCACAATACCTTTCGAGCTCTACAATCCTGGCGTTTAGGATTTTGATTTCAGAACTCGTGGCTAGTGGGTCTCGTTTCACCTAGTTAGCCGCGAAATGTGGTTTCTTTACGTAAACGGTTTTATGAATATCCGTTGACTCCGAGTTCTGAATTCGGTGATTTTTAGCTTGATTTCACAATACCTTTCGAGCTCTACAATCCTGGCGTTTCAGATTTTGATTTCAGAACTCGTAGCTAGTAGGTCTCGTTTCACCTAGTTGGCCGCGAAATGTGTTTTCTTTACGTAAACGGTTTTATGAATATCTGTTGACTTCGAGTTCTGAATTCGGTGATTTTTAGCTTGATTTCACAATACCTTTCGAGCTCTACAATCCTGGCGTTTAGGATTTTGATTTCAGAACTCGTGGCTAGTGGGTCTCGTTTCACCTAGTTAGCCGCGAAATGTGGTTTCTTTACGTAAACGGTTTTATGAATATCTGTTGACTTCGAGTTCTGAATTCGGTGATTTTTAGCTTGATTTCACAATACCTTTCGAGCTCTACAATCCTGGCGTTTAGGATTTTGATTTCAGAACTCGTGGCTAGTGGGTCTCGTTTCACCTAGTTAGCCGCGAAATGTGGTTTCTTTACGTAAACGGTTTTATGAATATCCGTTGACTCCGAGTTCTGAATTCGGTGATTTTTAGCTTGATTTCACAATACCTTTCGAGCTCTACAATCCTGGCATTTAGGATTTTGATTTCAGAACTCGTGGCTAGTAGGTCTCGTTTCACCTAGTTAGCCGCGAAATGTGGTTTCTTTATGTAAACGTTTTTATGAATATCCTTTGACTCCGAGTTCTGAATTCGTTGATTTTTAGCTTGATTTCACACTACTTGTCGAGCATTACAAACCTGGCATTTCGGATTTAGATTTCAGAACTCGTAGCTAGTAGGTCTCGTTTCCCCTAGTTAGCCGCGAAATGTGTTTTCTTTACGTAAACGGTTTTATGAATATCCGTTGACTCCGAGTTCTGAATTCTGTGATTTTTAGCTTGATTTCACACTACTTTTCGAGAATTACAACCCTGGAGTTTTGGATTTAGATTTCAGAACTCGTGGCTAGTAGGTCTCGTTTCAGCTAGTTAGCCGCGAAATGTGATTTATTTACGTAAACGGTTTTATGAATATCCGTTGACTCCGAGTTCTGAATTCGTCGATTTTTAGCTTGATTTAACACTACCATTCGAGCTCTACAAGCCTGGCCTTTCCGATTTTGATTTCAGAACTCGTGGCTAGTAGGTCTCGTTTCACCTAGTTAGCCGCGAAATGTGGTTTCTTTATGTAAACGTTTTTTTGAATATCCTTTGACTCCGAGTTCTGAATTCGTTGATTTTTAGCTTGATTTCACACTACTTTTCGAGCATTACAAACCTGGCGTTTCGGATTTAGATTTCAGAACTCGTAGCTAGTAGGTCTCGTTTCACCAAGTTAGCCGCGAAATGTGTTTTCTTTACGTAAACGGTTCTATGAATATCCGTTGACTCCGAGTTCTGAATTCTGTGATTTTTAGCTTGATTTCACACTACTTTTCGAGAATTACTACCCTGGAGTTTTGGATTTAGATTTCAGAACTCGTGGCTAGTAGGTCTCATTTCACATAGTTAGCCGCGAAATGTGGTTTCTTTACGTAAACGGTTTTATGAATATCCGTTGACTCTGAGTTCTGAATTCGGTGATTTTTAGCTTGATTTCACAATACCTTTCGAGCTCTACAATCCTGGCATTTAGGATTTTGATTTCAGAACTCGTGGCTAGTAGGTCTCGTTTCACCTAGTTAGCCGCGAAATGTGGTTTCTTTACGTAAACGGTTTTATGAATATCCTTTGACTCCGAGTTCTGAATTCGGTGATTTTTAGCTTGATTTAACACTACTTTTCGAGCATTACAATCCTGGTGTTTCAGATTTTGATTTCAGAACTCGTAGCTAGTAGGTCTCGTTTCACCTAGTTGGCCGCGAAATGTGTTTTCTTTACGTAAACGGTTTTATGAATATCTGTTGACTTCGAGTTCTGAATTCGGTGATTTTTATCTTGATTTCACACCAATTTTCGAGCTCTACAATTCTGGCATTTCGGATTTTGATTTCCGAACTCGTGACTAGTAGGTCTCGTTTCACCTAGTTAGCCGCGAAATGTGGTTTCTTTACGTAAACGCTTTTATGAATATCCCTTGACTCTGAGTTCTGAATACGGTGATTTTTAGCTTGATTTTACACTACTTTTCGAGCTCTATAATCCTGGCATTTCGGATTTTGATTTCCGAACTCGTGGCTTGTAGGTCTCGTTTCACCTAGTTAGCCACGAAATATGGTTTCTTTACGTAAACGGTTTTATGAATATCCGTTGACTCCGATTTATGAATTCGGTGATTTTTAGCTTGATTTCACACTACTTTTCGAGCTCTACAATCCTGGCTTTTCCAATTTTGATTTCAGAACTCGTGGCTAGTAGGTCTCGTTTCACCTAGTTTGCCGCGAAATGTGGTTTCTTTATGTAAACGGTTTTATGAATATCCTTTGACTCCGAGTTCTGAATTCGGTGATTTTTAGCTTGATTTCACACTACTTTTCGAGCATTACAACCCTGGCGTTTCGGATTTTGATTTCAGAACTCGTGGCTAGTAGGTCTCGTTTCGCCTAGTTAGCCTCGAAATGTGGTTTCTTTACGTAAACGGTTTTATGAATATCCGTTGACTCCGAGTTCTGAATTCGGTGATTTTTAGATTGATTTCACACTACTTTTCGAGCTCTACAATCCTGGCATTTCGGATTTTGATTTCAGAACACGTGGCTAGTAGGTCTCGTTTCAGCTAGTTAGCCGCGAAATGTAATTTCTTTACGTAAACGGTTTTATGAATATCCGTTGACTCCGAGTTCTGAATTCGTTGATTTTTAGCTTGATTTCACACTACCATTCGAGCTCTACAATCTCGGATTTTCGGTTTTTGATTTCCGAACTCGTGGCTTGTAGGTCTCGTTTCACCTAGTTAGCCACGAAATATGGTTTCTTTACGTAAACGGTTTTATGAATATCCGTTGACTCCGATTTCTGAATTCGGTGATTTTTAGCTTGATTTTACACTACTTTATGAGCTCCACAATCCTGGCTTTTCCGATTTTGATTTCAGAACTCGTGGCTAGTAGGTCTCGTTTCACCTAGTTAGCCGCGAAATATGGTTTCTTTAGGTAAACGGTTTTATGAATATCCTTTGACTCCGAGTTCTGAATTCGGTGATTTTTAGCTTGATTTCACACTACTTTTCGAGCATCACAACCCTAGCGTTTCGGATTTTGATTTCAGAACTCGTGGCTAGTAGGTCTCGTTTCACCTAGTTAGCCTCGAAATGTGGTTTCTTTACGTAAACGGTTTTATGAATATCCTTTGACTACGAGTTCTGAATTCGGTGATTTTTAGCTTGATTTCACAATACCTTTCGAGCTCTACAATCCTGGTGTTTAGGATTGTGATTTCAGAACTCGTGGCTAGTAGGTCTCGTTTCACCTAGTTAGCCGCGAAATTTGGTTTCTTTACGTAAACGGTTTTATGAATATCCTTTGACTCCGAGTTCTGAATTCGGTGATTTTTAGCTTGATTTAACACTACTTTCGGGCATTACAATCCTGGCGTTTCGGATTTTGATTTCAGAACTCGTGGCTAGTAGGTCTCGTTTCACCTAGTTAGCCGCGAAATGTGGTTTCTTTACGTAAACGGTTTTATGATTATCCGTTGACTCCGAGTTCTGAATTCTGTGATTTTTAGCTTGATTTCACACCAATTTTCGAGCTCTACAATCCTCGCCTTTCTGATTTTTAATTCAGAACTCGTGGCTAGTGGGTCTCGTTTCACCTAGTTAGCCGCGAAATGTGATTTCTTTACGTAAACGGTTTTAAGAATATCCGTTGACTCCGAGTTCTGAATTCGGTGATTTTTAGCTTGATTTAACACTAATTTCCGAGCTCTACAATCTTGGCATTTCGGTTTTTCATTTCAAAACTCGTGGCTAGTAGGTCTCGTTTCACCTAGTTAGCCGCGAAATGTGGTTTCTTTACGTAAACGGTTTTATGAATATCCGTTAACTCCGAGTTCTGAATTCTGTGATTTTTAGCTTGATTTCACACTACTTTTCGAGCATTACAATCCTGGAGTTTCGGATTTTGATTTCAGAACTCGTGGCTAGTGGGTCTCGTTTCACCTAGTTAGCCGCGAAATGTGGTTTCTTTACGTAAACGGTTTTATGAATATCCGTTGACTCCGAGTTCTGAATTCGGTGATTTTTAGCTTGATTTCACAATACCTTTCGAGCTCTACAATCCTGGCATTTAGGATTTTGATTTCAGAACTCGTGGCTAGTAGGTCTCGTTTCACCTAGTTAGCCGCGAAATGTGGTTTCTTTATGTAAACGTTTTTATGAATATCCTTTGACTCCGAGTTCTGAATTCGTTGATTTTTAGCTTGATTTCACACTACTTGTCGAGCATTACAAACCTGGCGTTTCGGATTTAGATTTCAGAACTCGTAGCTAGTAGGTCTCGTTTCCCCTAGTTAGCCGCGAAATGTGTTTTCTTTACGTAAACGGTTTTATGAATATCCGTTGACTCCGAGTTCTGAATTCTGTGATTTTTAGCTTGATTTCACACTACTTTTCGAGAATTACAACCCTGGAGTTTTGGATTTAGATTTCAGAACTCGTGGCTAGTAGGTCTCATTTCACCTAGTTAGCCGCGAAATGTGGTTTCTTTACGTAAACGGTTTTATGAATATCCGTTGACTCCGAGTTCTGAATTCGGTGATTTTTAGCTTGATTTCACAATACCTTTCGAGCTCTACAATCCTGGCGTTTAGGATTTTGATTTCAGAACTCGTGGCTAGTAGGTCTCGTTTCACCTAGTTAGCCGCGAAATGTGGTTTCTTTACGTAAACGGTTTTATGAATATCCTTTGACTCCGAGTTCTGAATTCGGTGATTTTTAGCTTGATTTAACACTACTTTTCGAGCATTACAATCCTGGCGTTTCAGATTTTGATTTCAGAACTCGTAGCTAGTAGGTCTCGTTTCACCTAGTTGGCCGCGAAATGTGTTTTCTTTACGTAAACGGTTTTATGAATATCTGTTGACTTCGAGTTCTGAATTCGGTGATTTTTATCTTGATTTCACACCAATTTTCGAGCTCTACAATCCTGGCATTTCGGATTTTGATTTCCGAACTCGTGACTAGTAGGTCTCGTTTCACCTAGTTAGCCGCGAAATGTGGTTTCTTTACGAAAACGCTTTTATGAATATCCCTTGACTCTGAGTTCTGAATACGGTGATTTTTAGCTTGATTTCACACTACTTTTTGAGCTCTACAATCCTGGCATTTCGGATTTTGATTTCCGAACTCGTGGCTTGTAGGTCTCGTTTCACCTAGTTAGCCACGAAATATGGTTTCTTTACGTAAACGGTTTTATGAATATCCGTTGACTCCGATTTATGAATTCGGTGATTTTTAGCTTGATTTCACACTACTTTTCGAGCTCTACAATCCTGGCTTTTCCGATTTTGATTTCAGAACTCGTGGCTAGTAGGTCTCGTTTCACCTAGTTAGCCGCGAAATGTGGTTTCTTTATGTAAACGGTTTTATGAATATCCTTTGACTCCGAGTTCTGAATTCGGTGATTTTTAGCTTGATTTCACACTACTTTTCGAGCATTACAACCCTGGCGTTTCGGATTTTGATTTCAGAACTCGTGGCTAGTAGGTCTCGTTTCGCCTAGTTAGCCTCGAAATGTGGTTTCTTTACGTAAACGGTTTTATGAATATCGGTTGACTACGAGTTCTGAATTCGGTGATTTTTAGCTTGATTTCACACTACTTTTCGAGCTCTACAATCCTGGAATTTCGGATTTTGATTTCAGAACTCGTGGCTAGTAGGTCTCGTTTCAGCTAGTTAGCCGCGAAATGTGATTTCTTTACGTAAACGTTTTTATGAATATCCTTTGACTCCGAGTTCTGAATTCGTTGATTTTTAGCTTGATTTCACACTACCATTCGAGCTCTACAATCTCGGATTTTCGGTTTTTGATTTCCGAACTCGTGGCATGTAGGTCTCGTTTCACCTAGTTAGCCACGAAATATGGTTTCTTTACGTAAACGGTTTTATGAATATCCGTTGACTCCGATTTCTGAATTCGGTGATTTTTAGCTTGATTTTACACTACTTTATGAGCTCCACAATCCTGGCTTTTCCGATTTTGATTTCAGAACTCGTGGCTAGTAGGTCTCGTTTCACCTAGTTAGCCGCGAAATATGGTTTCTTTAGGTAAACGGTTTTATGAATATCCTTTGACTCCGAGTTCTGAATTCGGTGATTTTTAGCTTGATTTCACACTACTTTTCGAGCATCACAACCCTGGCGTTTCGGATTTTGATTTCAGAACTCGTTGCTAGTAGGTCTCGTTTCACCTAGTTAGCCTCGAAATGTGGTTTCTTTACCTAAACGGTTTTATGAATATCCTTTGACTACGAGTTCTGAATTCGGTGATTTTTAGCTTGATTTCACAATACCTTTCGAGCTCTACAATCCTGGTGTTTAGGATTTTGATTTCAGAACCCGTGGCTAGTAGGTCTCGTTTCACCTAGTTAGCCGCGAAATTTGGTTTCTTTACGTAAACGGTTTTATGAATATCCTTTGACTCCGAGTTCTGAATTCGGTGATTTTTAGCTTGATTTAACACTACTTTCGGGCGTTACAATCCTGGCGTTTCGGATTTTGATTTCAGAACTCGTGGCTAGTAGGTCTCGTTTCACCTAGTTAGCCGCGAAATGTGGTTTCTTTACGTAAACGGTTTTATGATTATCCGTTGACTCCGAGTTCTGAATTCTGTGATTTTTAGCTTGATTTCACACCAATTTTCGAGCTCTACAATCCTGGCCTTTCTGATTTTTAATTCAGAACTCGTGGCTAGTGGGTCTCGTTTCATCTAGTTAGCCGCGAAATGTGATTTCTTTACGTAAACGGTTTTAAGAATATCCGTTGACTCCGAGTTCTGAATTCGCAGATTTTTAGCTTGATTTAACACTAATTTCCGAGCTCTACAATCCTGGCATTTCAGTTTTTCATTTCAAAACTCGTGGCTAGTAGGTCTCGTTTCACCTAGTTAGCCGCGAAATGTGGTTTCTTTACGTAAACGGTTTTATGAATATCTGTTGACTCCGAGTTCTCAATTCGGTGATTTTTAGATTGATTTCACACTACTTTTCGAGCTCTACAATCCTGGCATTTCGGATTTTGATTTCCGAACTCGTGGCTAGTAGGTCTCGTTTCACCTAGTTAGCCGCGAAATGTGGTTTCTTTACGTAAACGCTTTTATGAATATCCGCTGACTCCGAGTTCTGAATTCGGTGATTTTTGGCTTGATTTCACACTACTTTTCGAGCTCTACAATCCTGGCATTTCAGATTTTGATTTTAAAACTCGTGGCTAATACGTCTCGTTTCAGCTAGTTAGCCGCGAAATGTGATTTCTTTACGTAAACGCTTTTATGAATATCCGCTGACTCCGAGTTCTGAATTCGGTGATTTTAGCTTGATTTCACACTACTTTTCGAGATCTACAATCCCGGATTTTCGGTTTTTGATTTCCGAACTCGTGGCTTGTAGGTCTCGTTTCACCTAGTTAGCCACGAAATATGGTTTCTTTACGTAAACTGTTTTGTGAATATGCGTTGACTCCGATTTCTGAATTCGGTGATT
The DNA here is from genome assembly GCA_963580455.1 of Euonymus europaeus. NCBI lineage: Eukaryota > Viridiplantae > Streptophyta > Magnoliopsida > Celastrales > Celastraceae > Euonymus > Euonymus europaeus. Next base: position 2,732,458 of record OY756962.1, read on the forward strand.
TTTAGCTTGATTTCACACTACTTTTCGGGCTCTACAATCGTGGCGTTTCCGATTTTGATTTCAGAACTCGTGGCTAGTAGGTCTCGTTTCAGCTAGTTAGCCGCGAAATGTGGTTTCTTTACGTAAACGCTTTTATGAATATCCGCTGACTCCGAGTTCTGAATTCGGTGATTTTTAGCTTGATTTCACACTACCATTCGAGCATTACAATCCCGGATTTTCAGTTTTTGATTTCCAAACTCGTGGCTTATAGGTCTCGTTTCACCTAGTTAGCCGCGAAATGTGGTTTCTTTACGTAAACGGTTTTATGAATATCCTTTGACTACGAGTTCTGAATTCGGTGATTTTTAGCTTGATTTAACACTACTTTTCGAGCATTACAATCCTGGCATTTTTAATTTTGAATTCAGAACTCGTGGCTAGTACGTCTCATTTCACTCAGTTAGGCGCAAAATGTGGTTTCTTTACGTAAACGGTTTTATGAATATCCGTTGACTCCGAGTTCTGAATTCGGTGATTTTTAGCTTGATTTCACACTACTTTTCGAGCTCTACAATCTTGGCGTTTTTAATTTTGATTTCAGAACTCGTGGCTAGTATGTCTCGTTTCACTCAGTTAGCCGCGAAATGTGGTTTCTTTACGTAAACGGTTTTATGAATATCCGTTGACTCCGAGTTCTGAATTCGGTGATTTTTAGCTTGATTTCACACTACTTTTCGAGCTCTACAATCTTGGTATTTCTAATTTTGATTTCAGAACTCGTGGATAGTACATCTCGTTTCACTCAGTTTGCCGCGAAATGTGGTTTCTTTACGTAAACGGTTTTATGAATATCCGTTGACACCGAGTTCTGAATTCGTAGATTTTTAGCTTGATTTCACACTACCTTTCAAGCTCTACAATCCTGGCGTTTAGGATTTTGATTTCAGAACTCGTGGCTAGTAGGTCTCGTTTCACCTAGTTAGCCGCGAAATGTGGTTTCTTTACGTAAACGGTTTTATGAATATCCATTGACTCCGAGTTCTGAATTCGGTGATTTTTAGCTTGATTTAACACTACTTTTCGAGCATTACAATCCTGGCGTTTTTAATTTTGATTTCAGAACTCGTGGCTAGTACGTCTCGTTTCACTCAGTTAGGCGCGAAATGTGGTTTCTTTACGTAAACGGTTTTATGAATATCCGTGGACTCCGAGTTCTGAATTCGGTGATTTTTAGCTTGATTTCACACTACTTTTCGAGTTCTACAATCTTGGCGTTTTTAATTTTGATTTCAGAACTCGTGGCTAGTAGGTCTCGTTTCACTCAGTTAGCCGCGATATGTGGTTTCTTGACGTAAACGGTTTTATGAATATCCGTTGACTCCGAGTTCTGAATTCGGTGATTTTTAGCTTGATTTCACACTACTTTTCGAGCTCTACAATCTTGGTATTTCTAATTTTGATTTCAAAACTCGTGGCTAGTACGTCTCGTTTCACTCAGTTTGCCGCGAAATGTGGTTTCTTTATGAAAACGGTTTTATGAATATCCGTTGACTCCGAGTTCTGAATTCGGTGATTTTTAGCTTGATTTCACACTGCATTTCGAGCTCTAAAATCCAGCCGTTTAGTATTTTGATTTCAGAACTCGTGGCTAGTAGGTCTCGTTTCACCTAGTTAGCCGCGAAATGTGGTTTCTTTACGTAAACGCTTTTATGAATATCCGCTGACTCCGAGTTCTGAATTCGGTGATTTTTAGCTTGATTTCACACTAGTTTTTGAGCTCTACAATCATGGCTTTTCGGATTTTGATTTCAGAACTCGTGGCTAGTAGGTCTCGTTTCTGCTAGTTAGCCGCGAAATGTTGTTTCTTTACGTAAACTGTTTTGTGAATATCCGTTGACTCCGAGTTCTGAATTCGGTGATTTTTAGCTTGATTTCACACTACCTTTCGAGCTCTACAATCCTGGAGTTTAGGATTTTGATTTCAGAACTCGTGGCTAGTAGGTCTCGTTTCACCTAGTTAGCCGCGAAATGTGGTTTCTTTACGTAAACGCTTTTATGAATATCCGCTGACTCCGAGTTCTGAATTCGGTGATTTTTAGCTTGATTTCACACTACCATTCGAGCTCTACAATCCCGGATTTTCGGTTTTTGATTTCCGAACTCGTCGCTTGTAGGTCTGGTTTCACCAAGTTAGCCACGAAATATGGTTTCTTTACGTAAACGGTTTTGTGAATATCCGTTGACTCCAATTTCTGAATTCGGTGATTTTTAGCTTGAATTCACACTACTTTTCGAGCTCTACAATCCTGGCGTTTCCGATTTTGATTTCAGAACTCGTGGCTAGTAGTTCTCGTTTCACCTAGTTGGCCGCAAAATGTGGTTTCTTTATGTAAACTGTTTTATGAATATCCTTTGACTCCGAGTTCTAAATTCGTTGATTTTTAGCTTGATTTCACACTACTTTTCGAGCTCTACAATCCTGGCTTTTCGGATTTTGATTCCAGAACTCGTGGCTAGTAGGTCCCGTTTCACCTAGTTAGCCGCGAAATGTGGTTTCTTTACGTAAAGTATTTTATGAATATCCGTTGACTCCGAGTTCTGAATTCGGTGATTTTTAGCTTGATTTCACACTAGTTTTCGAGCTCTACAATCCTGGAGTTTTGGATTTTGATTTCAGAACTCGTGGCTAGTAGGTCTCGTTTCACCTATTTTGCCGCGAAATGTGGTTTCCTTACGTAAACGGTTTTATGAATATTCGTTGACTCCGAGTTCTGAATTAGGTGATTTTTAGCTTGATTTCACACTACTTTTCGAGCTCTACAATCCTGGCTTTTCGGATTTTGATTTCAGAACTCGTGGCTAGTGGGTCTCGTTTCACCTAGTTAGCCGCGAAATGTGGTTTCTTTACGTAAACGGTTTTATGAATATCCGTTGACTCCGAGTTCTGAATTCGGTGATTTTTAGCTTGATTTCACACTACTTTTTAAGCATTACAATCCTGGCCTTTCGGTTTTTTTTTTCAGAACTCGTGGCTAGTAGGTCTCGTTTCACCTAGTTAGCCGCGAAATGTGGTTTCTTTTCGTAAATGGTTTTATGAATATCCGTTGACTCCGAGTTCTGAATTAGGTGATTTTTAGCTTGATTTCACACTACTTTTCGAGCTCTACAATCCTGGCATTTTGGATTTTGATTTCAGAACTCGTGGCTAGTAGGTCTCGTTTCACCTAGTTAGCCGCGAAATGTGGTTTCTTTACGTAAACGCTTTTATGAATATCCGCTGACTCCGAGTTCTGAATTCGGTGATTTTTAGCTTGATTTCACACTAGTTTTTGAGCTCTACAATCATGGCTTTTCGGATTTTGATTTCAGAACTCGTGGCTAGTAGGTCTCGTTTCTGCTAGTTAGCCGCGAAATGTTGTTTCTTTACGTAAACTGTTTTGTGAATATCCGTTGACTCCGAGTTCTGAATTCGGTGATTTTTAGCTTGATTTCACACTACCTTTCGAGCTCTACAATCCTGGAGTTTAGGATTTTGATTTCAGAACTCGTGGCTAGTAGGTCTCGTTTCACCTAGTTAGCCGCGAAATGTGGTTTCTTTACGTAAACGCTTTTATGAATATCCGCTGACTCCGAGTTCTGAATTCGGTGATTTTTAGCTTGATTTCACACTACCATTCGAGCTCTACAATCCCGGATTTTCGGTTTTTGATTTCCGAACTCGTCGCTTGTAGGTCTGGTTTCACCAAGTTAGCCACGAAATATGGTTTCTTTACGTAAACGGTTTTGTGAATATCCGTTGACTCCAATTTCTGAATTCGGTGATTTTTAGCTTGAATTCACACTACTTTTCGAGCTCTACAATCCTGGCGTTTCCGATTTTGATTTCAGAACTCGTGGCTAGTAGTTCTCGTTTCACCTAGTTGGCCGCAAAATGTGGTTTCTTTATGTAAACTGTTTTATGAATATCCTTTGACTCCGAGTTCTAAATTCGTTGATTTTTAGCTTGATTTCACACTACTTTTCGAGCTCTACAATCCTGGCTTTTCGGATTTTGATTCCAGAACTCGTGGCTAGTAGGTCCCGTTTCACCTAGTTAGCCGCGAAATGTGGTTTCTTTACGTAAAGTATTTTATGAATATCCGTTGACTCCGAGTTCTGAATTCGGTGATTTTTAGCTTGATTTCACACTAGTTTTCGAGCTCTACAATCCTGGAGTTTTGGATTTTGATTTCAGAACTCGTGGCTAGTAGGTCTCGTTTCACCTATTTTGCCGCGAAATGTGGTTTCCTTACGTAAACGGTTTTATGAATATTCGTTGACTCCGAGTTCTGAATTAGGTGATTTTTAGCTTGATTTCACACTACTTTTCGAGCTCTACAATCCTGGCTTTTCGGATTTTGATTTCAGAACTCGTGGCTAGTGGGTCTCGTTTCACCTAGTTAGCCGCGAAATGTGGTTTCTTTACGTAAACGGTTTTATGAATATCCGTTGACTCCGAGTTCTGAATTCGGTGATTTTTAGCTTGATTTCACACTACTTTTTAAGCATTACAATCCTGGCCTTTCGGTTTTTTTTTTCAGAACTCGTGGCTAGTAGGTCTCGTTTCACCTAGTTAGCCGCGAAATGTGGTTTCTTTTCGTAAATGGTTTTATGAATATCCGTTGACTCCGAGTTCTGAATTAGGTGATTTTTAGCTTGATTTCACACTACTTTTCGAGCTCTACAATCCTGGCATTTTGGATTTTGATTTCAGAACTCGTGGCTAGTAGGTCTCGTTTCACCTAGTTAGCCGCGAAATGTGGTTTCTTTACGTAAAGTATTTTATGAATATCCGTTGACTCCGAGTTCTGAATTCGGTGATTTTTAGCTTGATTTCACACTAGTTTTCGAGCTCTACAATCCTGGTGTTTTGGATTTTGATTTCAGAACTCGTGGCTAGTAGGTCTCGTTTCACCTATTTTGCCGCGAAATGTGGTTTCCTTACGTAAACGGTTTTATGAATATCCGTTGACTCCGAGTTCTGAATTAGGTGATTTTTAGCTTGATTTCACACTACTTTTCGAGCTCTACAATCCTGGCTTTTCGGATTATGATTTCAGAACTCGTGGCCAGTGGGTCTCGTTTCACCTAGTTAGCCGCGAAATGTGATTTCTTTACGTAAACGGTTTTATGAATATCCGTTGACTCCGAGTTCTGAATTCGGTGATTTTTAGCTTGATTTCACACTACTTTTCGAGCATTACAATCGTGGCCTTTCGGTTTTTTTTTTCAGAACTCGTGGCTAGTAGGTCTCGTTTCACCTAGTTAGCCGCGAAATGTGGTTTCTTTTCGTAAACGGTTTTATGAATATCCGTTGACTCCGAGTTCTGAATTCGGTGATTTTTAGCTTGATTTCACGCTACTTTTCGAGCTCTACAATCCTGGCATTTTGGATTTTGATTTCAGAACTCGTGGCTAGTAGGTCTCGTTTCACCTAGTTAGCCGCGAAATGTGGTTTCTTTACGTAAACGATTTTATGAATATCCGTTGACTCCGAGTTCTGAATTCGGTGATTTTTAGATTGATTTCACAATAATTTTCGAGCTCTACAATCTTGGCATTTTAAATTTTGATTTCAGAACTCGTGGCTAGTACGTCTCGTTTCACCTAGTTAGCCGCGAAATGTGGTTTCTTTACGTAAACGGTTTTATGAATATCCGTTGACTCCGAGTTCTGAATTCGGTGATTTTTGGCTTGATTTCACACTACTTTTTGAGCTCTACAATCTTGGTATTTCTAATTTTGATTTTAGAACTCGTGGCTAGTACGTCTCGTTTCACCTAGTTAGCCGCAAAATGTGGTTTCTTAACGTAAACGCTTTTAAGAATATCCGCTGACTCCGAGTTCTGAATTTAGTGATTTTTAGCTTGATTTCACACTACTTTTCGAGCTCTACAATCCTGGCCTTTCGGATTTTGATTTCAGAACTCGTGGCTAGTACGTCTCGTTTCACCTAGTTAGCCGCGAAATGTGGTTTCTTTACGTAAACGGTTTTATGAATATCCGTTGACTCCGAGTTCTGAATTCGGTGATTTTTAGCTTGATTTCACACTACATTTCGAGCATTACAATCCTGGCCTTTCGGTTTTTTTTTCCAGAACTCGTGGGTAGTAGGTCTCGTTTCACCTAGTTAGCCGCGAAATGTGGTTTCTTTACGTAAACGGTTTTATGAATATCCGTTAACTCCGAGTTCTGAATTCGGTGATTTTTAGCTTGATTTCACACTACTTTTCGAGCTCTACATTCTTGGCGTTTTTAATTTTGATTTCAGAACTCGTGGCAAGTACGTCTCGTTTCACCTAGTTAGCCGCGAAATGTGGTTTCTTTAAGTAAACGGTTTTATGAATATCCGTTGACTCCGAGTTCTGAATTCGGTGATTTTTTGTTGATTTCACACTACTTTTCGAGCTCTACAATCTTGGCATTTCTAATTTTGATTTCAGAACTCGTGGCTAGTACGTCTCGTTTCACACAGTTAGCCGCGAAATGTGGTTTCTTTACGTAAACGGTTTTATGAATATCCGTTGACTCCGAGTTCTGAATTCGGTGATTTTTAGATTGATTTCACACTACTTTTCGAGCTCTACAATCTTGGCGTTTTTAATTTTGATTTCAGAACTCGTGGCTAGTACGTCTCGTTTCACCTAGTTAGCCGCGAAATGTGGTTTATTTACGTAAACGGTTTTATGAATATCCGTTGACTCCGAGTTCTGAATTCGGTGATTTTTGGCTTGATTTCACACTACTTTTCGAGCTCTACAATCTTGGTATTTCTAATTTTGATTTCAGAACTCGTGGCTAGTATGTCTCGTTTCACCTAGTTAGCCGCAAAATGTGGTTTCTTAACGTACATGCTTTTACGAATATCCGCTGACTCCGAGTTCTGAATTTAGTGATTTTTGGCTTGATTTCACACTACTTTTCGAGTTCTACAATCTTGGTATTTCTAATTTTGATTTCAGAACTCGTGGCTAGTACGTCTCGTTTCACCTAGTTAGCCGCAAAATGTGGTTTCTTAACGTAAACGCTTTTAAGAATATCCGCTGACTCCGAGTTCTGAATTTAGTGATTTTTAGCTTGATTTCACACTACTTTTCGAGCTCTACAATCCTGGCCTTTCGGATTTTGATTTCAGAACCCGTGGCTAGTACGTCTCGTTTCAACTAGTTAGCCGCGAAATGTGGTTTCTTTACGTAAACTGTTTTATGAATATCCGTTGACTCCGAGTTCTGAATTTGGTGATTTTTAGCTTGACTTCTCACTACTTTTCGAGCTCTACAATCGTGGCATTTTGGATTTTGATTTCAGAACTCGTGGCTAGTAGGTCTCGTTTCACCTAGTTAGCCGCGAAATGTGTTTTCTTTACGTAAACGGTTTTATGAATATCCGTTGACTCCGAGTTCTGAATTCGGTGATTTTTTGCTTGATTTCACACTACTTTTCGAGCTCTACAATCTTGGCATTTCTAATTTTGATTTCAGAACTCGTGGTTAGTACGTCTCGTTTCACACAGTTAGCCGCGAAATGTTGTTTGTTTACGTAAACGGTTTTATGAATATCCGTTGACTCCGAGTTCTGAATTCGGTGATTTTTAGATTGATTTCACACTACTTTTCGAGCTCTACAATCTTGGCATTTTTAATTTTAATTTCAGAACTCGTGGCTAGTACGTCTCGTTTCACCTAGTTATCCGCGAAATGTGGTTTATTTACGTAAACGGTTTTATGAATATCCGTTGACTCCGAGTTCTGAATTCGGTGATTTTTGGCTTGATTTCACACTACTTTTCGAGCTCTACAATCTTGGTATTTCTAATTTTGATTTCAGAACTCGTGGCCAGTACGTCTCGTTTCACCTAGTTAGCCGCAAAATGTGGTTTCTTAACGTAAATGCTTTTATGAATATCCGCTGACTCCGAGTTCTGAATTTAGTGATTTTTAGCTTGATTTCACACTACTTTTCGAGCTCTACAATCCTGGCATTTCGGATTTTGATTTCAGAACTCTTGGCTAGTTGGTATCATTTCACCTAGTTAGCCGCGAAATGTGGTTTCTTTACGTAAACGGTTTTACAAATATCCGTTGACTCCGAGTTCTGAATTCGGTGATTTTTCGCATGATTTCAGACTAATTTTTGAGCTCTACAATCCTGGAGTTTCGGATTTTGATTTCAGAACTCCTGGGTAGTAGGTCTCGTTTCACCTATTAAGCCGCGAAATGTGGTTTCTTTACTTAAACGGTTTTATGAATATCCGTTGACTCCGAGTTCTGAATTCGGTGATTTTTGGCTTGATTTCACACTACTTTTCGAGCTCTACAATCTTGGCGTTTTTAATTTTTATTTCAGAACTCGTGGCTAGTACGTCTCGTTTCACCTAGTTAGCCGCGAAATGTGGTTTCTTTACGTAAACGGTTTTATGAATATCCGTGTACTCCGAGTTCTGAATTCGGTGATTTTTGGCTTGATTTCACACTACTTTTCGAGCTCTACAATCTTGGCGTTTTAAATTTTGATTTCAGAACTCGTGGCTAGTACGTCTCGTTTCACCTATTTAGCCGCGAAATGTGGTTTATTTACGTAAACAGTTTTATGAATATCCGTTGACTCCGAGTCCTGAATTCGGTGATTTTTGGCTTGATTTCACACTACTTTTCGAGCTCTACAATCTTGGTATTTCTAATTTTGATTTCAGAACTCGTGGCTAGTACGTCTCGTTTCACCTAGTTAGCTGCAAAATGTGGTTTCTTAACGTAAATGCTTTTATGAATATCCGCTGACTCCGAGTTCTGAATTTAGTGATTTTTGGCTTGATTTCACACTACTTTTCGAGCTCTACAATCTTGGTATTTCTAATTTTGATTTCAGAACTCGTGGCTAGTACGTCTCGTTTCACCTAGTTAGCCGCAAAATGTGGTTTCTTAACGTAACGCTTTTAAGAATATCCGCTGACTCCGAGTTCTGAATTTAGTGATTTTTAGCTTGATTTCACACTACTTTTCGAGCTCTACAATCCTGGCCTTTCAGATTTTGATTTCAGAACCCGTGGCTAGTACGTCTCGTTTCAACTAGTTAGCCGCGAAATGTGGTTTCTTTACGTAAACCGTTTTATGAATATCCGTTGACTCCGAGTTCCGAATTTGGTGATTTTTAGCTTGACTTCTCACTACTTTTCGAGCTCTACAATCTTGGCGTTTTTAATTTTGATTTCAGAACACGTGGCAAGTACGTCTCGTTTCACCTAGTTAGCCGCGAAATGTGGTTTCTTTACGTAAACGGTTTTATGAATATCCGTTGACTCCGAGTTTTGAATTCGGTGATTTTTGGCTTGATTTCACACTACTTTTCGAGCTCTACAATCTTGTTATTTCTAATTTTGATTTCAGAACTCGTGGATAGTACGTCTCGTTTCACCTAGTTAGCCGCAAAATGTGGTTTCTTAACGTAAACGCTTTTAAGAATATCCGTTGACTCCGAGTTCTGTATTTGGTGATTTTTAGCTTCATTTCACACTACTTTTCGAGCTCTACAATCCTATAACTTCGGATTTTGATTTCAGAACTCGTGGCTAGTACGTCTCGTTTCACCTAGTTTGCCGCGAAATGTGGTTTCTTTACGTAAACGGTTTTATGAATATCCGCTTACTCCGAGTTCTGAATTCTGTGATTTTTAGCATGATTTCAGACTACTTTTCGAGCTCTACAATCCTAGCATTTCGGATTTTGATTTCAGAACTCGTGGTTAGTACATCTCGTTTCAGCTAGTTGGCCGCGAAATGTGGTTTCTTTACGTAAACGGTTTTATGAATATCCGTTGACTCCGTGTTCTGAATTCGTTGATTTTTAGCTTGATTTCACAATACCTTTCGAGCTCTACAATCTCAGATTTTCGGTTTTTGATTTCCGAACTCGTGACTTGTAGGTCTCGTTTCACCTTGTTAGCCACGAAATATGGTTTCTTTACGTAAACGGTTTTATGAATATCCGTTGACTCCGAGTTCTGAATTTTGTGATTTTTAGCATGATTTCACACTACTTTTCGAGCTCTACAATCCTGGCGTTTCGGATTTTGATTTCAGAACTCGTGGCTAGTACGTCTCGTTTTATCTAGTTAGCCGCGAAATGTGGTTTCTTTACGTAAACGGTTTTATGAATATCCCTTGACTCCGAGTTCTGAATTCGGTGATTTTTGGCTTGATTTCACACTACTTTTCGAGCTCTACAATCTTGGTATTTCTAATTTTGATTTCAGAACTCGTGGCTAGTACGTCTCGTTTAAGCTAGTTAGCCGCGAAATGTGATTTCTTTACGTAAACGGTTTTTTGAATATCCGTTGACTCCGAGTTCTGAATTCGGTGATTTTTAGATTGATTTCACACCACTTTTCGAGCTCTACAATCTTGGCGTTTATAATTTTGATTTCAGAACTCGTGGCTAGTACGTCTCGTTTCACCTAGTTAGCCGCGAAATGTGTTTCTTTACGTAAACGGTTTTATGAATATCCGTTGACTCCGAGTTCTGAATTCGTTGATTTTTGGCTTGATTTCACACTACTTTTGGAGCTCTACAATCTTGGCATTTTTAATTTTGATTTCAGAACTCGTGGCTAGTACGTCTCGTTTCACCTAGTTAGCCGCGAAATGTGGTTTATTTACGTAAACGGTTTTATGAATATCCGTTGACTCCGAGTTCTGAATTCGGTGATTTTTGGCTTGATTTCACACTACTTTTCGAGCTCTACAATCTTGGTATTTCTAATTTTGATTTCAGAACTCATGGCTAGTACGTCTCGTTTCACCTAGTTAGCCGCAAAATGTGGTTTCTTAACGTAAATGCTTTTATGAATATCCGCTGACTCCGAGTTCTGAATTTAGTGATTTTTGGCTTGATTTCACACTACTTTTCGAGCTCTACAATCTTGGTATTTCTAATTTTGATTTCAGAACTCATGGCTAGTACGTCTCGTTTCACCTAGTTAGCCGCAAAATGTGGTTTCTTAACGTAAATGCTTTTATGAATATCCGCTGACTCCGAGTTCTGAATTTAGTGATTTTTGGCTTGATTTCACACTACTTTTCGAGCTCTACAATCTTGGTATTTCTAATTTTTATTTCAGAACTCGTGGCTAGTACGTCTCGTTTCACCTAGTTAGCCGCAAAATGTGGTTTCTTAACGTAAACGCTTTTAAGAATATCCACTGACTCCGAGTTCTGAATTTAGTGATTTTTAGCTTGATTTCACACTACTTTTCGAGCTCTACAATCCTGCCCTTTCGGATTTTGATTTCAGAAACCGTGGCTAGTACGTCTCGTTTCAACTAGTTAGCCGCGAAATGTGGTTTCTTTACGTAAACCGTTTTATGAATATCCGTTGACTCCGAGTTCTGAATTTGGTGATTTTTAGCTTGACTTCTCACTACTTTTCGAGCTCTACAATCTTGGTGTTTTTAATTTTGATTTCAGAACTCGTGGCTAGTACGTCTCGTTTCACCTAGTTAGCCGCGAAATGTGGTTTCTTTACGTAAACGGTTTTATGAATATCCGTTGACTCCGAGTTCTGAATTCGGTGATTTTTGGCTTGATTTCACACTACTTTTCGAGCTCTACAATCTTGGTATTTCTAATTTTGATTTCAGAACTCGTGCATAGTACGTCTCGTTTCACCTAGTTAGCCGCAAAATGTGGTTTCTTAACGTAAACGCTTTTAAGAATATCCGTTGACTCCGAGTTCTGAATTTGGTGATTTTTAGCTTGATTTCACACTACTTTTCGAGCTCTACAATCCTAGAATTTGGGATTTTGATTTCAGAACTCGTGGATAGTACGTCTCGTTTCACCTAGTTTGCCGCGAAATGTGGTTTCTTTACGTAAACGGTTTTATTAATATCCGCTTACTCCGAGTTCTGAATTCTGTGATTTTTAGCATGATTTCAGACTACTTTTCGAGCTCTACAATCCTAGCATTTCGGATTTTGATTTCAGAACTCGTGGTTAGTACATCTCGTTTCAGCTAGTTGGCCGCGAAATGTGGTTTCTTTACGTAAACGGTTTTATGAATATCCATTGACTCCGTGTTCTGAATTCGTTGATTTTTAGCTTGATTTCACAATACCTTTCGAGCTCTACAATCCCAGATTTTCGGTTTTTGATTTCCGAACTCGTGGCTTGTAGGTCTCGTTTCACCTTGTTAGCCACGAAATATGGTTTCTTTACGTAAACGGTTTTATGAATATCAGTTGACTCCGAGTTCTGAATTTTGTGATTTTTAGCTTGATTTCACACTACTTTTCGAGCTCTACAATCCTGGAGTTTCGGATTTTGATTTCAGAAGTCGTGGCTAGTACGTCTCGTTTTATCTAGTTAGCCGCGAAATGTGGTTTCTTTAAGTAAACGGTTTTATGAATATCCGTTGACTCCGAGTTCTGAATTCGGTGATTTATAGCTTGATTTCACACTACTTTTCGAGCTCTACAATCCTGGCATTTCGGATTTTGATTTCAGAACTCGTGCCTAGTAGGTTTCGTTTCACCTAGTTAGCCGCGAAATGTGGTTTCTTTACGTAAACGGTTTTATGAATATCCGTTGACTCCGAGTTCTGAATTCGGTGATTTTTAACTTGATTTCACACTACTTTTCGAGCTCTACAATCCTGGCTTTTCGGATTTTTATTTCAGAACTCATGGCTAGTAGGTCTCGTTTCACCTAGTTAGTCGTGAAATGTGGTTTATTTACGTAAACGGTTTTATGAATATCCGTTGACTCCGAGTTCTGAATTCGGTGATTTTTAGCTTGATTTCAGACTACTTTTCGAGCTCTACAATCCTGGCATTTCGGATTTTGATTTCAGAACTCGTGGCTAGTACGTCTCGTTTCAGCTAGTTAGCCACGAAATGTGATTTCTTTACGTAAACGGTTTTTTGAATATCCGTTGACTCCGAGTTCTGAATTCGTTGATTTTTAGCTTGATTTCACACTAACTTTCGAGCTCCACAATCCTGGCCTTTCGGATTTTGATTTCAGAACTCGTGGCTAGTACGTCTCGTTTCACCTAGTTTGCCGCGAAATTTGGTTTCTTTACGTAAACGGTTTTATGAATATCCGCTTACTCCGAGTTCTGAATTCTGTGATTTTTAGCATGATTTCAGACTACTTTTCGAGCTCTACAATCCTAGCATTTCGGATTTTGATTTCAGAACTCGTGGCTAGTACATCTCGTTTCAGCTAGTTGGCCGCAAAATGTGGTTTCTTTACGTAAACGGTTTTATGAATATCCGTTGACTCTGTGTTCTGAATTCATTGATTTTTAGCTTGATTTCACAATACCTTTCGAGCTCTACAATCCCAGATTTTCGGTTTTTGATTTCCGAACTCGTGGCTTGTAGGTCTCGTTTCACCTTGTTAGCCACGAAATATGGTTTATTTACGTAAACGGTTTTATGAATATCCGTTGACTCCGAGTTCTGAATTCGGTGATTTTTAGCCTGATTTCAGACTACTTTTCGAGCTCTACAATCCTGGCATTTCGGATTTTGATTTCAGAACTCGTGGATAGTACGTCTCGTTTCACCTAGTTAGCCGCAAAATGTGGTTTCTTAACGTAAACGCTTTTATGAATATCCGTTGACTCCGAGTTCTGAATTTGGTGATTTTTAGCTTGATTTCACACTACTTTTCGAGCTCTACAATCCTAGAATTTCGGATTTTTATTTCAGAACTCGTGGCTAGTACGTCTCGTTTCACCTAGTTTGCCGCGAAATGTGGTTTCTTTACGTAAACGGTTTTATGAATATCCGCTTACTCCGAGTTCTGAATTCTGTGATTTTTAGCATGATTTCAGACTACTTTTCGAGCTCTACAATCCTAGCATTTCGGATTTTGATTTCAGAACTCGTGGTTAGTACATCTCGTTTCAGCTAGTTGGCCGCGAAATGTGGTTTCTTTACGTAAACGGTTTTATGAATATCCGTTGACTCCGTGTTCTGAATTCGTTGATTTTTAGCTTGATTTCACAATACCTTTCGAGCTCTACAATCCCAAATTTTCGGTTTTTGATTTCCGAACTCGTGGCTTGTAGGTCTCGTTTCACCTTGTTAGCCAGAAATATGGTTTCTTTACGTAAACGGTTTTATGAATATCCGTTGACTCCGAGTTCTGAATTTTGTGATTTTTAGCTTGATTTCACACTACTTTTCGAGCTCTACAATCCTGGCGTTTCGGATTTTGATTTCAGAACTCGTGGCTAGTACGTCTCGTTTTATCTAGTTAGCCGCGAAATGTGGTTTCTTTACGTAAACGGTTTTATGAATATCCGTTGACTCCGAGTTCTGAATTCGGTGATTTTTAGCTTGATTTCACACTACTTTTCGAGCTCTACAATCCTGGCATTTCGGATTTTGATTTCAGAACTCGTGCCTAGTAGGTTTCGTTTCACCTAGTTAGCCGCTAAATGTGGTTTCTTTACGTAAACGGTTTTATGAATATCCGTTGACTCCGAGTTCTGAATTCGGTGATTTTTAACTTGATTTCACACTACTTTTTGAGCTCTACAATCCTGGCTTTTCGGATTTTTATTTCAGAACTCATGGCTAGTAGGTCTCGTTTCACCTAGTTAGTCGTGAAATGTGGTTTATTTACGTAAACGGTTTTATGAATATCCGTTGACTCCGAGTTCTGAATTCGGTGATTTTTAGCTTGATTTCAGACTACTTTTCGAGCTCTACAATCCTGGCATTTCGGATTTTGATTTCAGAACTCGTGGCTAGTACCTCTCGTTTCAGCTAGTTAGCCGCGAAATGTGATTTCTTTACGTAAACGGTTTTTTGAATATCCGCTGACTCCGAGTTCTGAATTCGTTGATTTTTAGCTTGATTTCACACTAACTTTCGAGCTCCACAATCCTGGCCTTTCGGATTTTGATTTCAGAACTCGTGGCTAGTACGTCTCGTTTCACCCAGTTTGCCGCGAAATGTGGTTTCTTTACGTAAACGGTTTTATGAATATCCGCTTACTCCGAGTTCTGAATTCTGTGATTTTTAGCATGATTTCAGACTACTTTTCGAGCTCTACAATCCTAGCATTTCGGATTTTGATTTCAGAACTCGTGGCTAGTACATCTCGTTTCAGCTAGTTGGCCGCGAAATGTGGTTTTCTTTACGTAAACGGTTTTATGAATGTCCGTTGACTCCGTGTTCTGAATTCATTGATTTTTAGCTTGATTTCACAATACCTTTCGAGCTCTACAATCCCAGATTTTCGGTTTTTGATTTCCGAACTCGTGGCTTGTAGGTCTCGTTTCACCTTGTTAGCCACGAAATATGGTTTATTTACGTAAACGGTTTTATGAATATCCGTTGACTCCGAGTTCTGAATTCGGTGATTTTTAGCTTGATTTCAGACTACTTTTCGAGCTCTACAATCCTGGCATTTCGGATTTTGATTTCAGAACTCGTGGATAGTACGTCTCGTTTCACCTAGTTAGCCGCAAAATGTGGTTTCTTAACGTAAACGCTTTTATGAATATCCGTTGACTCCGAGTTCTGAATTTGGTGATTTTTAGCTTGATTTCACACTACTTTTCGAGCTCTACAATCCTAGAATTTCGGATTTTGATTTCAGAACTCGTGGCTAGTACGTCTCGTTTCACCTAGTTTGCCGCGAAATGTGGTTTCTTTACGTAAACGGTTTTATGAATATCCGCTTACTCCGAGTTCTGAATTCTGTGATTTTTAGCATGATTTCAGACTACTTTTCGAGCTCTACAATCCTAGCATTTCGGATTTTGATTTCAGAACTCGTGGTTAGTACATCTCGTTTCAGCTAGTTGGCCGCGAAATGTGGTTTCTTTACGTAAACGGTTTTATGAATATCCGTTGACTCCGTGTTCTGAATTCGTTGATTTTTAGCTTGATTTCACAATACCTTTCGAGCTCTACAATCCCAGATTTTCGGTTTTTGATTTCCGAACTCGTGGCTTGTAGGTCTCGTTCCACATTGTTAGCCACGAAATATGGTTTCTTTACGTAAACGGTTTTATGAATATCCGTTGACTCCGAGTTCTGAATTTTGTGATTTTTAGCTTGATTTCACACTACTTTTCGAGCTCTACAATCCTGGCGTTTCGGATTTTGATTTCAGAACTCGTGGCTAGTACGTCTCGTTCTATCTAGTTAGCCGCGAAATGTGGTTTCTTTACGTAAACGGTTTTATGAATATCCGTTGACTCCGAGTTCTGAATTCGGTGATTTTTAGCTTGATTTCACACTACTTTTCGAGCTCTACAATCCTGGCATTTCGGATTTTGATTTCAGAACTCGTGCCTAGTAGGTTTCGTTTCACCTAGTTAGCCGCTAAATGTGGTTTCTTTACGTAAACGGTTTTATGAATATCCGTTGACTCCGAGTTCTGAATTCGGTGATTTTTAACTTGATTTCACACTACTTTTCGAGCTCTACAATCCTGGCTTTTCGGATTTTTATTTCAGAACTCATGGCTAGTAGGTCTCGTTTCACCTAGTTAGTCGTGAAATGTGGTTTATTTACGTAAACGGTTTTATGAATATCCGTTGACTCCGAGTTCTGAATTCGGTGATTTTTAACTTGATTTCACACTACTTTTCGAGCTCTACAATCCTGGCTTTTCGGATTTTTATTTCAGAACTCATGGCTAGTAGGTCTCGTTTCACCTAGTTAGTCGTGAAATGTGGTTTATTTACGTAAACGGTTTTATGAATATCCGTTGACTCCGAGTTCTGAATTCTGTGATTTTTAGCTTGATTTCAGACTACTTTTCGAGCTCTACAATCCTGGCATTTCGGATTTTGATTTCAGAACTCGTGGCTAGTACGTCTCGTTTCAGCTAGTTAGCCGCGAAATGTGATTTCTTTACGTAAACGGTTTTTTGAATATCCGTTGACTCCGAGTTCTGAATTCGTTGATTTTTAGCTTGATTTCACACTAACTTTCGAGCTCCACAATCCTGGCCTTTCGGATTTTGATTTCAGAACTCGTGGCTAGTACGTCTCGTTTCACCTAGTTTGCCGCGAAATGTGGTTTCTTTACGTAAACGGTTTTATGAATATCCGCTTACTCCGAGTTCTGAATTCTGTGATTTTTAGCATGATTTCAGACTACTTTTCGAGCTCTACAATCCTCGCATTTTGGATTTTGATTTCAGAACTCGTGACTAGTACATCTCGTTTCAGCTAGTTGGCCGCGAAATGTGGTTTCTTTACGTAAACGGTTTTATGAATATCCGTTGACTCCGTGTTCTGAATTCATTGATTTTTAGCTTGATTTCACAATACCTTTCGAGCTCTACAATCCCAGATTTTCGGTTTTTGATTTCCGAACTCGTGGCTTGTAGGTCTCGTTTCACCTTGTTAGCCACGAAATATGGTTTATTTACGTAAACGGTTTTATGAATATCCGTTGACTCCGAGTTCTGAATTCGGTGATTTTTAGCTTGATTTCAGACTACTTTTCGAGCTCTACAATCCTGGCATTTCGGATTTTGATTTCAGAACTCGTGGCTAGTACGTCTCGTTTAAGCTAGTTAGCCGCGAAATGTGATTTCTTTACGTAAACGGTTTTTTGAATATCCGTTGACTCCGAGTTCTGAATTCGTTGATTTTTAGCTTGATTTCACACTAACTTTCGAGCTCCAAAATCCTGGCCTTTCGGATTTTGATTTCAGAACTCGTGGCTAGTACGTCTCATTTTACCTAGTTAGCGGCGAAATATGATTTCTTTACGTAAACGGTTTTATGAATATCCGTTGACTCCGAGTTCTGAATTTGGTGATTTTTAGCTTGATTTCACACTAGTTTTCGAGCTCTACAATCCTGGGATTTCGGATTTTGATTTCAGAACTCGTGGCCAGTAGGTCTCGTTTCACCTAGTTAGCCGCGAAATGTGGTTTCTTTACGTAAACGATTTTATGAATATCCGTTGACACCGAGTTCTGAATTTTGTGATTTTTAGCTTGATTTCACACTACTTTTCGAGCTCTACAATCCTGGCATTTCGGATTTTGATTTCAAAACTCGTGGCTAGTACGTCTCGTTTTACCTAGTTAGCCGCGAAATGTGGTTTCTTTACGTAAACGGTTTTATGAATATCCGTTGACTCCGAGTTCTGAATTCGGTGATTTTTAGCTTGATTTCACACTACATCTCGAGCTCTACAATCCTGGCGTTTCGGATTTTGATTTCAGAATTCGTGGCTAGTAGGTCTCGTTTCACCTAGTTAGCCGCGAAATGTGGTTTCTTTACGTATACGGTTTTATGAATATCCGTTGACTCCGAGTTCTGAATTCTGTGATTTTTAGCTTGATTTCACACTACTTTTCGAGCTCTACAATCCTGGCTTTTCGGATTTTTATTTCAGAACTCATGGCTAGTAGGTCTCGTTTCACCTAGTTAGTCGCGAAATGTGGTTTATTTACGTAAACGGTTTTATGAATATCCGTTGACTCCGAGTTCTGAATTCGGTGATTTTTTGCTTGATTTCACACTACTTTTCGTGCTCTACAATCTTGGCATTTCTAATTTTGATTTCAGAACTCGTGGTTAGTACGTCTCGTTTCACACAGTTAGCCGCGAAATGTGGTTTGTTTACGTAAACGGTTTTATGAATATCCGTTGACTCCGAGTTCTGAATTCGGTGATTTTTAGATTGATTTCATACTACTTTTCGAGCTCTACAATCTTGGCGTTTTTAATTTTGATTTCAGAACTCGTGGCTAGTACGTCTCGTTTCACCTTGTTTGCCGTGAAATGTGGTTTCTTTACGTAAACGGTTTTATGAATATCCGCTTACTCCGAGTTCTGAATTCTGTGATTTTTAGCATGATTTCAGACTACTTTTCGAGCTCTACAATCCTAGCATTTTGGATTTTGATTTCAGAACTCGTGGCTAGTACATCTCATTTCTGCTAGTTGGCCGCTAAATGTGGTTTCTTTACGTAAACGGTTTTATGAATATCCGTTGACTCCGTGTTCTGAATTCGTTGATTTTTAGCTTGATTTCACAATACCTTTCGAGCTCTACAATCCCAGATTTTCGGTTTTTGATTTCAGAACTCGTGGCTAGTACGTCTCGTTTCACCTAGTTAGCCGCAAAATGTGGTTTCTTAACGTAAATGCTTTTATGAATATCCGCTGAATCCGAGTTCTGAATTTAGTGATTTTTAGCTTGATTTCAGACTACTTTTCGAGCTCTACAGTCCTGGAATTTCGGATTTTGATTTCAGAACTCGTGGCTAGTACGTCTCATTTCACCTAGTTATCCACGAAATGTGGTTTATTTACGTAAACGGTTTTATGAATATCCGTTGACACCGAGTTCTGAATTCGGTGATTTTTAGCTTGATTTCAGACTACTTTTCGAGCTCTACAATCCTGGCATTTCGGATTTTGATTTCAGAACTCGTGGCTAGTACGTCTCGTTTAAGCTAGTTAGCCGCGAAATGTGATTTCTTTACGTAAACGGTTTTTTGAATATCCGTTGACTCCGAGTTCTGAATTCGGTGATTTTTAGATTGATTTCACACCACTTTTCGAGCTCTACAATCTTGGCGTTTATAATTTTGATTTCAGAACTCGTGGCTAGTACGTCTCGTTTCACCTAGTTAGCCGCGAAATGTGTTTCTTTACGTAAACGGTTTTACGAATATCCGTTGACTCCGAGTTCTGAATTCGGTGATTTTTCGCTTGATTTCAGACTAATTTTTGAGCTCTACAATCCTGGAGTTTCGGATTTTGATTTCAGAACTCCTGGGTAGTAGGTCTCGTTTCACCTATTTAGCCGCGAAATGTGGTTTCTTTACGTAAACGGTTTTATGAATATCCGTTGACTCCGAGTTCTGAATTCGGTGATTTTTGGCTTGATTTCACACTACTTTTCGAGCTCTACAATCTTGGCGTTTTTAATTTTGATTTCAGAACTCGTGGCTAGTACGTCTCGTTTCACCTAGTTAGCCGCGAAATTTGGTTTCTTTAAGTAAACGGTTTTATGAATATCCGTTGACTCCGAGTTCTGAATTCGGTGATTTTTGGCTTGATTTCACACTACTTTTCGAGCTCTACAATCTTGGCGTTTTTAATTTTGATTTCAGAACTCGTGGCTAGTACGTCTCGTTTCACCTAGTTAGCCGCGAAATGTGTTTTCTTTACGTAAACGGTTTTATGAATATCCGTTGACTCCGAGTTCTGAATTCGGTGATTTTTTGCTTGATTTCACACTACTTTTCGAGCTCTACAATCTTGGCATTTCTAATTTTGATTTCAGAACTCGTGGTTAGTACGTCTCGTTTCACACAGTTAGCCGCGAAATGTGGTTTGTTTACGTAAACGGTTTTATGAATATCCGTTGACTCCGAGTTCTGAATTCGGTGATTTTTAGATTGATTTCACACTACTTTTCGAGCTCTACAATCTTGGCGTTTTTAATTTTGATTTCAGAAATCGTGGCTAGTACGTCTCGTTTCACCTAGTTATCCGCGAAATGTGGTTTATTTATGTAAACGGTTTTATGAATATCCGTTGACTCCGAGTTCTGAATTCGCCGATTTTTGGCTTGATTTCACACTACTTTTCGAGCTCTACAATCTTGGTATTTCTAATTTTGATTTCAGAACTCGTGGCTAGTACGTCTCGTTTCACCTAGTTAGCCGCAAAATGTGGTTTCTTAACGTAAATGCTTTTATGAATATCCGCTGAATCCGAGTTCTGAATTTAGTGATTTTTAGCTTGATTTCACACTACTTTTCGAGCTCTACAATCCTGGCATTTCGGATTTTGATTTCAGAACTCTTGGCTACTACGTCTCGTTTCACCTAGTTAGCCGCGAAATGTGGTTTCTTTACGTAAACGGTTTTACGAATATCCGTTGACTCCGAGTTCTGAATTCGGTGATTTTTCGCTTGATTTCAGACTAATTTTGGAGCTCTACAATCCTGGAGTTTCGGATTTTGATTTCAGAATTCCTGGGTAGTAGGTCTCGTTTCACATATTTAGCCGCGAAATGTGGTTTCTTTACGTAAACGGTTTTATGAATATCCGTTGACTCCGAGTTCTGAATTCGGTGATTTTTGGCTTGATTTCACACTACTTTTCGAGCTCTACAATCTTGGCGTTTTTAATTTTGATTTCAGAACTCGTGGCTAGTACGTCTTGTTTCACCTAGTTAGCCGCGAAATGTGGTTTCTTTACGTAAACGGTTTTATGAATATCCGTTGACTCCGAGTTCTGAATTCGGTGATTTTTGGCTTGATTTCACACTACTTTTCGAGCTCTACAATCTTGGCGTTTTTAATTCTGATTTCAGAACTCGTGGCTAGTACGTCTCGTTTCACCTAGTTAGCCGCGAAATGTGTTTTCTTTACGTAAACGGTTTTATGAATATCCGTTGACTCCGAGTTCTGAATTCGGTGATTTTTTGCTTGATTTCACACTACTTTTCGAGCTCTACAATCTTGGCATTTCTAATTTTGATTTCAGAACTCGTGGTTAGTACGTCTCGTTTCACCTTGTTTGCCGCGAAATGTGGTTTCTTTACGTAAACGGTTTTATGAATATCCGTTGACTCCGAGTTCTGAATTCGGTGATTTTTAGATTGATTTCACACTACTTTTCGAGCTCTACAATCTTGGCGTTTTTAATTTTGATTTCAGAACTCGTGGCTAGTACGTCTCGTTTCACCTAGTTATCCGCGAAATGTGGTTTATTTATGTAAACGGTTTTATGAATATCCGTTGACTCCGAGTTCTGAATTCGCCGATTTTTGGATTGATTTCACACTACTTTTCGAGCTCTACAATCTTGGTATTTCTAATTTTGATTTCAGAACTCGTGGCTAGTACGTCTCGTTTCACCTAGTTAGCCGCAAAATGTGGTTTCTTAACGTAAATGCTTTTATGAATATCCGCTGAATCCGAGTTCTGAATTTAGTGATTTTTAGCTTGATTTCACACTACTTTTCGAGCTCTACAATCCTGGCATTTCGGATTTTGATTTCAGAACTCTTGGCTAGTAGGTATCATTTCACCTAGTTAGCCGCGAAATGTGGTTTCTTTACGTAAACGGTTTTACGAATATCCGTTGACTCCGAGTTCTGAATTCGGTGATTTTTCGCTTGATTTCACACTAATTTTGGAGCTCTACAATCCTGGAGTTTCGGATTTTGATTTCAGAACTCCTGGGTAGTAGGTCTCGTTTCACATATTTAGCCGCGAAATGTGGTTTTTTTACGTAAACGGTTTTATGAATATCCGTTGACTCCGAGTTCTGAATTCGGTGATTTTTGGCTTGATTTCACACTACTTTTCGAGCTCTACAATCTTGGCGTTTTTAATTTTGATTTCAGAACTCGTGGCTAGTACGTCTCGTTTCACCTAGTTAGCCGCGAAATGTGGTTTCTTTACCTAAACGGTTTTATGAATATCCGTTGACTCCGAGTTCTGAATTCGGTGATTTTTGGCTTGATTTCACACTACTTTTCGAGCTCTACAATCTTGGCGTTTTTAATTTTGATTTCAGAACTCGTGGCTAGTACGTCTCGTTTCACCTAGTTAGCCGTGAAATTTGGTTTCTTTAAGTAAACGGTTTTATGAATATCCGTTGACTCCGAGTTCTGAATTCGGTGATTTTTTGCTTGATTTCACACTACTTTTCGAGCTCTACAATCTTGGCGTTTTTAATTTTGATTTCAGAACTCGTGGCTAGTACGTCTCGTTTCACACAGTTAGCCGCGAAATGTGGTTTGTTTACGTAAACGGTTTTATGAATATCCGTTGACTCCGAGTTCTGAATTCGGTGATTTTTAGCTTGATTTCACACTACTTTTCGAGCTCTACAATCCTGGCATTTCTAATTTTGATTTCAGAACTCGTGGTTAGTACGTCTCGTTTCACACAGTTAGCCGCGAAATGTGGTTTGTTTACGTAAACGGTTTTATGAATATCCGTTGACTCCGAGTTCTGAATTCGGTGATTTTTGGCTTGATTTCACACTACTTTTCGAGTTCTACAATCTTGGCGTTTTTAATTTTGATTTCAGAACTCGTGGCTAGTACGTCTCGTTTCACCTAGTTATCCGCGAAATGTGGTTTATTTACGTAAACGGTTTTATGAATATCCGTTGACTCCGAGTTCTGAATTCGGTGATTTTTGGCTTGATTTCACACTACTTTTCGAGCTCTACAATCTTGGTATTTCTAATTTTGATTTCAGAACTCGTGGCTAGTACGTCTCGTTTCACCTAGTTAGCCGCAAAATGTGGTTTCTTAACGTAAATGCTTTTATGAATATCCGCTGAATCCGAGTTCTGAATTTAGTGATTTTTAGCTTGATTTCACACTACTTTTCGAGCTCTACAATCCTGGCATTTCGGATTTTGATTTCAGAACTCTTGGCTAGTAGGTATCATTTCACCTCGTTAGCCGCAAAATGTGGTTTATTTACGTAAACGGTTTTACGAATATCCGTTGACTCCGAGTTCTGAATTCGGTGATTTTTCGCTTGATTTCAGACTAATTTTTGAGCTCTACAATCCTGGAGTTTCGGATTTTGATTTCAGAACTCCTGGGTAGCCGCGAAATGTGGTTTCTTTACGTAAACGGTTTTATGAATATCCGTTGACTCCGAGTTCTGAATTCGGTGATTTTTGGCTTGATTTCACACTACTTTTCGAGTTCTACAATCTTGGCGTTTTTAATTTTGATTTCAGAACTCGTGGCTAGTACGTCTCGTTTCACCTAGTTATCCGCGAAATGTGGTTTATTTACGTAAACAGTTTTATGAATATCCGTTGACTCCGAGTTCTGAATTCGGTGATTTTTGGCTTGATTTCATACTACTTTTCGAGCTCTACAATCTTGGTATTTCTAATTTTGATTTCAGAACTCGTGGCTAGTACGTCTCGTTTCACCTAGTTAGCCGCAAAATGTGGTTTCTTAACGTAAATGCTTTTATGAATATCCGCTGACTCCGAGTTCTGAATTTAGTGATTTTTAGCTTGATTTCACACTACTTTTCGTGCTCTACAATCCTGGCATTTCGGATTTTGATTTCAGAACTCTTGGCTAGTAGGTATCATTTCACCTAGTTAGCCGCGAAATGTGGTTTATTTACGTAAACGGTTTTACGAATATCCGTTGACTCCGAGTTCTGAATTCGGTGATTTTTCGCTTGATTTCAGACTAATTTTTGAGCTCTACAATCCTGGAGTTTCGGATTTTGATTTCAGAACTCCTAGGTAGTAGGTCTCGTTTCACCTATTTAGCCGCGAAATGTGGTTTCTTTACGTAAACGGTTTTATGAATATCCGTTGACTCCGAGTTCTGAATTCGGTGATTTTTGGCTTGATTTCACACTACTTTTCGAGCTCTACAATCTTGGCGTTTTTAATTTTGATTTCAGAACTCGTGGCTAGTACGTCTCGTTTCACCTAGTTAGCCGCGAAATGTGGTTTCTTTACGTAAACGGTTTTATGAATATCCGTTGACTCCGAGTACTGAATTCGGTGATTTTTGGCTTGATTTCACACTACTTTTCGAGCTCTACAATCTTGGCGTTTTTAATTTTGATTTCAGAACTCGTGGCTAGTACGTCTCGTTTCACCTAGTTAGCCGCGAAATGTGGTTTATTTACGTAAACGGTTTTATGAATATCCGTTGACTCCGAGTTCTGAATTCGGTGATTTTTGGCTTGATTTCACACTACTTTTCGAGCTCTACAATCTTGGTATTTCTAATTTTGATTTCAGAACTCGTGGCTAGTACGTCTCGTTTCACCTAGTTAGCCGCAAAATGTGGTTTCTTAACGTAAATGCTTTTATGAATATCCGCTGAATCCGAGTTCTGAATTTAGTGATTTTTGGCTTGATTTCACACTACTTTTCGAGCTCTACAATCTTGGTATTTCTAATTTTGATTTCAGAACTCGTGGCTAGTACGTCTCGTTTCACACAGTTAGCCGCAAAATGTGGTTTCTTAACGTAAACGCTTTTAAGAATATCCGCTGACTCCGAGTTCTGAATTTAGTGATTTTTAGCTTGATTTCACACTACTTTTCGAGCTCTACAATCCTGGCCTTTCGGATTTTGATTTCAGAACCCGTGGCTAGTACGTCTCATTTCAACTAGTTAGCCGCGAAATGTGGTTTCTTTACGTAAACCGTTTTATGAATATCTGTTGACTCCGAGTTCTGAATTTGGTGATTTTTAGCTTGACTTCTCACTACTTTTCGAGCTCTACAATCTTGGCGTTTTTAATTTTGATTTCAGAACTCATGGCTAGTACGTCTCGTTTCACCTAGTTAGCCGCGAAATGTGGTTTCTTTACGTAAACGGTTTTATGAATATCCGTTGACTCCGAGTTCTGAATTCGGTGATTTTTTGCTTGATTTTACACTACTTTTCGAGCTCTACAATCTTGGTATTTCTAATTTTGATTTCAGAACTCGTGGATAGTACGTCTCGTTTCACCTAGTTAGCCGCAAAATGTGATTTCTTAACGTAAACGCTTTTAAGAATATCCGTTGACTCCGAGTTCTGAATTTGGTGATTTTTAGCTTGATTTCACACTACTTTTCGAGCTCTACAATCCTAGAATTTCGGATTTTGATTTCAGAACTCGTGGCTAGTACGTCTCGTTTCACCTAGTTTGCCGCGAAATGTGGTTTCTTTACGTAAACGGTTTTATGAATATCCGCTTACTCCGAGTTCTGAATTTTGTGATTTTTAGCATGATTTCAGACTACTTTTCGAGCTCTACAATCCTAGCATTTCGGATTATGATTTCAGAACTCGTGGCTAGTACATCTCGTTTCAGCTAGTTGGCCGCGAAATGTGGTTTCTTTACGTAAACGGTTTTATGAATATCCGTTGACTCCGTGTTCTGAATTCGTTGATTTTTAGCTTGATTTCACAATAACTTTCGAGCTCTACAATCCCAGATTTTCGGTTTTTGATTTCCGAACTCGTGGCTTGTAGGTCTCGTTTCACCTTGTTAGCCACGAAATATGGTTTCTTTACGTAAACGGTTTTATGAATATCCGTTGACTCCGAGTTCTGAATTTTGTGATTTTTAGCTTGATTTCACACTACTTTTCGAGCTCTACAATCCTGGCATTTCGGATTTTGATTTCAGAACTCGTGGCTAGTACGTCTCGTTTTATCTAGTTAGCCGCGAAATGTGGTTTCTTTACGTAAACGGTTTTATGAATATCCGTTGACTCCGAGTTCTGAATTCGGTGATTTTTAGCTTGATTTCACACTACTTTTCGAGCTCTACAATCCTGGCATTTCGGATTTTGATTTCAGAACTCGTGGCTAGTAGGTCTCGTTTCACCTAGTTAGCCGCGAAATGTGGTTTCTTTACGTAAACGGTTTTATGAATATCCGTTGACTCCGAGTTCTGAATTCGGTGATTTTTAACTTGATTTCACAATACTTTTCGAGCTTTACAATCCTGGCTTTTCGGATTTTTAATTCAGAACTCATGGCTAGTTGGTCTCGTTTCACCTAGTTAGTCGCTAAATGTGGTTTATTTACGTAAACGGTTTTATGAATATCCGTTGACTCCGAAT
This sequence comes from Euonymus europaeus, assembly GCA_963580455.1. Taxonomy (NCBI): domain Eukaryota; kingdom Viridiplantae; phylum Streptophyta; class Magnoliopsida; order Celastrales; family Celastraceae; genus Euonymus; species Euonymus europaeus. The sequence goes on from OY756962.1 coordinate 2,759,057, forward strand.
TCTGAATTCGGTGATTTTTAGCTTGATTTCAGACTACTTTTCGAGCTCTACAATCCTGGCATTTCGGATTTTGATTTCAGAACTCGTGGCTAGTACGTCTCGTTTCAGCTAGTTAGCCGCGAAATGTGATTTCTTTACGTAAACGGTTTTTTGAATATCCGTTGACTCCGAGTTCTGAATTCGTTGATTTTTAGCTTGATTTCACACTAACTTTCGAGCTCCACAATCCTGGTCTTTCGGATTTTGATTTCAGAACTCGTGGCTAGTACGTCTCATTTTACCTAGTTAGCGGCGAAATATGATTTCTTTATGTAAACGGTTTTATGAATATCCGTTGACTCCGAGTTCTGAATTCGGCTATTTTTAGCTTGATTTCACACTAGTTTTCGAGCTCTACAATCCTGGGATTTCGGATTTTGATTTCAGAACTCGTGGCCAGTAGGTCTCGTTTCACCTAGTTAGCCGCGAAATGTGGTTTCTTTACGTAAACGATTTTATGAATATCCGTTGACTCCGAGTTCTGAATTTTGTGATTTTTAGCTTGATTTCACACTACATTTCGAGCTCTACAATCCTGGCATTTCGGATTTTGATTTCAGAACTCGTGGCTAGTACGTCTCGTTTTACCTAGTTAGCCGCGAAATGTGGTTTCTTTACGTAAACGGTTTTATGAATATCCGTTGACTCCGAGTTCTGAATTCGGTGATTTTTAGCTTGATTTCACACTACATCTCGAGCTCTACAGTCCTGGCGTTTCTGATTTTGATTTCAGAATTCGTGGCTAGTAGGTCTCGTTTCACCTAGTTAGCCGCGAAATGTGGTTTCTTTACGTATACGGTTTTATGAATATCCGTTGACTCCGAGTTCTGAATTCGGTGATTTTTAGCTTGATTTCACACTACTTTTCGAGCTCTACAATCCTGGATTTTCGGATTTTGATTTCAGAACTCATGTCTAGTAGGTCTCGTTTCACCTAGTTAGTCGCGAAATGTGGTTTATTTACGTAAACGGTTTTATGAATATCCGTTGACTCCGAGTTCTGAATTCGGTGATTTTTAGCTTGATTTCAGACTACTTTTCGAGCTCTACAATCCTGGCATTTCGGATTTTGATTTCATAATTCGTGGCTAGTACGTCTCGTTTCACCTAGTTAGCCGCGAAATGTGATTTCTTTACGAAAACGATTTTTTTAATATCCGTTGACTCCGAGTTCTGAATTCGGTGATTTTTGGCTTGATTTCACACTACTTTTCGAGCTCTACAATCTTGGTTTTTTTAATTTTGATTTCAGAAATCGTGGCTAGTACGTCTCGTTTCACCTAGTTAGCCGCGAAATGTGCTTTCTTTACGTAAACGCTTTTATGAATATCCGTTGACTCCGAGTTCTGAATTCGGTGATTTTTGGCTTGATTTCACACTACTTTTCGAGCTCTACAATCTTGGTATTTCTAATTTTGATTTCAGAACTCGTGGCTAGTACGTCTCGTTTCACCTAGTTAGCCGCAAAATGTGTTTTCTTAACGTAAACGCTTTTAAGAATATCCGCTGACTCCGAGTTCTGAATTTAGTGATTTTTAGCTTGATTTCACACTACTTTTCGAGCTCTACAATCCTGGCCTTTCGGATTTTGATTTCAGAACCCGTGGCTAGTACGTCTCGTTTCAACTAGTTAGCCGCGAAATGTGGTTTCTTTACGTAAACCGTTTTATGAATATCCGTTGACTCCGAGTTCTGAATTTGGTGATTTTTAGCTTGATTTCACACTAATTTTCGAGCTCTACAATCCTAGAATTTCGTATTTTGATTTCAGAACTCGTGGCTAGTACGTCTCGATTCACCTAGTTTGCCGCGAAATGTGGTTTCTTTACGTAAACGGTTTTATGAATATCCGCTTACTCCGAGTTCTGAATTCTGTGATTTTTAGCATGATTTCAGACTACTTTTTGAGCTCTACAATCCTAGCATTTCGGATTTTGATTTCAGAACTCGTGGCTAGTACATCTCGTTTCAGCTAGTTGGCCGCGAAATGTGGTTTCTTTACGTAAACGGTTTTATGAATATCAGTTGACTCCGTGTTCTGAATTCGTTGATTTTTAGCTTGATTTCACAATACCTTTCGAGCTCTACAATCCCAGATTTTCGGTTTTTGATTTCCAAACTCGTGGCTTGTAGGTCTCGTTTCACCTAGTTAGCCACGAAATATGGTTTCTTTACGTAAACGGTTTTATGAATATCCGTTGACTCCGACTTCTGAATTTTGTGATTTTTAGCTTGATTTCACACTACTTTTCGAGCTCTACAATCCTGGCGTTTCGGATTTTGATTTCAGAACTCGTGGCTAGTACGTCTCGTTTTATCTAGTTAGCCGCGAAATGTGGTTTCTTTACGTAAACGGTTTTATGAATATCCGTTGACTCCGAGTTCTGAATTCGGTGATTTTTAGCTTGCTTTCACACTACTTTTTGAGCTCTACAATCCTGGCATTTCGGATTTTGATTTCAGAACTCGTGCCTAGTAGGTCTCGTTTCACCTAGTTAGCCGCGAAATGTGGTTTCTTTATGTAAACGGTTTTATGAATATCCGTTGACTCCGAGTTCTGAATTCGGTGATTTTTAACTTGATTTCACACTACTTTTCGAGCTCTACAATCCTGGCTTTTCGGATTTTGATTTCAGAACTCATGGCTAGTAGGTCTCGTTTCACCTAGTTAGTCGCGAAATGTGGTTTATTTACGTAAACAGTTTTATGAATATCCGTTGACTCGGAGTTCTGAATTCGGTGATTTTTAGCTTGATTTCAGACTACTTTTCGAGCTCTACAATCCTGGCATTTCGGATTTTGATTTCAGAACTCGTGGCTAGTACGTCTCGTTTCAGCTAGTTAGCCGCGAAATGTCATTTCTTTACGTAAACGGTTTTTTGAATATCCGTTGACTCCGAGTTCTGAATTCGTTGATTTTTACCTTGATTTCACACTAACTTTCGAGCTCCACAATCCTGGCCTTTCGGATTTTGATTTCAGAACTCGTGGCTAATACGTCTCATTTTACCTAGTTAGCGGAGAAATATGGTTTCTTTACGTAAACGGTTTTATGAATATCTGTTGACTCCGAGTTCTGAATTCGGTGATTTTTAGCTTGATTTCACACTAGTTTTCGAGCTCTACAATCCTGGCATTTCGGATTTTGATTTCAGAACTCGTGGCCAGTAGGTCTCGTTTCACCTAGTTAGCCGCGAAATGTGGTTTGTTTACGTAAACGATTTTATGAATATCCGTTGACTCCGAGTTCTGAATTTTATGATTTTTAGCTTGATTTCACACAACTTTTCGAGCTCTACAATCCTGGCGTTTCGGATTTTGATTTCAGAACTCGTGGCTAGTACGTCTCGTTTTACCTAGTTAGCCGCGAAATGTGGTTTCTTTACGTAAACGGTTTTATGAATATCCGTTGACTCCGAGTTCTGAATTCGGTGATTTTTAGCTTGATTTCACACTACATCTCGAGCTCTACAATCCTGGAGTTTCGGATTTTGTTTTCAGAATTCGTGGCTAGTAGGTCTCGTTTCACCTAGTTAGCCGCGAAATGTGGTTTCTTTACGTATACGGTTTTATGAATATCCGTTGACTCCGAGTTCTGAATTCGGTGATTTTTAGCTTGATTTCACACTACTTTTTTAGCTCTACAATCCTGGCTTTTCGGATTTTTATTTCAGAACTCATGGCTAGTAGGTCTCGTTTAACCTATGTAGTCGCGAAATGTGGTTTATTTACGTAAACGGTTTTATGAATATCCGTTGACTCCGAGTTCTGAATTCGGTGATTTTTAGCTTGATTTCAGACTACTTTTCGAGCTCTACAATCCTGGCATTTCGGATTTTGATTTCATAATTCGTGGCTAGTACGTCTCGTTTCACCTAGTTAGCCGCGAAATGTGATTTCTTTACGAAAACGATTTTTTTAATATCCGTTGACTCCGAGTTCTGAATTCGGTGATTTTTGGCTTGATTTCACACTACTTTTCGAGCTCTACAATCTTGGTTTTTTTAATTTTGATTTCAGAAATCGTGGCTAGTACGTCTCGTTTCACCTAGTTAGCCGCGAAATGTGATTTCTTTACGTAAACGATTTTTTGAATATCCGATGACTCTGAGTTCTAAATTCGTTGATTTTTAGCTTCATTTCACACTACGTTTCGAGCTCTACAATCCTGGCATTTCGGATTTTAATTTCAGAACTCGTGGCTAGTACGTCTCGTTTTACCTAGTTAGCGGCGAAATATGGTTTCTTTACGTAAACGGTTTTATGAATATCCGTTGACTCCGAGTTCTGAATAAGGTGATTTTTAGCTTGATTTAACACTACTTTTCGAGCTCTACAATCCTGGCATTTCGGATTTTGATTTCAGAACTCGTGGCTAGTAGGTCTCGTTTCACCTAGTTAGCCGCGAAATGTGGTTTCTTTACGTAAACGGTTTTATGAATATCCGTTAACTCCGAGTTCTGAATTCGGTGATTTTTAGCTTGATTTCACACTACTTTTCGAGCTCTACAATCCTGGCGTTTAGGATTTTGATTTCAGAACTCGTGGCTAGTAGGTCTCGTTTCACCTAGTTAGCCGCGAAATGTGGTTTCTTTACGTAAACGGTTTTATGAATATCCGTTGACTCCGAGTTCTGAATAAGGTGATTTTTAGCTTGATTTCACACTACTTTTCGAGCTCTACAATCCTGGCGTTTAGGATTTTGATTTCATAACTCATGGCTAGTACGTCTCGTTTCACCTAGTTAGCCGCGAAATGTGATTTCTTTACGTAAACGATTTTTTGAATATCCGATGACTCTGAGTTCTAAATTCGTTGATTTTTAGCTTCATTTCACACTACGTTTCGAGCTCTACAATCCTGGCATTTCGGATTTTAATTTCAGAACTCGTGGCTAGTACGTCTCGTTTTACCTAGTTAGCGGCGAAATATGGTTTCTTTACGTAAACGGTTTTATGAATATCCGTTGACTCCGAGTTCTGAATAAGGTGATTTTTAGCTTGATTTAACACTACTTTTCGAGCTCTACAATCCTGGCATTTCGGATTTTGATTTCAGAACTCGTGGCTAGTAGGTCTCGTTTCACCTAGTTAGCCGCGAAATGTGGTTTCTTTACGTAAACGGTTTTATGAATATCCGTTAACTCCGAGTTCTGAATTCGGTGATTTTTAGCTTGATTTCACACTACTTTTCGAGCTCTACAATCCTGGCGTTTAGGATTTTGATTTCAGAACTCGTGGCTAGTAGGTCTCGTTTCACCTAGTTAGCCGCGAAATGTGGTTTCTTTACGTAAACGGTTTTATGAATATCCGTTGACTCCGAGTTCTGAATAAGGTGATTTTTAGCTTGATTTCACACTACTTTTCGAGCTCTACAATCCTGGCGTTTAGGATTTTGATTTCAGAACTCGTGGCTAGTAGGTCTCGTTTCACCTAGTTAGCCGCGAAATGTGGTTTCTTTACGTAAACGGTTTTATGAATATTCTTTGAGTCCGAGTTCTGAATTTGGTGATTTTTAGCTTGATTTCACACTACTTTTCGAACTCTACAATCCAGCATTTTGGATTTTGATTTCAGAACTCGTGGCTAGTAGGTCTCGTTTCACCAAGTTATCCGCGAAATGTGGTTTCTTTACGTAAACGGTTTTATGAATATCCGTTGACTCCGAGTTCTGAATTCGGTGATTTTTAGCTTGATTTCACACTACTTTTCGAGCTCTACAATCCTGGCATTTTGGATTTTGATTTCAGAACTCGTGGCTAGTAGGTCTCGTTTCACCTAGTTAGCCGCGAAATGTGGTTTCTTTACGTAAACGATTTTATGAATATACGTTGACTCCGAGTTCTGAATTCGGTGATTTTTAGATTGATTTCATACTACTTTTCGAGCTCTACAATCTTGGCATTTTTAATTTTGATTTCAGAACTCGTGGCTAGTACGTCTCGTTTCACCTAGTTAGCCGCGAAATGTGGTTTCTTTACGTAAACGGTTTTATGAATATCCGTTGACTCCGAGTTCTGAATTCGGTGATTTTTGGCTTGATTTCACACTACTTTTCGAGCTCTACAATCTTGGTATTTCTAATTTTGATTTCAGAACTCGTGGCTAGTACGTCTCGTTTCACCTAGTTAGCCGCAAAATGTGGTTTCTTAACGTAAACGCTTTTAAGAATATCCGCTGACTCCGAGTTCTGAATTTAGTGATTTTTAGCTTGATTTCACACTACTTTTCGAGCTCTACAATCCTGGGCTTTCGGATTTTGATTTCAGAACCCGTGGCTAGTAAGTCTCGTTTCAACTTGTTAGCCGCGAAATGTGGTTTCTTTACGTAAACCGTTTTATGAATATCCGTTGACTCCGAGTTCTGAATTTGGTGATTTTTAGCTTGATTTCACACTACTTTTCGAGCTCTACAATCCTAGAATTTCGGATTTTGATTTCAGAACTCGTGGCTAGTACATCTCGTTTCACCTAGTTTGCCGCGAAATGTGGTTTCTTTACGTAAACGGTTTTATGAATATCCGTTGACTCCGAGTTCTGAATTCGGTGATTTTTGGCTTGATTTCACACTACTTTTCGAGCTCTACAATCTTGGATTTTTTAATTTTGATTTCAGAACTCGTGGCTAGTACGTCTCGTTTCACCTAGTTAGCCGCAAAATGTGGTTTCTTTACGTAAACGGTTTTATGAATATCCGTTGACTCCGAGTTCTGAATTCGGTGATTTTTTGCTTGATTTCACACTATTTTTCGAGCTCTACAATCTTGGTATTTCAAATTTTGATTTCAGAACTCGTGGCTAGTAGGTCTCGTTTCACCTAGTTAGCCGCGAAATGTGGTTTCTTTACGTAAACGGTTTTATGAATATCCGTTAACTCCGAGTTCTGAATTCGGTGATTTTTAGCTTGATTTCACACTACTTTTCGAGCTCTACAATCCTGGCGTTTAGGATTTTGATTTCAGAACTCGTGGCTAGTAGGTCTCGTTTCACCTAGTTAGCCGCGAAATGTGGTTTCTTTACGTAAACGGTTTTATGAATATTCTTTGACTCCGAGTTCTGAATTTGGTGATTTTTAGCTTGATTTCACACTACTTTTCGAACTCTACAATCCAGCATTTTGGATTTTGATTTCAGAACTCGTGGCTAGTAGGTCTCGTTTCACCAAGTTAGCCGCGAAATGTGGTTTCTTTACGTAAACGGTTTTATGAATATCCGTTGACTCCGAGTTCTGAATTCGGTGATTTTTAGCTTGATTTCACACTACTTTTCGAGCTCTACAATCCTGGCATTTTGGATTTTGATTTCAGAACTCGTGGCTAGTAGGTCTCGTTTCACCTAGTTAGCCGCGAAATGTGGTTTCTTTACGTAAACGATTTTATGAATATACGTTGACTCCGAGTTCTGAATTCGGTGATTTTTAGATTGATTTCATACTACTTTTCGAGCTCTAAAATCTTGGCATTTTTAATTTTGATTTCAGAACTCGTGGCTAGTACGTCTCGTTTCACCTAGTTAGCCGCGAAATGTGGTTTCTTTACGTAAACGGTTTTATGAATATCCGTTGACTCCGAGTTCTGAATTCGGTGATTTTTGGCTTGATTTCACACTACTTTTCGAGCTCTACAATCTTGGTATTTCTAATTTTGATTTCAGAACTCGTGGCTAGTACGTCTCGTTTCACCTAGTTAGCCGCAAAATGTGGTTTCTTAACGTAAACGCTTTTAAGAATATCCGCTGACTCCGAGTTCTGAATTTAGTGATTTTTAGCTTGATTTCACACTACTTTTCGAGCTCTACAATCCTGGGCTTTCGGATTTTGATTTCAGAACCCGTGGCTAGTACGTCTTGTTTCAACTTGTTAGCCGCGAAATGTGGTTTCTTTACGTAAACCGTTTTATGAATATCCGTTGACTCCGAGTTCTGAATTTGGTGATTTTTAGCTTGATTTCACACTACTTTTCGAGCTCTACAATCCTAGAATTTCGGATTTTGATTTCAGAACTCGTGGCTAGTACGTCTCGTTTCACCTAGTTTGCCGCGAAATGTGGTTTCTTTACGTAAACGGTTTTATGAATATCCGTTGACTCCGAGTTCTGAATTCGGTGATTTTTGGCTTGATTTCACACTACTTTTCGAGCTCTACAATCTTGGATTTTTTAATTTTGATTTCAGAACTCGTGGCTAGTACGTCTCGTTTCACCTAGTTAGCCGCAAAATGTGGTTTCTTTACGTAAACGGTTTTATGAATATCCGTTGACTCCGAGTTCTGAATTCGGTGATTTTTTGCTTGATTTCACACTACTTTTCGAGCTCTACAATCTTGGTATTTCAAATTTTGATTTCAGAACTCGTGGCTAGTACGTCTCGTTTCACCTAGTTAGCCGCAAAATGTGGTTTCTTAACGTAAACGCTTTTAAGAATATCCGCTGACTCCGAGTTCTGAATTTAGTGATTCTTAGCTTGATTTCACACTACTTTTTGAGCTCTACAATCTTGACCTTTCGGATTTTGATTTCAGAACCCGTGGCTAGTACGTCTCGTTTCAACTAGTTAGCCGCGAAATGTGGTTTCTTTACGTAAACCGTTTTATGAATATCCGTTGACTCCGAGTTCTGAATTTGGTGATTTTTAGCTTGATTTCACACTACTTTTCGAGCTCTACAATCCTAGAATTTCGGATTTTGATTTCAGAACTCGTGGCTAGTACGTCTCGTTTCACCTAGTTTGCCGCGAAATGTGGTTTCTTTACGTAAACGGTTTTATGAATATCCGCTTACTCCGAGTTCTGAATTCTGTGATTTTTAGCATGATTTCAGACTAATTTTCGAGCTCTACAATCCTAGCATTTCGGATTTTGATTTCAGAACTCGTGGCTAGTACATCTCGTTTCAGCTAGTTGGCCGCGAAATGTGGTTTCTTTACGTAAACGGTTTTATGAATATCCGTTGACTCCGTGTTCTGAATTCGTTGATTTTTAGCTTGATTTCACAATACCTTTCGAGCTCTACAATCCCAGATTTTCGGTTTTTGATTTCCGAACTCGTGGCTTGTGGGTCTCGTTTCACCTAGTTAGCCACGAAATATGGTTTCTTTACGTAAATGGTTTTATGAATATCCGTTGACTCCGAGTTCTGAATTTTGTAATTTTTAGCTTGATTTCACACTACTTTTCGAGCTCTACAATCCTGGCGTTTCGGATTTTGATTTCAGAACTCGTGGCTAGTACGTCTCGTTTTATCTAGTTAGCCGCGAAATGTGGTTTCTTTACGTAAACGGTTTTATGAATATCCGTTGACTCCGAGTTCTGAATTCGGTGATTTTTAGCTTGATTTCACACTACTTTTCGAGCTCTACAATCCTGGCATTTCGGATTTTGATTTCAGAACTCGTGCCTAGTACGTCTCGTTTCACCTAGTTAGCCGCGAAATGTGGTTTCTTTACGTAAACGGTTTTATGAATATCCGTTGACTCCGATTTCTGAATTCGGTGATTTTTAACTTGATTTCACACTACTTTTCGAGCTCTACAATCCTGGCTTTTCGGATTTTGATTGCAGAACTCATGGCTAGTAGGTCTCGTTTCACCTAGTTAGTCGCGAAATGTGGTTTATTTACGTAAACGGTTTTATGAATATCCGTTGACTCCGAGTTCTGAATTCGGTGATTTTTAGCTTGATTTCAGACTACTTTTCGAGCTCTACAATCCTGGCATTTCGGATTTTGATTTCATAACTCGTGGCTAGTACGTCTCGTTTCACCTAGTTAGCCGCGAAATGTGATTTCTTTACGTAAACGGTTTTTTGAATATCCGTTGACTCCGAGTTCTGAATTCGTTGATTTTTAGCTTGATTTCACACTAACTTTCGAGCTCCACAATCCTGGCCTTTCGGATTTTGATTTCAGAACTCTTGGCTAGTACGTCTCATTTTACCTAGTTAGCGGCGAAATATGATTTCTTTACGTAAACGGTTTTATGAATATCCGTTGACTCCGAGTTCTGAATTCGGTGATTTTTAGCTTGATTTCACACTAGTTTTCGAGCTCTACAATCCTGGCATTTCGGATTTTGATTTCAGAACTCGTGGCCAGTAGGTCTCGTTTCACCTAGTTAGCCGCGAAATGTGGTTTCTTTACGTAAACGATTTTATGAATATCCGTTGACTCCGAGTTCTGAATTTTGTGATTTTTAGCTTGATTTCACACTACTTTTCGAGCTCTACAATCCTGGCGTTTCGGATTTTGATTTCGGAACTCGTGGCTAGTACGTCTCGTTTTATCTAGTTAGCCGCGAAATGTGTTTTCTTTACGTAAACGGTTTTATGAATATCCGTTGACTCCGAGTTCTGAATTCGGTGATTTTTAGCTTGATTTCACACTACTTTTTGAGCTCTACAATCCTGGCATTTCGGATTTTGATTTCAGAACTCGTGCCTAGTAGGTCTCGTTTCACCTAGTTAGCCGCAAAATGTGGTTTCTTTACGTAAACGGTTTCATGAATATCCGTTGACTCCGAGTTCTGAATTCGGTGATTTTTAACTTGATTTCACACTACTTTTCGAGCTCTACAATCCTGGCTTTTCGGATTTTGATTGCAGAACTCATGGCTAGTAGGTCTCGTTTCACCTAGTTAGTCGCGAAATGTGGTTTATTTACGTAAATGGTTTTATGAATATCCGTTGACTCCGAGTTCTGAATTCGGTGATTTTTAACTTGATTTCAGACTACTTTTCGAGCTCTACAATCCTGGAATTTCGGATTTTGATTTCATAACTCGTGGCTAGTACGTCTCGTTTCACCTAGTTAGCCGCGAAATGTGATTTCTTTACGTAAACGGTTTTTTGAATATCCGTTGACTCCGAGTTCTGAATTCGTTGATTTTTAGCTTGATTTCACACTAACTTTCGAGCTCCACAATCCTGGCCTTTCGGATTTTGATTTCAGAACTCGTGGCTAGTACGTCTCATTTTACCTAGTTAGCGGCGAAATATGATTTCTTTACGTAAACGGTTTTATGAATAACCGTTGACTCCGAGTTCTGAATTCGGTGATTTTTAGCTTGATTTCACACTACTTTTCGAGCTCTACAATCCTGGCATTTCGGATTTTGATTTCAGAACTCGTGGCCAGTAGGTCTCGTTTCACCTAGTTAGCCGCGAAATGTGGTTTCTTTACGTAAACGGTTTTATGAATATCCGTTGACTCCGAGTTCTGAATTCCGTGATTTTTAGCTTGATTTCACACTACTTTTCGAGCTCTACAATCCTGGCATATCGGATTTTGATTTCACAACCTGTGGCTAGTACGTCTCGTTTTACCTAGTTAGCCGCGAAATGTGGTTTCTTTATGTAAACGGTTTTATGAATATCCGTTGACTCCGAGTTCTGAATTCGGTGATTTTTAGCTTGATTTCACACTACATCTCGAGATCTACAATCCTGGCATTTCAGATTTTGATTTCAGAACTCGTGGCTAGTACGTCTTGTTTCACTCAGTTAGCCGCGAAATGTGGTTTCTTTACGTAAACGGTTTTATGAATATCCGTTGACTCCGAGTTCTGAATTCGTTGATTTTTAGGTTGATTTCACACTACATTTCGAGCTCTACAATCCTAGAATTTCGGATTTTGATTTCAGAACTCGTGGCTAGTACGTCTCGTTTCACCTAGTTTGCCGCGAAATGTGGTTTCTTTACGTAAACGGTTTTATGAATATCCATTGACTCCGAGTTCTGAATTCGGTGATTTTTAGCTTGATTTCACACTACTTTTCGAGCTCTACAATCTTGGCGTTTTTAATTTTGATTTCAGAACTCGTGGCTAGTACGTCTCGTTTCACCTAGTTAGCCGCGAAATGTGGTTTCTTTACGTAAACGGTTTTATGAATATCCGTTGACTCCGAGTTCTGAATTCGGTGATTTTTGGCTTGATTTCACACTACTTTTCGAGCTCTACAATCTTGGTATTTCTAATTTTGATTTCAGAACTCGTGGCTAGTACGTCTCGTTTCACCTAGTTAGCCGCGAAATGTGGTTTCTTTACGTAAACGATTTTATGAATATCGGTTGACTCCAAGTTCTGAATTTTGTGATTTTTAGCTTGATTTCACACTACTTTTCGAGCTCTACAATCCTGGCTTTTCGGATTTTTATTTCAGAACTCATGGCTAGTAGGTCTCGTTTCACCTAGTTAGTCGCGAAATGTGGTTTATTTACGTAAACGGTTTTATGAATATCCGTTTACTCCGAGTTCTGAATTCGCTGATTTTTAGCTTGATTTCAGACTACTTTTCGAGCTCTACAATCCTGGCATTTCGGATTTTGATTTCAGAACTCGTGGCTAGTACGTGTCGTTTCAGCTAGTTAGCCGCGAAATGTGATTTCTTTACGTAAACGGTTTTTTGAATATCCGTTGACTCCGAGTTCTGAATTCGTTGATTTTTAGTTTGATTTCACACTAACTTTCGAGCTCCACAATCCTGGCCTTTCGGATTTTGATTTCAGAACTCGTGGCTAGTACGTCTCATTTTACCCAGTTAGCGGCGAAATATGATTTCTTTACGTAAACGGTTTTATGAATATCCGTTGACTCCGAGTTCTGAATTCGGTGATTTTTAGCTTGATTTCACACTAGTTTTCGAGCTCTACAATCCTGGCATTTCGGATTTTGATTTCAGAACTCGTGGCCAGTAGGTCTCGTTTCACCTAGTTAGCCGCGAAATGTGGTTTCTTTACGTAAACGATTTTATGAATATCCATTGACTCCAAGTTCTGAATTTTGTGATTTTTAGCTTGATTTCACACTACTTTTCGAGCTCTACAATCCTGGCGTTTCGGATTTTGATTTCAGAACTCGTGGCTAGTACGTATCGTTTTACCTAGTTAGCCGCGAAATGTGGTTTCTTTACGTAAACGGTTTTATGAATATCCGTTGACTCCGAGTTCTGAAATCGGTGATTTTTAGCTTGATTTCACACTACATCTCGAGCTCTACAATCCTGGCGTTTCGGATTTTGATTTCAGAATTCGTGGCTAGTAGGTCTCATTTCACCTAGTTAGCCGCGAAATGTGGTTTCTTTACGTATACGGTTTTATGAATATCCGTTGACTCCGAGTTCTGAATTCGGTGATTTTTAGCTTGATTTCACACTAATTTTCGAGCTCTACAATCCTGGCTTTTCGGATTTTAATTTCAGAACTCATGGCTAGTAGGTCTCGTTTCACCTAGTTAGTCGCGAAATGTGTTTTATTTACGTAAACGGTTTTATGAATATCCGTTGACTCCGAGTTCTGAATTCGGTGATTTTTAGCTTGATTTCAGACTACTTTTCGAGCTCTACAATCCTGGCATTTCGGATTTTGATTTCATAACTCGTGGCTAGTACGTCTCGTTTCACCTAGTTAGCCGCGAAATGTGATTTCTTTACGTAAACGGTTTTTTGAATATCCGTTGACTCCGAGTTCTGAATTCGGTGATTTTTGGCTTGATTTCACACTACTTTTCGAGCTCTACAATCTTGGCGTTTTTAATTTTGATTTCAGAACTCGTGGCTAGTACGTCTCGTTTCACCAAGTTAGCCGCAAAATGGGATTTCTTTACGTAAACGGTTTTATGAATATCCGTTGACTCCGAGTTCTGAATTCGGTGATTTTTGGCTTGATTTCACACTACTTTTCGAGCTCTACAATCTTCGTATTTCTAATTTTGATTTCAGAACTCGTGGCTAGTACGTCTCGTTTCACCTAATTAGCCGCAAAATGTGGTTTCTTAACGTAAACGCTTTTAAGAATATCCGCTGACTCCGAGTTCTGAATTTAGTGATTTTTAGCTTGATTTCACACTACTTTTCGAGCTCTACAATCCCGGGTTTCGGATTTTGATTTCAGAACCCGTGGCTAGTACGTCTCGTTTCAACTAGTTAGCCGCGAAATGTGGTTTCTTTACGTAAACCGTTTTATGAATATCCGTTGACTCCGAGTTCTGAATTTGGTGATTTTTAGCTTGATTTCACACTACTTTTCGAGCTCTACAATCCTAGAATTTCGGATTTTGATTTCAGAACTCGTGGCTAGTACGTCTCGTTTCACCTAGTTTGCCGCGAAATGTGGTTTCTTTACGTAAACGGTTTTATGAATATTCGTTGACTCCGAGTTCTGAATTCGGTGATTTTTGGCTTGATTTCAAACTACTTTTCGAGCTCTACAATCTTCGCGTTTTTAATTTTGATTTCAGAACTCGTGGCTAGTACGTCTCGTTTCACCTAGTTAGCCGCGAAATGTGGTTTCTTTACGTAAACGGTTTTATGAATATCCGTTGACTCCGAGTTCTGAATTCGGTGATTTTTGGCTTGATTTCACACTACTTTTCGAGCTCTACAATCTTGGTATTTCTAATTTTAATTTCAGAACTCGTGGCTAGTACGTCTCGTTTCACCTAGTTAGCCGCAAAATGTGGTTTCTTAACGTAAACGCTTTTAAGAATATCCGCTGACTCCGAGTTCTGAATTTAGTGATTTTTAGCTTGATTTCACACTACTTTTCGAGCTCTACAATCCTGGCCTTTCGGATTTTGATTTCAGAACCCGTGGCTAGTACGTCTCGTCTCAACTAGTTAGCCGCGAAATGTGGTTTCTTTACGTAAACCGTTTTATGAATATCCGTTGACTCCGAGTTCTGAATTTGGTGATTTTTAGCTTGATTTCACACTACTTTTCGAGCTCTACAATCCTAGAATTTCGGATTTTGATTTCAGAACTCGTGGCTAGTACGTCTCGTTTCGCCTAGTTTGCCGCGAAATGTGGTTTCTTTACGTAAACGGTTTTATGAATATCCGTTGACTCCGAGTTCTGAATTCGTTGATTTTTAGCATGATTTCAGACTACTTTTCGAGCTCTACAATCCTAGCATTTCGGATTTTGATTTCAGAACTCGTGGCTAGTACATCTCGTTTCAGCTAGTTGGCCGCGAAATGTGGTTTCTTTACGTAAACGGTTTTATGAATATCCGTTGACTCCGTGTTCTGAATTCGTTGATTTTTAGCTTGATTTCACAATACCTTTCGAGCTCTACAATCCCAGATTTTCGGTTTTTGATTTCCGAACTCGTGGCTTGTAGGTCTTGTTTCACCTAGTTAGCCACGAAATATGGTTTCTTTACGTAAACGGTTTTATGAATATCCGTTGACTCCGAGTTCTGAATTTTGTGATTTTTAGCTTGATTTCACACTACTTTTCGAGCTCTACAATCTTGGCGTTTTTAATTTTGATTTCAGAACTCGTGGCTAGTACGTCTCGTTTCACC
This sequence comes from Euonymus europaeus, assembly GCA_963580455.1. NCBI lineage: Eukaryota > Viridiplantae > Streptophyta > Magnoliopsida > Celastrales > Celastraceae > Euonymus > Euonymus europaeus. The sequence goes on from OY756962.1 coordinate 2,774,387, forward strand.
TAGTTAGCCGCGAAATGTGGTTTCTTTACGTAAACGGTTTTATGAATATCCGTTGACTCCGAGTTCTGAATTCGGTGATTTTTGGCTTGATTTCATACTACTTTTCGAGCTCTACAATCTTGGTATTTCTAATTTTGATTTCAGAACTCGTGGCTAGTACGTCTCGTTTCACCTAGTTAGCCGCAAAATGTGGTTTCTTAACGTAAACGCTTTTAAGAATATCCGCTGACTCCGAGTTCTGAATTTAGTGATTTTTAGCTTGATTTCACACTACTTTTCGAGCTCTACAATCCTGGCCTTTCGGATTTTGATTTCAGAACCCGTGGCTAGTACGTCTCGTTTCAACTAGTTAGCCGCGAGATGTGGTTTCTTTACGAAAACCGTTTTATGAATATCCGTTGACTCCGAGTTCTGAATTTGGTTATTTTTAGCTTGATTTCACACTACTTTTCGAGCTCTACAATCCTAGAATTTCTGATTTTGATTTCAGAACTCGTGGCTAGTACGTCTCGTTTCAACTAGTTTGCCGCGAAATGTGGTTTCTTTACGTAAACGGTTTTATGAATATCCGCTTACTCCGAGTTCTGAATTCTGTGATTTTTAGCATGATTTCAGACTACTTTTCGAGCTCTACAATCCTAGCATTTCGGATTTTGATTTCAGAACTCGTGGCTAGTACATCTCGTTTCAGCCAGTTGGCCGCGAAATGTGGTTTCTTTACGTAAACGGTTTTATGAATATCCGCTTACTCCGAGTTCTGAATTCTGTGATTTTTAGCATGATTTCAGACTACTTTTCGAGCTCTACAATCCTAGCATTTCGGATTTTGATTTCAGAACTCGTGGCTAGTACATCTCGTTTCAGCCAGTTGGCCGCGAAATGTGGTTTCTTTACGTAAACGGTTTTATGAATATCCGTTGACTCCGTGTTCTGAATTCTTTGATTTTTAGCTTGATTTCACAATACCTTTCGAGCTCTACAATCCCAGGTTTTCGGTTTTTGATTTCCGAAGTCGTGGCTTGTAGGTCTCGTTTCACCTAGTTAGCCACAAAATATGATTTCTTTACGTAAATTGTTTTACGAATATCCGTTGACTCCGAGTTCTGAATTTTGTGATTTTTAGCTTGATTTCAGAACTCGTGGCTAGTACGTCTCGTTTTATCTAGTTAGCCGCGAAATGTGGTTTCTTTACGTAAACGGTTTTATGAATATCCGTTGACTCCGAGTTCTGAATTCGGTGTTTTTTAGCTTGATTTCACACTACTTTTCGAGCTCTACAATCCTGGAATTTCGGATTTTGATTTCAGAACTCGTGCCTAGTAGGTCTCGTTTCACCTGGTTAGCCGCGAAATGTGGTTTCTTTACGTAAACGGTTTTATGAATATCCGTTGACTCCGAGTTCTGAATTCGGTGATTTTTAGGTTGATTTCACACTACTTTTCGAGCTCTACAATCCTGGCATTTCGGATTTTGATTTCAGAACTCGTGCCTAGTAGGTCTCGTTTCACCTAGTTAGCCGTGAAATGTGATTTGTTTACGTAAACGGTTTTTTGAATATCCGTTGACTCCGAGTTCTGAATTCGTTGATTTTTAGCTTGATTTCACACTAGTTTTCGAGCTCTACAATCCTGGCCTTTCGGATTTTGATTTCAGAACTCGTGGCTAGTACGTCTCATTTGACCTAGTTAGCGGCGAAATATGGTTTCTTTACGTAAACGGTTTTATGAATATCCGTTGACTCCGAGTTCTGAATTCGGTGATTTTTAGCTTGATTTCACACTAGTTTTCGAGCTCTACAATCCTGGCATTTCGGATTTTTATTTCAGAACTCGTGGCCAGTAGGTCTCGTTTCACCTAGTTAGCCGCGAAATGTGGTTTCTTTACGTAAACGATTTTATGAATATCCGTTGACTCCGAGTTCTGAATTTTGTGATTTTTAGCTTGATTTCACACTACTTTTCGAGCTCTACAATCCTGGCATTTCGGATTTTGATTTCAGAACTCGTGGCTAGTACGTCTCGTTTTACCTAGTTAGCCGCGAAATGTGGTTTCTTTACGTAAACGGTTTTATGAATATCCGTTGACTCCGAATTCTGAATTCGGTGATTTTTAGATTGATTTCACACTACATCTCGAGATCTACAATCCTGGAGTTTCGGATTTTGATTTCAGAATTCGTGGCTAGTAGGTCTCGTTTCACCTAGTTAGCCGCGAAATGTGGTTTCTTTACGTATACAGTTTTATGAATATCCGTTGACTCCGAGTTCTGAATTCGGTGATTTTTAACTTGATTTCACACTACTTTTCGAGCTCTACAATCCTGGCTTTTCGGATTTTGATTTCAGAACTCATGGCTAGTAGGTCTCGTTTCACCAAGTTAGTCGCGAAATGTGGTTTATTTACGTAAACGGTTTTATGAATATCCGTTGACTCCGAGTTCTGAATTCGGTGATTTTTAGCTTGATTTCAGACTACTTTTCGAGCTCTACAATCCTGGCATTTCGGATTTTGATTTCATAACTCGTGGCTAGTACGTCTCGTTTCACCTAGTTAGCCGCGAAATGTGATTTCTTTACGTAAACGGTTTTTTGAATATCCGTTGACTCCGAGTTCTAAATTCGTTGATTTTTAGCTTCATTTCACACTACGTTTCGAGCTCTACAATCCTGGCATTTCTAATTTTGATTTCAGAACTCGTGGCTAGTAGGTCTCGTTTCACCTATTTAGCCGCGAAATGTGGTTTCCTTACGTAAACGGTTTTATGAATATCCGTTGACTCCGAGTTCTGAATTCGGTGATTTTTAGCTTGATTTCACACTACTTTTCAAGCTCTACAATCCTGGAATTTCTAATTTTGATTTCAGAACTCGTGGCTAGTACGTCTCGTTTCACTTAGTTAGCCGCGAAATGTGTTTTCTTTACGTAAAAGGTTTTATGAATATCCGTTGACTCCGAGTTCTGAATTCGGTGATTTTTAGATTGATTTAAAACTACTTTTCGAGCTCTACAATCCTGGCATTTCGGAATTTTGATTTCAGAACTCGTGGCTAGTACGTCTCGTTTCACCTAGTTAGCCGCGAAGTGTGGTTTCTTTACGTAAACGCTTTTATGAATATCCGTTGACTCCGAGTTCTGAATTCAGTGATTTTTAACTTGATTTCACACTACTTTTCGAGCTCCACAATCCTGGCGTTTCGGATTTTGATTTCAGAACTCGTGGCTAGTAGGTCTCATTTCACCTAGTTAGCCGCGAAATGTGGTTTCTTTACGTAAACGGTTTTATGAATATCCGTTGACTCCGAGTTCTGAATTCGGTGATTTTTAGCTTGATTTCCCACTACTTTTCGAGATCTACGATCCTGGCATTTTGGATTTTGATTTCAGAACTTGTGGCTAGTACGTCTCGTTTCACCTAATTAGCCGCGAAATGTGGTTTCTTTACGTAAACGGTTTTATGAATATCCGTTGACTCCGAGTTCTGAATTCGGTGATTTTTAGGTTGATTTCACACTACTTTTCGAGCTCTACAGTCCTGGCATTTCGGATTTTGATTTCAGAACTCGTGGCTAGTAGGTCTCGTTTCACCTAGTTAGCCGCGAAATGTGGTTTCTTTACGTAAACGGTTTTATGAATATCCGTTGACTCCGAGTTCTGAATTCAGTGATTTTTAGCTTGATTTCACACTACTTTTCGAGCTCTACAATCCTGGCATATCGGATTTTGATTTCAAAACCCGTGGCTAGTACGTCTCGTTTCACCTAGTTAGCCGCGAAGTGTGGTTTCTTTACGTAAATGGTTTTATGAATATCCGTTGACTCCGAGTTCTGAATTCGGTGATTTTTAGCTTGATTTCACACTACTTTTCGAGCTCTACAATCCTGGCATTTCGGATTTTTATTTCAGAACTCGTGGCTAGTACGTCTTGTTTCACTCAGTTAGCCGCGAAATGTGGTTTCTTTACGTAAACGGTTTTATGAATATCCGTTTACTCCGAGTTCTGAATTCGTTGATTTTTAGGTTGATTTCACACTACTTTTCGAGCTCTACAATCCTGGCATTTCGGATTTTGATTTCAGAACTCGTGGCTAGTACATCTCGTTTCACCAAGTTAGCCGCGAAGTGTGGTTTCTTTACGTAAACGATTTTATGAATATCCGTTGACTCCGAGTTCTGAAATCGGTGATTTTTAGCTTGATTTAAGACTACTTTTCGAGCTCTACAATCCTGGTGTTTCGGATTTTGATTTCGGAAACTCGTGGCTAGTACGTCTCGTTTCACCTAGTTAGCCGCGAAATGTGGTTTCTTTACGTTAATGGTTTTATGAATAACCGTTGACTCCGAGTTCTAAATTCGTTGATTTTTAGCTTCATTTCACACTACGTTTCGAGCTCTACAATCCTGGCATTTCGGATTTTGATTTCAGAACTCGTGGCTAGTACGTCTCGTTTTACCTAGTTAGCGGCGAAATATGGTTTCTTTACCTAAACGGTTTTATGAATATCCGTTGACTCCGAGTTCTGAATAAGGTGATTTTTAGCTTCATTTCACACTACTTTTCGAGCTCTACAATCCTGGAATTTCGGATTTTGATTTCAGAACTCGTGGCTAGTAGGTCTCGTTTCACCTAGTTAGCCGCGAAATGTGGTTTCTTTACATAAACGATTTTATGAATATCCGTTGACTCCGAGTTCTGAATTCGGTGATTTTTAGCTTGATTTCACACTACTTTTCGAGCTCTACAATCCTGGTGTTTTGGATTTTGATTTCAGAACTCGTGGCTAGTAGGTCTCGTTTCACCTATTTAGCCGCGAAATGTGGTTTCCTTACGTAAACGGTTTTATGAATATCCGTTGACTCCGAGTTCTGAATTCGGTGATTTTTAGCTTGATTTCACACTACTTTTCAAGCTCTACAATCCTGGAATTTCTAATTTTGATTTCAGAACTCGTGGCTAGTACGTCTCGTTTCACTTAGTTAGCCGCAAAATGTGTTTTCTTTACGTAAACGGTTTTATGAATATCCGTTGACTCCGAGTTCTGAATTCGGTGATTTTTAGCTTGATTTCACACTACTTTTCGAACTCTACAATCCTGGCATTTTGGATTTTGATTTCAGAACTCGTGGCTAGTAGGTCTCGTTTCACCTAGTTAGCCGCGAAGTGTGGTTTCTTTACGTAAACGCTTTTATGAATATCCGTTGACTCCGAGTTCTGAATTCAGTGATTTTTAACTTGATTTCACACTACTTTTCGAGCTCCACAATCCTGGCGTTTCGGATTTTGATTTCAGAACTCGTGGCTAGTAGGTCTCATTTCACCTAGTTAGCCGCGAAATGTGGTTTCTTTACGTAAACGGTTTTATGAATATCCGTTGACTCCGAGTTCTGAATTCGGTGATTTTTAGGTTGATTTCACACTACTTTTCGAGCTCTACAGTCCTGTCATTTCGGATTTTGATTTCAGAACTCGTGGCTAGTAGGTCTCGTTTCACCTAGTTAGCCGCGAAATGTGGTTTCTTTACGTAAACGGTTTTATGAATATCCGTTGACTCCGAGTTCTGAATTCAGTGATTTTTAGCTTGATTTCACACTACTTTTCGAGCTCTACAATCCTGGCATATCGGATTTTGATTTCACAACCCGTGGCTGGTACGTCTCGTTTCACCTAGTTAGCCGCGAAGTGTGGTTTCTTTACGTAAATGGTTTTATGAATATCCGTTGACTCCGAGTTCTGAATTCGGTGATTTTTAGCTTGATTTCACACTACTTTTCGAGCTCTACAATCCTGGCATTTCGGATTTTTATTTCAGAACTCGTGGCTAGTACGTCTTGTTTCACTCAGTTAGCCGCGAAATGTGGTTTCTTTACGTAAACGGTTTTATGAATATCCGTCGACTCCGAGTTCTGAATTCGTTGATTTTTAGGTTGATTTCACACTACTTTTCGAGCTCTACAATCCTGGCATTTCGGATTTTGATTTCAGAACTCGTGGCTAGTACATCTCGTTTCACCAAGTTAGCCGCGAAGTGTGGTTTCTTTACGTAAACGATTTTATGAATATCCGTTGACTCCGAGTTCTGAATTCAGTGATTTTTAACTTGATTTCACACTACTTTTCGAGCTCCACAATCCTGGCGTTTCGGATTTTGATTTCAGAACTCGTGGCTAGTAGGTCTCATTTCACCTAGTTAGCCGCGAAATGTGGTTTCTTTACGTAAACGGTTTTATGAATATCCGTTGACTCCGAGTTCTGAATTCGGTGATTTTTAGGTTGATTTCACACTACTTTTCGAGCTCTACAGTCCTGTCATTTCGGATTTTGATTTCAGAACTCGTGGCTAGTAGGTCTCGTTTCCCCTAGTTAGCCGCGAAATGTGGTTTCTTTACGTAAACGGTTTTATGAATATCCGTTGACTCCGAGTTCTGAATTCGGTGATTTTTAGCTTGATTTCACACTACTTTTCGAGCTCTACAATCCTGGCATATCGGATTTTGATTTCACAACCCGTGGCTAGTACGTCTCGTTTCACCTAGTTAGCCGCGAAGTGTGGTTTCTTTACGTAAACGGTTTTATGAATATCCGTTGACTCCGAGTTCTGAATTCGGTGATTTTTAGGTTGATTTCACACTACTTTTCGAGCTCTACAGTCCTGGCATTTCGGATTTTGATTTCAGAACTCGTGGCTAGTAGGTCTCGTTTCACCTAGTTAGCCGCGAAATGTGGTTTCTTTACGTAAACGGTTTTATGAATATCCGTTGACTCCGAGTTCTGAATTCAGTGATTTTTAGCTTGATTTCACACTACTTTTCGAGCTCTACAATCCTGGCATATCGGATTTTGATTTCAAAACCCGTGGCTAGTACGTCTCGTTTCACCTAGTTAGCCGCGAAGTGTGGTTTCTTTACGTAAATGGTTTTATGAATATCCGTTGACTCCGAGTTCTGAATTCGGTGATTTTTAGCTTGATTTCACACTACTTTTCGAGCTCTACAATCCTGGCATTTCGGATTTTTATTTCAGAACTCGTGGCTAGTACGTCTTGTTTCACTCAGTTAGCCGCGAAATGTGGTTTCTTTACGTAAACGGTTTTATGAATATCCGTTGACTCCGAGTTCTGAATTCGTTGATTTTTAGGTTGATTTCACACTACTTTTCGAGCTCTACAATCCTGGCATTTCGGATTTTGATTTCAGAACTCGTGGCTAGTACATCTCGTTTCACCAAGTTAGCCGCGAAGTGTGGTTTCTTTACGTAAACGATTTTATGAATATCCGTTGACTCCGAGTTCTGAAATCGGTGATTTTTAGCTTGATTTAAGACTACTTTTCGAGCTCTACAATCCTGGTGTTTCGGATTTTGATTTCGGAAACTCGTGGCTAGTACGTCTCGTTTCACCTAGTTAGCCGCGAAATGTGGTTTCTTTACGTTAATGGTTTTATGAATAACCGTTGACTCCGAGTTCTAAATTCGTTGATTTTTAGCTTCATTTCACACTACGTTTCGAGCTCTACAATCCTGGCATTTCGGATTTTGATTTCAGAACTCGTGGCTAGTACGTCTCGTTTTACCTAGTTAGCGGCGAAATATGGTTTCTTTACCTAAACGGTTTTATGAATATCCGTTGACTCCGAGTTCTGAATAAGGTGATTTTTAGCTTCATTTCACACTACTTTTCGAGCTCTACAATCCTGGCATTTCGGATTTTGATTTCAGAACTCGTGGCTAGTAGGTCTCGTTTCACCTAGTTAGCCGCGAAATGTGGTTTCTTTACATAAACGATTTTATGAATATCCGTTGACTCCGAGTTCTGAATTCGGTGATTTTTAGCTTGATTTCACACTACTTTTCGAGCTCTACAATCCTGGTGTTTTGGATTTTGATTTCAGAACTCGTGGCTAGTAGGTCTCGTTTCACCTATTTAGCCGCGAAATGTGGTTTCCTTACGTAAACGGTTTTATGAATATCCGTTGACTCCGAGTTCTGAATTCGGTGATTTTTAGCTTGATTTCACACTACTTTTCAAGCTCTACAATCCTGGAATTTCTAATTTTGATTTCAGAACTCGTGGCTAGTACGTCTCGTTTCACTTAGTTAGCCGCAAAATGTGTTTTCTTTACGTAAACGGTTTTATGAATATCCGTTGACTCCGAGTTCTGAATTCGGTGATTTTTAGCTTGATTTCACACTACTTTTCGAACTCTACAATCCTGGCATTTTGGATTTTGATTTCAGAACTCGTGGCTAGTAGGTCTCGTTTCACCTAGTTAGCCGCGAAGTGTGGTTTCTTTACATAAACGCTTTTATGAATATCCGTTGACTCCGAGTTCTGAATTCAGTGATTTTTAACTTGATTTCACACTACTTTTCGAGCTCCACAATCCTGGCGTTTCGGATTTTGATTTCAGAACTCGTGGCTAGTAGGTCTCATTTCACCTAGTTAGCCGCGAAATGTGGTTTCTTTACGTAAACGGTTTTATGAATATCCGTTGACTCCGAGTTCTGAATTCGGTGATTTTTAGGTTGATTTCACACTACTTTTCGAGCTCTACAGTCCTGTCATTTCGGATTTTGATTTCAGAACTCGTGGCTAGTAGGTCTCGTTTCACCTAGTTAGCCGCGAAATGTGGTTTCTTTACGTAAACGGTTTTATGAATATCCGTTGACTCCGAGTTCTGAATTCAGTGATTTTTAGCTTGATTTCACACTACTTTTCGAGCTCTACAATCCTGGCATATCGGATTTTGATTTCACAACCCGTGGCTAGTACGTCTCGTTTCACCTAGTTAGCCGCGAAGTGTGGTTTCTTTACGTAAATGGTTTTATGAATATCCGTTGACTCCGAGTTCTGAATTCGGTGATTTTTAGCTTGATTTCACACTACTTTTCGAGCTCTACAATCCTGGCATTTTGGATTTTGATTTCAGAACTTGTGGCTAGTACGTCTCGTTTCACCTAATTAGCCGCGAAATGTGGTTTCTTTACGTAAACGGTTTTATGAATATCCGTTGACTCCGAGTTCTGAATTCGGTGATTTTTAGCTTGATTTCACACTACTTTTCAAGCTCTACAATCCTGGAATTTCTAATTTTCATTTGAGAACTCGTGGCTAGTAGGTCTCGTTTCACCTAGTTAGCCGCGAAATGTGGTTTCTTTACGTAAACGGTTTTATGAATATCCTTTGACTCCGAGTTCTGAATTCGGTGATTTTTAGCTTGATTTCACACTACTTTTCGTGCTCTACAATCCTGGTGTTTCGGATTTTGATTTTAGAACTTGTGGCTAGTAGGTCTCATTTCACCTAGTTAGCCGCGAAATGTGGTTTCTTTACGTAAACGGTTTTGTGAATATCCGTTGACTCCGAGTTCTGAATTCGGTGATTTTTTACTTGATTTCACACTACTTTTCGAGCTCTACAATCCTGGCGTTTCGTATTTTTATTTCAGAACTCATGGCTAGTAGGTCTCGGTTCACCTTATTAGCCGCGAAATGTGGTTTCTTTACGTAAACGGTTTTATGAATATCCGTTGACTCCGAGTTCTGAATTCGGTGATTTTTCGGTTGATTTCACACTACTTTTCGAGCTCTACAATCCTGGCTTTTCGGATTTTGATTTCAGAACTCGTGGCTAGTACGTCTTGTTTCACCTAGTTAGCCGCGAAGTGTGGTTTCTTTACGTAAACGGTTTTATGAATATCCGTTGACTCCGAGTTCTGAATTCAGTGATTTTTAGCTTGATTTCACACTACTTTTCGAGCTCTACAATCCTGGCATATCGGATTTTGATTTCAAAACCCGTGGCTAGTACGTCTCGTTTCACCTAGTTAGCCGCGAAGTGTGGTTTCTTTACGTAAATGGTTTTGTGAATATCCGTTGACTCCGAGTTCTGAATTCGGTGATTTTTAGTTTGATTTCACACTAATTTTCCAGCTCTACAATCCTGGCATTTCTAATTTTGATTTCAGAACTCGTGGCTAGTACGTCTCGTTTCACTCAGTTAGCCGCGAAATGTGGTTTGTTTACGTAAACGGTTTTATGAATATCCGTTAACTCCGAGTTCTGAATTCGGTGATTTTTAGCTTGATTTCACACTACTTTTCGAGCTCCACAATCCTGGAGTTTCGGATTTTGATTTCAGAACTCGTGGCTAGTAGGTCTCGTTTCACCTAATTAGCCGCGAAATGTGGTTTCTTTACGTAAACGCTTTTATGAATATCCGTTGACTCCGAGTTCTGAATTCGGTGATTTTTAGCTTGATTTCACACTACTTTTCGAGATCTACGATCCTGGCATTTTGGATTTTGATTTCAGAACTTTTGGCTAGTACGTCTCGTTTCACCTAATTAGCCGCGAAATGTGGTTTCTTTACGTAAACGGTTTTATGAATATCCGTTGACTCCGAGTTCTGAATTCGGTGATTTTTAGCTTGATTTCACACTACTTTTCGAGCTCTACAATCGTGGCATTTCTAATTTTGATTTCAGAACTCGTGGCTAGTACGTCTCGTTTCACTTAGTTAGCCGCGAAATGTGGTTTGTTTACGTAAACGGTTTTATGAATATCCGTTGACTCCGAGTTCTGAATTGGGTGATTTTTAGCTTGATTTCACACTACTTTTCGAGCTCTACAATCCTGGCATTTCGGATTTTGATTTCAGAACTCGTGGCCAGTACGTTTCGTTTCACCTAGTTAGCCGCGAAGTGTGGTTTCTTTACGTAAACGGTTTTATGAATATCCGTTGACTCCGAGTTCTGAATTCGGTGATTTTTAGCTTGATTTCACACTACTTTTCGAGCTCTACAATCCTGGCATATCGGATTTTGATTTCAAAACCCGTGGCTAGTACGTCTCGTTTCACCTAGTTAGCCGCGAAGTGTGGTTTCTTTACGTAAATGGTTTTATGAATATCCGTTGACTCCGAGTTCTGAATTCGGTGATTTTTAGCTTGATTTCACACTACTTTTCGAGCTCTACAATCCTGGCATTTCGGATTTTTATTTCAGAACTCGTGGCTAGTACGTCTTGTTTCACTCAGTTAGCCGCGAAATGTGGTTTCTTTACGTAAACGGTTTTATGAATATCCGTTGACTCCGAGTTCTGAATTCGTTGATTTTTAGGTTGATTTCACACTACTTTTCGAGCTCTACAATCCTGGCATTTCGGATTTTGATTTCAGAACTCGTGGCTAGTACATCTCGTTTCACCAAGTTAGCCGCGAAGTGTGGTTTCTTTACGTAAACGATTTTATGAATATCCGTTGACTCCGAGTTCTGAAATCGGTGATTTTTAGCTTGATTTAAGACTACTTTTCGAGCTCTACAATCCTGGTGTTTCGGATTTTGATTTCGGAAACTCGTGGCTAGTACGTCTCGTTTCACCTAGTTAGCCGCGAAATGTGGTTTCTTTACGTTAATGGTTTTATGAATAACCGTTGACTCCGAGTTCTAAATTCGTTGATTTTTAGCTTCATTTCACACTACGTTTCGAGCTCTACAATCCTGGCATTTCGGATTTTGATTTCAGAACTCGTGGCTAGTACGTCTCGTTTTACCTAGTTAGCGGCGAAATATGGTTTCTTTACCTAAACGGTTTTATGAATATCCGTTGACTCCGAGTTCTGAATAAGGTGATTTTTAGCTTCATTTCACACTACTTTTCGAGCTCTACAATCCTGGCATTTCGGATTTTGATTTCAGAACTCGTGGCTAGTAGGTCTCGTTTCACCTAGTTAGCCGCGAAATGTGGTTTCTTTACATAAACGATTTTATGAATATCCGTTGACTCCGAGTTCTGAATTCGGTGATTTTTAGCTTGATTTCACACTACTTTTCGAGCTCTACAATCCTGGTGTTTTGGATTTTGATTTCAGAACTCGTGGCTAGTAGGTCTCGTTTCACCTATTTAGCCGCGAAATGTGGTTTCCTTACGTAAACGGTTTTATGAATATCCGTTGACTCCGAGTTCTGAATTCGGTGATTTTTAGCTTGATTTCACACTACTTTTCAAGCTCTACAATCCTGGAATTTCTAATTTTGATTTCAGAACTCGTGGCTAGTACGTCTCGTTTCACTTAGTTAGCCGCAAAATGTGTTTTCTTTACGTAAACGGTTTTATGAATATCCGTTGACTCCGAGTTCTGAATTCGTTGATTTTTAGGTTGATTTCACACTACTTTTCGAGCTCTACAATCCTGGCATTTCGGATTTTGATTTCAGAACTCGTGGCTAGTACATCTCGTTTCACCAAGTTAGCCGCGAAGTGTGGTTTCTTTACGTAAACGATTTTATGAATATCCGTTGACTCCGAGTTCTGAAATCGGTGATTTTTAGCTTGATTTAAGACTACTTTTCGAGCTCTACAATCCTGGTGTTTCGGATTTTGATTTCGGAAACTCGTGGCTAGTACGTCTCGTTTCACCTAGTTAGCCGCGAAATGTGGTTTCTTTACGTTAATGGTTTTATGAATAACCGTTGACTCCGAGTTCTAAATTCGTTGATTTTTAGCTTCATTTCACACTACGTTTCGAGCTCTACAATCCTGGCATTTTGGATTTTGATTTCAGAACTCGTGGCTAGTAGGTCTCGTTTCACCTAGTTAGCCGCGAAGTGTGGTTTCTTTACGTAAACGCTTTTATGAATATCCGTTGACTCCGAGTTCTGAATTCAGTGATTTTTAACTTGATTTCACACTACTTTTCGAGCTCCACAATCCTGGCGTTTCGGATTTTGATTTCAGAACTCGTGGCTAGTAGGTCTCATTTCACCTAGTTAGCCGCGAAATGTGGTTTCTTTACGTAAACGGTTTTATGAATATCCGTTGACTCCGAGTTCTGAATGCGGTGATTTTTAGGTTGATTTCACACTACTTTTCGAGCTCTACAGTCCTGTCATTTCGGATTTTGATTTCAGAACTCGTGGCTAGTAGGTCTCGTTTCACCTAGTTAGCCGCGAAATGTGGTTTCTTTACGTAAACGGTTTTATGAATATCCGTTGACTCCGAGTTCTGAATTCAGTGATTTTTAGCTTGATTTCACACTACTTTTCGAGCTCTACAATCCTGGCATATCGGATTTTGATTTCACAACCCGTGGCTAGTACGTCTCGTTTCACCTAGTTAGCCGCGAAGTGTGGTTTCTTTACGTAAATGGTTTTATGAATATCCGTTGACTCCGAGTTCTGAATTCGGTGATTTTTAGCTTGATTTCACACTACTTTTCGAGCTCTACAATCCTGGCATTTTGGATTTTGATTTCAGAACTTGTGGCTAGTACGTCTCGTTTCACCTAATTAGCCGCGAAATGTGGTTTCTTTACGTAAACGGTTTTATGAATATCCGTTGACTCCGAGTTCTGAATTCGGTGATTTTTAGCTTGATTTCACACTACTTTTCAAGCTCTACAATCCTGGAATTTCTAATTTTCATTTGAGAACTCGTGGCTAGTAGGTCTCGTTTCACCTAGTTAGCCGCGAAATGTGGTTTCTTTACGTAAACGGTTTTATGAATATCCTTTGACTCCGAGTTCTGAATTCGGTGATTTTTAGCTTGATTTCACACTACTTTTCGTGCTCTACAATCCTGGTGTTTCGGATTTTGATTTTAGAACTTGTGGCTAGTAGGTCTCATTTCACCTAGTTAGCCGCGAAATGTGGTTTCTTTACGTAAACGGTTTTGTGAATATCCGTTGACACCGAGTTCTGAATTCGGTGATTTTTTACTTGATTTCACACTACTTTTCGAGCTCTACAATCCTGGCGTTTCGTATTTTTATTTCAGAACTCATGGCTAGTAGGTCTCGGTTCACCTTATTAGCCGCGAAATGTGGTTTCTTTACGTAAACGGTTTTATGAATATCCGTTGACTCCGAGTTCTGAATTCGGTGATTTTTCGGTTGATTTCACACTACTTTTCGAGCTCTACAATCCTGGCTTTTCGGATTTTGATTTCAGAACTCGTGGCTAGTACGTCTTGTTTCACCTAGTTAGCCGCGAAGTGTGGTTTCTTTACGTAAACGGTTTTATGAATATCCGTTGACTCCGAGTTCTGAATTCAGTGATTTTTAGCTTGATTTCACACTACTTTTCGAGCTCTACAATCCTGGCATATCGGATTTTGATTTCAAAACCCGTGGCTAGTACGTCTCGTTTCACCTAGTTAGCCGCGAAGTGTGGTTTCTTTACGTAAATGGTTTTATGAATATCCGTTGACTCCGAGTTCTGAATTCGGTGATTTTTAGCTTGATTTCACACTACTTTTCGAGCTCTACAATCCTGGCATTTCGGATTTTTATTTCAGAACTCGTGGCTAGTACGTCTTGTTTCACTCAGTTAGCCGCAAAATGTGGTTTCTTTACGTAAACGGTTTTATGAATATCCGTTGACTCCGAGTTCTGAATTCGTTGATTTTTAGGTTGATTTCACACTACTTTTCGAGCTCTACAATCCTGGCATTTCGGATTTTGATTTCAGAACTCGTGGCTAGTACATCTCGTTTCACCAAGTTAGCCGCGAAGTGTGGTTTCTTTACGTAAACGATTTTATGAATATCCGTTGACTCCGAGTTCTGAAATCGGTGATTTTTAGCTTGATTTAAGACTACTTTTCGAGCTCTACAATCCTGGTGTTTCGGATTTTGATTTCGGAAACTCGTGGCTAGTACGTCTCGTTTCACCTAGTTAGCCGCGAAATGTGGTTTCTTTACGTTAATGGTTTTATGAATAACCGTTGACTCCGAGTTCTAAATTCGTTGATTTTTAGCTTCATTTCACACTACGTTTCGAGCTCTACAATCCTGGCATTTCGGATTTTGATTTCAGAACTCGTGGCTAGTACGTCTCGTTTTACCTAGTTAGCGGCGAAATATGGTTTCTTTACCTAAACGGTTTTATGAATATCCGTTGACTCCGAGTTCTGAATAAGGTGATTTTTAGCTTCATTTCACACTACTTTTCGAGCTCTACAATCCTGGCATTTCGGATTTTGATTTCAGAACTCGTGGCTAGTAGGTCTCGTTTCACCTAGTTAGCCGCGAAATGTGGTTTCTTTACATAAACGATTTTATGAATATCCGTTGACTCCGAGTTCTGAATTCGGTGATTTTTAGCTTGATTTCACACTACTTTTCGAGCTCTACAATCCTGGTGTTTTGGATTTTGATTTCAGAACTCGTGGCTAGTAGGTCTCGTTTCACCTATTTAGCCGCGAAATGTGGTTTCCTTACGTAAACGGTTTTATGAATATCCGTTGACTCCGAGTTCTGAATTCGGTGATTTTTAGCTTGATTTCACACTACTTTTCAAGCTCTACAATCCTGGAATTTCTAATTTTGATTTCAGAACTCGTGGCTAGTACGTCTCGTTTCACTTAGTTAGCCGCAAAATGTGTTTTCTTTACGTAAACGGTTTTATGAATATCCGTTGACTCCGAGTTCTGAATTCGGTGATTTTTAGCTTGATTTCACACTACTTTTCGAACTCTACAATCCTGGCATTTTGGATTTTGATTTCAGAACTCGTGGCTAGTAGGTCTCGTTTCACCTAGTTAGCCGCGAAGTGTGGTTTCTTTACGTAAACGCTTTTATGAATATCCGTTGACTCCGAGTTCTGAATTCAGTGATTTTTAACTTGATTTCACACTACTTTTCGAGCTCCACAATCCTGGCGTTTCGGATTTTGATTTCAGAACTCGTGGCTAGTAGGTCTCATTTCACCTAGTTATCCGCGAAATGTGGTTTCTTTACGTAAACGGTTTTATGAATATCCGTTGACTCCGAGTTCTGAATTCGGTGATTTTTAGGTTGATTTCACACTACTTTTCGAGCTCTACAGTCCTGTCATTTCGGATTTTGATTTCAGAACTCGTGGCTAGTAGGTCTCGTTTCACCTAGTTAGCCGCGAAATGTGGTTTCTTTACGTAAACGGTTTTATGAATATCCGTTGACTCCGAGTTCTGAATTCAGTGATTTTTAGCTTGATTTCACACTACTTTTCGAGCTCTACAATCCTGGCATATCGGATTTTGATTTCACAACCCGTGGCTAGTACGTCTCGTTTCACCTAGTTAGCCGCGAAGTGTGGTTTCTTTACGTAAATGGTTTTATGAATATCCGTTGACTCCGAGTTCTGAATTCGGTGATTTTTAGCTTGATTTCACACTACTTTTCGAGCTCTACAATCCTGGCATTTTGGATTTTGATTTCAGAACTTGTGGCTAGTACGTCTCGTTTCACCTAATTAGCCGCGAAATGTGGTTTCTTTACGTAAACGGTTTTATGAATATCCGTTGACTCCGAGTTCTGAATTCGGTGATTTTTAGCTTGATTTCACACTACTTTTCAAGCTCTACAATCCTGGAATTTCTAATTTTCATTTGAGAACTCGTGGCTAGTAGGTCTCGTTTCACCTAGTTAGCCGCGAAATGTGGTTTCTTTACGTAAACGGTTTTATGAATATCCTTTGACTCCGAGTTCTGAATTCGGTGATTTTTAGCTTGATTTCACACTACTTTTCGTGCTCTACAATCCTGGTGTTTCGGATTTTGATTTTAGAACTTGTGGCTAGTAGGTCTCATTTCACCTAGTTAGCCGCGAAATGTGGTTTCTTTACGTAAACGGTTTTGTGAATATCCGTTGACTCCGAGTTCTGAATTCGGTGATTTTTTACTTGATTTCACACTACTTTTCGAGCTCTACAATCCTGGCGTTTCGTATTTTTATTTCAGAACTCATGGCTAGTAGGTCTCGGTTCACCTTATTAGCCGCGAAATGTGGTTTCTTTACGTAAACGGTTTTATGAATATCCGTTGACTCCGAGTTCTGAATTCGGTGATTTTTCGGTTGATTTCACACTACTTTTCGAGCTCTACAATCCTGGCTTTTCGGATTTTGATTTCAGAACTCGTGGCTAGTACGTCTTGTTTCACCTAGTTAGCCGCGAAGTGTGGTTTCTTTACGTAAACGGTTTTATGAATATCCGTTGACTCCGAGTTCTGAAATCGGTGATTTTTAGCTTGATTTCAGACTACTTTTCGAGCTCTACAATCCTGGCATTTTGGATTTTGATTTCAGAACTCGTGGCTAGTACGTCTCGTTTCACCTAGTTAGCCGCGAAGTGTGGTTTCTTTACGTAAATGGTTTTGTGAATATCCGTTGACTCCGAGTTCTGAATTCGGTGATTTTTAGTTTGATTTCACACTACTTTTCCAGCTCTACAATCCTGGTATTTCTAATTTTGATTTCAGAACTCGTGGCTAGTACGTCTCGTTTCACTCAGTTAGCCGCGAAATGTGGTTTGTTTACGTAAACGGTTTTATGAATATCCGTTAACTCCGAGTTCTGAATTCGGTGATTTTTAGCTTGATTTCACACTACTTTTCGAGCTCCACAATCCTGGCGTTTCGGATTTTGATTTCAGAACTCGTGGCTAGTAGGTCTCGTTTCACCTAGTTAGCCGCGAAATGTGGTTTCTTTACGTAAACGCTTTTATGAATATCCGTTGACTCCGAGTTCTGAATTCGGTGATTTTTAGCTTGATTTCACACTACTTTTCGAGATCTACGATCCTGGCATTTTGGATTTTGATTTCAGAACTTTTGGCTAGTACGTCTCGTTTCACCTAATTAGCCGCGAAATGTGGTTTCTTTACGTAAACGGTTTTATGAATATCCGTTGACTCCGAGTTCTGAATTCGGTGATTTTTAGCTTGATTTCACACTACTTTTCGAGCTCTACAATCGTGGCATTTCTAATTTTGATTTCAGAACTCGTGGCTAGTACGTCTCGTTTCACTTAGTTAGCCGCGAAATGTGGTTTGTTTACGTAAACGGTTTTATGAATATCCGTTGACTCCGAGTTCTGAATTGGGTGATTTTTAGCTTGATTTCACACTACTTTTCGAGCTCTACAATCCTGGCATTTCGGATTTTTATTTCAGAACTCGTGGCCAGTACGTTTCGTTTCACCTAGTTAGCCGCGAAGTGTGGTTTCTTTACGTAAACGCTTTTATGAATATCCGTTGACTCCGACTTCTGAATTCGTTGATTTTTATCTTGATTTCACACTACTTTTCGAGCTCCACAATCCTGGCGTTTCGGATTTTGATTTCAGAACTCGTGGCTAGTAGGTCTCGTTTCAACTAGTTAGCCGCGAAATGTGGTTTCTTTACGTAAACGGTTTTATGAATATCCGTTGACTCCGAGTTCTGAATTCGGTGATTTTTAGCTTGATTTCACACTAGTTTTCGAGATCTACGATCCTAGAATTTTGGATTTTGATTTCAGAACTCGTGGCTAGTACGTCTCGTTTCACCTAGTTAGCCGCGAAGTGTGGTTTCTTTACGTAAACGCTTTTATGAATATCCGTTGACTCCGAGTTCTGAATTCAGTGATTTTTAACTTGATTTCACACTACTTTTCGAGCTCCACAATCCTGGCTTTTCGGATTTTGATTTCAGAACTCGTGGCTAGTAGGTCTCATTTCACCTAGTTAGCCGCGAAATGGGGTTTCTTTACGTAAACAGTTTTATGAATATCCGTTTACTCCGAGTTCTGAATTCGGTGATTTTTAGCTTGATTTCACACTACTTTTCGAGATCTACGACCCTGGCATTTTGGATTTTGATTTCAGAACTTGTGGCTAGTACGTCTCGTTTCACCTTATTAGCCGCGAAATGTGGTTTCTTTACGTAAACGGTTTTATGAATATCCGTTGACTCCGAGTTCTGAATTCGGTGATTTTTCGGTTGATTTCACACTACTTTTCGAGCTCTACAATCCTGGCTTTTCGGATTTTGATTTCAGAACTCGTGGCTAGTACGTCTTGTTTCACCTAGTTAGACGCGAAGTGTGGTTTCTTTACGTAAACGGTTTTATGAATATCCGTTGACTCCGAGTTCTGAAATCGGTGATTTTTAGCTTGATTTCACACTACTTTTCGAGCTCTACAATCCTGGCATATCGGATTTTGATTTCAGAACCCGTGGCTAGTACGTCTCGTTTCACCTAGTTAGCCGCGAAGTGTGGTTTCTTTACGTAAATGGTTTTATGAATATCCGTTGACTCCGAGTTCTGAATTCGGTGATTTTTAGCTTGATTTCACACTACTTTTCAAGCTCTACAATCCTGGCATTTCTAATTTTGATTTCAGAACTCGTGGCTAGTACGTCTTGTTTCACTCAGTTAGCCGCGAAATGTGGTTTCTTTACGTAAACGGTTTTATGAATATCCGTTGACTCCGAGTTCTGAATTCGGTGATTCGAGCTCCACAATCCTGGCGTTTCGGATTTTGATTTCAGAACTCGTGGCTAGTAGGTCTCGATTCACCTAGTTAGCTGCGAAATGTGGTTTCTTTACGTAAACGGTTTTATGAATATCCGTTGACTCCGAGTTCTGAATTCGGTGATTTTTAGCTTGATTTCACACTACTTTTCGAGATCTACGATCCTGGCATTTTGGATTTTGATTTCAGAACTTGTGGCTAATACGTTTCATTTCACCTAATTAGCCGCGAAATGTGGTTTCTTTACGTAAACGGTTTTATGAATATCCGTTGACTCCGAGTTCTGAATTCGGTGATTTTTAGCTTGATTTCACACTACTTTTCGAGCTCTACAATCCTGGCATTTCGGATTTTGATTTCAGAACGCATGGCTAGTACGTCTCGTTTCACCTAGTTAGCCGCGAAGTGTGGTTTCTTTATGAAAACGGTTTTATGAATATCCGTTGACTCCGAGTTCTGAATTCGGTGATTTTTAGCTTGATTTCACAATACTTTTCGATATCTACGATCCTGGCATTTTGGATTTTTATTTCATAACTTGTGGCTAGTAGGTCTCGTTTCACCTATTTAGCCGCGAAATGTGGTTTCTTTACGTAAACGGTTTTATGAATATCCGTTGACTCCGAGTTCTGAATTCGGTGATTTTCAGCTTGATTTCACACTACTTTTTGATATCTACGATCCTGGCATTTTGGATTTTTATTTCATAACTTGTGTCTAGTACGTCTCGTTCCACCTTATTTGCCGCGAAATGTGGTTTCTTTACGTAAACGGTTTTATGAATATCCGTTGACTCCGAGTTCTGAATTCGGTGATTTTTAGGTTGATTTCACACTACTTTTCAAGCTCTACAATCCTGGAGTTTCGGATTTTGATTTAAGAACTCGTGGCTAGTACGTCTCGTTTCACCTACTTAGCCGCGAAATGTCGTTTCTTTACGTAAACGGTTTTATGAATATCCGTTGACTCCGAGTTCTGAATTCGGTGATTTTCAGCTTGATTTCACACTACTTTTCGAGATCTACGATCCTGGAATTTTGGATTTTGATTTCAGAACTTGTGGCTAGTACGTCTCGTTTCACCTTATTAGCCGCGAAATGTGGTTTCTTTACGTCAACGGTTTTATGAATATCCGTTGACTCCGAGTTCTGAATTCGGTGATTTTTAGGTTGATTTCACACTACTTTTCGAGCTCTACAATCCTGGAGTTTCGGATTTTGATTTCAGAACTCGTGGCTAGTACGTCTCGTTTCACCTAGTTAGCCGCGAAGTGTGGTTTCTTTACGTAAACGCTTTTATAAATATCCGCTGACTTCGAGTTCTGAATTCGGTGATTTTTAGCTTGATTTCACACTACTTTTCGAGCTCTACAATCCTGGCATATCGGATTTAGATTTCAGAACCCGTGGCTAGTACGCCTCGTTTCACCTAGTTAGCCGCGAAGTGTGGTTTCTTTACGTAAACGGTTTTATGAATATCCGTTGACTCCGAGTTCTGAATTCGGTGATTTTTAGCTTGATTTCACACTACTTTTCAAGCTCTACAATCCTGGCATTTCTAATTTTGATTTCAGAACTCGTGGCTAGTACGTCTCGTTTCACCTAGTTAGCCGCGAAATGTGGATTCTTTACGTAAACGGTTTTATGAATATCCGTTTACTCCGAGTTCTGAATTCGGTGATTTTTAGCTTGATTTCACACTACTTTTCAAGATCTACGATCCTGGCATTTTGGATTTTGATTTCAGAACTTGTGGCTAGTACGTCTCGTTTCACCTAATTAGCCGCGAAATGTGGTTTCTTTACGTAAACGGTTTTATGAATATCCGTTGACTCCGAGTTCTGAATTCGGTGATTTTTAGCTTGATTTCACACTACTTTTCAAGCTCTACAATCCTGGAATTTCTAATTTTCATTTGAGAACTCGTGGCTAGTAGGTCTCGTTTCACCTAGTTAGCCGCGAAATGTGGTTTCTTTACGTAAACGGTTTTATGAATATCCTTTGACTCCGAGTTCTGAATTCGGTGATTTTTAGCTTGATTTCACACTACTTTTCGAGCTCTACAATCCTGGCATTTCGGATTTTGATTTCAGAAATCGTGGCTAGTAGGTCTCGTTTCGCCTAGTTTGCCGCAAAATGTGGTTTCTCTACGTAAACGGTTTTATGAATATCGATTGACTCCGAGTTCTGAATTCGATGATTTTTAGCATGATTTCACACTACTTTTCGAGCTCTACAATCCTGGAATTTCGGATTTTGATTTAAGAACTCGTGGCTAGTAGGTCTCGTTTCACCTACTTAGCCGCGAAATGTGGTTTCTTTACGTAAACGATTTTATGAATATCCTTTGACTCCGAGTTCTGAATTCGGTGATTTTTAGCTTGATTTCACACTACTTTTCGAGCTCTACAATCCTGGCATTTCGGATTTTGATTTCAGAACTCGTGGCTAGTAGCTCTCGTTTCGCCTAGTTAGCCGCAAAATGTGGTTTCTCTACGTAAACGGTTTTATGAATATCCGTTGACTCTGAGTTCTGAATTCGGTGATTTTTAGCTTGATTTCACACTACTTTCGAGCTCTACAATCTTGGCATTTCTAATTTTGATTTCAGAACTCGTGGCTAGTACGTCTCGTTTCACTCAGTTAGCCGCGAAATGTGGTTTCTTTACGTAAACGGTTCTATGAATATCCGTTGACTCCGAGTTCTGAATTCGGTGATTTTTAGATTGATTTCACACTACTTTTCGAGCTCTACAATCTTGGCATTTCTAATTTTGATTTCAGAACTCGTGGCTAGTACGTCTCGTTTCACTCAGTTAGCCGCGAAATGTGGTTTCTTTACATAAACGGTTTTATGAATATCCGTTGACTCCGAGTTCTGAATTCGGTGATTTTTAGCTTGATTTCACACTACTTTTCGAGCTCTACAATCCTGGAATTTTGGATTTTCATTTCCGAAATCGTGGCTAGTACGTCTCGTTTCACCTAGTTAGCCGCGAAATGTGGTTTCTTTACGTAAACGCTTTTATGAATAAACGCCGACTCCGAGTTCTGAATTCAGTGATTTTTAGCTTGATTTCACACTACTTTTCGAGCTCTACAATCCTGGCATTTCGGATTTTGATTTCAGAACCCGTGGCTAGTACGTCTCGTTTCACCTATTTAGCCGCGAAATGTGGTTTCTTTACGTAAACGGTTTTATGAATATCCGTTGACTCCGAGTTCTGAATTCGTTGATTTTTAGCTTGATTTCACACTACTTTTCGAGCTCTACAATCCTGGCTTTTCGGATTTTGATTTCAGAACCCGTGGCTAGTACGTCTCGTTTCACCTAGTTAGCCGCGAAATGTAATTTCTTTCCTTAAACGGTTTTATGAATATCCTTTGACTCCGGGTTCTGAATTCGGTGATTTTTAGCTTGATTTCATTTTACTTTTCGAGCTCTACAATCCCGTCATTTCGGATTTTGATTTCAGAACCCGTGGCTAGTACGTCTCGCTTCAACAAGTTAGCCGCGAAATGTGGTTTCTTTACGTAAACGGTTTTATGAATATCCGTTGACTCCGAGTTCTGAATTCGGTGATTTTTAGCTTGATTTCACACTACTTTTTGAGCTCTACAATCCTGGCATTTCGGATTTTGATTTCAGAACCCGTGGCTAGTACGTCCCGTTTCACCCAGTTAGCCGCGAAATGTGGTTTCTTTACGTAAACGGTTTTCTGAATATCCGTTGACTCCGAGTTCTGAATTCGGTGATTTTTAGCTTGATTTCACACTACTTTTCGAGCTCTACAATCCTGGTGTTACGGATTTAGATTTCAGAACCTGTGGCTAGTACGTCTCGTTTCACCTAGTTAGCCGCGAAATGTGGTTTCCTTACGTAAACGGTTTTATGAATATCCGTTGACTCCGAGTTCTGAATTCGGTGATTTTTAGCTTGATTGCAGACTACTTTTCGAGCTCTACAATCCTGACATTTCGAATTTGATTACGGAACTCGTGGCTAGTACGTCTCGTTTCACATAGTTAGCCGCGAAATGTGGTTTCTTTACGTAAACGGTTTTATGAATATCCGTTGACTCCGAGTTCTGAATTCGGTGATTTTTAGCTTGATTTCAGACTACTTTTCGAGCTCTACAATCCTGGCGTTTCGGATTTTGATTTCAGAACTCGTGGCTAGTACGTCTCGTTTCACCTAGTTAGCCGCGAAATGTGGTTTCTTTACGTTAACGGTTTTATGAATATCCGTTGACTCCGAGTTCTGAATTCGATGATTTTTAGCTTGATTTCACACTACTTTTCGAGCTCTACAATCCTGGAATTTCGGATTTTGATTTCAGAACTCGTGGCTAGTAGGTCTCGTTTCACCTACTTAGCCGTGAAGTGTGGTTTCTTTACGTAAATGGTTTTATGAATATCCTTTGACTCCGAGTTCTGAATTCGGTGATTTTTAGCTTGATTTCACACTACTTTTCGAACTCTAAAATCCTGGAGTTTCGGATTTTGATTTCAGAACTCGTGGCTAGTACGTCTCGTTTCACCTAGTTAGCCTCGAAATGTGGTTTCTTTTCGTAAACGTATTTATGAATATCCGTTTACTCCGAGTTCTGAATTCCGTGATTTTTAGCTTGATTTCACACTACATTTCGAGCTCTACAATCCTGGCGTTTCGGATTTTTATTTCAGAACTCGTGGCTAGTAGGTCTCGTTTCGCCTAGTTAGCCGCAAAATATGGTTTCTTTACGTAAACGGTTGTATGAATATCCGTTGACTCCGAGTTCTGAATTCGGTGATTTTTAGCTTGATTTCACACTACTTTTCGAGCTCTACAATCTTGGCATTTCTAATTTTGATTTCAGAACTCGTGGCTAGTACGTCTCGTTTCACTCAGTTAGCCGCGAAATGTGGTTTCTTTACGTAAACGGTTCTATGAATATCTGTTGACTCCGAGTTCTGAACTCGGTGATTTTTAGATTGATTTCACACTACTTTTCAAGCACTACAATCTTGGAATTTCTAATTTTGATTTCAGAACTCGTGGCTAGTACGTCTCGTTTCACCTAGTTAGCCGCGAAATGTGGTTTCTTTGCGTAAACGCTTTTATGAATATCCGCCGACTCGGAGTTCTGAATTCAGTGATTTTTAGCTTGATTTCACACTAATTTTCGAGCTCTAAAATCCTGGCATTTCCGATTTTGATTTCAGAACCCGTGGCTAGTACGTCTCGTTTCACCTATTTAGCCGCGAAATGTGGTTTCTTTACGCAAACGGTTTTATGAATATCCGTTGACTCCGAGTTCTGAATTCGGTGATTTTTAGCTTGATTTCACACTACTTTTCGAGCTCTACAATCCTTGCGTTTCGGATTTTGATTTCAGAACCCGTGGCTAGTACGTCTCGTTCCACCTAGTTAGCCGCGAAATGTGGTTTCTTTACGTAAACGGTTTTATGAATATCCTTTGACTCCGAGTTCTGAATTCGGTGATTTTTAGCTTGATTTAAGACTACTTTTCAAGCATTACAATCCTGGCGTTTCGGATTTTGATTTCAGAACTCGTGGCTAGTAGGTCTCGTTTCACCTAGTTAGCCGCGAAATGTGGTTTCTTTACGTAAACAGTTTTATGAATATCCTTTGACTCCGAGTTCTGAATTCGGTGATTTTTAACTTGATTTCACACTACTTTTCGAGCTCTACAATCCTGTCATTTCGGATTTTGATTTCAGAACCCGTGGCTAGTACGTCTCGCTTCACCTAGTTAGCCGCGAAATGTGGTTTCTTTACGTAAACGGTTTTATGAATATCCGTTGACTCCGAGTTCTGAATTCGGTGATTTTTAGCTTGATTTCAGACTACTCTTCAAGCATTAAAATCCTGGCATTTCGGATTTTGATTTCAGAACCCGTGGCTAGTACGTCTCGCTTCACCCAGTTAGCCGCGAAATGTGGTTTCTTTACGTAAACGGTTTTATGAATATCCGTTGACTACGAGTTCTGAATTCGGTGATTTTTAGCTTGATTTCACACTACTTTTCGAGCTCTACAATCCTAGAATTTCGGATTTTGATTTCACAACTCGTGGCTAGTAGGTCTCGTTTCACCTAGTTAGCCGCGAAATGTGGTTTCTTTACGTAAACGGTTTTATGAATATCCGTTGACTCCGAGTTCTTCATTCGGTGATTTTTAGCTTGATTTCACACTAGTTTTCGAACTCTACAATCCTGGCATTTCGGATTTTGATTTCAGAACTCGTGGCTAGTAGGTCTCGTTTCGCCTAGTTAGCCGCAAAATGTGGTTTCTTTACGTAAACGGTTTTATGAATATCTGTTGACTCCGAGTTCTGAATTCGGTGATTTTTAGCTTGATTTCACACTACTTTTCGAGCTCTACAATCTTGGCATTTCTAATTTTGATTTCAGAACTCGTGGCTAGCACGTCTCGTTTCACTCAGTTAGCCGCGAAATGTGGTTTCTTTACGTAAACGGTTCTATGAATATCTGTTGACTCCGAGTTCTGAATTCGGTGATTTTTAGATTGATTTCACACTACTTTTCAAGCTCTACAATCTTGGCATTTCTAATTTTGATTTCAGAACTCGAGGCTAGTACGTCTCGTTTCACCTAGTTAGCCGCGAAATGTGGTTTCTTTACGTAAACGCTTTTATGAATATCCGCCGACTCGGAGTTCTGAATTCAGTGATTTTTAGCTTGATTTCACACTACTTTTCGAGCTCTAAAATCCTGGCATTTCCGATTTTGATTTCAGAACCCGTGGCTAGTACGTCTCGTTTCACCTATTTAGCCGCGAAATGTGGTTTCTTTACGTAAACGGTTTTATGAATATCCGTTGACTCCGAGTTCTGAATTCGGTGATTTTTAGCTTGATTTCACACTACTTTTCGAGCTCTAAAATCCTGGCATTTCCGATTTTGATTTCAGAACCCGTGGCTAGTACGTCTCGTTTCACCTATTTAGCCGCGAAATGTGGTTTCTTTACGTAAACGGTTTTATGAATATCCGTTGACTCCGAGTTCTGAATTCGGTGATTTTTAGCTTGATTTCACACTACTTTTCGAGCTCTACAATCCTTGCGTTTCGGATTTTGATTTCAGAACCCGTGGCTAGTACGTCTCGTTTCACCTAGTTAGCCGCGAAATGTGGTTTCTTTACGTAAACGGTTTTATGAATATCCTTTGACTCCGAGTTCTGAATTCGGTGATTTTTAGCTTGATTTAAGACTACTTTTCAAGCATTACAATCCTGGCGTTTCGGATTTTGATTTCAGAACTCGTGGCTAGTAGGTCTCGTTTCACCTAGTTAGCCGCGAAATGTGGTTTCTTTACGTAAACGGTTTTATGAATATCCTTTGACTCCGAGTTCTGAATTCGGTGATTTTTAACTTGATTTCACACTACTTTTCGAGCTCTACAATCCTGTCATTTCGGATTTTGATTTCAGAACCCGTGGCTAGTACGTCTCGCTTCACCTAGTTAGCCGCGAAATGTGGTTTCTTTACGTAAACGGTTTTATGAATATCCGTTGAATCCGAGTTCTGAATTCGGTGATTTTTAGCTTGATTTCAGACTACTCTTCAAGCATTAAAATCCTGGCGTTTCGGATTTTGATTTCAGAACCCGTGGCTAGTACGTCTCGCTTCACCCAGTTAGCCGCGAAATGTGGTTTCTTTACGTAAACGGTTTTATGAATATCCGTTGACTACGAGTTCTGAATTCGGTGATTTTTAGCTTGATTTCACACTACTTTTCGAGCTCTACAATCCTAGAATTTCGGATTTTGATTTCACAACTCGTGGCTAGTAGGTCTCGTTTCACCTAGTTAGCCGCGAAATGTGGTTTCTTTACGTAAACGGTTTTATGAATATCCGTTGACTCCGAGTTCTTCATTCGGTGATTTTTAGCTTGATTTCACACTAGTTTTCGAACTCTACAATCCTGGCATTTCGGATTTTGATTTCAGAACTCGTGGCTAGTAGGTCTCGTTTCGCCTAGTTAGCCGCAAAATGTGGTTTCTTTACGTAAACGGTTTTATGAATATCCGTTGACTCCGAGTTCTGAATTCGGTGATTTTTAGCTTGATTTCACACTACTTTTCGAGCTCTACAATCTTGGCATTTCTAATTTTGATTTCAGAACTCGTGGCTAGTACGTCTCGTTTCACTCAGTTAGCCGCGAAATGTGGTTTCTTTACGTAAACGGTTCTATGAATATCTGTTGACTCCGAGTTCTGAATTCGGTGATTTTTAGATTGATTTCACACTACTTTTCAAGCTCTACAATCTTGACATTTCTAATTTTGATTTCAGAACTCGTGGCTAGTACGTCTCGTTTCACCTAGTTAGCCGCGAAATGTGGTTTCTTTACGTAAACGCTTTTATGAATATCCGCCGACTCCGAGTTCTGAATTCAGTGATTTTTAGCTTGATTTCACACTACTTTTCGAGCTCTACAATCCTGGCATTTCAGATTTTGATTTCAGAACCCGTGGCTAGTACGTCTCGTTTCACCTAGTTAGCTGCGAAATGTGGTTTCTTTACGTAAACGGTTTTATGAATATCCTTTGACTCCGAGTTCTGAATTCGGTGATTTTTAGCTTGATTTAAGACTACTTTTCAAGCATTACAATCCTGGCGTTCCGGATTTTGATTTCAGAACTCGTGGCTAGTAGGTCCCATTTCACCTAGTTAGCCGCGAAATGTGGTTTCTTTACGTAAACGCTTTTATGAATATCCTTTGACTCCGAGTTCTGAATTTGGTGATTTTTAGCTTGATTTCACACTACTTTTCGAGCTCTACAATCCTGTCATTTCGGATTTTGATTTCAGAACCCGTGGCTAGTACGTCTCGCTTCACCTAGTTAGCCGCGAAATGTGGTTTCTTTACGTAAACGGTTTTATGAATATCCGTTGACTCCGAGTTCTGAATTCGGTGATTTTTAGCTTGATTTCAGACTACTCTTCAAGCATTACAATCCTGGCGTTTCGGATTTTGATTTCAGAACGCGTGGCTAGTAGGTCTCGTTTCACCTAGTTAGCCGCAAAATGTAATTTCTTTCCGTAAACGGTTTTATGAATATTCTTTGACTTTGAGTTCTGAATTCGGTGATTTTTAGCTTGATTTCACTTTACTTTTCGAGCTCTACAATCCTGTCATTTCGGATTTTAATTTCAGAACCCGTGGCTAGTACGTCTCGCTTCACCCAGTTAGCCGCGAAATGTGGTTTCTTTAAGTAAACGATTTTATGAATATCCGTTGACTCCGAGTTCTGAATTCGGTGATTTTTAGCTTGATTTCACACTACTTTTGAAGCTCCACAATCTTGGCATTTCTAATTTTGATTTCAGAACTCGTGGCTAGTACGTCTCGTTTCACCCAGTTAGCCGCGAAATGTGGTTTCTTTACGTAAACGCTTTTACGAATATCCGCCGACTCCGAGTTCTGAATTAAGTGATTTTTAGCTTGATGTCACACTACTTTTCGAGCTCTACAATCCTGGCATTTCCGATTTTGATTTCAGAACCCGTGGCTAGTACGTCTCGTTTCACCTAGTTAGCTGCGAAATGTGGTTTCTTTACGTAAACGGTTTTATGAATATCCTTTGACTCCGAGTTCTGAATTCGGTGATTTTTAGCTTGATTTAAGACTACTTTTCAAGCATTACAATCCTGGCGTTCCGGATTTTGATTTCAGAACTCGTGGCTAGTAGGTCCCATTTCACCTAGTTAGCCGCGAAATGTGGTTTCTTTACGTAAACGCTTTTATGAATATCCTTTGACTCCGAGTTCTGAATTTGGTGATTTTTAGCTTGATTTCACACTACTTTTCGAGCTCTACAATCCTGTCATTTCGGATTTTGATTTCAGAACCCGTGGCTAGTACGTCTCGCTTCACCTAGTTAGCCGCGAAATGTGGTTTCTTTACGTAAACGGTTTTATGAATATCCGTTGACTCCGAGTTCTGAATTCGGTGATTTTTAGCTTGATTTCAGACTACTCTTCAAGCATTACAATCCTGGCGTTTCGGATTTTGATTTCAGAACGCGTGGCTAGTAGGTCTCGTTTCACCTAGTTAGCCGCAAAATGTAATTTCTTTCCGTAAACGGTTTTATGAATATTCTTTGACTTTGAGTTCTGAATTCGGTGATTTTTAGCTTGATTTCACTTTACTTTTCGAGCTCTACAATCCTGTCATTTCGGATTTTAATTTCAGAACCCGTGGCTAGTACGTCTCGCTTCACCCAGTTAGCCGCGAAATGTGGTTTCTTTAAGTAAACGATTTTATGAATATCCGTTGACTCCGAGTTCTGAATTCGGTGATTTTTAGCTTGATTTGACACTACTTTTCGAGCTCTACAATCCTGGCATTTCGGATTTTGATTTCAGAACTCGTGGCTAGTACGTCTCGTTTCACCTAGTTAGCCGCGAAATGTGGTTTCTTTACGTAAACGCTTTTATGAATATCCGCTGACTCAGAGTTTTGAATTCCGTAAATTTTAGCTTGATTTCAGACTACTTTTCGAGCTTTACAATCCTGGCATTTCGAATTTTGATTTCGGAACTCGTGGCTAGTACGTCTCGTTTCACATAGTTAGCCGCGAAATGTGATTTCTTTACGTAAACGGTTTTATGAATATCCGTTGACTCCGAGTTCTGAATTCGGTGCTTTTAGCTTGATTTCAGACTACTTTTCGAGCTCTACAATCCTGGCTTTTCGGATTTTGATTTCAGAACTTGTGGCTAGTACGTCTCGTTTCACCTAGTTAGCCGCGAAATGTGGTTTCTTTACGTTAACGGTTTTATGAATATCCGTTGATTCCGAGTTCTGAATTTAGTGATTTTAAGCTTGATTTCACATTACTTTTCGAGCTCTACAATCCTGGCATTTCGGATTTTGATTTCAGAACTCGTGGCTAGTAGGTCTCGTTTCACCTAGTTAGCCGCAAAATGTGGTTTCTTTACATAAACGGTTTTACGAATATCCGTTGACTCCGAGTTCTGAATTCGATGATTTTTAGCTTGATTTCACACTACTTTTCGAGCTCTACAATCCTGGAATTTCGGATTTTGATTTCAGAACTGGTGGCTAGTAGGTCTCGTTTCACCTAGTTAACCGCGAAATGTGGTTTCTTTACGTAAACGGTTTTATGAATATCCTTCGACTCCGAGTTCTTCATTCGCTGATTTTTAGCTTGATGTCCCACTAATTTTCGAACTCTACAATCCTGGGGTGTCGGATTTTGATTTCAGAACTCGTGGCTAGTACGTCTCGTTTCACCTAGTTAGCCGCGAAATGTGGTTTCTTTACGTAAACGCTTTTATGAATATCCGCTGACTCCGAGTTCTGAATTCAGTGATTTTTAGCTTGATTTCACACTATTTTTCGAGCTCTACAATCCTGGCATTTCGGATATTTATTTCAGAACCCGTGGCTAGTACGTCTCGTTTCACCCAGTTAGCCGCGAAATGTGGTTTCTTTACGTAAACGGTTTTATGAATATCCGTAGACTCCGAATTCTGAATTCGATGATTTTTAGCTTGATTCCACACTACTTTTCGAGCTCCACAATCCTGGCGTTTCGGATTTTGATTTCAGAACTCGTGGCTAGTAGGTCTCGTTTCCCCTAGTTAGCCGCGAAATGTGGTTTCTTTACGTAAACGGTTTTATGAATATCCGTTGACTCCGAGTTCTGAATTCGGTAATTTTTAGCTTGATTTCACACTACTTTTCGAGATCTACGATCCTGGCATTTTGGATTTTGATTTCAGAACTTGTGGCTAGTACGTCTCGTTTCACCTAATTAGCCGCGAAATATGGTTTCTTTACGTAAACGGTTTTATGAATATCCGTTGACTCCGAGTTCTGAATTCGGTGATTTTTAGGTTGATTTCACACTACTTTTCGAGCTCTACAATCCTGGCATTTCGGATTTTGATTTCAGAACTTGTGGCTAGTACGTCTCGTTTCACCTTATTAGCCGCGAAATGTGGTTTCTTTACATAAACGGTTTTATGAATATCCGTTGACTCCGAGTTCTGAATTCGGTGATTTTTAGCTTGATTTCGGACTACTTTTCCAGCTCTACAATCCTGGCATTTCGGATTTTGATTTCGGAACTCGTGGCTAGTACGTCTCGTTTCACATACTTAGTCGCGAAATGTGGTTCCTTTACGTAAACAGTTTTATGAATATCCGTTGACTCCGAGTTCTGAATTCGATGATTTTTAGCTTGATTTCATACAACTTTTCGAGCTCTACAATCCTGGGGTTTCGGATTTTGATTTCAGAACTCGTGGCTAGTATGTCTCGTTTCACTCAGTTAGCCGCGAAATGTGGTTTCTTTACGTAAACGGTTCTATGAATATCCGTTGACTCCGAGTTCTGAATTCGGAGATTTTTAGATTGATTTCACACTACTTTTCGAGCTCTACAATCCTGGGGTTTCGGATTTTGATTTCAGAACTCGTGGCTAGTATGTCTCGTTTCACTCAGTTAGCCGCGAAATGTGGTTTCTTTACGTAAACGGTTCTATGAATATCCGTTGACTCCGAGTTCTGAATTCGGAGATTTTTAGATTGATTTCACACTACTTTTGAAGCTCCACAATCTTGGCATTTCTAATTTTGATTTCAGAACTCGTGGCTAGTACGTCTCGTTTCACCCAGTTAGCCGCGAAATGTGGTTTCTTTACGTAAACGCTTTTACGAATATCCGCCGACTCCGAGTTCTGAATTAAGTGATTTTTAGCTTGATGTCACACTACTTTTCGAGCTCTACAATCCTGGCATTTCGGATTTTGATTTGAGAACCCGTGGCTAGTACGTCTCGTTTCACCTAGTTAGCCGCGAAATGTGGTTTCTTTACGTAAACGGTTTTATGAATATCCGTTGACTCCGAGTTCTGAATTCGGTGATTTTTAGCTTGATTTCACACTACTTTTCGAGCTCTACAATCCTGGCATTTCGGATTTTTATTTCAGAACTTGTGGCTAGTACGTCTCGTTTCACCTAGTTAGCCGCGAAATGTGGTTTCTTTACGTAAACGGTTTTATGAATATCCTTTGACTTCGAGTTCTGAATTCGGTGATTTTTAGCTTGATTTCGCACTACTTCTCGAGCTCTACAATCCTGGGGTTTGGGTTTTTGATTTCCGAACTCGTGGCTACTAGGTCTCGTGTCACCTAATTAGCCGCAAAATGTGGTATCTTGACGTAAACGGTTTTCTTAATATCCGTTGACTCCGAGTTCTAAATTCCATGATTTTTAGCTTGATTTCGCACTACTTCTCGAGCTCTACAATCATGGGGTTTGGGTTTTTGATTTCAGAACTCGTGGCTACTAGGTCTCGTGTCACCTATATAGCCGCGAAACGTGTTTTCTTAACATAAACGGTTTTCTAAATATCCGTTGATTCCGAGTTCTGAATTCCGTGATTTTTAGTTTGATTTCGCACTACTTCTCGAGCTCTACAATCCTGGGGTTTGGGTTTTTGATTTCAGAACTCGTGGCTACTAGGTCTCATGTCACCTAGTTAACCGCGAAATGTGGTTTCTTGACCTAAACGGTTTTCTTAATATCCGTTGACTCCGAGTTCTGAATTCCGTGATTTTTAGCTTGATTTCACACTACTTTTTGAGCTCAACAATTGTGGCATTTCGGTATTTGATTTTTGAACTCGTGGCTAGTAGGTCTTGTGTCACCTAGTTAGCCGCGACATGTGGTTTCTTGACGGAAAAGGTTTTCTTAATATCCATTGACTTTGAATTCTGAATCCTGTGATTTTTAGCTTGATTTCTCACTATTTCTCGAGCTCTCCAATCCTGGGGTTTGGGTTTTTTATTTCCGAACTCGTGGCTACTAGGTCTCGTGTCACCTAGTTCGCCGCAAAATGTGGTATCTTGACGTAAACAGTTTTCTTAATATTCGTTGACTCCGAGTTCTGAATTCCATGATTTTTAACTTGATTTCGCACTACTTCTCGAGCTCTACAATCCTGGGGTTTTGGTTTTTGATTTCAGAACTCGTGGCTACTAGGTCTCGTGTCACCTAGTTTGCCGCGAAATGTGGTTTCTTGACGTAAACAGTTTTCCTAATATCCGTTGACTCCGAGTTCTGAATTCCGTGATTTTCAGCTTGATTTCACACTACTTTTTGAGCTCAACAATTATGGTATTTCGGTACTTGATTTTTGAACTCGTGGCTAGTAGGTCTTGTGTTACCTAGTTAGCCGTGAAATGTGGTTTCTTGACGAAAAAGGTTTTCTTAATATCTGTTGACTTTGAATTCTATATTCTGTGATTTTTAGCTTGATTTCGCACTACTTTTCGAGCTCTCTAATCCTGGGGTTTGGGTTCTTGATTTCCAAACTCGTGGCTACTAGGTCTCGTGTCACCTAGTTAGCCGCGAAATGTGGTATCTTGACGTAAACGGTTTTCTTAATATCCGTTGACTCCGAGTTCTGAATTCCGTGATTTTTAGTTTGATTTCGCACTACTTCTCCAGCTCTACAATTATGGCATTTCAGTATTTGATTTATGAACTCCAGGCTACTAGGTCTCGTGTCAGCTAAATTGCCACGAAATCTGGTTTCTTGACGTAAATGGTTTTTTTAATATCTGTTGACTCCGAGTTCCGAATTCCGTGACTTTAAGCTTGATTTCACACTAATTTTCGAGCTCTATAATCAGGGAGTTTGGATTTTTGATTTCAGAACTCGTGGCTACTAGGTCTCGTGTCACCAAGTTAGCCGCGAAATGTGGATTCTTGACGTAAACGGTTTTCTAAATATTCGTTGATTCCGAGTTTTGAATTCCGTAATTTTTTGTTTGATTTCGCACTACTTCTCGAGTTCTACAATCCTGCGGTTTGGGTTTTTTATTTTAGAACTCATGGCTACTAGGTCTCGTGTCACCTAGTTAGCCGCGAAATGTGGTTTCTTAACGTAAACGGCTTTCTTAATATCCGTTGACTCCGAGTTCTGAATTCCGTGATTTTTAGCTTGATTTCACACAATTTTTTGAGCTCAACAATTATGCCATTTCGGTTTTGGATTTTTGAACTCGTGGCTAGTAGGTCTTGTGTCACCTAGTTAACCGCGAAACGTGGTTTCTTGACGGAAAAGGTTTTATTAATATCCGTTGAATTTTGAATTCTGAATTCCGTGATTTTTAGCTTTATTTATCACTACTTCTCGAGCTCTACAATCCTGGGGTTTGGGTTTTTGATTTCCGAACTCGTGGCTACTAGGTCTCGTGTCACCTAGTTAGCCGCAAAATATGTTATCTTGATGTAAACGGTTTTCTTAATATCCGTTGACTCCGAGTTCTGAATTCCATGATTTTTAGCTTGATTTCGCACTACTTCTCAAGCTCTACAATCATTGAGTTTGAGTTTTTTATTTCAGAACTCGTGGCTACTAGGTCTCGTGTCACCTAGATAGCCGCGAAATGTGTTTTCTTGACGTAAACGGTTTTCTAAATATCCGTTGATTCCGAGTTCTGAATTCCGTGATTTTTAGTTTGATTTCGCACTACTTCTCGAGCTCTACAATCCTGGGGTTTGGGTTTTTGATTTCAGAACTCGTGGCTACTAGGTCTCATGTCACCTAGTTAGCCGCGAAATGTGGTTTCTTGACGTAAACGGTTTTCTTAATATCCGTTGACACCGAGTTCTGAATTCCGTGATTTTTAGCTTGATTTCACACTACTTTTTGAGCTCAACAATTATGGCATTTCGGTATTTGATTTTTGAACTCGTGGCTTGTAGGTCTTGTGTCACCTAGTTAGCCGCAAAATGTGGTTTCTTGACGAAAAAGGTTTTCTTAATATCCGTTGACTTTGAATTCTGAATTCTGTGATTTTTAGCTTGATTTCGCACTACTTCTCGAGCTCTCCAATCCTGGAGTTTGGCTTCTTGATTTCCGAACTCGTGGCTACTAGGTCTCGTGTCACCTAGTTAGCCGCGAAATGTGGTATCTTGACGTAAACAGTTTTCTTAATATCCGTTGACTCCGAGTTCTGAATTCCGTGATTTTTAGCTTGATTTCGCACTACTTCTCCAGCTCTACAATTATGGCATTTCGGTATTTGATTTCAGAACTCGTGGCTAGTAGGTCTCGTGTCACCTAGTAAGCCGCAAAATGTGGTTTCTTAAAGTAAACGGTTTTCTAAATATCCACTGACTCCGAGTTCTGAATTCCGTGATTTTTAGTTTAATTTCGCACTACTTCTCAAGCTCTACAATCGTGGAATTTAGATTTTTGATTTCAGAACTCGTGGCTAGTAGGTCTCGTGTCACCAAGTTAGCCGCGAAATGTGGTTTCTTTACGTAAACGGTTTTCTAAATATCTGTTGATTCCGAGTTCTGAATTCCGTGATTTTTAGTTTGATTTCCCACTACTTCTCGAGCTCTACAATCCTGGGGTTTGGGTTTTTTATTTCAGAACTCGTGGCTACTTGGTCTCGTGTCCCCTAGATAGCCGCGAAATGTGATTTCTTGACGTAAACGGTTTTCTTAATATCCATTGACTCCGATTTCTGAATTCCAAGATTTTTAGCTTGATTTCGCACTACTTCTCGAGCTCTACAATCATGGGGTTTGGGTGTTTGATTTCAGAACTCGTAGCTACTAGGTCTCGTGTCACCTAGATAGCCGCGAAATGTAATTTCTTGACGTAAACGGTTTTCAAAATATCCGTTGATTCCGAGTTCTGAATTTCGTGATTTTTAGTTTGATTTCGCACTACTTCTCGAGCTCTACAATCCTGGGGTTTGGGTATTTGATTTCAGAACTCGTGGCTACTAGATATCGTGTCACCTAGTTAGCCGCGAAATGTAGTTTTTTGACGTAAACGGTTTTCTTAATATCCGTTGACTCCGACTTCTTAATTCCGTGATTTTTAGCTTGATTTCACACTACTTTTTGAGCTCAACAATTATGGCATTTCGGTATTTGATTTTTGAACTTTGGCTAGTAGGTCTTGTGTCACCTAGTTACCCGCGAAATGAGGTTTCTTGACGTAAACGGTTTTCTAAATATCCGTTGATTCCGAGTTCTGAATTCCGTGATTTTTAGTTTGATTTCGCACTACTTCTCGAGCTCTACAATCCTGGAGTTTGGGTTTTTGATTTCAGAACTCGTGGATACTAGGTCTCGTGTCACCCAGTTAGCCGCGAAATGTGATTTCTTGACGTAAACGGTTTTCTTAATATCCGTTGACTCCGAGTTCTGAATTCCGTGATTTTTAGCTTGATTTCACACTACTTTTTGAGCTCAACAATTATGGCATTTCGGTATTTGATTTTTGTACTCGTGGCTACTAGGTCTAGTGTCACCCAGTTAGCCGCGAAATGTGGTTTCTTAACGGAAAAGGTTTTCTTAATATCCGTTGACTTTGAGTTCTGAATTCCGTGACTTTAAGCTTGATTTCACACTACTTCTCGAGCTCCACAATCATGGCATTTGGGTTTTTGATTTCTAAACTCGTGGCTAATAGGTCTCGTGTCACCTAGTTTGCCGCGAAATGTGGTTTCTTGACGTAAACGGTTTTCTTAATATCCGTTGACTTTGAGTTCTGAATTCCGTGACTTTAAGCTTGATTTCACACTACTTCTCAAGCTCCAAAATCATGGCGTTAGGGTTTTTGATTTCAGAACTCATGGCTAGTAGGTCTCGTGTCACCTAGTTAGTCGCGAAATGTAGTTTCTCGACGTAAACTGTTTTCTTAATATCCGTTCACTCCGAGTCCTTAATTCCATGATTTTTAGCTTGATTTCACACTAATTTTCCAGATCCACAATCATAGCGTTCGGGTTTTTGATTTCAGAACTCGTGGCTAGTAGGTCTTGTGTCTCCCAGTTAGCCCCAAAATGTGGTTTCTTGAAGTAAACGGTTTTCTTAATATCCGTTGACTCAGAGTTCTAAATTCCAAGATTTTTAGCTTGATTTCACACTAATTTTCCAGCTCCACAATCATGGCGTTTGGGTTTTTGATTTCAGAACTCGTGGCTAGTAGGTCTCGTGTCACTCAGTAAGCCGCGAAATGTGGTTTCTTGACGTAAACGGTTTTCTTAATATCCGTTGACTCCGAGTTCTGAATTCTGTGATTTATAGCTTGATTTCGCACTACTTTTTGAGCTCTACAATTATGGTATTTCGGTGTTTGATTTCTGAACTCGTGGCTAGTAGGTCTCGTGTCACTCAGTAAGCCGCGAAATGTGATTTCTTGACGTAAACGGTTTTCTTAATATCCGTTGACTCCGAGTTCTTAATTCCGTGATTTTTAGCTCGATTTCACACTACTTTTTGAGCTCAACAATTATGGCATTTCGGTATTTGATTTTTGAACTCGTGGCTACTAGGTCTCGTGTCACCTAGTTAGCCGCGAAATGAGGTTTCTTGACGTAAACGGTTTTCTAAATATCCGTTGATTCCGAGTTCTGAATTCCGTGATTTTTAGTTTGATTTCGCACTACTTCTCGAGCTCTACAATCCTGGGGTTTGGGTTTTTGATTTCAGAACTCGTGGCTACTAGGTCTCGTGTCACCTAGTTAACCGCGAAATGTGATTTCTTGACGTAAACAGTTTTCTTAATATTTGTTGACTCCGAGTTCTGAATTCCGTGATTTTTAGCTTGATTTCACACTACTTTTTGAGCTCAACAATTATGGCATTTCGGTATTTGATTTTTGTACTCGTGGCTACTAGGTCTTGTGTCACCCAGTTAGCCCAAAAATGTGGTTTCTTGACGGAAACGGTTTTCTTAATATTCGTTGACTTTGAGTTCTGAATTCCGTGATTTTTAGTTTAATTTCGCACTACTTCTCAAGCTCTACAATCGTGGAATTTAGGTTTTTGATTTCAGAACTCGTGGCTAGTAGGTCTCGTGTCACCAAGTTAGCCGCGAAATGTGGTTTCTTGACGTAAACGGTTTTCTAAATATCTGTTGATTCCGAGTTCTGAATTCCGTAATTTTTAGTTTGATTTCCCACTACTTCTCGAGCTCTACAATCCTGGGGTTTGGGTTTTTTATTTCAGAACTCGTGGCTACTTGGTCTCGTGTCCCCTAGATAGCCGCGAAATGTGATTTCTTGACGTAAACGGTTTTCTTAATATCCATTGACTCCGATTTCTGAATTCCAAGATTTTTAGCTTGATTTCGCACTACTTCTCGAGCTCTACAATCATGGGGTTTGGGTGTTTGATTTCAGAACTCGTAGCTACTAGGTCTCGTGTCACCTAGATAGCCGCGAAATGTAATTTCTTGACGTAAACGGTTTTCAAAATATCCGTTGATTCCGAGTTCTGAATTTCGTGATTTTTAGTTTGATTTCGCACTACTTCTCGAGTTCTACAATCCTGGGGTTTGGGTATTTGATTTCAGAACTCGTGGCTACTAGGTATCGTGTCACCTAATTAGCCGCGAAATGTGGTTTCCTGACTTAAACGGTTTTCTTAATATCCGTTGACTCCGACTTCTTAATTCCGTGATTTTTAGCTTGATTTCACACTACTTTTTGAGCTCAACAATTATGGCATTTCGGTATTTGATTTTTGAACTTTGGCTAGTAGGTCTTGTGTCACCTAGTTACCCGCGAAATGAGGTTTCTTGACGTAAACGGTTTTCTAAATATCCGTTGATTCCGAGTTCTGAATTCCGTGATTTTTAGTTTGATTTCGCACTACTTCTCGAGCTCTACAATCCTGGGGTTTGGGTTTTTGATTTCAGAACTCGTGGATACTAGGTCTCGTGTCACCCAGTTAGCCGCGAAATGTGATTTCTTGACGTAAACGGTTTTCTTAATATCCGTTGACTCCGAGTTCTGAATTCCGTGATTTTTAGCTTGATTTCACACTACTTTTTGAGCTCAACAATTATGGCATTTCGGTATTTGATTTTTGTACTCGTGGCTACTAGGTCTAGTGTCACACAGTTAGCCGCGAAATGTG
Source organism: Euonymus europaeus (assembly GCA_963580455.1). Lineage (NCBI taxonomy): Eukaryota > Viridiplantae > Streptophyta > Magnoliopsida > Celastrales > Celastraceae > Euonymus > Euonymus europaeus. The sequence goes on from OY756962.1 coordinate 2,813,606, forward strand.
GTTTCTTGACGGAAAAGGTTTTCTTAATATCCGTTGACTTTGAGTTCTGAATTCCGTGACTTTAAGCTTGATTTCACACTACTTCTCGAGCTCCACAATCATGGCATTTGGGTTTTTGATTTCTAAACTCGTGGCTAATAGGTCTCGTGTCACCTAGTTAGCCGCGAAATGTGGTTTCTTGACGTAAACGGTTTTCTTAATATCCGTTGACTTTGAGTTCTGAATTCCGTGACTTTAAGCTTGATTTCACACTACTTCTCAAGCTCCAAAATCATGGCGTTAGGGTTTTTGATTTCAGAACTCATGGCTAGTAGGTCTCGTGTCACCTAGTTAGTCGCGAAATGTAGTTTCTCGACGTAAACTGTTTTCTTAATATCCGTTCACTCCGAGTCCTTAATTCCATGATTTTTAGCTTGATTTCACACTAATTTTCCAGATCCACAATCATAGCGTTCGGGTTTTTGATTTCAGAACTCGTGGCTACTAGGTCTAGTGTCACCTAGTTAGCCGCGAAATGTGGTTTCTTGACGTAAACGATTTTCTAAATATCCGTTGATTCCGAGTTCTGAATTCCGTGACTTTAAGCTTGATTTCGCACTACTTCTCGAGCTCTACAATCCTGGGGTTTGGGTTTTTGATTTCAGAACTCGTGGCTACTAGGTCTCGTGTCACCTAGTTAGCCGCGAAATGTGGTTTCTTGACATAAACGGTTTTCCTAATATCCGTTGACTCCGAGTTCCGAATTCCGTGATTTTTAGCATGATTTCACACTACTTTTCGAGCTCAACAATTATGGGCTTTGAGTTTTTTATTTCAGAACTCGTGGCTAGTAGGTCTTGTGTCACCTAGTTAGCCGCGAAATGTGGTTTCTTGACGTAAACGGTTTTCTAAATATCCGTTGACTTTGAGTTCTGAATTCCGTGACTTTAAGCTTGATTTCGCACTACTTCTCGAGCTTTACAATCCTGCTGTTTGGGTTTTTGATTTCCGAACTCGTGGCTACTAGGTCTCGTGTCACCTAGTTAGCCGCGAAATGTGGTATCTTGACGTAAACGGTTTTCTTAATATCCGTTGACTCCGAGTTCTGAATTCCGTGATTTTTAGCTTGATTTTGCACAACTTCTCGAGCTCTACAATCATGGGGTTTGGGTATTTGATTTCGGAACTCGTGGCTAGTAGGCCTTGTGTCATCTAGTTAGCAGCAAAATGTGGTTTCTTGACAAAAATGGTTTTCTAAATATCAGTTGACTCCGAGTTCTGAATTGCATGATTTTTAGCTTGATTTCGCACTACTTTTCCAGCTCTACAATTATGGCATTTCGGTATTTGATTTCTGAACTCGTGTCTAGTAGGTCTTGGGTCACCTAGTTAGCCGCGAAATGTGGTTTCTTGACATAAATGGTTTTCTTAATATCCGTTGACTCCGAGTTCTTAATTCCGTGACTTTAAGCTTGATTTCGCACTACTTCTCGAGCTCTATAATCAGGGAGTTTGGGTTTTTGATTTCCGAACTCGTGGCTACTAGGTCTCGTATCACCTAGTTAGCCGCGAAATGTGGTTTCTTAAAGTAAACGGTTTTCTAAATATCCGTTGACTCCGAGTTCTGAATTCCGTGATTTTTAGTTTGATTTCGCACTACTTCTCAAGCTCTACAATCGTAGCATTTGGGTTTTTGATTTCAGAACTCATGGATAGTAGGTCTCGTGTCACCAAGTTAGCCGCGAAATGTAGTTTCTTGACGTAAACGGTTTTCTAAATATCCGTTGATTCCGAGTTCTGAATTCCGTGATTTTTAGTTTGATTTCGCACTACTTCTCGAGCTCTACAATCCTGGGGTTTGGGTTTTTGATTTCAGAACTTGTGGCTAATAGGTCTCGTGTCACCTAGTTAGCCGCGAAATGTGGTTTCTTGACGTAAACGGTTTTCTTAATATCCGTTGACGCAGAGTTCTAAATTCCAGGATTTTTAGCTTGATTTCACACTAATTTTCCAGCTCCACAATCATGGCATTTGGGTTCTTGATTTCAGAACTCGTGGCTAGTAGGTCTTGTGTCACTCAGTTAGCCGCGAAATATGTTTCTTGACGTAAACGGTTTTCTTAATATCCGTTGACTCCGAGTTCTGAATTCTGTGATTTTTCGCTTGATTTCGCACTACTTTTTGAGCTCTACAATTATGGCATTTCGGTATTTGATTTCTGAAGTCGTGGCTAGTAGGCCTTCTGTCACCTAGTTAGCCGCAAAATGTGGTTTCTTGACGTAAATGGTTTTCTTAATATCCGTTGACTCCGAGTTCTGAATTCCGTGATTTTTAGCTTGATTTCGCACTACTTCTCGAGCTCTACAATCATGGGCTTTGGGTTTTTGATTTCAGAACTCGTGGCTCCTAGGTCTCGTGTCACCTAGTTAGCCGCGAAATGTGGTTTCTTGACGTAAACGGTTTTCTTAATATCCGTTGACTCTGAGTTCTGAATTCCGTGACTTTAAGCTTGATTTCTCACTACTTTTTGAGCCCTATAATCATGGAGTTTGAGTTTTTGATTTCAGAACTCGTGGCCAGTAGATCTCGTGTCACCGAGTTAGCCGCGAAATGTGGTTTCTTGACGTAAACGGTTTTCTACATATCCGTTGACTCCGAGTTCTGAATTACATGATTTTTAGTTTCATTTCGCACTACTTCTCGAGCTCTACAATCATGGCATTTGGGTTTTTGATTTCAGAACTCGTGGCTAGTAGGTCTCGTGTCACCCAGTTAGCCGCGAAATGTGGTTTCTTGACGTAAACAGTTTACTTAATATCCGTTGACTCCGAGTTCTGAATTCCGTGATTTTTAGCTTGATTTCACACTACTTCTCGAGCTCTACAATCAGGTGGTTTGAGTTTTTTATTTTAGAACTCGTGGCTACTAGGTCTCGTGTCACCTAGTTAGCCGCGAAATGTGATTTCTTGAAGTAAACGGTTTTCTTAATATCCGTTGACTCCGAGTTCTGAATTTCGTGACTTTAAGCTTGATTTCTCACTACTTTTCAAGCTCTATAATCATGGAGTTCGGGTTTTTGATTTCAGAAGTCGTGGCTAGTAGGTCTCGTGTCACCTAGTTAGCTGCGAAATGTGGTTTCTTGACGTAAACGGTTTTCTAAATATCCGTTGACTCCGAGTTCTGAATTCTACGATTTTTAGTTTAATTTTGCACTACTTCTCGAGCTCTACAATCTTATGGTTTGGGTTTTTGAATTCGGAACTCGTGGCTACTAGGTCTCGTGTCATCTAGTTAGGCGCGAAATGTGGTTTCTTGACGTAAACGGTTTTCTTAATATCCGTTCAATCCGAGTTCTGAATTCTGTGACTTTAAGCTTGATTTCACAATACTTTTCGAGCTCCATAATAATGGAGTTTGGGTTTTTGATTTCAGAACTCGTGGCTAGTAGGTCTCGTATCACCTACTTAGCCGCGAAATGTCGTTTATTGTCGTAAACGGTTTTCAAAATATCCGTTGACTCCGAGTTCTGAATTACGTAATTTTTAGTTTGATTTCGCACTATTTCTCGAGCTCTACAATCGTGGCATTTGGGTTTTTGATTTCAAAACTTGTGGCTAATAGGTTTCATGTCAACTAGTTAGCTGCGAAATGTGGTTTCTTGACGTAAACGCTTTTCTTAATATCCATTGACTCTGAGTTCTGAATTCCGTGATTTTTAGCTTGATTTCATACTACTTCTCGAGCTCCACAATCATGGCATTTGGGTTTTTGATTTCAGAACTCATGGCTAGTAGGTCTCGTGTCACCGAGTTAGCCGCGAAATGTGGTTTCTTGACGTAAACGATTTTCTTAATATCCGTTGACTCAGAGATCTGAATTCCGTGATTTTTAGCTTGATTTTGCACTACTTTTTGAGCTCCACAATTATGGCATTTTGGTATTTGATTTTTGAACTCGTGGCTAGTAGGTCTCGTGTCACCTAGTTAACCGCGAAATATGGTTTCTTGACGTAAACGGTTTTCTTAATATCCGTTGACTCCGAGTTCTGAAATCCGTGATTTTTAGCTTGATTTTGCACCACTTCTCGAGCTCTATAATCATTAAGTTTCGGTTTTTGATTTCAGAACTCGTGGCTATTAGGTCTCGTGTCACCTAGATAGCTGCGAAATGTGGTTTTTGACGTAATTGATTTTCTGAATATCCGTTGACTCCGAGTTCTGAATTCCGTGATTTTTAGCTTGATTTCACACTACTTTTTGAGCTCTATAATCATGGCATTTCGGTTTTTTATTTCAGAACTCGTGGCCAGTAGGTCTTGTGTCACCTAGTTAGCCGCAAAATATGGTTTCTTGAAGTAAACGGTTTTCTTAATATCCGTTGACTAAGAGTTCTGAATTCCATGATTTTTAGCTTGATTTCCCACTACTTTTCGAGCTCCAGAATCATGGCATTTAGGTTTTTGATTTCAGAACTCGTGGCTAGTAGGTCTCGTGTCACCCAGTTAGCCGCGAAATGTGGTTTCTTGACGTAAACAGTTTACTTAATATCCGTTGACTCCGAGTTCTGAATTCCGTGATTTTTAGCTTGATTTCACACTACTTTTTGAGCTCTACAATCATGGCATTTCGGTATTTGATTTCTGAACTCGTGGCTAGTAGGTCTTGTGTCAGCTAGTTAGCCGCAGAATGTGGTTTCTAGACGTAAATTGTTTTCTTATTATCCATTGACTCCGAGTTCTGAATTCCAAGATTTTTAGCTTGATTTCGCACTACTTCTCGAACTCTACAATCCTGGGGTTCGGGTTTTTGATTTCAGAACTCGTGGCTACTAGGTCTCGTGTCACCTAGTTTGCCGCGAAATGTAGTTTCTTGACGTAAACGGTTTTCTTAAATGAAATAAACGGTCCTCCTTGTTTTTTGCCTAAAAAAAATTAAATATCTATGGATCTTCTGAGCTTTTACCCAAAAACCTCGAGACCGCAAAACCAGAGACATCTTTTCAGAGTGTTGAGGGACGGAAGAACTCTAGCTTCCGCAAATCGTCGAGTAAACCATGTCGTTCTGCCCTTGGAAGTGTCGGACTTTGTACCTTTTCTTCGTTAGTCATTGCCCCAAGCTACATTCTCTCTGAAATCCACTGTTTGTCATGTTTATCGAGGTTTTTAGAGTTGTGTGTTTGTGACATGCACATCTCACTTTTGTCTAACTCGAGAGTCTAGTGTTGCCAAATACTTGGATGATGCCATCATGGATGATGAGATTTTAATAGGAGTCGTGGATTCCGGAATCTGGCTGGAGCATGAAGTTTTCTGATATTGCATGGTCTCCTGTGCCACAGAGATGGAAGGGAATCAAAGGATACAATAAGAAAATAATTGATGCAAAGTTGTACACCTGACAAGAGGGGTAAGCCCGAGACTTTAATGGTTATGGGTCACACGTGGCCTCCATGGCAGCTGGTTCTTTGGATCACAATGCCTGTTTTTTATGAATATGCACATAGAGAAGCTCGTCGGGTTCTCCCACGAGCTCATATTGCAGTCTACATGGTAGATGAAATGTGCCCATTATTGGGAATTATTTTGGAAGCAATTATGGACGGACTGGATGTTATCAATATCTCGATGGGATATTATCAAGCACTACCATATTTTTCGGATGACATAGCAAATGGAGCTCCTTTTGCTCCCATGAATGGTGTTTTGGTTTCATGTAGTGCATGTAATACTGGACCTTTCCCTGAAATTGTAACTAATATTGCCCCAAGGCTATTGAGCGTTGTTGCTTCTTCCATTTATAGAGAGTTTGTAGCAAATGTCATCCTTGGTAATGGAAGCATCATCAAAAGGTTTTCATTGTATGCGGGTTATCCACTTCCTGATTTGATGTTTTGCCGGCGATTGTGGAGATCATTTTGTGAAGAAGGGATGCTCGATTGATCAATGGTGAAAGGAAAAATTGTCTGTGATACTAATTCAGATTGCAATGGATATTTTCATTTGATGTTTCATAAGGCGAATGTCGTACAAATGGCAGGGGGATCAGTTTATTTATAGCAAATTATGACATCCGTGGTTGGTGCAAAAGCAAATGTCATGTCATGCACCGTGGTTGATCGAGTTATTGGGAGTCGACTTCTTAATTATGTCAGATTTGATTCCAAGTCAATGGCAAAAATCGTATTTCAGGGAACAATATTTGAGAATTCATCCGCTCCAAAGATTGCGGATTTTTCTAGTCGAGGTTCTAATCGCTTGACAAATGAGATTCTCAAGCCTGATATTGTAACACCCTGGGGTTGATATATTAGGTGTTTGGTTTGGTTGTGCCCCAACTCGTATATGGATACACGGACAGTCAAATTTAATATAATTTTCGGAAACTTTTTGATTATAGCATCAACATGTGGACATGTCATCGAAGTTCCGGAAATTATATTAAATTCGACTGTCCGTGTGTCCATATAGCAGTCAGAAGGTGGTGCACAACCAGACCAAACACCTAATATATCAACCCCGGGTACTACAATATCAGGCTTGAGAATCTCATTTGTCAAGTGATTAGGACCTTAACCAGAAAAATCCGCAATCCTCAGAGCAAATGAATTCTCAAATATTGTTCCCTGAAATACGATTGTTGTCATTGGCTTGGGATCAAATATGACATAATCAAGAAATCGACTCCCAATAACTCAATCAACCATGGTGCATGGCATGACATGTGCTTCTGCACCAATCACCGATATGCCATAATTTGCTATAATTAAACCGATCCCTCTACCATTTGTACCGCATTCGCCTTATGAAACTTCGAATGAAAATATTCATTGCAATCTGAATCAGTATCACAGGAGACAATTTTTTCTTTCACCATTCATCCATCGAGCATCCCTTCTTCACAAAATGGATCTCCACAATCGCAATCATAAATGAGGGGAAACATCAAATCAAGAAGTGGATAACCCGCATACAATGAAACCCTTTTGATGATGCTTCCATTACCAAGGATGACATTTGCTACAAACTCTATAAATGGAAGAAGCACCAACACTCAATAGCCATGGGGCAACAATAGTTATAGTTCTAGGGAAAGGTCCAGTGTTACCTACACTGCATGAAACCAAAACACCATTCATGGCAGCAAAAAGAGCTCAAATTGCTATGTCATCAGAAATATATGGTAGTGCTTGATGATATCCCATCGAGATATTGATAACATCCACCCCATCCATAACTGCTTCCAAAATAGCTCCCAATAATGGTCACATTTCATCTACCATGTAGGCTGCAATACGGGCCCGTGGGAAAACCCCACAAGCTTCTCCATGTGCATACTAATAAAAACAGGCATTGTGAACCAAAGAACCAGCTGATATGGATGCCACAAGTGATCCATGACCAATAAAGTCTCGGGCTTACCCCTCTTCCTAGGTGTACAACTTTGCACCAATTATGTTCCTATTATATCATTTGATTCCCTTCCATCTTGTATCAGAAAAACTTCTATGCTCCGGCCAGATTTCGAAATCCACGATTCCTATTACAATCTCATCATCCATGATGGCATCATCCAAGTATTTCAAAACACGGGTTAGACCTAAAAAGTGAGATGTACATGTCATAAACACACGACAACTCTAAAAAACTCAATACACATGAGAAACAGTGGATTTCAAAGAGAATATAGCTCGGGGCAAAGGCGAACGACGAAAATGGATAGGTACAAAGCCCGACATTGCCAAGGGCACAACGACTTATGGTTTACTCGACAATTTGCGAAAGCAAGAGTTATTCCATCCCTCAGAACTCAGAAGTGCAAGATGTCTCATGTTTTGCGGTATCGAGGTTTTTGGGTAAAAGCTCAAAAGATCCCTAGATACTTTGAATTTGTTTTTTAGGCAAAAGGCAAGAAAGACTGTTTATTTCATTTAATAATTCATATTGCGGCAATATTTTATTTTATTTTATTTAAAAAAATCATATTTTCTATTTTTTATCTAATATTACTAGTACAAAGCCCGCGCGTTGCGGCGGGTCTTTGTATTTTTTTTGTTTTTATAATAATTTATATTTATATATTGCAATTTAAAATCGTGATATGATAAATTTATACAATAAACTTTTAGCATTGGCATAGTAAATAGTCAAGTTGAATATATTAATTCACTTTTTGAGCAAAACAGATGGCAAGTAATTTTGTCTAATCGACTAACTGTACATGCCACACATAATGAGGTGATAGCCCAGGTCTGATGTCAACCAAGTGAAGGAACCCCACTCACAATAACAAATGGCATGTAATTTTTGTTGTGATCGCATATCAAAAGCACATAAATTACCTATTGCTTGGGAAGTTGAAGTTCAGCCTCCAAAGGGGCAAGAATTGCTTCGATTGGAGGCATGTCATCGTCCTTTTGAGCAGCATCAACCTTTCGAGGAGTAGCTTCAGCTACAAACTGAGCTGCCATGAACGTCTTCTTCTCATCATTGATTTTCTTGATTTCAAGGTTTTGCAAGGAGTTTGTAATTCAATATATAGACTTTTGTTCAAGATAGACCAAAATAAACCAAGACACCTTGGTTGATCAGATGTCTTAGGTCTAGCCTTTATGATGCAGTAGTTGATGCCACCGGCTATTGCTGAAAAGAGACCAACCAAGACAACCAATACATGGTGACTTCCCTTGACATTTGGATTTATTGATGTCATAGCCCTCCTATGGCAGTAAGTAAGCATTACTTACTTTTTACCATCAGTTGCAAGATAGCCTCCATAGCACAGAGCTTGAAAGAGAGAAATAGAGAGCTCCCATCAGCAACAACAATAACAATAAAAAAGACATCTAGCCCAAATGTATAGCATCCTTGCATTAGTATAACCCAGATGTACGAAGATTAGTATAAGCGAAATGGGATTAATTTGGTTTAGAAACTCCGAACTAAGAAAAACCCAAGAGAACGCCTCAGATGGATTGTACCCAGAAGAAAAAAGGTAAAAAAAATAAAAGAGAAGGTGGCAGGGTGTCGCCGATGATAGCATCTTAAAAACTTGAACAAAACATTATACAAATATAAAATAAAGCTACTCCAAAAAAAGAGTTGGGTTGATACCTTCACTGCTCCGATTAGTACTTACAATTTTGTTCAGTGTTGATAACTCTAACCCATAAAAAGAACTGACAGAGCGAAAACAAAAGACATTGCAAAAATTAGAGCTTCAAAAAATCTAATACAAAGACACATCCATCCAAGAAAAAGCATCAAAATCAATCAAATTTGAAACCAGTTCAAGAACAGAGCCAAAATAAAAGCTGAATCAAAACTAAGAAAACAAATAGCAACAATCAACTCCACACAGGAAACAAAATCTGAAAAATAAGGCAGCAAGAACATCACTTCCACAATTCAACAACAGAAGAACAAAATCAAAATCAAAGAGTAATGAAATAAAGAAGACGACACAACATAAACGGCAAGGAACCAAAGTACCAATCCACAATCAAGAACACAGGCAGCTAACCACCCACCTACAAAGCAGCGTCAATCAAGCTCTTCCTCTGCCATAAACCCATAGTAAAAGATGCAACTCTGGCAGATCTAAAGCAGGTAGATGCAGATCAAAACAAATTGATTAAATTAATTATATAACAGCTAATGCTTGCACCTAAGTTGTTTGATTCAATTACAAAAAGAGAGAAGGAAAAAAGAGTTACCTGGCTGCCATCAAACCACAGAGGTGGCGAACTGTCAGGAAACCACGTTGCTCTATCTAAACTAATTTGTTGTTGAGGATTACTGAAGTGATCCATCATATAGTGGGATACTTGCAGTACTTTGTGTAATAAGCACCTTTTTTTGTTTTTGAAAATGAATATAGGCATGTAAATACATGGAAAAGGAAATGGAGATGAAGTTGTTCAGTCAATTAAAATGCGAAAGGAAAATGACAGGAAAATGACGAATCCACGAAATGAAAGCGAAGAGGAATTCGAGGTAAAAAAAGGAACCTGACAAATGCAAAGCTTCGCGAGACACAGCACTCTCCCAGCCACACACAACGGCGCAAGAAAGCGATAAGAGAAACCACACGAGCACGCAAGCCGCTACAGACAACCGAGAGATCCAAGCAGTGACGAAAAGTAGATCTGATGGCAGAACCGTCGCCGCGGAGAACGCCTGCCGTCTGAGCAAAACGCAGAGCATATGGAAAAACGTCGTCGTTTGTTGACACTGTTTCGGAACAGTAGAGGGGATAAATCGGTTCTTCCCCTATATCTAACAACCAAACGTTTCGGAGTCATTGACGGCGTTAGAAAGGCTTACCGTTTGTATTGTTTCATTTTCCCCCTTTTTGTTCTATAAAGAGGGAGGTTTCGCTGCGGTTCTCCTCTTAACTCCACACTTCTCTGTTTTCCTTCCTCTGTGTATATCTGCAGAAAATAGAGAGAGAAAGAGAGTAGAGAGAGAAAGAGTCGGTAATGGCTGTGTCGAAGAGATGGTCTTGCGTGGGCTTGGCTGTGCTTGTAGCGACGTTCGTCGGAGCAATGACGGTCGTGTCCAAGGACGAGATATCTGCTGCAAGGTATTATCTCTCCTTCTCTCTCTCTATTGACGTGTCTCTAAAACCTAATTTCTGAAAATCTCTCTGTGTGTGTATGCTGCATTGTAGAAGTTTAGGCTTGTATCCTGCTCGGCTGCTCTTGATTGAAACGGAGGAGGATCTCGCTTTTCAATTTCAGGGATTAGTTTTAGATTCTCCGTAATCTTGCGAATTGTGAACTCGGTTTTGGTTCTAGTGATTTTCAATTGCTAACTTCGGAATATTTGCTGCATTGCGTTATATATTGTGTTTCCTGTCGCACCTATTCTTGTTTACTTCGATTTCACAGACAATCTAAAGCGAAGGCTCATTTAGGCTTGAATCTTGTAATTGTGTAGCAGTTTCTTGAGATATCTCAAAATTCAGCGGTATTTCATTTTATAATTTCTCTGCAAATCCTCTTGGAAGCATTAGGGCATTACCTGCCGTCTATTCAAGGCATTGAATGCCACAGAAATTGTCGCGAATTTTTTTCCACATTTTCACAGTATATGGTTCCATTAATGTCACTCTTCGCCTCATCTCACTAGTTTCATTCCCTTCATTAACGATTCCTTAACACCATCGAAAGCGATTCCTCTTACAGTGCTTTAATCGCGCATAGAAAACCAGACTTTACAATACTACTCGTCACTTTTCTTTTCTTTACTGTTTTGTTAATTTTATTATTTCCTTGACTTGTTCGTTTCAGGGACGTGGTAACAGAGCATTTGGAGAGCCCAAACAAACTATGGCGGCGAGGTAAATATGTTAACTTAGTGATAACTGAAAATGATAACACAGACTAGATTGCTAATCTCCAAATTGTATTCACTGATAACACAAGGTTACGGAGCAAGAGTTCACCGTACAGATACTTCAACTTCCAGAACAAGCCAGACAGGTAACCGTAACACACACAAGCTAAGGCAAAATACTAAAATGCCCTTACATTATGGTTTAGAGTCCATAAATACATTATCGAAGGGACCTCGGGCCTAGGCAGCCCGACCTAGGCCTTGGGTGGGCTTGGACGCCATTGTTTTTGTCTTAGGCCTGGCCTGAAGCCTTCGTCTGGGCTTGGGCCAAGGCCAGGCCTGAGCTTCATAAATACGGGCCGGCTCGATGACGAGGACTACCCCCAATCATCTATGACCAAATAGTATATGTCAAATTTTATTCTAAATTTCTCATGCGCCCTAATCAGCATGAAATGGTTTTCCTGATTGGAATCAGGAATTAGGACAAGAGTTGTAGGCAAATCAGGCATGATCTGTGGTTAAACCATCACAAAAGTTTGTGTTGCAGGGTTACACATATTGTATTTCTAATCCCTGCTTTCACAGCACAGTAAATCATCAGAAGAGCTGCAACGAATATCAATAATCTCTAGTAAGAATTGAAGGCTGGAATCCGGAACACCGTACATGGTGCAATCAAGAGATAAAAATTCCACATTTCCCCCTGGAAATTGAAAAAAGAATCCCGATGTGTCTCTAAAACAATTGGCTTGCAAATTTCCAAAATATCTCGTCCCTATAACATCCCTCCATCCTTTAGCAACCGTAATTATTTTATAGAGTGAGTTTGCCACGTTAAAATAATTACCCTCTATAAAATAATAACAGTTGCTAAAGGATGGAGGGAAGTTATAGGGTTGAGATATTTTGCAAATTTGCAAGCCAATTGTTTTAGAGACATATCAGGATTCTTTTTTCAGTTTCTAAGGGAAAATGTGGAATTTTTATATCTTGATCGCACCATGTACGGTGTCCCGGATTCAAGCCTTCAATTCTAACGAGAGATTGTTGATATTCGTTGCAGCTCTTCTGACGGTTTACTGTGCTGTGAAAGCAAGGATGGGAAATACTATGTGTGTAACCCTGCAACACAAACTTTTGTGAGGGTTCAACAACGAATCATGTCTGATTTGCCTACAGCTCTTGCCCTAGTTCCTGATTCCAATCAAGAAAACCATTTCATGCTGATTAGGGCTACGGAGCATGAGGAATTTAGAATAAAATTTGACATATATTACTCAGTCATAAATGATTGGGGGGCAAATGATAGTCATAGCCATGATCAATTTTCACTAGCTCTCCGTAGAGGTGGATTGGTGGTTGACTGTATATTGGAAGAGTCTGCGGAGATCTGTTATTGGATATAATTTTGTAGATAGACAGCTTCAGTTTTTTTACGTGCCTGAGGCTGAGAGGAGCATTGGTGGAAATTGAAAGAAGAGTGAACTACATATTTCTGACTCGTTTTGGAGATTCTTCTGTGGTCAGAGTATATGATGGGGGCCATTTATTGGATCACGAATGATGAATTTGCAGTTGGTTGTTCCGATCTCGTTTCGGCCAACTGAAGGGTTAATGGCTAGAGTAAGGGTAGTGGGATTCATAAATAATGATATTATGATCTTCATAAATGACCAGCAGTGCTTTTGTTACTCTATCAGGACTCAAAATATCAGATTTCTTGGGGCTGCTTATTGGAACAGGTTTGTTGCCTATCTACCATATGTTAACAGCCTAAGGATGCTCCCTTAACAAACATACAAAGAGTTGAAAACTTTACGCTGATGTTTTTCTTTAATTCTACATTCATGCGATGGTGATTTGGAGAATTTTGTTGATTCCAATACTATTTCATATCTTGAATGCTAATAAAATTGAATTTTTTAGTGTATGACGTATGACATATTCTTTAAAACTGATGTTGTGGAATTGATGGTTGCATATGATTCAATTGGATGTGGCTTAGGTAAGCAGATTGTATAATTTAATTCTTGAATACAGAAATTGCTAATAAGTTGAATATGGTTTTCTGAAGTAAATTTGATTCTCTGATTGAAAGAAACCTTTTTTTGTGCGTGTGCACATCAATGGTTCAGGATAGTAGTAACAAGAGAAAGAAACCTAACATCTCTACGGCAGTTTCTAACTGAGGCCATCAAGCTACGCTACTTAAATATTAGGGAGTTGGTAAAAGATCGAAGAACCTCTATGATCACTAAAATGAACATTTTTAGTCCCACATCATCAATGAAGACCTCATAGCCTTGCATTATCTCAACAAACACAGTTGAGTGCATGTGTTGGTATAACCACTCCCTGTATTAACTACTATTGACCGCTAGGTAGTTAGGACTGAAACACCCTCATAAGAACAAAAGGGACGGAATACAGTACTACTTCAATTCTTACCTGTATTCACAAATTTGACTAGAAATAGGAATCCAAATCCTCATCAAATTTGGATTTTCAACTCTATTAAAAATATATATGTGGCAGAAAACACACTATCTTCTTGCTCTCACATATAAGGAGTATCAACTCTTGAATTTTTTTTATTTCCTTTTTTTTTCTCTCTCTCTCACAACTTGTACTTTTCTTTCTCGAACAAACAAAGGTATGATGATGGAATTCCCAATTCCCTTTCAAGATGCTTACACTTATTTGTCAGCACGACCAGGTCTTTACCAAGTACCAAATGGGAAGATTTTGCCTACTGGTCTGTTTTTCATTAGAATTGAATAGAATGCTCACTACAACGCAGATGTCACATCAACTGCACCAAAGAATTATCAACAGCTACGACGAGCATTGTACCAGAACAATTTTATGATGTCCCGAGTGACTCTTTCATGAATTCTTTTTTCAACAAGTTCAGAAGAATCAAGACCCCCACTAATTCTTGATTTAAAAGGACATATATCCTCATTATAATCAGCATCAATCGATTCAATGATAACATTATTTTTTATATCAAAAAATCTAGATGCTTTACTATTAGATGCATAACCCAAAAAGGCACAAACTGCTACTCTGCTATCAAGCTTATGACGCTTTGGATTAGGTAATCTAACATAAGCCAAACATCCCCATACTCTAAGATAATTCAAATTAGGTTTTCTCTTTTCCCACAATTAGAATGGAGTTAAACTCGTTTTAACATGAGGTATTCTATTTTAACACACAACAAACAGTCAACAATGCTTCACCCCATAAATTAGTAGGTGCACCAGAATTTAACAATAATGCAACCACTAATTCTGTATATGTTCTATTTTTTCTCTCAGCAACTCCATTCATTTCAGGAGAATATGGTGCAGTAGTTTCATGAATGATTCCATGTGATTCTAAGTAAGTATTGAATTCTATATTTCCATATTCAGTACCTCTATTTGTTCTAAGTCTTTTGATCTTCCTATCATGCTGATTTTGAACCTCATACAAATATAATTTGAAAGCATCAAAATCATCATTTTTATTTCTCAAAAGATATACATATGTATATTTAGAAAAATCATCGATAAAAGTTATAAAATACCTTTTAGCACCTCTAGTTAATATACCTCCGTATTCACATAAATCACCATGAATTAAATCAAGTAATATTGTATTTATAACTACTTATTTATGTTGAGTTTTTGTTACTTTAGCTTTCCTACATGGTACACAATTTTCAAATTCTTCACTATTTAATTTTGGAATTAATCCTAACTCACTCATATTATTCACATATTTTTTATTTATATGACAAAGTCTAGCATGTCAAACATTCACAGAAGTAGACAAAATATAAGCATAAGTAGAAGCTTTATTCAAATCATAAACATTAAGTTTGAACATGCCGACACAGGCGTACCCTTTTCCAACAAACATCCCAGCCTTGGTAATCACACATTAATCACCCCCAAAAGTTTGGCTAAAACTAGCTTTATTGAGCAAAAACCCCGAAATCAAATTCTTCCTAATTTCTGGAGTATGCAAAACATTCTTCAATGTCAGTTTCTTGCCAGAAGTAAATTGTACATCATCTCCACTTCTCAGAACTTTTGTGGTGTGGGAATCACCAAGCAACACCTTTTCTTTGTCAGAATCAATATAACTTTTGAACCAATTTCGATTGTTGCAAACATGCTTAGAGGCACCAATGTCAATCCATCAACCTTCAGAAACAGTCATGGAGTTTACCTCCGAAATCATTGCAACAAGTGGTTCTTCTTTAGTCACATTAACCTGTGGTGCAGACTGACGTTTTCAGCAATTCCTAGTATAGTGTCCAGGTTTTCCACAAACAAAACAATTTTTCCCAAAATTATTGTTTTGCTTATTAAAAAGCTTGCCACTAGTTTGAGCAAAGCTTCCATATTTTTTATTCAGACGAAATGGTTGCTTACCCTTTATTATCTCAAGATGAGATTTCAGTTTTTGTTGTGTTTTACCTTTGACTTGTTGGGAATTTATAGAATCAACAACATTTACCTTAACTGTTAATTGACCATGCTCATCTTTCAGATCTTGCAGCCTTGACTCCTCTTCAATACGAAGCTTCATGATTAGAGTCTCCATTGAAAATTCTTTTGATTTGTGACTCAAGCTATTTTTGAAATCCTTCCAGGATGGAGGCAACTAGAACAGCCACTTGAAATTATTCATCCATCTCCCTCCCTTCGGATGTTATTTCTTGCACTATCTTCTGGAGGTCAAGACACTGAGACACAATTGTTCGATCGTCAATCATAAAATATTTTAAAAACCTGCTTACAGCGTATTTTTTTCGCTCCAGCTTCCTCAGTGTCATATTTTTCTGAAATGCACTCCACTCATTAGCAGCAGTTGCAAGATCGGCATAGTAGTCATAGAGATCATCCATTAGGCTGTTGAGGATCAGATTCTTGCAGTTGTAATCATTCTCTATCCAAACTTGAGCAGCTATGGTACCACCAGGGGCTTCTTCACTAGCAATTATCGAATTGGACTGAGTGAAAACATCAGCTACTTTATGTGTCTTAAGATAGAACATCATCTTAGCCTTCCACCTCTTGAAGTGTTGGCCTTGGAATTTGAAAGGCCGATTGTGGTTGAGTTGATCAGAACCAAGATTTGTAGGATTGGGAATTGAATTAGAATCCATGATGGCAAAGAATCACTTTAGAATTGATATAAAAAGAGGGGTTAATATCACTTTTAGTAACCGAAAGATAGCCCATGTTTCATTTTGGTCACCGAAAGATAAAACGTTTCAACTTGGTAACTTAACTTTTCATTTTGTTCCAGTCAAGTCACTCGGTCAGGATTTCTCAAATCCGAGCAGCCAAAAAGCTGACGTGGCAGTTTGACTTGTTTCGATTGGTCCACGTGGAAAATGGTCGCCACGTGGTTAATACTACTTTAAGTCACTAAAAGATAGCTCATGTGTCATTTTGGTCACTGAAAGATAAAATGTTTCAACTTGGTCACTAAACTTTTCATTTTGTTACAGTCAAGCCAGGATTTCTCAAATTCGAGCAGCGAAAAGGGTGACGTGATAGTTTGACTTGCTTTTGATTGGTACACGAGGAAAATGGTCACCACGTGAAAATATTTTGTAATTTTTTAAATTTAGAGCAATCGTGAGAAGTGAAGGTCCACTTGCGAAAACAATATGAATTAGTGAAATTTTTTCTACTTAGATTGTTATGCTATAGGGACGAAACGCCAATGGAGGCGAATTGATTCGAAGCAGGAGGCCTAGAGTATGAATGGTGTTGTAGGGTTTGATCTCTGAAACCTAATTTTTGCTTCTTAGTTTGACTGCGGGATTAGTCGTGTCACTGAATGATGATTGTGCTTAGAGGCTGCACGAGAGCATTTCGACAATGACACTCGGTGGCCAGTTTGACCGAGTGGCTTTACTGGACAAAATGAAAAGCTAAATGACTAAATTGAAACGTTTTATCTTTCAGTGGCCAAAATGAAACATGGGCAATTTTTCAGTGACTAAAAGTAGTATTAATTTATGCTAAATATTTCCACGCGACGACTATTTTCCACGTGGACCAATCAAAAGAAGTCAAACTGCCATGTCAGCATTTTTGCTGTCCGGATTTGAGAAATCCTGATCGGGTGGCTTGACTGAAACAAAATGAAAAGTTAAGTTACCAAATTGAAACGTTTTATCTTTCGGTGACCAAAATGAAACATGGACTATCTTTCGGTGACTAAAAATGATATTAACCCATAAAAAGAGCACAGGAAAAGAAAGAACTAAGGTTGAGGCACGAATTAGGTCGCTTTCTTTGAAGTGATTTTGTGTCTTCACCAAGTTTGTGCTGAGAAGGAAGAATCGCCCCAGGATACAACCACCATAATCAAATTGTAAATCAAAAATTGTATATCTTTCCTGCACCGAAAGTATGCATATATAGACTACACACCCACACAAGAATCTGCCCAATATTAACAGTTGTTTCCACTAAGGATTAAAAAATCCTTCAAAATCTGCCATAATTGATGACTTTAACGGCTATATTGGACTAAAATCACCCAATAAGTCAATCAAAAACACTAATGGAGTCCTCGATTGTCGCACAATGACAACAACAAGAAGTCAAGAAACTCCAGAAGTCTGCACTCCCAAATAGACCATAAAAGTCCGATAATTGATGCAATGCGAATAATCCATTTAAAAACCATGCAAGACATCCTTTTTAAGTATGCCTAACTTGCTGACTTTTATACAATGTGGGTCTGTATCATATTTTTTTAAAAATACGTCAACATTTTCGACTATTTGTCTGTATCCCATGTCCATAGGGATGCTCATGGCGCTGCTTACTGTGTCGCGAATTGAAGTTGGCGTTGCATGCGGTGTCCAAGTGACTGGATTTGAACTGCTCCATGGGTTCTCATGGATATTATTCATAGAGAAAGACAGGGTTTCTTAAATACTTTATGATGCTTTTTGTACTCTTTATCTGCACGGGTTATATCCTGTGGCTCTAGTTCTCATTCCTTTTAGCACTAGAGGGGTCTTTCTAGCCTTTCGTAATGTGTGATGGTTATGCCCATCATGTAGCTTGTATGGCTTTCTCAATTTCTGAATGAAGTTCCAGGTCTACATCCTGGTTTAAAAAAAAAAAAAGAGATAATTATATTTTAAAAGTTCCATTTATGAAAAAAATAAAAATAGTTGGCTGATGTCGGCAGCAAGCATGGAGACGAAAGTGTAGAGGGAATTTTATATTTTCATTGGAATATAATTTAAAATCCTTGTGAACTTTCATGGTATAATGGGCAATTTCGCCAATAAAAACAATTTTTAATTTTTTTTATTGGAATATAAGTTAAAATCCTTGCCGACTTTTATGGTATAAAAAATAGCTTCTTGTGTTGGAACTTTCAATGCCATGAGATTGCACACACTAGACTAGACAAAGGAAGCAACAGAAGTAAATCAAGCTCATTGAATGAGCAACTGCCCTATCGAGCTCACGAGTACAGCCCACATCACCCAACAAGTAGAATAGTTGTGCTGCGAGGCATGGGTACAATCTACATTATTCGTATAAGAATTTGACAATGAAACACTAAACCAAATGAAACTAAAATCTGCAAGGCGGGGTAATCTAACTCTCGCCATACAACTTTGCAGTCTATTTCAACAATCAGCAAATGCTAAAAGCTGATCAACAACGTTCGGCTCTGCAAGCGTGCTTGTATCCCCAAGCTCATCTAACTGCTTGGAAGCAATTTTTCTCAAAATTCTCCGCATTATCTTTCCACTCCTTGTCTTTGGAAGGCCAGGAGCCCAGTGGATTTTGTCAGGTGCTGCAAATGCTCCAATCTGAAACGCACAAGAATTGGAAAAGGTGGCTATAGATTACCTAAAGAGTTCCTACGTGCAATAAGTTGTAGATCACATAATATATCGAATGTCAAACTCTAGCCCCGAGGTTACCATGGAGAAGAGTTGCCTAAATTATCGATGCAGAGTTTATAACATTGTAACTGGGCCATTTTGATATAGGACGTCAGAGAAAAAAATTCTCAAGTGTTTGGGAACTGCAATGAGGGAAACAAATTATGTTCTCTAAGAACTGTAAAAACTTTGCGAGTGTCTGCATACTCCAAGTAACCTTTTTAGTGTAACATGGAGAATAATGCTTCTATTCATGATCTGTACTATACAACCTAACAACTAAAATTCTATCTCCAGGAACGAAAAAAGACATTTGAAACGTCATAAACCGGTTTGAGTAAGAACTCAGAAGTTAATAAGCTAATCATAAATCTAAAGAGAGTAAAACCATCCGCTATTGATGACTTCAGAGACAAGTATGTCAACCAACATTTTAAAACCCCCAATAAAGCCTGCATTACTAGTTGCCAATGGCATGCAGGTGGCATCATGCATCCATACTTTTGTATTCCCTCTCCAACATTCTGTTTGGGGGCGGAAGGAGGGATGTAATTTGATATGAAAGAAAAGAAAGTAAAATGACAGAAGAGAACACCAATATCTTTCCCTTGATCAGTTTGGGAGTGACAGAGAGTGGCCAATTCAGGTCTGAACCACCGATCAGAAAAGAGTTTAACACTACTTAGTGAAAGATGGGCTTCGAGGATCAGCACTCTACAGTAGATAACGTGTGGAAGCAGCTGTCTCATCAACAATTACAGAATTGGAAATCAACAGAATTCAGTGCCTTATGAAGTGAACATTGTTTGTTTTATTGACTGCTACATAGGGTAAGAATTAATAAAAAGAGTAAACTACAAAGCACAAGGCTCCTACAGTGAAGGTAGGGTCAGGGGAAGATTAAGATGTTCAGAAAGCATGTTTCCAGGGTTTGCTCCTGTGAACTTTAGGTGGCAGTGGAGCAACCAGGGTAAGAGTTAAATTAGTATGCTTAATTAAGCAAGTGCATCATGTACTGGAAAACTTTTGTCAATGAAAAAAAATGGATTGAATAAAAACCTGCTTCCGCACTGTGAGTATAAGGCTTTTCCGGAGTTCTTCGTTGTAAGGAACACCCTCCACAAGCGTAACAAATGCATAAATGCCCTGCCCCTTAACCTGACAGAAAAAATTGAAATTAAAAACAAGATATGAATGTTCAGAACAAATACTGGATACAAGCAACTCAATCCGCCACCAGAGTTTCTATCATAAAACTTTAGGAAAAAACCCCCACCCCCTGCCCATCTGTCTCCCCCAACACATGCACACATGTATAGTTACCTCATGCTCAATGCCAACAACAGCAGCTTCTGCACACTTGGGATGTGAGACTAGAGCAGATTCCACTTCTGCTGTGCCAATGCGATGACCACTGCACATATGAAGAAATTATCTTATGAGCACAACAAAATTGTAAACAACAGTTGACATAAAATTCACATTCACATCAAGTAATTAAAGAGGTCAGTTTTCCCATGCTGTAAGGAGAAATATCCAAATAGAAGATTTCAGGAAACGAAAGGACAAAAAATGGTGATGCCCAAATTATGTGAAATTGAGGATTAACAGGTATTATAGCCCAAGATGGAATTGAGCAGAATAAGAGTGCAGAAGTAATGGATTAGTTTTTTGCTTCTGTTTTATTTGCTTTTCTTGCTCGCAAAATACAAAAAAAAAAGAAAAAAAAAAAGAAGACTCCAACTATTTTCTTGAAGGACTCAAGCTAGTTTGCATGAAGATTCATGTAACCGAGCATATTTATTTGCAATCAAGGCTGGTTGTTATTTTTGTAGTGATGCATTCTTGTAGTGATGCAGAAGGTCCTCTAATGGAAGGTGACTGGTCATTTCTTCGTCCCACATCGCCAGGGTACGAAGCTATGAAGTGTTTTATATGGCTAGTCCACCCTAAACTAGCATGACAAACAATATTCTGCTAGTTGGCTGGGTCTCCATCAGATTCAGGGTGACTATTCTGTTTAAGAAAACCTAGGGTTCTTGATTTTTGGAAATAACTTAGGGTTACGGTTCCTGATTCACTCAATCCTAAACAAATTATACATCTGTAGTTTACAACTACATCATGTAGTCTACATAAAATGCCCATATTGTAGCAGATTTTAAGCTGAGAGAGATAGGGTGTAAACTTTTATTGGCGTATGTGGAACTTGATCTTCTACTTCAAGCAACATATTCAGACAAGTGCTTCTTCAAACACAAAAGGAAAATCTAATGAAAGCAAAAATACCTAACATTGATGACATCATCAACTCTTCCAGTAAGCCAGTAGTATCCATCTTTGTCCCTGAAAGTTGAGCAGGTTAACAGGTAAATGATCACTCGCTGATACTTTCTCGCTCCAGCAGATGAGGAAATCAAAACAAATCTACTATTTACTACATCTCAACTCCAGAACAATGCATTTACGTCATCACAAAGTTCACATGTTAAGCATAATGATGTACTGCTGATTCAACCACGAGAAGCTACCTGCGACAGCCATCACCACTGAAATAATAGCCAGGGAATGGTTTGAAGTATGTGGTTTCATATCTTTCATGATCACAATAAAGAGTTCGGAAAGCCCCAGGCCATGAGCTTCTCACACACAAATAACCACTGCATTCCCCTTCAATCTCAATGCCCTTCTCATCCACAATAACTGGCTGAAAGTGCACCAGTAGGAGAGAACATTGAGTAGGGAATTAAGGAACATAAATACGAATGAGCTTGACGATAGCAAGTATGAAAAACCTGTATTCCAAAGAAAGGAAATGTAGCAGAGCCAGGTTTTTGTGGCCAGGCACCTGGTAACGGCGTGATCTGCCATGACAAGGCAATACAGTTACAATCCAGAGTAATGAAAAGCATAAAAAAACAGAAAACTGAAATCAATAGTTTTTTGCCAATAGAAATTTTCCCAATAAATCACATCAATTTGAAGAAGAAAGGGAAAAAAAAGAAAATACCATAAAACCACCAGTTTCAGTTTGCCACCAAGTATCAGATATAGGACATCTTGAATCTCCGACTACATTGAAAAACCATCTGTAAATAAGTAAAATTATGTTAAAGAATTGAACTTGAATTCTAAAAGAGAAGTGTACTGATCAGTTAAAGAATCATAGCTAAGAACCTCCATGCGCTTGGATTGATTGGTTCACCTACACTCCCAAGGACACGCAAGGATTTGCGTGCATAGCGAGTAACATACTGAAAAACGAACAATAAGAACAGTTGGCATCAGTAAGCAACTATTCCTCAATCAACACTGAAACAAACTTAGGTTAACAAACTCTTTTTCCTTTTTTGGGGGGTGGGGGTGACAGAGCCAAAAAAGAGGCCATTGTTTGCAGATGTGAGAGGTGAAAAGACTGGTTCAAAAGAAAATATCAAATATGGGCATATAAGCAGATTTCCAAATAAGATTTTGAAGCCAATCCATATAGCTCAGCAGATATATGTTGGAATTGTAATCTTATCTTGATCAAAGACAAACTTAAAAATTCTTAGGCAGAGATTTCAGTCAGAGAGGTATATTGCCTCATCGCCATCACGCATCAGGGACCGCACCAACGTGGGGGCAGTGTAGAAAATTGTCACCTTGTACTTGTCAACAACATCCCAACAACGTCCAGCATCAGGATAATTTGGAGCCTGCAGAAAAAGCATATACATGGCATGATTGTATGGCAAAATGACAAACATAGGTTAAACCAGTTTCACGTAATTCGAATACCAAGGATTTTTATAAAATTATTTCCTGCGGCCAATAACCTTTATTTGAGTAAATATGCATGTATAAAGCCACACCCCTGTGTCTTAGCATATAGCCTCTATAAACACAAAATCTAGAACACAATATTGAGAAAATGCATTGAAGTCATCTATAAAAACTTTTCTTATGGTTAAGTTTCTCTTAAGAATTTGCAGTACCATATAAATTATGTATCTTCTACCCAACAAAAAAAATTTGTGATGCAAAATTACATGAGAAAACCAACAGTTCCAGCAGGCTTGGACTAAATAAGGTTTTGTCTTTTAAACACCAAGCAACAACTCAGTATCTTGAAGACTTTCTTTCATTATCGTCATCAACACAGCCTTTACCCCAAACAATATAAGGATTGGCTACATAGGAGAAATGTAGCGGACCCTAGCCATCCCAGCAATACTCATACATATTTCGTTATTTAATTGATACCTGGAAATTTACTAAATTACATTGTACAACATAAAAATCAGTACAAATATAATTTCTCATGCTCCATCTCAAAATCCCAAAATCAAAATTACTGATTAACAAAGAACCTATACTAGTGACAGATATGTTGTTACATCTTAAAGAGCAATAATCAAATTACTTAACAAATTCTTGGCACATTACCCCTTCATAAACAACAACAGTTGCTCCATTGAGCAAGGGTCCATAAGTGACATAGCTGTGCCCAGTGATCCAGCCACAGTCAGCTGTGCACCTGATATAAAATTTTATTACATTAAGCAACAATAAGTTTTCATATAAGATTATGCCACTCTCAGTTGATAAAAGATCCAAAAAAAATGAGGATAGATTTGTCTGGAAGGATACCAGTAGACATCTGATGGTTTGAAGTCAAATGCATACTTGAATGTTGTTGCAGTGTATACCATATAGCCACCAGTTGTATGGAGAACGCCCTTTCAAAAAGAATATATTTGAGCTAACCCAAGGGGAAGAAAAAAAAAGAAATTAACATCTCAATTAAAGTAGAGACTATGCTGACCTTTGGTTTTCCAGTACTCCCACTAGTATAAAGCAGAAAAAGAGGATCTTCCGCATCAACCCATTCAACTTTACAAGTATTTGGATATGTAGGAACAACATCCTGGAAGAAAAGACATCTCATCAGTAATCTAAAAATGTAATAAGCACAAATATGCACCCAAAATAAGAGAATGACGAATTTCAAATTCTATCAAGCAACTAAATACTTGATTTGTGCCTCAAAGGCATGATGCCATCAAAATCAAGACCCAAAACTTCACTTCCACAGTTGATAAGACACTGATAATTAGAAAATCAAAAAAATAATGTTGTGACCGGGATGAGGATGCAACACACATATTCATAAAAGGTACACAACAATCGTGTACAAGGCTCTCTAATATGACACCCCACATCGCTTAGATGTGGGAGTTGTGATCTATTGATAATGAGCACAAATGTCTTCCTTAATCAGCCAACAAGTTTTCTAGGCAAAAAAACTTATTGGACTTGTTGGTTACAATCAGCCCATATGTGGTCATTGGTTGGGCTTCTTAGATGGTTGGGCCTGCTAAGTGCGTGTATAGACGCGCGCTTAGTTGGGTTCCTAATGGAGGCAAGTTTGTGAAGGGCAAGTTGTACGCAACCTAACCAGCACCATGGAATTGAACACATGACCTCTAGAATATGATGAACCAACTTCATCATAAGATCAACAATCCATCCTTAGCATGCACATAGATAGTTTACAAACTAACCTGCCACCGTTTATCTCTTCGCTCATGCCATTTAGTGTCTTCCCTCTTCATTGCCAGATTGTTGTCATAGGTTAGGCACACATCTGCTCCAATTTTAAAAAAGGGAATACATTTCTATAGGTTAAACATTTATCACATTGCAAAAAGCATCTACCATTTGCAGCAAAAGAGAATCTTGAAGCAAAGAGATGCATCCATCAATCAAGTAAAGGAAAGGATCATGTTTCATTGATACATAATCATTGGGATTACATGCCTACAGAAACCCCATTTTGGGCAGAATCAGTAAGGGCGGCATCGACTATGTCCTTTAGGTTGATGAGCTTTGAACCTCTTTTAACTGCATTACAAGTAACTATGACTTTTGGCTTGCAGTCCATGATTCTTTGGCCAAGAGATTCAGCAGAAAATCCAGCAAATACAACCTTATAAAAGCATTAAGGCAGGTAAGAGACAAAGTATTAAACATGAACAAAAAAACAGGACTCTAAAAAAGAACAAAATGCGTTGTAGTACCGAGTGAACAGCACCAATGCGGGCACATGCGAGCATAGTGATGGGGAGTTCCATTAGCATGGGTAAGTAAATGACAACATGGTCACCTTTTCTAACACCAATGTCCTTCAAATAATTTGCAAGCTACAGATGATAATCAATAACACATGTTAAGACTAAAGATCATATCTGACTCTGAGAAAAACATAGAGTGCCGTTGAGACAGCAACCTACCTGACAAACTCTATCCAGCAGCTGGGAGTAGGTTAGAGAGCCATCAAAACAAGGTTCATTGCCTTCCCAGTAAATGGCAATCTTGTTGCCAAGTCCAGATTCAACGTTTCTATCAAGGCAATTATAGCAAATGTTGGTGATACCTCCCTTGAACCACTGCGAAAAATAAGCAGAAGGCAACAGTCAACGGATTAAAGAAGTCTCAAGAACCCATCATTTAAATCAACACAAATCAGGTGAAAGAAAAGTGAAAAGAAAATGAGAAGAAGACCTCAATCTTGATTGCGCCCTTGGTGACGTCGAGATTTTCAGAGCAGACAGGATGAGTTTGACCCCATTTGCGCTCCCAGTAAAATTGGGAAGCAATGTCGGACCAAAATCCAGTTGGATCTTCAACTGATCTTCTATACAACTCCAAATACTGATTTATCAAATGAAAAGATGAGTCAAAGTAGTCGTCTTTGTTCATTCAAAATGGCATCGTAGAGGACAGAGGGATAAACGGATACCTGCTGGGTAGAGGAAACGAGGGCCTGGCGCGAGAAGTCATCGCTGGGAAAGACGATATCGTCCTCTTCGGAGGCAAGGGCCTCGCCCAAGATTACGGCGTTAAGGTGGGAAGTCGTGCCGGCGCCTGAGAGCACAGTGGACGTTGACTCTACGTGGCGCAGGTGATTCTGGGTGGTCAGATTCGATGATGATGATGCCATAGACGTCGACAAAGGCGAGTTCAGCGTCTGGCAGATAAGAATTGAAGGCACTGTTGTAGCTTGAAGCGCTGCGGACCCTCCGACAACTCCAGAGAGAAGAGGTTTGTTATTATAAAATGGATACGATGCTGAACCATGTGCTATCATCATCCTCATCGTTGAATTTTTCCTTTTGTCCCTCGTTAACAAAACTCTCGAGTTCAATTAATTAATTAAAAAAATTATCAGTTTATATTTCTTTCGATAAATTTTAATATATGTTATTCATCTTGACTTGTAGATGAAGAAGTACGTACCTGCCACGCAGCACCGCAAAAATCTTCTCTTTATCTGACAAACGTTTCAACTTTCAACTGTGTGAAATCAAAATTAAAAAAATGGCCATTATCTTTCTTCTTCTTTTAGTGCCAGAACAGAACGGAAGGAACTTAATTGGCAGCATTTGTGACCCGAATTCAAAATCCACCAACCTCTTTATGGCTTGGAGGACTAGTCCGGCCTCCTGAATAGTATCTACCTTTCCGCCAGGGCACCCTTGTTAAGGCGACTATCTGCACGCTGCACCAGAGGCAGAGACTACACAGATGATGGTCAAGTAAAAGATGGTCCGTCGATCGGCTGTATCAATATACTGAACCCCAATTTTAATTTAAAAAACTGGAAAAAAAGCTTATTTTTATAGCCTACGAAAAAGTATGCAAAGCTCGGCCACGTAATTCAGAAAGAACCCGACAAAAAAAATTAAAATTGATTGTAATAATAGAATATAAATTTTAATAGTGTATAAGTTACATAACGTATAAACTATCAAAAGAGTGTCGTATTTTGTAAAATCTAAATTTATAATATTGTATAAACTGTCAATAAATTATTAGAGGTGTGTTTGATAGAAGTATAACGATTACAAGGATAATTAAAATTATATGATAAAAAAAATATTCATGTTTGGTATACATATATTATTTACCCGAGTAATTTTTTAGTCAATTTTCTCAATATTTTGGATATAATGGTTATTCATGGGGAGATATGTATATTATTTATCCGATTTTTTTTATACAATTTTCTTTATATTTTGGATGTAATAGTTATCCATGACGAGAGATTACCCTACAAATACATCATAATCATATTTATTAATCACTTATCAAACACATCATAGGGGTATGTAAAGTAGTTTAATAATGAAATAAATGTTATTGAATATGGGTCGTGTTGAGTTCGAATATATAATTTTTCCCAAATCTAACATATATTTTAATAAACAAGAGGGCAAATATGTGAAAGATGCAAAGATAATAAAAGAAATTGAGAGAATTTGTTGGTGTGTGTGTTGACATGAGTAGATAGAGCGTATAAGCTACTCTACACTCTACCAAACGGCCCATGAAATAGCTAGGTGATAGTGGTGACCCATATTTTACTTGCTATACTCCAAAAAAAAATTAAAAAAAAACATCATTTAATAATAATTCAAAACTAGTTGCAACCCAAAACTAAAATCCCCTCATTTTGTCTCTTTCCCTCTCCCTCGTCAAAAAAAAACTTCCTAGCCGACCGGCTTCCCTTAGGTATATGAGAGTTTTTCCCCTAATGAGGTGCTATTCACTTGCCTTCGACGTTTCAAGTCGGATCGTCATCGGGTTTCACTCTACATTAAAGAAAAAGAAGGGGGAAGGGTATTCTTCAATATTGATTGTAAAAGGGAGCTTATACTATGCTATGCTTAGAGTTAGAGAGACTGGAGGGAATGTCCTCACCCCAGATTCTAGGAGTCAAAAAGCATCCTACAATAGAAGATAGATAGCAATAATAGAGTAACGAAGCCGACAAGTATCGGATAATGGTTGAGCTGCTCCATTCGTTTGCGGGTATCATCCAACCGTTTCCTGGGACCATAGCAAGATCTCGTCCATCGTCAATAGCTTGAAAGGTCACCTCAAGCTGAATAATCTATTTCAGTGATTGGAAACGTTTGACTTTTTGAAGCTCTGGTAACAAGGTTTCTTCACCCATCAAAGAATTTTCTCGTCCTTATTCCCCCTATGGGAAAAACCATTGGTCGAAGGAAAAATAGTACAATCCATACCACTGTCTTCACGTCCTTACTCCCCCTGAGTCGAGAAGCATACAAATGTCATAGATCAACTTCAAATTATCGCAAGAGTGAATCTGTTGAACATATGTATCACCTCTCTTCTGGAGTTCATGTGTACTGAAGAATTTTGGAGAGATCTGTTGAGTCATGTCTCCTTTTATGTATCCTCCTTGGAGTTGAGTTATACATGTAGCATCGTCTTCATATAATATAGTGGGAATACTTTTAATAGATTGTAATCCACATTTCTCTTGAATATGATAAATCATTCCTCTCAGCCATACAATTTCCCGACTAGCTTCGTACATTGCCACTATCTCAGAATGATTAGAGGATGTTTCTATAAGTGTTTGCTTTACTGATTTCCAAGAAATAACAGTATTTCCAAAAAGAAATACGTAGCCAGTTTGAGACTTTGCATTGTGAGTATCATATAGATAACTAGCATCTGCATATCCAACCAACTGGGATTTAGATTCATATGAGTACAATAGTCCCAAGTCAATTGTACCTCGCAGATACCGCAGAATATGTTTAACTCTATTCCAGTGTCATCGAGTAGGAGCAGAACTACATCTTGCCAATAAATTGACAGCAAATGCAATATCTGGCCTAGTACAATTTGCTAAATACATCAAAGATCCAATTGCACTTAAATATGGTACGTCTAGACCAAGTAATATCTCCCCCTCATCTTGAGGTCGAAATGAATATTTCTTAACATTAAGGGATCAAACTACCATGATTCAAATATTCAATCTGAAGACCGAGACAATATTTTGTCGTTCCTAGATCTTTCATTTCAAATTATGACTTTAAATAATCAGCAGTTTTAGTGTGCTCTTCAGGAGTTCCAACTACATTTATATCATCAACAAAAACAGCGATTATAACAACTCTGGATTCTGACTTTTTAATAAATACGCATGGAAAAATTAGATCATTTATAAATCCTTCTTTAATGAGATATTCACTTAATCGATTGTACCACATGCGTCCAGATTATTTAATCCATATAGTGAACACTGAAGTTTAATTGAACACAATCGTTGAGATTTTGCTGCAGGCAACCGAAATCCTTCAAGGATTTTCATATAAATTTCACTATCTAGCGATCCATATAAATAAGCTATTACCATGTCCATAAGACACATAGTCAGTCGTTCATCGACTGTTAAGCCAATTAATAATCTAAAAGTGATTTCATCCATGACAAGAGAATTTGTTTCAGCATAATCAATTTCAAGTCTCTGCAAGAAACCTTGTGCTACAAGTCTCGCTTTATAACGAGTAATCTCATTATTCTCATTGCGCTTGTGCACAAATACCTATTTGAATCCCACCGGTTGAACACCCTCTAGTGTCTGGACTACTGATCCAAAAATTTCTCTTTTTGATAGAGAATTTAATTCTGCTGTCATAACTTCATTTCATTTAGGTCAATTTCTTCTATGTTGACATTCATCAACAGATTTAGGCTTAGGATCCTCATTACTTCTAGTTATGTCTGTAGCAACCGCATATGCAAATATATTGTCAACAATAATCTTGCTTCTATCTCAACTTCCTTCATGAGTTATTGAACGCTCATTATTTTTATCATCAGATACTTGTATCTCTTCAAGAGATATTTTTTCTAGAAGATTGGGATTCAATAAGTGTATTCTTTTCAGGAGCAATTTCTACAGGAGTATTCTCGACAGGAGAAATATGCTCTTCTAGAGTAGGCTCTGCTAGAACTTCGGTAGGAATTTGAACATTTCTCTTTCGAAAAAATCTATCTTTAGCTCTCAATGGTCTTCCACATTTCTGATGTGGTTGTACTCCATCACTTGTTATTTTTCCTTTAAGGACATTGATACGTTCAGTAGAATTTCTAGCTGGAATATGTAACTGTAAAACTCTTGAAGTATCAGTAAATACATCAGGCAATTGATTATCCGTACCTTGTAAATGAACAATTTTATGAACTTCAAGTTCACATTGATTTGTTCGTAGATCAAAATGAGATTAAGTCATTGTAGTCCAAGAAATATTATCATGCTTGTCACGCCCCGTCCCCAGGAGCGTGACGTGGAATAAGGTCGATAACTATTTTAACTAACTAACAAAACTCCCGCCACAATTTTTCCGTTTAATCTACATATATTTATGTACATATATTCTTACACACACTTATGTATAAATATAGTTGTGTATTAGCGAATAATCATACAACATTTACGGAGAGAGAGCTCGGCTCTCCACCTCCAAAAATGTGTCCCCCTTTTATAAATCGCTAGCATGATTATTTAAAATAATAACTTCTCACAACCAATAATTACGTACTATATAATTTTCGACGGTTCGCACACACACACACATATATATATACATACACGCATTTATATAAATTTACGCAAAGGTCCATATATTTATGAACACGTATATAGCTCCACACATCATCCAAGGAGAGCTCAGCTCTTAATTTCCGACATCCTAATTTAAGTCTACCATGCGATTTAGAGAGGTTAAATATGTACATATATAAACCTTAACGCCCAAAATGACATCTCCTCCTCTCGATGGTATGTGCATCCTACCTAGCTGCCCGGTCCCCATCGTCAATTCGATCAATCCTACTAGGCTCAACTGTGAAAAAAAATCAAACACGGGGAGTGAGCTGAAGCTCAGTAGGAAATACCACAACTTTCGGTAATCGGACGAATGTAATGTACTATAATATTTACGACACCACAATAATAACCATAATAAACAAGTTCACTCATCGTCGGATCCACCCCCTTTCACCTTCCGACCTCATCGTCGGTGTTACTTTGTTCACATCCAACCTCATCGTCGGAGTCACTTTTTGACCTTTCCGACCTCATCGTCGGGGTCTCTCTACGAGTACGGAAGATTGACAC
This sequence comes from Euonymus europaeus, assembly GCA_963580455.1. Lineage (NCBI taxonomy): Eukaryota > Viridiplantae > Streptophyta > Magnoliopsida > Celastrales > Celastraceae > Euonymus > Euonymus europaeus. The sequence continues at coordinate 2,844,842 of OY756962.1, forward strand.
TTTCTTCAACCCGGGCTTACTACCCTTCGCTATGTGGCCGCATAGCGAATCCGTACTCGCATTATTTCCCACTGTACGTACAGGGTCCCTTATTTGTTACTCCCCACAACACAACCTTCTCCCCTGCTATCTCTAATTAATCAAGAGAGTACAGCGCAACTCATGATTCATAAAATCATGACATCAAGTAAGACAACAACATAATGATGTCACTTAATCCCACCACATGCATGACAATATATATTCCCATGAAGTGCACGTTGAAATCAGCCAATCAAAACAATGCCACCCACTTCAGCATCACTAATAATCTATTAAACAAATGATTCCATCAAATTGTACCATGCAGAGCTATAATCAATGAATAACGCATTCTTATTGTTTATGCACGGCACTAGTAAATCAGAGCAAAATCCATATACCAACATCATCAATGTATACAAGCTTGGAATCCCTTTCACATCAAATCAACCAACATCATCAATATAAAACGCATGGTTCCCATTTAACATTCAGTATCAAGTCATCACAAAAACTAGGTATTTTCTACCTATTTAACAATATAAAAAAAACATCATTATTTTTCCCAGCCACAACCATCAATTTAAACTCACCATAACAACATAGTTCATAACTCTCAAATTCCAACAATATATATTGATCATACAGCCACAAGATACAATCAGTTTAATTGTAAGCAAGGATGGGTTTCTTTAGCTCTATCTCAATAGCAATTGCATAACTGAAATTCACGTGCACTTACAACGAACCTAGCATAATTTGTAGAACAGCTCATGACCCCCCCCCCCCCACCCCACACGTATTATTATATAGTTAATAAGCTATGACCACTTTACTGGTTTCAATCCAACGAAGGAACTACAGGGCATGGCCACTCCTTGAGATAGTGCACCAAGTGACCAATTAAAATATGCACTCACAGATTAACCCATAAACCCTTGCAAAACTGACCAAACTTCAACAGCGTTAGCACTCCCATACGTAACAAGACCTAGATTACTTGAAGTTGATAGTATTTCCTACCTGATAAAAGACCAGCTACCTGTGACGACCCGGCCCAGCTCGACAGCCCATCTGGCCCGCCCGGCACCGCGGCCTCACATTCAGGCTCCATGGGCCCCACCCCCAACCCATCACCTCTCACAAGGCAGGTTGTTGCTGGTAGGAGTAGAACTCCTGACCCCTAGCCTTTAACATAGGGCCCTTGGCTTAGCTGGTAGCATATGGTGCCAAGGGCCCTATGTTAAAGGCTGGGGGTCAGGAGTTCTACTCCTACCAGCAACAACCTGCCTTGTGAGAGGTGATGGGTTGGGGGTGGGGCCCATGAAGCCTGAATGTGAGGTCGCGGTGTCGGGCGGGCCAGATGGGCTGTCGAGCTGGGCCGGGTCGTCACACTACCACTAAGAAGATCTGTCGTACAGTTGCTCCCCCTTCTCCTGGAGACAAGGTTGGCACTCCAAGTTCACACTCACCCCTTCTCTCTCTCTCTATGTGTCTCGTTTCTTCTACTACCTTCTGTCTCCCTTCCTCCAAGACTTTTAAAATGGCTAATATTATTAAAGCTTATCCTGCAAGTTTTCTTTATTTCCTCCCATTTTTACATATTAGCCCTCATGAACTAATTATTTACAAATATACCCCTCCAACACTAATTAAAAGTTGAGGTTTATCTATTTATTTTTTTCCCTTTTACTACTCACAATTTAATTAATCTAGTCCGGACTTATTTATCGAGCCTTTTTAGTACTTTATTGTACACGTGTCACTCTCCTATTCATCGTTTAGGTTATTTCAGGGTCAGGATATCACAATGCTTATGATGCTGAGAAATTGTGTCTCCTAAAGGAGGGAAAAATAGTTTCATCAAAATGACAATCTGCAAATCTAGCTTTGAAAACACACCAATTTGTGGTTCAAGATACCGAATAATAGAAGGGGAATCAAAACTAATATAAATATCAAGTTGACATTGTAGTCCCATTTTAGTACGCTGTGGAAGTGAAATAGGAATATAAACAACACAACCAAAAATACGAAGATGTGAAATATTAGGTTGAGAACCTAACACTAGTTGTAAAGGTAAATATGAATGATGAGCAGAAGGTCTGACTCGAATTAATGATACAACATGTAATATGGCATGTCCTCAAGCATCAAAAGATAATTTACTTTTCAAAAGCATATGTCTAGCAATCAACTGGAGACATTTTATTAGGGACTCTGCTAATTCAATTTGAGTATGAGTATGTGCAACAAAATATTCAACATCTATTCCTAATGTTATGCAATAATCATTGAATGCTTTTGAAGTAAACTCACCAGCATTATCTAGTCGAACAGACTTAATAAGATAATCTAGAAACTGTGCACGTAAACAAATAATTTGACCTTAAGAACCTAGCAAAGACAACATTACGAGTAGATAATAAACACACATGTGACCTGTCACGCCCTGACCCGCCGGCACGTGACGTGTATCTAAACCACACTCTCGACTCTTTATTTTTCAAATAACAACAAAATATTTTAAATAATATAATTATCAATATACTTAAAATATAGGTGTTAAATGTATAAGTATATAATAGTTTCATATAACCGGTTGAGACTCCAGCTCAGCCATCCCCACTCACCGGGTCCACTCAACCCTTACGCAGCGACTCTGGTATGTACACCGACTGCCCTGTCCTGTCTGCGCTCCCAGTCTCGTCACAGTTGTTTCACCTGAAAATAAACAATGGGAAGTAGGGGGTGAGCCGAAGCTCAGTAGGGAATACCGCATACATACACACATAATCACAATTAAATCTCAACAACAACATATTAATTTATCAGCACTCCAATTTCATTTTCATTTCCTCTGCTTCTCGACCTTCTCGTCGGAAGCCCATTTCTCATCCTCTTCCCGACCTCGTCGTCGGAACCATTCTTCTCCGCTTACCGACCTCCTCGCCGGAAGCAATCTACGAGTAAGGAGGGTAGGTTTCCCCTTCTACCCGGACTTTCTACCCTTCGCCATGTGGCCGCATAGCGAATCCGTACTCGAATTATCACCCACTGTACGTACAGGGTCATGTCCACATCTCTGCAATCTCCACATCACAATCCCCCACAATTCCCATAATTCTCAAATATAAACAAATGTTCAATCACACGCAATCAGTATAAAGACAACACTTTTCTCAATGAAAAGCAGGGGTTACCACATAACGGAATTATTCACGTATTCACGACAACCATTTACACTCAAACATGCACACATAATCCACATTCAGTAGTAGGCACTTTGGCCCGAGCATTCATTTCATCTTAATCCATCAAACATTTATCCAAAAAGCACAACTCCATTAAATTAACGCAAGAATCATCGCTCAGACATAATTACGAAAATTCCCAAAATAATGCAAAAGTCATAGTATTCCATACCTCGTGAAGCGTGCCTCACATCCCACTCGAACCAATGTTTTCCCGTATTTTTTCCGACGTACACCATTTTTGGTTCCTATACCAGTTCTACACCAAAGGCAAATACAAGTTCTCAAATACGTTCACAATTCGCGTAAATACGTAGCATATACGATCTAGTCAAACGGGTAAATTTTACCCGAAAAGTCAACTCGGGTCAAACGGGTCAAATAGTACCCGAAATACCCCTATTCCGGTCACCGGAGATCCGGCGACCTTCACCGGAAATCACCTAGTGGGTTTGGTAGTACTCACCAAGACGAACTCAACGGTGGTCGTCTCGCGTCGATCGGAGGTCGGAGGAGGGAGAAATCGACTGTCAAAGCTTGTGGTGGCCGAAACTTCCGACGGCTTTTCCCGGTGATATACAACTCCGATCAAGGTGATTCTTGAAGCAATTTCATACGTCTCGAAGAGACGAAGAGATTGATACTGGTCTCGTCGCCTGAGGTGGTCGGACGGCGGAGATCGGCGCCGGCGAAGTTCCGGAGGCGAAAATGACATTTCTCTTTTCTTCTTTCTCTGTTTCCGTCTCTTTCTCTCGTTTCCCTTTTATTTTTTCTGTTTTTTTTTCTTTTATTTCAGTTTCTCCCCTCTCTGGAATCTTCTCCCATTTTCTTTTTTTATTTATTTATTTTTTTGTTTCTTTCTTTTAATTCACTTCCAATTTATATATATATATATAGTTGTTTGTATTGATCTAGTTTAACCCGAGTTTAATTTATCGGTTTCACTATCATTTCATTATACCCGTGTCACTATCTTATTCATTATTTATATTATTCTCTCGAGTCGGGATATCACATGACCATTTAGATGATGCATCTATTATAACCATAAAATAACGAAATGATCCACAGATGGATGAATAGGCCCACATATATCGCCATGCGTACGTTGTAGAAAGTTAGGAGATTCTACACCTACCTTCAAGATTGATGGTCTCACAATCAACTTTCCTTGTGAACATGCAACATACAAGTGATCTTTAGGTTAAATAAACTTCTGATTTTTTAATGGTTATCCATTTGTATTTTCAATTATTCTATGCATCATGGTAGAACCTGGATGACCAAGGCGATCATGCCAAAGTATAGATTCATTGGAATTATAACACTTCTGGTGCATCACAACATGTGTTTTAATTGGAATTATAACACTTCTGGTGCATCACAACATATGTTTTAATCCATTTTATACTTGCATGGTATAAACCCCGAAGAGAAAGCCATAAATTTTTCTAACACAAGTTTCTGGCTTGAAATGATAGAAGTAATATATAGCTAATCTTTATTACCTTCTCCACTAGACTCAAAATGAATATCATTTTGACGAATATCTTTGAAACTCAATAATTTTATTTGTGATTTGGGAGAATACAATGTCTTCTCAATATATATTTTTGTTCCTTTCGGTAAGATGATATTAGCTCTTCCGAAACCTTCAATTATTTTGGATGTGTCTGAGATGGTTTCAACATTTGCTTCAAGCAATATCAAGTGTATGAAATATTTCTTATGTTTAAGGATAGTATGGGTCGTTGCACTATCAATCAAATATGTATCTCTGTCTACCATGTTGTTAAAAGAAATAAAATAACTTTTATCACATATTAATCCAAAAATATTAGATAGATACATATTAAATTGTGTATAAATATATCAAATGTATAAACTTGACAAGTCTGGGACTAGAAAATATAGAATAGAAAAGAAGGTTCGAGGATCGTAACCACCTTCAATAGTTTCAGACTTTTGTTTTTTTAGATGAACTCTTATTTAATGGAAATATTGAATAAATAATAAAATAAACTTATGTAAAATAAACAAGTAAAATAAAGTTGTGCTGCCAGTAGGCAGGTACGTAACCTATGCCTCTGAGAAACACACCTAAAACAAGTTTCATCATTACCCTTATGAGGGTTATTTAACAAATTTGTATATGTCTTACTTGTTTCTCTCTCATACCTCTTCTGGTGGTATGACCGAGAACCAAAATTACTTTCATGGTTTCGACGACCATAACCACGGCCTCGACCTCTTCTTTCACCACATCCACGTCCTCGATTATTATGTACAACAACATTCACTTCAAGGAACAGTGTGCTGCCAGTAGGATTAGACTGATGATTTTTTTTAACAAAAACTCATTATTCTGCTCAGTCACAAGTAAAACACTTATCAAATCAAAATGCTTTTTATATCCTTTCTGACGATATTGCTACTGCAATATCATATTAGAAGCGTGAAATGTGAAAAATGTTTTTTCCAACTTGTCTGAGTCAATAATCTTCTCACCACAAAAATCAAGTTGCGAGGTTATTTTGTACATAGCAGAAATATACTCACGAACTATAATCTTGCAACCTCAAGTGCATCCAGTCATAACAAGCTTTTGGAAGTACGACATTCTTCTGGTGTTATACCTTTCCTTTAAATCATTGCATAATGCAAAAGGATTTTTTTTCCATGAGCTATTCAGTTTTTAGTTCCTCATGAAGATGATGACGAAACAAAATTATTGCTTTAGCCAAATTCTGCGGGGATTTGATGTTATCTGCTTTAATGGTTTCTTCAAGACCCACAACTTCCAGGTGAGTCTCAGTATCAACAATCCAAAATAAATAATTTCTTCCAGAAATATTAAGTATCGTAAAATCTAAACTTTTTAAAGTCGATATAATGAAAATATTATAATAATCTTAGAAATATAAATATAAAAACTGCCTACTTTGTAACCTGAAAAACTTATTTTCAGAATAGCGATAGAAACTCGTGCTGGTAACATGTTAGAAAGAAAAAGAATCAATTAAAGAAAGAAAAAGAAATAATAATCAAAGAAGGAAAGAAGAAAGAAAAATAGAGAGAATTGAAGATAATTTCAAACGAACTCTACCAACTCCCGTTTTTCTTATGTTAATATATAGATGTAGAATTTATTACATAAGTTTTCAGCCGTCAACCTTCAACAACCCAAAGTTAAATATTTGGCCATCCACAATGAAAATACCGATATAAAACATTAGGGTTAGATGATCAAATGATTAGAAAATAATCCAGCGGTTAATAAGTTGTGGATTATCAAGGAGGGTGGGACACGGAACGGTCTCGAAAGAAACCAGTTGATTTCTGGGTTATCTAAATTGAAGTGGAGAACTAGAGAAGAGAAGAGTAGAAGATGGGGGCCAGCAGCGACCCCAATCCAGAAGGATCGGACGAGCAGCAGAAGCGATCGGAGATTTATACGTACGAGGCACCCTGGCATATCTACGCCATGAACTGGAGCGTCCGTCGGGACAAGAAATACCGCCTCGCCATAGCCAGCTTCCTTGAGCAGTTCCCCAACCGCGTCGAGATAGTCCAGCTCGACGACTCCACCGGCGACATTCGCTCCGACCCCAATCTCTCCTTCGAGCACCCTTACCCGCCCACAAAGACCATCTTCATCCCTGACAAGGAATCTCAGAAGCCCGACCTCCTCGCCACTTCCAGCGACTTCCTCCGCGTCTGGCGCATCTCCGACGACCGTGTCCACCTTAAGACACTCCTCAACGGCAACAAGAATAGCGAGTTCTGCGGCCCTCTCACCTCCTTCGACTGGAACGAGGCGGATCCCAAGCGCATCGGCACCTCCTCTATCGACACCACTTGCACCATCTGGGACATCGAGCGCGAGATTGTCGACACCCAGCTCATCGCTCACGACAAGGAGGTCTATGACATCGCCTGGGGCGGCGTCGGGGTCTTCGCCTCTGTCTCTGCCGATGGGTCTGTAAGGGTTTTTGACCTCCGAGATAAGGAACACTCCACCATCATCTACGAGAGTTCTGAGCCAGATACGCCCTTGGTCCGCCTCGGCTGGAACAAGCAGGATCCCCGGTACATGGCCACCATCATCATGGACAGTGCTAAGGTCGTTGTTTTGGACATCCGCTTCCCAACACTTCCTGTTGTGGAGCTGCAGAGGCACCAGTCCAGCGTCAACGCCATTGCCTGGGCTCCACATAGCTCTTGTCACATCTGTACTGCTGGCGATGATTCTCAGGCACTCATCTGGGATCTCTCCTCCATGAGCCAGCCAGTAGAGGGCGGATTGGATCCCATTCTGGCCTACACTGCAGGAGCTGAGATTGAGCAGCTTCAATGGTCCTCTTCACAGCCCGACTGGGTTGCCATCGCCTTCTCCACCAAGCTTCAGATTCTCAGAGTTTGAAATTTTTTGGTAGGTTTCCCCTTCCCTGCTTGTGCCGGTACTTACTTCGTTTTAGCTCACCTTTTTGCAATCCAGGCACTATAAATTGTGGATTCTTGTTTGTAATTGAATTGTGCTACCCTTTCCAAAGACTAGAAATTCCTTGTATTGAACGACTTTTAGCTATATGTACTGATCATAGTTTTAATCTCAATTTAAATATTACTGAAGCACTTATTTTATTTGATTGCATCTGCTGTCTGATTCCTATTGCCACTGCTGCCATACTTTTCTTGTTCATGTCTATTGTGTTCTTTAGGGAGTTATATGCTTATATTTTTTCGCAGTATGAAATCAATATGAGCAACATAGTTTTTTTTAAATTGCTCAGCTGTAATGGGGGAATTCAAACCTCTACCCTTCATGGCATCGTGGTGAGGAGCCTACCACTTGGTGCTTCTCTTGGAGAGTCAGAACTCAGAATATTGGTATTGAGTTGTTTAATTTATAGCATTCAAAGGTCTGACCCGAGTGTTATAGGTGTTTGCCTTTAAAGGTGGGACTGCGCCTGATCATTTTTTGTTCTTCTCTTCTTTTGATAGATTAATTTGCCAAAATTAAGGAGCCCCTGCTGTAGCCTCTTTTTTGCAAGTAGATTAGAGAGAGGCACTTTTAACCCTAATGGCATTCAATACATCAGGTGTAAGTTCAACATTGGGTTTGGCTTCAACATTGGCTTTTTAGCTTCAATAGATTTAGTTAGTGAATATGTGAAAGACAAAGTAGAAGGGATTTCAGTCAAGAATGGTTGGACTCAAATCTCACATTTACAATATGCCAACGATACAATTCTCTTATGTCCTGATAGCAAAAGAGTTTGTTAACTCTGAAAAGGCTTCTTCGCTGCTTTGAGCTCCTTTCAGGGCTTAAAGTGAATTTTCACAAATTCATCCTTTTTGGTATTGGTGTCAAAATTGATAGGGTCCAATGGATGGCAGCTCGGCTAAAATGCAAATCTGAAAAAACTCCCCATTAATTATCTGGGAATGCCCTTAGGGGGAATGTCTTTAGGGAAAAAATGTGGGATCCAGTAGTGTTGGCCAATAATCGATCCAGATTGTCCATGTGGAAAGCAAAGCATCTGTCTATAGGCGCAAGACAACTTTGATCAGATCGGTATTATCTAGTATCCCTATATACTTCCTGCCTCTCTATAAAATTCCTAAAGGTGTTGCCTATAACCTGGAGAAGATTCAAAGGCGTTTTCTGTGTGTTGATTCTAAAGGAAAGAGGAAGCTTCATAATATTGGTTGGGACAGCCGACAGCAATATCAAACCGAAAAGTATGGGAGGAGCTGGAGTAGGATCCATCACTGTCAAAAACAAATCTCTCATGTTCAAGTGGATTTGGCGGTACAACTCTCTTCAGCATCCAGTTCAAGCTATTTGGAAAAACGTCCTCCAAGAAAAATACAACCTGCCGCAATTTTTGCTCTGCTCGTCCGATGCTTCGAGAGTTTCTCCTATATTGAGGGGTATCCAAGGCCTTCTAAACCCCTCCAGTGGGAGTGTAGAAGCTGAAAATAGAAATGGATTGGCTTTTAGTGTCTGAAATGGATCCACAATCAGATTTTGGGAAGATGTTTGGGTCGAAAATTCAGCTCTCATAGACCGTTTCTCTCAGTTATTCATAATATCAAATTTTCAAGATCATCCTATTAAGAACTTTGGGTTTTGGGATGGTATCACTTGGAGGTGGGTGATGTCTTGGCAAAGAGAGTTGTTTGACTGGTAAAAGACTCAAGAATTGGCACTTCTTCAACTTCTTGATCAGATATCTATTTGTTCCTCTAAACAAGATGGGTTATTTTGGAAACTCACTACAGATGGAAATTGCACTGTCAAATCCTTATCTATGGCAGCGAAGGGTATTCCCAATGAAAATCAAGTGCCCAAAGAGGCGAAGATCCCTCTATTCAAGCTTGGAATGGCTGGTCCCCCCAAGGTGGAGATGTTTATTTGGCTGATGTTAAAAGGCAGAGTCAATATAGACAGAGGCTGCACAATCTGGGTATAATTGATGCTGAAAATATCAGCTGTCCGTTTTGTGCAAGTCACCCAGAGTCCATTGATCACCTTTTTCTGCTTTGCGATGGTCCTTCAAAAATCTGGTACAGAATTTTTAGTTGGTGGGGTGCTTCTTGGTTCGTTCCAAACACTCTCAGGAGTGGAATAAATTTGCGTCCGGAAAATCGCAGAGAAAAGCTTGGTTTATGATGTTTGCAGTGGTCGTTTGGACTATCTGAACAGAAAGAAACAGCCTTATTCTCGATGAAAAACAGGTGGAATGGGAAAATGCGTTATACCTTGTGTTTATTTGATTTGGGCTTTGGCTTAAGGCTGTGAATATCCACTTGCCTTGCTCTGTTCCTGAATTAATGGATGTTGTAGATGGTCTAAGACTCAAAGATGTTCTGAAAAATCCTATCAGGCCTTTATGTGAGTGGCAAGCTCCTCCAGAATGGTTTCCATTTATGGTTCTAAGCGAATCGAGGGGATTGGAGGGAGGGGTTCTCCGTGACAGTGCTGGAAATTTTTTATGTTTGTTCTCGGGTCCAGCGAATGGAGGGGATTCTAATACTGCTGAAATAAGAGCTGTTAGGAAGGCTCTTGAGATCTCTGCTGAATATGGTGTTTCAGAAAGAGGGAAGATTATAATTGAGACAGACTCTGAACTCTAAAAAAGGCGAGACAAGGTAAAGATACCATTTACATGTTCTTTGCTCATCTGTGGCTAAGGCCAATGGACAGTTGCTTGGAGGGAGCTACACTGGAATGTGATAAGTAGGGAAAGTAGGGAGCTACACTGGAATGCTAGGATAAGTTGGAGGCTGAAGGACAGGTTTGATAAGTAGGGAAAGTGTAGAACGGGCCTCGGGTCCTTGAATTAGACAGTAGATATCATATCCTATTCAACCGGCTTTATTATCAGAATCCATCCAACCTTTGTTGTGTAATCTTTGTTATAATACTTCTTCTGTAATCCCTGAGTAGTGACCTTATAAGTACTTGCTATTTTTGCGCCTTCAATTTTTTTTTCTCATCATAAAAGGCTTAATCCTAAACATTTTGTATGCCTCCATGAATCTATCAGATAATCTGGTTGGAACCACTAGGTGGTATCCGCTGGCCCCCTTTGTTCTGGTCTGAAGCTATTCTCTCTGTTAATTCTTTAGTTACCGTGATGCAGAGTTTGATTTCTGATGTGGTAGTGTGATTTGTTGCAGCTATGACCTCTTGGAGGTCATGGGTTCAAATCTCTCATGACGTCCAACCTCTCTCTCTTTCTGCTCTTGCAAATAAAGACCAGTATCTCATGGAAGGATCAAAAATTGAGAGTGATGTATTTTGAAAGTTACAGAGAATTGTATTAGTGTTTTGCCAGGTGAAGAAAGATGAAAGATCCCATTAAATATTGACAATCTGCCAAATGGATTTTTTTCCTTCACCTTAAATACATTGAATTATAAATAACAAAAAAACTTGACAGCTAGGGCAGCATAACGAAACATGGTTGTGAAAAGGGCATTGAAGAACCCAAAACAATTTAAGCCATCCAATCAAATCTACACTCTCTCATTAAATTTAAAATGATATTGAAATAAAGTATATTTCTTGGTCCAGTAACGAAAAAGAAACCGAGGCTGAGGCCCAAAAGAGAAATAGGATGGAAAATGGAGAACACAACCGCAGCCATACGTTGCATGGGAGGCTATCCATAATCTCATCCTCTCTTAGAAAATTTCAGTCCATTGCCTTGTGCACTGCTACTGGTAAGTAGCAGCTACTACTTAATAAAACTAAAACTAAAGCCCTCTCTCTCTCTGACTCGGAGTAGTCAGTACTCACTAACTATAGAATTCGTGGCTGTTCCTATTATGGCTTCGGCTACTCTTCCGCTAGCCAAACCATCCCTTCAGCTTCAGGTTCTCTTCCTGTTGATTAATTAATTACTTATCTCATTCTTCATTCATCTTTATTACTTTTTTTCCTGGTTTAATTTGTTTGTGATTCTTTCTTTTTTTTATACATAATTTGATTGTCATTCAGGGACACGGAAAGGGATTTGCAGAATTCTCAGGCCTTCGCAACTCAGCAGCTTTCCTTCCTTTTGCTAAGAAAACCTCTGATGACTTCCTTTCAGTGGTTGCCTTCCAGACCTTCTGTGCTGTGAGTTTCAAACTTCCATTTCACTACATTGTTAACTCTAAGGATGCGTTTGGTACGGGGTAATAGGGAGTAATTTCTATTTCAAGTGACATAATAACTTCTTGTTAAATTATTCATTTGAATATAAAAAAATAAATAGAGAGAGTAAATATTAACAAAAATCATCTTTTGATTATTGATTAAACACTGCGCACTCTGATCAGTCTGTCTTCTGATATTTGTTCTGATGACAATGGTTAAAGAAAAATAGTTGAGATTGCTATATATGTTGTGTAATGACACATTCTTGCTAGAAAATATAAAACCCACCCAATTCACGCTTAACAACTTACATGCAAAACTCTGTCATTTATAGTTCAACAGAGTTTAACAACAGGTTTTATCTATGTTGAAATATTTACAAAGATGGGAAGCAGCTCTGGGGGATACAGGAAAGGTGTAGTGGAGGCAAAGCAGCTAAAGGTAGCCATAAATGGGTTTGGCAGAATTGGCAGGAACTTCTTGAGGTGTTGGCACGGCCGCAAGGACTCTCCTCTGGATGTCATTGCCATCAATGACACAGGTGGCGTAAAGCAGGCTTCCCACCTCCTCAAGTACGATTCCACCCTCGGCATCTTTGAAGCTGATGTCAAGCCAGTTGGCGAAGATGCCATCTCAGTTGATGGCAAGCTCATCAAAGTAGTTTCAAGCCGCAACCCCCTCAACCTCCCCTGGAAGTAAGACATATTAATCTCTTCCCCCATTTCACTTCTGGTCTCTATTTGGGGATTCGTCTCTAAATGGTATCCAACATATGAAATTAATTACTGTGATGATAAAGGGAGATGGAGATCGACCTGGTTATCGAGGGGACTGGAGTTTTTGTGGACAGGGAAGGAGCAGGCAAGCACATTGAGGCAGGAGCCAAGAAAGTTATCATCACTGCCCCCGGGAAGGGTGATATCCCGACCTATGTCGTTGGTGTGAATGCTGACAACTACAACCCCGATGAACCCATCATCAGCAATGCTTCTTGTACTACTAACTGCCTTGCTCCCTTTGTCAAAGTTCTTGACCAGAAGTTTGGTGAGTACTGAGTAGTCTCTTTACGGACTCTACCCCCTTTTTTACTTCCAATATTGCGGCTTTGATCAATCAAAAACTCTAGTTTACTATGTAAACAATGGTTTGATGGTTTAACATCATGGCAGAGACAAATTCCTTGCAAACTTTTATTGCAGAAAGGATAGACTATAATCAATATCCACATATATACTTGGATATTAAAGGGAGAAACTAGAACGAAGTCTGTCTTATTGCTGCTGAATGTTGAAATTTCCCTTCCAAGACATGATTTTGCTAATTTGGGATAGAATTAAAATATATAATATTGCAGGGATCATCAAGGGCACAATGACTACAACTCACTCATACACTGGTGACCAGAGGCTACTCGATGCAAGCCACCGTGACCTTAGGCGTGCACGAGCAGCTGCTCTCAACATCGTTCCAACTTCAACTGGTGCTGCAAAGGCGGTGGCATTGGTCCTTCCAACTCTTAAAGGCAAACTGAATGGCATTGCCCTGCGTGTGCCAACTCCTAATGTCTCAGTTGTTGATTTAGTTGTCCAGGTTTCCAAGAAGACCTTTGCTGAAGAGGTAAATGCTGGTTTCAGAGAGAGTGCTGAGAAGGAGCTCAATGGTATTCTCTCGGTCTGTGATGAGCCCCTTGTTTCGGTCGACTTTCGGTGCTCGGACGTATCGTCAACTGTTGATTCATCACTGACCATGGTTATGGGGGATGACATGGTTAAAGTGATTGCTTGGTATGACAATGAGTGGGGTTACTCTCAAAGGGTTGTGGATCTGGCTGACATTGTTGCCAACAATTGGAAATGAGCAAAGAGTATTTGACAGTTGAACTTGAACAATCTTCAATGTAATTTTTTTTATTTTCCTACTCTTGTTCCTGGATTTAACTCCCGGGTTTCTTTTCTTGTCTCCGATTGTATGAAAATGTGCTGGAATTATACCTTCACTTTGCCATTATGTAACAAGTCTTTCTTGATCCACGTCCAAGGCAACCAGACTGTATGTCATTTGATAAGTTGATTTTTCTCACTCGAACTGACAAAAAATTAGTCCTTTTCTTTTTCTTTTTTTGAAAAAAAGAAAATGACAATACCTCCACAGTTTGATTAATTCCTGGTACGTGCAGGTCAAGCTAGAAGTTCATGATTAGTATCTATGCAGACAAAACTCTTTACAGCAGAACCACAAGGGATGAGGAGATGAGAATTAATCAATGAATCTGCACCCTGTGAAGAGGCTGGGGCGGACCGTCATGATTTCTTGGGTGAAGTCAAATTTATAAATTTTGAGGGATTAAATTATAATTTTTAAATTTCCTGGGGTCAAAATTTGCTAGGACAGTAGTATAATTACATATGTATTTTTTTTCTTCTTATAGTCGTCATATGAGACACTGTCCGTCTATAAGTAATATAGTAGTACGCTATTAAAACTCGCGTAATATAATGTAATAGGCCTTTTAATTTCTATTGGCCAAAACATAAACAATTCTTCTCTGATACGGAGGCCTGTGTTTCTGGTTATTTATGAGCTCCTAATTTCGATCATCCGATCTAATCGATGGTCATGATTCATTGCAAAAGAAATACCTTCATTTGCGATTAACTCGACCCATTCTTCTTGTCTGGAATGCTTCTCTTGCTCGCATAACTTGATTTCTCCAGCCAAATCGTGATTCCGCCCAAGCTCTAACCATAATCGCGCTACTCCGAACCTTGCTCAGTCCACAATCGTGACTCCGACCCGACCTGGAGCAGCAATAATGGCGGCTCTGACCTAGGGTTCATCTTCTCCAACCGCATCACGATTCAATTCTTCTCCGACCTATCTCCGCAAAGACTGTAAGCATCGTAATTTTGATTCTTCTCCAGAAGGACTATGACAAATTCATGCTTCAATGAAGATGAAGATTTACGTATATGGAGATTCATGGTTCAACTTTGACTGATTGTTATTTTGATGTAGATTTTGTATATGGAGATTTTTGTTATGTTCAATGCTTTTTTAGTGCTTGTATATACCTTCTCAGTATAATAGTTCTTGCCGATGTTGTTGCGCTTCTTATGATTTTTTCATTGGATACACGGATTTTTTGTACCAAAAACTCCTGAACTACAAATTCTTTTCTACAATTTCATTGTGTTTATAGCTATTGCTTGTATGCTCTTTATTTGTTTGTAGGATCAAGATCAGTGTGGTTTAAATGAAGTTATTGCAAAATGAACTAGGTCAGTAAAACAATGTCATGTAAGCACTACTTGGATTGTGTTTTCACATGTAAAGCATTGGTTGGATTGCCCTACATACAATGTCTTTGTCTTTGCGCATTATCGAGCCACAAAATCATACACTACCTCTGTTGGTTACATTTTATTGAACACAAAGTAGTCCAATGTGGGTACACCATCATTTCACTTCTCGAATTCATCCATCATTGTCGGATCTACCAAATTTGAGACAGTCCCTCCATTCTAGTTTTTCCATGTATGCAATAATTTAAGCAGGTCTCAAATCAAGTTAAAGCAAAAAAAATCCTTCCCGACTATACTTTATGGCATGCCTTCTAAAAATGATTGGTAGACTATATCTTCCGAAATGCGATAAAGCATAGTATAAAAAATTGAAACTCTAGGAAGAATGATAGTGAAATAAATACACAAAGCAAAGCCATGGTTCAAGGATGAAAGAAAGAAAGAAACATAATTAAGAATCCTATTTTTCTTCGAGGATGAAAGAAACAAATAAGAAGCACAACCACACTTCAAGGATGAAAGAAACAAACAAACAAACATAATTAAGAATCTTGTGTTTCTTTGAATCTCCATATAAGAAGCTCCATATACGTAAATCTCCATCTTCATTGAAACATGAATCTATCATAGTGCTTCTGGAGAAGAATCGAAATCCCAATGCTACAGTCTTTGCAGAGATACGTTAGAGAGTAATTGAATGGCAATGTGGCTGGAGAAGAGGAACCCTAGGTCGAAGCTGCCATCGTTTCTAGCTGTAGAGAACATACCTAGGTCAAAGTCGCAATTGTGGACTGAGCAGGTTTGGAGTCACACGATTGTGGCAAGAGTTTGGGCGGATTTGCGATTTGGCTGGAGAAATCAAGTTATGCAAGCAAGAGAAGCATTCTAGAGAAGAAGAATGGGTTGAGTTAATCGCAAATGAGAATATTTCTTTTGAAATTAATCATGATTATCAATTAGATCGGATGGTCCAAATTAAAAGTCCATAAATAACCAAAAACACGGGCCTCTGTACTACAGAAAATTGAAACGTAAGACTTATTTCTTTATTGATAACACGTGGAAATTTAATTTTTTTTTTTTTGGTACGAAAGATAAAGACACGGATGGAGTTAGATGGCTTTTGAACAGACCGGTTTTGAAATCTAGGCCTCTTTTGCTTGGTTACTTCGGCGGAACAGGAATAGGGTAATCCTCCATCAAGAGCAGATTTGGGACCTACCAATGGCGGCTGCTGCAGTTGCAGCTGCTTCAAGGACCTCCCTATACTATCATCAGAGACTCTTCTTGTATCCCTTCCGCATACCTTCCCGACATACAGCTGCCCTCAGCAGGCACCGGACTGCCGTATCTCCTCCCATCATCCGGTGCTTACACTCCACTCGAGCCCCGCAGAACCAGGAAAAAGCGGTTCCCTATTCCAATGTAGTGCAGGTTCTCGAAGAAAGGGGATTGATTGAATCCCTCACCGACAACCTCCGCTCGGCTTGCTGTAACTCCACTCTTAAAGTCTACTGCGGTTTCGACCCAACAGCTGAGAGCTTACACCTGGGCAACCTTCTGGGCATCATAGTGCTCTCCTGGTTCCAGCGTTTCGGCCACAAAGTAGTCGCCTTGATAGGCGGAGCCACAGCCAGAGTGGGCGACCCCTCTGGCAAGAGCCTTGAGAGACCCGAGTTGGATTCCCAGACATTGGAGAAAAATTCGATCGGAATCACCGATACAATCGCCAGAATTTTGGCTGATTCTTCTGCCGGGGATGACGATTCGTTTCAGATATTGAACAACTACGATTGGTGGAAAGAGGTTCGCTTGCTGGACTTTCTGAAACAAGTGGGTCGTTATGCGCGGGTCGGGACGATGATGGCCAAGGAAAGCGTGAAGAAGAGACTCGAGTCAGAACAGGGGATGAGCTACACGGAGTTCACCTACCAGCTTTTGCAAGGCTACGATTTCCTTCACCTCTTCCGGGACGCCGGCGTCAATGTCCAGATTGGTGGCAGCGATCAATGGGGGAATATCACTGCGGGCACTGAGCTTATCCGCAAGATTCTGCAGCTGCAGGCAGATGGCGGTGCGGTGGGCCCCCACGGTTTGACGTTTCCACTACTTTTAAAGAGCGACGGGACGAAATTTGGCAAATCCGAGGACGGTGCTGTTTGGCTCTCCCCATCCATGTTTTCTCCCTATAAGTTCTATCAGTATTTCTTCTCTGTCCCGGATGCTGATGTGGTGAAATTCCTCAAGATTCTCACTTTCTTGAACATGGAGGAGATAACTGCGCTGGAGAGGGATATGGAGAGTCCTAGCTACGTCCCAAACACAGCTCAGCGTAGGCTCGCCGAGGAAGTTACCAGGTTCGTCCACGGAGAAGATGGTTTGAATGAGGCTATCAAGGCCACTCAAGCCTTGAAACCGGGAGCTGATACTAAGTTGGATTGGAAGACAATTGAGGGCATTGCAGAGGATGTTCCCTCTTGCTCTTTTGCTTATGATGAAGTTGTTAATGTTCCTTTGGTTGATCTCTCTGTCTCTTCTGGTTTAGTAGACACTAAATCTGCTGCACGCAGGCTCTTGAAGCAAGGGGGATTATACTTGAACAACTGCAGGGTGGACAATGAAAGTAAGAGGATTGAGTCTCAGGACATAATTGATGGAAAAGTCCTCCTTTTATCAGCAGGCAAGAAGAACAAGGTTGTTGTACGGATATCTTGACTTGATTGCTAGTTGTTTGGAATTTGGGTAGCTTGAGTTGTTAGTGTACACTGGATCATAATTCGTCTTTGCATATTTTACTCTTCTTGCGTGACTCTGGGTTTGTCCCTCTCTGCTATTGGTTAATGGTGTCTGGCAGTCCAACAAAGTTTTCAGGCTCTTCAACAGTCTCCTCTGTGTGTGTGTGTTGTGGAACTAGACATTGATAGATAATGTAGGCCTGATTTTCGTATCAACTAAATTGAATCAGATCTTCGTTAGGTTTCCTTTTCGTGGGCATGAAGAGGAACTAATCCTTCTTTTGTGTGGTCTAGCATTTTATCTGCTAGGGATTTGCTTCTAAAAGGTATTCGATGGCGAGTAGGCAATGGTGTAAGTATCAATGTCTGGAAGGACCCATGGGTTCCTGGTCTCCCTCTTGATATTCCTAACCCTCTGGCCCAGTTAAGAAATGAGGAGCTGCGAGTTGCTGATTTGATTAGTCCTGAGACTCATTCTTGGAATTTTTCTCTTATTTCTTCTATTTTTCAGAGGCACTCAGTTGATGCTATATGTGCTGTTCCGCTTTGTTCTTGTATGCCTCAAGATTCTCTAATGTGGAGTCCAAATCATGATGGAAATTTCTCAGTTAATTCAGCTTATAAGTTGGCTAGTGTCTCAGCTCAGGATGAGAATATCTATCCAACGGCTTCTTTGCCTCATATTCATTGGTCTAAACTGTCAAGACTAAATCTGCCTCCCAGAGTTCATAATTTTGCCTGGCGATTAGGCAAGAATGCATTACCAACTCGTGACAAATTGTTAAAAAGAGGTATGAACATTGATCCCTACCGCCCTTTCTGCCATTATGAAGTTGAATCTAGTTTTCATCTTTTTTGGAGCTGTTCAACTTTCCAAGATATTTGGGGGTCGAAAAGGATCACCTTCAGGCGCTTAATTCGATCGAACCCAAATCCTTTGACTTTGTTTGGTTTCCTTTTGCATCATTTCAATGAGAAAGAGTTGTTGGATACCTTGAGTCTCTTCTATTATATGTGGTTAGCCCGAAATAAGTTGGTGCATGAAGGCTCAGGTATGTCTATCTCAGATATTAAATTCAAGGCCAATATCCTTATGTCTCCTCCGAATTTAGTTCATGTAGCTGCTCCCAATCGATCTGGTATATGTTCATGGCTTGCTCCTAGTGCTGGTAACTATAAAATCAATGTGGATGCTACCTGGTCTGACTCTATTGCTTTAGCGGGGGTAGGGGCTGTTCTCAGAGGTAGTAGGGGTGAGATTATTGCAGCTGGATATAAAAAAATTTCTTTTGCTGGAGATAGCTGTTTTGCTGAAGCTACTGCCTTTTTGTTTGGTCTTGAATTAGCAAATTACATGGGTTTCACTAGGTTTACCTTGGAAGGAGATGCTTTAACAATTGTCTCTGACATTCATGCAAAAAGGGTGGCTAGAGCTCCGTATGGTCTATGTGTCGAGTCTTGTCTTTTAGCTTTACAAAACATAGATTGTATTGTATCTTTTAGTCCCCGATCTAGCAATAGGCTTGCAGACTCTCTGGCTCCGTTGGGGATGACCTCTACTGACTGTGTATGGTGTATAGGTCATGTCCCTTCTGTTTGTAATATTTTTATTGATCCTGTTTTATCAGGCTAATGAAATCAGGTTTTTCCTCAAAAAAAAAAAGAAAAAAAAAAAGATACGAGCTATGGTCATAAACAATCCTCACGTGCGAGATGTAAGCATGCCTTGAAGAGCTCAACCTAGCTCTGGATGATTTTATCAAAATGTCTTTTTTGAACTGCTTAATGCTACTGTTAGGTACCACTAAATTTGTGCAATTGTTGTTGTTTTTGTTTTGTTATTGAGAGATGCAAGTCCTAATCAAGTGGAGAGAAGCCTGTGACCCAGGTGCAGCCATCACTTCACAAGAGTGTCGCCCTTACTCCGTGAACTCGTCAGCCCAAGTAGATATATTTCCAGGAATTCATTCACGTTTCTAGGTTTTAGTCCACATCTTTTAACAGAGGATGTTAGTTTTACTGAAGAAATAATGATAAACTACAGACAAGAGAGTGGACAGGATACTGGACTCAGAAGAACAAATTGAACGTATGACAAAGCATGATAGCAGTGGACTATCTGTCTGCTGAACAAAATAACATGCTTTCAAGAACACTAAATATCATGGTCTCTCTTGCATTCTGGCGGGGCGGTAGGATAACGAGCACGATCGGTGCAGTAGTTGTAGATGGTGTATCTCTGGCGAACCCACTGGAGTCTCCTGTATTCTGCAAGAGTTAGATCTTGGAATTCCTTCTGATCCCACCAACGCTTACCCTGAGTAGAACAGAACTTAGCATTGACTGAAGCCTCGCAGCCATCTATGTGGAAGCCCTTATAGGCGGCTGTGAAGGGTGCCTTTGACCAGTCTGTCTTCTCCAAGCCACCCCTGGTAGCCCAGTCATCTGCGTTCCACAGGCTCGAGTATATCTTCATAGGTTGGTTGAATGGGTACCTTACTCCCAGGTCTTTGCTGTTCTTGAACACCCTTATGGGCACATCATCAACAAAGAATCTACAAATTTAAAAAAAATTAAAAATGAGCAGAGATAGTAAAACAGATCATTCGAAGGAGGTAAAGAACATAGCTTAATCCAAGAAACCTACACAATCTGATACATGTTCCATAGAACAGAGTAAGTATGGTATTCTTTGGTGGGATCAAACCAGAGATAAATTCTGTGTTCTTTGTCGCCCTTTCCTCCTGTGTACACATTTGTCTGCAGTATGTAAGGCTGCCCTGTTCTGTTCCCCAGGAACTCGAAGTCTATCTCATCGTGCTCGTTGTTTTGAGAAGATAACTGCACAGAAGCTAAAAATAATTAGCTAAAGGGAGCCAAAAAAGATGCAATATTAGCAAGCCCCAATTCATGGACAGAAAGGAACTTACATAGAAAGCAGTAACAGTTCCAGCAGAGTCGCCTGGAACCATCTTAATGTGCATACTGAAGTGGCCGAACAAGTAAGAGCCTTTGGACTGAAATCCAGTCCCTTGATTATATGAAGAAGAAGAAGAAGAAGAAGAAGAGGTCAGAAGCTCGAGCATACAGATTTAAGAAAAAAGGATCAAAAAATAAAAGTAAAAGAAGGAGAGAATTACCAGTGTACTTGTCGAGCATTAGGTGAATTTCAGAGCCTCCATTGAGGTACTTGATGTGATCAAAGGCCCAGGTTGGAACATAGTTCCGGGCAAAAGGTACATCGACAGGGTTATTTGGAGGAGCACTTAGAGTTGCATAGATGAGTGTTAGGAAACACAGGCATAGAATCCACGTAGAACTAGAAGGACCCATCTCTGCGTCTCTGTGTGTCTAGAAAACAAGTTCTTGTATCTCGATTCGTTTAGGCGCACGTATTTATAGGCCTCAGCAGATGAAAACAAAGGTAATCTGTGAAGAGATTTTTATTTTATCCTCGATCATAATGAAAATGGGGAGCCAATCCATAATTCTAGTGCTAAAAGTGTAGATCAACGTCCAGTTGATGATCATATTAAATGAAATAGGCATCACTTCAGTCATTTAACAAACTAACTTACACGCACATAGTTCCTTTCTTTCTTTGTTATGTAAATTAATTAATTATTTACTTATTCCAATGCATGATTTGCATAAAGAAGAGAAGAAGACGAGCATGTGAGCTGCTTTGGTCCATGCGAGGGGATGTCCTGTCCTGGGGTGTTAAAAGGGGCACATGGGGGGCAGCCCATAAAATAATTGCACTAGCTGACCTGTAGCGCCTCTGATTTGGCCCTCCAACGCCGCAGAAGCTCTTCTCTGTTTTTCGCAAAAGAAGATTTAGGAATGAAGATACAAAGTCGCAGCAAGGAAATTCAGAACAACTCTATAAAATCCAAACCAGCAATATTCAGTGAAAAACTTTGGCCTGCAAATTGAGTCAGAGTCGGTGGGACTGGAAGGTAAAATTGAATCATGTGAAATTGAATAAACTTGACAAAATCGATCATTTCAGAAGAAGAAACTTAATTAGTATTTTTTAATACAATTGTTTCGCATCATTAAATAGAATCAGGGACAAGGACTCATGACAATCCAAGTTAACAATAGCAATTGTCAGTACTACTTATTGATATCATTGGATCTTGCAACAACAACAGAAGAAGAAGAAAAAAAATCCATATTTCCATTTTTCTCTTGTTAAGGCTTGGTACTGACTCGTGTGCTCAAAGCCAACCAGATTTGATACTGAAGAAATTCCCAAAACAATGTACTTCTTGAATCCCTAACCTTTCTACTCTTTTTTTGAAAATATCATTTGACCTTATAGTATTAAGTTTTTTTTTTTTGAGGAAAAGACTTTCATTAGATTAATGCCATATCAGCAAGAACAAATGGCCTAATAGCCACAGGACAATCATCAATGAGAAAAACATCCTCAAGCAACTCTATTGAGGACTTAGCTATACAAGCAGCGTGATGAGCTACCATATTAGCCTCTCTCTTCGTATGAACAAAATTGCATCCAGCAAAACTTTGAGAGAGAGCTTTGATGTCAACCAAAAGGGCTCCACAAGGATGGCAGGAGTCAACTACAGAGAGAAGCTGACAAATAACCTCCTTGGAGTCACTTTCAACAACGACTGATGAACACCCAATTGACAAAGCAAACTCCAAACCAAGAAGAATGGCTGCTGCCTCTGCACAGAAAACTCCTATTCCCTTCCTCCTTCGAGCATAGCAAGTACCAACCACTCTTCCAAGGTTATTCCTTATGGCAACCCCAAGCCCAATACAATTAGGAGCTATGGCAGCATCGCAATTTATTTTCACCCACCCTACATCAGGGGGAATCCACCTGCTTCTTTCTACCACATTAACCGGAATGGGTGGCCCAACAGTAGCCTCAAATTCAGCCATTTTTGATTCAACCAAGTGGATCAAAAATGAAGGCAGTAAGCATTTCTCCTCCCAGAGACACTTGTTGCGATTATACCACAAAGCCCAGCACATCGTTGCCATTTTTGCTAATTCAGTACTCAAAAAACTCTGTCCCATGGCACACAAAAACTCTGAAAAAAACTCATTCCGGTACTGCTGCACTCGATCATCCAATCCCAACACTTGCCAACATAAACGGGCAAACTGACAATCTAAAAACACATGTGCAGATGTCTCTGTTAGTAACCCACATACCACACATTCCTCCACCACTTGTATACCTCTACTCCTCAACTGAACTCTGGTGGGCAAACTATTTTTACAGAGCCTCCACATAAACAATTTAATCTGATGTTGAACCTTCAAATTCCAGATATACTTCCACACCTGACTTACTTGAGTGAAGCCATTTGAGACCATTCGTCGAGCCACATGATAGGCACTTCGAACTGTGAATCTACCAGAAGAATTCGAAGCCCAGTAAACAGCATCAGTCATGCCTCGAGTGGATAGAGGTATGGTTAATATGTCTTCAGCCTCCTCCGCAGAAAATAAAAAATTTATCAATGCCACATTCCAATGTCCAGGAGCGAGCATAAGGTCTCGCACTAAGAGAGGAGGTTCTGAAGTTCTTGGAATAGATAAAGTACGGCCCTCATTGAACTTTGGTAGCCATTTATCAACCCAAATACGAATACTGCCACCATCCCCAACCCTCCACTTTAGCCCAGCTAGCAGCACCTCACGCCCCTGCATCAACCCCTTCCACAAATAGCTTCCATTAGACCCCTCCTCTGCAGTCAAAAAACTACCCGTAGGGTAGTATTTCCCCCTGAGTACCCGGGCAGCTAATGAAGTGGGATCTTGAACCAATCTCCATCCTTGTTTCGCAAGAAGAGCCAGATTGAAACAATTCAAATCACGAAAACCAAGCCCCCCATCACCTTTGGAGTTACATAATTCACTCCATTTGATCCAATGCACCGATCGCTTATCTTCATTGCTCCACCAAAATTTCCTTACAATTCTATTAAACTCATCACAAACTCCTTTTGGGATCCGGAAGCAACTCATAACGTGGGTAGGGATGGCTTGCATAACAGCTTTTATCAATGTCTCCTTCCCACTTCTTGAGAGGCTCTTCGTCCACCAACCCTGAACTCTCTTCCACATTCGGTTTTTTACCTCCTCAAACAAAAGTCGTTTGGATCGGCCCACCATGATTGGAACCCCCAAATATTTATCAGAATGTTGAAAATTACGTACACCAAGCCTGTGAGATATGATTGGGATGATATTTTGCATATTTTTGTGGAGTTTTGAAAGTAAAACGTTGAGTTTCAATGCTTAAAAACCACATTTTAGGTTTGAGTTGCCGAAATCCATGTTAATGAGCCAATGCATAATTCAACACTTTGACATAGTCATTTTAAGTGTTTTCAAGTGGTTCAAGTTGGTTTGGTAGCTTAGAGATAGGAAATCCAAGTTTTGGGCATAATGGTTGAAGTTGTGGAAATGCTATCTCTTAAGCATTTGAGTTTTAATATGCCGAATTTTGTTCTATCAACCTAAAAATGGTTTTGACACTTGTTTAAGTATGTTTCAGTCATTTATGACTTGTTTGAATGATTTTTGTAGGCTTCGGATTGATCGGGATTGAATATGGAAGAAAATGCATAAAAGGAGCTGCAAAATTGAAGTTTACTGTCAACCGTCCGGACGCGTATCAGAAGCCGTCCGGACGGACAAAGAAGAAAGGTGGACAGTGGCATTTTCAAGCATATCCGTCCGGACGGTACTGTTCACCGTCCGGACGGTTGAAGAAGAAAGCCGGACAGTGCTGTTTTCAAGCATATCTGTCCGGACAGCACTGCGCAATAATTTTCGGGTCAACTTTTGAGGGTGCAAATGATCGAATTTGAAGAAACTTTCTTCTACAAAGTTGAAGTAGACATCCAGATCTTTCCAACGAGTGCTCATACGCATAAATCCATTGAGAATTGAAGTCTGTGGAATTAATACAAGATACTGCCTTGAACAGTTCCAATAATTTCGGATTTTATGATTTTTACTCAATTCTTGAAGGGCAAACTTGTCTAATTACTTTATTTGACCAATGGGACTTATTTGTAATAGGTTAGGATGGTCTTTTAAGAGAGGTATGAGGGTTTTATGGGTTTGGAGACCCATTCTTGGAACAACACTCATTTTTTGGCCGAAAATACACATTCATTAGGGTTTTTGTTCTCTTACCTTGTTCTTCATCTTTGATTCTTGCTTGGGGTTCGAAAATCACATTCAAGAAGATTGCTAGGTGTTTTGGAGACCCAACCAACTAGAAGAAGAAGCTTTTTCCTCCTTGTAGAGCTTGAGAAGAGCCCAAGTTGGTTTAGCTTCAACCTCTCTTTGTAGATTGGAAGGCCACTTTGCCTCAACATTCGATATTGGATTTGACTTCTAAACTCTCTTTGCTTATTGTTTTTGCATTTTATTTATCGCATTTCGATTCATAGTTTTTAGTTCAATCTTCTTGTGTTTTGTTATTCCGATTTAGCTTCCGCTTTAACGATATATGCCATGTTTAGTTATGTTGATTTTGATCTCAATTTTCTGCAGTAGCTTAGTTTCCATTTCCATTTCATATATTGCATATTAGGGTTTAGTCCATCAATCACCCAAGAGGGAAAACCGAATCTAACCAATGGTTAGTATAATTTTGCCATCACTTGCATTGTGAATACCATATTTAATTAAGTAATTAGGTTAATAATCCATAGACCCAAGCCGAAACCAAAAGTCTTTGTGAGACGATTTGGGATTCACTCCTATTATTACTTTGACAATCCTACACTTGGGAAAGCGTTAATCCACTTACCTATTTTGGGCGAGTCAAGTTTTTGGCGCCGTTGCCGGGGACTTTTGTCCTTCGGTTCGGGTCTTCCTTTATTTTATTTTATTTGTATGGTGTTCTTAAATTTCTACTCTACTTTGTGATTGCTTGATGTTGCATGTCTTGGGTTAGAGACGATCATAATAGGTTGCGTAGAACATCTAGCAATACAAGTAGCATTGTTAGTCTTGAAACTGATTTTGCATCTGTGACTTCTGAAAGTGATTCTGAGCTTGGTTTGCCTATTTTGTTTGACGAAGAAGTTTGTGAAAACATGGCTAATCCTGCACCACGTACTCTTAAGGATTTTATTCTGCCCACTCGCACTACTACTCCTTCATGCATCATATTACCTAAAAATGCACCTCCATTTTCTGTTAAGCATGGCATGATGTCAGTGATACCTCAATTCCATGGCATGGAATCTGAGAGCCCTTACCAGCATCTTACTGATTTTGAGTTAGCTTGCACTACTTTCATTAATAGGGCTAACACTGATGAGTATGTTAGATTGCGTTTGTTTCCTTTCTCTTTGAAGGATAAGGCTAAGTTGTGGTTTAATCAATTGAGAGCTAACTCTATTACTAGTTGGGTTGATATGCAACGTGAGTTCTTACAAAAATTCTTTCCATTTCAGAGAACTCAAATGATTCAAGAGAAGATAGCTCAATTCACTCAGAAGCATGATGAGACTTTCCAAGCTAGTTGGGACCGCTTCAAGGAGTTATTGAATATTTGTCCCCATCATGGCTATGAGTCTTGGAGAGTTGTCAACTACTTCTATACGGGTCTGACTCCAGAGTGCAAACAATTTGTGCAAACTATGTGCAATGGAGAATTCTTTGATAAAGAGCCAGACGCCGCATTGGATTTCTTTGATTATCTTGGAGAGAGTGCTAGTCAGTGGAATACAAGAACTGACAGAATTGCTATAGCTGCTCAACCTTTGAGAACCATCCCGAGTGGTGGTAAATATGAGTTGAAGGAAGATGTAGATGTTCAAGCTAAGCTAGCTACTTTGTCTAGAAGACTAGAGATTATGGAGTTGGAAAAAGTCAAGGCAGTGAAAACGGTGGAACCATGTAACTTATGTGCTGATTCTAGCCATAAAACTCAAGATTGCCCTATCATGCCTATGATGGAGAATGGAATGGACCAATTGCAAGCTGCAAATTGGGTCAACAAGATGAACAATCCTTATTCCAACACATACAATCGGGGGTGGAGGAACCATCCTAACTTTTCATGGAGGAATGATCAACCAGGACAGTCTTCACAGAGTTATCCACAACAGATGGCTCCTCCACAGCAGTTTCAGCATACTCAGAGTTATCTTCCTCCAATAGCACCTCCTGGTTTTCCTCTTCAACAACCAGTTGCTCCACCCAAGAAGTCTCTAGATGATACCATAGCACAGATGGCTACTACTTTTCAGCAGTTCATGCAGGTTCAGGCTACTACAAACAATCAGAATACACAAGCCATCAATGACTTGCGAGGAACAATTCAAAAAATGAATACCACTTTGAGCACTCTTGAGAAAGGAAAGTTTCCAGCTCAACCTCAACCAAATCCTACGGTCTATAAACAACAGTCTCAACAACATGTTCATAATGTTTCTGGAGATAGTTTTGAGACGACCAAAGAAGTTACCACTTTGAGGAGTGGGAAGCAAGTTTCTAGACCTGAGGCACCTATTGACTCTCCACATTCTAGTCCTACTCTTGTGGGTGCACCTGAGGTGGTTGAGGTAGAAAAGGAAGTAGAGGGAGAGAAAGATAAAGAAAATTCAGAATTGAAGACTCCATTTGTGGTAGAGAAAGAAAATGAGAGGATTTATCGACCTACTGTACCTTATCCACACAGATTGAGAGTTGGGCAGATGAACAAGCATCATACTGAGATTCAGGAAATTTTCAAGCAAGTGAAGCTCAATATTCCACTTTTAGATGCTATTCAGCAAATCCCTTCCTATGCTAAGTTCTTGAAGGACTTATGTACTGCTAAAAGGAAGGTGAATGTGACCAAGAAGTCCTTTTTGGTTGAAGAAGTTGGAGCTTTGATTATGAGTGATGCTCCTCAGAAGCTGCGGGATCCTGGCTCACCCACTATTTCCATTATGATTGGTGAGAGAAGGCTCGAGAATGGCTTACTTGATTTGGGGAGTAGTGTGAATTTGTTGCCATTATGGGTTTATGAGCAACTTAATATTGGAGAATTGAAGCAAACACCCATGCTTTTACAGATGGCAGACAGAACAGTCAAGAAACCAAAGGGAGTTGTGGAAGATGTCTTGGTGCAAGTGAACAAATTTTACTATCCTGTGGACTTTGTAGTCCTAGAGATGCCACACCCAACTTCCACTCTTGCTAGTGCTCCTATAATTCTTGGGCGACCTTTCCTTGCCACCACTAATGCCTTGATCAATTGCAAAAGTGGAATGCTCAAGATTACTTTTGGCAATATGACTTTTGAGACTAATATCTTCACTGCTTGCAAGATGCCTAGTGACTGTGACGATTCAGAGCTAGAAGCAGTAGATTGGGTTCAAAGCTTTAGCCCATCAGACTTATACTCTGTTCTTGATTCTGAGAGTATATATGAGGATACATATCCTAAGAAATCTAGCCAAGTTGATGATCTAGAAGATGACTTGGATGAATTTGCTCCTGTCACATCAGAGGAGTTCTCTGATATTGATGACTTTGCTGAGTTGGAGGATGTGAGCCACATTGGTAGATGGCGGGGACCAAACTTTGAGATTCTTGATCCACCAGAGGAGATGAAGCCATCCATCGAGGAAACTCCCACTCTTGAGCTGAAAAAGCTTCCTGAAGATTTGAAGTATATTTTCCTTGGTCCAGAAGAGGGCACATTCCCTGTTGTCACTTCATCTAAGCTCACTTCTGTGCAAGAAGCCAGCTTCGTAGCAGTACTACAAAAGCACAAGGGAGCTATTGGCTGGACCATTGCAGACATCAAGGGTATTGACCCTAATATTTGTACTCACAGCATTTTTTTGGAGGGAGATCCTACACCAGTCAGAGATGCACAGAGGAGACTCAACCCCGCCATGAAGGAAGTGGTGAAGAAGGAGGTTCTGAAGCTG
Source organism: Euonymus europaeus (assembly GCA_963580455.1). NCBI lineage: Eukaryota > Viridiplantae > Streptophyta > Magnoliopsida > Celastrales > Celastraceae > Euonymus > Euonymus europaeus. Next base: position 2,873,744 of record OY756962.1, read on the forward strand.
TTAGCAGTTGGAATCATTTATCCTATCTCCGACAGTAAGTGGGTGAGTCCCACACAGGTAGTCCCTAAGAAATCTGGCTTAACTGTCATTGAAAATGCTTTAGGTGATTTAATTCCTACTAGGAAAGTGACTGGATGGCGCATGTGCATAGACTACCGAAAACTGAATTCGGTTAGTCGCAAAGACCATTTCCCATTGCCCTTTCTTGACCAAATTTTGGAAAAAGTTGCTGGAAATGAGTTTTATTGTTTTTTAGATGGTTTTTCTGGATACTATCAAATTGCCATAGCTCCAGAGGACCAGGAAAAGACCACTTTCACTTGCCCTTTTGGCACGTTTGCCTTTAGGAGGATGCCATTTGGCTTATGCAATGCCCCTGCCACATTTCAACGCTGCATGATGAGCATTTTTTCTGATATGCTTGAGGACATGTGTGAAGTGTTTATGGATGATTTTTCTGTGTTTGGATCCTCCTTTGATGTTTGCTTGAAAAATTTAAATGCTGTGCTGACTAGATGTGAAGAAAAGAATTTGTTACTTAATTGGGAAAAATGTCAGTTTATGGTGACTAGTGGGTTGGTACTTGGACATTTAGTGTCAAAACGTGGAATAGAGGTCGATAGGGCTAAGATAGAATTGATTTCTCAGTTACCTATTCCTAGGAGTGTGAAGGATATTCGCTCTTTTCTTGGTCATGCCGGCTTCTACCGACGTTTTATTTAAGGCTTTAGTGCTATCACCAAACCATTGTGTGCTTTATTCCAAAATGATACTGAATTTGTTTGGTCTGATGAATGTCAATATGCTTTTGAGACTCTAAAGAAACACTTGACAGTTGCTCCTATCATGCAATCTCCTAGGTGGGATTTACCATTTGAACTTATGACCGATGCTAGTGATTATGCTCTAGGTGTTGTTTTAGGTCAAAGAATCGATGGTAAACCTTCTGTGATTTATTATGCAAGTAAGACATTGAACGATGCACAGAAAAATTACACCACCACTGAAAAGGAATTGCTTGCTGTTGTGTTTGCTTTAGATAAATTTCGTTCATATATCATCGGTTCTCCTGTCACCATTTTTACTGACCACTCTGCTTTGAAGTATTTGTTGCAAAAGAAAGATGCTAAACCCAGGTTGATACGCTGGATCTTGCTGCTTCAAGAGTTTGACATCACCATCAAGGACAAGAAAGATGTCGAAAATGTGGTAGCTGACCACTTGTCTAGATTGCAGCTACCCGAGTCTCATATTTCTCCACCTTTGCATGATGACTTTCCGGATGAGCATCTCTTTGCTGTGTCGCGTGCACCTTGGTTTGCAGATATTGTGAACTACCTTGTCTCTGAGCAGATACCTTCTCATTGGAACATTCAAGACAAGCGTAGGTTCCTTTCTGAGGTTCGCTTCTATTACTTCGACTCACCCTATCTTTTTAAATATTGTGCTGATCAGTTGGTGAGAAGATGTATTCCTGATGAAGAGTTTGCTTCTGTGTTTGAGTTTTGCCATTCTGGGGCTTGCGGAGGTCATTTTGCAGCCCAGAAAACTGTTGCAAAAATTTTACAAAGTGGACTTTATTGGCCTACCATGTTTAAAGATGTTGTGTTGTGGTGTAAAGCATGTGAATCTTGTCAAAAACTTGGAAAAATCACAGCTAGGAACATGATGCCCCTTTCTCCCATATTGACCCTTGAAATCTTTGATTGTTGGGGAATTGATTTTATGGGGCCTTTTCCTGTTTCTAATGGTTATATGTATATCTTGCTTGCTGTTGATTATGTTTCCAAATGGGTAGAAGCTATACCATGTAGAACCAACGATCATAAGGTTGTCCTTAAGTTCTTAAAAGAATTGTTTGCACGTTTTGGCATACGTAAGGCCATAATTAGTGATGGAGGTTCGCACTTTTGCAATAAACCTTTTCAGCATCTCATGAAGAAATATGGAGTGACTCACAAGGTCTCTACTCCATATCACCCTCAAACTAATGGCCAAGCTGAATTGGCAAATAGAGAGATCAAGGTTATTCTTGAAAAGACAGTTCATCCTAATAGGAAGGATTGGTCTGATAAATTGTTTGATGCTCTTTGGGCTTATAGAACTGCATTCAAAACCACTCTTGGGATGTCACCTTATCGTTTGGTTTATGGTCGTGCATGTCATTTGCCTGTTGAGATTCAACATCATGCTTTATGGGCTATTAAAAAGATTAACCATTCACTTGATGATGCCCAAGGCTTGAGAAAGTTGCAGTTTTCAGAGCTGGAAGAAGCAAGAAGGGAGGCATATGACAATGCCAAACTGTCCAAGGAGAGGATGAAAGCTTTGCATGACAAGAAGATCTTGGATAAACAGTTTTTCCCTGAGCAAGAAGTGCTTCTCTACAATTCCAGGCTCCACATTTTTCCAGGAAAGTTGAAGACTCGTTGGAGTGGCCCCTACATTGTCAAGAAGGTTTATTCCCATGGTGCTGTGGATATTTCCAATTCGAAGAATGGGACCACCTTCACTGTGAATGGACAGCGGCTCAAGCCATTCCTTACTCCCTATGCACCAGAGGATGAGACACTCCTTCTACAGGATGTCCAGGGAGTACTCTCAACTTCTCTTGCTGTTATTTGATTATGCATATACCTAGTCATGGGGGTGCTGGTGCCGTGACATTACTCCGTTTGTTTGTGGTACTTTGGGAGTATTGTAGTCTTAGAACCACTTAGTGTTTTGCATTTGCATTGAATAATTACTTACTGTGCACCATTTTGTTCGTTCCATCCATGGAGACCATGTCTTACTCTAGTTGGGGGTGGGGGTGCCCAGTTTATGTTTGGTTTAGTTTTTCAAAAATAAAAATAAAAGTTTTTTTTTAAAAAAGAAAAAAAGGAAGAAAAAAATCCTGAAAATGTGTGTCGTGAAAAGCTTTGTGTTGTTGTGATTCCTTGATTGCCGATGATGAAAATTATGAACCATGACTTGTTGTGAGAGGCATGTAAGATCCCTTGGATTGTGCTTGACTTTTTAGTTTGTCTTGTTTTGAAGTTTGGACTATTCTCTCTTCCCCTGAGCACATGACCATGCGGCTTTGAAGTGTTGGATATTTAGAGAAGTTATGCTTAGTGTTAGTCTTTTGAATCTCACAAGCACTAGAACTCACTTGATAAACTCTTGAGGCGAAATCTTAGTTCACACTTTGACTGATGAGATGACATAAGGCCTTCTTTGGTCGTTTGAGCTTAATTTCAAGCCTACCATACCTTAAATATATCCCTAGTTGTCCCCTCCTAGCCAAATGTTAACCTTTTTCTTCAATACCTACATATGCACCTAGCTACAAAAAAAAAAAATTCCCCATACATCACTTACACAATTGGATATATATGTTTTTTGTGTGATGCTTGTGCATATCATCATGCATATGGGTTGAGTGATGCGTTTTTGTGATGATACATTTTGTAAGGTGTTGCTTGCTTTAAAGAGAAAAAAAAAAGTGAAAAAAGAAAAGAAGAAAAAAAATAGCAAAAGAAGGCAACAACTTAGTTCATTGAATGAAAATATCCAAGTTTGGGATATATGTATAGAGTAAGACGGTCGCATGCCATCAATAAAATCAATGTGGCACATATATACAAAAAAAAAAAGAAAAAAAAAAGAAAAAAATGAGAGTAGAGAAAGAAAAAGCAAAGTGAGTGTGAAAAATGTGAGTTGGGACTACTTTGGGGTATATGTGCATGCATGCATATGTATGACCATTATTACATTGACATGTATATTTGAGTTGTGGTTTCAGCCTAAAATTTCCATTTTGACATACCAATAGCCTCAACCTACGTTACATGCTTTAAAAGTCCTATTGGATCATTGGTTTTGTGTTGGGCTACATTAGTGGAGAGAAGTTTTGAAAAGTGAGCATATGTCGGCTTGCACTTTATGATTGAGATTCATTTGATGAATCACTCTTGCATTTTCTAATCTAAATTGTTGCCAAGGATGTCCCAAGTGGTCACGCACACACACACGAGAATGGTTTGGTTTCAAAATGAAGCAACCTTTTTAGTTAAAATCAAGACTTGGTTGAGATTTGTGTTTTCTTGCATCTTTGTCATGTGTTCATTCTGAGGGTTAAACACTTAGGAAAGAACTTGTCAATGCATGCTTACACTCACACACGTTCCAGACAAATTGGTTCAAAGGAAATTTTTCACCCCGGAATTCATCCCAATTTATTTTCACTATTTTGCTTGAGGACTAGCAAAAAGCTAGTTGGGGGTTGTGATTGGGATGATATTTTGCATATTTTTGTGGAGTTTTGAAAGTAAAACGTTGAGTTTCAATGCTTAAAAATCACATTTTAGGTTTGAGTTGCCGAAATCCATGTTAATGAGCCAATGCATAATTCAACACTTTGACATAGTCATTTTAAGTGTTTTCAAGTGGTTCAAGTTGGTTTGGTAGCTTAGAGATAGGAAATCCAAGTTTTGGGCATAATGGTTGAAGTTGTGGAAATGCTATCTCTTAAGCATTTGAGTTTTAATATGCCGAATTTTGTTCTATCAACCTAAAAATGGTTTTGACACTTGTTTAAGTATGTTTCAGTCATTTATGACTTGTTTGAATGATTTTTGTAGGCTTCGGATTGATCGGGATTGAATATGGAAGAAAATGCATAAAAGGAGCTGCAAAATTGAAGTTTACTGTCAACCGTCCGGACGCGTATCAGAAGCCGTCCGGACGGACAAAGAAGAAAGGTGGACAGTGGCATTTTCAAGCATATCCGTCCGGACGGTACTATTCACCGTCCGGACGGTTGAAGAAGAAAGCCGGACAGTGCTGTTTTCAAGCATATCTGTCCGGACAGCACTGCGCAATAATTTTCGGGTCAACTTTTGAGGGTGCAAATGATCGAATTTGAAGAAACTTTCTTCTACAAAGTTGAAGTAGACATCCAGATATTTCCAACGAGTGCTCATACGCATAAATCCATTGAGAATTGAAGTCTGTGGAATTAATACAAGATACTGCCTTGAACAGTTCCAATAATTTCGGGTTTTATGATTTTTACTCAATTCTTGAAGGGCAAACTTGTCTAATTACTTTATTTGACCAATGGGACTTATTTGTAATAGGTTAGGATGGTCTTTTAAGAGAGGTATGAGGGTTTTATGGGTTTGGAGACCCATTCTTGGAACAACACTCATTTTTTGGCCGAAAATACACATTCATTAGGGTTTTTGTTCTCTTACCTTGTTCTTCATCTTTGATTCTTGCTTGGGGTTCGAAAATCACATTCAAGAAGATTGCTAGGTGTTTTGGAGACCCAACCAACTAGAAGAAGAAGCTTTTTCCTCCTTGTAGAGCTTGAGAAGAGCCCAAGTTGGTTTAGCTTCAACCTCTCTTTGTAGATTGGAAGGCCACTTTGCCTCAACATTCGATATTGGATTTGACTTCTAAACTCTATTTGCTTATTGTTTTTGCATTTTATTTATCGCATTTCGATTCATAGTTTTTAGTTCAATCTTCTTGTGTTTTGTTATTCCGATTTAGCTTCCGCTTTAACGATATATGCCATGTTTAGTTGTGTTGATTTTGATCTCAATTTTCTGCAGTAGCTTAGTTTCCATTTCCATTTCATATATTGCATATTAGGGTTTAGTCCATCAATCACCCAAGAGGGAAAACCGAATCTAACCAATGGTTAGTATAATTTTGCCATCACTTGCATTGTGAATACCATATTTAATTAAGTAATTAGGTTAATAATCCATAGACCCAAGCCGAAACCAAAAGTCTTTGTGAGACGATTTGGGATTCACTCCTATTATTACTTTGACAATCCTACACTTGGGAAAGCGTTAATCCACTTACCTATTTTGGGCGAGTCAAGATATAGCCCCCGAAATTGCATCTGGGGTGTTTGGGCTATAAAAAGCCGAAGATTTTGACAAATTCACCTTTTGGCCTGAAGCTCTCTCATACTTTGCAAGGATTCCTCGGATCACCTCACATTCGACTAGGGCCGCTTTGAAAAAAAGAATACAATCATCCGCGAAAAACAAGTGCGATATCTTAGGGCTATATCTACTAATGGCAACTCCATGAAGCTGCCTAGATCGTGTCGCCTCCATCAGCAAAGCAGTAAATCCCTCTGCACACAACAAAAAAAGATAAGGGCTAAGAGGATCCCCCTGTCGAAGACCTCTTGTAGGAAAGATCGGACCAACCAGCTCATTATTTATACGAACTTGAAAAGTTACCGAACGAATACATCTCATAATCAGACCCACGAAAGTCCTACAATAACCCAAGGCAATCATGACATTCTCCAAATAAACCCAATCCACCCGATCATAGGCCTTTAACATATCAAGTTTCAGAGCCATATACCCATCACCTTGAGACCGACTGAACTGTAAGTAATGCATTAATTCCTGAGCCATAAAAATATTATCAAAAATCTGTCTGCCCGGAACAAACGCACTCTGTGTCTCTGAGATAACATGAGGGAGAGTATGTTTTAAACGATTAGCCAAAACTTTAGCAATAATCTTATAAAGTACATTACATAGACTAATCGGCCTGAAGTCTGTCGGCCTTTTAGGGGACTTTGTCTTTGGAATCAGGACAATAGTGGTCTGGTTAAGCACACTGATATCATCATTGCCATTTAACAAACTCAGAGATGCCTCACAAATGCCATCCCCAACAACCGCCCAATAATTCTGAAAAAATCCAGAAGTCAACCCATCTGGCCCCGGCGCTTTATCAGGGTGCATCTCAAAGAGGGCCTTCTCAATTTCAGCTCGTGTATAGAAGCTCGATAATTTTTCATTCATAACTGAAGATACCCTATGAGGCAGGAGCTGCACAACGTCCGCACCATTATTATCTGAGTCTGCACAATACAATTCTCTAAAGAATGCCAAAATAGAGCTCTCAATCCGCCTTGGGTCATCCACACGGCATCCATTAGAATCAACCAGGAAAGGAATAAAATTTCTCCGTTTCCTTTGCGAGGCCATCCGGTGAAAAAACTTTGAATTTCTATCCCCCTCTTTCAACCAAACCTGTCTTGACCTCTGACGCCATAGAATTTCCTCACGCTTATACAATTCAATAAGTTGTCCCTCCAATTCCACCAGAGTCTCAACATCAGACTCAGAATTCCTGTTTCGAAGGGAAGAGATTCTGCATTTCTTTGCCTCAATCAACCTCAGAATATTCCCAAACACATTTTGATTCCACTGAACAAACACCTCTCCACAATGATTAATTTTATCTACCATACCCTGCACACTCCTCGGACTAACACAACCTCTCCATGTAGTTTCCACAATTTCTTTAAAATCTGGATGAGTTTCCCAACACTTCTCATACCTGAATTTTTTAGGACCCCTCCTTATAACCATCTGGTTTACTATATTCAGAACCAAAAATGCATGGTCTAAGGCCACAGATAGCTGAGGGCAAAACACTGCAGAAGGAAATCTGTTATGCCAAGCCTCATTAGCCACGACCCTGTCCAACACTTCACGAACTAGACCAACACCAGCAGTACGCCGCCTCCAAGTAAATCTATCCCCTTTGCAGAGCACATCATTAAGGCCCACATCCTCCAAGCACTTTCGAAAATCAAGCATTTGCCACAGCGGCCTCACAGCGCCTCCCTTCTTCTCAGAAGGCCACAGAATCTCATTAAAATCTCCTAGGCAAACCCATGGAACAGAATTCTGAGAACTAAGAAGCCTAAGAAGATTCCAAGACTCTCTCCTACGCCGAACATCAAAATTCCCATAAAACCCCGTTAATCTCCAGGAGCCTAAACCATCACTATTCGACACCAACACATCTATATGGGACCGAGAGAAAGACTGCAACTGAACATCCGCTTCCTCCCTCCACAACAACGCCAAACCACCACTTCTACCAACACTATCCACAGCAATCATATTACCAAAACCCAACCTGCTTTTAACTCTATCCATCTCTACTCGAACTAATTTTGTTTCAATCAGAAAAACTACCTGGGGAACCTGTTTACGGATACACTCCCATAATTCATGAACTGTCGGGTCGTTCCCTAGACCCCGACAGTTCCAGCTTATGATTTTCATGGCTCCAGGCGGGGTTGCTCAGCAACCACCGCCCCTAATAACTCGTTTTCTGAACCATCTGAACCTCCTGTCTGATGTCCAGTTTTCTGCTTCACACTTCTCCCAAGTTCACCAGCCACATCCCCTCCCACTAGCACTCTTTTGCTCCCAGCAGTAGCAGTGGTTGACTCAACCAACATTGGGTCTGTGGAAGAAGTTTCACCTCCCACCCGAGCCAGCTTCTTCCAATTTTTCCTCTGACCCACCAATTTTGTAGTCGCCTGCATACCCATACATGTGGATCTCGTAGCAGACCCAGTATTACCCCCATCCGAACCCATCTCAGACACTCCATAGCCAGTCTCGTGGGGATCCCCCATGGCAGACTTTACTAACTCAATTTCTTTACGGATTACTTCCTCGCCCATATTGGGGTTTTCACCGTCTTTCCGGAGCACCCCAACAGCTGGAAAGGTTGTAGGAGCATCGACTCCCTTAAAAACTTCTTCCGACTCTTTAGAAAAGGAACCACCACCCCTATCAGAGGCATTAAAACCACTTCTACGTTCCCCTCCACTTCTACGCTCCCCTCCTCTACCACCCGAAAAAGCTGAGCTTGACTTAGAACAATTTCTAATAAATTTTGCTCGCAACCAGGACCCATACTCCTGCTTTACTCCTCCTGATTGTCTTCTCTGTCGAACCGCCTCCAAACAATCAGCCTCCACATGATCCAACAGACCACAACAATAGCAGAAATCACCCAATCTTTCATATGTAAAGAGACCCACATATCCTCTTTTCCCCCAAGAGCAATCAACCTTCCTCTAGGTAGAGGTTTCTTCACGTTCACACAAACCCGGACCCTCAAAAACCTCCCTATAGCAGCTCCATCCACCACCCTATCCACACTCACCACTTCCCCAATAGATGACCCCAAAGACTTCCCAACCGCCTCAGTCATAGCCCTCAGAGGTAAGTCATGGATCTGCACCCAGAATAAAGTCTGATGAAGAACTATTTTGGAGAGTTGTTCCTCAGCCTCAACTTCATGAATAACAACCAAATGGTTTTCGAAATTCCAAGGCCCATTATACAACACCCAATCACGTTCATCCCTGCATCCAAACTGGAACAAAAAAAGGTTATCCCCTACATCACGAATCTCTAACCCTTTCTTGGATTTCCAGACTCCAGTCATTGCGACTTTGAACCCATCAGTATTATACCCTTTGGAAGTCAAAACCTTTGCCAAAAGGCAGTTCTGGAACTTCTCCTCAGTAGCCGACAACACATCCGATGTAAAGACCACTCTCGAAGCCTCCTCATCTGTCAATCGTAATCGGGACCAAAGGCCAGGTAAATCCTCTGCCATGCAACCCACGAACCAGTAATAAAGAGGAAAATAGCAAGAATTTAGAAGGAGAAAGGAAAGAGAAAGAAAGAGGGAAAAAGAGAGGAGAGAAGAAGAAAGTGTTTTAGAGACTCTCCCTGTAGGCAACCCTAGAAGGAGGAGAAAACCCGCCGGCGGCTGGGAGAGAAAGTCTACTTTAGAGCGTATAGTATTAAGTTATGCATATGAAAATAGGTAATTTTGGTCCGCAAACATTCGAGGCACCATAAAGTGAAGATGGATTATAAGAGAGAGGACTAAAAAAACATAAACCCAAACACGACCGTTATCGAATATTCTCATATGACATCATATTACACCTGGCCTTCATCAAACGGCCACCAATTATTTCGTACTCCACCAGTTTATGTCGAGAAATAGATATTTAAAAGAAAAAAAAAGCATTATACAGATTACTACTTGGATTTAAAGTATGGATCCAAACTCCATTAAACAAAAACATGAAAAAGATAAAAACGAAATCTAGATAAAGAAATGACGAATCCAATCCATGGGGGAGAAGCAAAAGTGGAAAAAAGTGAAGGGAAAGTGGGAGGTAGTAGAAAGAGAATAAAGAGCTGAGAGAGGAGAGGGCGACACTCATCTTGCTGAACTACAAAACAATATAGTCAAATAACTGTACAAAAACAATCAACCTTCTTATCATTAGATTAAATGATATGATCTTCACTATCGAAAACAAAATAACATTTAAAATAAAATAAAATTTCAGTACGCATGTCATTGCACACTAAATACCCAACTTGGCCCTAATTAATATTTTCAAGATATATTTGTTCAAGATATGCGACATCGTCCCCTATTTACCATTAGATTAAATATTATAATATCCATCATTAAAAAAAATTGCATAAATGTCTATCTTGCTCCGTCTAATAATTTGCCGACGTTAATCTCACTACTTGAACTTCACGAATTATAGACAGAATTTTTTGTCGGTAATCCTAAAAATCTATCGTTAAAACCATCATAGGTAATCTAAACACCGATGAAAAAAATTTCGTTAGTAATTATCGATGGATTTTTTCGTTGATAATTTGTCGGCCAAAAAATTTAAAAATTAAATTTCATATTCGTGGACAAAAAATAAAAAATAAATTCCACCTGTAATCCGTTGGCAAAAAATAAAAAAATAAATTTCAACTGTAATCCGTCAGCAAAATAAAAAATTTGTAAATAATCCATCGACAAAAGAATGGAAAAAATAAAAAAAAATTATTTTCATCGCAAATTTTTCGTTAGTAATAAGTTAAAAATTCAGACTCATTTTTGTCATATCCTTATGATAATAAAATTTCGAAAAAAAAATTAAAAATCATTTATAGATGTTGACTTGTCATCCAATGGAATTGCTTGTATGGTGTCCAATCTTTTAGCCAAATTGGACGCTAGTAAAATTCACACTGATCCTCTCTTAAGTTTTCCAAATTTGAGATTTTTTTTAGAGAGAATTATTCTTATTTTTCCCGTATTTCTAACTTGAATAAAATAATCGAAAAACTTAACCAATATTCAATTATTTATTTGTTGTTGTGGATGTCTTTTAAAAAGTATTATATGTGAAAAATTTTAAAAATAAAAGTTAAATTATAAATGAATAACCAACGATAAACAGTTATGAAAAGATTTCAATTTTAAAAATCTAAATAAAATTTTAAATAATTTTCATATAAAATATTGGGGAATTCACCAATAAGTCATTTAATAAAAATATGTATTTCATTCACTACCTTCAATTTTTCAATATTCCATAACATCCTTTAAATAATTATGGACAAAACTACCCTTATTCCAAGAAGCCCTTATATGGATGACATATGCTAACATCATCAGATTCTTGTTTTTTTTTCTTTTAAAAACTTTAAAACAGTTGTATCTCTCAAAATACAAGTCGGATTTTTTTAAAATATATATATTCATAATCAGCACGAAAAACTCTTTCTAATGAGAGCCATGATCGATATGTTTAAATGTTTATTTGTCAAATCCTCTGAATAAATTAAAAGGATTTCTCAAACTTATCTATAATTCAGAGGATTTCTCAAAACTCACCAAAACCAATTAAATTAGTTTTTAAAATTAAGCAAAAAAAATACATATGATTTCATAAAAATATATCAAAAAAAATATTGAATTTTCGAAAATCAAATAAAAAGCAACTAAAAATTCAAAGGATTTCATAAACTTGTCTCAAATTTAGAGGATTTCGCAAAATTTAACAAAATAAATCAGAATTTTTTTGAAATTAAGCAAAAAAGTTTAGAGGATTTCATAAAATATATAATAAAAATTAGAAGAATTTTTGAAAATAAAAAAAAACCTGAAACTCTAAATCCTAAATACTAAATCATAATATCTTAAATCTCTAAATCCTAAACTTTAAACACTAAACTCTAATTTTCTAAACCCTAAACTTTAAACCATATAATTAGAAATTCTCTGAATTTCCTAGAAATCTTCTGAATTCTTCTAGAAATCCTCTGAATGTTAACAATTTTAGTTTTAATTTTGAACAAAAAATCTTATAAATAATTAAGAAGAATTTACAAAAATAAGAAGAAAATCATAAAATTTTACTAACTTATATTCGTAAACCCTAAATCTTGAACCTTATGTCTTAAACCCCAAAATCCTAAATAATAAATTATAATATCTTAAACAGAAAAACATTATATCATAAACTCTAAACACTAATATATTAATTCTCAAAACCCTAAACTTTATACCCTATTACCAGAAATCCTCTAAATTTTTTATAAAACATTTAGAGGATTTATCAAAATCAAACAAAAAAACAACCAGAAATGTAGATGATCGGAGGATTTCTCAAACTTGTCAAGAATTCAGAAGATTTTACAAAATTCACCAAAACAATTCAGAAGATTTTTTGAAATTATGCAAAAAAATTCAGAGGATTTCTTACCCTGAATTTAGAGGATTTTCGCAAAAGTCACAAAAATGGCTAGAAATTGTTATGGTATTTGGTTTTGTTTGAAATATAAATTGAGTTTTATTATGATACTATTCTCATAAGTTATGGACTTTGGTTGTTAGTTAACAATGTAATAAAATATTGACATTTATATTGAATAACGTTTTGTTAATGCACAAGTGTTCGATTGTTGATTTCAATAAGATAGTGATTCACAGATTTTAATGCACATATATAAGTTAGTAAATTTTATGCATGTGAGTGCACTTGATTTTCGAGAAAAAAATAAATTGGTTGATTGACTCTTCAGTTTACTTCATCAAAAGTGAAAATATTAGTTTATTTTTAAAAACATATAGATACAAAACATGATTTCATCCGACTTTCTGGAATTGTATTTATGTTTATTTTATTATAATAATTATTTTCTAAATAAAGAGCAATCATATACTAATAAAAATAAAGATAGGTTTAAATGAGGGTATGATAAAATTGTCATTAAATAAAGTTAAAATTTAATATTCAAATAATTAAGAATATATTGAGTTATAAACTTTTTAAAAAGACTAAATAAAATATAAAATTCATATAAAAAAATTATCGCCAAATAATCCTAAAATACTTTAAATAAAAACGATTTTAATATCTCCTAATTGAAACCCTCCGATCCTGTCATCCCTAGACCTCATTTCCCCAGAAAACGCCGCCGTCAAAGATACCTAAATGCAATTTTAATTTGCCTATTTCTGTTTCTCGTTCGACTTGTCGAAAAATCATCAAAAATGGCAGCTTTGATATACCAGATATTCTCCTCTTCAGCAATGGTGTCACTGGGCCTTTACCACTTAATCTCCACCGTCCGCAACCACCTAAAATCCCCTCAAACCTACTCCGCCAGGCTCTTCCACCCTTTCTCCTTCTCCTCTTCTTCATTCTCCTCTCGACTCAAGTACCTCCAGCTTTACCTTATAATCATCTGCCTCCTCATCGCCTTCGCCCACCAAGCCCTTATATCCTCCGACTCCGACCCCCTCCTCAAAGGCAACACCCCCGTCCACCGCTTCTCCTCCCTCCAGTCTGCGGCTGTCCTCTTCCTAGCACTCCTCATCTCCCTAGCCCTTCTCATGTCCGACTCCACCTCCCTCCTTCCTCTTCCTTCAGATATCTTCTTCGCCCTCGTATCTGGTGTCTTCTTCCTCCAATACTGTGTCTCCTCCGCCGCTGCCTCCGTCCAGACCTCTGATCTCCAGGCAAAGTGCGACTCCGTCTCCGCTAGAATATCTGCTCTGTCCTCCCTACTGTGTTTTGTTTTGGCTTGCCATCCAAGGCAATTCGTCGTCGACGTGGGACTTGGTGCCGCCCTCTGCCTGCAGGGGCTCTGGGTGCTGCAGACGGGTTTGTCCCTTTACGTCGAGGCGTTTATCCCGGAGGGATGTCACCGTTTGCTGGATGTGGTGAGCGGCGTGGAGGGATCAACTAAGTGCGATCTTGAGGAATCCCGTTTGAGGGCGGTGGCAATTCTGGATCTTGTTTTTGTGATTCATGTAATGTTTGTGGTGATCATTGTCATGATTACCTATGCTTTCGTCGCTAAGAGCATTGGGATTAGGAGGCTAGGTTCGTACGAGGTATTGCCTACCAGTGCTGGTGATACTAATCATATTCAAATGAAGGCATTGACGGGCACACAAGCGTGATCTTCTTCCTCAATGGTGGTGCGCTTTTCTTCTTCATAATTAGAATACCGTAGTTTCTCTAATTCTTATAATTGTTGTGGGGATCCTCTCAAGAGTGTTATTATTTAAGCTTGTGTGAACAGAGTAATCTCATGGAGCTTGATGCTTTTTGTGCAAACAAATGTGGTTACTTTTAGAACTCACACGCAGCTTACTTTAAAACCTCATGGCTCACGCTTTTTTTTTTCTTCTTCCTTTTGACGTGAGGAAAGTCTTCTCTCAGCTGTATGTATGTCTACATAGATACGCTAATGCTAGTAGTGTGGAGTCTATGATTCCTTTTCTGTTGCGACATCTCGATCGTTCCTTTAATGTATTTATTCACTTGTAGCTTGCAGTACATTTTGTTCAACAATTGCTACAAATTTTCTACATTATCAGGGGGATCTTTCTTCTTATTTAAGTCACATTGATGAAGCTAGGTCTTTTCTGTCAAGTGTTGTTGACCGGACTTGCCCTTGTACTTATGAATCCATTACAAACATGTAGGATAATGTCCCAATCCAAGAATGCTTGGACTTGTCATTTATTTTTTAAAGGCATTATGTTCATGTAGTCAAATTTATGTTAAATAGAAGTGATGGTCTCAGATAGAATGTAAAAGAGTCGTGGGTTTTAAAATTTAAATTGAAACTCCAAAATTCTGAGTCACAAAATAAAGCCATATTGGGAAATTTGTAGAGTTACAGTGTGCAGGCTATTCATGATATGATGTTTGCTGGCAACTTGAGGATCGTTTTGAGAATTTTTATGTGTTAATGACTTAATGCTGCTTGATTGGAGATTATGCTCCAATGCCAACTAGATAAGAGCACATCGAAGAACGTGATTGGATCTTTTGGGGGGGTTGGAGAATTTCTATTGGTTTTACTATTTCCCTTGTAGCAAGTCATATCTGCCAGGAGAATATTTGTCAATTTGAAAGCTGAAAATGTACTGTGATGAGTAGAACACAAACATACAAGAATATGAACGTTAAGCTGTTTGGTTCATAATCTAATATTGTAAACAGCCTCCTGCTATGCAGGGTTAAGGCTGTGTACATCTTGTCTTTCTCAATTCTCGCCTACGATACCAGATCTTTCTGCACGAGTTGTTTATTATCGGTCTTTAATCTTTCTGAGTAGGCAGCGTATGTTAAAGTAGATAGGTAAATAGTAAACAACTCTCATGCACAAAACTACTGCAATGGGCTGGGCAAGTGTACGCAAACCTTACCCCATAAAATATGTGGAGAGATTGTTTTCAGAAATTGAATATTTGACATCTAGGTTGCACATATTGATCTATTGAAACAAAATAAATAAAAAAAATCACATCCATATTAATTTCATGCTGGAGTTGGGAGATTCGTGTCTGGATTAATGCAGAAGAGTTCTATTTTGGGATGTATTTCAAAGAATTCTAAATAGAGCAGAATTTGACAAAGCCAAAGATTTACCAATATATGTATATGTGTGCCCTTGGCACTCAGAAGCACTAAACATACTGCTATGGATTCCACAGGTCACTGAGTAGGGTGAACCGATGGGGAAAAAAATATTGAAGTACATTTCACAGATGAATTTTTTAGTAATTTACCGTAGCAAATTTCTACATGAAAAGGCAAATGCTTTACATAAATACCACTAGTCGTGCTAGAAAATTAGTTTGGCAAATTTCCTTTTAGTAATCAAGTATTAATATTATATGCCTTCACTGGACAATGGAGTTGAGTTAGACTGTTTGCTAAAATATAGCTTTGTCGTATATTTGTACTTAATGTTGCAGAGCTTTAACTTGAGCTTTGTAGAAGATATGGCTTAGCTTTAACTTGAGCCTGCTTTTGGTGTGGTAGTTACTTCTGTCAACAGAGAATTTTTTAGAAGGCTTCTAAAAGAGTGGCGTGTTGTATAATACCTGGATTTATTAATGATAGACTACAGTGGATGATGCCTCATTTGCAATATTATGCCCCTGTTTGGGTGAGAGTATACGCTAGCACTCATACTCTTAGGCACTCTCAGTTTTTACGCTTTATGATAGCTTATACTCTATGAGACATACTCTGATTCAAACGTAAACGTACTCTATGTAAATGGAAAATATGTTTGTGCAGCAGATGAATTTTTGTTATAATGATCTTCAAATACAGGTTTGTCAGCCATCTTTTCCCTTTTTTGCACTTGGCTGAGATCTGACAAAATTGCATCCTCATTCTCGGAGTAAATATGGGCAAAATGCTTGATTACTATGCTCTTACCCATGATTATGTAGGTCGAGCCAGCCACTTCACCTTAATGCTTGAGATCTCTGCCTAAGTGGAGATATTATTTGGCATTGGAGCCAAAATTATCTCTGGACATACATTGACATTTGTTTCCATGGATTGTGACTGATTAGGAGAATCCCAAAGAGGTCATACTTTCATTTTATAGTTTATCAATCAAGTAGACCTAAGTTTCAATGTTCATTTCTTTTTCTTCCATTTCTTCCTACGAGCTTGCTACTTCAGTCTCACGTATATTTAAGCTTGAGGATGGAATAGTAAGTATCTCAGCACTTGAGGGGCTGGATTGTCCTTTTCATTTGTTGGTTGTGAATGAATCCAAGATGGAATCCTCATGCTTAGTCATGTTTGTCTTTCCTCCCCCAGTCAATGCTCAAGCATCATTTGCCACCTGCCATTATAGTAAGCATTGCATTTTCTAGCTGTTGTGTTGATGAATACTTCTGGGTTCTAATCATGCATGGTGGGAACAGAAGTTAGTATTGCCATACCTATTTTCCTTATCTTTTGCGAATAAATGCTTGGGTGATTATGAATGGGTTCAAGGAATACTCAACTGATAAATGATGGTTGGAGGCATGTTTTGCTGGAAAATATTATGTGGTTACTGGTGCGTGGTAAACCAGGTGGGTATTAGGTCTTTCTTTGTTACTCATTTTAGACATGAACTATCTGTGTCTGGAACTATTTTGCAGTAAAGTAGCTGATGAAGCCAAACAAATTTACTCAGAAATTGGTGCCCATTCCAATCCAAGTAGAGTCGAGAGCTGTGCTATGCTATCTTCAAAAGCAGGCTCCCCTCAATGCTTCCAGAACACTTTCTTGATTGTTGGCCGGTCATCAGAGTCGGGAGACGCTACAAAGCACTCCTATTCATATGGGTCTTGCACATAATTTACCTTTATTTATGTTCTCTTGTATAGAGGATATATTCGTGTTTCAGGGGAAAAAAATGGACATGTTACCATTGTTAAATAATAATAATAATAATAAGTAGTTTACAAAAGAGAGAGAGAATGTTGCGACATAGGCTGGAGGCTCTACTTCTTCCAAACTCTCTCCCTCACCGTTCCTATTAGGGGTGTCCAAATATGATTTGCAACCAAGAACTGAAACCAAACTGTGATTACTTGATTTTTTTTTATTTAATAGTTTTGAATTTGGTTATGAATTTAGATTTTTTCTGGATTCGATTTCTGATTCAAGTCAAAATAAAATAAAATTTTTGTTTTATATATTTAGTTATTCAAATCATTAAGACCCAAAAATTAAGATTTAGACCTAAATACAAGTTTATGGTTTGAAATAGTATTTGAAAAAAACATTATGTATGAAATTGTATTAATTTTTATTAAGAAAAACAAAATCAGTTGAAAATGGATTTTGAGGCAATGGCACGTGAGGTCTTTGCTCAAATTTTGGTGTTTTCTCGTGAAAGTCTTTTTTGTCTCGGTTTTTTTCGCTTGATGTTTATTTTCTCTCTAATTAGTTTTGGTGTGAAGGGGGTTGATGATGACCTTTAGGTGGAGAAACCCAACAACTCAACACAAAATGCTATTGTCCATTCTAGGCTAAAGTCCGCACGAATTTGCTCTTCCAAGCCCACGTTCTCACATTGGCAAGAAAACCAGTCATATTGTGTTAGGAAGAGTTTCCTCCTTAATTGTCTATTGCAACAAACTCTCCCATTTCTTCGATGTGGGGATCTTATAAGTGGTTTCAAGCTTTTGTATTGCTTTTTTTCTTTTAGTTTTGTTCCTTGTTTTGACTTGGTTCACCCTCCATTTGCTCTTTTTGTGAGTGGTGGTCTATGTTTTGCCTAAAGTATCAAGGTTTGCTCTGTTTTTGTTTATGATTTTAGTATTTTCATCTTGTAAAACCTTATCCTTTTTTCAATAAGATTATTTTGATTTATAAAAAAACATTGAAAACCAAAACGGTTTTTTCAATTTAGTTATCTAACATATATTTTTTAGTTACAGATTACAAAATATCATACCGAATCAATTCGAACATTTTTCAGTTTCGGTTAAAACCAAATAGACACCCCCCGCATTCTTACATCCGCCTGAAAATTAGAAAGAAGACATGGGATCGAGGGTTTCTGAAAATGTCGGGTTTCTTGCCACAAGAACACGCACCATGATGTGATTAACTTGTTTCCAAATTTGATATCAAGCAACTTTGTGTGATAGCAATTGTTCTAAATTCATCTGTTCTGTGAAAGGTTTATACAATTTGGCCCACAGATGATGTTTTTTGCCTGCATAAGGATGTACTTACCATGAGAACAATCACCACACCACAGTATATAGCTTCTAATGGTGTGGTGTTAGCACTTGTTTGTTTAAACCAATGTTCTCCACTTCTTGTATATGCATAATTTATTTCATGTGCAAACAAAGAATAAATTTCATTGAATTAAAAAAACAAATACAATCTCATCCCATCACATACTTAGGATTACACACAGTTCTACATTAAAAAGATATATCGCCACGAAAACTCTCGCAGATGACAAACTTTTATTATATTTTTAGGTAGATATAAATATAGATAGACAAATAATAAATAGGTCGATGATATAAAATAAATAGTGTTTGAATTACGCAGATGAAAATTTGGTTTATAAATCATTTTTTTTAGAAAAAGAACAATAAAATAAAATAAAAATTAGTAGGGGTTCCAGTACGTTACAGAGAGTGAGCTCTCCCATTTTCTTGGAGGTTAGTCAAGCAAGTACATTGTTTGGAACAATAAGGAACATCTGGACAATCATTAATACAGCAATCGCCGTGGAGGGTAACGAGAATCCGTCTGCATTGTTCTCCTCAGAGCCCTTAGAACTTGGAGCTCCTGATCCTGTATATGCAGAGAGACAACATGTATTCACATATATGTGCAACTTCGTATGTGTATATATATATATATATACCTGAAAGGCAGGAGATGGGGTTGACATGCTGTCCGCAGCGTCCAGGGAGTTGCTGAGCCTCATTAACGTTGATACCAGCCTGCTCAGCTTGACGGCTGCCCTGATTAGTTATCAAACTGCATAGGCAATCTGGCTGGTCGTTTATGACAGATTTCAGAGGATCACAGCAGCTATCCGGCACGTCTCCACTTGCATTGAGGTAGTTCAGGCAAGGTGCAAGCCGGTTTAGGCATGAAGTGTCTTAGAGAAAAGAAAAGGGCCAACTTCTAAAGGGTAGAAGTTGGTGACCCGATTCGTGGCTTCCATGGAGTTACTGGCCATTGATTGATAGAGTTGGGTGAGTGCTAGATTTTGTTGTTGGCCAAGAACAGTCCATATTTAACTATTTTTTATCTACTCATCATCAGTCGGTACGTCTTTCGTTCTTGCGTTTGACATATATGAGGAAATTTGAAGCCAAAAGATAAAAATACCTTTCTACATTCAACATCTTCTCACCTTTTCTTTTCTCTCAAAAGATGAAATAATATGCCTTTCATTCTCTTCCATCGAACCCCAAAGCACTATACGTCAGATGAGAATACTTTCAAACTAGAAAGCCAAATGCCACTCATCATTAACAATCTATTAAAGGTTCAAATTTATCACTTCCAGGTAGCCAACAAAGTGAAAAGCCCAGATGACTCGTTAAACAAAACTAATATTAACGATTGCTGGTATTACCTGTACAATGGGGGAAAAGAAAAATGCTTTTATCGAACCCGATAGCCAATGTTCCGAATCAGCCTCATTCTTTCAGGACAGGAAAACTTACTACCTCTTTGATATTTCCTCTGAAAAATGACCCACAGATTTCAACGGATGGGACATATCCCATTCCACCTTTTCAGGACTACACTAGGCTAGACATAATATATCATGCCAACTTCGATAAGGCTGATGTGAGGAAGATGATCTCCTGGCTTTGACATACGAATGCCCCATTATGTACGCAACCCCCGCTTCCTTTGCCTGGATCAAATCTATCAGTTCTTCCCTGACTGCAGAACCCATCCCAGGATTTTGTGGCAACTGAAACCTAACTTGGCACCTCCTGATTGGTGGATTCTCATCATCATACACGGATTGCAGGCTCTGGAGGGTTAAAGATCTGCTGCTTTGGACAGACTCATTTCCACTAATATTCTCATGCTCAGATTCTACCAAGGTCAAGGATGACTGAGGACTTAGGGTGCTTATAACAGCCATCCTCCCATCAATTGAAGAGCTCTCAGAACTATTGAATTGTGGTTCTACTGATTCCATCTGAAGGAACTCTGCTATGCTTTGGATGAGCTGGTTCTCGAAATTCCCATCATCCCTTTGAATGTCCTTGTACCCATATCTCACAATGCAACGATACATACGATATGGCCTTGGGCAGACCCGCCCGATAAGGAACCGTTCCTCAGGGGAAACATAAGGGACAGGAACTGATTTTACACACACAAAAACCGTTCCTCAGGGGAAACATAAGGGACAGGAACTGATTTTACACACACAAAAACTAAAACCTTGTGGAATGCTGGAAGGTTTGTCAAAAAGTGAGAGAAGATTGCAGGTACTCCCGTTGCCAATTCTGAGTATATAAGGCCTATTCCCGGCACACGAACGATACCAAGACTTGGGCCTAAGCTAAGTAACCATCTCAATGAAACTTTATTGTGCAGATCAAAGTTGTACTTTTTGCGAGTTCCATAATGCCAGATGTACATAATGACCATAAAGATGACTGTAAGCACTAAGGGGACCCAACCTCCCTGGGGCACTTTAATGAAAGCTGCTGACAAGTACAGGCCCTCAACGAACCAGAAGAGTAAGAGGAACGATGAAGCCAACAACATGTGCTTTTGCCATACGAAGATAATTACAAGCGCCATGAGAAAGGTAGTGATGAACATGACAGTCATGCAAGCAAGTCCTGAGAACCAAAAACAAAAAATGAAAAGAAATCACAATTATCAAACCATCATTCACTCATTGAGATGATAAAAAACGAAAAATGTATGTAAAGAGCCCTAAACAAACTCCTCTTGTGATACTTTTGTAAAAAATTCGCAGGCTCCACTCCAAAAAATTTCTCTTAAGTCAAATAAAACTATTCTAATCCCCATGAGTGGTCTCAGGTCAAAAGAGCACAAGGTTCAGGGGCAGCTAAAGCAGTGACAGGAGACCTGGTTCTTTCAAATCATAACTTAAGTGAGGAAAAGTCAAAAAAATATAAGCATGTCAGCACGCTATTCGTCTGAGCCTAAAGTTGAAACCACAAATATACAACTATATACTGGCCTATAGCCACTTATATAGCTGACAAAACATAAGTACAATAACTTACCATAAGCATTTCCTATTAAAGTTGTCTCTTGAAATCCCAGAGTCACGGCAAGAGTAAGTACCATGAGAATCCAGTTTATTTCTGGGATATATATCTGCCCATATATATGTTTTGAGGTGTGGACAACTTTGACTCGTGGGAAGCAACCGAGAGCATGGCATTGTTTGATGATAGAGAAAGTGGCGGTGATGACAGCCTGGCTCCCAACAATAGCTGCAAGGGTGGCAATAACAAAAACAGGCCAAAATACAGAACCTGCAAGATGCAACAATAGACATAATTGTTAAATCCAAGATGCAACAATAGACATAATTGTTAAATCCAAGATGCAACAGTAGACATAATTGTTAAATCCATTCCAGATCTGGAGAATAATACCACAAGGTTATCAGTAAATATAAGGGTAAATACCAGGTATTGAGTCGAAAAAACTCTTAGGAAGGGACTGCGGGTTTTTAGACAGGAATGCAGCTTGACCCATGTATTGTACTACCAAACAAGGGTATATAGCAAAGACAAACGCAAGCTGCACAAGCAGGAAGACTATTAACTTGTCTCAATTGTAGAAGTCTAAAAACATGTTATTGGTTCCATATACATCGAGATCAATTATAAACTTACCCTAATAGACAAAGCACTGAAATGACCAAGATCTGCAAACATGGCTTCAGTACCTGACAAGAATCGAAGAATGTTAAGCAGTCAGCATATATAAAAGGTCAATACACCCCCGAATCCGGGATTCTATTTTAAGAGTATTTAGACTCTCGTGAAAAAAAAAGAACACCATCTAACATACCAGTTTTTTTTTTTTTTTTGATAAATCAAATCAATTTTATTAACATGATTAGGACAAAGTACAAACACCAGAGCAATCTAACATACCAGTTATTGAAAGGAGAACTCCTCCAAGAGAAATCCAGCCATCTTTCCCAGTCTTCCTAAAGAACTTGATAATATAATGTGGAGATAATGCACAAACAATCTTGGGGTTCCAATGTATTGTGTTGTAAAGCCCAATAGAAAAAATTGATAGCAACCAGATGATAACAATCGGAGCAAACACAAAAGCTACTCTGTGAGTGCCACAGTGCTGCAGAGCAAACAGGCCCAACAAAATTACACAGGCAAGCAAGAGGACTTCACCTACAAACAGAAATGAGTATAAAATGTCAATAAAAAAGGCAGTCATGATCACCATTTCAATTAATGCATTCTTCATGAAAATTAGGTAAGGAAGTTGCATGCTCCTACCATCAGTTAGGTTATGTTCCGTAACCTGTAGCCCCGATACTGATGACAGAACTGCAAGCCAAAAACACAAGACATATTTGAAACCATTCGACAAAAATGTGAGTATTCTTACAAAAAAGAGAGTAAATATTACTACTTGCATGACAAAAAGTATCTTGCAGTTCAGCAGAAACAATTAGAATGCACTATATCCAATGTTCCAAAAACAATATGGGAGAGCAGATTGATATAGAAACCAAAATTTACCATGCGTATTCTTAGTTAGATATGCATGAACTCTCAACAATAAAAAATTATTAGCTATCGATACTACTGCAATACCTGACATTGCTGGAGTGAGTACACCGTCCCCTATGACCATGCAAGCGCCAAACAATACCACAACAAGTAGGGCTGTCCGTAACTTCTTGTGCTCATCGAAAAATCTCTTAAATGGAGATGAGGCCACATTCCGTGTGGAGGGGCCGTATTTGTAGGCTGAGAGTTCCTCATCAGCTGCTTGTTGATTGGGAAGCAAACTTAGCTTTGCATGCCTGCAAAGCAGGGAGTAAAGAGCAAATGTACCACCTGGAACGATTAAAAACCATATTGGTTAAAATACTTAAAGACTATCACTCTGTCAGTATCTTGTACGAAGGAAGCATCAAATAGCATAAATTTCTATCTCGCTATACCTTCTCCATTATCATCTGCACTCAGCACAATAAGGACATACTTTAGCAAGGGAATGCATGTGAATGTCCAGAATATCAAGGAAAATGCACCGAATATTACATCCTCATCATGATGATTCTGTAACTTCCCAGTAAACGTGCTGGAATAAACGTAGAGAGGTGAAGTGCTCAGATCTCCATATACAACACCAAGGCTTTGATATGCTAATAATAGATTCTTGGAGAGATATACCCACGAAAGCTGCAATATGTACCAGATTTATAAGAGGTCAATGCAATTAAAATATGAAATCATAGCTGGGCTAAATTAAATAAATAAATAAAAGATAGCTTTATTTTCCTACTATAGAGGAATCATAAAATTGAAAAACATTTGTAGACCTGCACTTCCAACACAGGGAAGCCTTTTACATTAATAAGCAGAAAATCAGATACAAGATGCAAAAAGACACTAACTGTAGAAGTACTCAAACTGCTAGAGCAGAAGCATGTCAAATTTTACCCAGACATTGATAAACTCATTAAAATCACATGCTATAAAGTACAGTCATTAAACAGATCTACCAAAGTACTTATAGGGCATAATCCAATTATCATGCTCTGACAATAAACCTAAACACCAAAACATGTCACCATTCATGCATTCAAGTTGGAGAAATTTGATGAATCATATGAAGAAGATGCTCAAACATTGCAAGACGTTAAAGATAAATACATAAATGAAAGCCTAAAAAAGTCCATAAAAAAGAGCCTTTTAGGTAGCAAAACAAGGTGGACAATGAAAGAGAAAATGCAGCGAAGATTGAAGAAGGTCACTGAATCGTAACTGAAGGCTATAACGTGAATGAAACAACGATCAGAAACGAAAAATTGAAAGAAGAGCTTCAAATGGTAGAAGCGATAAGAGATGTGAAATGGGTTCGAGAACCAATTTACAGATTTTGAAAGTAAGAACAAGAAACCTGAGAAGAAGATGTTCGGGGAGCTCTAATTCCAGAGTCTGGTTCCATCGCCAGCCCCCCCGTAACGGCCTCTGTCACATCTAGATTTGCTTGTAAAAACGTACTTTCTTTATCTCGTCCCGAAATCCCGATATCAGGTCTCCATGTTCAATCTTTCTCACCTTCCTTTTTCAATTTTTAGTTTGGATTCACAGATAGATATACACGTACATGTCTTCAAATTAGTCGTCGCAATTATCTATTTTTTTAGCTAATTGAAATATAGTGGTAAAAAAAAATGTCTTGGTGCACAACGCGCGTTTTGTGGTAGAGTACTGCTGACCAGTCACGATATGTACTTTAGAGCACCTGCAATTCAAGAATTCAACTCTTTCAATTTAAAAATTGTGAATTTATTTTTGTTTCAAAATTGATCATCGAATAAGTTTTATCTTATTTGGTTAGGTAAAACACTGACAAGGCATAGAAAATTATACTTTTATTGACTCGGCATAACAATTCATGATGTGTAAAAGATTATCTTTTTAAAAAAAATCATAAAATTTATAGCAAACCCTAATTATAGTCCCCTTTCATATGCTTGTTCTTCGTGTCTTCCTCAATCAAATTCAATCCCACTCATCTAAACCAAACCTGTTTCTTAGATCCACTTCTTCCTACATAAGCATATGCGTTCAAACATCAGCACACATACGAGTTATGTATATTCTCAACCACCTTCGGATCATGGGGCTTCTTCTGGAATAGCTAATTCAAGACCTCATGACACTCCACATACTAACGAGCTTGGAAGCGGAGGTAGGCTTCCTTTGTGATAGTAGCAGTTGCAAAGAAGGCATCATTATCATCGACGCCATCTCGATTCGCTACTAGCAATTGAGAGGATGAATGTAACACCCTAACCTACAGAACACTATATTATAGACCATCGACCAAAATACTACTCACATCACATCCTAAACCATCAAGTAAAAATCTAATTATCCCAATTAAGGCTACTCCACATTAAGACAGCATAGAAATTGAGAAATTAAATATCATTCATTAGTTTGACTCAAGATAAAGCAATTACCAACAATTAAATCCATAATCACATCTCCACTATCATCCCTAGAATAAAACATGCAATAACCACTCTAGTCTTCGTACCGCGAGCCCTCGCTTATCAAATGAAAATCCGAAACTTAGTATCTACCATAATATAAAATAAATTTATTGCTGAGTCATTATTACTAGCTAATAAAACGTAGCTTCTGTCACATTAGTATCATCTTCGCAGATCCACACACTCACCATCAACCGCTAGATCAGCATAATCATCAGAGAAATCAATACCTGCATCACGGAACATAGTGATTCGATGCCCAACAAGCAATATCTATGCATGAATGCACATGAACATATCTTTAGAAAGCAACTAATCATTTAAATCATTTTTTCAGTGCTCGGGTCCTAACCTAGATACACTGCTCCAAAGCAGCCGGTTGAAATTTTTCTTTAATTGAGTGTTCTATCAAAGAACACTTTCTCGTCAATAAAATATTTTTCTTTTCAGTTAACATAACTTCAACATATACCCCCTCTGAAGTAGTAGTACCCGGTCCGTAAAACATTTTATCCTAATGTTCATGTCGTGTATGTCATGATATGTCATGCTTCATGTAGAACAAACGTTACATTCATAAGCATTATTTTTCACCTCACATTCCATCCAGAAATAACATCAACAAACAAACATCTCAGTATTTCATAATACAGTTGCATCATCATATGACACATCATAATTTCAAGACAGTCAAATAATGCAATCAAACAACACATTTTACATAGTTATATCATAAACAACACATTTATCATAGTGTTCCGTAATACAGTTGAATATTATTTACAGTGGTGTACTCCCATGAGTGTCGATAATTCAGTTACATAGATTGATTCCTGAAACCCATACAACATCCAAAATCCTTTGTTAATCCTATTATCTTAAATCCATTTATTAATACCATTATCTTTTAACCAAATTATTTTTATTAATACTATTAACTTAATACCATTAACCTAATACAAATAACTTAACTTAATTAATTAATTTAATATCAAATCATGTCACGCCAGTAAGGGTGAGGTGATAGTCACCGTGGCCATATTCAGGAAGACTTTGGCACGGGGAGTCTAAGGGTGGTGGAAGCTACCTGATTTGTGGCCGGAAACACTGAAAATCGTCGATTTCAAGCCGCGGTGCCGCCCCCTTCTCCTCCTCCATTAACGGCGTAGATCAACTCTTTTGGATTTGAAACCGATATAAATCTACTCCCCTCGCCTTCTTGGCTCTTCTCGTGTCACCAACCGTCGCCGTTTCTGGAAGATCATTTTTCGTCTCCGCCTTCGTCTTCCTCTAGCCGATTTTGTTTAGGTTTAGATTTTTCTCGATTTTTGTGCCACCATTTTATATTAAATTAATTTCCTTTTGTGTTTTGACTCTTCTGCCCCTTCACTTATTTGCTTATTCCTTATTTGACCTCATGTTATTTACGAAACTGACATCCCCATCTAACCTTCACCAATATTATCTAATTTCTAAAATATTTATTACATCTAATTTCCTAAATCGTTAATGAATTTATCTAAATTCTGATTTTGGTGATTCTCGCATCCATAATCTTTAGCTCAATTTAAACACCTCGCCTAAATTACCTCTCGTATCATTTTGCCTAACTAATTACAAACTCAGGGTATTACAATAAATATCGTGAATCCATGATCATATCAAAGAATACCACCATTCTCAACACCTACTTGTATATCCAAATGCATATACAAAAAAACTCTAGCTATATTTTCATTGAAATCTCGATAAAAATGAACCGTGCAACTTAAACTTCATTCGAAATTGAAGGTCAAGCCATAGGGTTTTGGTGAGAGCATGAGTATAGATAGGTTTATGCTGACTTAAAGAGTGAGAGATAGCTATACCATTTTGGGGACAGAGATACGAATGGGGAGACAGAGAGTTTGCTGTTAGGTTTGTGTTTTTCTTTTAAAAATAAAAATAAAGATAAAGCATGTCTATTTTAATGCCACATCATTTATTTTTGTAATATTTAACTTTTAATGCCATGTCAGCGATTTACCTATCCGAATATTAGGAAACTAGATCGGTGATCAGTTTTGGAACAAAATAAAACCACCATTCTTGAATTGAAGGGGTTGAAACCTTGATGACTGAATTTGAACATATTACCTCTTTCACTGACGAAAAATACTATTAACCCTAATAGAAGCTCCAGAGTGAAACTGGACTGTCGGTATATAAAAGAGGTCCCTGCATTAGATATTGTGATAACATCATATTTCACATAGTTTTATAGGTCACTTTACACTTACTTTTGTATCCTTTATTGAACTAATCATGATATTACAAAGATCCTTTGGATTTTTTATTTGTAGGGTGATTAAAGTGAAACGTGTTGAGAAGAACTCCAATTAGATAGGAAAAGAATGAAATGTAAATATGGCTTTTGAAAAAACAAGATTGGTGGTCAGTTTTGCTGTTGATTTTTGAAGGAAATAAGTGGCAATTCAAGTGAAGTCAAAGAATGAATAAAAGGAAAGAAAACCGGCTATTGATATAAAAGGGGATCTTCGTGACACAAGTGTTAGTGAATAATATCTGGCTCGATTCGACGTACTAAATAATATGAAAACAAAATAGAGGATAATGATAATCGCACAAGACACAAGTTTAACGAGGTTCAACAAATTGTATCTTTCTTGGGAGAAAACGATGAAAGTTTCACTAAAATGAATGAAGAGTACAAAGAATTCGAATAAAAAAAACTCTATATGCCAAGAATGACCTAAAATCTCACTTGGAACAACAAACAATTCTCTCACACTACTTCCAGCCAAGTCTCAAAGATGTCCAAAGGGTTGCTGCAGAGCAAAGAATATATTGAACTTCTTTAGGGTTGCAACATCTAGTCTATTTATAGTATATAAGATATTCTAAAACCTTTAAATAAAAAGATTTCCTAATTTGATTTGACTCAGGCAGTTTAAAGTTTCATTCGTTTTTCACTAATCTCAAAGAAATCTGAACCAACAAAATTCCACCTATTTCAAAAGAGCATGAGACGAAAAATGAACACAAAAACGAGAGAGTTGAAACCAAATACCAAGTACCAACGCAACCCCTTCAACTACGTGAACATTTTTCAATAGTTGTCTTCTCGACCAAACCTCTCATTCATTAGGTACGAAAAATTGATTACATTCAAGACGTCTTTGAACTTTCTAATTGGTACAAGAACCTCACCTATAGTGATAAGTCTATCGACTAGTCTCTCTTGCCTTATCAAGAGACTCCAAACCTATGCTTCCAATCAAAGAACCGCCAAGCTATATTATTTGGGAATTCTCTGTCATAGACCAAAGTTGAGTCCATGAAGGCACTCCAACAATTTCTCTCATTGAAAGCTACACTTGCTTTTGAGAACTAGAACGTCTGCTCCAAATCTTCACAAACTTACGAAACCCCGTGGCGCCATCTCACCACCTAAAACACCTTTGTACTAATCGCACCACCTTTAAGAATATAAAGACCACTAACACCATCCTAGTCATCACATGCTCTGAATCTTTGATGACCTCTAAAACTCCACTTTGGGCGGAGAACCAAGACAACTAAAAAATGTATTCAGCCAACTTAGCTCATGACTAGTTGTGAGTTATAATTCTCTATGCTCACAACCACATGAACCATATATATTTAACAATGTATTCAGCTTCTTTTCAATGTGTAACTTGAAGCGCTCTTCATATTGGATTTGAAATGAACGATATCAAGAACAACTCTCTCCAACCAGCCCAGCCCAGTCCACAACCGCTGAGGGGCTTCAACTGGCAGAGTATTTATAATTTTATGTGCAGATACGATGAAAAGCAACGCTAATTCATATGTTGTTGTTTTTCTCATTGCTTCCTCCAATGCCCCATTATTTACATGATTTCTTTCTTCTTCTTCTTCTTGTTTTTTTTTATTTAAAAAATGAATAAATCATTTACCGCAGAAACTTTGTCTGTTTCCGATGTTTAGCTTCATTTCAGGCTTTTAAGTTCAAAAGAAAGAATGGGAAAATTTTGACTAAAGAGCTAGCCGTTTGAATTCACAGTAAATCTTCTTCTTTCTCTTCTTTTTCACACAAAAAAAAAATCAATAATGTTTTTTTTTGTGTGAATATAAAAATAGTAATTAATTTAAATTAAATTAAATATTATTGAGCAGGAGCAATGTCAACATAGCTGGCTGGTGGGGGATCGGGATAGCCGATAGCAACTCCATAAATAAAGCTTTCAGTCTCTCTCTTTCTTTCTTTATTGGTTACTCTTCTTGATTAACTATCTATGACAAATATATTAGTAAAATATATATATGTTCTGTAGCTGACTTTGCAATGCTTGTGCTGCTGTATGTATTATAGGCTAACTCTCTCTCTCACTTGTTGCTGTTGTTGTTATACTGACACACATACACAGATGTATATATCTATATGTATGTATGTATGTTACAGCCAAGATGTCCTGTACAGGACACAAAAAAATCCTTTTCAACTCGCATATAGCAAACTAGCAGAGGCAGTGGCTGCGGTTCCATCCTTCAAAAGAAAAATACTGCTTTACATACAGTCCCACTCAAAATTAATTCGAAATTTTATTATTTTATACGAATATCTCTCTCTCTCTCTCTCTCTGAGTTATGATTTCTTACTCGATTCTTCATATTCTTTTATACCCTTCGATTCCAAAACTTCAGATTGTTTAAGGTTTTTACCCCCTCCAAACATCAAAGGAAACTGTAGATTCTTTTCTTTATTTTTTATTGATTTTTGTTGTGTTTTGTGTTTTTTAATGGGATTATAGAGATGGATGAGAAGCGGTGGCATAAGAAATGCGTGGTTTGGTAGAGGAGGGAGAGGCATAGTTGTTGTCGGCGCAAGATCACTTTCTGTCGGCATTTTCTTTATCCAACGATCATACTCGGGTTTCTTTATTCAAAAGTACGACCCGGCGATTGATTGAACGATTCGATTCATTAATTCATTAGTTGTTGCCTTGCAGTGACAGCCTATCATCAACTGTCAGAAAGAGGGGCTCTGCAACATTGTTTTGCGTTTCTGTTGATTTGGACCCGCGTCCCTGAGTGTCCTTTTTTCGCAATTGCAAGTCCCAGAGTCACATTTTTACTTTTACTTTTCCTGGATTTGACTCTATCTGGGTGCCTCTTTATTTGTTTGGCTGAGGATTCTTTTTCAATGTGGGTGAGAGTGGTATTGGTAAACTGACTACATTTCTTCGTTGCAAATGAACCTGAAGTTTCTGGAGATCTGGCTTCATTACTTCTCTGGGAATACAGGTTTGCTATTTCCTTTACTTCAAAGAAAGACGTTTTTCAATTCCAAGCAGTTCGATTTCAAATACCATGGATTGTTCATACAATCTGCTTATGGTCATTTTATCTATGTACTATTGCTTAAATTTAAATTTGGACTGCCACTGATGTTTTCTGTGAATAAATTTGATTTCAAGCATTTTTTTACACTAGGGGAGTGTTTGTGTTTATTTCCATAATGTTGATTCTTAGATTTTTGCATCTTTTATCATCTTGTGATTGTACTTGCTTTCTGGTGGTATTTCCTGTAGTTCAACCTAATGCTTATTGTATGATATATTTTAATTACAAATGATATGAATAATAATCTAATCCCTCATCAATATCTCTGCTGGCTTGCGTTTTTTATGTTTCCCATCGTTATAATTATGTTCCATTCTTTTGTCTTCTGGATTGGAATTCATGTTCTTGTGGTATTGTTTGTATTCCAGGTTCAATGCATGATCACCTATATCCCAGCAATACTTTGCGACATAGCTGAAGTTGTTCCCATACCAAATGTCAGGGACTCTTGCAGCAATTTTAGGAGGAGCTGCAGGAGCCGTGGCATTGGTGGGGATAGTTATCTTCTTCATTTGGTACTGCCTTTCACATAAAAGGAGTATTTCAAGAACTTCTGAAACTGGGTCTTCCGATCCTTCTGTTCAAGGTAACTTTCCTTCCTGATATTTATTTTAAGAAGATTTGATAAGCAATGAACTCAATCTGAAAGATTTTCTGCTCATGGTTTTCTCTGGATTGCCTGAAGTTGGAAGGCATGCTGAGGTTGAGTTGTCATTACGAGAAGCAAGGCGTTTTGAGATGGAAGAATTATCTCTGGCAACAAAAGGTTTCATTGATAAGAATTTGATTGGGATAGGAAAATTTGGGGAGGTATATAAGGGTTTACTTCATGATGGTATGCTTGTAGCCATTAAAAAGCGACCTGGAGCACCCAGTCAGGAATTTGTGAATGAGGTAATCATCACTTACTTTCCCATCCTAGAACTAGATGTGATTCTTGAGGATGCTTCATAATTTGTGTATGCGACTATGAGTTAAAGCAGTCATAAGAGCTGATTGAAGTCTTAGTTAAATTCGTCCAATTAGTTTGCTTAAAGCGTATGTGCGCCCACACACGTATTCTGATATTTGGATTAACATTCCATATGCTATGTATAGCATTGCTTGCTGCTGCCCTTCTCCGACGGCCTTTTCCTCTAGTCCTTAAACCCTTTACTTGTTTTTCTAATATATTTAGAAATTGGGAATGAAATAATACATGAGAGTGCAGACTTGATGTAACAATACCTTAACTAATATATATGATATTAGGTTTGTTACCCCATTTTCTGTCAGCCAAAATTGGTGGCTGCATCAGAATTAAGCACGCAAATTTAGTTGATTCTTTTCCTATTCAGTTTATCTACTGCAGAATGCTTTTTTTTGGGTAAGTGTCTACTGTGGAATGCTGCTTCCTTCTTGGCTTGATCTAATGGGGTTGATTTTTTCTATTAGGCACACTACCTTGCACCCATTCAGCATCGGAATCTTGTATCTTTCTTGGGTTACTGCCAGGAAAATAATCTGCAGTTTCTTGTATATGAGTATATACCTAATGGGAGTGTTTCCAGTCACGTGTATGGTAACTCTCTATCCAGTCAACATTTTATTTGCTTTCTATCAAAAACAAAAAGGAATTGATCGTTCCTTAGGAGCGGCCTGTTTTCAAATATAAATACCAGCAGTGAATCAATACAAGTGGGGAACATTATGTTCTAGATGTAGTTTTCTTCGATTGGTTTATACTTGATTAATATATGCCCATCTACCTTGTGCAACTAATTTTAAAGATTTTTTATATATATATATATATATTTCCTTTGCAGGAGCTGGTCAGGTTTTGCGTGAGAAGCTGGAATTCAAGAATAGACTTTCAATAGCTCTGGGAGCAGCTAAAGGTGATCCTCTGCAACATCAGTGAGCATTTATATCTTTCCTGGTATCAGTTTTTCTTTTCTTTAGATAAAACTTCCGATGTTCATATTGGTCTCACAAGATATTATTGTAAGTGAAAACTATGAATGATTTGAGCTTCACACGCATTGTGCATAAGCCATGAGGTCTTGAAAAGCACTGCTTTCTCATTTGTCTTGCTCATGTACAGGTTTGGCTCACCTTCACTCTCTTAGTCCCCGAATAGTCCATAAGGATTTCAAAACTGCCAACGTTCTTGTAGATGAAAATTTTACAGCTAAGGTTGCCGATGCGGGACTTGGTAATTTCCTGGGAAGAGTTGATGTTGCGGGTCCATCTTCACAAGTGACAGCAGACGAGATATTCCTTGCGCCGGAGTATTACTCCGACTACTGATATTTATATATCAATCTACTGATGCATTTTTCCATCACTTCATCTAAAGACCGTTTATTTGTGTAGGGTGAGAGAGTTCAGAAGATTTTCCGAAAAAAGCGATGTATATAGTTTTGGAGTATTTCTTCTAGAGTTGTTGAGTGGTCGGGAAGCAACTGAACCTCCATCTTCAGACCCCAGCCAAAACCTGGTTGAATGGGTATGATTCGAGTTTCATTGGGCATTATCAGATTTAGTTGCTTCTGATTAAGTAATACAACTTGTGAAGAGCTGTAAATGGATGTTTCAGGTTCAAAGCAATGAGAATTATACAAAATTTTCAAGCATAATTGATACGAGAGTGGGGAGTTTCACAACAGAAGGTATGGAGGACTTCATACAGCTGATACTAGGATGTGTTGAGATGTCAAGCGAGAGACGGCACTCCATGAACTTTGTGGTTATGGAACTTGATCGAATGCTAGAGAAAGAAATGAAGTTGACTACAGTAATGGGGGAAGGTACTCCAACCGTGACCCTTGGAAGCCAGCTATTTAAAGCAAAATAGAAGAGCATGTGCTTGCCTTTGTGTGATTCCTGTGAATTTGTTACAATTTCCTTCTTACAATTGTTTTTGGTGAGTGCTATTGGCACCCCACTTTTTTCTAGTGACACCCCATTTCCAGAAAAACCCCAGTAAAAATTATAAAAATTCCTGTACCACCCCATGTCATTAATATTTCATAAATATCCTATTACACCCCAAAAGAAATATACATAATTTTTGTTACAAAAACATAGTTATGTTGCATTAAAACAGAGCAAAAGAAACAAAATTACACCAAGAAAGCTCACTTACGGGTATGAACCAGATTTTGGCAGAGAGAGAAGAAAGAGTGCCAAGAAACTAACTCCCTGGCTGAAGAAGAAGACCATCAATCTTAATCTTGATCTTTTGAAGAACAAGAACAAGAAGTTCATTGCTTCTGAGTTTTCTCCAACTCCAGTCAAGAGTTCTTGTTTGCCCTTTCCCACTAAGGTATATTTCTTCATCTGGGTTTTCAATCAATTTACATATGTTGATGCTTCAACTGTTAGAATTTTGTGGAACCCATTTGAGAAATCCTTAGAGGGTAGAAAGAAAAAGGCACAAAATTTCGGACTTGATATCTGGGTCTGTATTTTGTAATTAGAAAATCTATGCTCTGTTGTTCAATTTGGATGAAATTACAGCATGGGGGTGGTGATACTGAAAACCTGCACTTCGGCTGAAGCAATGGAAACCCTAAGCCATGAAGAGAATCTTTGTTTAGAAGAGAGAGTAGAAACAGAGAAGAGAAAGAGCAAAAACAGAGAGTGAGAGGGAAATAATGTCTCTCACACAGTGTTGGCGGGTGGGGTTATACAAGACTAGGGTTTTTTGGTATGTTTAGGGGTGTTACTAGGAAAAAGTGGGGTGCCAATAGCACTCACCTTGTTTTTTCCCCATCAAAAAGATGAAAGAAGACAATCGGCTGCTTGACAAGTGTATAAAAAACGGCTGTGATATTATTTGTTCCTTGATTTTTATTTTTTTCTTACTTCTTCTTTATCATCACAAATGAAAGAGAAATGTTGTTTGTAAACATTCTTCTTTGTTGTTAATATCAAAGAGAAAGTTGGGGATTTTGATTTGTGTGATCATAGGTTTAACCGTATTTACTATTTATAGCAGCTGTGAACCCTTTCAGCTTATATTGGGACTGGGAAGTCCATGTCAACTTCTCGAGGCTTAATATAAAGGCCGAAGTGGCCCTCTCTTCAATGTTTTTCGTCTTCTCTTCTGTAAATAACTAAATATCAGCATATCTGATCGGGGCTGACTCGATAAAGCTGGTTGCGAGCCGGGTCAAGCGAAAAGCACGAATCCGGGTCGCATTTTGACTGGTGATCCCCCCTTGCTTCTAGGTTTTAATATCCAGACACAGACACCTCTTCGCCGGGGTGCTAGTTCTCAGTGGAAGCGTAGAACGAGAAAATGCTGCAGTGCCTCTCTTTCAAGTCGTCATCGGCGAAATCATCATTACCGACCTCGCCGCCGATGAACAATATCAATTCTCACCCACCGCTCTCACCGGGTAAGTGAAGGAAAAAAAATAGTGATCTTTACGTGTTTGTGTAAATGCTTGATTGAGTTTGTTTATTTTTGTGGTGCAGCAGGGAGTGGGAATTCGACCGAGGGCACGCCGCGGTCCAGCGCACAGCGTTCTCCGGTCATCAACCTGACACGCGAGTACACCCTTGCTGTCCAGACCAATTCCTACAATGAGATGTGGACGAGAATCCACGTTGTGGACCATGACCAAGTACAGGAACAGGTAGAGGTGGATAATGGTGAGCTGCTGTTGAGCCAGGTGCTGCAACCCGACAGAGACTATGTGGAGGAAGCTCTCCGCCACTCCAGGCCGAGCACTCTCACCCGCCTAGTCTCGACCTACTTTGAACACAGTGAGAACACCACCAATCTCTGTCTCCTCCTCCACCAGAGCGTTTATCGGGCTCGGACGCTTTATGCTCCTATCCATGACCTACTGGAGGTGCTTCCCCACAATAGCCACTCTTATACGCTCTCAGAGCCCCAATGTGGTTGGGCCTTTGATGTTTTTGTCCAGTTTGACAGCCTTGAAAACCCTTTCCCTTGCCCTGACTCCCACAACTTGCACGAAATGAGGCGTCGTTTCTCCCAGCTGAAGCTGCAACTGGACCGCCGCCTCAGCAAGTCTCGCTCCAAAGTTCGCCTTATCCGCCGCACTACATCTGGCCCGGCCTTGTGCTTGATTGGAACTGTGGTGGCTGCTGCTATTGCCGGCATGGTCATCACCACTCACGCTCTTGTTGCCATTGTCGCTGGTCCTTGTTTTACAGTGCACCTTCCTCGAGAGTTGACTAGGAAGGAGACAGCGCACATTGCGCAGCTTGATGCTGCTGCCATGTGCAGTTACATATTGAATAATGATCTGGGCACCATTGATCGCCTGGTTGCGAGATTATATACTCACATTGAAGGTGATAAGTTTCTGATACGCTTAGGTTTGGAGAAGGGAAGGGAGAGGCATCCCATTGAGGAAGTGCTTAAGCAGCTCCACAAGAACCATCTCAATATTAGCCAACAACTGAAGGAGCTTGAAGAACATATATGTATCTGCTTTAACACTGTGAATAAGACCAGATCCCGGCTTCTTGAAGAGGTTCGTAAACCTCTTCATCAAACTTGTGATGCCTGATTTCAATGGCTGGCTTGATAGTTGTGATATTTACTCATGATACTCCTAATTTTTATAACCGACTATTTGTAGAATCTTGTCAAACTCTGACAGAGGGATAAAACTCCCCTTATTTTTATGAAATTTTGCGCACCCTCACTCTTCATTGCGCATATATATATATATATATATATATATATATATATATATATATACACACATACACATACACACACACACACTTATATATATACTTTAAAAAATGGCAGCACAGTGTATCAGTGTCCTTTGGTATGAGGTTCCTTTTGGAATGAGATTTATCAACAATATCAGTCAGGTCTTCAAAAGAAATTTTATGTTCCAACTTTTTAACAAATTTTGGTAATACTCACAACAAATGCCCAGATGGTGATTTTTTTTCCTGTCTCGATGGTGTTTTTTTCCTTTCTGATAAAAGCATAGTCAGGCTGAAAAGACCACCTCTTTTCTGTAAGCATGATCTGCACAAAAACTCACCTGTCACATCCAATTTCAACCCAACATAATAGACGTATTTCCAGCAATCAAAGAAATGTCAAATCTTATATGTACGTATGGCTCTCTGAATACATAAACGAGTCAAATCCTAGTATTTCTTTTTTTTCCTTTGGAAAATTATATAGTGTCAAAAAACAGAAACACAGTTATCTCAAATTCATGTCATGTAGGCCGGGCACGTTGAATAATTTATAAAATATGCCTAATAATATTAATTTATTTTTATTACTTTAAAACTTTTTTTATCTCTCAAATATATGTCAAATTTTGAAAAAAATTACATATTCAAATTCAGCACGTAAAACTCTTTCTAACAAGACTCATCGTCAATAGTTTTTATTGTGTTTTTTCAATTATATTGTTTTTTAAAATAATATAATTCATATATATGATATGTATATTGTATATTCGAGTTGAATTTTTATTACACCACAATAGTAGAATATATATTCATTATTTTCTACATTTTTAATGAAATTAGTTAGGGTACCAGAGCTCGTTAATGTTTAGTATTTATTTGGTTTTATGGTTTTATTCTAAGTAATTATTAGTCCATTAAGATTTAGTGAATTCATTCTACTTAGGATTTAACACTTTAGGTTACAACATGAAAATTCAATACACGAGCTCATTAAGGTTTAACGAATTCATTTCCGTTAGGATTTAACACTTATTGTTTAGATTATAATATGAAAATTCGATACACGAGCCCATTAAGATTTTGGCGAATCCGTTCCCCTTAATGTTTAACACTTATTATTTAGGTTGCAACATGAAAATCCCATAGATGGATCCCGTTAGGGTTTAGCGAATCTGTTCCCCTAGGATTTAACATTTATTGTTTAGATATGAGCTCCTAAAATATAAGTTATTTATCATTATCCATTAATATATCACTAAAAAAACAATCTATTTAAAAATGACTGAATAAAATCTATTGATGATGGATCTTGTTAAAAATATTTTTATTTGCTGATTCTGGATGTGTAATTTTTTTCAAAATCTATTATATATTTTGAGAGCTAAAGTGTTTTAAAATTTCGTTTAAGAAAAAAAATCATGTAATTGAGTTTTTTTGCTACATTATATCTCTACTTAACATTGCCATGTAGATTTGAGATATTTTAGGCTAGTATTTGCTGGACTATTTAGCATAACTCTTTTCCTTTTCCAAAAAAGAAGAAGAAAGTAGTCCAATATTTTCCTAATCTTTATTTCGAAAATGAATATCTATTGAATCGCGTATTTTGGTAAAAAAATAATAGTTATGGGCCCAAGAATAATCATTCATATGCTGAAGCCCAACTGTAATAGGCCTTATATGTTGATCCAAGTTGATAAGGTCCATCACTAGATTTACTCGATTTTTCTTCCTCTTTCTTCAACCCTGCCTCAAACCCTCAACAGGTACGAGTCCACTCTATACTCTAAAACCTTGACTCAGAAAAATTCACACTTTTTTAAAACCGTTGCACATCTCCAACCCATCTTCCACGATCAATTTTGATTTTTGGTTGGCTAAAGTTTTAATTTTTTCCTTCGGATTAGATGAAATTCGGGAA
Organism: Euonymus europaeus; assembly: GCA_963580455.1. NCBI lineage: Eukaryota > Viridiplantae > Streptophyta > Magnoliopsida > Celastrales > Celastraceae > Euonymus > Euonymus europaeus. The sequence goes on from OY756962.1 coordinate 2,912,501, forward strand.
GCAGAAACGTCACCGGAGGGCCGTGAGATTCTACACTACTTGCTTTGGATTTAGAGAACCATTTAAGATGCTCTGCGACGGTACTTTCATTTACAACCTCGTTAAACATCGTGTTGCGCCTGCTGACGAGGCCATCTCCAATGCCCTTGGGGGCCCTGTGAAACTGTTCACCACTAGGTCTCCTCTCCGTTTTTTCTTTTAAATTTTCTTTATTTTTTGGTGTTTTTTAACATCAAAACTAATTTATTTGCTCGGTTATGCAGATGTATCATTGCAGAGGTGGAAAGACTGGGTGACTCTCACTCTGGTACTCTAGCCGCGGCTCAAATGCTTGCAATTGCAAGGTCAGATCCGTGGGCACTGCATTTATAGCGTATTCGACCATGAATCCATTATTGGATTTTTTTACTGATAGGTTAATGTACTGTCAATTGATAAAACTTGTTCTTGATGCTTATCCTTCAGTTAGCAATGAAGTAGTTCAAAGAAATTAATTCATCTGTCATTTTTATTGTAATGTCAGTAGTAAATATTAGCTTTCTGAGTAATGTAAGTTTACATCTTTTGTTAGATGTGATCATGAGAAGAATACAAGCGGTTCAAATTGCGTCAGTCAGATTATTGGAGAGAATAATCCTGAGCACTTCTTTCTTGCTACCAATGACCCTGTTCTCAGAGAGGAGTTTCGAAAGGTTAGTGCCCTCATTGTTGGATTCCAAATGCTTCTTTCCGTGTGGTGTCCTTTGTTGTTAGTCTTCCCCCCACATTAATACTGATTTAAACCCATGTTCGTCCTCGTCTATATGCTGATATGTTTTTATTTTTCCTCTATATTTGAGAATAGCTTGCTTAAAGTGAGGTATGGATATAGTTTATGGGTCTGCCTGTTTACATGTGCTTCATTATGTAATTTATACTGTTCCTTTTAGGGCAAATCTGAAAGTTATTTATCTGATGCTGTCCTTTATCATAGGAAACTTTTCATGTTCATTGTGGTTGGAATGCACTTACACTACGGAAGTTGTTTTCAATATGAATTCATGTTGAGAAGCTTATTCCCTGCTAGCGCTTCACCTTTTAACTTGTATCTATCTATCTGTCTATCTATCTAATTAGAATTTATTGGTCCCTTGTGTTGATACAAAAGTATGCACCGGTTACTCTGTGGGCATTTGCTCATTATTTATTTGTGTTCCTGTAGGTACCAGGTGTCCCTCGTATGTTTTGTTTGAGAAACAGCCTCTTCCTTGAGAAGCTATCTGAATTTGAGCGCGAGTTTGTCAAGAATTCTGAAGAAGAACGCTTACATATGGCTGAGTCCGAATTTAATGTGTTAAAGAGAAGGGTTGTGAACACATCAGTTACTAAGGAAATAAAGGATTCGTCTGACGAAGATGAAGGTTTAATGGATGAGAAATCCAAAATGGACAATATTAAAGTCAGACATGCTGAAGTAAAGAGAATGAGTGTTAAGGAAAAAATTCAGTTCAAGAGGAAGAAAGCTAAGGTACGATGACCTTTGTTTTTTTTTATATTGTTTTAATAGGTTGCTCGTTTTATATAGCTTTTCTATTTATTGTTCTTGCTGTTCAGAATGATTCATAATATTTATGCCTTTAATCCGCTACTGGCAGCATGCTGTTATTTTTAATTTTTATTATGAGCTACTTCTTTGAAGATGGTTAAATAAGTGCTGAAGGAGCTAACTTGATTGAACTTTCCAGGGTCCCAATCCATTATCTTGTAAGAAGAAAAAGAGTCATGGAACCCCAAATCCTGTATCAGAAAAGGTGATCATTGCTAGTAGTATATTTTAGTGCTTCAACACACTTTTTTTGTCTAGATTTTATGTCCTCCACATATAATTTTCCGTCACAAGTATGATGTTACTCATGTGCACATACACAAACAAAATTTATCACATCTTTTAATCATATTACTTTACAGGGTGAGCCATTGCCCATATGTTATCTACTGCTGAAGTATAGTTAGTTTGCAGCATTAGTCTCCGTTCTCTGCAATCCACCACTAAATTCCACTGCATTTACCTTATACCTGTGGATATAGTTGATTTCTGGTGGAATGAATGCCAACTACAGATTCAGACATCGAGGATACATTTCCATTGTTTGCATTGTCATGTGATCAATTAGCATCTGTTGGATGTTTTAATTCATTGAGGGAGTAAATATGTTAGGCGCTCATTACATGGGTGGGTTTGTGTGGGATTGGAGATATTTATGTCAATGAATTAATTAGATTTTTGTGTTGCAGAAAAGTAAAGGTGGTGAAAATACTGCAAGTAGAAGTAAAAAACGGAAGAGGTCAAGCAAAGGCAACAAGCTTGTGGAATCAAATGGTTGATTAGCATCCAGTGGTGGTTGGAGTTTGAAAGTTTTGTTTGCTTTGGTTTGTTATGGAGTGAACGTAAGGAACTTGGTGGGGAAAGAAATGATGTGGTCGTTTATTGAAGTTGGCCGTACACAGGGCAGGGGGACCTTGACACAGAAAGCAATCATATGTTACAGTTAGTTATCGTCACTCTGTTTTTCATGCTATCGTTGCTTGATGAGTTGTTCATCCTTGGGTGAACAAAGCTTACTCAACTCATCTAAGTTTGGCGAGGCAAATGAGTGCATTGCATTTATGTTTTATTCAAATTATTTATATTAGTTAATTTTAAATACTTTTTCCTGTACATGTTTGCTCGCAGAACTTAGGCTGCAATTAGGTTGGTTACAAGTCGCGGCAATGAAAATAGCAGCATCTTCTAGCCTCTAATTATATACTTCAGCACATACAAAATAGCACTTCCACGGTTCCACCAAACTTAAATTTCTCTCCATTGTGGTCATATGCTATGGTGGTGTTAATCGTATCGGAGTCCATTCGCTTTCGCGAGACTGGCTGGCTGGCCGTTGGCCTGTCTGTTCAGTCGGGGAGTGTTCTTTGGCTAAAATATATGGTTATCGTAATATTCCTGTAAGGAATCTAATACCGCTAGGCGAGGAGAGTTTTCGTGCCAAATCTTGTCTCAGATCCTGTCCTTCCAGTTCAGTGCCGCCTTGTTTAGCCTTGAAGACAACCTCCTCTGTGGTAGTTCCGATCATGTCATTAGCATGCTTCAAATCCACACTTTCATATTTCCCACTTGTCACCTATGTTTTACCAATTCCTTAGTCAAAAAGAGGCTCCAGACTCGAAACAAAAGAGAAGAAGAGGAGGAAGTCTCACTTGAGTAACAAGTCCCCGCTTCTCCAACTTCTGAACGGCATCATCCACATCAAAGAGTGAGAGGTTATATGAATATAACCTCTCACTCTTGAGTTTTGATGACCAGTAGATGAATAACTCATGCGGGACTCCCGACTTACTTCTTGTTGAATCACCTCATCACACAGATGAAGCAAGGTTCCCCTTCCGCTATCCAGTTGTTTGTTGTACAAAGATTGATTAAGCTTTGATATGCAACCAAGTTACTCTGAAACCTATAGAAAAATAATCATTAAACCTGCACAAATTGTGTGACATTCTGAGTAAATAGGGGTAGTTCTTCTGAGGTCACGTGAAGTGTGTTTTGACACATAGCCAACCAATGTGGACAGAATAGTCATAATGACCCGGATGTTGGCTTTCGGATTGCTAAGCAACCATAATGGTTGCACTTTTAATGACCCAACAATTTTGTTTTTGGGTCTTACATCTATCTCACTCTTTCGATATAATCAAATCAGTATAACACATATCCTAATACAAAACTATTATCCAACCCAACTACTTTGTTGACCCATTAACTTTACACTATTCCAATTGCCCCATTGTCCTACGTTAATGATTCGATGAATTGAAGAGTAGTGAACCAATTACAGTGGCCTATAAAAAATGCAATCCACACATTAACAAAATGGGCAAAAATAAAGGATTATGTGACTTTTATGGAGTAACTGACCAACCCAATCAGAGCAGAAACAATGAACTTCACCTATTCAATTGGAGTTAAACCTGGATTTTTCTTCTCCAGCTGTACAAGAATTTTTCAAAGATTAATCTGAAATAGAAAATACTATAGCACATGGGAAGGCAAAAAAAAAAAAAAGTTAAATGAAAAGTCTAAAAATTCACAAGAACTATCTCTATATCACCATTGGAATGTTCTTGAAATGCTTCACATATATATTCCGCTCCATTTCTTTCCTGCAATTTTTACGTTCTTTTTATAAAACATAAAAGCGCAAATTAAAATGCCGCCGTTGGAAATTTACATATGAGGCAAAGGTTGCATTTCTAAAAACTTTTTTTTTGCTTCTTCTTTTCCCAATTCTGGACAACAAAAATGAAACGATAAACAAACTTTCAAAGAGTACCAAGGTTGTACCTATAAACAACAATAATTCTTTCAAAAGTGGGTTCTTGGATTGTAATCTTCCTCAGCAGATTAGGGATGCTGAAGGAATATAAGGAGAGACATCAGAAACACCAATAAAATAAACACAAGAATGTCCAGAGTACGAATCAAGTTATTTAAATATACATTAATCTCTTGATCTTTTCTATTAAACCCTGCGTTACGATTAGACCAAGTAATCCAAATGAACCTTTCCATTTTGAAAAGTTAGCTTTTTTCCCCTCAAGTTTCATTGACAGGTCAGTTGCCAACATATACAATGCCAAGTATTAGATTACATAACGCATCCCTCCCTATTATAAATTAAAAGAAAGCTTCTTGTTGTCAGGTAAAGTCCATCATCAAAAGCTTTTGCACAAAAAAGAACAAGACATGATATGAAGTTTCCATTTAAGACCTTAGTTTCATCTTCTCTATGCGAATTCGCTCCATATACAAGCCATCTTGCTCTGTATCTACAGTGATCTCAACTGGATCTGCCAGATTGCTTGGCGTTGTTGAGTTTTTGAAGAAAAGTCTTTTTAACCTTCAAAGTCCATAAACACCACCAAGAATAAGAATGAGGAGTTTTGAAAGATTTCAGATAATGCGCAATTGACAAACGTGGAAGCCATATCAAGAATTTTAAAGTCTTAATTAAATTTCATATAATGAAAATACTTCAAGGTTTGAACTTGTAGTTAAAATAAGTACTTACCCTGTCACTCTCAGAAAACATCTCCACACGCGTGAAATGATGGTGTTTATTTTTGCTTTGATAAAGTAGGCAGTCATATGATCAATTCCAAAGCCCCGACGGATGACTATGAACTACAAAAATCAAACGAATACACGTTCATTGTCTATAAAGTGCATGTATAAGATGCTTCAACAGATCAAAACCCAGTTCAATTCAATGGAAGATAATAAAAATAAAAGAAGTCCATTACGCCACATATTATTCACCCTGCAACCAATCGTTTAAGCAGAACTTGAAGGGAGCAATCCCTTATCGTACGTTGTCGGCAAAGCATCGAAGGTTTTCATGAGGGTGCTTGGCAAAATATCGTGTCAAAAGCCTTTTATCAAGCTGCAACAAGAAAATGGACCGCTTGTGTTAGGCTTATTAGCAAATTAAGGTGAAGTCGGAAGAGAATGAAAACTTGCATATACCTTTGATTCATCAACTACAATTGGAAGATTTAGACGATATTGTGCAGAAAGGGCAACATCAATCTCTTGATCTGTGGCTATCTTGAAGTTGCTCTTGTCCATCACCTGTAAAAGAAAGAGTGAATGGATGAAAGGAAATTCCTTTCTCAAGCTATTACCGTGTGAATAAATCCTTCTTTTCTTCAAGCAATGATAGCAATATAACATTCTGTTAACACCTGAAGTACATCAGCTTCTGTAGTAGACCCAACACCTGAAGTAGACTGCTGCTCACAAGCCACAGCACCCAGAGCAACAAAACCAGCAAAAGATAAAATATACTAGAATTGATAAGAAACTGGAATTATCAAGTAGAGTGAAGATTCAAGATACAAGACCGATATGTATTTCCAGAGGTACTTCTTATCACACAGAACAAAGAGTTTTTTTTTTTATATATACTACAAACACACTGTTCATGATATTTAACTTAATACAAGTTCTAGAACACACTAGGACACACAGTAAACCAACATTACAGATCATGACACATAAGCATTTGACTAAACTGGTCAAACTAAACTGATAAACATTACTGCTACACTAAACAAACCTCACTTCTTTAACACTCCTCCTTGAGGTTTAGTTTAGACACTCCCAATTTGACCTTCAACTCCTCAAATCTTCGTCTAGGCAGTGCCTTGGTCAAAATATCTGCAAGCTGGTCTGCAGAACTACAATGCACAAGTTCCACATCTCTATTCTTCTCAGCCTCACGAATAACATGGAACTTGATTTGAATATGCTTGATCTTGCCATGCTGAACAGGATTTTTAACTATTGCAATAGCTGATTTGCTATCACAATGAATCACAGTAGGCTTATTTTGCTTGAATCCCATATCCTGTAAAAGCTTTCTTAACCAAACAGCTTGATTAGCTCCTCCTGCTGCTGAAATATACTCAGCTTCTGCAGTGGACTGAGCTACCACATCTTGCTTTTTAGAACTCCATGAAAACACATTGGAACCCAAGCAAAAAATATAACCTGAAGTGCTCTTCATGTCATCCACACTTCCAGCCCAATCACTATCAACATAACCTTGCAAAATACAATCTTTTTTTCTCCAAAAATGCACACCATGATCCACTGTACCTTTAAGGTACCTTAAAATTCTTTTAGCTGCACCAAAATGTATTTGACTAGGAGAGTTCATGAACCTAGAAAGCAGACTTGCTGCATACATTAAATCTGGTCTGGTAGCTGTCAAATAGAGAAGACTTCCTACTAAACTTCTGTAGCTAGAGGGATCCACCTTTCTAGCTCCATCATCTTTGGACAATTTTTCATTGACAATAAGTGGTGATGCAATAGTCTTGCACTGGTTCATTTTGAACTTTTTTAATATATCCTGAGCATACTTCTTTTGGGATAAAAAGATACTCTCCTCACCTTGATAAACTTCCATACCAAGGAAGTATTTCATCTCCCCTAGATCCGACATCTCAAACTCTTTCATCATAACTTTCTTAAATGCCTCCACAGAAGCAATATTTCTTCCAGTCACTAAAAAATCATCAACATAAAGTGAGACCACTAACTGATCCTCACTTTCTTTGACATATAAAGTGGGCTCATTATCACTCCTCCTGAAACCTTGCTGCAGGAGATAAGAATCAATTTTGGTGTACCAAGCCCTAGGGGCTTGTTTGAGCCCATACAAGGCTTTATGTAACCTGTACACCTTGTCTTCACTACCTGGCACAGTAAAACCCTCAGGTTGTTGAACATATATCTCCTCTTCAAGTACTCCATTTAAAAATGCTGACTTCACATCCAAATGGAAAATTTTCCACTGCAATTGAGCTGCTAAGGCTATCAAGAGTCTCACTGTGTCAAGCCTTGCCACTGGAGCAAAGGTATCCCCAAAATCCAAACCAGCTACCTGAGAATATCCCTTCACTACCAGCCTAGCTTTATGTTTAAATACTGATCCATCTGGATTTAATTTAGTTTTAAAGACCCACTTCACTCCAATAACATGCTGATTCTTAGGCCTTTCAGTCAACTCCCAAGTCTGATTTTTATTTATCATGACAAGCTCTTCTTTCATAGCTTGATTCCATTCTTCAAATTGTGAAGCTTCTGCATAACTAGAAGGCTCCACTTGAACTGCACAACATTTGTCATAAATATCTGAGAGTGACTTATGTTTTACAACTTCCCTCTCATCTTCAAGATCATTTTCAGCAACTTCTACTGGGGAACTTGAAATTTCACCATCAGCAGTATTATCAGTTGCGCTTGACTTTTGCTGCATCACTCCAGATTTTTTTACCTCTTTGGCATCCCAGTCCCAATAAGAATCTTCATCTACAATAACATCCCTGCTGACCATGATTTTTCCAGTTTCTACATTATAAATCCTGTACCCCTTGGACTGTGAGGCATAGCCCAAGAAAATCCCAAGGTCAGCCTTTTTGTCAAGTTTACTCCTCCTCTGCGAAGGTATGTGAGAATAACATATTGATCCAAATATCCTCAAGTGTTTAGCTGAAGGTTTCACACCAAACCAAGCTTCAACTGGTGTCATATTCTCTAGAGACATAGTTGGAAGTCTGTTTAGTAGATACACTGATGTATATACTGCCTCTGCCCAAAATAGCTTTGGCAAATTTTTCTCCAACATCAAACACCTAGCCATCTCCATCACACTCCTGTTCTTCCTCTCAGAAACTCCATTCTGCTGAGGTGAATAGGCCACTGTCAACTGATGTTGTATCCCCACATCCTCACAAAATTGATTGAATGCCTCAGAGGTGTATTCTTTTCCATTGTCAGATCTAACAACTTTTAATTTCTTTCCACTTTGAGACTCAACTAGAGTCTTGAACTTCTTAAACACAGAAAAAACTTGTGCTTTACTACTGATGAAGTACACCCATGTCATTCTGGTGTAATCATCTATGAACAGAATAAAATATCTATTTTGGCTTAGAGAAGGGACACTCATAGGACCACATACGTCTGTATGAATGAGTTCCAACTTCTCAGAAGCCCTCCATGCACCTTCAGTTGGAAAAGGCAATCTATGCTGCTTTCCAAGCTGACAAGAACCACAAACATCTTCATTGACATAGACATCAGAGAGATCTTTAATCAAATCACCATCAACAGCACTTTTTAAAGATTTCAAATTATGATGACCATACCTTTTATGCCATAACCATGAAACATCTGTCTTCACAGAATATACATGCTGTTTTAAGGCCTTAAAAAATAGAGGAAAGCAATTATTGACCATGTTAATTCTGGCTAGCTCAATGCCCTTTGCATCTGCTATTGCACAACAACAATCCTTGAAAGTCAACACATAACCTTTCCTCATCAACTGGGGAACACTAAGCAGATTATGATGCAGCTTTGGAATAAACAGAACATCTGGAATCACCCTCATACCATTCTTGGTTGAGACTGACACAGAACCTCTTCCCTCTGCTGCAACTACTTCCCCATTAGCCAATTTAACCTTAGTTTTTATAGATTTATCCAGAAAAGAGAACAAAGCTATGTCTTTAGCCATATGACTTGTACACCCACTATCCACAAGCCATGAACTGTCCACAGAACTCTGTGAATCACTCACTGCCATAAACAAATGGTCAGAACACTGCTGCTTATGCTGATCATCAGTATAATTAGCTTGCTGAGAAGAATTTCCAGATTGATTTTGGACTTGATTTTGCTTCTGTCTACAAAACTTCTTAGTATGTCCATATCTCTTGCAATAATTGCACTGGATATTGGACTGAGGCTTACCATACTTCTCCCAGCATGACTTCTCTAGATGATTAGTTTTCCCACAATGTGGACAAGGTGGGAACTTCCCCTTCTTATCAGAATCAACTGAATTTGAGCTCTCGCCAGCTTTACCTTTCCCACCTTTCTCAAACAACTTCTTCTTAACATCTTTAGGAGCTTGGGATTGCTTCCCCTTCTGCCTTACTTGAAATGCTCCTTCACTAGCTTCCTCACTCCTAAAAATAGTTCGTTGTTCATGGGCTTGTAGTTTGCTGCAAAGCTTAGCTATAGTGAGTTTTTGTAAATCACAAGACTCCTCTATAGCTGAAACTTTTGCTTCAAACCTTTCAGGTACACTAATAAGTATTTTTTCAACTACCTTACTGTCTTTCAAATCTTCACCATAGAGTCTCATTTGATTCACCAGTTCCATCAACTTGGCTGTATAATCTTTAACCGAGTCACTCTCCTTCATTTTCAGCATTTCAAACTCTCTCTTGAGAGTCAAAAGCCTCTGCTGCCTCACCCTTACACTGCCTTGGAACTCCTCCTGCAACTTGTCCCAAGCAGCTTTGGCTGTTGTAGCTCCAACAACCCTTGGGAATATACTTTCACTGACAGCTGAATGAATGAGAGTTAAAGCCTGATAATTTCTAGTATAGGCCTCATTATGCACTTTGATTTGTTGAACAGTAGCATTGTCTGCAAGAGGTGTGTCTTCAAACCCATTCTCCACAACTTTCCACAAATCATTTGCCATTAGATATGCTTTCATCTTCACTGACCAGAATTCGTAATTTTCTCCATTAAACACGGGTGGAGGAGGAAGGGAAAGTTTGTTTGAAGCCATACCTTGAATCTGCAGAACTTTCGAAAAACTAACCTTCAGGAAAATAACTGATCACAGGTCCTGTAAGACAACGGGGCTCCGATACCACTGTTAACACCTGAAGTACATCAGCTTCTGTAGTAGACCCAACACCTGAAGTAGACTGCTGCTCACAAGCCACAGCACCCAGAGCAACAAAACCAGCAAAAGATAAAATATACTAGAATTGATAAGAAACTGGAATTATCAAGTAGAGTGAAGATTCAAGATACAAGACCGATATGTATTTCCAGAGGTACTTATCACACAGAACAAAGAGTTTTTTTTTTTATATATACTACAAACACACTGTTCATGATATTTAACTTAATACAAGTTCTAGAACACACTAGGACACACAGTAAACCAACATTACAGATCATGACACATAAGCATTTGACTAAACTGGTCAAACTAAACTGATAAACATTACTGCTACACTAAACAAACCTCACTTCTTTAACACATTCCCATCTTTCCGAATCAATCTATGACTATATGAAGACATGAGTTTGAAGCACTAGTTCTAGTTTAATTAATTAATATCATTGTAGATGAATTCATGACATGCTTGTGCCCATTCCCATATTTCCAATATGAGAACTTTTTAAGGAAAATGAATTGAGTAGCAGGTAGCAGCACATGGAAAGGGAAAAACCAACAGGCCATGAATTTCTGCTCAAAAATATCAATGTCTTCGGGAGACGAGTTTTGCTGTTCCAACTTGTGAGCACCGCGGATAGGTTCAAACAAGGCATACAGTTGCTGCAAATTATATTGAGAACTATTACATAGGGATTGAAGAAAATGACAATGCAGAAGATACCGAGACCTCACGGGAGAATTCATATAATGTGTGTTTGTGAAGATGATCAGGAATTATGGTAAATAACTATTATACCATAAGATCCTCAGATTGCAGATGATACCAAGCCCGAATAGTGTATTCCACTCGTTGACAGAACTAGAGGAACTCATCTCTGTCAGATTTATTTTCTGCAAAAACAAAGAATAGTGATGAAAATTAATTGATTTCTGCCAGCATAGGTATCTAATTATATAAGACAATTTCGATTTTCGAATTGAATTTGTGAAATTATAAGAAAATTAAAGGCACAAATATATAAATATATGTGTGTATAAAACTAACGAAAGTGGTGAGACAAACAAGTGAGGAGCTTGTGCTTGAGAAGGGGAATCACTGATTCGTGGGATGACCTCTTTCTTCTCCTTTCCCATTTTTCTTCCAATATGATTAATTAAAATTTTAACTTATTTTTCTATCACAATCATAATCACATCCACATCTTCTTCTTCTTCTCCGTCCAGAGTGCAGAACATCACCCATCCATACACTTGTCTTCTCTTCCTCTTCCTCTTCCTCATTTGGCTGTCTAACCACATGTTTCTTGTTCTTCTGTGTGGAGCTAATTGCTCAAAATACGGATAACTTCCCGCCCTTCACAGAAAGACCCCAACAATGGCATTTTTATTTGTTGTCAAAAAGACCATACTTTTGTTTGTCTTTTGTGGGTATCCCCCTTCCTCTAGTATCCAAAAAAAAAGACCATTAGAAGGAAAGCTTACAGAGTCACAATTGAATTAACCCCAATATCACCCTCGATTTAGCCATTAATTTATCATAAATGCATATATGAAATGTCAAACACTCCATATTAATCGGATTTACATTTTAAAGTTGAATTATTTTAATAACATATATTATTTCTAAAAATTAACTGAATTATTGGCTTCCTAAACTCGGCAAAAATGTAACCAACCTAGGTTTGGTCATCAGATTCGGCCTGTTTCTATTGTTACCATTACCCTCACTGCAACAACGAAATGAAAACCGAATTCGATAGCTTGGGAAGAATCCAATGTACAAGACTCGTCAACTAAAACACAAGAAGAAAGCCAAGTGTCCTGAACATAAACTTTACACAAAATAAATTAACAAAGAAAGAAAAGAAATAACGGGCTTCAATTTGCAAGGCAAAAGGGCACATCGATGACATCTGCAGAGAACCGCAAAACACCAGTTCATAGAAAAAACTACATCAGCAGAGGTGCGGAGAGCGGGATGGCACAGAAGCTCGCCTTCCAAAAGCAGTCAGTAATCACGAATCTTTAACGCCTTGTCTTGCCTTGAGGACAAGCTCTTCCGTGGTGGTGCCAATAATCTCATTAGCACGTTTGAGCCCAACACAGTAATACCGCCCGATAGTGTCCTGTGGTAAAAGAGGAATGAATCCAAAGGGAAGGAGAAAAAAGGAGTAATTTCACTTATTTTGATTACATATATGACAGCAATTTCACTCAGTAAAATATATTTATCCTTCCGAAATAATTGATGTAAATATTCTGATTTCCCAATAAGGCAGGGTCTTTCTTTAACATTATTCATAAGCTTTTATTTCTAAAAAAAAGTTTATGCCTCGAGCGTTCCATTTAAGTATCAGTGCAATCATGCGTTAAATAAATTGCCTCGCTTGTTTTACAGTCTATTTCACACCAATCTACCAAAATAAGAAAATGGATAGAACTCTTACCCGTGCCACGATGCCCAACTTCTCTAACTTCTGAACTGCATCATCAACATCAAAATTACAGTTCTCACCAAATTCTTCTTTAATTAGATCCTCACACCGGAGGTCCAAATCCTGTTTTTCATTACCAAAGTTATGCAGCATATCAAATATCAAAGAGGATCCACATGAGATATCAAAAAAAAAAAAATTGACAATGCTAAAAGTGATAATACCTCCAAAGTAGCTTTGCCCTGTTCCATTAATATAAAGAAAGAAATTATCACCTCTTTCACCTGAAATTTTAAATTTTAAATTGCCACAAGCATATGTTAGAGAAGGAGAAAAAATTTCAAGCTTCCCCCTTGAATCAGTCTTTTTGATATACTTTAAAATGGACAAAGAACCACATCTTCACATCACTATTGAATGTTCTGAAGCTTACTGTTTAGGTAACCAAAGAAAAAAGGGGACGAGGACAGCGAACAACTAAGCATATGCAGAAAGGATTTTAATTATACAGGCGCAATGCATAACCTAAGAGAATTGAACATAGAATATGGAAAATCATAAATAAAGTTAAGTAGTAAACATTTCCAATCCACCAGTTGTCATAAATCCATCTTAATCATAAAGGAATATCTGAAATCACCTCATGCTGACCAGCAGAAATGGCAAAAACCAAAATGGGATCAACTAAAGGTTACTAAGTACAAAGAAGGTCGTGCTAACCACTTTCATCTTTCCATCTGCACTAATTTCGTATTTCTTATAAATGGAACGGAAGCAACTTTCTTTCAGAAACTACCCACTTACAAATGTAAAAGATACACTCATCTTGAGCCCAAGTGTCTTACTACTTTACTAGCCAGGTAGAGAAAGCGCCACAAACAGATTTTTTTTTTTTAAATGTCATCCTCCTAACTTTTTTCCATAAATCACAGGAATATTAGAACATTTGACAGAGAAACTAATACACGGAATTGCTTAATCCACTAAACTCATTCGCAGAGTGATTTTATGACCACAGCAAATATATTGTAGTTTCATCAACATCAGCATTATCACCTAGAAACATTTAAATATTTGATATAAAAAAATTTCATAAGAATAAAGCTTGCAACTTACTTCCTGCTGAATCACATCATCACACAAGTGGAGAAGTGTGCCCCTTCCACTATCCAGTTGTTTGTCATACATCGACTGTGTAATCAAGTTTTGATATGACGCCATGTTTTGCTGAAATCTGGAAACAGTTGGCACAAAATCTATATTGGTAATCAAAAAAAGTAAAACATCTCATGATTCTCTTTTCCCATTAAGAAAAAAAAATCAAAAGAAACATCACCACCGAAAACTAAAGTTATAAAAGGCAAAGGGATTGATTATTATGTGTGTAGACTAGAGCCCACAGATGACATAAGTGACCCCGGAGGCTCAATGGATTATCAGTGATTCTAACCATGAAATAACTATCAGGAATCCCCTTTACCGAACTATATACACCTGATAGGCTGATATCATTAACAGAGAAATCTAGGGAATTATAAAACGCAACTTCCAAATTTTGGCAAAGAGGTGATGGGTTTATTTGACTATGTTTCGATAAATACGCCACCAAAACTCTAAGCAAACAATATGTCTCAATTCCTTTCCTAATAGGTGAGGGACATTATTGTAATTCCATAACAACGAGGACAGAACTAAACGGACATCAACTAAAGGAGGGAATAATCATTTGATCCACCCAGGGAGTTATGAAGAACTTTTTGAATGGACTCATTGTATGGAGGATTATGGACCACTAGCCAAGTACAAAATGCATAAATGAACAAGATATATCCGTTTTAAAATCGAACGAGAGAACTTAACGTGAAGTAAGTCTTAGCTATGTAACCAACAACCGTGGAGATGATGGCAAAAATGACCCAAAGATCAGCTTTAGGCATTTCAATTGAACTAAACACGGCAACCTGCATATGAGACATAGTAAGTGCATTTGGCATCAATAGAAGACATAAAAGTCAACAGAAAGAAAAAAATTCATAGGCATCATGAAACTGACCAGCCCAACTACAGCAGAAACAAGAAACTTCACCCAGTCCATAGGGGTTAATCCTGGATTTTTCTTTTCGGGCTGTTGAGAAACAAGTTCAAACTCAATCTCAAAAGCAGACATGATAATTGAAGCAAGAAGAGACAGGTGAAAAGGGTGTCCATGTGGTTTTGCATAGAGGGAAAGAGAGATAAAATGACTCACAAGAACTATTTCCAAATCTGCCATTGGAATGTTTTTGAAATGTTTAACATAAACTCCTCGTTCTGTTGATTTGGGACTTGCTCGCCTGACATGTTTTTTGTTATTGTCAATAAATTAAAGCTCATGGTCTCCGCAAACTACTTTCAGAAAGAAGAAAAAAATTGATTCAAAAAACATTCATAGTAAATTGCTTTCCTCAAATAAATGAACGAAAGAGGTAACACATCATAAGATTTTTATTCAATGGGTTTTCTACTAGCATGCAACTAAATTCAATGAAAGAAGCATCATCCGAGCCTTTATCCCAAAAATTTGCGAATCCACTCGTGTATTCGTCTCCGTCATTCATTCTTATCCAGGATCATACTTTCATCAATTATTGAATTCATATCCTTTCTTATTACTTTAAGCCATGACTTTTTAGGTCGTTCACTTTGCTTTCTACTCTCTATCTCCTGAACAAATTCTCCCAATTCTCCTCTCCGCCGCACCGCTATCTCTATATTGAACATGTCCATACCATCTTAAACGATTTTCTCGCAATTTATCTTGGATTGGTGCTACTCCTACCTTAGAGCTAATAATCTCATTTTTTATTCTATCTTTCGTCAAGTGACCACATCCAATGAAGCATTTACATTTCTACTACATGCATTTTTTGGATATGTTGTCTCCTAAACACTCAGAACCATCCATCATCGCAGATTTAATACTAACTTGTAGAATTTTCTCTTCAACCTTAGATTCATAAAACCTCAGATGCACTCCTTCACTTCATCCACCTGTTTTTAATCCTGCCACCTACATCTTCACTGATGTCACTGTCATCTTATATTTTTTTAGTCCTACTTAATTTAAATCTTTTATACTTTAAGGCTTGCCTTGATATCTCTAGTTTTGAGTTAACTCTCAATATTGTCTCATTCATCCTCCTCCTCATAGCATTTATCCCAAAACGTGTATTCGTTTTCTACATTCACCCACCAGAACTATATCATCCGCAAACAACATGAACCAAGAAATCTGGAAGAGGCTTATTAGCTTAGTCGCCCTTAAAATTCAATGAAAGAACACCAAAAAAATCCATCTACATCAAGATACAATAAGACTTCACAAAATACAAATATACAATGCAATAATTGCCCGTAATATTCTGAACCTCTTGGTAAGAATGAGCAACCACAAAAGGTGTTGAAAGGCAAGTTATTTATCAATAAAACCAATGAGAATATCAAATAATCAAGAAAATTATGATCTTAATGGTGGTAATGTTGATGATAATTGATAACTAATCAGCACCTGTAAACAACGATTATCCTATCAAATGTAGGTTCTTGAATTGTAATTTTACTCATCATATTGCGAACACTGCCATAAACAGATCAGAATGTCAGAGAACTATTAAAATAACTCCCAAAAACAAAGACATAGGCATAGCAAACAAAAGCTGAAGGATTTTATGCTCAAAACATCTAAACTAATATTGCTGAGAGAAACTTTAGCTTTCTAAAGTTTAGTGCCGACAGATGACGTAGATATTATATAAATTAGCTAAATTAACATAATGGTTGGTTTGTTTCAGTCTTCCCCTCCCAAAGACCACTGCATTTTGTTATAGTGTTCGAGATTTTAATTTCCCTGAGTGAGTTTCAGATTTTAGGACTGACATCATTGACCAAATATCCCCAATGAAATATTTTACAATTATACTGCTACTAAGTCTGTTAGCTTCAGTACAGCTGACATTGTTATTTGTTACGCAACAGGAGAAATTCGCATAACATCTTACACAAAGAGAAGGATGTAGGTTTCAGGCCTTCACCAAGGAAAGCCGAAAGAAGCCACTCCAGGTCACTGTAAGTTTCAACTCTTTCCAATTGCGGACGAGAGGCTAAGAGGAAAGATGCAAAGAACAGAAAAATTCTTTTCATAAGATTAAATTGGTTTTTTTGCCTCCTATTTGTAGTGACAAATTTTACATTCAAGAATTACCAGACAGGAGAAAGACTAAAAAAGAAAAGAAAAGTGGAGATATAAAAAAAATCAAAGCATTTGAAAACTGATTCATGCTAAAATAAGATGATACAGATAGTTCAGAATTCGGATAGCATTCCAAAACACCATGAAATTCAATATTTTGCTAATAAGAAGGGATACGACTGTTTTTCAGAAAAGATAATTTCTGGAATAAAATATTTGCAAGCATCAGTGAAAGCTGCTCAGAACGGCACTTAGAGATTATGGGACATAAATATAATCCGGAATTGAGAGAGTAAGCTATATAATGATGCCATTTAAAACCTCAATTCCATGTTTTCCAGCCGGATCCTTTCAACACATAAGTCATCTTGATTTGCTTCAGAGTTTATCTCATCATTCTTCTTTGGATCTTTCTTATGGCATCCACGTGACCTATTGGCCAGTAGTTTATCCAGCCTGCAAATGGCAGAACCCAGAAGAGATTAATAAGAAAAGAAGTCTCTAAAGCAGGTTAAGCTAAAAGGAGGATAAAAAAGAGAGCCAGCATAAAAACAATTTGCAGGAAAAATCGTCTTAACCAGAAAATTACCACGCATAAAATAGTGACTTACTCTGATGGGACCAAGAATCTTACCAAGGACGTTAATGATAAGGGTTTCAGTTCATATCAAAAAAAAAAAAATGAATTTCATTATACTTCTTTGACTGATTATATAAAATTATAAACAAGAGTAGATAAACATCCATGCACCTAGTAAAAAAAATTCCGACCATCATAACTAATAGCTCAGAAATGATATTGAGAATTCCATCCTGCCAAAAACTGCAGGTTTTTATGATATGCTCTGAAGAATACTTACCGAATCAATCTTAGAAGAAATGCCCAAATGCGTGCAATAATCATGTCCAATTTCTCCATGAAAAAGTAATCAGTAATCTGATCACTCCCAATTCCACGTCGAAAGATGATATACTAAAAGCAATAATATAAGACACATTAATTTTCCAGAGAAAGTATGAGAGATGTCACTTATTACCACACACACTACATTCCAAAAACTGAGAAAAGACAGTGGACTGGGAAAAACTAGAAACTCCAAAGGTCAATTTATTTGAAAGTTCTTATACACGAATAAAAATTCTTTAAGACAAAAGTTGCATACCCCAATCAACCAGTAGACATCACTTAAAAGTATGTATAAAACAAACCAAAGAAACGAATAACCAAAGACCTTACTCTATCTGTAAAGTCTGGCAAGTTTTCCCGAGGATGCTCTGCAAAATACCTCTTTAAAAGCTTTTTGTCAAGCTGCATTTTGCAAGAAAAGAAATCATCGATCAGAAATGAGAACAAACTCCAAAGTCTATAGACATTCATATCGATGAAATTGCAATTGTTTAATTAGACAAGTATAATCATTAATCAAATACCTTGGATTCGTCAACTGTGATAGGAAGATTTAGCAGATACTGCCCTGAAAGAGCAACATCAATTTCCTCATCAGTAGTTACTTTGAAGTTGCTCTTATCCATCACCTGTATTGTAGATAAGATAATACTAAAATATCAATACAGGATCTCCTCGCGCATTGGTCCAAACTACTATGGAGAACATTATTACTCACAACAAAAGCGTCACACAAAGAGGATTGTTATCATTTTATTAGGGTAATGTGCGTCTCATCCAAGTCTCAGTCATCAAAACTTCGTTCCTTCTCCATGGTTTAGAAAGAAGAAAAAAAGTTTCAATATATAAACCTTAAACCACCCTTGGTTCACGGTTACAATAATCTTGTGTTATTTGCGACAAGAGTTGCTTTCCGTTCCACCACCTCCCCAACATGACAGGATTAAACTAACTTAGCCTAAAACGAAAAAGGGCACAAGTGAAATCGGCCTATAATACCTCAAATAAGTATGTCAGGAAATTCTGTTCAAGAATATCAATTTCTTCAGGAGATAGGTTCTGCTGCGCCAACTTCTGAGCCCCTTGTACCGGTTCAAAAAGGGAGTAAAGTTGCTGAGACCCAACACCATTACGTTACTATCAATCGAATTCTGATCTTAAGAAGAAGAAGAAGAAGAAATGTTGACAGGTCAGAGAGTAAAATGAATACCATCAAATCCTCAAATTGTAGAAGGTACCAAGCTCGAATTGTGTACTCAACCCTCTTGCAAAGCTTCAGAAACTCAGCCCGGTCCGTGCTATGCTCTGCGGAAAACATAGAAAAACTTGCGGTTAACTCTAACGCAATACAAAAAAACTCGAATTTGTAAGGAAAAAAGGTAGATAATATTTGCAAAAGTCGAAAAGAGAGAGTACCGATGAGGTTGGCCAAAGTCATGATGAGCCTGGGTTTGATAATTGGAATGACAGACTCGCGTTCCAACCGAATCACCTCTTTTTTCTTGTTCGTCCCTTCCATTATTTCTCGGCTGGAGCCAAAGATCAACAGAAAACGACAGCCCTCTCCCTCTCCGCGTACATTTGAAGGCCAAGATTGATGGGAAGGAAAAGAAGATTCGAGAAAAGAAGGTTTTGGTTTTGGAATCGAAAGACAACCACCTGACGCTTGTGTCGGCCAACCTGTTTCGCTTGGGTTAATGCATCTTTGGGTCACCAAAATATAGCTAATGTTTCATTTTTAATCATTAAACTTTTTTTTTTTTCCAGCCTAATCACTCGGTCAGGTATTCTCTCATCCGGGCCTCAATTTTACTGAGGTGGCACTTTGAAAATGTTTTTTTTGGACGGCCCAAATCGTGCACACATGTAATGACTTTGGCGGGACAAAAAAACCCTAAAATGAAGATATTTTGACAAAACACCCCTTCTTCTCCCTCACATTCGAAAACTCTCACTGACATCTCCATTGCTCAGTTCTTTGATTCTGGGTTTTTCGCGAACTCATTGTGCGTGTTCGTCGCCGTTGTTGTTATATATCTCCGTGCATTCTTCATACACAGTATCGACCTTATAGGTGAGAAATCCTTTCTTCAAGTGATGTTTCTATATTAGACACAGAGACTTATTGCATGGAGCATTAATCTTTGTTTCATTTTTCCTGAACCCTACTATGATCGAATTTCTTTTTCATCGCCATTTCCCATGTATGAAACCCTAGATTGTGGGGTCACTTCGTTGAATATGCGTTATGGTCACTCAGACTCTGTTTTGTGTATTTACGTAGGTTTAACTTCCATCATGAAACCTGTAGCAAGAAGGCCCATTACTAGGGCTTCGAACAAGTTGAAAAGGCCCCCTCAGAATGCTAGATTTTCTGGTGTTGTTAACATTGATGATGATGATGATGAGGTTCTAGATGCTTTTATGACATCATTGGAACAGAGTGGGGGTGTTCATGTTCCTAGGGAACAGAGTGAGGGTGTTCATATTGGTGAATAGAGTGAGGGTGCTCATATTGGTGTCATTGTTGAGGGTGTAGAGAGTTTAGGTGATAACCTTGGTGTTCAAAATGTTGAGGGTGGCTTAGGTGATAACCCGAGTGTTCATAATGTTGAGGGTGGCTTAGGTGATAACCCAAGTGTTCATAATGTTGAGGGTGGCTTAGCTGATAACCTTGGTGTGGAGAATGGTGAGGCTGGCTTAGGTGAAGATGAGTTCTATGAAGACTCTGATATTGGTTTGACTGATGTTGATGATGATACAGATAATGAGAATGAGGCTAGAAATATGAATGATATGAATGCTGAAGTGGAGTCTAGAGACAGTGATAGTAAGGATGAGGATTTTAGTGAAACACATGAATCCGATAATGAAGATTGTTTGTTGTATGAAAGTGATAGCGATGATACAGTCAAGAAAAGAACTGCTGGAAATCCCAAGTACAACCCTAAAGTGTGTGGAGCACAATATATTTTTCAATTGGGCATGGAGTTCCCAACTATGGCAGAGTTTAAGAATGCCATAAGGACCTACGCAGTTGAAGGTGGCTATCAAATTAATTTTGTGAGGAATGAAAAGCATAGGTGCCAGGCAAGGTGCGATGTAGGATGCCCTTGGATGATATGGTGTTCAAAAATAACTGGAGAGAGCACTTACCAGATTAAAACCTATGTCAAGAAGCATCAGTGCAATAGGACTCAGTTTAACAAACAAGCCAGCAGCTCATGGCTTGCACAGAAGTTGGTTGACAAGATTAGGATTGAACCTATGATTAGTGCTGCAAATTTGGTGACATACACTAAGGAGCATATGTCTTTAGGAATATCCAGAACCCATGCCTGTAGATCTAAGGCCAAGGCATTGGAGATCATAGATGGGAAGCACAAAGAACAGTATGGGAAACTGCGATCCTATATGTCAGAGTTGTTAAGAACAAACAGAGGAAGCACTTGCAATTTGTTAGTTGATAGGGATAGGCCAGAAGACCCAGCAATATTCAAAAGAGCTTATATTTGTTTGGCTCCTTTGAAGAATGGATTCCTAGCAGGTTGTCGACCCCTTATAGGACTTGATGGCTGTTTCCTTAAAACTTCATATGGAGGGCAACTATTGACTGCAGTGGCACAAGATGGAGCGAATGGTATTTTTCCTATTGCGTGGGCAGTTGTAGAAAGAGAAAACTTTGACTCGTGGGATTGGTTTCTCAGGAAGCTACTCATAGACATTGGGGGTTTTGGCACCAAGAGATGGTGCTTCATATCAGACAGGCAAACGGTAATATCATGTAACTTTAACTCTGTTTGTTTAACTTTGTTTTTTCAAAACAGCAGCTTTTGTCTAATGTTGTGCGATGCATGTAGGGTTTGGTGGGGGCAATTGATGGACTTTCAAGGGAAATTGAACAGGGCATAGAACACAGATTCTGTGTTCGCCATATTTATGCTAACTTCAGCAAGAAGTTTCCAGGAGCTCAATTCAGAAAACTTGTCTATGATGCTGCAAAGTCTACCACACTACAGGTCTTCCATTCAAACATGCAAAAGATCAAAGATCTAGATGTTGAAGCTTGGAAGTACTTAGAGGAGATTGAGCCTTGTTTATGGACTAGGGCTGCTTTTGAGACACATTGCAAGAATGACAGCATCGTTAACAACATGTCAGAGAGCTATAATTCGAAGATATTGAACGTCAGAGATAAGCCAATTATTACCCTGCTGGAAGAGCTCAGAGCTGAGGCAATGGATAGACATGTTAGGCTACGAACTAAGATGCAGAGAAAGACGCAAAAATTAGTTAAACTAGTCCATGAAAGGCTGAATAAGTACTTTGAAAGCAGTCGTTCATGGACAGCAAAATGGACATGAGATGATTCACACTCTATATTTTAGGTATAATTGTATGCAACTTTTTAGTCGATTTCCATTATACTTGTATGCTGAAAAATATAATGTCTATGTATATATTCATTATATTCATTGTAGGTCACCAAAAAACCAGAGCAGTATGTTGTCAATGTTCGTGAAGCATTATGCACATGCAGGGAATGGGATCTATCTGGTATTCCTTGCATGCATGCTGTGGCAGCAATTGGATGGCTGCATAAAGACCCGGTTGACTACGTGCATGATGCATACACAAAGGAGACATTCTTGCGAGTATACCAATATAATGTGGAGCCAACAAATGGAGAGAACTTATGGGTGGGCGTTGATGGTGATAAGGTTCTGCCTCCCCCTATTCAGAAAGCCACTGCTGGAAGACCAAAAAAGAAGAGGAGAAGGGAACATGACGAGCCAAAAAGCAGTTCTAGGTTGAGGAGAAGGTATCCCAAGGTTAAATGCAATAACTGTGGACAAGAAGGACATAACAAGAGGACTTGTAAATTGTCATCCAACTCTCAGGTAAACTCTATTATCCATACCAAAAATATGTTCAATTTTTTTACATCATAAATTGTTGATGGTTGAACAAACCAGCCATCTGGAAACACTGGCGAGACATCTGAAAGAAGAGAAGGAACTGCTGTTGGGACTGGAAGAGGTGCTGGCAAAGGTCGTGGAAACACTGGAGCTGGGAGAGGAGCTGGAAGAAGTGCTGGAAGAGCTGGCAGAGGCTGTGCAAACACTGGAGCTGGAAGTGAACAGCATAACACAGCTGCTGGAAGGGCTGCTGCCAAAAAGATGCCAGTGAGAAGAAGAGGTGCCACTCTTGGGTTAGCTGGTGGGAGAGAGACTTTACAGAGTCCATCTGTACGCATGGAGGGTACTTGGACCCCTTTATCATCCACTGCATCGACGCTGCTAGGATCAACATCCAGCTCCAGGTATAACGGTTGGTTACATGCAACTCAGCATTCCATTAACGAACTAAGGAAGGATGCTTAGGGAGGTTGTTACTGGCATGCATGTTTCAAACAACTTTTTGTTGAACTTCTTCATTTTGGACATATAATGCATGCCTTATTTTGTTGAAATGGTTACTGCTTTTGGACTGTATAAAACTTGCTCTATGCTTTTGGACTGTATGGATTGTTTGAATAGTTTAGATGATACTGCTGGATGGTATCATATGTAGGCACTCTGTTTCAATTTGAAATTTATTTTTCAGTTTCAGTTTCCATCTTTCAGTGACCTTTTTGGAACATAAAACTTATTTTTTCAAATGTTTCTCAACAAAGAAGAGAAACGGTCAATACACCTATCATTATTTTTTTAAAAATCCAAGTGTAAAAATTGTCCATGTCATCACATGGTCAAAGTGCCACCTCAGCAAAATTGCTGCCCGGATGAGAGAATACCTGACCGAGTGGTTAGACTGGAACAAAAAAAGAAGTTTAGTGATTAAGTTGAAACATTTTATCATTCAGTGACTAAAATGAAACATCAGCTATCTTTCGGTGACTGAAAGATGCATTAACCCGTCTTCGCTTCCGAGGGAAGTTTTTATTCATTGATTCATGAGTAATAAATTTTTCTTTACTGTGAATTAAGTTATCATTATTAATGAGTTAGTAATAGAATAGAATGGATAAATGACGCAATTAATGAGTCATTAGACTTGGTTTGTTCTTTTTTTGGGATGTGATCGGTTTCAGTCCTGATGAGATGCCACGTATGGAATTATTATGTGGTCATGAGTTTCCTTCTTGTCGAGATGAAATTATTTAACAGCCAATATTGATGCAAAAATAACACAAAATAATAAATGTAAATTTATTTTTAATTAGAATTAACTTTTTTATTCTTTTTTTATAATTGAGTTAATTTTTTCGTTAATTAAACTACATAATTGTCATTTAAAATATGAAAAATCATTTTATTATTGTCCATGAAAATCAAGTACGATGATCATATACGAGCTCGTTAGTGTTTAATGAATTCGTTCCTTTTAGAGTGAACATGTTTTCAAAATAAAAAATTGGATTAAAATTCATTGGAATGTTGCAGTTTTTGAAAATAGAAAATCAAAAACAACTAAATCATGTTTTGAATAATTTCGGGAATAGATCGTGGCATTTTTGTAAATAAATTGAACTTCATTTTTTTGTTTCTCTTGCTCTGCTTCTTCCCCTCCTTTTCTCTTCGGTTGTTGCGACATCCATTCTCTCTCCAACTCTCCTCTCCCTTCACTCTTCTCCATCTTCTCTCCAAATTTATTTGATATACTTTCCTTCGTTATTCACTACTGTCCTTGTTATATAATCAATATACTTTTATGTCTAAATTTTGAATTTTTTATTTAGAAAACAATTTACAAATAACACAAACAAACAAAAAATTAACACTTTCATTTTTAAAAATTGTTTTTGAAAACTATATTCAAAATAGTTTTTAATTATTAAAAACAAAGACAATTTTTCAAACTCATATTACAACATGAAAATACAATACACAAGCTTATCAAATTCATTCCCTTTATGATTTAACATTTATTGTTTAGGTTACGGCAGTAAAAAAAAACACAATTGCATAGCATGTACAATAATTACATAATTTTTGAAAAATACTGTAATTAAAAAAGTACATTAAAAACTATTAATGATGAATTCGGTTAGAAAGCATTTTACGTGCTGTGTTTGAATATGTTGTTTTTTTTATTTTTAAATCTAACATATATTTTGAGAGAATAAATATTTTTAAAAAATTACGAAAAATAAAAAAAAAAACTGCAGTAGACTTTTCAGCGGACTTTGAAGCTCATAAATTTTATTTTATGAACCGATCTCCAAATCTTCCAAAACCAACTCCACAGACAAAATCGAATTTGACAAATTAAATATTTACAGTTGGGCTCCAGCTTCCCAAGTGTTGTGATGAGAAGACTATTTCTATTTTCTAATTTCTCTCCTCTCTCAGATATTAGGTTCTACTCTGCTATCCCCTCAAAATCCTCCGGCACTACAAAAAAAGAAACCTTAACAAAATAATATCAAAGGAAATCCCAACTATACAATACGAGGTAAAGCTGGAATCTGGAACCCGCATTCAAATCATGTGTCATTCTACTCCAATAATTCCTGACCGCAATTTTTCACAACAGCTCGGACACAGGAAAGACAAGATCAATATCAACATTGAACATACATGTGATATGGATGAATAATAATAATAACAAACAATTTTACGTACAGCTCGTTTGGATATGATGTTCTATTGCAAAAACCATCAAATGAAACAAAGAAAAAAACCCACAAAACTATCATCCTCACTCCAGCTGCAACCAATTTTAAGACAGAAGGATTTTTAGCCTCAAATATTATTCAAGCCAGCCAACTAATACGAATCCCAATGAAAACAAAAATGTAATAAAAATACTCAACTTACCAATCCAAATAGGAGAAACCGTAAATACTTTTTCGCCTTCCATTTCCATCCCACCTACGATCTAGAAGATATATACACGACATTTTAGTTGGCTCTGCTCTGCAGCCTGTGGGTATGTACACAAAACTATCTGGGGATCTGCATATATGTGGTCACTTTAAAAGTCTCTTTAACAACTCAGAAACTTTGGTCAATTGCATCATGCTTCACTATTGTTCCTCGTCTAATCAATCGCCATGAATTGATCACTTGATAAGCAAGATCGCCATCAACTCAAAAATGTTGCTATTGATTCCATGACCCCAAGTACTGTTTCCCCATTGGATCATGTATAGCAGAATTCTGTTGCAAGTTCATCCATCCCATGCCATCGGACATCAGGGTAGTAGCTGCCTCATGCCCTCCCATGTAGTTGATTGGATGGGCTCCTTGTGATAAGGCATTGCTCATCCGGGGAGCACCCCCACCAACAATTCCATTGTTCCTGGGGAAAATGAACTGCTCAGTGGAGCCCACTGAATCATAAGGGCTACTACTGCGTAGTTGGTTACATTGGGATAAGACACTGAATAGGCTTTGATCTGCATTGCTTCCACTCGCAATGTTCTGACTTGGGACATTAACACCATCTGAACCACTCCAGCTGCCACGCATCTGATGCTCAGAGGGAAACCAGTTCTGATTTAGCAATTCACCACCATTTAGGTTAGATTGAAGAGCAGTCGTTGGCATGTGGGTAGAGCTGATAGCCCAATCGTGAACACCTAGTGGAGGCACATGTTCTTGCCTTGGAATTAAGTATCCAGCTCCATCAGAGTAAATGTCCGAAGACATTCTTCGCTGTATGTAGCTCTCATTCTCCATTTTTTGACCCTGCTCCAGTGGCAGCAGTGGTTGAACCTGATCCTGGAAATGCCCATGGAACTGTCCATCTTCCACCAACACATTGTTTGGTGGCGGAAAATCAAACCCAGCCTGCTTTTGTTCATGATGGTAGGATAACATCCCATGGCCCTTAAAGAGAGATTGAAGGAATTCATTCCGATCATGGTTTGGGTAAGAACTGAAGGAACCATCATCTGATTGTCTGAGCAACAAACCTTTCCTGTTGGATTCATCACCCACGTCAGATTCTAGATCAATCACGCCAGTTTGTTGGCCTTCATTAACTTGATGTGGATGTGAAAACCCACTGGTTCCAGTTGACTTATAGTAAGAATGTGACCAGACGTCATCCCCACATGAAGAGATGGTAACATCTTGACTGACAGGAACATTTGCAATGTTTGCATTCTCCGAATACCTGGATGCATCTGGAGAAGCATCACTGGATCTAGATGTAATATGATTGTTTTCTGCATCCATAGTGGTGGTATTCAAGTGATGGCCACCTTTAAGCGAAAAAACCTGCTGGGGCGATGAAAACTGCTGCTGGGATGGATTCTGTGACAAGCTAGAACCAGAATCTTCTACATTTTTTGGTTCATCGTCTGTGCCGGAATCATTTTGGTCCTGAATCACAATCTCATGGTTTCCTTTCTTCTCATTCTGAATACCAATAACAAAAAACTTTAGTAAGCTTAGGGATATTACCACCAAACAATATAAACACAGGTTCAAGAATTTTCTGCTCATCCTTGAACAAAGTTGATCAAAAAATGTAGAAATAAGCAGGCACGCAACAAAAAAGAAAGAAAATAGAATATTGAAATACCAAAAATACAGCACAAGAACACATATCCAACCTTCATCTGCAATTTTCGTTCATTCTTCATGTCTTGCTCCAACGACTTGATAATTTCTCCTATCTGAAACCGTCTTTGCCTCCAATTTGCATAAGCCACAGGAATATCTTCGTTTGCCAATTGCAACCTGTGTAAATTAACTATGTTTTGAGAAGGATGATAGGAAGTCTCAGAAGTTCAAAAACAAAAGTGTTCATTTCACCGCATACAAACCAATGATCGTGCCATTTCCTCTGTTCCTCTTCCTCAAATACTACAAACGGTTGAACATGCCAGCTACTATGGTTGCCTAAAACGCGGTTAAGTATCTTGGACTGAATGCTCTTACCAGACTGCTTCATACTCTTCACGAGTTCGTACTGCTTCTTGCTAATCTGTAATGCATCAAAGGCAAATGATTAGTAAATGCTAGAAAAAAATTAACCTAAATTTGGGTTACGTAATCCACAAAATTTGGATGTCTCCAAAACCCATAATCATCTACATAGAAAGACAGTGCTTCAATTATATTGCAGACCACCTGAGTTACTCACAATTTGAGAGGCAAAAGCAGTCGTGAAATAATGTTAGATGCATACCTTGAGTACCAGCAGTAAAAAGAATATTTTAACACATTATAAGAATGAAGAGAGCAGTACAGAAACCAAATCACCAAGTATTTGAAAGAAAAACAATCCAATTTTATCTACAACAGGAAAGTTTCCAAGAATTGTGCGAAAAGCCTACAACCCATTCTTACCTTCTTTGGTTGGCGGGTCTCATATTAGGAGAGAGCAGCTCCCTCTTAGGAAAATGAAAAAATAATAATGTACTCGCCAAGAGTTGATGTCAAAAAGTATTCTAGGGTTCAAAATGTCTTACCAAACTATTGGCCTAGTTGTAGTAATGATAAGAAAAATGAAGTAATCGTTAAAAAAATTCATGTGCTGGTGATTAATGTCGAAATATGTCTCCATGTTGAGTACATCAATGCTGTATGACAGACCATCAGTGACTAGACCATGTAATTTTATTTACCAGGGAGGCATCTAACCTTTAAATAAGACATATATTCAGCACCATCACTATGCTGGATGTTACGCTTGCGAATCTTTCCTCCTTTTCTGGGTCCACTTCCCACATTTACCACGTGATCTGAAGCATTCAGTGGATATATACGTTTGTCTTTCTTCAAGCCTTTCTTGTGCTTCCTGACACCCATGGCAGCATAATAAAATTATTTCACAAGAGAGACACACAGAGAGAGAGAGAGAGAATAAAGGAAAAAATTCCTATATTAAGTACACTACAAAATTTTCCAACCATTTGTCAAAAGAACGTGTTCCTCTTTTGCTGACAGTAGTGTTATCTAGAGTTAAGTACAAAACAAAGGGGAAAATGCCAGCATCTTCAACAAGAAAAAGAAAAATAGAAAGAGCACAAAAAAAGAGGAGGCTCGCACTTAAGATAGAATTACAGAAAGCAAACTCACTCTTTGTCAGAACTAATTACACAGCAAAAAGAATGCTAGGAGCACCCAGTAAACAGTGCACCTCTAATACAGCGTCTTGAACATTTGATTATTTTTTTAAATAGTCTTGAACATTTGGTTACCTCTTCTGAAGTTCTCCACCATTGAAAACAGAAGAGTTCTGATTATCACTACTAGAAGCTTTCTCCTCTCCTATCGAGGAAGAAGAATTGGATGTAGCAGCAACATTATCTTCAAGGTTAAAAAATCTAGATCCATTGGCAGGAAAAAAGTTTCCCTCACCATCCCTTCTTGACCTGTCAATAATAAGCCAAGCGTGTCTAAATAAAATCCAAAGTAAGGAAACCAAATCAAGAACTGATCACTTAGGTCATAAAAGAGGTCAACAACTCCCATGCACAAGACTCCCACAATGGAGGCAAGATCGGGAGGGCAAGATGCACAAAGCCCTCCCCCCATAACGATAGGATATCAAGGTTTTGGTAATGCAAGCCAAGGGTCACCTTTGACCGATCCCCAACAATAATTTAAAACAATTCACATTTGGAAGAAGATGGGACTTAGGAGACGTTCATATGAGCTCACACCGACACTTAAATACATTATCATCAAATTCCATTTTTATTAAATACTTGAAGTCTATATCGTAAAACACAAAATCTTGATGCATATGCTTTAGCCAACACTATAGCAGAATGCACATCACAAAAGAAAGAAACATTCCCCTCTACCAATCTCAAGAATTTAAGCACAAAGCAAAACTTGCAGCAAGCTTCAACCTCCAAGTTTTTTGTTGAATTTCTTTCTCTGGATCTCTGCAGTTTTCCCATTTTCCCTTCAACTTCTGCAAATATTCAATCATACTGCCACAAGAGCAAAAGGTAAACACAAACTTGAAAAGAAGCTGCAACACATATTTTAGAGAAAAACTTCAGGGAGCAGTATTAAGTTGAGAGAGGAAGATCCATATTCCACATACACATGATGATATCTCTGCAACTCCAAGTAGTATGCTTTCTTATCAGCCTTCAGGCACTTTTCCTGGCAAAGAACTGCATCAGGATGAAGATTACCTGAACAAAGAGAAGCACCCCTACAAACAAAATTTTCAGATAAATCAATTAGCTCAAATTTTGAGATTGCATCATATACCAGATATAGAAGGAAATACCAAAAACCAGAGAATCACATGTATGTTCTTTGTTCAGGAACTTAACCTAAAGATGTAAAGAAATAAGTACCTATGCTACAACCAAAAAATATAAAAAAGAGTAAATCCTTTGGAGCAAATGGTATTAGAATAGTGAAAACAAATACAAAAAGAAAGAAAAAATGAACAG
Source organism: Euonymus europaeus (assembly GCA_963580455.1). Lineage (NCBI taxonomy): Eukaryota > Viridiplantae > Streptophyta > Magnoliopsida > Celastrales > Celastraceae > Euonymus > Euonymus europaeus. Next base: position 2,942,760 of record OY756962.1, read on the forward strand.
TTCCATATATGAAATAAAAATATCCAATAATGCAGAATTGACAACCTCAGTTATGCCATTAGTTACTCAAAGAGAACGTATATATGATTTCAAGAACCAAAAAACAACTGCTAATATATTTAGCGTCTTCTCTTTTTACTCGAATGGTTAATTTTAATCCAGAAACTCTGAAGGATCGGATAATTTACACTACAAATATAAAAGGCCATCCATATTATCATCCGCACAATAAATGAGCACTTTCAAGAATGTGCAAGTGTCCATACTCCATATCAAACTAAGAATTAATAACCAAAAAAAATCCAAAAGAGAACCTTGGAACAATTATTTGATGTTATATCACCTATCTTACGGAGGTTCAACAAATCAGACAAGGCCTTAAAGAAAACATGGTTAGAGGTAGCATACTCCACATATATCTACATAGATTCACCTAAAAAAAATCCAATCAAAAAAGTTAAACAATCAGTCTATTACTAAAGCAATAACTGCTGCAAAATACGGCAATATCACACAAGGTCAAGTCACAGGTCAATGCTTGCCATTTGAGAAAAGGGTTTCCAAAGTGAAAATTATCCCCGCCAAGCAATGCTTGCACAACTTGTTGGGCATCTTGCTCTCTTGGAAGAAACTGCAGAAGAAAGCTTCTCTCATTCTCTGATAAATGAGTCTGCCAAACCTGTAAAAGGAAATGGCCAAAAATATGATGTATCATAAAAAATAAAAATAAAATTCGGATTAAAGAAGTCAACTAACAGAAAATTTGAGCAACCTCATATGAAAGCACTTCAGTCAAATTCTCCAAATCAAAAATTTCTTGAGGAAAACTGACAACATCAGCCAGAATGTTGTGGCATTGAGGAGCAGAATTGGCAAAAGGCCGTACATCTCTCCAACTGATACCAATTTGCTCTTTTTTGGCAACAACCCGTTCCTGGCTGCCATCCCATTCAAGAGAAATATGAGATTTTGTATTTAAACCATTCTTCGCTGATTCTAGTATTTTCTTTCTCGTTACATAGTGATCCCAAGAACTGCATCCTGTACTGGTACCGTTAAGTCGTTTTTTCCTCTGATCAGCCGCCATTCGCACAATATATGAAGGAGATCCTCACCAAAGTGTCAAAGAGAAATGTTGTAGTATAGAGTATTAATCATGTTCAGGGCAGATTTTCCTTCCGCAGGCAAACTGAAATCATTGTTCGCGAGCACATTGTAAAGAAACTGAATTGTATATGCTATGTGAACACTGAATACGTAAACGAAAAAATTGTGGCTATGGCAGATTTACTTTTATGCGGGTAGAAAAGGCAAAGTTACTAGATATAGTAAGTGATCGAACACTGACATTAAAAAATAATTCGTTGTTCAAGAATTCAAAAGGTTGAACAAGTGCAGCTCACATTAATGCTAACACCACCCCAATAAAATTATAACTTATGCCACTTATATGGAAATAGTTACACTCGTTTCCAGCTGGAAATCACCAATAATAAACACAAGCACAAGGAAATGGGTAAGGATAAACTTCATTGCCAACAAACTATGATGCCTTCGTTCTCACTAAGGAAGAGTACAAAAAGTCTAAGCTAATGGCCTTTAAAAAAAATTACAAGGAGGACAAGTCCAAAGTTTGATACATTCAAATGAAATGTCAATAAAAACTGAGTAGAATGTAGAGGTTAAAGTCAAGTTATTTATCTCAATTCAGATCAAACATGTAAGGGACATTGGGATTAGTTGAATCATGCTTTCTCGGTCTTGTAGGTAATTAGAGACTCCAGGAAACCAGCTCTTACTCTATAGAACAACAACTGACCAAGTTGATGCTGAGTAGGGTCTCAACAGCACCCTTTTTTGAATGGAGGTAAATTTACTTCCCAATTCCTAAGCTAAAGTAAGTATCAAAGTCAGCAACTACATTACTTAGAAACGTCAAATTCGAAACTTTCCACACCCTCTATATTCAAACAAGTAAGAGAGCACCATGAAAGAGTTGGGGAATAGCTTGTGAAGCATAGTACCTCAAGCAACATTACTAAGTTACGCAAAATAAAGAAGTCCCCTAGTAATGCTGACAAGAATGATAATAATCAGGCCAAAAAATAATAATACGAATAAAACGAAAACAATTAAATTGTTAGATAAAAACGAAACCTTTACTCAATAATGCAACTCCCAGAAAAGGGAAGAAATCGAACCGAAACAAAACAAAAATCACACCCGCAAAAAATTGACAACACCTTGCGCCCAAAAGCTTCAAGAAGGAATTTAATCAATGAATGGAAAAAAGAAAAAAACAAGAATCCACCAATTACTTGCATTAGACATATTAAATCTACATATAATAGAGCGAAAAATGGAATTCATCGAAGCAACGATTTATCAAACAATAAATATACTCAAAGGAAGAGGGGAAGCGAAGAAACTCGGGAAGTCTACAAAACAAAACAAACCCTAGAAAATCGAAGCTGAAAAAGAGAAAGATTACCTGCAACCTCGAGGCGCCTCTCCTCCTTCCAGAAGTCGAAGTAAACAGCAGTTAAAAAACCTAGCAATAAAAGCAATATCAACCGTGATAATTATTACTACGTTTGACGCATAAAAGGGGGCGAACGAGCCAAGAAGAGAGAGGGTTTTTGTTATCCGATTTGTCTGGCGATAAACGGAGAGAGAGGGGTGGAGAGTTATTAAGGAGGAGAGATCAGACGAACCAGGATTATCGAAACGGTTATGGTGTTCGTTTGCGCGGCTTGGCTGCAGCCATGGCTCGTACTGGTTAGCCTCTCCTGGGTTCGCTCGCCCTCATGTTTTCGCGTCGGTGGACCAATTTTATTTTCCTATTAAATGTGTGCTTAATGATTTTGTGGGTCCGCTCAACTTTTTAGTTTCTAATTTGCCACGTGATTTTTGTTCTATTTTATTATTATTATTTAGGAGTAAAATTCCTCTTCTAATAAAAAAAAAAGAGAACGAGAAATTAATTAGTAAGCGGAAAAAAAAGCCTCTAGGAACCAAAAAACAATCCGATAAGAAGATGAAGAGAAGAATTATAAAGCACAACCCCACAGAAACATCAAGTTTGAACTGCAGGAGCAGGAAGCTTATTCAGAAATCAACCCGTTACAAATACAAGTTACATACACATAATATTACTACTTATGTTCATGGAGGAAGTAGGATAAAATTCGTTACAAGATCCAGTCTTTGACACAGCTATTTGACATTATCTGATACTAAATTAAAAGAATTTTTGCAATATCCAGACTCTCAGCCAACCAATAGCTTATTCTCATCCAAGAAGGTGTAGGTGGGCACCTCCAAGTTATAGGGTGCAGGACCCTTCCGAATCCTTCCAGAAATATCATAATGCGAACCATGGCATGGGCAGAACCACCCGCCAAAGTCCCCGGCATTCGGTAAGGGGATGCAACCTAAATGTGTGCAGACCCCAACAACAACTAGCCATTCCGGGTCCTTCACCCTTTCTGCATCCGGCTGCGGATCGCGAAGAGATCCCAGGTCAACACTATTTGCCAGCTTGATATCCTCCTCAGTTCGGCGCCTAATGAAAACTGGCTTTCCACGCCACTTAACAGTAACAGTGGAACCGGGTTCAATACTAGATAGATCCACCTCAAGAGAAGCCATGGCAAGAACATCCTTACTGGCAGACATGCTCAGCACAAATTTCAGGATAAGAAGACGAATCAGTGAGGCATACACAAACCTACCACCTGTCAGCACAAAATAGGCAAATGCCCGCTTGCTTGGGTCACCAGGCGGGAAGCGCTCGTGGTTGTACTCATCATACTCAATCTTTGGAGTGGGGTTTTTGACAGCTGACACTGTTCGTGGAATCTCTGGAATGGCAGCGTTTTCATTTCCCGGTGTAAGTGACCCAGAAGCAAAACCTGAAACGTCTAACCAATGAATTAGATTATCAAGTCCCAAGTGAATTTTTCCAGTATTGTACAGATGCCCTAGTGAGAAATGAAAATATTTTTCTCCATACAACAGAAAGCAGAATGAAGTAAAAAAAAACAACCGCATAAATTCATTAGAAGAGATTGAGCATTAAATCATCCACGTGCACTAAGATGATTAAATTCAAACAACACAACTTTATTCAATTCAAATCACTTTATGAAGACTGCAACTGATTTATAAGGGCTCCAGCATGACCACCATTAGGATTTACAACTCCGCAAAATTCAGAACCGTACTATGTTCTCAAAATCCTATTGAAACAAACCCTTGCTTCAAAAATTTTACCCCAACCTTATGTATCACATATTTCAGGTTCCTGTATCAAATATCAGATTTCCCTAATTGTACATAATGCAGCCCTCACCATATCAGTCATGTGCTCCCACACAGCAAACCCTATTTTTACCCAAGAGTATCAAACTTATTGAACATAAAACCTAAAGCATTTAAAAGTACCTTCGGGTTGTTCTCGAATCAAAGAGAATTGTCAACCTTAACAAAAAACTCAGCTTAGCCTCAGATCAAATATGGTATTTGATATCGCAAAAGCTAAGACTTCAATAATATGAACCTTACAGCGACAGTGAGGGGAAGAAAACATATAAACTTATAGCTCTAGCACCATTGAAAGTAATTGAGCAATTCCATGTTTCCTTTGCTTCTTTCCATAAAAACATGTTCCAAATTGAGGTTCAGGTTTAGCTATAATAGACATTAACATGTCTCCATAGCAAGTATCAACGATTGAATGCAAGTACCTTAGAATCATAAGAAATAAACCCCACCTCCAGTCACATATGCTTGTAAAAGGAAATAAATAACTACAGCTGCACAATATATCTGGAAGTCAGAATGGCAACCTCAATTTCCTAAACTCAACGGCCACCTGAAAGCAATGCAAAATATTCACAAGTGTGTGTGCCACATTGAGACAACAACAATAGTAAGCCAAAAATCAAAAATAAATATATACCCCCAATCGATTCCGTCAGCAACAATCAAGAGACTGTCGCACCAACAAAAAAAAAACCATAAAGGGAATTACACTAAATATTGTGTATTCCAATTAACATATCTCCATGAAAAGGTAAAAACTTTCACAAGCCCTAAAACGATTAAGCTAATTAAAAAAAAAGAAAAAAGGAATGGATAAACATGAGAGCCCTAACCTCTGTGTGAGGAATGAAAGTGGGGACCGAATACAAAGTAACTGCCTATAACAGTGTTGGATCGGAGCTCATCATCATTAGAGGACGAATCAACGCCGTTGATGAGGCACCGCGAAGCCACGGTGGAGGCAGCCTGGCTGGGCCTCCAAGGCAGCGGCTGTGAAGAGAGAAAAGAAGTCGAAGGAGAGAGAAGCCTCCTCGCTGCAGCTCGGAACATTTCTGCCCTTTTTTCTCCTTGTAATTGCTGCTTGCTTTCTCAGAGAAGGATGGAAATCTAGAGGATTAGTTGCGGAGCTTCGCGAAATATTGGGATTTGCGAGGCTGAGATAGAGATGGGGGTCAATTTTGCACCGCTACTGACCGACTATGAAATGTACACGTAAGCAACAAAAATTAAGCCAACGTTTCATCGTCTGGGCTGGGCCGGTGAATTCAGACTTCCATTTTGTTTGTTCGAGGGAAAGTGGGCCTGTTGAGATTATAACTGGATCAGTGCTATTAGCACTCCTCATTTTTCTTTTTAAATTCCTCATTAAACACCAAAAAATTCACATATTTAAACACTCCTCTTGTACCTATCAATTTTATCTCACCCTCGTCCTTCCTTCCTCACTCTTCCCTCACACGATTCACGAACTGCGATGATTGATTTCATTCCATGACTATCAAGAATATCATCAGAGCTTCTCGCTTCCTCGATAACGAGTGTATTTGATGTGGGCAAGAAAATCTAGTGTCGATAACAATTTTCCATGCTTTAGTTTGCCCACATCAAATCTACTTTATGTTCAAGGTTCGATCGACTATTTTTTATTTGTAATTATTTAAAAATTATACTACATCAGATATGGGATTCGATTCCTATCTTATCAACCTATATCAAGAACCATGTAAGAATTCCTGGCGGGCCGCCTGACTCGAGTGAAGTACTCACCACTTCCTTGGCTCACACCGGAGTTGAAAATCCTTCGATTGAAAGCTGAGAAAGCATTAATTGGGATGTAGCTTGTAAAAATTGGAAAAATATAAATTGAGGGTTACTCATAAACGTTATATTTATAGTGGAGGTTTTAAGAGTGGGTTGTACTTAGTTTAAAATGGGTTGCAACTAGCACTCATTTTATAACTTTTATAGAGACTCAACCTTCTTTTAAAAAAAAGATAATTGTCAATTTGGCCCCTCTACATATCAAAATGGGTCGATCAAGTTTTTTTACTATCAAACAGATCATTTGAACCTCTTTACTTTGAACTTTGGGATAAAAAGGTTCTTCTGTCGGTTATACGTTAAATGTTTGTTGACCTGACTGTTAAACTATTGACATGTAAACTACGGTAAAACTTCCATATAATGATAATTTATATAAGAGTTATATAGTCATAAAAAATTATAGTTTCAACCTCTATTAAGTTTTTATAATTATACCCCTATTAAGTTTTTTTTTTTTATGATTCAAGGAAATTGGGGATGGGGATTCGAATTCACTCCCTATTGGAATGATCGATCCTTACATATATAGTAATTGCCGCTCAACCGCAGACTCATTTGACATACCCCTATTAAGTTATCACCTCTTTATAATAATAAGATTAGTTTTGTCCAACCATTATGAATATAGAGGGATTTTACTATATAATCATTTCTGATGTCATTTTTTTTTGGACATAAAACTAAAAAAATATATCCACCTCATTTCTCAATCTCTGTCTCTCCCCATCGGCGCAACATCATTGACACACAAACCATGGACAAGGTTGTTTGATACAGCCATAGAAGGAGCATTTGTCGGTCACCACCTATCCATAAAGAATGCCCTGACTGAAGCGCACATTTTCCACCCTTTTTCAAGTCGGAACAACCACCAAAAGGAAGACTTGTGAAGGACCCGAATGGGTCAACCTTGACTCGAGTATAGTTTGTACAATTTGCAGACAGAGGCATGCTGATTGATGATTTGAATTGGAGTTGGGGGAAGAATTGCAAGTAATTCCAGATGAATTATCCAAAGAAGTGAGATTTCCTTAACAAGTGTTTCACAGCTTGACATTAGGACTTGTCTGTACAAAAGTTTAACATAAAGGGGTTTCAATGACTCGATTTAAAGTATAAGGACTTGATCGATCCGTTATCCCTTAAAAATCGAAAGCTCATTTAGTCTTTTTTATGTTACTTATAATGTAATTAAATATTTTTTTAGTTTTTGTGGGGTGTAAATATAATGGAATATAGTTATAAAACAATGGATGCAAATAGATCAGTTTTCTTTCAATAAGTTCAGGAAAATGCATACTTTTCTTTTAATTATGTTGTCGGGCATAATAGTACACTCCTCCTTATGTCAATGCGAGCATAACACTACTACTTATGTCAATACGCTTCCAGAAGATTTACAGTTTCCAAGCCTTCATCCAAAAACAGTTATGTAGAAGCATTTATCCGACAGTGATTACAACAGGAGGAAGCAGTTATCTTACCAAGGCGGTTGCATCGTCTGAAGAATTGACATAACTACATCAACTGTCAAATCCCAAGACCTATAAATACATATCAATCTCACACATTTGTACAAACATTCACTAGTGAATGAAATATTAGATCATCCCGTGGCTCTTGGCAAGTTTTCGAACCACGTATATTATTGTGATATTTTCTTAAGCTCTTTTTATTTCTTTAAGCACTTCATTCCATCGATACAAATTTTGCATCGACATATGTATATGTATATTTTTTTAACCATCTAGTTGTGGGTTCCTACCAATTAGTTATGGAAAAATTAAAATATTGTGGGATTGGATTTTCCAACGAATTCAATTGACGGAGTCATCAGGAAAAACTTTAGTTGCTGCGAGGCATCTTAAAGATTGGCTACTTTTGCTTGAAAGAAATCCCAGCACGAGAGGTTTGAGTAAGGATTTTATGCATGCTAAGGATCCACCGCTTACAACGCAACCAATAAGAATAATTTTCTTTCAAATTGGTGAGTTGGATTTAGATCAAGAGAAATGGGTGAATATTAGAGCCTCTAGATGAGAGAGTTTTGTTTTTGAGCAGAGGTCTCTCACTGTGAGCAAGCAACTTTGCAACAGTATGCCAAGGAGAATCAATTCATTCAACATCTATCCATTCTATGAAGTTTGCAAGTATGATGTATGATATTGGTGTTTTCAGTTTACAGAGATTCATAAGAGTAATGGTGAAGATTTGTTGGGGCATGAGGGGGATTAAAAGGGAATTTGTTGGGCCATGGATATATTGAGATGTAACAATGATAATTTATTAGTCCATTTTTGTTAGGCCAATTGGTATGGTAGGAGAGTTGTCGTATGCCGGTAAGTTTTCAAAGAACTTAGGATGCGGGTGCAGGAGGACTAGACAAATAAATAAAAAATATATATTTTATATACATAGTAAGAAATAAAGATCTGTATCATCAATAGAACTCCCAACAGCTCTACTATAAGGACAACATAAAAAAATAGATTATTAAATGATTTAAATGGCCCAAAAAAACAATAGAAGCCCTATATACTCCAACTACAAAGCCAAAGGAAACCAGTCATGTCTTTAAGGAGAACACCAACTATAGGGTAAAAGTAAAATGATAGCATCGCGGGAAGGAGACAAATCAGAGAGCTGCAAACAAGAATGGAGATGAATTTCTTCTCAGAAGAGAAGAAATAAACAAAGAAATAGAGACAAAGTAGAAGAAATAGAGAAAACGAGATGAAATAGTCAAAGAAATAGAGAAAGCGACAATCTCGCCATACCTGCAAAGTGCAAACAGAGAGACACAGAGACCACGAGAGAAAACTGACGATCTAGAGACACCCACAGATTGACGATTGTGAGTGCCTCTTTGAAATCGCATCCAAATCGAGTCAATCTCGTGTCAAAGCCAGTTTGACTGTTGCGACTCGATCAACACGAGTCAATCTCGCATCCAAATCAGTTCGAGTTCGACGTGGATTCATTGCCCATAATACGGAGCCGTGCTTCATAGTTACATTGTGAGTCCCATAGCACACACATTCACATTTTACATTAAAATCAATATTTAAACCCACATCTATTACATAAAAATCAACACTACAAATACCTTATTTCACATTTTCCTTAAAATTCAATATTTAATCCCACATTTATTACACAAAAATTAACAAAACACAACCTTAATATATTTTATGACCTACCAAAAAAAACCACTATTTTGGTTGATCTAGCCATGCTATGAAGCTAGAAAGCATTTGCAGCAAGATGAAAATATAACAATAAAATATTAGCTTATTTTTTCCCCAACAGAAGCTCGAATTTAACATTTTAGCTTATTTTTTCTGTCTGGTAAAATTCCCTGTAAGTTGACGTCCATTCACAGCATAAACAGTCACAAGCAAAATAGAAGCTTGATAAGGACCCTATGAAGTTGAAGATTTATTACTTAGTCAGGATGAAACTATTTAGTAAATTGCTCGGATGCCGTGCAAGGCATAACGCCTCTGCTAAGGCTGCTCTATGTCTAACTGGGCCTTCGTTCGATACTGCCTTCCAGACCTCTTTGAGTTACTTCTCTCATCAACTGGTATGTCTTGCTCATCTTCGTCCATAGCACAAACTTCACCGTCTAGTGGATCGCAAGCAGCAATACTGACAGTATGACTGCTGCTCTGCACAAACTCCTTCCCAGTAGCATCCCGGTTTTGCTTTGATTTTATGCCATTGTCAAGCATCATAAAATGATCAATTTTCTTTTTCGGGATGAAGGAGACTGATTTTAAAAGACCGTCAGAAGTATTATCAGGCTGTGAGTCCACTGTATTTGATCTCTCCAGTAGCTTAAGAAAGTCCATGTAGGCTTGTTGATTGTTTCTCTCATCAAGGTCGTCTGATGGATCAAAAGTGTAATGTGTATACTTTGAAGGATTGCGGATGTAGTCTGGAATGCCAGAAGAATGGTCCTGATGCAATAGGGTTGCTTCATTTGAATTATCAATTTTTTGAATCAAGCAAGTTTCCATCTGGCTTTGTTTAGCTCCTTCAGAACTTTCCACGCATTCCTTTCTGCATTCAGGGTCAAAACGCACGCGTTTATGTGACTTCAGTTCTGCCTGAGTATCTCTCTTCTTCAGAATTGATTTCGGATTGCCATCTTCTGGTGCATTAAGCTGAGGATCTACCAAAGATGTACCATTCTCAGTCACCCGCAAGGAGTTTATCTTTTCAGCTGCTTCTGCATCTTCTTTGAGACGAAGTTTTGCGGCAACGTGATTAGCACGAGGGTCTCTGATAATATCCTTAAATGAATTGGGAAGTTCATAGCAAGAATCATCTTCAACTCCATAGTCATCTATATAGTCATTTATTTTACAGTCAATCTCCTTGCCAGTGGCCACTTGGTCATATTCGTCGTGCTCTTCCTGTGAAAAATTAAGTTGCGTAAGAAGTATCAAAAGATCAATTTTCAAATTCCAGGTCATTGCATTAATATTTTTATGTAAATTAGCATTTAGCAATAAATGTCAACAAGCGTTGCACCTGCAAATGCTCATCGACTGCTTATCAAGCTTAAACTATTTATCCTAAGGTTCATCCATAACACGTACGCAAGTGAAATGCTAAAAAATCAAAGCATTACTCTACTCAGTAAGGCAAAAGTAACCCAGAATTCTGCAAGAGGAAAGCTATGGAAATTAGAAAGCAAACTCCTTCCCACCTCCTGTATCTTATACTTATGAAAGACTAAACCAACTCCGTGTATGTGAAAAATCGAACATATATATCCATGAAGCAATCACATTAATGTATGTGAACCAATAACTCCAAGCAAGACAATCAAACAAAGACCATAAAGTAATTATGCACACAAGAAATACTAAGATACCTCGTAATCAAGAGTACAGTCCATGCCAATATTACACTTGACCTCCCACTCCTCGTCGTTAAAGTCATCAGGTCTCAAGGAAGCACGTGAGCCACGTGACTCAAAACCTATATCGCCATCGCCATCACCAAGCTCCTCTAGGTCCTTCTCCATCTCGTTATGGAAATCAACAGGATTATAGACAGTCACCCCATTAGGTTGCTCGCCGAGCTCCAGCTCAGGCTCAGGACTGGCGCCCTTGTCGCGGTTCCATTCCCGCCTCTCGATCTCGTCGTCGGTGAGGCTCCAGAGAGATCTCGGATTCGAAGAAGATAGTAGAGAACCGAAGACCCTTTCGACGCGAACACGGAAACTATCTTCCATGGCAAGGTGTTAGATTCCTGAATGATCGAGTGGTTCGCATGGATAGGGATGAAGGAAGGGTTTTTGTCCTTTGATGCGAAATAATGGATTTGGAAGTTGGAACCGATGAGTTGTTCAGTTCATATGTAAAAAAATAAAAAGAGGTGATGGAGTTGTTTAAAGGCCCATGAGTAAGGCTTTTTCATACTGGGCTACTACTTTTTGGGCCAGGTGTAGCCATGAGTAAGCCAATTTCAAGGCCCAAAAGCTTGCAATTGCCTGCTCGTCCTTGTACGGTCAACATTCAATTTATAATCACTAGTAAAAAATAGTAAATACCAAATACTCGGATCCTTGTATCATGCGTGTCCCCTACCGTGCGTGAGCCTATTTCACCTCATTTAGCAATGTTTGTCTGTTATGTGTGTTTTTTTCTTTCATCTATTATTAGGGATTCAACCTTCAAATTCACAGGGGCACAATTAACTTGGGGTTCGGGGCAGTGTGCATGAAAATTATTTATACGATACAAACATAATCATTAGTAATAGTTTCAAGTAATAAGACACAACAATGCTTCAAAGAGTCGACATTCAAATATCCAATATAAAACCAGCCCTGATTTCAAAATAATGAGAATTGAGACTAAAAAAAGATATGTTAGGCCTAAATTAATATCGAGTCTTACTTCTATTATCTAAAAATCGAGTCAGATCAGCAAAACACATATTTCAATATAGTCAGATTAGCAAAAAATACACATTCTCATATATTATCCCGTTCTCATTAGCTTCTTAGGGGATGTTTGGTTAGTGGAATGAAGGTGGAATGAAGGTGGCTTATGGAATGGAGATTCCCATTCCATCATTTGATGCAAAAAAAATTTGAGAGAATCCCTCCACTCTCTCTCATGAATTTTCATTCCCACATTTTTATGTGGGAATGAGTCATTCCATGTGGAATAGTGTCCTCAAGTAAATATGAATTAATATATTTTGATAAACTAATATTAATTAATATATTTTATTTTAATTTGTTAATTATATAATTTATTAACTTTAATTTTGTTAACTTTAATTTGTAAATACTAATTATATATTTTGATAAACTAATATTAATTAATATATTTTATTTTAATTTGTTAATTATATAATTTATTAACTTTAATTTGTAAATATTAATTATATATTTTGATAAATTAATATATTTTATTTTAATTTATTAATTATATATAATTATAAATGCACAAATAAAATATATTGATTATACATAATTATAAAGGAAGGACATAATGGACAAAACACAATTTCATTCTCATTCTTATTCCCAGTTTTTATACATACCAAACGTGAGAATCGAAATCCCATTCACATTCACATTCTCATTCTCATTCCCATTCCTATTCTCATTCCCATTCTCACTCAAACCATTCTAAAAACCAAACGACCCGTTAGTTCTTACCATTGCACTTACACTTAGGCCCCCGATGAAATTAATTAGACCCCCCAAAAAAGAAGTAAGCCCCTAATTAAAAAAATTTGGGCTTGAACATTTTTAGAGTTTACATTTGATTTATCATTATTGCAACAAATTTCACTCTCTGATTTCTTGGTATGTTAATTTTGTCTTTTTCATTTGTTGATTTTGACTGAATAAATGGTGTTCTATTTTTTCCGTGTTTGATTATTTCATTCATCTTCATGTCATATAAATAACATTAATTTTTTTTCTTCTAGTTTTGCTAAACCCTCAATAAATTCGAATCCTAAATCCGATATTATCAACCATTAGGTCCCTCATTCGAATTCTCGACTCTCCCGAGCTTATAGATGAATCTATAGTGTATTTCTCATTTCCTAACTCCCCAACTCGCTTATAAAAAAAAGGTCCATGAAGTTTGGTGGTGAGGATAAGCTTCGAGAGATTTTTGCAGGTTCAATGATACTTAAGAAAAACTAAATTAAAACAAATAAAAAAATAGCAACATAATTGTGCATTCTAAAATATTGACAAATCAGATACCAAGCCCCGAGCGGAAACTACACGCCTCATCAGTCTTCACAAGCAAGCGAACTCCATTCAGTTCTATGCACTTTTGCTTTACCCTCATAATTTCAAGAGAGAGGCACCAAGGAGAGATTGTCGAACACCTCAAGACTCCAGCTCCAGCTACTATGATCTTCCATTTCTGAACCGTTACACTGCCAAAGCTCGAGGAGAGCTTGCTTTGTGTGCAGCAGCTATGGTGATCCTGTTACTTGTCACTGTTCTCTCGGCGGGACTTCTTGGTGCGGAATCCGAGTATATAGATTACAACACTACTGGGAGGATTGTCCCTGGTAAAATCAATGTTCACTTGGTCCCTCATTCCCACGATGATGTTGGTTGGTTAAAGACTGTTGATCAGTACTATGTTGGTGCTAACAACTCGATCCGGGTAAGGGACTCGAAATTGTTTTCATATGTGTCGATAAGAGGTTTCTTTTTCATTCCTATTTGGATTTTAGATATGGGTTTTGGACCTTTTGTTTCAATTGACTGGTTTAGTTTAAAGTTGTTGACTTTTATGTGATCATTTGTTATTTCTTTTTATTGGCAGGGGGCTTGTGTGCAGAATGTGCTGGACTCTGTGATTTCAGCATTGTTTGAGGAAAAGAACCGCAAGTTCATTTATGTTGAGATGGTAATGTTTCTATTTTTTCTCACTTCTTGTGTTTTCGTATTTCCATTTAGGGTCTGAAACTGTGCGGAAGTATAAAATTTTCAGGCATTCTTCCAAAGATGGTGGAGACAGCAAAGTGAGACAATGAAAGCCAAAGTGAAGGAGGAGCTTGTCGAGTCGGGTCGGCTGGAATTCATGTATTTTTCTTCCCTCACTTAATTATCTCCCAAAATTTGTACTACTGCATTGATGATACGGAACATGATTGCTAGCTACTTTCAGTTTCAACTTTTGCTAACAATACGGAGTTCTTGGTTTAGTGGTAGCTCACTCCTTAGGACTTGAACCAATGCAAGGTTTCCCCTCTCACAGTAATAATATATAATAATAACAAATGACTTATCATAAAGAAAAATTTCGCTAACAATGTTCTGAAGTTTTTGTTTCCTAATTTATATGAACTTATTCCTTTTCTTTTCTTTTTCACGTTTCTCTTTCTTTTTTGGAAAGAAATGGAGGTATGTGCATGCATGACGAGGCAACTCCGCATTACATTGACTTGATTGATCAGACAACTCTAGGGCATAAATTCATCAAAGATGAGTTTGGGCAGACTCCCAGAGTTGGTTGGCAGATTGATCCTTTTGGCCATTCTGCTGTTCAAGCTTACTTGCTTGGTGCAGAGGTATGCCTAATAGATATGCAACTCTCTTAATGGTATTTTCATTTTTATCTAAAACCTCAGTGCCAAAGTTTTAGAATAAATGACAATGAGTGCTCTGGATTACTATATTACCAGCTGTTTTATAAATAATGATATGATTGGTATATTGAGGGCCCCAAGGCAGTGCGAAGAACACATTCTCAAATCTGTGTCATGTTCTTTTTCTCACCTTGTCAGTCTTATGAACCGTGAAACTAATATGCCTGGTTGTTTGGTGCAGTTAGGATTTGACTCTCTCTTTTTTGCTCGAATTGATTACCAAGACAGAGCGAAGAGATTAGCTGAGAAGGCTCTTGAGGTTGTATGGCAAGGTTCTAAGTCACTCGGTTCAACTTCACAGGTGAGGGGTATCTGCATATATATATATATATTTCCTTTCATGTTGTTTGAATTTTGTTCGGAGGTTAAGTTTAATTTCTTCTGCAACTTGTTCGATTAATGACTTAAGGTTGCACTTTTTAATCATATAGGATATATATCAAACATTTTCTTCACTGTCTCGTTGCTAAAATTTGCGTACAGATATTTACTGGTATAACACCCAGGCATTATGATCCTCCTGATGGTTTCACATTTGAAATAAATGATGTTTCCCCTCCTATTCAGGTAAATCTTGTGAAAATAACATTTGATAGTTTGATCTTCTGTCAACTCCTATTGACTTGAATTTTCTATTGAAGGATGATGTTCTTCTGTTTGACTACAATGTTCAAGAGCGAGTCAATGACTTTGTAGCTGCTTCATTGGCACAGGTAAGATCTAGGAATGGAAATTTAAGAACTTCATGGTTACTTTATTTTGGGTTTACTTTCTGCTTGCTGATGTCTAAGCTTTGACTCTTTGCTTAACTGCAGTACTTACTTATATATGAACTTCTCTTCTCTTTTCTCATTTTCTTTGTTTATTTCTTTTTCTTTTTGTTGGGTTGGGGCCTTGGGGGTGGATGTGTTGGTGGGTTAGGCTAATGTTACCAGGACAAATCACATAATGTGGATGATGGGAACAGATTTTCGCTATCAATATGCAAATTCTTGGTTCAGACAGATTGACAAGTTCATCCACTATGTCAATAAGGTGCTGCATTTAGTAAGCCTCCGTAACAGTCATATTCAGAAGAAAATTCTTGTTTGAAATGTAACGAATTCCTTTCATTTTGTAAGCTTTCAGGATGGTCGTGTAAATGCCCTATATTCTACCCCATCCATCTATACTGATGCAAAATATGCGACAAATGAAAAGTGGCCTCTCAAAACTGAAGATTTCTTTCCGTGAGTTTGAGATTTTAGTTATGCTATTCACCCATGATTATCTTCAAAAGGTTAACCTGACACTATAATAAACCATTTCCAGGTATGCAGACCATCCTAATGCATATTGGACTGGTTATTTTACAAGTAGGCCAGCCTTTAAAGGATATGTCAGGTCTATGAGCAATTACTATCTCGTAAGATTGTGGGCACCATGTCATTTATTTTTGCGTGTCTTTCCATAACTTCCTTGGTCATGACATTTTTTTCATAACACAATATTTTCTTTGTTCTATAATCAGGCTGCAAGGCAATTAGAATATTTTAAAGGCCGAAGTGGTTCAGGCCCAAAGATGAATGTGTTAGCTGATGCATTGGCAATTGCCCAACATCATGATGCAGTTAGTGGGACAGAAAGACAGCATGTTGCTAATGATTATGCATTGCGACTGTCCTTAGGTTATATGGAGGTGGATAATAGTTTAGTTTTTGCTGATGGTGTTGCAATTAGTTTATGGTGTTCTGATAATATGGGAAAGCTACCTTTCTTGCAGGCTGAGAAGTTGGTTGCGTCCTCATTATCTTTCCTGACAGAGTCAAGATCAAGTAAGGGAAAGGGAAATCCAGTCACTGACTTTCAGCAGGTAACTCGTGATTAGTCCTAGCTTCTCCTCATATTCCGGAGGAAGTGTAGGATGTAGTATGTTATACTACATTTAATGAATTGAAATACCGCTGCAGACTCGTACACTAGACAATCAATGAAATATAGATTTGATGCTTTTATGTTCTAGAAAATACTTCAATTCATTGTGCATGCTGTTAGCTACATATCTTTCTGGGGAAAAAAAACAAAGGGAGTGACTGCTCATCCTGCAGATCACATATATTGTCGCATAGAGTTTTAGAATAGAGCATCCTTTCTTGGAACTTTGAAAATGAGTTACTTTTTGTCTTAACCTTCTCCTATGAATTTTACTTTTTCGCAGTGTCCTCTTCTTAATATTAGTTACTGTCCACCATCGGAAGAAATCTTGTCTGGCACTAAAAGCTTGGTAATGATAGTATTTTATCTTCCTCCATTTACTTTCCAAGCTAAAAGATGACAGAGCTCTGTGATATCATATTTCATGTTATATCCTCGTCTTTTGCAGGTCATTGTCGTTTACAATCCTCTGGGATGGAAGCGAGAGGAAGTTATACGAATTCCAGTAAGTGCTTTGACCTCACCCTAGTATTTTGTATTATTTAATATAACTTCAGCAGTGCTTCAGTTATTATGACAGACTGTTGTCAGGAGAAAAGCGATAGAGAGAAAATGTTAGGTATTTTGACTGCAAAGATATCTTCAATTCCTCAACAAGCTATTCCTATGCTAAACTATGGAAGTAATTAGTTCTCTCTCTTCTTTTTGTCTTACCCCTAATGGATCAACCAACAAGTTCTAATGCCTACTTTTTCTCTGCATCATATATCATGAAATCAAAAGTAATAATTTTCTTAGAAACTACGACTTTCCACTTATGGATTTATGTAGCCAAAACAAAAGCTTTGACGTTTGAGAGACTGCTATTTCACTTACCTCTACTGATTTCTTACCTTGGCTTTATATTTCCTTTTTGTTGCATCATAGATCACACAGTTACACGCACAACTCACTCCCTACAGGTTTCCACTGAAAAAGTTGTCGTTCAAGATTCTGGTGGGAGATTAATCGAGTCTCAGCTTCTCCCTCCATCAAATTCTACTTTGAGATTAAGAAATAAATATGTGAAGGGGCATCTCGACAAATACCCAGGTGAAACACTCAAGTATTGGCTAGCATTTTCAGCATCTATACCACCACTAGGTTTCAGCACTTACATTGTCTCAACTCCAAAACAGACAGGTTAGCCACATTGTTTCTCTGTTCAACTTTAGATTCCTCTAAGGTGGAACATGTCATATGCAATTTTGCCTGGTTCCTGAGTAAATCTTTTGCAGATTTAGGTGACAGTCATAGTGCTACCATCTCAATGATGTACACCTCAGAAGGAAGCACAAATGATACCATTGAAGTTGGTCAAGGAAGTTTAAGACTAATTTATTCTGCTAATGAAGGAAAACTTACTCATTATATCAATATCAGAAGCCTGGTATGCCATTTTGTATGGTGCATTTCTCTATTCAGTTAAAGCTAATTATGTTAAGCCCATCGTTTCAGATGCCTTATATATGTTTATCTTGCTGCTAAACCCTTCTCTGTTCTCTGCCATCGTCGTTTGTAATTTTATATCAAAACTCTTTTCTGAAATTATGATGGCAATATGTTTAATACTTTTGAATCATGGTGCGAATGCTCACTACATAATCTCTTTGTCTCTGAAGGTTAACACCCTCACTGAACAATCATACAGTTACTATTCTGGAAATGATGGAACTGATAATGATCCTCAGGTTCTCAATTCTGTCTCAAACATTATAATGCTTTATAATGTCTACTCTCTACTGAGATTTTGTTACTTTCTGAAGTATTTTGTTCAATTTACTTTTTGAAAAGAGTTGTGAAGTTCGGTTGCACGTTTGAAATTTATGCTATTTTGTTGTAGGCATCAGGTGCATATGTTTTCCGTCCAAACAATACATATCATATAAAATCACAAAACGAGGTAATAATTTATATTTCACTTGTATATTTGTGAAAATAAAGAGCTTTTAACATAAATTCGTTTTTTTTTATGGAGTCTCGAGCTTCTGAAGGAACATCAAATTGAATGTTTATCTAGGTTCCTTTAACTGTCATGCGGGGTCCAATAGTGGATGAAGTACATCAACAGCTCAATCCATGGATATCTCAGGTGGTTTAATTTTAGAAAGAATATATAGTACACACATGAAATATATATGGTTTTTGTTTATTTGATCGGCATAATCCTTTCCTTTTTCAACACGTGCTACTTTTTATTGGACAAAAGATCCTCTGTGGTGCTTGGGATACAGTGAATGAATCTGAAAATTGTATTGTATTAGGTTCTCATATACTATTAGCCCAACTATAGTTGGACTTCTAGTTCACTCTTCTTGGGTTGATAAAAATGCACAGAACAATGATTAGAGATTTAAGAAAATGAGAATTTTTTTTATCTTCTACACAATAAAGAGTGCTTTGTTCGTGCACAGATTACAAGGATCTACAAGGGGAAGGAGCACGCTGAAGTCGAATTCATAGTAAGCTGATCTGGTCTTTTTTTTGCATTCTTTCTTTTGGCAGCTATATTCGGCCCCCTTCTTAGAGTGTGCTTGGAAGGTGTGTGTTGAGCGGTTGAGAGGGGTAGGTTGTGGAGGGGTTGGGGTTTCACCCCTGCTAGGCAACTACTCTTTGAGGGTTAGGAGGTGTTCGCGAACCCCTCCCAACCCTACTTAACACACAAAAAGGAAACCCCCCTAAATAAAGAGTTGGGAAGGGTTCATTAGGATAATATATTAGTACGATTATGTATTTTCCCTTGCAAGCATGAGTCCCAACTAATAAGTGTGGATATAGTTGTAACTTTACAACTTCCTTAATGTTATTTATGGATATGAATCAACTATAAGCTTCATTTCCATAATTTTAGATTGGACCTATACCTGTGGATGATGAACTTGGAAAGGAAATTACAACTCAGATTACAACAACCTTGAACACGAACAGAACATTCTACACCGACTCAAATGGACGTGACTTCGTTGAACGGGTACGTTAATGCATGTTTCCTGCCAATTTGTGGAATGCCTTCAGTCACATTAGAGTAGATTTTGCATTCTCTATATTCAACATTACAACAACATAGGATCTCATACTGTGTTTTAGTGTTGGATGTTAGGCTTACAAGTTCAAGCAGTTAATTGATTTGCCCAATAATACTATATCATCTATGGATGGTAATTTAAACTGAGTCAAGAACAAAAAGAATATTACACACTGTAGTTTGATTTGAATTCTCATCTAGGATGTTTGTTAGTGAAAAATTTATTTTATGGTAATCCAATTTGACACTTTGAAGATAATTGCAGATACGAGATTTCAGGAAAGACTGGGAGCTCCAAGTGAACCAACCGATTGCTGGGAATTATTACCCTGTATGGTCCTCTAGATATTTCTCACAGTTGCTATCCTACTATCACATGCATTCCCTATACATAGTCCATGCATTGTTCTTCATGTACTATTTGGTAGATGCTTTCAGAACAATGTGTTTTGACTTTTCTCTAACCCTTCCCTCCTCCCCACAATTTTGTTCTTGCCCTTTCTTATTCTTTCCACTCTATCAGATCAATCTTGGAATATATGTGCAAGATAACAGCACAGAGCTTTCTGTTTTGGTGGACCGCTCTGTGGGAGGTTCTAGCTTAGTGGATGGTCAAATTGAACTGATGCTCCATAGGTTTGTTGGGGATTCTAGTTTTTGATAACTATATTTTGTCTCCGCGATGACTACTAGGCATTTTATTTTGAGTAATAAGTAATTATGTTTGTCATTGTTGTCTTGCTTTCTAATAGACCTCTCTTACTATGTCATATGTAGGAGGTTACTTCATGATGATAAAAGAGGTGTTGGAGAGGTATTAAATGAAACAGTTTGCTTCGACGATGGATGCGAAGGTTTAACTGTAAGGATGGCCGTATCAGTTTCTGTTAAGCACATGTCAAATGTCCATATGTATTGTTTCTGACTAGTGCGGTTTACTCTGCATGCTTTTACCTTCTTAAAAAAAATTACATTTTAGTTTAAGAAAATATCAAAATACGCAACAATTTAATCCTTCTTCCCTCTCTCTCTGCATTGTCTGAATAGTTGGGTGTTGAGGAGTCACCTTTAAACGTTTAGTTACCATTTTTGTAGATCCAAGGAAAGTTTTTTCTGAGGATAGATCGTCTTGGCGAAGGTTCGAAGTGGCGTCGTACAGCTGGTCAAGAGATATATTCTCCAGTTCTCTTAGCGTTTACAGAACAGGTGAAACAAGAAAGTATAAAATCGAATAGGTCCATTGGGTCGATTGCTAAGGTGACCAACTTTCTCTTTTGTAGGACGGTAATAATTGGATGGATTCTCATGTTCCGGCCTTTTCAGGATTTGATCCATCATATTCTTTACCCAATAATGTTGCTCTGATAGCCCTCCAGGTGAAAGCAAAAGAATGTTGAAATTTGTATTGGAGCTAGCTTTCACAGTTTCCAAATAAGATAAAAGTGTTAAGCACATGCCGTCACATTTTTATCATCGTTTTCATTTGTTCTGAATTGAGATTTGATCTTCAACTGAACATTGCAGGAACTCGAGGATGGAAAAATTCTCCTTCGGTTAGCTCATCTGTATGAGGTTAGAATACTTCTTTTTATCTGCACATAGCTTTAGCCCTCTTCAACTGATGCTGACTGCTGAGTTTGAAAATTCTCCTGGGTGCTTCAATAAAACTAATAAAAATAATAATAATTTGAAGTTCGTATTTGACATTTTCCCAGATTTTGTTTAGATGTAACGTTTCTTAGTTCTTACATTTGGGTTATTGAGTCTTCCAGGCCAGATTTTATGTTATGTTACTCTTGAGACTTGATTTGCATTTCCATGATTCCATCTTCTATCAATGTACTGCTGAAAGGAGTTTTTTGTTTGCAAAAACTGCCTAATAATATTCCCAGTGATCGACCCAGAGTGGTCTTCTAGATTGATAGCTTGCAGATAGAAATGACAATTGGCATTGCTAGAGCTCCCTTACTATCTCGAAGAATCAGACTGGATGAGCAAATTAAGGATGCTTACTAGTCTATCAGCTCGTCTCCTCTGTACTTTTTTTCACGAAATGACAACTTCTCGCTACTTTCTTAACCTTTCTGATGGGTGTTTTTTTGTAATGTAAAGATCGGAGAGGACAAGGACTATTCTTCAATGGCTAGTGTGGAGTTGAAAAAGCTGTTCCCAAACAAGAAGGTAATCACACCACATTCAAGATCAAGTACTTATAAAGTAGTTGCGATAATAGATATGTTCATGTGTTTTCTCATCTTTTGATGTTTCAGATAAGTAAGGTAACAGAGATGAGTCTGTCGGCCAATCAAGAACGAGCAGAGATGGAAAAGAAGCGGTTAGTGTGGAAAGTAGAAGGGTCGACAGACAAATCCTCTGTTAAAAGGGGAGGACCAGTCGATCCTGCAAGGCTGGTTGTGGAACTTGCTCCAATGGAAATCCGCACTTTCCATGTGAACTTGGACAATCTTCTCATGCCAGGTTCAGAGAACGGATGAGGCAAAGCTGTAGTGTGTAGAATGAACATCTTAATAATAAAACGGATGTTATCTGATCAACTCTTCAATCTAATTATGAACTCGACATGCAGAAGTACAACTCCAAACCAACCAACTTGTATAGAAGGCTCATCATCAAAGCTTTAAGCCTACGACCTCCAATGTTGGGTCATCCATCTTTCATGATTCGTTCGGATTCTAAAGTGGGATGAAAAAATTATGTTGGACTTGGAAGATTAGACATCACTTGTGTGTTTGAAATTTGAGGCCACATGTATGCATATATATGAAAGATGGTTGTGAGGGATTGGTGGATGCGCAATTTGACGTCTTAAATAATTAGGAGAAGGGGACCATATATGTATGTTTGTATGTATACCAAATTGGGTAGGAACAACAGCCAATGATGGATGGATAGCTATGCTGGTTCTCCTACTTTGATTATGGATTATTTCAATCCAAGATCTATTCCAAAGATTTGTAGGGAAAATGGAGCGATAAATATTGGCTTGTTTAAAAAAACCAAGATTATGGATCGCTTAATTTTTAAAAAACTAAAATATCATGATGGTTTGTAAACTCGGCTTCGCTTCTCGAATATTGGCTATCGAGTTGACTTCGCTTCTCGTTTTTCTTCAATTATATTCAATTTTGATTCGGACACGAACCTAATTTAACCTAAATATGAGGCCTCGATTGCTTCTTCTGCCTGCCGTAACAACAAACCTAGTACTCCGCCGTTGCGGAAGGATTTCTGGCATCTCTCAATATTTAACGAAATTGCAACGGTAATTATTTGTTTACTTCTGCAATCTAAAATTGCAAACCTTACAGTTTACTTAATCATCTTTTTGGCTGAGATCTAGTATCGGTGGCAAGTGTAAGTATTTACTTCTTTTTTTGTGAAAACCTCAGATCTTTGGTCTATCATATTCAGACTGAAGTGTAGCTTTTTTTGTTTTGTCTTTTTTTGCCTTACAAAATTCAATTCATATGATTTTGTTAGAATAACGTCTGCAGCTTATTTATTCAATAGTAAGAGAATTTTGTGTTCGAAGATTTTTGATGGAGAGGGGGCTATCCGTAGCTGTTCATACCAAAGAAAAGGTGGATTCTATTACTCTGATTTAAACTGCTTTGTTTGTTCGTGTTGGTCCGTCATAAATCAAGTATTGTTTGTTTGTTTTGGTGTCCATCCTATCTCTCTTAACAATAGACGAAGCAGGAGGAACTAGTGTCCTTTCGCGGCGATGGCGCAACGTGTGGACTTTTATTCCCGGCCTGATATGGGATGCTTCAGAGACTATATTCTAGCTTATACTCTGTCACCCATAGTCTCAGACACTCTCAGCTTTTACGTTTTACGATAGCTTATACTCTCATAGTCTCATCCAAACATACTGTATATATGTTACCTTCAGAATAATCATGAGATTGCACCGCTAATGATTGATGAGGAAAGGGAAATATATGTGAATTGGGTAAATCAAGTATCTGAGTCGTACATGGGATCCAGTATAGATGAATTTCGAGTTACATTTGATTTGAATGAAGCTCAGAGAGGGGATATCGATAAATGGATTAACTTTGCATTTGAAAACAAGGTTAGACGACTTGTGATGAACTTCCGACGATATAATGACACATGTCAGTTCGCAAATGTTTATCCTTTCCCCCAATTGCAACACTCTCCTAATATGGGAATCCTATCCCTGATAGTGCTGGAGAGTGCTATTGAATACTTCATATCTACTTGCCCCTATCTTGAACAAATAACCATACATGGATCAAAATCTCAAGATTTTGTTGATCTAGAGGTTGCTGGTCAATCACTTTGCTTGAAGTATTTGAAGATAATAAGTTGTCTCCATTTGAAAAGCGTTTCTCTCCCTGCATCGTATCTCTCGTCATTTGTGTAGAATGGTGGGATAATTGATATCTCTTTTGCTAATGTCCCAACCTTGTTGAGGGATCTGTTGGAGGGGCTTATTTTCATTATATCATTTGTAACTTTCCTAAGCTTTCAAATTATGTATTTCGACTGGAGACACTTAGGCTACATTTCGCACTACCGGCGGTGAGATTGCTGAATTATATTCAGTTATTTTTGTTCCCCTGATTCCTTCTATTGAAACAAGTCTTATTTGTGTTGTTTTTTTATGCATGTCTGCGTGCATATTTAGAAGAAGATGACGAGTCTCGATTTCACTCAGTTGACACACCTCAAGATTTTGAATATAGAAGTCTGTGCATCAGGTGATGAGAGTCTTCTTTTTTGACTCCCTTGATAAAGGCAGCTCCATCCTTGTAAAGAATTGTATTGCTGGTAAGTTTTTCTTTTTACGCTATGTAATTGATGCACGTGAACATGGATGAAATATTTAACTAAACATAATTTTTAGATTATCGCCTTTTTTTTATCTGTTTTATTTTTCTCATATGAGAGCAATACATCTGCTTGTGTTTGGATCTAAATATTTAATCTTCTCTTAAAAATTGTAACCTTCTTTCCTAGGTTTGGTGGCGGTGTTTTTGGCCAGATTTTGTCATAAATTATTAGACAAGCTGGGATTTTTTTGACCTAGAGGTCAAAACTGTAATGCAATTTGTGTCTTACCCTTCTGTAACCGCGCTTCCACTCGAAAAGCCTCATGCATTCTAGTTTTCTTAACATTTCAACCTTACTAAGCAAGCTAAGAGTTCAATAATTCATTAACCTGTTTCTAATACACGCGGTGGGTACTGTGTACTTCTGTTAAATTGAATGAATCAATTTATTAGAGAGGTACTATGTAGATTTTATGGGATTCCTATAGACTATTTATATGCTGGCTATAACAGTTTCAAGAGTTCAGTAATTCATTAACCTGCTAATACACGCGGTGGGTACTGTGTACTTCTGTTAAACTGAATGAATCAATTTATTAGCGAGACAATATGTAGATTTTACGGGATTCCTATAGACTATTTATATGCTGGCTATAACAGTTCCAAGAGTTCAGTAATTCATTAACCTACTTCTAATACACGCGGCGAATATTGTGTATTTCTGTTAAACTGAATGAATCAATTTATTAGCGAGGCACTATGTAGATTTTACGGGATTCCTATAGACTATTTATATGCTGGCTATAACAGTTCCAAGAGTTAAGTAATTCATTAACCTACTTCTAATACAAGCGGTGAGTACTGTGTACTTCTGTTAAACTGAATGAATCAATTTATTAGCGAGGCAGTATGTAGATTTTACAAGATTCCTATAGACTATTTATATGCCGGCTATAACAGTTCCGTGAATCTCAATTTTGGTGATAACTTATAACCCATAAGTAGCAGTCAGCAATAAATGCTCTAGCCACGTAGATCGAAGTAAATGCTCTGAGCAACAATGACCCACAATTGAGATGGTTTAAGCGAGATGTTAGATGCATGTTCATATTTTGGTTAGAGAAAAGAAAGGACATGCATGGTTTGAATCTCTCTTTAGGGAATTCCCAAATTTTGTCCTATTGACCAATCAAGATAACTAAAAGTGTAATATGGAAAGGAACTCAATACTATTTTAAGCCTCATCTCCCAAACCTTTTGTTGTGGCTAATAGTGTGCTTTGTCTCTGAAATAGCAAGGACTCTATCTTAGTCGGGAAACATAATATGTTGCATATCTGAAGGATCAAAAGTCCAATTTGCTTGAATAATCAGTTTGTCCCAATGACTTGACATGTAGTTATTGGTGTTATGTTCTTCATTAAGAGGCTTCCTAGTGCACTGGTTTCTACAGAGGACACATTGAGCACTTATGGTGATGAATTGTAACTAAATCCAAGTCTTATGCATAGAACATTTAAAACTAAATCCATGTATGTGGACTGCGCTGTTGTAGCACTTTACTTGATTGTTCGTAGCATGTTATGTGTTACTTCGAATAGCGAATCATGGCCCTAGCACTTTCTTGTGACTTCACTTTAACTTGAAAATTGTTTAAATGGTTTTTCTTTTGAAGCGAGGAGAATATAACTTGTTTACCTTGTTGCAGTTACATTAGCTTGGACCTTTGGCTATGAGGAGAAAGGTACAAAGGCCCCCGAAATCTCCACGCCAATGCCTGAAAGAAGTGGAAATTGTTAGTTTTGGGGGACGAAAAATTGACATCGAATTTGCCTCGTATTTGATTGAAGATGCCATTAACCTGGAGAAAATTATCATTGATCCTCATGAACCATGTTTGATTGGATGTCCATTGGGGGATGAAGACTTGAAGGATATACAAACCAGGAAGAAGCGTGCAATGAAGGGTGCAATGGCACTTAAATCTAAATATTCTTTTAGAGGCAAATTAATGCTTCGCAATTTTGAAAGCTCAGTTTAGTTGCATATTCATCGTTTTTGTGAATACTTAATTTTTAAGATATTTGTTATGCATGAATTATTGAGATGTGCTCGAGACACAGGAAGACAGGTAAAGAACCCTATGAGTGAATAATCATGGCTAGTGCAGACTAAGCCGCCTACTCGGCTTCTTGTATTTAAAGCAATTCGTGTATCCACTCTAATGATACTATTGTTCCGTACCATTATGTAAGAAGATTCAGGTAAAATATGTACTTCCTCGGGAATGAAAAAAAATCTATCTATTTTCATTTTGTATTTTGGCGTAAATTCTTTGACTCCTCGATATTCAATCAAATCCTCTTTTTTGAGGATTGACTGCACTCCTATACTC
Source organism: Euonymus europaeus (assembly GCA_963580455.1). Taxonomy (NCBI): domain Eukaryota; kingdom Viridiplantae; phylum Streptophyta; class Magnoliopsida; order Celastrales; family Celastraceae; genus Euonymus; species Euonymus europaeus. Next base: position 2,969,757 of record OY756962.1, read on the forward strand.
CCATATTTAGTAATTCCTGAACTGTTTCTTCTGTATTGAAGATCATCGAAGTAAGCAAAAATACTTTTTCGACGGAAAATACCATTTATGGGTATTTCAACGGAGATATCGGCAGGGGGCATTAGTTGTTTCTCCCTTTCTGGAATCGATTGGAATGGAATGATGAATCTATTTCTTCGCTTCTTTGCCAATAAATCATAACTCTCATGTAGAATTGGGGGATATATGAGATTACAATGACCAGTACATATGATTCGATTATGCTCTGAATAGTCAGTAATCTTACTTTGATTTTTACCAGAAAGATCCGAACTAAAGAATCTGTATCGAACTCGATCATTATTTCCTGAAAAGCTCGAAATATATCGTCCTTCGCCAGAAACAGAAAGAGAATGAACTTGATCTTGATCCTTATGTATTGAAAAAGAGACTACACGGTATCTGCACGAACTTCCTTTTAATATCCATAAATGGCTTGTTCTTGGTAAGAGGTGGACATTACTATATGCAAATTCAGGTGTATGATACACATCAGTACTCCAGTGGATTTCTCCTTCGGAGTCGGAATAGATATGCTTTCGGACCCTTTCTTTAAAATTCAAAGTGTATGTTCCCGCGCGAATCTCGACAATCACTTGTTCTGATTCTACATGTGGGGGATTATTCACGTGCCTCGTCCTCACCTCGTAATAACCTCTTTGTCCCTGTAATTGGACCAGGCCGGTAACTGTATACGTCACCGATGTTATTCTCCAAACTTCCCTTTTTTCCTCTTCCTGTTTCTTTTTTCTTATTTGTCGATCCCCCTTTTTCTTTTCCTTCCTCCTCTATTTATCCTCTTGTCCCTCGTCTTTAAGAAGGTTTATGAATGTTATATTTATTTCAACTCGGCTCTCAAAAAGAGCCGAACCACAGTTTTTAATTATAGATTGTTCAAAAGTCCATCAGCCCGTCCAAACAAATGGGCCGAACCAAACAAAGGTCCATATATCACCTCGGTAACTCATGACACGTGTCTAGTAAATGTCTCAAAATGTGTCAGGTAATTTACGTACAAATAGGCCGAACCAGACAAAGGTCAGTCATAGGCCGAACCAGACAAATGGACCGAACCAAGGTCCGCATATCACATCGCTAACTCATGACATGTGTCTAGTAAATGTCTCAAAATGTGTCAGGTGATTTACGTACACCACACTACATATTGATCGTTTCGAACTAAAAGAAAATTTTTTGTGGAATAGTCACGTTATAGAGAATATCTTCACTTTCAAGTCCATACAACATAGAAAAGCAGGATGCCCATGGCGTGTACGTGTGAGATGAACCAAATCCTCATTAAATTTTATTTTCCCGTTAGAAGGGGCTCGTACATGTTCTGCAGTACCCCCTGTGAATACTCCGCCGGTATGAAAAGTTCGTAATGTTAGTTGAGTCCCCGGCTCTCCAATAGATTGACCCGCAATAATACCTACAGCTTCTCCTAATTCAACCAGGTCGTCATGAGTAGGACTGCGGCCATAACATAAGCGACAGATCCAAGACGTACTCCTACAAGTAAAGGGGGTTCGAAGGGATATGAATTGCGTTTGAAAGGTTATGAATCGATTGACAAGCCAAACCCCAATATCTTGATTTCTAACGGCAATGCATCGGGAACCCATATAGATATCGTCTGCTAATACACGACCAATTAATGTTTGTATAAAAAGTCTTTCCGAGATTATTTCATTTTGAGGACTCACAGAGATTCCTTGGCTGGTGCCACAATCTGTTCTACGTACAACAATGTGTTGAACTACTTCAACAAGTCTGCGCGTAAGATATCCAGCATCCGATGTTCGTACAGCATTATCCACAACTCCTTTGCGGGCTCCATAGCAAGAAATTATATATTCTGTTAAAGAAAGTCCTTCGCGTAAATTGCTTTGAATGGGTAAATCAATCATTTGTCCTTGTGGATCCGACATTAATCCTCTCATACCTACTAATTGGTGTACTTGAGATGCATTTCCTCTAGCTCCCGAAAAAGACATTATATGGACTGGATTGCCAGGTTCAGTCATTCTAAAATTAGGATTCATTTCTTGGCGCAAATATTCACTTGTAGCATACCATATCTCAATGGATTGACGTAATTTTTCTACCGCGTGTACATTCCCATAATGATGCTGTTTTTCCAAAAGAAAACTTTGTTGTTCAGCGTCTTGGACTAGCCATCCCTTAGAAGGTATTGTTAAAAGATCATCAACTCCTAATGAAATGGATGTAGCGGTGGCTTGGTGGAAACCCAGAGTCTTTACTTGATCCAGGATGTGTGATGTATACGCCATTCCGAAGTGATCTATTAATCTGCTAATAAGCCGTTTAATGACAGTTCCATCTATCGTTGAACTTAAAATCTTTTCGGGAGATATCCATTTTCCTGGAGAGACAGATAATATCTCCCGACACAGCGGGATCTTGATACCACCAGGAACTGTCAAAAACAATTCGAAGGAATCAAAAAAAAATTCAAAATTGGATCTATGTCCAACGGATTACACTTACTAAGAAAAAGTATTTTATTTTTGTTTGGCCCGTAATCATATATGAAATAGCAGACGGTTTAAATTTATCAACACTTTTCCCTCAAGATCTGTTGCAGGAAAGGGAAAACCTGCAACTTCGAGTTGTTAATTATATCCTTTATGGATATGGTAACCCTGTTTTGGGAATTTCTGACCCAAGTATTCAATTAATTCGTACTTGTTTATCGCTGGATTGGGATCAAGAAAAAAAAAGTTCTTCTATTGAGGAGGTTCATGCTTCTTTTATTGAAGTAAGTACAAGAGGTCTGATTCGATATTTCTTACGAATTGACTTAGTGAAATCCCATAGTTTGTATAGCCGAAAAAGGAAGGATTTCTCAAGTTCTGGATTCCTCTATGATAATGCGTCAGAGCGTGCCAATATCAATCCATTTTATCTCAAGGCAAGAATTCAACAATCACTTAGACAAAATCAAGGAACTATTAGTAAGTTGTTGAATAGAAATAAGGAATACCAATCTTTGATAATTTTATCATCACCTAATTGTTTTCGAATAGGTCCATTCAACAATGTAAAATATCACAATGTGATAAAAGAATCTGTTGTGTTTTTGTTTCTCTGATACTTATAGGCGGCCATCAATTTTTTTTTGCATGAATGTCTTGGGTCAGGATATTAAAATGCTTATCAGAAATTCATTCCAGGAGATGCTTAAAATTTTGGGTCATGGCGCCCATATACCTTTCACGACATGGGATTGCATTTTGATGCGGGCTTTACGTTGCAAAATGACAAAAAACATAAAATGAAAGTAAAAAACACAAGCTAAGGACAGAAAACATAAAATGAAATTAAAAAACACAAGCACAATATACTAGCGATAGAACTTCACTATATTATGTAACTTCCGTATATGATGATCTGACTCAGACAAACAAGAAAATATTGGACAGACTGAGCAATCAATCGTATGATGATCTGACTCAGACAAACAAGAAAATACTGACACAAATAAGAAAATTAATTGCACAACAATTGAACTAGAGATACTAGACAGACTGAGACACTAGAACTAGAAATACTAGACAGACTGAGACACTAGAAATATCGACCCACTCAGGTTCAATTTACGATCTCTATCCCGTGTTGGTTGGCAGCTCCTCTAAGTCTCTTGTTTTTAGTTGGTAGTAGATCCATCGCACCCCAAACCATAGGACTCCACAACCAATTTGTATGCAAGTTAGCTACAGAACTCACTTCAATTTGTATGCAAGTTAGCTACAGAACTCACTTGCTTGTAAGAAAGCAGCTCAATATAACTATGCCTCATCAAAGTCGATCGGAGTTGTTCGACCTTCGATACTGTCTGGTTGACTTTCTGGCTCTGTTTTAACCTCCTCTTCTTCAATTTCTTCTTCTGACACTTAGTCAGATCCCCGTTCATTAGCTTTTTCTAGATTTCATCCAGAGCAAACTGAAGAGCCTGCAGTATTTTCCATTTTATGATATAGGAGTTGAGAATGGCTAGAGTAGCCTTAGCATTCGGGGGAGCTAGGGCATTTCCGCTCGGGATTCGCAGGATAGCTCGGGTGGACCGTGGACTCCGCTTCATCATTAGTGGGGTGCTTTCACTCTATTGCTCGTACCCATTCTTTCCGCTCAATAGAGGGCGCTTCATATGGAGCGGGATGCTCCCTCCTACAAAAGGAATTTTACATTTTCTTGTAATAAGTTTCTTTGACTTTCGATTAGCTTTCGACTTTACTTAAAATTTTCAGCCCGGCTTGTTTTAAATAGATAGCCTTTTTGGCTTTTCTCAATAATGTAGTCTCTTTAGCTTTTTTTAATCAAATAGTCTCCTCGGCTTTTCTTAATATCTTCAGCCTATTTGGCTTTTTTTACAATTAGTTTCTTTGGCTTCTTTAATCAAATAGCTTCTCTGGCTTTTCTTAACGATATTGGCTCTTTGACTTTATTTAATTAAATAGTCTCTTCGACTTTTCTTAATAATTTTAGCCTCTTTGACTTTTTATTTGCACTTACCCTCTTTGACTTCATTTAATCAGATACCTATTTGGTTTTCTTTAATTAGATAGCCTTTTATTTGGTTTTCTTTAATGAGATAGCCTTTTCGGCTTGTTTAATCAGATAGTCTCTTCGGCCTTTTTAATGATGTAACCTCTTCAGCTTTCATTAATTAGATAGTCTCTTCGATTCGGCTTCTTTAATCATATACCTATTTGGCTTTCTTTAATTAGATAGTCTCTTTGGACTTTCTTAATAATGTAGCCTCTTTGACTTTCTTCAAGTCTCTTCGGCTCTCTTTAATTAGATAGCCTCTTGGGAGTTGGTGAGCGTCTGCTACCTCTGGGATGAGGATCAATCCTGCCTCCTCGCCTTGTTGGAGAAGGACTTCTCTGATGGCGAGACTTTCCAATACTCTTGGTCCTCCTCCTCTAGTTGTCGACTCTGTTCTAGGTGCTGGATGACGCTGATCAAACGTTTTCCTTTGTTCTTTAATGCGTGCAACTGCTCCCTTAGCCTCCGCAACTCTTCCTCTTTCTGGTGTAGCATCTCTTCAATCTCCTCTTCCTGGGAGACTTTGTTGACATCCTGATCTCCAACGATTTCCTCTTCTGGGGTAGCTGCACCTCCTTTCTCCTGAAATCTGGCGCTTGAACCTCAACCATGGTAATAACCTGAAGAAACCAAATGAACGTTTCCCACAGACGGCGCCAATTATCGATGCAAAAACTCGCACTGACGTTAGAGTTTCCTGGATTGAATGCACACAAGTTAAGGAACTGAATTGAAACTAAAACCGCACAAATAATTTACGTGGTTCAGCAATAATGTCTACGTCCACAGGTAGAGTCTATATTTTCATTATTCTCCAAATAGTTACAAGTGATCTATTTATAGTATAATGAGGTAACCTGCTTTCTCTCCTCTCTCCTTGGATCATACATGCAATCCCTGTTTAAATTTTGAAAAGAAGTTTCACTTGAATTTTGAATCAGAGTTGAGAAGATTACGATCATCTCCAAAGGCAAGATAAGGTTATTCATGTTACGTATCACACTCCCAACACGTCTTGTAGTCTTATGTCATGTGCAGCCTCCAATGTCCACTGTATCCTTACAGCCACATGACATTGGACTTTTACGCTCACAGTTCAAAATTTTAAATCAATTAAAAATTGCACATACAAATATTTTGTAAATATCTATATTATCCGAATAAGAATTAAATACATTTTTTCCCCACCCACGTTCAAAAGCCGGACTTTAGGTCTCTTCAATAAAGAATTAAACTCCACATACGTGAATTTATTTTTAAAAAATATATAGAAAAGTACGTGATGGTAAATTACTAAAAATTTCCTGCGATTTTATATTTCCCTTATTATTTATTTATACGACTTTATACTACTCATATTCAACAACCCACGGCTAAAACCACAACGAGCGGTGTGACGCGTAGACGGCGTCGTTCAGGGACCCTTCTAAATCTGGGTCACCTTCTCGCGGCTTCGACTCTCTCTCTCTCATGGGAGTTAAAAATGAGACCTCCCAAAGCGTCGCCGAACAACGCTATCACTCGCCGACTTACGCTTCTGCATCTGGTCTGTGCTGCTGTGATCTTCTCTCTTCTCGTCTTCGCCATCCAATCTTCTCTCTTCACAGGTTCTGTGTCGATATGTAGATTTGTGTTTCTAATTTAGTGTCGATTGTCTCCAGTTCCATGATTTCCTTTTGTATCTACTTCGTTTCAAATGGATTCATTGAGTTATAATTTGCAGGTGACCATAAATCAGATCTAAACAGAGAAGACATCCGGATTTTATCTGATTTCCAGTCCAGTGTTCAACAATGCGTGGTTAGAACTTCTCATCTCTATCTCTTCTAAGCTTCCACTTGCTGTCTTATTATACGCTGTTCTTAGGTTCACTTCTTTCTTTCGTAGATCTGCATTTCTCTCTTTTTAATTTTTTAAGTTCTTGATATTTGTCAGTCAAGTAGACTAGCTAGGTGTTAGTGTAGGACAGTAGGTTAATTGGTTTGGGGTTCACGAATATTTTTCATTGAAGGTTTTTGATTCGGTTGGAACTGTATTCTATAGCTGAATTAGTTATTAATTAAGTTGAATAGTAGGAACTGAATATTTTTTAGTGATTATCACTGTGGCTCTTTTACTCAAACCAGTTTATTGATAAGAAGAGGAAGTTGCTTGTGTGAGTGATGATTTGGGATTGGTAGTGTGTGATATATGTTCGACTTCTGATCTTGGAAGTTGATGCAGGCAAACAGAGGTCTTGGACTCGCTGCACACATTATTGACCAGTGCAAACTGATTCTGAAGTTCCCGGAAGGCACTAATAGCACCTGGGTTGGTCCGCCCTCACTCGGTGAATTCATTCCTAAAGTGATCTTATGTTGCTGACTGCTGATTTCTCTTTGATTTCAGTATAATGAGCAATTCAAAATTTATGAGCCATTGGAGTACACTTATGACATATGTGATGCAATTTTGTTGTGGGAACAGGTTAGTGGCTAACCTTTTTGATATATGAGCGCTTGTTTTTTGGGTTGATGATATATGCTGATCTGTAAGTGATGCAGTATCGTAACATGACCACAGTATTGACTAGAGAATATCTAGATGCCCGGCCAGATGGGTGGTTAGAGTACGCAGCAAAAAGGATTGCTCAGCTGTATGATTTGAAGTTACCTTTGCTTGTAATTTGTGTTTGCCATTTCATCCATGTATTTTTTTATTATCTAAAACTCAATGGCAATATATTTGAAAGGTTGATTACTTCTGTTTTCTTGGTTTTAGGGGATCTGATAAGTGCTACAATCGAACTCATTGTGAGGAGCACCTAAGTTTGATTCTACCAGCAAAGCCCCCTTTCCATCCACGGCAGTTCCGTACTTGTGCAGTCGTTGGAAACTCTGGAGATCTCTTGAAGACAGAGTTTGGGGCGGAAATTGATAGTCATGATGCTGTTATTCGGGACAATGAGGCCCCTGTTAATCAGGTAAAACAGCAAAGCTAGAGCCATACATACACTCAAAAATTCTAAATTCAATTGTTTGAAGAGTTCATAATTTCTAATCCTCTTTAATTCACAACCTCACTTAAATTATTCTTACACAAATATATCCATGTTACCCAAAACTGTCTTTGTGATAATTCTTTTTTGTGTTGATGGATTTGTTGCCTGCTGTCTTCTGGGTACACTTAGTCTTTTAGTGTTGGTGAGCTAATATTTTGTGAAAGTGCTTATCTTGACTTTTTATGTGTGCCATATAGAAATATGCCAAGTATGTTGGTCTGAAACGGGATTTCCGCCTTGTAGTACGGGGAGCTGCCCGTAACATGGTTAAAATTCTCAATGGATCTTGTAAGTCTGAATCTTTGCTGGGCTGTTCATTACATAAAATACGTTATATTTCTGTCCTCTTCTTTACTTCTCAATTTCAGTCTCTATTCGCACTGCCTCTATCAAAGATGTTGAGGTGTGGTGATTTCACAAATCACAATGCAGTTTTGGGATTTCAATATTAATAATTAATATATATCTTTTCTTCTGCAGCAGATGAGGTGCTTATAATCAAAAGTGTGACTCACAGAGACTTTAATGCAATGATAAAGGTGGGGAAGTTTTTAAAGTGCTCAAAGTCTCCTTGAGTTATAATGACTCTTGTTTTGTTATGCGCATTACAGAGTATCCCAAATCCTGTTTATCTTTTCCAAGGGATAGTGCTTCGCAGAGGTGCCAAAGGAACTGGAATGAAATCTATTGAACTAGCACTTTCAATGTGTGATATTGTTAACATCTATGGTTTTACAGTTGATCCTGGATACACTGAATGGTTAGTTGAAATCTGTTGCTATTATTTAGGAATTATCACTTTAATTTGCATGCTATTGTTCCTTGCCCACCTTTATACACCAGTGCTCTTTTAATGGGTTAGCTATTGTTTGGACGCTTTTTGGGAGCGTGCATACATAGAGTACGCCTTCCCAGGCTCGAATCCGTGACGCGCTGCTTATAGGCAGGGTGGAGGCAGAGCTGGTACCACTGAACCAACTTGGCTCAGTGGTACCAGCTCTGCCTCCACCCTGCCTATAAGCAGCGCGTCACGGGTTCGAGCCTGGGAAGGCGTACTCTATGTATGCACGCTCCCAAAAAGCGTCCAAACATAAAAGCACCCTTTTGAGGTGGGGGGTCGCTGGGCGCCTCATTTTATCCCACCTCATTTTGATAGCTCCCCAGCTTGTACCATTGAACCAACTTGGTTGTATTTTTATTTCAGGACACGGTATTTCTCTACACCTAGGAAGGGGCACAATCCATTACAAGGGCGGGCTTATTACCAGCTACTCGAGTGCCTTGGTGTATGAATATCTTAACCCTTGTCCTGTGAAAACGTAATTCCAGAATTTATGACCGTACATTATTGATTTTTAGTTTTTTGGGTTTTACACTTGTCAGGTTATTCGTATACACTCTCCCATGAGATCCCAGAGGAAGCAAGTCTGGTCAGATGTGCCAAGTAAAGAAATGGTTAGCAGAGCTCATGCGGCAGCATTGCACTTGAAAAGGGGGCAAGCCGGTGGAATGGGGCAGTTCGGTAGTTGTAAGGTGTGGGGCAATGTGGACCCGGACAGAGTTGGGCCCATCTCAGGATCTTCAGATATGAGTGATGCCAGAAAGAATTCAAACTATCATAAGTGGGAAACAATGCCTTTTGATAGTCTGAGGAAGGAAGCTCGAGATCACTTCATGCAAATGGAAGGTGTATCCCTTTACAAAATGGATGGCAATAAATTGGATGATCTGGTCTGTGTGAGGCATTCCTTAAAAACTGAGGAATAAACGATTTTTTGGCTGGTTGTCAGTAAACTGAATTGAGCATTGCCAATTTGTTGCGGATTCTCGGCGAGAGGGGCTCTCTGGACACAGGCATTGGAGTTGTTTTACCAGATTTTTTTTCTCACATTTTCCTGGAGGATTACTAGCTTTGCACATCCCCAAGGAATTTCCTCAGCAACAGTGGCACCATGAACTTGTACAAATAAAAAAGATAAAGAATTTTTCCGAAATTTTGTTCATAAAGATACTTCTTGTGTTGTCGAAATTCTTCAAGAGGTTTATAGGAACATAGGAAACGTGATGAGAGTTGATGTGTTTCATTGTTAAAATATGTATTATCATTATGGGTTGATAGGGTTGATGATTTAGCCGTAGAACATCGTAGTGGTCACTAGCTCTGTCATAATTTTCTGACCTATTTAAGTTCTTAATTTTTATTGATTACATTATTCTTGTCATTTGTAGTTAACCAACATGAAACCACTGATTTTGTACGGAGAAATTTTCTTACGAGTATAAACAAAAAAGAGTACCGAAAAGTAAAAGAAGACGATTAGAGAAATATCCAACTGTACTATGTTAACAAATATCTCCATAATGATGGGAACCCACTGGAGTTTACCCATCTCTTAAACAAAACCCCGTTGTTGGATTTCGACTATCCCAGCCCCAGCCCAGCTACACAATACCATGACAGCCTGCCAAATCCTGAAGTGCTGCTTTGATCTGCTCAGGTAACACATCCTGGCCTTCCCCACATTGCTGATGACCACAAAATATACATAAATAAATAAAAGGAATCAGTCTCTTGATGACAATGTTAAGCAATGCAACTTCAATACAAGAATGCACTATTCGGAGCCAACAAGATATACTCTTTTAAACAACAAATTTTCATCCTCAATACTTGGACAACAGATAATCAATACAAAAAAAACAAAAAAAAATCAATACAAGGGTATGCCGTCAAGGATACCAAAAAGAGATTATTTGGACCTGATGAAACTAACCTCAGCTCGGAACACATCCAATGCAAAACCATTGAAACAGCTGATGACAGCCTGCTGAATGTCCAATCCGAGGTTGTCCAAAGCCCTCATGGTGGAGAGCAAAAGGCCTGGCCTGCGAGCACAAAACATGTGGATGTTGACAGCCCTTCCCTCTCTTACCCTTACCTCCACCTACAAAATGCAGAAAAGTTAATAGATATGAGTTTCCTCAAATTATGGCACAGTTTGCAACTTGAACACGAACATAATTGAGCCGACAAAATAATTAACTTACTTAAACTCACATAAACAGCTTACCTGAGCTGAAAATCCATTTTTTGTATTAAGTTATGGGCTTATATTCTCAAAATTTTTTAGAGAGGGGTATTCAAAAGTGCAAGGAGTTGGCTACCACTAGGCCACAAGCTCCTTTGACATGTACATAACTATCTACATAAAACAGCTCACTTCAACAGACACGGGGGAAAAACTAAAATGAAAAGCTTCTAAATCGATGCACACAATGTATGCATCACTCTCACTGGTCTTGCACACAAGTACCAATATTATAAAGGGGCAGGGAAAGGAAAAACACTACTCAGCTGGATCCATAAAACTTCTGCCCTGGTGGCCATCATATTCTTAATATACCAACGACATATAATTTTCAAAAAAATTCCATGTAATTAGCTAATGATGTATTTACAAGACGTGACCTTGCATTGGCCACTCATGCTTAACAAGCATATGCCTCGTACACAGATAAGATAAAACATAGGACCCCGCCATTCACCTATGCACAAACACGTGAACTTGGCTCTTGCTGAGATTAGACATTTAACTATAAGACCTGAAAGGGTAAGATGGACGTTCGAGTACAAGTCCAGCTAACAAGCTAGCTCCATATGCTTCGTTTGGCACACTGCTGCAAATCATGACAGACACCATTACATACAGGAAAGCTATGTGCTAGTTCTTCTGTTTCTACTCTTCACAAGTCAACATATCACATGATCTAGATCAGTAATAGCAATTTCCTAAAAATCATATAAGCATGAAGCCATTAAGAGAGGAAAATAAACAATAAACACTTTCATGTTCAATAGCACAAAAACGATTGATTAAATCTACCCTTGTAGGCTGGCCTTTAGGGCTTGGCATTGAGCTAGGGCATAGTTCTTCTTTGACACGGCATGGAAGAGTAGATGGGGTGGGTGTCAAAGGATGGAAGCTTGTTGATGATGGCAGCAAAGAACCAGGTGGGGTTGACTCCAATTCATTGTGAAGATCATTGATCCTCTGAAGAAGCTCCTTTAAGTAATCAATGGCATCCCCAAGTATTGAAGCTCTATCCATCTGACAACCGAAAAAAATATAGCAAGTGAGCAGTACGACCAATTCAAATAAAAAGAAAAATAGCTCCAAAAACAATTAGTCCACCGTGGGGAGCTGAAGACCTATTCCTAACCCAATATGATCCTGACAACTTCATAATTCAAATTATTTATTTTTCGCAAGTTGAGTTCAACATATTACAAATTCCCATTCTTACTTGCAGTATCTAAGCATTTCAGCTCAACTTGGATGCCAATACAGGACTCCTAAAATGTTATAGCACAACTAAATAGGGATGATGCTAACGACCAGTCATGTACGTACTGGAAAATGGAAACAAAGATAAAACATAATTCCCCAAAAATCAAAAATCTTAGAAAATATAAAAGTCAATACCTTGCTGATCTTGGGTACTACAGACCTTAGCATGTAGAGCCTGTCATTGAGCTTTTTCCTCCGCCGCCTCTCAGCCATCAGATTCTTCGCCGGCATCCCCTTCTTCTTCCCCTTCAAATCACCAGCAGAACCTCCACCATTTCCCGTCACTGTACTGTTTGCATTCGAATTGCACCGCGTACTCTCGTCCTTCTGTTCATCGGAATCATAATTCAAACAAGAAACATCCATGCTGGCCTCCTCCATTTCTCCCTCCTCGCTCTTCTTCTTCATTTCCATCTCTAAGTCTCCATATCTCAGGCCCGAGACCTCCAGGTTCCCCAATTTATCAGAGCTTTGCCGCATAGCTGCCCGTTTTTGGAACAAAGTGGGTTGAGGCAGGACTTCCAGTGGCCTCAAAGCCCCGGCTCCTCTGTTCAAGAACAGAGTATTATCAAACTCATCAAAACCTCCTACAACACCATAACTACTGCCTCCGCTTCCATCGGAAAGCGGCAGCAGCTGGGCTGCTTGAAAGTCTGGACTGCTGAAACCCGTCAAATTCGGGACATGGGTAGGCTGAAATTGGGAGAGGAAAGCTGACTCGGACCCCAAATCGAAGGCATTGTCGAAGGGGAAGTTGAGGAGAGAAGAGAAACAAGGTTTGGGTGTCAAGAATGAGGACTGGGACTGCGCGTGGTCGAGAGTGAAAGGCTGCAACGGATAGGATGAAGAGGAAGAGTCCATTGACTGCTGCAATAGAAGCGTTTCAGCGGATGGGTTTGCGTAGAACGAGATGTCTCTGATATCCTGGCTGCTCTGAAGGTCATGGTGATGAGAAGGCGGCGGCGGCGGGTTCATGTACCAGTCAACAGTCGTCTGACGCATGGATTTGAAGGTCGAGAGGGACCCATCCATGGCGGCAATATCTGCCTCCTCCTCTTTAGACTCCATTCCATAGCTTCCTCCATTGTTGATGTTGTTGTTGCCGTCGTTGTTCTCGTTGCCGGTGTTTCTGGTCCAGGAATCCGAGTTGTGTTGCTCTCCTTCAAGCCATAGGACGCCGTCTGATCCTATCACCATCTCTCTATCTCTATCTCTGTCTCCCTCTCTGGTTCGATTAGAGGTAACTGCAGAGGAGAAATGAGGGAACGTAATTAAATCAGAGAATAGTTAAAGAAATGAGCAGATAATCCACGTTGGGGAACTACGAGGGACTGTGGTCGTTTATATTTATCTATGTTTGTGTGCTTGAGCCAATGGACACAATTGCCCTTCAAAGTTTATTTATTCACTCAAAAACCTTTACATCTCTAACTATTACTTTTCTTCCTTGATATTTTTAGTTGAATGATTTTGTTTATTAATGGTTTTAAGCAACCCAATAAATTCTTGCTAAACATGTACATCAACTTATACATGTATGTTATTATAGAATGGTGAGATGATGGATGTGGTAAGATTTGGATGAACTTGTCCCTCTTTGATTACGTGCGTATAAGCTCGACTTCTCTCTGAACATTAACTTATACACTATCGTGATTTATGTTCTACCAAACAGAACGAAAATGATCTCTCATCTCTCTGGTGGGAGAATTTGATCTTAATTTCTCTTTTACTTTCAACTAACTGCATGCCCTTGAAAGCAAGTAATCAGTGGCAGGCTTGAATGTTGAAACCAAAGTCATTTTGCATGGAATGAAAATTTCCCAATCCCAAGTTTCTCGTGAATGCCTTAACCTTTCACCGCCACCAACCAATATATCTCTTGCTTTTTTGAATTTCTTTCCAGCACTAGTAATTACTTGTCATTTCTCTCTACGCTTCTTCAGAGCCAGCCACCACCTTTAACTGATCCTCTCAACTCATGATTATGCATAATCGCATTTAGACTCGTCTTTGGCTGCCCAATAATCAATTGCTTTCCCAATTAACTTTACTAGTCATCCTTCTTCACGTGATACTAGGATTTGACAGCCACGCGGCAAACATGCAACTGTATCTAAACAAGGACATTTTAGAATAGTGGGCTGAAAAGAGCCTTCCCCCACCAACACACCAACAAAAGCTCTTCAAGTGGATTATGATGAGTCTACGACCATCATATACATATATGATATATGATATGATAAGATAGATGGTTGTTAGAGATTGATGGATGTGCAATTTGACATCTTAAATAATTAGGAGAAGGGGACCATATATCTATGTTCGTTTGTATGTATGTATACCAAATTGGGTAGGACCAACTGCCATTAATGGATGGATAGCTATGCTGGTTCCCCTTCTACATGGATTATGGATTATATCAATCCTAGATCTATTCCAAAGATATGCACATCTCACATGACATTATTTAATGAATATCCAGTTGGGCTATTTGGCCCACGGCTATGTTTCTACTTTAGTTATCTTCTATCACATCTAAATGAAATGTATAAACTACAAAGTAGGCTGAATGGCCCAACTCGTTTGCTGCTTTTGAGCCGGCCAATCCTAGACTCCAGTCTGGCTTCAGATTTTACAAAGAAAAGGTTAAGAGATGTTGGATTAGGAAAATTTAGGAGAAATTTCTGAATCCATCAAAATGAGAGATTTAGAGTATTGAAAGGGATTTGCGAACAAATTTTTTGTCCAACAAGGGTCGAGACGAACTCCTGCCCCTCCCAACTACTTGTGTAAAATGTCAAGCAAGAACCTAACGCCAGCGTTTATTTATGCCATACAAAAAAAAAAAAAAATGGTGGGATGGAACTTGGAAGGACAAATTACAGCTGCATCTATACAAATCCACTTTAATATTCGATGAAATTTGGAAGAAAAAAATAAACCATTAAACACAAAAATAACACTAGCCCTCCCTGTCAACTCCCCACCCCCCTGGAACCAGAACTAGTCAAAGCAGGGAACCCCATCACTTGGACGGAAGGGCAACAATCTCCGAGGAAGACTAGACATTAGCACCAGAGGTCAGAGTAGCAGACGCCTACCACTTCATGCTGAGGCTAAATAATCTCTTTCAGTACATCTATGCTTAGCCACCTTCCCTCTCGTCCGTCTTTGCATACAGCAGACAAATCAAAGGCCAAAAATCTCTCCCATTCACTCCAACTTAATAATCTTTCCCTCTTCGTCCTGCTTGTTAGGCTCCGCAGGGAAATATTTAATACCCACAAGATCACCAACTTGGCTCATAACCTGAAAACAATAAGGAATGCCAACTTCACTTTTTCAAATCTTAAAGTCGAACCAAAGTAATACTTGTGTACACTCTTAGGAATGAAAAAATATACACATAAAAGAACAATGATAATTTTGTTCAATTGAGACCTTCTGCCTCTATTTTGTGTAAACACAACTTCACATAATAGAGCATCTGAGCCCATTAGGAGAATGACAGGAGGCTATGCATTCGCAAAAAAAAAGACAGTAATGTTTTCAAAGTTGATGTTTTCGAGCAGTTACTCAACAGGCACTGCTACAATGTATGATTATGCATACTTTTGGAATGACAGACGATGTATGTCTATGATTATCATATCATGAACCTATTCTCGCAAGCATGCACCAAACACAAACCACAAGAGGCATGCTAATGCTATAGCAACTGCCATCATCATTATCAACTATGATACCCGGACTCTTCACTTTACTCTGCCGTACCGGTGTCGGGTATGCATGATATGGGTATTGGTATGATCCCCGGATTCTTCACTTTACCTAGCATCCCTCTATGCAAGCTTTGAATTTGAAGAACCGGACACACGGATATGTACCCATACCCGACACCCGTACCCGAGTCCAGGTATCATAGATTATCAAGCCTTCATCCCAAACAATCTGGGGTTAGCTATTTGAATACATAAAATAAAGTCAATGAACCAGATATGCAAGCCTGAATCAAACTGATACAAAATAAGTGAAACACGCAAACAGCAGAGAGAGAGAGAGAGAGAGAGAGAGAGAGAGAGAGAGAGAGAGAGAGCACGCTAGAATTTACCTCCAAGGCTTTTATAAGGTCTTCTTTGGTATGAGAAGCAGAGATGCATATACGTGCCCTAGCCAACAAGAGCGGGGTTGCTGGAAAAGCTACAGTCACAACGGCCACCTGCAGTAGCAACAGTAATTGATGATCAATTCAAAGTTCCATAATGAACAACAAAATTAGGGGGCACATTAGCATTAGGAGCACTCACATTTAGCTTGAGGCACTCTCTTGAGAAGGCTGGTATTTTAGCTGGGTTGTAAAGCATAATTGGCATTACTGGAGAGTCATTATCACCAAGGACCTCAAAACCCATTTTCTGCAGCTCTGACCTGAAAAAGTTGCTATTTCCACGTATCCTCGCAAGCTTCTGGGCACCTAAGAAAAAGGAAGAATACTTCAATTTTCAGTCAAACAAGCAGTTGAGATTCACAGCTTAAGAAGCTCACAAGAAGCTAAAACCCAGTAAAACAAGAATATATGCACGCACCTCTATTAGAACCATCCTCCCCTAAAATGACCCTAATTGCAGATATAATTTGTTCTGCAGCTGGAGGTGAGATTGAAGTTGCATAAAGATGAGCTGGGCAAGTGTACTTCAAGTATTGGATAAGCTCCTGCGACAGATATAAATTCCCAATCTATTTACATTCTAAAAAAACCTTTCTCATTTTCTTCCACCAACAGACCAATCTTTTCAGATGAAAACAACTGATGCAGTGTATGTTTATAGATAAAACCATTCCAAGTGCTTAAGTTCAGGTTGGCCAACTAAAGAATTCAAATAGTGAGAGAGAGAGAGAGAGAGAAAGTGCAAACAAGTGCCAGCCACTAAAATAGACTGTAAAATGCAAAATTGTTTCTCTATTATAAGGTTCACATATGTAGTAGCTCATTCAAATATTCAACTGAGCTTGTTTTAATGTTCCATTCGAAAGAGAAGAATAAAATGATGATAAAACTAACTTTAAATACATGCAATGATGAGCATATAGGTCATGGGTAATCCTAATGCAAACTGCTCAGAGAATTTGGAAAACAGCTGAGACAGTACATAAGCAAACCTTTGATCCAGCTATATATCCACCAAATGATCCAAATGATTTCGAAAAAGTTCCCATCATGACATCTACATCAGCAGTGTCCACGCCCAAGAGCTCACATACTCCTCGTCCTGTTTCCCCAACTGCTCCAATGCTATGGGCCTCATCCAAATATGTGTACACCTACAACATGATAAAGACAACAAGACTAGGAGAAATGAAATTCTAGGTGATAAAACAAAGAAACTAAGAAAAATTGGCCAAGAATAGTACATTGAGAAAGTTTTCACATACTTATTATAAAGAAAAAAAGTTTGCACATAAATTGACAATTCGCATGAAGAAAAGAAAGCCCATTGACGTTTTGTAGTATGTGAGCTTTTCATTAGCGTTTTGCAAGTAAAATTTCATGAATTTTTAAGGTTATTATACAAA
Source organism: Euonymus europaeus (assembly GCA_963580455.1). Lineage (NCBI taxonomy): Eukaryota > Viridiplantae > Streptophyta > Magnoliopsida > Celastrales > Celastraceae > Euonymus > Euonymus europaeus. The sequence continues at coordinate 2,987,334 of OY756962.1, forward strand.
GGGTAGGTAATGGAGTCCAGGTTAAAAGAGAAAACAGAGAGGAAGAACAAAAAGGCAGTGAAGCAACAAGAGAGTATACACTTGTCCAGCATGCCATCCCTTCACATAAAGACATAACACTTTATCATTTCTGCACCCTCTTAACATACATTGACAGTAAAGCAACAAAGAGGACTCACCTTATACTTTTTGCAGATCGCTATAATCTCAGGTAGTTTGCAAAGCTCCCCTTCCATGCTGTAAATCCCCTCCACAATTACAATGATCTTCTTCCAAGGTCTGTGAGTCCTAGGTTGACCATCAGCAATTTGTTCTCTCAAAAGCTCCTCTAAGTGAGAGGGTGCTGGAAGTAACATATCAAAAGATAATAGTGAGTTCAAAAAGATCCAAGTCCGAAGCCATATGCCTGATAATATTGATTGCATGTAAGCAAATTGTTCACCAAATAAAATAAAAAAACACTGCTACCTAGAATTGGCGACCCAAAACTCCAGTAAAGCTACCATGATAATGCAACATGGACACATTACAGAGAAAACTAAGAGACAATAACTTTAAGCGTATCCAAGAAAAAATCGTCACACTTCAAGATCAAGTAATGCTTTTCTTCCTCACTCTGTCATCCTTCGCATTTTTCTAATAGAGTTACTCATCACATTGTAAATTCCTATTTTCCAGAGTTAGAATATGTATAAAATATGAAAATCAGTTTGAATTTCATATGCTAAGAACACTTACTGTTATGCTGGAAAACACGAATAGTAGCTCCCGAACCTCTAGCACCATTAACAATTGAATTGTGATTCAAGGAATCACTAATGATCAAGCCACCCTGACAATGAAAATATTCTTGAGATTCCACCAACAAATATCAAGGAAATTACTCAAATATACTCGCCACAAATATGCATACCTTTCCAACCAGGACCGGAAGGATAGCAGAGTTTGTTACATAGCCCATGCCCAAGACTATAGCAGCTGGTTTGCCAACAAAGTCCGCAACACACTTTTCCAATTCATTATGCAACACAGTTGTGCCTGACATGAAATAGCTTCAGTAAAAACACAAGTAGACAAGTGTTTAATCAAAAAAGAATTTTACAAAGTGAAAAGAGGATCAGAAAAATTAACATACTCACCTCCATCCACCCGGCTACTACAGGTACTGGGAGAATATTTCTTCAAAGACTCAATTGCCCGGGGTGTGCAGTACTCGTCTGCAGCAGCAAAGCCAAGATAGTTGTACGAGCCCAAATTAAGGCATCTACTTAATTTAGAGGTCCGCCTGTAATGAAGGTAACCCATCAAATACATTTAAGGTGATACTAAACCAGAAACAAAAGGGGAAATTTTTCAAAATAAAAGTTATGTATCAATATGATTTTAAGACAATGAAGCAGAATGCGAGATCTCACCTCAATGTCTTATTATTGTCATCAGAGCAACGCTCAACCACATTAAACCAAGCATCAGGAGCACTGGCTATTGGTCGCCCAAAACAGTCCTGCCAGCCAATAAGTAAAACAACCACAATATAAGAAATTTCACATATTTGAATAGCTCCTTGGAGGTCAACGTAAATAAAACAAATATAAGAATTCCAGCACATCCAAACTCCATATGTTGTTCTAAAGATTCTGGAGCTGGAGGTGGGGGTGGGGGTGACTTAAAAAACCCCATCACCTAGTGATCCAAGCAATTTCAATTGATCATTCGCTTTAAGGGTGATGTAGCACCTTTGGCCATTTATTGCTGGAACAAAGATTACTAGAAATAATAAATGACCGTGTATAAAATCCTCCTTCCGTCTCTCCTGGATTGGCATCTTACAGTCATACCACAATAAGTCCATACAGTAGTGTCATATCTTCTCTTACACTTGCACTAGATAGAAGTTTATCACCTCTAATTCAGCCATAAAAGCAACAAGCTTAACAAATAAATCCAAAATATCCAAATTCAGATTCACACAAATATACTCCGCAGAAACCTAAACCTGCCAAATTAAAAACCAATCTCTCTAAAAAAAACAATGAATTTCGAGTTAACAACAAAAACACTGAAAATAACGCCCAATCTAATTGCATAAATCACAAAGATCATTAAAGTATAATCCAAATCAGCAGACCTGAATACGAAGATACAAGCGCCGTGTGTAAAAATCTTCGAGTCCAAGGCATATGGGAGCATAGCCCTGTTTGAACAGAAAGACGAGCACAAAAGTTACATAAGTGACAAAACCCATAAAAAAAATTGGCAAAATTTAATAGAATTTAAAGTTATACGGAACCTGAAGATTATTGGTCCCCCAATTGAAAGCCTTGCGAAAGTGATCCCTTATTTGACCGAACAAGAACAATAAACCATAGCTGATATACGTTGTTAAAGCCGTAAAATACGGAATTGCAATCATTTTCTACTTCTCCGGGTGTGAATCTCGAATTCCAGTATCATCCAAAACAAGGATGAAGAACGGATGTTACGGATCCGTATGAACTAAAAGAGGAATCAGAATTTGAATGATTGAGGAGGAGAGATCCGGCCGCAGGAGGTATTGGGAAGGTGAATGAGAGGATCCGGAATCGGAAAGGGAAGATCGGTCGACCCGGTGAAGAGGACGGACGGGGGATAAGGGAGTGGCCAATCCTCCCGCTGTGTCTGTCTCTGTAGTTCCTCGTTACGCTGGCTGCGTTTGTTTTGAAAACTTTTGAGAAAACCGGACGACATTTCCAGGTCAGTCCGTTGAATCGTTCAAGTGGAAAAGAAAAATCATTCTATTCGTTCGAAAAGGAAATTTCACTGTGCTAAAATTTATTATTTCATTCTGATAATACAACGAAATAACGGGTATGAGGTATTTCATTGTAATAATACAATAGAATAATATATTCTAGTATAGTGGAATACATATTATTACAATGGAATATGTTATTCCATTGTAATAAAATCTGTTATTCTATTATAATAATACAATAGAATAAAATATGGGATCCCATAGGATATAACCCAATGGGATATATATGATTTTCCTTTATGCATCAAAAACTTCTCTTAGAAATTTTTCTTATATCCCTCATTTACGTTTCTCACTTTTATCTCTCAAAATATATATGTTAGATTTCGAAAAACATTATATATTTGAACTCAACGAGTAAAACTTTTTTCAACAAAACTCATATTCGATAACTCTTATTTCATCACTAAACTACTTTACATACGCTTAGTAGTAAATTAACAGTTTATACGCTATTAAAACTTACACTTTATCAAACGGTAACTGATCTCAATTGTGCAACCAAAAATAAAAATAATATTGGAGTAAATTTATGTGGACCTAATATTTTTTTGAAAAGACAAAATTTTATTAAAAACACGAAGACAGTGTTACAACATGATACATTTCTCCGGAATGAAGATTTTGGCATTACAATCACTCTCGACAATACCCACAACCCATGAATAAAGAGTACTAAACCATCTACTCTCAATAGCATCAATAGATTGTTCTCTCCCCTCAAACATCCTCCTATTACGTTCTAACCAAACAATCCAACATGTAACAATAGGAATTAAAGGAAACAATTTGTTATGATTAGAAGACCCAAAAAACCGAAAAGCCACCAATTCAAGCTCCAAGCTCACCGCACATACCCATTAAATCCCCATCACCCGCCTAATCATGAACCACAATTGACTTGTCTAGTCACAGTGAAGCAAAAGATGATCAACACTCTCTTGACTTCTCTTGTATAGAGCACACCGATTAGCCATAATATGCCCTTTCTTTGAAGATTATCCAACGTCAGAATTTTTTAGATGCAGCATCCCAAGCAAAGATAACCACTTTATGTGGACCTAATCTTAAGTCAAATTACTATAATACAACTTAACTTTTCTTTTCTTTTTTATTTAAGAAAATTTGGAATGAGGGATTTAAACTCATCCTCTATTGAAAGAATCAATCTATCGCTTAATCGCAAGCTCACTTGAATACAGTCTTTTAAAAACCTTTATTGTTATCGAAATAAAAAAAATTACCATTGTTAATTATTATATTTTCTTAATTAATATGTTGAGCATTTGTTTGGTTTTATGATTTTATTCTAATTAATTATTATCACGTTAGAATTTAACAAATTTGTTTCCGTTAATGTTTGACACTTATTGTTTAGGTTACAATATTAAAATCCGATACACGAGTCTGTTAGGGTTTAGTGAATTCGTTTATCTTAGCGTTTAACACTTAATGTTTAAGTTAGAGTATGAAAATCCGATATACGAGTCCGTTAATATTTAACGAATCTATTCCTTTTAGGGTTTAACATGTTGTTTATATATAAGCTACCATGAACTCCTAAAATATGAATTATTTATCATTACCTTAATATAAATCTATAAAGTATGGTGATTTTCCTGTATTTATTTCATTTTAACTACTGTTGAATCTCCTGATATACATCGGAGCATGCAAGACCGGCTTAAAGGAATGTCTAAACCTGATCCGCAATCGGAAAATTGAACCGCGGTTTTTTTTTATTAATTATTTTGGATTCGGTTATTAATTTAAATTTTTTGAACATTTTTTAGTTCATTTTTTTTCCAGTTTCAAATTTAGTCGAAAAAATTAAATTAAATTTTATAGATTTAGTTATTAACCTAACGTTTAGCTTCAAATGTTATTCTCAATTTTCATTATGACTTTAAAGGTGCGATGCGACCATTACAAAATAAAGTAATTTCGGTGGCTATTTTTAATCCAACAATTAACCAAAAGGAGAATGCAATTTTCATATTTGACATATGTTTACTTGTACTCTATACTCAATTTTTTATTGTCTTTGTTTTTAATTGTTATATTTTTGTAGTATGTGTATGCAAAACCAAAGATATGATCTCATCTTTGTTTGATTATATAATACATAATATATTTTTGTATTGTGACGCCTGACTAAATATCATAATCGAATCAATTCGAGCATTTCAATTTTGATTAGAAATCAAGTCGAAATTCGAATGGATACCTCTACCGACTTATATACATGTGCTAGAGTTCCCTTTATATTTTTTTTCTTTTTTCTTTTTTCTTATTCTTTTTAAAGGAAAAAGGTGTGTAAGGAAATATGCCATAGATGTGGTCTTAAATACTAACTAGGTTATGGCCCGGGCTTCGCGCCGGGGCTTTTGTAATTGCAGTTTGTTAAATATGCTTTCTATAATACATAACATGGTTCAAAGATGAGAGTGACGCAAACAACTTGATGTCAATGTGCAAAAGTTGCAACAGGAAATTTATATTTGTACAACATACAACTGGAACTCAAACTTCATAAATGAGCTAAGTAAACTGTAGAAAAGAATGTGAACCAAAAATAATTAGTTTTTATCAATAAACCAAAGATAATCTTTCATTTATAATTGCAGAAAGAGAGCATTCAACATAAGGGAAGTCAATTAGAAACAGAATTCATGTTCTCTACGACGTTGCTAACCCAATGATAAAAAAAAATTAACTTTATATAAAAAAATAAATTTAAAGAAAAACTGTCAAAAACCAATTAACTGAATTGAGTACTCCTTGAAACCAAACCATTTGTGCAAGTATGCAACAGCCCTGAAGTCGCCATAGAGAGCGCAGCACGCAGCGGAAGAGGTGACATCACCATGAGAAGACGCTGTTTTGCATGGCCCCTTGATGTTATTATGACGTCGTAGAAACGGAGAAAATAGGAAGCAAAATTGAAAAAAAAAGTAAGACCATAAACCACTTACAGTCCCATCAAATTAAAGGTGAAAATTCAGGGGGGAAAATGATTATCCTTTAGGCTCATAATTCAACTCAAAATAATATGAAAGAATAATAAAACATAGAAGAAATAATACGAAGTCACAATCTGTAGCTCATCTTTTTCTATTGTACCATCAACAATCGTAGGAACATCCTCATGGACATCAAAGTGAAACATCTGCAATACTCGAATCGACAAATTGAGTGATAAGCAACCTGCAGTAAAATATTCCTTTAAACAACACACAAAGGTGCGACAACTATGCAAGCTAAAAATAACTTCAAGTTTACTGTCCAACTGGGCACAATTTGAGCAAAAGACGTTTCATTTAATAGGTAATTAGGTATACACATACACTCATGCTACACATGCAAAAGTTTCAAGGAAAATCTAAAATAACAAACCAACTCCCACCCAAATAAACATTATCAATGCAGAGTTTGTTTCTACCATCACCAATGATCATTTTAGTCCCCAAGAGCATTGCTAATAATCATGAAATAAGAGTAGTATTTTAATTAATTTAGTACAAACCAGAAGACTTACAAATAGCAATTAATCCATTGAAGCTCTATTGATGAACGGAATTCTAATAGAATCAAATCCAATTAAGAAAGAACCCAAATCATAGACCCAGAAAAAGTCTTACCTCAAGATTTCACATGGCAATAGGATGACGCAGGTAAATCGTTGATCACCAAAGAGATGTACATGCCATTTAAGATAATGAAGACAAAAAATGAAATTAGTAATAATTTTTTTACAAATCAGAATAGCTGAGTAGGTAAGAACAGGTATGATAAACCAAGCCCTTGACCTGTGTTGGCACAGATTAATAAAATCAATGAAATAAGAAAAATTATAATATAGACTAATGAACATATCTTCATTTGTGCACTCGCAATCTATTTGAAAGTACCCTCCCAGCTTCATGCATGGTGGCCCCAAGTGTCCAAGTAATAGTTCCACAACTGATGATAACCTAGTCATCACTGATATGCAATCCCTCTATCAGATTCAAAAAAAAAAAACCCAATTAAGAAATTTATTTGCTGATAGAGGCTGAAACAAACACAAAAAGTATTAACCTGTTTGCACAGAAACCAGAGAGAAGAAGTATCATACCTAGTGAAATTCCTCACATTTTTCTTCCTGACTTATCACTGTAATAAAAATAAAGACAAACTACATTAGGAATTGGGGTTGGTAAAATACAATGACATTTTGTTTAAAAGGAGGAGGATTTGAGGCATCGGCACCTAAGGGTACTTTGCAAGTAAACTTCAAACCTTTCCAAAGATCGTCCAAAAATACCTATTAGACGCAAGAAAACAGAAAAAGTGAAGAGCGAGATTAAACCCAACAATGACCCCAACCAAGAAGTAAACAGGAAACAATAGAAGGTGACTATAATTGAGCCGTTGACAGATACTCTTTGAAAAATTGGAAAACCTCAAATATCTTGGTTAGCAGCCAATAACATTTTCCAAAGATGTTTGTCTACTGAAACTTCTCGTGAGATAATTATTTTCAACTCCTGTACCGTACACAAACAAACCCTTTCAGAAGGGGAAAATCTGTTAAATTGTGTCTTAAACCATTGAACTCAACACAAAAGAGGTACAACATAAGAAGAAAGTAGACATACCACTTATAGAAGAAAGGGTGTTCTTGACCTTAAGCTCACACCCATAACAGTCCATCTTGACCTTGAGTTCCAAAAACTGTAAGTATCTCTCCATCAGTAATTTCATTACTCATGCAAAGTAACCATACAATATAGCATCGGTTTATCAATTTGTCAAACACATTTGAAGGGTACACCATCATGAATGCACTTATAGCAACATCAAATGGCATTGAAAAGCTAAAAAGTTAAAAGTTAAAACACTCCCATACATCAAAGAATCCACAAGAGAAACTGAAATCATTCAATTCCTCCTTAAACTGAGATTACAAAGATTGCTTTACTTGAAAGAACACAAAAACACTCAAAGATTAAAAATTATTGTTCATTAGCTATATGAAATCTTAAACATACTTGTTCTTATAGGTCATCTCTTTCTCTCATGTGCTCTTCCCGGGAACAGCTTCCTAAACTGCACGAGAAGCAGTCCCTCTTAAAGGTTCCAATAGATAGGAAACCAATGTAAGCTTAAAAATTAAAATATGCAGAATAAACAACAATGACTTATGAACTATCATAATTGACTTAAGAAAATAGCATGCACATTACTCAAAAAAGTGATAAATATATTGCTCACAAACTATTCAAATGAATTAAAATATGGGTAGTTCTAAATATGGGCAGACCATACCAGGATTTGATATGAATTAAAATATTAACCTTTTGTCATCTGTTAACACCGCTTTAATCCATTTTCATGCAAGTTGGCTCACTATCTCAAGCCCAATACCATTGTTTGCTCTTATCACCACTGCATATTGACAAACACAGCCCCAATTATAAAAGCCCGTGTCTTGAAACAAATTAAAGAAAGATAAATAAGGAAGGGTGAAATCATTACTTACTTCTCTGTAACATCTTTTCTATTAAGTTCTATACCTGCACTGAATTGTAGTTTTAGCTGCCAGCCATGGTAAACAATGCATTTTACCCACATGTAATTCAGTTTGAAATATTAATATTTTGAACAACTTAATCGCATACCTGGGTCCAAAGCAGCCCAAAAAAGAGGTGATTTACCCTGAAATTGAGAAAGAAAGCCCAAAAAAATGGGAGAAACAGAGATGACAACACAAATAATTTCAGGGAGTAGTTCACACAGACATTGCAAATTATTGTTTAAATATAATTCATAAAGAAGCAGGGTAAGCATGACAGGCAAACATTAAAAATTACATGTAGAAGTGTACAATCGAGAGCCTGCAACCAGACCAAAAATGTAAAGTAAGTTAACCGAAATAGGGGATCAACTATAGAAGAGGAGAGGAAAAGTGAGAAAGACATGCATCCAAAGCATCGTGAGAAAATAAAGGGAAAGAGTGTACCAAAATCAAATCCAAAACCCACAGCGAAGCAAGAGGAACTGGGAAGAAAACCAAATCATTAAAAACCAATACGAAATGAAAAACTGAATGAGGGGTTGAAGAAGCTAATAACCAAAGGAAATAACTAAAAAAAACGCCGATCGACCAATTAAATTAGCTAAATAAAGACAAATCCATACCAAAATCTCCCGCAAACAAAGAGCCTGAAAGACTTCAAGAAGCACCTGGAAAACCAACAACAACCAGCTCAGGCCCCATTTTACCCATGGGAAAACGTAATAAAACGAACAAAGGAGATTGCATGGCATGACAGAGCAAATCCGACGATCCATGTAGTCTGAGCACTGCGGTATATACAGGTTTTGAGATTGATGATCGACGAACGAAAGTGGCCATGAGAGAGTTTTTGCGAACGGCGATTACGACTGCTATACAGAAGATGGCAAAGGCGGTGGTTGAGATGTATGAACCTAGGGTTTGGCCAACAATTTTGAGTGGAAAAGTTGTCAGGAACCACTGTAGAGCAAGTTCATGAACCTGAAAAAGGCATTTGTCTCCTTTGCCAGATGTGGAGAAAGAAAGAAGGGGAAACGTGTTACAGACGGTGGGAAATGGACGGCAGATAGATGTTTTGAGTTGGACAATCGACGGACGAAAGTGGAGCGCATGAACAACCAGTCGCGCGACTAACAAAAAAAAACTGGGACTCGCCGTAGAAATGCTCAGATGTTAGGCACTTTAGTATAATAGTATTAGATTGGATATTTGTTATTGATGCATCCAGCCCTCCATGCATGGTATTAATATTGATTAATTCAATTGGGTAATAATATTATGCATGGTATGACTTTAAAGGAACTGCTAGCTATATACTGTGCTGATCTTAAAAATAATTGTTCAAACAAAATGACAAAAAAAAGAGAAGAGTTTTACAGCTATTTATTTCTAAGAAATAATAGCAGTAATATTAAATTAATTACTGAATTTCCTTATCATTTAACTGGATCTCCTACTGCATATCACTGCCTCACTGGTCTATTTTAGAAGGAAAATGATATATATCACATGACTTAAGGTCTCGTGGTATCCCATTTCATATGTGGCATACTGACTGGACAAGATGATTTGACAAATTTGAATTTATGAGACACATATACATATTGACCTAGACAAATTTGAATTTTGGGAGACATGTGGCAACCAAAGCAACATTCTCTCACCTGAACTATCATTTTTTTTATAAAAATAGAATTTTAAAATGATTTATCTCCCAAAATACATGTTAGATTTCCAAAAAAACTATATATTCGGAATCAGTGTGCGAAACTCTTTCTAACAAGATCTATTGGCGCTATGTTTTATCGACTCGAGCGTTATTCCATTGTTTTGATACAATGAGATTGATTGTCTGTTTTCAGAAATAATGTAATAACATATAAAACACTGGAATAAAATATACACAAGTGCAATGAAATAATATAAAATACAATGGAATAATACGCAAAACACAATGTAATAACACACACGCAATGAAATAGCATATAAAACACAATGAAATAATACGCAAAACACAATGAAATAACAAATCTACAATGAAATAGCATACACATAATGGAATAACACACAAAACACAATGAAATAACACGCAAAACACAATGGAATAACACATGCACACGCAATGAAATAACATATAAAACACAATGAAATAATACGCAAAACACAATGAAATAACATATCTACAATGGAATAGCATACATTTAATGGAATAATACACAAACACAATGGAATAATACGCAAAACACAATGAAATAACATACACGCAATGAAAATAACATACCCACAATAGAATAACATATAAATTTTGGGCTAAAAAATTGGATTTTGAATTTAGTATTTCATTGTCTTGAAACAATGAAGTTGATTGTGTTTTATAAAATTATGATGTCTGACGTTATTTATTCAATTATTTTGAAATTAATTTCGGATTACAATGGATTATTGATAAAAATAAATTCTGAATTATAATGGAATAATACACAACACAATGAAATAAACGTACAACATGAACCCAGTTGTCTCAAATCAATACATATTTCAGGATTACAATGGAATAACATACAATACAATCAAATAAACATACAACAATTTATTTGTCTCAAATCAATACATTTATTTGAACTAATACATACAAAAATCTCAATTTTGACAGAAGTTTGAATATCAGTGAAAGAAAAATGAAGAATGAAGATGAAACAACTACGAAGAAATACAAAAATGAAAAATGCATAACCAGGTGAAATTTTTTTCGGTGGTGTTTTGGCCAAAAACTTTGATGGATCTGGTGCTCCTTTCTTCGGGGAACACGTATGTGGTGTCGGATTGTCGAAACGTTGCCGGAAACAACCGGATCTGGCGATTGAAGTGGTAGATGACACATTCGTTCTTGGTGATTTTCCAGCCGCTATAACGATCTTAGAGGGTTGATCTTTGACTGGGCTTTGATCTACCGAAGATGACGGTTATTTTGAGACTAACGACGGCCCGAACGGTGGTCAGACAACGAAGATGTCGTGAAAGTTGAGAGTAATCGGAAAGATGAATGGTTTGAGAGAGAGAGAGAAATGATGTGAGAGAGGATGTGAGAATGAGAGAGTGTGTGTCTATCATATAAGAGAGAGTGTATATGTGTGTATCACACAATCCCAATCAGCTTGCCAGATCAGAATAGGATACCTGAGATCTTAAGCCTTGAGATATAAAACGCTGCTGATTTTAGAAAGACAAATGCATGTCAGTGTCTCCCTATTCAACGGTCCAGATGATCCTTATTTCTCCATTTAAAAATGAATACTCACCGTCAGATTTCTAGACGAACCCTGGTTAAGCTGGCTTTTACTCGCTTAACCATGGTTGTATGTGCTCAACTCAAGAGCTCATCAGAATGAATTCAGCCTCTCCCACCAGACACAGACACAGAGTGAGTGAGTTGTAATTCTCTCTGTAGCACCGTGTCCTTTTCTTTTATTGATATCATCATTAGATTTTCGATTTCGTTGATGATTTCCATATACGGATGTGCCCAGATCCTCAGATCTAAAACAATTTGATCTTTTTTATTTATTATTCCTCTTCTTCTTCTTTTACCACTGCAATCATCACCATTCACTTGCTTGGTTGATTTTCTCTTCATTTTCTGGCACCGTCTCCTCCTGTTCAGATCTGATTCTGAGTCGCAGCTGATGTTAGAAGTCAGTCGTTGTTGTTTCTGTACGATGATTGATTGTTTAGATCTGATATTGCGTACGGCTGGAAACGTCTTTTGATGTAGATGAGGTGGTGTTAGCTTCACTTTCTGGTGAAGAAGAAGAAGAAGAAGAAGAAGAATATGAACTACTTCCCCTATGAGGTTTTGGATCACGTATTTGGTTTTGTAACCTCGCATCGAGACCGGAACGCGCTGTCTCTGGTTTGCAAGTTGTGGTATAAGATCGAGAGGTGCAGTAGGGAGCGGGTGTTTATTGGGAACTGTTATGCGATTAGTCCGGAGAGGGTGATCAAGAGGTTTCCAGGTCTCAAGTCGTTGACCTTGAAGGGGAAGCCGCATTTCGCGGACTTCAACTTGGTGCCACTCGATTGGGGAGCATTGGTATATCCATGGATCGAGGCCCTGGCGCGTAGGCGGGTCGGGCTTGAGGAGCTCAGGCTCAAAAGGATGGTGGTATCTGATGAGAACCTCGAGCTGCTTGCTCGTTCGTTTCCAAATTTCAAGTCATTGGTCCTTGTCAGCTGTGAAGGGTTCACCACCGATGGTCTTGCAGCTGTAGCTGCAAATTGCAGGTAACTAATAACAACAAAAGGATTTTTTGTGATGTTTTGGGCTCTACTTGATTTGTTGATCGAGCTTATTATGGTATTTGATTGTTTAGTAGACTTTGGTTTAAGCTAGGACGTTTATGTGGCTTTTCTTGTCATGTGACCTAGTTTCGTTGTTTATTTTTCTGGGGTTGCTCATTTCCGTTTGTACGTAAGTTATACCACTCTGCAGATTCCAGATAAAGAAGTTTGCCTGATTTTTGTGTTTTCATCAACTCTGTAAACAATGGCTTCACAGTGAACGTAGGATGTTTTATCACTTGAGGTCTCATGTGGACCTATGGCCAATGGTGTTGAACTTGCATTTTTTATGTCAGCCCTTGATAATAAAAAAAATGGCAGGTATGAGTTTTGTAGAACTTTGGCTAAAGTAGGACGAGTAGTGTAGGTGGGCTTGGTGTCATGAACAGTTTGTGTTTTGATTAAGGTCCAAGCTCTATCTTGATGATTTCTTTCGTGTTTGTTTCTTGAATTCAGGTTCCTCAGGGAGCTGGACCTGCAAGAAAATGAAGTGGAGGACCACAAAGGACATTGGCTTGGTTGCTTCCCGGACAGTTGCTCTTCTCTGGTCTCACTGAATTTTGCATGCCTCAAGGGAGAGATCAATTTAGCTGCTCTTGAGAGGCTTGTTGCAAGATCGCCTAACCTCAAGAGTTTAAGGTTAAATGGTGCTGTTCCAGTTGACACACTACAGCGGATATTAATGCAAGCTCCACAGCTGGTAGAATTGGGTATTGGATCTTTTGTACGTGATCCTCATTCAGAGACCTTTCATAAATTGAAAACCGCGATTCTAAAGTGTCATTCCATTAGGAGTTTGTCTGGATTTTTGGAGGTCGCTCCTCACTGCCTGACATCTATTCACCCAATCTGCCCCAACCTGACCTTCCTGAACCTGAGTTATGCTCCTGGAATTCGCGGTATTGAGCTCATTGGCCTGGTTCGACGCTGCAGTAAACTTCAGCGTTTATGGGTATGACTTTCAGCTATTCATACTAAAGTTATATATTTTACTAAGTAAATAAATAATGAGACTAATAATCTCTGCAGATACTAGATTGTATTGGAGACAAGGGACTAAGAGTTGTGGCTTCTACTTGTAAAGAATTGCTGGAATTGAGGGTTTTCCCATCCGATCCTTTTGTTGGGAATGCTGCTGTGACAGAGGAAGGTCTTGTTGCCATATCCATTGGTTGCCCTAAGCTTAATTCGTTGCTATACTTCTGCCAGCAGATGACCAACGCAGCCCTCATAACAGTAGCCAAGAACTGCCCCAATTTCACCCGCTTCAGGCTGTGCATCCTTGAGCCTACGAAACCAGACGCTGTTACCATGCAGCCACTGGATGAAGGTTTTGGGGCTATTGTTTATGCATGCAAGGGTCTTCGGCGGCTGTCCCTCTCAGGCCTTTTAACTGACCAAGTTTTCCTCTACATTGGAATGTATGCGGAACAGCTTGAGATGCTCTCTATAGCATTTGCTGGAGACAGCGACAAGGGAATGCAGTATGTATTAAATGGATGTAAGAAACTCCGCAAGTTAGAGATCAGGGACAGCCCCTTTGGTAACAAAGCACTTCTAACGGACATGGGAAAGTATGAAACAATGCGATCCCTTTGGATGTCATCCTGCGAAGTTACCATCGGAGGCTGCAAGACCCTAGCAAAGGAGATGCCCAGGCTGAACGTGGAGATCATAAGTGAAAATGATCAGATGGAATCTTGTGATGATGATGATCAGAAAGTAGAGAAGATGTACCTGTACAGGACATTAGTGGGGCCCAGGAAAGATGCACCAGACTTTGTGTGGACTCTAGGTGCATCCTAGGTAGTGAGTATTCTTTCTTGTTTTTAGAAGTGTTTGATCTTGTTTAGGGCAACTGATTCTTATGGTTTTTCCTTGCCGTTTGCGATTTAGTGGCATGCTACTTGTTAAATTTACCAGAGATTTGCTATCATAACAGAACTGGCGTAGTGTTTGCCACTTGAAACTAAGCCAAAACCTTCTTCATCTTATGAAGAAGAAGTGTTGTCATAGCCAGTTGGACATAATTGAACGCTGCCATCAAATGTAGTACTTAGGGGAGCTGAAACTGTAAGAAATGAACCTGCTAATTTCCTTCAGGTATATACAACAGATTTTCGTTAACCATAAGACGTTGTTTTCAAAGCAGCTTGGAAGCTGCACTCCAATACTCAGCAACAACGCACATTGAAGGAAAAGTCGTCAGTTATGCCTTGACTTCCTATAATAACACACAATTTTTTTTTCTCTGTAAAACTAACATTCTTTCATTATACCTTTCGACATAATTAATATGTATATTGCAAAAAAACACAATTTTCATTCATAAATTAAATTATTTGTTTTTTTTACTCCACTTTTTCATGCAGAAATAAATCACTAATTTTTATACTCATTTTTTTCATGCATAAATCAATTCAATTGTCTTTTTTACTCCATTTTGTCATTTATAAATCACCTCGTTTGTTTCCATGCAAAAATTACTCAAAAAAATTAAGCTCTCTATAAGAATCACTGATAGCTGATTCAGAATAACGATGTTCTAAAAAGGGTCCTCTAAATCAACTCGAATAACAAATTAAATGGATATCAATATTAGGGAAAGACATGGTAAGAACAAATGCAACATTTATGAAGAGAGGAGACACGACAAAAACATCGCAAGTGAGTAAATATTGTTGTAAATTGACCGTTCGGATCGAGCAGGATTGCAGCTTCCAATGAACTTGAAATAATAAAGGCGAAATTGGACACAGATTTTACGTGGAAAACCCTTAATGAACTGGGTAAAAACCACGGACCAGTATAGAAGAATTCACTATGGAATAGAGGATTACAACCTTCTCTCTAATTTAACAAGGAGAGAACAATGACACTCTCTCTTGAACTAGGAGAAAAAATTAAAAATCTCTCAACACAAAACCTCTCTTTTCTCTCTCACTCTCACCCTCTCTTTCTCTCTATAATTGTTGTGTATTGGTATGTATTACAAATGAGGAGATCATGCCTTTATATAGGCTTAGAGTGATGTCAATCTTGTAAATTACAAGAATTAGGTAACCTACCATTGATGACTTGTTGTGGTGTTAGGCAACCTACCACAACAACCATCAATGACTTGTGGTGTGCTTCTAGATATTGATTCTTGGTGCAACATTTCTCCCACTTGGAGACTGGATTGAGAATCTATCATGTCTCCACACCATTCTTTCCACACTGATCCTTCACGCTTGCTTATGTATCCGCTAGACCATATGAGGATCTACACCATTGAAACTTGTCAGTGCTGATCGGCTTGGTCATCACATCTGTTAGGTTTTCATCTGTGTGAATCTTTTGCATATCCACACTTCCATCTTCCACTACTTCACGAACAAAATGATATTGAACTCCTATGTGCTTTGTTCTTGAATGATAGGCCGGATTCCTTGCAATATGCAAGGCACTCTGACTGTCACAAAACAAAATAATTTTCTCTTGTTTGTGCCCGAGCTCCTCCAATAGCCTTTGTAACCAAATAGCTTCCTTGCAAGCTTGTGTAGCTGCCATACATTCTGCTTCTGTTGGTAGCAGGCCACAACAAAGTTCATATCCAAGAAATGAAGGCACAATTGGCTAGGGAATTTGATATGAAGGATCTGGGACCAACAAACAAGATTCTAGGGATGCAAATTCACCGAGATAGAAATAGCAGAAAGATTTGGCTTTCACAGAAAAATTATTTGCAAAAGATCTTGCGACGCTTCAACATGCAAGGTTGCAAGCCAGTTTCTACCCCACTTCCTGCTAATTTCAAAATATCCTCAAGTATGTGTACTAGCAATGAAGCAGAGAGGATGAAGATGTCTCGAGTACCGTATGCATCAGCAGTGGGAAGTTTAATGTTCGCTATGATATGTACAAGACCAGACATTGCACAAGCAGTGGGAGTGGTTAGTCGATATATGGCGAATCCTGGTAAAGAGCATTGGAATACTGTGAAGAGGATTCTGAGATACATCAGAGGAACCTCAGATGCTGCATTATGTTACGGAGGATCCGAATTTACTGTCAGAGGCTATGTGGATTCAGATTTTGCAGGGGACCTTGATAAAAGGAAATCTACTACAGGCTATGTGTTTACACTTGCAGGAGGAGCTGTAAGCTGGGTTTAGGGTTTAGGAGCTGTAAACCTCGCTCTGATACCACTTGAGTTTAATGTTCGCTATGATATGTACAAGGCCAGACATTGCACAAGCAGTGGGAGTGGTTAGTCGATATATGGCGAATCCTGGTAAAGAGCATTGGAATACTGTGAAGAGGATTCTGAGATACATCAGAGGAACCTCAGATGCTGCATTATGTTACGGGGGATCAGAATTTACTGTTAGAGGCTATGTGGATTCAGATTTTGCAGGGGACCTTGATAAAAGGAAATCTACTACAGGCTATGTGTTTACACTTGCAGAAGGAGCTGTAAACTGGGTTTCAAAATTACAAACTGTTGTGGCTCTGTCTACAACAGAAGCATAATATATGACAGCTACACAAGCTTGCAAGGAAGCTATTTGGTTACAAAGGTTATTGGAGGAGCTCGGGCACAAACAAGAGAAGATTATTCTATTTTGTGACAGTCAGAGTGCCTTGCATATTGCAAGGAGTTCGGCCTATCATTCAAGAACAAAACACATAGGTGTTCAGTATCACTTTGTTCGTGAAGTAGTGGAAGATGGAAGTGTGGATATGCAAAAGATTCACACGAATGAGAACCTAGCAGATGTGATGACCAAGCCGATCAACACTAACAAGTTTTTATGGTGTAGATCCTCATATGGTCTAGCGAAGACATAAGCAAGAATGAAGGATCAGTGTAGAAAGAATGATGTGGAGACGTGATAGACTCTCAATCAAGTCTCCAAGTGGGAGAAATGTTGCACCAAAAGAATTCAACATGTGTTTTCAACAATGGCTTGCACCAAAAGAATTCAACAATGGATGCTATTCAAGCTTGCCATTGTTGAATTCTTTTGGTGCAACATTTCTCCCACTTGGAGACTTGATTGAGAGTCTATCACGTCTCCACATCATTCTTTCTACACTGATCCTTCATGCTTGCTTATGTCTTCGCTAGACCATATGAGGATTTGCACCAAGAATCAATATCTAGAAGCACACCACAAGTCATTGATGGTTGTTGTGGTAGGTTGCCTAACACCACAACAAGTCATCAATGGTAGGTTACCTAATTCTTGTAATTTACAAGATTGACATCACTCTAAGCCTATATAAAGGCATGATCTCCTCATTTGTAATACATACCAATACACAACAATTGTAGAGAGAAAGAGAGGGTGAGAGTGAGAGAGAAAAGAGAGGTTTTGTGTTGAGAGATTTTTAATTTTTTCTCCTAGTTCAAGAGAGAGTGTCATTGTTCTCTCCTTGTTAAATTAGAGAGAAGGTTGTAATCCTCTATTCCATAGTGAATTCTTCTATACTGGTCCGTGGTTTTTACCCAGTTCATTAGGGGTTTTCCACGTAAAATCTGTGTCCAATTTCGCCTTTATTATTTCAAGTTCATTGGAAGCTGCAATCCTGTTCGATCCGAACGGTCAATTTACAACAAGTGGTATCGGAGCGATTGGTTGGTTCAAGATTTGCTTCTCTTGAAATTCTTAGTATGCTCTGTGGTTGCAGCATTGTCTGACCTTCCACATCAGAAAAGTTTTCTTGAGATTGTTGATCAAGTATTCGTGCTACGGTTGTGTGGAAGTACTATCTAAAAGAAGTTCTGTCTAGGAAAGAGCGGTTTTTTAATTGCGCGCCGTTTTAAACGGAAAGCCCCCTCTCTTTCCTGGGAACTAATTTGGAGGTATTATTCACGGTACTGTTCACAAAGTACTTGATTGTGATAAAAAGCAATGGCAGCAAAACTTGAAATTGAGAAGTTCAATGAGAGTAATTTCTCATTGTGGAAATTGAAGATTAATGCTATCTTGAGAAAAGATAACTGTCTGGCGGCTATTGATAATAAGCTCACTGGAGTCACAAATGAGAAGTGGAGTGAAATGGATGGCACCGCAATTGCCAATCTTCATTTGGCATTATCCGATGGTGTACTTTCAAGTATAGAAGAAAAGAAAACTGCAAAGGAGATCTGGGATCATCTCACCAAACTATATGAGGCGAAGTCTCTCCACAACAAAATTTTTCTGAAGAGGAAACTCTACACTCTTCGTATGATTGAATCTACTTCGGTGACAGAGCACATCAACTCATTGAATACTATGTTTTCTCAACTCACATCGTTGGGATACAAAGTAGAACCAGTTGAACGTGCGGAACTTCTACTCCAAAGTCTACCAGACTCATATGATCAACTCATCATCAACCTCACTAACAATGTTCTCACGGAGTACCTAGTCTTTGATGATATTGCCGCTGCTATTCTAGAAGAAGAAAATAGGCGCAAAACAAGGAGGACAGGTTGGCCGGTTCACATCAAGCTGAGGCTTTAACGATGGAAAAAGGGAGACCAATGGAACGTGGCTCAAGTGGGAGCCAAAATCATGGCAGGTCCAAATCAAGGAGTAAGAAGAATTTTAAATGCTACTTTTGTGGCAAGAAAAGACACTTGAAGAAGGATTGTTGGAAGAAGAAAAATGAAGAGAAGAACTCTCAAGGAAATGTGGCAAGTACCCCAGATGATGGTGAAAATTTATATATTGAAGCAATGCCGATCACAGAAGGTGAAAGGAACTTTAGTGATACCTGGATTATTGATTCAGGTGCTACATGGCACATGACCTCACGAAGAGAATGGTTTCATCAGTATAAACCAATCTCAGGAGGATCAGTGTTCATGGGTAATGATCACATCCTGAAGATTGTCGGCATTGGAACCATCAAACTAAAAATGTATGATGGGACTGTTTACACTATCAAGGAGGTTCGACATGTGGAGGGCTTGAGAAAGAATCTATTGTCTTTGGGACAAATAGATAGTCTCGGTTACAAGATCCAAACTCAAGATGGGATAATGAAAATTATCCGGGGCGCACTTGTGGTTATGAAAGCAGAAAAGTTGAATTCAAATTTATACAAGCTAAAGGGAGAAACTATACTTGAAGTAGAAGCATCTGTTGTATCAAGTAGTTCAAAAGATGAACCTGCAATGAAGTGGCATCTCAAACTCGGACATATGTCTGAACGAGGATTGAGAATTCTTTCCGAGAAGAATTTACTCTCTGGTCTTACAAAGGTGTCATTACCCTTTTGTGAGCATTGTGTTACAAGCAAGCAGAATAGATTGAAATTCAGCCTATCCAGTTCCAGAAGCAAGAATATTCTAGAACTGATTCACTATGATGTGTGGCAAGCACCGGTGATATCTCTGGGAGGAGCAAAATATTTTGTTTCCTTTATTGATGATTATTCCAGAAGATGTTGGGTGTATCCCATCAAGAGGAAGATGGATGTGTTTCCGGTCTTCAAAATATTCAAAGCCCGGGTGGAACTTGAATCTGGTAAAAAGATCAAGTGTTTGAGGTCTGATAATGGAGGAGAATACACTGGCGATGAGTTTGATGTTTTCTGTAATAAAGAAGGCATCAAAAGACAGTTCACTACAGCATACACTCCTCAACAAAATGGAGTGGCGGAGCGGATGAACAGAACCTTGTTAGAAAGAACAAGGGCAATGTTGAGAACTGCAGGCCTAGCAAAAGGTTTCTGGGCAGAGGCAGTCAAAACCGCCTGTTATCTGATAAATCGGTCACCTTCGACTGCAATTGAATTGAAGACACCGATGGAGATGTGGACGGGTAAACCAGCTGATTATTCAAGACTCCATACATTTGGAAGTGTTGTGTATGTGATGTTCAATGCCCAAGAAAGAACGAAGTTGGATCCAAAATCCAGGAAATGTATATTCTTGGGGTATGCTGATGGAGTTAAGGGGTATCGCCTATGGGATTCCACTGCCCATAAGGTTATTATCAGCAGAGATGTTATCTTTATAGAAGATAAACTCAAAGATAAAAGTGATGATAGCACGGAAAAAGAAAATTCAGAGACTACAATAGTTCAGACGGAAAATAAGTCTGAGCATGAAGTTTCTTCTGAAGCAGCACAGGAGCATGAGGTACAAGAACATGTTGAGTCCGATACTCAAGCTGAGGCTCCTGCCGAGGCTCCAGAAGTTCGACGGTCAACTCGAGAGAAAAGACTTCCAGTTTGGCACTCAGAATATGTTACAGAGTGCAATGTTGCATACTGTCTTTTAACGGAGGATGGAGAGCCATCAACTTTCCATGAAGCTAGAAATAGTTCAGATGCATCTCTGTGGATGACAGCAATGCAGGAGGAGATTGAAGCTCTCCATAAAAACAACACTTGGAATCTTGTACCATTGCCACGTGGAAGAAAAGCCATTGGTAACAAATGGGTTTACAAGATCAAGCGAGATAGCAATGATCAGGTGGAACGTTATCGTGCTCGATTGGTGGTGAAAGGATATGCTCAGAAAGAAGGCATTGACTTCAACGAGATATTTTCTCCGGTGGTTCGACTTACAACAGTCAGAGTAGTCATGGCT
Organism: Euonymus europaeus; assembly: GCA_963580455.1. Classification (NCBI taxonomy): domain Eukaryota; kingdom Viridiplantae; phylum Streptophyta; class Magnoliopsida; order Celastrales; family Celastraceae; genus Euonymus; species Euonymus europaeus. Next base: position 3,008,601 of record OY756962.1, read on the forward strand.
ATGTGTGCCACATTTGACTTACATTTGGAGCAGTTAGATGTTAAAACTGCATTTCTTCATGGAGAACTTGAAGAAGAAATTTATATGCTTCAACCAGAAGGTTTTGCTGAAGAAGGCAAAGAGAACTTGGTTTGCAGGTTGAACAAATCTCTATATGGTCTCAAACAGGCGCCGAGATGTTGGTATAAGAGATTTGATTCCTTCATTATTAGCCTTGGGTACAATAGACTCAGTTCAGACCATTGTACGTACTACAAAAGGTTTGAGGGAGATAATGACTTCATTATCTTGTTGTTGTATGTGGATGACAAATATCTTAGACTTGGAAGTGTTAATGTTTTATGTTGCATTAAATTAATTACTTTATGACTTAATGTTTTGAGTTAACGTCTTCGTTGTATTAAATTAGTTTATTTCATAATGCAATTAAATTAGATTACATCAATATTATAACAAAAAAAATGTTTTTGTCCATTAAAAGGAAAATGGACAAAAGAAAATCACGAGGCGCGAAGACAGAACATCCTCTAGATCGAAGATAGAGGCTAAGGCTCTGCTCGAGAGACTAGAAATGATTGGAAATGAGGGTTTTAAAAATCCTTAACTGTTTACATTTTAAGAACATTATTTTTGGGAGATTTTTTTAAACCCCTTAAAACCAATGTACTCTTAATTTGATCAAAATTGAGGTGTTTTTCCAAATCGGTATATTTTTAAAATATTCTGAAATCGCTCATAACCGTTACTTTAAAAATATCTCCAATCTACTACTCTCATTATTGCCAAGCATAACCTGAGAGTTTTGCGAGAGGTGGAGAGCTTGTATACGAATCAAATGTGTATTTCTTGTTGCCGCTGATGTCATTCATAAACGATGAGTGAGTCTGTTTAAGAAGGCCGGATGTTGAAGGATCCTTCGGAGGACTAGTAGAAACCATCGGCACTATCGATCTGCGAGATACTCATTTCTCAATCTTTCCGATTTCTTGAGGTAGAGGATGGGAATGAAATGAAAGGCTCAGAGTCACTTGTTATGGTACTTGTAGTGTCGTTTTCAAGTTGTATAGGGGGAAATCGAATACCACTTTTTTTCTTTTTCCTTTTAAGAAGAAAATTACCCTTTTTCTTCAACCATAAAAAAAATTAATATTTCTTTAATTTTAAACCTATGTAAGATACCACATACTAATGCTAATCAATTCCACATATTGAAAATTGAAAAGCAGCAACTGAAATAGAAGTGCATCAACAAAAGTAGTAAAATCTCTCACCTCCCCCTTGCTGTTTAACTACAATCTACGAAAGTAACAAAGTACAAAAACGTAGGGAACCCTGCAAAAAGAGTGTCTAAGCACAGGACAGATGTGCTTGCAGACAAGCTAATGCTTTTGCTTGGCAATGGCAGCTCCAATGGTTTAGCGCTTCTTCTTGCTACCTTTTGCAGCACTGGATTTTGATGGGGTAATAACCAGGTAAACAAAGAGAACAATGATGGAGATCACAGAAACCAGAGACCCGTACTTAGCTAGCAACCTCTGCAAAAACATAAACAAAGACAGTTAAGCCACACCAAAAGAATACACGTCAAGGCGGGGGGGACCCAAAGAAGAAGCAAGGCCTGTGCTGACACATGCAGAAGAACGATCGATCCCCAAATAAAAGGTTCAACTGGCCCTCACACATGCAATAATCAACATTCTAAGCTTAACCCGAGCATATCTTTTGAAGCACCAACCTATTATCATGTATTTGATGGTCCAGAGGGATAATTTCTATGAAACATGGCAAAGCATAAAGATATTTTAAAATCTATGCCCTTAATCTATTCATCACATTCAAGGTTCAGCTACCCATGCAGTGTAATCAATTAAATTTTAAACTAAATTGTAATCTAAATATTGAGAGTATAACAAGAATCACACATACCTTAGCCTGCAAAAGTTTGACCGCAGTTGTAGATATTGCGTGAAACAACAACAAAAAATACTTTAGTTAAAAAAAAAGAGTTTAAATTCAATATCAGAGGAGGACATTCAAGCACCAATTGATTGACATATCAGTAATTTCGAGGAGAAACTTACCCATTCAAACTTCTTCTCAGGAGCTCTTTCTGCAAGAACATCTAAGGGTGGGATTGGAGTCGAATATGCCTCCTAAATCAGGTGACATAAAAAAAGAACAAACTTAATCACATGGATGGAGAACAAAAAGTCCTAAAAAAACTAGGAAACCATTTGGATGCCAAACCTGTAGAGCAGACTTTGTAGGAATGCGAAATGTGATGACTGCTGGTCCGCCATAGTGCATTCCTTTCTTTTTGGCCTCCAATTCAAAGGAGTGTGATAAAATACCGCCACTGAAAGTCACAGAGTTTCACATTGTTGTGAGATTATTCAAGAAAAAGGCTGTCCAAAAAATCAAATTGTAGTTCAGAAAAGTGAAACTCACGCATCAAGTCTTTCCCATGAATGTGAAGTGTTGCCATTAACAACATCAAATACATCTTGAGGCCAACTCTCATCGGCAAGACTTACATCGAATGCAGTTCTGCAAGTTAATAAAATAAATGCTACACTTTAGAGTTGAAAGAACATAATAAATACAAACATGATACATCGAGCACAGAACAAGTATATAAAAGTAAAAGAAATTAACATGTAATGCATTAGTTAAGGCATTTCAATTGGAAGAATAAGAAAGAAAGAAAAAAAGGAATAACAATACATCAGCGATTGATTCAAACAGGAAAAAAAAGTACATCAACATAATCAGAACCAGGACACATTATTCCTCATTTGAAGTCAGCTGACAATACATCAATATCTATTCACCCAGTTCTCTAGCTGTAAGATAGATGACAGGTACAAACATAAAAAGAGCACAAGCAGTCCACATTTCAAAAGTACTGAAATAAATGAAGGTTTTGAGGATCTCATTGCCTTCTGAGGCTGAATTTAATCTACAAACAACCAACCTAGCAATTCACAAGCAGAAAATGATATAATCATTAGAAGCTCTTGCACTTGTGCATTGTTAAACCAGTATCTATTCACAAACATGAAATCCCAAATTCACAGGTATGAACAAGTATGACAACACTAAGATAATTCTGTTAAAAATGAAGAAAGTGCACATAGCACACTGGATGAACGTGAACAGCAAGACATGCTTCCTCCCCTATTGTCCCCGAATTTACACGAACATAAAAATAAAAAGGAGTGTAACAATGCTTTCCATTCGTTCTTCCCTCTAAAACAAGACTCTGATGTCAACAGCACACTACGTCAACTGAGTTAACCAAATCTGCAATTGAGTGCATATAGCTTCCACAAAGGAAAACAATAAGAAGCTTTTGTGGTCCTTACAAGTAAACCGTCCTTATATTTCCTCTAAAATTTGAAAAAAGAGAGGAAACGAATACATGGAAACAATGCTTAACTACACTAATTCGAACTTATAAAAACATCATCAAACTGGTCAATCCAATCTACCTAAAGTTGCATAAAAAAAATCTCAGTTTCAATCACACAGTACACAAGGCATGATTCATTCACCTTTGAATTCTATTTAACACGAAACCTGATAATCGGATTAATCCAGAAAGCTTTCGATTCTATGCTTAATTTTCCAGACCATCCAAACAGATCAGAGTGAACAAAAAGTAATATCTACCCATCGGAGCAATCCAACAAAACATATCTCAACAATTAATGTTGGGAAAAAAGAGGGGTGAAAATGGCAAAAAACATTAGAATCGACCGAAGAACAAAATAGACGAATAAGCGAAAGGCGACTTGGGTTTTAAAGCTAGATCTGGTCAATCAGAGAATTGAAACACCGTCCTTTACGAAATACACCAAACATACGTTGAGCCTTGGTTGTAGATATCGATGGCGACGGAGATGCGCTCGGTGCCTGACTTGAGCCGAGTGGGTGTGGCCTTCTTCTGTGCGACAATGAAGGGAACGTCTGAGCTTGCCAGAGAAGACGATACCAGCAGAAATGAAAGAAGAGCTACAAAAGCCACCGAGACTAGGGGCTTCCCAGTGACCGGAGACGCCATTGTGATCAAGTTCGGAAGAGTTCGGTGGGAGCGAGATTTGGGTAAATGACCAAATGGCTTTGGTGGGTCGTGGATTTGGAGCGTACTGGCCGGACGGAAGAGAGAAAAATGGAATATTATTAGTCAGTGGAAACGACATCGTTCTAAGTATCCTATGTTTGACTTCTCGGAGATAGTCCTTACTGTAGTAGTTCTCAATTATCTTTCTTAAAAAAAAAGAGAGAGAAAAAATGTTCATATTTTCTTTCTTTCTTTTAATCAATGTTTTCAATTTTGAGTTTTAAAATTAATGCATTTCAAAATGTCATTATGACCATTGGACCAAAGCTCAAAAGCACGGAAAACATAAAATGAAAAATGGATTAAATAAAGAAAATTAAAAAAAATGATTTTGTGAGCCAATCAAATTCTAAAATTTAACAAATTGAACTTTTTTAAAAAAAAAAAGATTGATCTATTATTCAAAAAGCAGAATCTGACAAAAGAACATCCACAATAAAAGGAGGAGGCTCAACATGCCACTCCATGCAATCAGACACAGAAAACGCAGCCCTAGCTAAACTATGGACAACACGATTCGCTGATCGCCGAACAAACTGAACATTACAGTTTAACAACTTAGCCAAAATAGCCCTACAATCGTCCACAATAAAGCCAAAATATGAAGGATGCCCATCTTATCTCTCCAATGTTGTCACAGACAATTGCGCAACACACCACCATATCCCAGGCTGTTAATATCTTTAAACAAGGTCACATCAACATTGCACTTCAACCTACCATCCACTGGCGGAAACCACCTATAAGCTCTCAGCACCATACCTGTCGCACCCCCCATTGATCGACGATCAATTTCCAGATTCTGGGCTTCAGTCCACTGTTGGAATATTGAGCTTGCCGAACTCACTACTTGAGAAGAAGGCCAGTTTCGATGACTCCAAATTCGATCATTCCTAGCCCGCCAAAGACTCCAAGCTATCATATCACATTGAGCAATCTGAGACTTACACTGATGAAAAACCAAAGAGTCATTTATGACAAGAACTCGCCAAGCCCCATGAATAACCCAAGGAAGATTGAAGCCAACAGCTCTTAGCAAAGGGACACAAGACTAACACATGAATGGCAGACTCAGCTGAAACCCCACAAACTGGGCACAAGTTAATAATGTCTACTTTCTTCAACCGCAAGTTATCAATTGTAAGAAGGCAATCCCTGCATGCACGCCACAATTTTTTTTAACCTTTATAGGAATGTTGACTTTCCAAAGAGAGTTCCACCCCTTCCATAATGACAACTGTTGCCCAACAACAATATTCTCCATTAACTTCGCCTTTATCCCACTTCCAGAACCACCTATGCTATCATGAAGAATCCTTCCACTCAAAGGAATGTTCAAAATTGATGAATAGTCCGTAGCACAAAATAGATCTTCAATCAAATCTTTGTCCCACATACACATCCCTACATGCATACTAATCTAAATATATATATTTTTTATATCGGGGAGAGGAATATCCAACAAAAAAATGAGATCCAATGAGCCGGTGAGCTAGCTAGGACAGAGAGAGATAACCCTCTTTGTTTTACAGCTCTCATCATAATGATGATAAATCTCATTCAAATTAATAGTAGGAAATATTCGAACACAAAATCTTTCATTCCTTACACAATATCAAGATCAATCAGGTTACCATCTGTTTGTTGATTATCTAAATATTATTCATTATTGGTCTTACCATACCATGTCGTATCACGGCATGGCCATCCCATCAATTTTGGTATACCATGTGAATTGGTTTCGTCCCATTAATTATGGCACACCACAATGTATGAGCACCATTGAATAACATGCATGACATGGTGTACGTGCTGAATAATTTCTCATGGATCCAAATATAAAATTTTGTGTCTAACCTGCAGACATCTTACTATATTAGCAGGGTGGATCAGTATATATATATATATATATATATATATAGTTCCCTTTTTTTTCCCTCTCTGGAAGTTGCATATCATAGAATGTTCAGGTATGTAGTAAGTTATATATAGAAGAGGAAAGAAAATGAAGGGTCTCTTTGATATGCTTATCTTCAACAATATTCCTATCAGTGATAGTTTTCATCCTAGCTCCTCAAATTTCCTTAATTTCCAGGAGTGAAGAAAGTGATATTTCCTAATTACTTAATATGTTTCTTGTTGAAGTCTTGCTCTCGATCCAACGCAGAAATAAATTATATTGTTCACGTATTGCTAGCTCATGCTCATGCATGCAATCTCTGATTTCTCTAAAATGCCAAAGGGTCCCAGTACTCTGTTGAAAGTAGCAAACTTGTTTATGGATCAAAATTAAATCAAAGTAATAGAGAGCAACCAGAATTTCATTACCATAGAACCTCGAAATACATTACCAATTGAACGAACAATAGGAGATAGAGAGCAAGAAACAAAAACGCCAAGCCCAAAGTAAACTCTGTCTCCTTAAGACTTAATCGCCTCCCACACGTGGCTTCGGGAATACTCGACGATAGTCTCCCAGGATAGAATGGCAGCACCTGCACGGATGGAGGCAGCACTCCGAGCAACGAACGGAAAGAATGGCGGCAGCTCTCTCTCGACTCTTATGCACGTGAATGCTTGTGATTTTTTGTGTGTCTATTCCAAGAACTAAACGCCCCTATTTATAGTGTATGAGGGGGAGAGAAGATTAAGCCAAAATCGGATTGAAGAATAATCTCTTAAATTGATATTATCTAACAGATAATTGAATACAATTATATCTGTTAATCCGAAATCAACCTCAAGTATAGCTAAACACAACTTCTCATCCCGGAGAATTTCTGATTTTCTGGAATCTGGTCGGGCTGGGCTCACAGCTTAGCCCATGCCCTTTGAGACATGGCCCTTTGAGGCGGGCCAGATGGCTGTCGAGCTGGCCCGGGTCGTCACAGAAAAACTGCCTTTTTATAAGTTTCGGCCCTTTCCACTCATAAGGCACCCAACGGTCCAGTCCAGTGGCCTTGACCTACTTCCTAGGGCCATGACCCAGACAGCCCAACCCTTCCCTCCCTTCTTTGGGAGTAGGTTGTTGGAGCGAGGACTCGTACCCCCGACCTCCCTTTAACATAGGGGCCATGCCACCATATGCTTAGTTGGCTTAGTTGGTGACATAGTTGGGCATGGCCTCTATGTTAAAGGGAGGTCAGGAGGTCGATTCTTGTCTCCAACAACCTACTCGCATGCGGGGAGTGATAGGTTGGGCTGCCTGGGCCATGGCCCTGAGTGAGTACCCACGGGCCCGTGTCTGGGTGGGGAAGCTTATAAAAAGGTAGTTTTTCTATGACGACCCGGCCCAGCTCGACAGCCCATCTGGCCCGCCCGGCACCGCGGCCTCACATTCAGGCTCCATGGGCCCCACCCCCAACCCATCTGGCCTTCGCCCAGGTTGTTGCTGGTAGGAGTTGAACTCCTGACCCCCAGCCTTTAACATAGGGCCCTTGACACCATATGCTACCAACTAAGCCATGGCTCACTTTTTCTGTGTGAATTAACTCCAAAAGTTCACTTTTTCTTTCGATCGAGTGAAATGGCGCCTTTGTCAATTTAGCTTCTACACATGTTTCACATTTGTTATTTATGTCTAAGCCAAATTTAGGTATTAGATTCATGTTAATTAATCGACGTAAAGTTCCATAATTAACATGTCCTAACCTGCGATGCCATATATTACAAGACTCAAGCAAGTAAGCGGAAGAAGCAATTTTATTAGAACGATCAACAGTGGTTACATTGAGTTTAAAGAGGCCATCAGCCAAAAACCCTTTTCCCACATACATCCCATACTTAGTGAGAATAAATTTCTCAGACTCAAAAACTAATTTGAAACCTTTCTTGCTAAGGAGTGACCCTGACACTAAATTCTTACGAATTTCTGGCACGTGTAACACGTCGAGAAGAGTTAGCTCTTTTCCAGAGGTCATTTTCTGCACCACATTTCCAACTCCATCTACTTTTGCAGTAGCGGCATTTCCCATGTATAAATTTTCATTCATAATGGGTCGGTATGTGGAAAATAACTCCTTGCTAGTACACACATGGCGAGTACTTCCGGTATCCTCCCACCATTCTCTGGGATTTCCAGTCAAGTTGCATTTAGAGATCATTGCACAGAGGTCCATAACTTCCAAATCCTTTTCCACTTCAGTCAAGTGTGCTTGTGCCTTCTTTTTCTGGTCATTCTTTTGACCTTTCCTTGAGCGAAAATCTTTAGCTTGATGCCCCTCTTTATCGCACACAAAACACTTTCCTTTGAACCTTTTAGGGTTCGTCTTGTTATTTCCACCAAACTTCCTCTTTTTATCAGAAGGCTTGTTTGTCTCCACCAAGTTAGCTTTCGCCTCCTGAGTTTTGTACCCCTTCTTATCATTGTTGCGATTGTCTTCCTCAATCCTCAACTTCAAGATCAAATCATCAAGATTCATCTCCTTTCGCTTGTGTTTGAGATAACTCTTGAAGTCTTTCCAAGAAGGAGGAAGCTTCTCAATGACCACAGCCACGTGGAATGATTCACTTATGATCATTCATTCCCTCAGCAAAGATCTCATTGATGATGATCTCTAGTTCCTCGGCTTGGGTCACTACCTTTTTTGAATCCACCATCTGATATTTCAAAAAACGCCCAACCACGAATTTCTTCGAGCCAGCATCTTCTGTTTTATACTTCTTCTTTAAGGCTGCCAATAAAGTCTTAGAAGTAGGAAACACACTGTACACACTGTACAGATTATTGGACAGACCATTGAGAATGGTGTTTTGGCATAGGTAGTCTGAGTGCTTCCATGCATCCACAGCAGCTACAGTAGCCACGTTTTGAGCATTGATATCTGCCTCATCCAACTTTGGTGCATCCTCCTTGAGGAACTTGGCCAAATTCAAAGTGGTAAGGTAGAAGTGCATCTTCTGCTGCCACCTTTTGAAATCTGTCCCACTAAACTTCTCAGGCTTCTCACCATGAGGATTCCCATGGTATGCTGTTGGAACAGCAACAGTGAGTTGCGGAATGGCACCACTTGCATTCCCAATCACTCCAGTGGAGTTTTTTGTTGGCACAACAGTAGGGGTGTTCACATTGGCAGGCACGTCGTTAACCACGTTAGACATATTGATAACTACAAAACAACGAAACTCAAGTTAGTAACGATTTAAAAATTGAACCGTAAACGGATAAGTCTTAAGAATGTTGAAAGTAGCAAACTTGTTTATGGATCAAAATTAAATCAAAGTAACAGAGAGCAACCAGAATTTCATTACCATAGAACCTCGAAATACATTACCAATTGAACGAACAATAGGAGATAGAGAGCAAGAAACAAAAACACCAAGCCCAAAGTAAACTCTGTCTCCTTAAGACTTAATCGCCTCCCACACGTGGCTTCGGGAATACTCGACGACAGTCTCCCAGGATAGAATGGCAGCACCTGCACGGATGGAAGCAGCACTCTGAGCAACGAACGGAAATAATGGCGGCAGCTCTCTCTCGACTCTTATGCACGTGAATGCTTGTGATTTTTTGTGTGTCTATTCCAAGAACTAAACGCCCCTATTTATAGTGTATGAGGGGGAGAGAGGATTAAGCCAAAATCGGATTGAAGAATAATCTCTTAAATTGATATTATCTAACAGATAATTGAATACAATTATATCTGTTAATACGAAATCAACCTCAAGTATAGCTAAACACAACTTCTCATCCCAGAGAATTTCTGATTTTCTGGAATCTGGTCGGGCTGGGCTCACAGTTTAGCCCATGCCCTTTGAGGCATGGCCCAATTAGGAAACAAGAACACACACGCGCGCGCGAACCGAACCGTCTGGACAGACGGCGGCGGCGGCGAGCGCGCGTGATTATTTAGCATAATGTGCATTCCCTCCTTCTCACAAAAGCTTGGGTGCCCTTGGGCCCAAGGTCTATGTCCAACACTCACTCTTATAAACGAGAGTTTGGCCTCTTAATTCTCCAATGTGGGACATTTATTTCCCTTATTATTGGTCATGCTCAAATAGCTTACTTTGAAGCAACATTTCATTCACTCTTTGCTTGGCTTTGAGCAAGTGAATACATATGATTATTCTCCACATGAAACTCAACATATTCATGTTCTCACTTCAATTATTCCATAATTGAATCTATATTAAATACATGGTCAAAGCCATGATTTTCCAACATACTCCATATCAACGGTTTCATATATAACTAACAAAACTAAATCAATACTCGAGGAGGGAGAGGAGATATGTGAGCAAAAGCAAATCAGAAAAGAAGGAAAAGTTTTAATGTTTGGTCTCTATTTGGAAAAAGAAGGTTCTTTTATTCATCTTTCTTAATTTTTTTTCCAAAATGGTTGGGTCTCTATTTGGAAAGATGTCACACCAGAAAAGTTTAATTGACTTGCTATAATTCTCTGGATGTCTGCACCTACCCACATTATCTAGCTCTTAATTATTTTTTTAAATATCAATATATAGCAAAGCATCAAATCTACAAACTACAAAGACTGCAGACAGCTCGAGAGAGAGAGAGAGCGATAGTTGTTCACATGGCGGTCACCGGAGCTTGTATCTTTGCTGGCGGAATGTTGCCGATTTCACACCGGGAAATGATGTCGCCATCGACAGGAAAGACTCGGAGGTTTTCCATGACGGAGCAGTTGGCGACGAGTAATTCAGCAGTAACAATGACCTCGACGGTGAAGGGAGCGCGAGTTGGAGAAGCTGAGAAGAATGGGACCGTGAGTAGGAGTTTGTGGATTGAGAGAGAGGATTCGGAAATGGAGAAGAAGAAGAGTTTGAGAGACTACTTTGAGGAGGTGAAGGATTTGAGGAAATCGGACCGTAGTAATGGGCAGCCGAGGTGGTTCACTCCATTGGATTGTCCTGGCCCCGACATTAACAGTCCTCTGCTGCTTTATTTGCCTGGTTAGTATGCGCTTCTTTTGTTATTTTTCCAATTAAAAATGTGAAAAAGAGTACATTTTCATCGAAATGCAAAAACGTATCAAATTAATTGGGTTTATGTGTTATAAAACTATGGATGGGTGTGATGCTTGAATTACTATATATACTAGAATTCGATTATGCATGCATGTAATTAATTAGTGACATGGATGTGTTTTATTTGTTGTATCAAGCGCATGCATGAATTGATGCTGTTTTTGGTAGAAGGAAAAAAAAGAGATACAATCATATACAAATCAATCATTTAGTGCATTGATTTTTTTCTCCCCTCTTCTCGTCGTTTTTCGCAGGGATTGATGGCGTTGGATTAGGACTTACCAGGCATCACCATAAACTTGGAAAGTAAGCTGTCAGTAATAACAACTACATGAGTTTGGATACACTAAACACCTAAAGATTATCGATCTTGAACACAACGAAGTAACAAGAAAAATTCAAGCAATTCTCGACAACCAATCAATGCGGAAACAAGGATAATAGTATGAGCAAAGCAAATAACGAAAGTGAGAACAAAATAAAGAGACACGCAAGATTTATAGAGATTCTGAGAAATACTCCTACGTCCTCTTCGAGTCGCACCAAGACTCAATCCACTATGAGAAGCAATCCATGAGCAGAGAATACAAGATTGACAATACCTTACAATCTCTCCAAGTTCACCCTTGAAGCGCTCTCTCTCTCTCTCTCTCACAATCTCTCAATAGCCTTCAATCTTTCTCTCCAAGAAAAACTAGAAAAAAAAAGATTAAAATCTCTCCAAGTTCACCCTTGAAGCTCTCTCTCTCTCACAATCTCTCACAATCTCTCAATAGCCTTTAATCTTTCTCTCCAAGAAAAACTAGAAAAAAAAGATTAAAACAATACCAGCGTTATCTAACCTATAGAACCTATACGACACAATAACTCCTAGTGGTACACGGCACCAAATGCCTTAGTGCACGACACTAAGTGCCTTAAAACATCACGTCTCCCTATATGAGAAAACCACATAATGCAACAATCTCCCGCTTGGTTTTTCACCCCAATTGACAACTGCAATCAGAAAATCATCTCAATACCATGAATTAACGGTGCCAAAACCTTGTCTTGGTGCGACTTAGTTTCCATATCTTCAAGCTAACAAGCCCACTGAAGTTTTACAAAATTTCAGCTTTTCACTAGTGACAGCCTTGGTACACATATCTGCGGGATTCTTCTCTCCACTGATCTTCTCAAGATTGAGCAACTTTTCTTCTTCCAAAGAACGAACAAAATGATAACGCCTCTTGATGTGCTTGGTCTTAGAATGAAAATAAGAATTTTTCACTAGATGAATTGCGCTCTGACTGTTAGAATGCAATTTATTCCCATCTTGCTGAAAACCCAAATCCACCATCAAATCTGTCATCCAAACCATCTCCTTGCTCGCCTCAGCAATAGCAACATACTCTGAATCTGTAGTAGAAAGCGCAACAACCTTATGTAATTGTGAAACTCAACTCACAGTAGTACAATCCAAAGTATATATAAAACCTGTAGTGCTTCTCATTGAATCTAAGTCACCACTTAGATCAGCATCTACATACCCTTGTACCAACAAATCACTCTTACCAAAACAAAGAGATAAATTTGAAGTTTCTTTAAGAGAGTATCCATTTCACCGCATTCCAATGCTACTTCCCCGGATTACTCATGTACCTACTCACTGCACCAATCGCATGAGCAATGTCTAGTCTAGTGCTCACCATGACATACATAAGACTGCCTACGGCTGAGGCATAAGGAGTTTTGGCCATATCTGCTCTTTCCTCATCAGTTTTGGGAGACATCTCCTTTGAAAGTCTGAAGTGACCCAAATGAGTAGTGACCGGTTTAGCTTCAGTCATGTTGAACCTTAGCAAAACCTTTTCAATATACTCAGCCTGCGACAACCAAACAGGATCGAGACCATCTCTGTATATTCTCATCCCAAGAACTTTGTTAGCTGGACCTAAATCCGTCGTGGCAAAACTCTTTGACAGCTGCTTCTTCAAATTTGCAATCTCCTTTGCATTCGCCCCCACTATTAACATATTATCTACATATAGTAATAAGATAACATAGCTGGTGAAAAATCTTTTGAAGTAGCATCAATAATCTTCTTCACATCTTTTGAAGCCATTTCCCTGCATAAAACTATCAAACTTCAAATACCACTGTCTTGGTGCTTGCTTCAAACCATACAAGCTCTTCTTGAGATTACAAACCATCTTCTCGTTAACTTTTTCCACAAAGCCTCGTGGTTGCACCATATAGAACTCTTCTTTCAAATCACCATAAAGAAATATTGTTTTAACATCTAACTGTTCTAAGTAAAGACCTTGTGCAACCACAATACCCAACACTAATCTAATAGTGGTATACTTGACAACTGGAGAGAAAATTTCGTCAAAATCCACTTTTTTTTGTTCAAAGCCTTTAACTACCAACTTTGCCTTGTATCTGATATCGCCATTTGCTTCCTTTTTCAACCTGTACGTTGTGAAGAGCCTTCTTACCGTGAGGCAATTTGGCCAATACACAGGTGTTATTCTAAGTCAATGAGTCCATTTCATCCTTTATAGCAAGCTCCCATTTTTCGGATTCTGTCACTAGAGTAGCTTCTATAAAGCTCTCTGGCTCACCACCATCTGTTAATAACAAATAGTTTAAGGAAGACAAATGCCTTGGATTTGGTTTAGGAATTCGAGCAGATCTTCGCAATGGTACACCAGTGTCCTCAACCTAAGCTTCTGGCTCATTTTTTGAGGATGACTGCTCATCTGACTGAGCTCCCACTGAAGAAGAACTCTTTCCACTATCGAACTCCTCTGACTGAGTAGCCTCCATGTTAACATCCTCATTTTTGGACCTGTTGCTCCCACCACCACTAATATCTTTCATATCAACATATTGTGGAGTAATAGTGTTACTACTGCTCTCAACTTGTGTAATGCCCCCGTCCTTATACATGACATCTTTACTAAAAGTGACATCCCGACTCCGTATGATTCTGTGATTATGATAATCCCAAAATCTATACCCGAATTCATCGCCGCCATACCCAATAAAGACACACTTCATTGCTTGAGCCCCAATCTTTGTTCTCTCATTGTCGCCCAATCGAACATAAGCAATACACCCAAAAACTCTCAAGTGCGAGAGCTTTAACTTCTTCCTACTCCAAACCTCATATGGAATCCCCATATCAAGTGCAGTACACGGTGTCTTGTTTGTTAAGTAACATGCTGCATCAGTAGCATATGCCCAAAATGAATCGGGCAAACCCGAATGCAATCTGATACAACGGGCCTTGGAATTTAATGTTTGATTCATGCGTTCAACCATTTCGTTCTGCTGTGGAGTACCTGGGAGCGTCCTCTCTAAATGAATCCCCTGAGTAGCACATAATTCCTTGAATTCCTTGCTATTGTACTCACCATAATTATTTGACCTTAAGCACTTCAATTTCAAACCTGTCTCATTTTCAACAACTGCTTTCCATCTCTGAAACATAGCAAAAACATCTGATTTATTTTTAATAAAATAAATCCACACCTTTCTCGAACAATCATTTACGAATGTGAGGAAGTATCTTGCACCACCTGGAGAAGGAATTTCACATGGCCCCCATACGTCTGTATGAACCAGTTCCAGTTTCTGATTCTTCAAGTCTCTGTCATCCCCGTTGAAATTGACCCGCTTATGCTTCCCAAAGACATAGTCTTCACAAAAGCCCATCTCAACTGACTTCAACTTCGTAAGGTAGCTCCATAGTGTAAAGTTTTCATGTTCTTCTCACTCATATGCCCAAGCCTATATGCCATAAACTTGCTTCATTATCAACATGAGCAATAGCCAGTGTCTTCCTTTCTGAGGTCATATAAAGAGTAACTTTTCTTTCACCTCGAGCTACCACCATAGCTCCCTTTGTCTCTTTCCAATCATGTTTTGAAAAATAAACATCACAACCAAAATCACATGCTTGGCCCATAGACACCAAGTTCTTGCTCAACTTTGGAACGTGCCTGACATTCTTCAATTTCCATTTATAACCATGTATAGCAACCTCAACGTCACCTTTACCCACAATATCACATGACTCTCCATCACCCAGAAGTACCTGGCCAAGGTAACCACTCTGATAAGAAGTCATCAAATTCTTGTTTGATGTAGTATGGAAAGAAGCACCTGAGTCTATAACCCAAGACTCATCACTACTGTCACAAGAGAGTAAATAGAACTCCTCGGTAATCACTGTGCTATTGTCAACAACATCAACACCTTGTGGATTTTTAGCCACAGCTGCAACTATATTAGCTTGATTGTCGTTCTTGTTCCCACCATAAGCACCTTTTAACTTTGAACAGTCCTTTTTCAAATGCCATGTTTTATTGCACTTCCAACAACCTTTAGGCCCTTGGGATTGTGATCTCCCTTTACATTTACCTTTATTTTTGCCTCCACTATCTGAGCTCCTCGTCTGACTTCTGCCCCTCTCAAATGTCTGAAGAGCTAAACTAGATGATGGTTTCCTTTCAAGTCTCATCGTCTCCTCGGCTAATATCAAACCAATCACATTATCTAAGACCAACGATTATGTCCCTGATGAGTTACTAATAGAAGTAGATACACCCTCCCAACTGTCAGGAAGTTGAGATAAAATCAATAATGCCTTAATTTCATCTTGAAAAGTGATACCAACTTTGGAAAGTTGAGAAACCGCGGACTTGAATTTACCCAAATGTGCAGAGAACGAGTCACCCTCTTGCATCCTCAGATTAAACAAACACTTCATTAATCTCGCCTTTCCCGAAGCCGAAAAATTCTGATACAAATTAGTCAATGTACCCATTAATTTCTTCGATGTTGTGACATCTTCAACGTTGTGGTAAACATCCTCCGTGAGACAACAGCGGATTACCCCAACACATTTGTGGTATAATAGATTGAACTCTTCTTCCGTCATCTTACCCTTTGCGGTTGATCCAATTAGTGGTGCATGAAGATCCTTCTCATACAAGTAATCCTCCATTTGTGCCTTCCAATAAGAAAAATTCTTCCCATCAAACACCTTCACTTTAGTTGTACTACCCCACTCGGACCTCTCCTCCATTGATTCAACTTAGACTTTATAATTCTACACAAGAAATTCTCAGCGGTATTTTGTCAAACACCTTGTGTCCAAGAATACCTCCAACACCCAATTTGATACAAACACCCCAAAAAACTTCTCCAAACAATCACAAAATCACCAACCAATCGGCTCTGATACCACTTGTCAAAGTTTGGATACACCAAACACCTAATGATTACCGATCTTGAACACAACAAAGTAACAAGAAAAATCCAAGCAATTCTCGACAACCAATCAATGCGGAAACAAGGATAATAGTATGAGCAAAGCAAAGAACAAAAGTGAGAACAAAATAAAGAGACACGCAATATTTATAGAGGTTTCGAGAAATACTCCTACGTCCTCTTCGAGTCGCACCAAGACTCAATCCACTATGAGAAGCAATCCATGAGCAGAGAATACTAGATCGACAATACCTTACAATCTCTCCAAGTTCACCCTTGAAACTCTCTCTCTCACACAATCTCTCAATAGCCTTCAATCTTTCTCTCCAAGAAAAACTAGAAAAAAAAAGATTAAAAGAATACCAGTGTTATCTAACCTATAAGACCTATACGGCACAATAACTCCTAGTGGTACACGGCACCAAATGCCTTAGTGCACGGCACTAAGAGCCTTAAAACGTCACGTCTCCTTATATGAGAAAACCACATAATGCAACATGAACTACATGAGTTTGTAGCTTTTTAGTTTATGATGATTGATTGTCAAGATACGATACTATAATATTTATGCAAGGTTGATGATTTTGACTCCTAACCTTGTATTTCATGAAGGATTTTTGACATATCGTGCCTGCATATCCCAGTTGAAGATCGAACACCGTTTATAGGTCCTTTTTTCTTTGTCCTTCAATGAGTTTACAGAGATTCATGTAAGGAATGGTAGAGATCATAAGGTGTATCTATGCCAAGTTTCATTTATGCTGTCTATTTTTTTTTCCAGGCCTAGTGAAGCAGGTTGAAAGAACAGTTAGATCAGAGAGCAATCGTTCACCGAATAGGCCCATTTATCTAGTTGGAGAATCCCTTGGAGCATGCCTTGCACTGGCTGTTGCAGCTCTTAACCCTGATATTGATCTTGTCCTAATTTTAGCTAATCCAGGTGAGAATTTGTTTTCTTGTAAACTTACCAGATGGTTCTGTTGAAAAATCGTGATTTGAATCCATCATCAGAGCCTTATATCGATCGAATGTTTGGTCTTCGCTTTATGCATACCGATACTAACAGTTTTGGAATCCAGCACAACTGCTAAACGAATGAAAAGAAGGTTTCCTAATAATAACAGAACAGAGGCAGGTGGAAATGCCATCACATAGGCTACCTTTCTTGTATAATGAAAGAATGCTTGGACTTAGCACTAATATATATAAGTATGCTGAAATAAAACAAGTGACAACTAGTTTCTATGATTTCTCTTGTTTGGAATGATCAATACGGGCACTGTCTCACATCATATTTGTTGTAATTCATTGAACTTTAATGGTGCAGCAACATCATTCAACAAATCGTATTTGCAAACTCTATTGCCTTTGTTGGAAATCATGCCCAACAAGCTCCCTCTCGGATTCTCTAGTATGCTGGACGCGATGACAGGTTCTTGTCCTTGTTCTGCGGATTTTTCATTCTATAGCTTTTCCAATTGCTCACTGTTACAAAGGATAAGTGTGTACTTATTTCCACAATTGATGTGAGTAATCGAATTGCTTGCATTTAGGTGATCCCTTGAGGATGGTGATGGAGAGAATTCTGCAACCAGTAGTTGGAGAAAAACTATCACAGGACATTTGTGCAGTATCGTCTTACCTTAGTGTAAGGTTCAACTCCGGGGCATGATTATAGAATTTAACTCCTCCTTGAAAATTATTATGATATTTTTAATTGTGAATCGTTTATTTTTATCTACTTATTATAAATGAACATCTTCCTCTTTACAATCTCTACAAAAGGCAATGAGCATTCAGGACATAGGTTCAAGTTCATAACTTTGCTCATTTTATGCATACAGTACTTCAATTTTAATGCTTTTTAAATATTGTCACAGGTTCTCGCTGATGTCTTGCCAAGAGAAACACTAGTCTGGAAGCTAAGGATGCTTAAATCAAGTTCTGAATTCGCGAATTCGTGCCTCCCTGCTGTAAAAGCTCAAACATTAATACTTTCCAGGTACGAATAATAACTAGTTTACATCTATTTAGTAACCATTAAATAATAACTATTTTTCAAATCGTGTACAAATTTTACACCTTGTGTGTCTTTATGTGATCCAATACCAACACCTAAGATATACTCACCTGCAAAGATGGAAAACCTCTTTCGGAAGTGCTAAATCATTCCGAAATCCAAGCAGTAATTTTTGTTTCTCATTCCTAAAGGAATTTATTTCAAATATGGGATAAGCGTAATCTAAATCACAAGAAAGTCTACCTATCTGGTTTTATGGTCTTTATATATATTCATAGTCAGCTCGTCTCATCGATCATTGAGTCTGAATCTCTTCAGATTGATGGTGCTGACTACACCATTTGTTATTTTTCAGTGGATTGGATCAACTACTACCGAGTAAACAGGAGGGTCTAAAACTCCGTCGTGCACTCCCAAAATCTGAGCTTCGAAGGTTTCATGACAAGGGCCATTTCCTCCTCTTGGTAAGAAGGCCTCTCTCCATTCCATTCCTTTAGGGGGAAAAACGATAACATAAGTGCTACACATATGAATTCAGCTGACGCACAAGTAACAAGTTGCAGATTATCCTTTTGATATGAAACTGAAATCATGTGCTTGTTAAGTGTTCTTCAAGCTCTCAATCTTGTTCTTCAAGCTCATAGGCTTCTACTCATATTCTTCTCATTAAAATAACTTGCAACACAACATACAGAGAGAGATGTGAAAACATATTGCCTGGTTTTGATCACACATAACATGGAAGGCTGAAATGACCTTAGAACAACGTGGAAATACCAACATAACCCATGCATGACACGTAAGCATAAAACAATTAAGTGCAAGAGCTAGTGAACCATCAGTGCTTGCCTATTCAGCACAACTCACAAAAAAAAGTTGCTGTATTATTGTCCAAGTGCACCGTGTTTCTCCCATCTCTTGAGTTTTAAATAATAAATACATCATCTCCTTGCAAGTTTTCAATTCAATGCATTTATTTATCAGGTCCGCCAATGTCTTGCAGGAAAATGGTGTTGATTTGGTGACTATAATCAAGGGTGCCAGGTTTTACCGTCGCAGTAAAGTCCTGGATTGTGCTTCCGATTACTTGCCAGCATCTCCTTCTGAATTCAAACAAATTTACAATTCACTCAAGTACGTATGTTTACTTTTACGAGGGCACTGAAATAATGGAATGTATATATAATTGTCTAATAAGTGGGTGATGTTTTTAGATGGTATATCGATGCCGTTAGCCCTGTGATGTTCTCAACCTTTAGCGACGGAAAAATTGTGAGAGGCCTTGGTGGAATTCCTTCAGAGGGGCCAGTCTTGTATGTTGGCTATCATATGCTAATGGCAATGGAAATACCTCCACTGATAATCCAATTTCTCCTCGAAAGAAATATTTCACTGCGGGGGCTAGCACATCCATTGATGTTCAAGCAGCGCAACAAGGAAGATACTAATGACCTGCAAGAATACGACTTTCTAAGAGTACTGGGTGCAGTTCCTGTCTCAGGAATGAACATGTACAAACTTTTGTCTTCAAAATCACATGTCCTCATGTATCCAGGAGGCGTACGCGAGTCCTATCATCGGAAGGCAAGTTTCTAATCGGTACATTTGATCTAGCTAGTATTGTAGCAGCAGTTTTAACAAATAGAAGTAGTATTAACATGAATTCATTTCTTTTTGACGATAAACTGACATGTAGTGAGATCTTTTTCTTTTCAAAGTACTGTAAACTATTTACTCCTAAATACTTCGAACTCAAGCTTGGATGAACGTATATTTTTCTCCTTACGATTAGGAGTTGAAGGGATATCTTTTGCTAACTAGACATAATGTAATATTGTAACTGATCAGCTGTATTAATTAATTGTGCATGTCTTCAATATTCACAAACTCTTGACTGCCAAAAAATCTCCAGGGTGAAGAGTACAAGATGTTTTGGCCAGAGCAATCCGAGTTTGTCAGGATGGCAGCTACATGCGGAGCCAAAATCATACCTTTTGGTGTAGTCGGAGAAGACGACATTGCTAAAGTAAGGCTTACAAAATCATATTCTTTACACTACGGACTAACTTATCCATTTGTAGTTTAAGCATGGACGGTGGGTGCATTTGTTTCTTAGCTATATATGCATGTTAGAGATCTGAGATTGGGCAAAAACTAAGGAGAAGGGAATTAATTCGTGTTCACCGATAATTTCTGTAGAAACACACACACACACACACACACAGATATATATATATATATATATATATATATTGTGTCACAGGATTTAAGTTATGATTTTTGTTTTCTGATGTGTAATTCACTTTTTCCAGATTTTATTTGACGCCAATGACCAAATGAAGGTTCCCTTTATTAGGGACTATTATAAGCGAGTAGAAGAGGGGATCGTGAGACTGAGGTGGCTAGTTTGTGTTTATGTTTCATTTATTTATTTTCCCTGTTAAGCTCATGGGGTAATCTTAATGATGTAGGACTGATGCAACCGGAGAGGTCGCAAACCAAGTCCTTGTCACGCCCATTTCTCTGCCAAAACTTCCGGGCCGTTTATACTTTTATTTTGGGAAACCAATTGAAACAGAAGGTATATATATATATGTTTGTTAGATTTATCATGGTTGTATCTTTGGTTCTACTTGAGACTTGATTGACATAAAATTTGTTTGTTAATAGGAAGAGAGGAATTAAAAAGAGACAGAGAGAAAGCTCAAGAAGTATACTTGCAAGTGAAATCTGAGGTTGAGAAGTGCCTTGCGTTTCTCAAGGAGAAGAGAGAGAGGGATCCTTATAGGAGTTTACTCTCACGAGTAATTTATCAGGCAGCCCGTGGCTTTACCTCTGAAATTCCGACATTTGAAGTTTAGTTAAATCGAAAGCTTTCATTCTTGACTAGGAAGAGATTTGCTGGTCTAATAAAGAAGTGTTATTTATCAACTCATTGGCTGAGTAGTTTATGAGTCTTTTTTTCAACTCCTTTTTTTTCTTTCTCTGTCACTGTTGAGCTCATACACAGTATATTAGCTTGAATAAAAGAGCCGTTACTCAACGGTCATAATGTTGTCACAAAAAAATGAAATTATGTTCCTGCATGAATCGGGTGTTCTACCAACCAGTGTCACCTTTGTTGGTGTTCTGAACGCTTGTAGTCATGGAGGTTTGGTGGATTTGGGATTTGAAATCTTTCTTTCTATGGCTAGAGATTATAGGATTGAACCGCAGATTGAGCACTATGGATGCATGGTTGATCTTCTTGGGCGTGTAGGTCGGCTTGAAGAGGCTTACAACATTCAACATTGAGTTTCAAGTGAGATAGAGCTCAGCCAGTATCACTCGCCTGAATCTGATGTGTTTATGATCTTTCAGGCCCTTTTCCTATTGGTATATTATTATCATCTTCTCAATCAAGCAAACGCACTCTGTCCCAAAACTGATCATTAATGTTTTGAGGCAATTTCTTCGTTTGCAACATCAATATAAGTTTCTGCTGAAGCCTCCAACTTACTTGGCCTTCCGTACTGTCCTCACTACCATGATATTATTTGGCGCATGGTTGGATTACATTTTCATGACTTATGATTTGGATTCTATCCCTAAAAGCAGTTGTTTTTTAAATTTCTCTGGAGGTTTGAATCTTCAGTCAATGATTGGTTATGCGTCAGATTCACGTTGAATGTTGTTTTTGTTATGGTCCATTGATTGTAATTGAACTTGAGGAGTTCTTAAATGTTGGATGAAGGAAATGATTTTTCTGATGAACATTTTGTTTTACTCCAGACTTGGCTTGGAAAGTTGTCTGCTAAAAGCCATGTTTTTTACAAGATTTGTTGGGAGGATACTCTTAGCTGCAAAGTCTGAGAATTCTGCAGCCTCCACAGCTGCTGCTTCTACAGCAACATTAATACGAAATCCCCTTGAGGAGTTATTTGAGAAGGATAGGGGTCCTGAAGATGAAAAACCTGTTTATGGTCGAAGTTGGAAGGCATCAGAGCTGCGACTAAAATCTTGGGATGATCTGCAGAAGCTTTGGTATGTTCTGTTGAAGGAGAAAAACATGTTAATGACTCAAAGGCAGATGCTTCATGCACAGAACCTTAGATTCCCCAATCCAGAGCGCATTCCCAGGGTGAGGAAGTCCATGTGCCGCATCAAGCATGTTCTTACTGAAAGAGCAATTGATGAGCCAGATCCCAGGAGGTCTGCCGATACGAAGAGGATGATAAATGCATTATGAAGAGATGGTTCCAACTTGTTTGGTCCGACTGGGCTGGTGTTGAGACTGACCGTGGTCCATGGCTGTATGTGTTGCTCGTCTTAGAAATAAAGTCGTAGCTGCTTGTGTTGTGTGTTGCACAAATACACTAGCATTTTGTGTCTATAGCAGCTTTTATTATACTTTTTTGGTCTTATTATCCTCTTGTTAAGAATAGTTTTTTTCATTTTTTTAGGATCAATCAAGCAGTATTGAATTTAGAGATGGCAAATGTGTCCGTATCCGTGGATTTTCGATCCGATCATATCCGGTCAAACAGTAGAAAAATCCGTTGACTGAATATTGGATATTGATATGGATAAAATCAGAATATTTTAAATGGCTATGGATTTAGGCATATTTGATCCAAAATTTGTATATGATCCGACCCAAACGTGCGGATATTCGATCTGATCCGATTATATCTGATCCAATTCTACCAGACACACACATGTATATATAATATAGTTCATATACACTTATGTAATTAAAAATTAATAGTATTAATATATTTATATACATTATAATTGTCAACATATGTATGCTTCTTTTTTATTTAATATGAATTAATTGTAATTTGAAATGACACTATATAATGTGATATGATCTCATACCACTAATTAAAATATTTAATTGACTAATATTTTTAAAACCCTAATTAGTAAAGTTAATAATGAATACTAAATTCTAAAAACATAATATTGTAAACCCTAAACCTAAAAATAACATTATAAATTATAAAGAGATTGTAATTTGTAAATCCTAACGTAACATGTTAACACTGCAAACCCTAACCCCTTAACACCATAACCTCTAAACCTATAACACCACAAACCCTAAGTCCCTAACCCTAACCTAACACCACAAATTCTAATACCTAATATTGTAAACTTTAATTCTAACACTGAAAATCTTAATCAAACATCACAAACCAAAACCCTAACATTGTAAACGTTAATCTAACACCACAAATTATAATCCATGATATTGTAAATTTTAACTATAACATTGGAAACCCTAATCAAACACCATAAACCCTAACCATAACACCATCAAGTATAAACCCTAACCTAACACCACAAATCCTAATACCTAACATTGTTAACATTTAACTCTAACACTAAAAACTATAATCTAACATACTAACACCATAAACCTAATGTAACACCACAAATTTTAATCCCTAACTCCTAATCGAACCGAATTCTTATATAACTAATAAAAGTTAACATTTTGATGCAAAGATTTTGATTTGAGATGTTTTATGGACTTTAGAGTTTAGACTTTGGTTCTAATTTTTTTTTATGTTTTGGATTATTTTTGATATTATTTGTACTTTAGAATTTGGTTTCATGTTCCTAGATTCATAATCATGAAATTTTAATTGGTGTCATAGGCTACCGAAATATGTGTCGCATACTTGCATGGATAAATCCGATATCCGTGGAAAATATCCGAAATCCTGTGGATAGGATATGGATTTAGATTTTTTTATCCGTAGTATATATATATGGATATAGATACATTATTTTTATTTAGGATTAAATATGAATTTTGAAAAATCCGATCCATATCCAATTCGATGCCATCCCTAATTGAATTCTCTCGTTTGCCATTGTGATGAAGTTCGGAAGAGTTCGGTGGGAGCGAGATTTGGGTTAGTGACCAAATGGCTTTGGTGGGTCGTGGATTTGGAGCGTACTGGCCGAACAGAAGAGAGAAATGGAATATTATTAGTCATTGGAAACGACATCGTTCTAAGTATCCTTACTGTAGTAGTTGTCAATTATCTTTCTTAAAGAGAGAGAGAGAATGTTCATATTTTCTTTCTTTCTTTCTTTCTTTCTTTTAATTTCTTGAAATTATGGATTGATTGGTAAAATTTTCAATTTTGAGTTTTAGAATTAATGCATTTCAAAATGTCATTTTGACCGTTGGACCAAAGCTCAAATTAAAGCACGGAAAACATAAAATGAAAAATGGATTAAATAAAGAAAATTAAAAAAAATAATTTTCTGAGCCAATCAAATTCTAAAATTTAATAAATTGAACTCAGAACTTGAATAGTAATCTAAATATATATATTTTTTATATCGGGGAGGGGAATACCCAACAAAAAAATGAGATCCAATGAACCGGTGAGCTAGTTAGGACAGAGAGAGATAACCCTCTTTGTTTTACAGCTCTCATCATAATGATGATAAATCTCATTCAAATTAATAGTAGGAAATATTCGAACACAAAATCTTTCATTCCTTACACAATATCAAGATCAATCAGGTTACCATCTGTTTGTTGATTATCTAAATATTATTCATTATTGGTCTTACCATACCATGTCGTATCACGGCATGGCCATCCCATCAATTTTGGTATACCATGTGAATTGGTTTCGTCCCATTAATTATGGCACACCACAATGTATGAGCACCATTGAATAACATGCATGACATGGTGTACGTGCTGAATAATTTCTCATGGATCCAAATCTAAAATTTTGTGTCTAACCTGCAGACATCTTACTATATTAGCAGGTGGATCATGATGGAAAAATATTCGCAGTACTATCGTAGCACAAAATATGTAAATACGAGGTCGATCCCACAGAGACAAGTTGAAGTCAAAATTATACCAAAATTTGCAATTAATGTAAATAATAATTAAATTAATTAAAGACGGAGGTCGATGATTTATGAGAATGAACTAATAAACAAGTAAAACGAGTAAGAAATTCAATAAGAGAATAAACTAGGGCATGATCTCACCAAACAATCATATTGCAAATCCATAAAGATGAAACAACAATCACAATTCTGATTCTAAGGTTATTTTTCTCTCAATTATGTTGATCCATGGATTGTGGCAACAACACGTATTATTAATCCTAATTTAATCATGTTTGATGACAGTCTTTAGATTGAGAATCAATAACCCATTAAGACCAGAAAAATCATACAACCAATTAACCCCCTAAACCCTGATCGGAGCAGTCGACAGTTAATCTTCCTAATTCTAGTTCCACCAAAAGACATAAATACTGATCGTTTACGTGATTCGGCTAGATGTGTATATATATTTAACATAATTGGTGATCAAGCAATCAAGCAAACAACATACTTTGAAGCATAGCAATCAAGAACTAGAATCATGAATTGAATTGTAAACTTGAAAGAATTTAATTTGCAATAATCATGTTTGGCTAAATCACACCCTAATAAAGAGTTTAGTTACTACACATAATGATAAACATAAGAGAAAAGAAAGAAAAAACCATGAATTTATTGATATAACAAACAAGGTTTGGTAGCCATCTCATAAGCGAGTGCAACTTGAGTAAGAAAATTAGGTGTCCCTTCTCTTAAGGTTGGAGAGCTATTTATAATGAATACAAGGCTTTAAAAACTTCTTTCAATTATCCCTAAATCTTTCCTAGTCGTGCAAACCAATTGGAATCCAAATAGAAGTTGGTTTCTCTAATTTTAAGCTTCAAAATCGCGTATGACAGTTCTGGCGCTCAAGCGTGGGAAGGGCATGGGAATGGCGCCAGCTTTGCTGTCAAGATGCTGTCTTCTGGTGCTGGATCCACGCTTGAGCGTGGAAAGGGCGCCCGAAACATTTTCCTTCTCCGAATGTGCTCCAATTTTCATCAAATCTTCACACCAATCTTCCTACATCAAAAACATATTAATTCATATAATATCAACTCAAAATAAGAGAATTGTGATTGAAAATATATGAATAGATGTGATACAAAAATGCACACATCAGATCAGTATAATATATATATATATATACAGTTCCTCGCCGAATAAAAGAAAGGACAAGGTGAGTCTCAAACTCTCAATAGCGAGGCGCCATGGCCATGTGCGTATTACTCCGTCACCCCCAAAGTCAGATATATTTTGCCTAACACGAGGAGGGATCTATCTTCCACCTAGCACCTCTGGACGTTTTCTCCAGAAAAATTTAGGCCTCGACTTATTTCTCCGGAAAAAGGATGTCGGACGCCTTGATAAATGGACTCGCCGGAGCCGGAGGAGGGATCCTAGCTCAGCTCATCACGTATCCTCTCCAAACTGTCAATACTCGTCAACAAACCGAGCGTGATGTCAAGAAAGAGAGGAGGAAACTCGGAACAATTCAGCAAATGTGTCAGGTTGTTAAATATGAGGGTTGGGGACGGTTGTATGGAGGCTTAACGCCATCTTTAGTTGGCACAGCGGCGTCTCAGGGTGTTTACTATTATTTCTATCAAATATTCCGGAGTAGGGCTGAAGCAGCTGCACTTCATCGAAGGAAAAAGGGGTTTGGTGATGGATCAGTCGGGATGCTTTCATCCCTTGTGGTGGCTGCTTTAGCTGGGTGCGTAAATGTGCTGTTGACAAACCCTGTATGGGTCATCGTCACTCGCATGCAGACACATAAAAGAGTCTCAAAGCAAGCTCGGGGAAGTCACTCGCCAACTGTTTCAGATGAGATTGTGCCTGTTGCAGTTGAGACTACGACGTTTCAAACTAACCATGCGATTCAAGAAGTCTATGATGAATCCGGACTATGGGGCTTTTGGAGAGGTGTATTCCCAACATTGATCATGGTCAGTAATCCTTCCATTCAATTCATGTTGTATGAAACTATGTTGAAGAAGCTGAAGAAAAGGCGTGCATTGTATAAGAACAATAGTAATGAGCTCGATCACCGCTTTGGAGACTTTTCTTCTTGGAGCCTTAACAAAACTTGGAGCGACGGTTGTAACTTATCCTTTGCTGGTTGTAAAGTCGAGGCTTCAAGCCAAACAAGTTACTACAGGAGACAAAAGGCATCATTACAAAGGTACATTGGATGCTATCCCGAAGATGATCCACTATGAAGGGCTTTACGGCTTTTACAAAGGAATGAGCACAAAAATAGTGCAAAATGTCCTGGCTGCAGCTGTTTTGTTCATGATCAAGGAAGAACTTGTTAAAGGTGCTCGGTTGTTGCTTTCCAAGGATGGTATTAGAAAATGAGATCGAAGCGTCCATGATTAAAGACTCTGCCCTTTAATTCCTCAGAGACCACAGTTTACTTGGCCAATTGTTTCCTTTAAAAAAATTAAGCAGATGATTGGGCTAATTGGCTGGTGCGGCCTTCAAATAAGAGGGAATAAATGAATATGATCGGGAGATTGATCACCACCTCTATTGGCCACGTCTATTGACAAAGGAATCTGGATTGAATGGTTTTGCATTTTGGGTTATTATTATAATTATTGGCATGTCGTGGACACCCAAAAAAAAAAAATATATATATATATATATAGTTCCTTTTTTTTTCCTTCTCTGGAAGTTGCATATCATAGAATGTTCAGATATGTAGTAAGTTATATATAGAAGAGGAAAGAAAATGAAGGGTATCTTTGATCTGCTTATCTTCAACTATATTCCTATCAGTGATAGTTTTCATCCTAGCTCCTCAAATTTCCTTAATTTCCAGGAGTGAAGAAAGTGATATTTCCTAATTACTTAATATGTTGCTTGTTGAAGTCTTGCTCTCGATCCAACGCAGAAATAAACTAAATGGTTCACGTATAATGCTAGCTCATGCTCATGCTCATGCATGCAATCTCTGATTTCTCTAAAATGGCAAAGGGTCCCAGTACTCCATATCAACGTACGGTTTCATATATAACTAACAAAACTAATTAAATGAATACTCGAGGAGGGAGAGGAGATATGTGAGCAAAAGCAAATCAGAAAAGAAGGAAAAGTTTTAATGTTCGGTCTCTATTTGGAAAAAGAAGGTTCTTTTATTCATCTTTCTTAATTTTTTTTCCAAAATGGTTGGGTCTCTATTTGGAAAGATGTCACACCAGAAAAGTTTTAATGACTTGCTATAATTCTCTGGATGTCTGCACCTACCCAAATTCTCTAGCTCTTAATTAATTTTTTAAATATCAATATATAGCAAAGCATCAAATCTACAAACTACAAAGACTGCGGACAGCTCGAGAGAGAGAGAGAGAGCGAGAGAGCGATAGTTGTTCACATGGCGGTCACCGGAGCTTGTATCTTTGCTGGCGGAATGTTGCCGATTTCACACCGGGAAATGATGTCGCCATCGACAGGAAAGACTGGGAGGTTTTCCATGACGGAGCAGTTGGCGACGAGTAATTCAGCAGTAACAATGACCTCGACGGTGAAGGGAGCGCGAGTTGGAGAAGCTGAGAAGAATGGGACCGTGAGTAGGAGTTTGTGGATTGAGAGAGAGGATTCGGAAATGGAGAAGAAGAAGAGTTTGAGAGACTACTTTGAGGAGGTGAAGGATTTGAGGAAATCGGACCGTAGTAATGGGCAGCCGAGGTGGTTCACTCCATTGGATTGTCCTGCCCCCGACATTAACAGTCCTCTGCTGCTTTATTTGCCTGGTTAGTATGCGCTTCTTTTGTTATTTTTCCAATTAAAAATGTGAAAAAAGTACATTTTCATCGAAATGCAAAAACGTATCAAATTAATTGGGTTTATGTGTTATAAAACTATGGATGGTTGTGATGCTTGAATTACTATATATACTAGAATTCGATTATGCATGCATGTAATTAATTAGTGACATGGATGTGTTTTATTTGTTGTATCAAGCGCATGCATGAATTGATGCTGTTTTTGGTAGAAGGAAAAAAAAAGAGATACAATCATATACAAATCAATCATTTCGTGCATTGATTTTTTTCTCCCCTCTTCTCGTCGTTTTTCGCAGGGATTGATGGCGTTGGATTAGGACTTACCAGGCATCA
Organism: Euonymus europaeus; assembly: GCA_963580455.1. Lineage (NCBI taxonomy): Eukaryota > Viridiplantae > Streptophyta > Magnoliopsida > Celastrales > Celastraceae > Euonymus > Euonymus europaeus. The sequence goes on from OY756962.1 coordinate 3,038,011, forward strand.
CCATAAACTTGGAAAGTAAGCTGTCAGTAATAACAACTACATGAGTTTGGATACACTAAACACCTAAAGATTATCGATCTTGATGAAGCCAACAACATGGGTCTACTAAATGACCAAAACAACCTCCAAAATCTGGATGAAAAAATTACACAAACTCAGAAGACACACATAAATACGGGTGAATTCCGTAGTTTTATGAAACCACTCATAGCTGCCAAATGACCATTATTTTACTCCTCAAAAGACAAAGCCCCACACCCTCTCAGAACCTCTATAAATCTTGCGTGTCTCTTTATTTTGTTCTCACTTTCGTTATTTGCTTTGCTCATACGTCCTCTTCGAGTCGCACCAAGACTCAATCCACTATGAGAAGCAATCCATGAGCAGAGAATACAAGATTGACAATACCTTACAATCTCTCCAAGTTCACCCTTGAAGCGCTCTCTCTCTCTCTCTCTCACAATCTCTCAATAGCCTTCAATCTTTCTCTCCAAGAAAAACTAGAAAAAAAAGATTAAAATCTCTCCAAGTTCACCCTTGAAGCTCTCTCTCTCTCACAATCTCTCACAATCTCTCAATAGCCTTTAATCTTTCTCTCCAAGAAAAACTAGAAAAAAAAGATTAAAACAATACCAGCGTTATCTAACCTATAGAACCTATACGACACAATAACTCCTAGTGGTACACGGCACCAAATGCCTTAGTGCACGACACTAAGTGCCTTAAAACATCACGTCTCCCTATATGAGAAAACCACATAATGCAACAATCTCCCGCTTGGTTTTTCACCCCAATTGACAACTGCAAGCAGAAAATCATCTCAATACCATGAATTAACGGTGCCAAAACCTTGTCTTGGTGCGACTTAGTTTCCATATCTTCAAGCTAACAAGCCCACTGAAGTTTTACAAAATTTCAGCTTTTCACTAGTGACAGCCTTGGTACACATATCTGCGGGATTCTTCTCTCCACTGATCTTCTCAAGATTGAGCAACTTTTCTTCTTCCAAAGAACGAACAAAATGATAACGCCTCTTGATGTGCTTGGTCTTAGAATGAAAATAAGAATTTTTCACTAGATGAATTGCGCTCTGACTGTTAGAATGCAATTTATTCCCATCTTGCTGAAAACCCAAATCCACCATCAAATCTGTCATCCAAACCATCTCCTTGCTCGCCTCAGCAATAGCAACATACTCTGAATCTGTAGTAGAAAGCGCAACAACCTTATGTAATTGTGAAACTCAACTCACAGTAGTACAATCCAAAGTATATATAAAACCTGTAGTGCTTCTCATTGAATCTAAGTCACCACTTAGATCAGCATCTACATACCCTTGTACCAACAAATCACTCTTACCAAAACAAAGAGATAAATTTGAAGTTTCTTTAAGATACCTGAGTATCCATTTCACCGCATTCCAATGCTACTTCCCCGGATTACTCATGTACCTACTCACTGCACCAATCGCATGAGCAATGTCTAGTCTAGTGCTCACCATGACATACATAAGACTGCCTACGGCTGAGGCATAAGGAGTTTTGGCCATATCTGCTCTTTCCTCATCAGTTTTGGGAGACATCTCCTTTGAAAGTCTGAAGTGACCCAAATGAGTAGTGACCGGTTTAGCTTCAGTCATGTTGAACCTTAGCAAAACCTTTTCAATATACTCAGCCTGCGACAACCAAACAGGATCGAGACCATCTCTGTATATTCTCATCCCAAGAACTTTGTTAGCTGGACCTAAATCCGTCGTGGCAAAACTCTTTGACAGCTGCTTCTTCAAATTTGCAATCTCCTTTGCATTCGCCCCCACTATTAACATATTATCTACATATAGTAATAAGATAACATAGCTGGTGAAAAATCTTTTGAAGTAGCATCAATAATCTTCTTCACATCTTTTGAAGCCATTTCCCTGCATAAAACTATCAAACTTCAAATACCACTGTCTTGGTGCTTGCTTCAAACCATACAAGCTCTTCTTGAGATTACAAACCATCTTCTCGTTAACTTTTTCCACAAAGCCTCGTGGTTGCACCATATACAACTCTTCTTTCAAATCACCATAAAGAAATATTGTTTTAACATCTAACTGTTCTAAGTAAAGACCTTGTGCAACCACAATACCCAACACTAATCTAATAGTGGTATACTTGACAACTGGAGAGAAAATTTCGTCAAAATCCACTTTTTTTTGTTCAAAGCCTTTAACTACCAACTTTGCCTTGTATCTGATATCGCCATTTGCTTCCTTTTTCAACCTGTACGTTGTGAAGAGCCTTCTTACCGTGAGGCAATTTGGCCAATACACAGGTGTTATTCTAAGTCAATGAGTCCATTTCATCCTTTATAGCAAGCTCCCATTTGTCGGATTCTGTCACTAGAGTAGCTTCTATAAAGCTCTCTGGCTCACCACCATCTGTTAATAACAAATAGTTTAAGGAAGACAAATGCCTTGGATTTGGTTTAGGAATTCGAGCAGATCTTCGCAATGGTACACCAGTGTCCTCAACCTAAGCTTCTGGCTCATTTTTTGAGGATGACTGCTCATCTGACTGAGCTCCCACTGAAGAAGAACTCTTTCCACTATCGAACTCCTCTGACTGAGTAGCCTCCATGTTAACATCCTCATTTTTGGACCTGTTGCTCCCACCACCACTAATATATTTCATATCAACATATTGTGGAGTAATAGTGTTACTACTGCTCTCAACTTGTGTAATGCCCCCGTCCTTATACATGACATCTTTACTAAAAGTGACATCCCGACTCCGTATGATTCTGTGATTATGATAATCCCAAAATCTATACCCGAATTCATCGCCGCCATACCCAATAAAGACACACTTCATTGCTTGAGCCCCAATCTTTGTTCTCTCATTGTCGCCCAATCGAACATAAGCAATACACCCAAAAACTCTCAAGTGCGAGAGCTTTAACTTCTTCCTACTCCAAACCTCATATGGAATCCCCATATCAAGTGCAGTACACGGTGTCTTGTTTGTTAAGTAACATGCTGCATCAGTAGCATATGCCCAAAATGAATCGGGCAAACCCGAATGCAATCTGATACAACGGGCCTTGGAATTTAATGTTTGATTCATGCGTTCAACCATTTCGTTCTGCTGTGGAGTACCTGGGAGCGTCCTCTCTAAATGAATCCCCTGAGTAGCACATAATTCCTTGAATTCCTTGCTATTGTACTCAACATAATTATTTGACCTTAAGCACTTCAATTTCAAACCTGTCTCATTTTCAACAACTGCTTTCCATCTCTGAAACATAGCAAAAACATCTGATTTATTTTTAATAAAATAAATCCACACCTTTCTCGAACAATCATCTACGAATGTGAGGAAGTATCTTGCACCACCTGGAGAAGGAATTTCACATGGCCCCCATACGTCTGTATGAACCAGTTCCAGTTTCTGATTCTTCAAGTCTCTGTCATCCCCGTTGAAATTGACCCGCTTATGCTTCCCAAAGACATAGTCTTCACAAAAGCCCATCTCAACTGACTTCAACTTCGTAAGGTAGCTCCATAGTGTAAAGTTTTCATGTTCTTCTCACTCATATGCCCAAGCCTATATGCCATAAACTTGCTTCATTATCAACATGAGCAATAGCCAGTGTCTTCCTTTCTGAGGTCATATAAAGAGTAACTTTTCTTTCACCTCGAGCTACCACCATAGCTCCCTTTGTCTCTTTCCAATCATGTTTTGAAAAATAAACATCACAACCAAAATCACATGCTTGGCCCATAGACACCAAGTTTTTGCTCAACTTTGGAACGTGCCTGACATTCTTCAATTTCCATTTATAACCATGTATAGCAACCTCAACGTCACCTTTACCCACAATATCACATGGCTCTCCATCACCCAGAAGTACCTGGCCAAGGTAACCACTCTGATAAGAAGTCATCAAATTCTTGTTTGATGTAGTATGGAAAGAAGCACCTGAGTCTATAACCCAAGACTCATCACTACTGTCACAAGAGAGTAAATAGAACTCCTCGGTAATCACTGTGCTATTGTCAACAACATCAACACCTTGTGGATTTTTAGCCACAGCTGCAACTATATTAGCTTGATTGTCGTTCTTGTTCCCACCATAAGCACCTTTTAACTTTGAACAGTCCTTTTTCAAATGCCATGTTTTATTGCACTTCCAACAACCTTTAGGCCCTTGGGATTGTGATCTCCCTTTACATTTACCTTTATTTTTGCCTCCACTATCTGAGCTCCTCGTCTGACTTCTGCCCCTCTCAAATGTCTGAAGAGCTAAACTAGATGATGGTTTCCTTTCAAGTCTCATCGTCTCCTCGGCTAATATCAAACCAATCACATTATCTAAGACCAACGATTATGTCCCTGATGAGTTACTAATAGAAGTAGATACACCCTCCCAACTGTCAGGAAGTTGAGATAAAATCAATAATGCCTTAATTTCATCTTGAAAAGTGATACCAACTTTGGAAAGTTGAGAAACCGCGGACTTGAATTTACCCAAATGTGCAGAGAACGTGTCACCCTCTTGCATCCTCAGATTAAACAAACACTTCATTAATCTCGCCTTTCCCGAAGCCGACAAATTCTGATACAAATTAGTCAATGTACCCATTAATTTCTTCGATGTTGTGACATCTTCAACGTTGTGGTAAACATCCTCCGTGAGACAACAGCGGATTACCCCAACACATTTGTGGTATAATAGATTGAACTCTTCTTCCGTCATCTTACCCTTTGCGGTTGATCCAATTAGTGGTGCATGAAGATCCTTCTCATACAAGTAATCCTCCATTTGTGCCTTCCAATAAGAAAAATTCTTCCCATCAAACACCTTCACTTTAGTTGTACTACCCCACTCGGACCTCTCCTCCATTGATTCAACTTAGACTTTATAATTCTACACAAGAAATTCTCAGCGGTATTTTGTCAAACACCTTGTGTCCAAGAATACCTCCAACACCCAATTTGATACAAACACCCCAAAAAACTTCTCCAAACAATCACAAAATCACCAACCAATCGGCTCTGATACCACTTGTCAAAGTTTGGATACACCAAACACCTAATGATTACCGATCTTGAACACAACAAAGTAACAAGAAAAATCCAAGCAATTCTCGACAACCAATCAATGCGGAAACAAGGATAATAGTATGAGCAAAGCAAAGAACAAAAGTGAGAACAAAATAAAGAGACACGCAATATTTATAGAGGTTTCGAGAAATACTCCTACGTCCTCTTCGAGTCGCACCAAGACTCAATCCACTATGAGAAGCAATCCATGAGCAGAGAATACTAGATCGACAATACCTTACAATCTCTCCAAGTTCACCCTTGAAACTCTCTCTCTCACACAATCTCTCAATAGCCTTCAATCTTTCTCTCCAAGAAAAACTAGAAAAAAAAAGATTAAAAGAATACCAGTGTTATCTAACCTATAAGACCTATACGGCACAATAACTCCTAGTGGTACACGGCACCAAATGCCTTAGTGCACGGCACTAAGAGCCTTAAAACGTCACGTCTCCTTATATGAGAAAACCACATAATGCAACATGAACTACATGAGTTTGTAGCTTTTTAGTTTATGATGATTGATTGTCAAGATACGATACTATAATATTTATGCAAGGTTGATGATTTTGACTCCTAACCTTGTATTTCATGAAGGATTTTTGACATATCGTGCCTGCATATCCCAGTTGAAGATCGAACACCGTTTATAGGTCCTTTTTTCTTTGTCCTTCAATGAGTTTACAGAGATCCATGTAAGGAATGGTAGAGATCATAAGGTGTATCTATGCCAAGTTTCATTTATGCTGTCTATTTTTTTTTCCAGGCCTAGTGAAGCAGGTTGAAAGAACAGTTAGATCAGAGAGCAATCGTTCACCAAATAGGCCCATTTATCTAGTTGGAGAATCCCTTGGAGCATGCCTTGCACTGGCTGTTGCAGCTCTTAACCCTGATATTGATCTTGTCCTAATTTTAGCTAATCCAGGTGAGAATTTGCTTTCTTGTAAACTTACCAGATGGTTCTGTTGAGTTTTGGAATCCAGCACAACTGCTAAACGAATGAAAAGAAGGTTTCCTAATAATACAGAGGCAGGTGGAAATGCCATCACGTAGGCTACCTTTCTTGTATAATGAAAGAATGCTTGGACTTAGCACTAATATATATAAGTATGCTGAAATAAAACAAGTGACAACTAGTTTCTATGATTTCTTTTCTTGTTTGGAATGATCAATACGGGCTCTGTCTCACATCATATTTGTATTGAACTTTAATGGTGCAGCAACATCATTCAACAAATCGTATTTGCAAACTCTATTGCCTTTGTTGGAAATCATTCCCAACAAGCTCCCTCTCGGATTCTCTAATATGCTGGACGCGATGACAGGTTCTTGTCCTTGTTCTGCGGATTTTTCGTTCTATAGCTTTTCCAATTGCTCACTGTTACAAAGGATAAGTGTGTACTTATTTCCACAATTGATGTGAGTAATCGAATTGCTTGCATTTAGGTGATCCCTTGAGGATGGTGATGGAGAGAATTCTGCAACCAGTAGTTGGAGAAAAACTATCACAGGACATTTGTGCAGTATCGTCTTACCTTAGTGTAAGGTTCAACTCCGGGGCATGATTATAGAATTTAACTCCTCCTTGAAAATTATTATGATATTTTTAATTGTGAATCGTTTATTTTTATCTACTTATTATAAATGAACATCTTCCTCTTTACAATCTCTACAAAAGGCAATGAGCATTCAGGACATAGGTTCAAGTTCATAACTTTGCTCATTTTATGCATACAGTACTTCAATTTTAATGCTTTTTAAATATTGAATCTGTACATTGTCACAGGTTCTCGCTGATGTCTTACCAAGAGAAACGCTAGTCTGGAAGCTAAGGATGCTTAAATCAAGTTCTGAATTCGCGAATTCGTGCCTCCCTGCTGTAAAAGCTCAAACATTAATACTTTCCAGGTACGAATAATAACTAGTTTACATCTATTTAGTAACCATTAAATAATAACTATTTTTCAAATCGTGTACAAATTTTACACCTTGTGTGTCTTTATGTGATCCAATACCAACACCTAAGATATACTCACCTGCAAAGATGGAAAACCTCTTTCGGAAGTGCTAAATCATTCCGGACTGCAAGCAGAAATTTTTGTTTCTCATTCCTAAAGGAATTTATTTCAAATATGGGATAAGCGTAATCTAAATCACAAGAAAGTCTACCTATCTGGTTTTATGGTCTTTATATATATTCATAGTCAGCTCGTCTCATCGATCATTGAGTCTGAATCTCTTCAGATTGATGGTGCTGACTACACCATTTGTTATTTTTCAGTGGATTGGATCAACTACTACCGAGTAAACAGGAGGGTCTAAAACTCCGTCGTGCACTCCCAAAATCTGAGCTTCGAAGGTTTCATGACAAGGGCCATTTCCTCCTCTTGGTAAGAAGGCCTCTCTTCATTCCATTCCTTTAGGGGGAAAAACGATAACATAAGTGCTACACATATGAATTCAGCTGCGCACAAGTAACAAGTTGCAGATTATCCTTTTGATATGAAACTGAAATCATGTGCTTGTTAAGTGTTCTTCAAGCTCTCAATCTTGTTCTTCAAGCTCATAGGCTTCTACTCATATTCTTCTCATTAAAATAACTTGCAACACAACATACAGAGAGAGATGTGAAAACATATTGCCTGGTTTTGATCACACATAACATGGAAGGCTGAAATGACCTTAGAACAACGTGGAAATACCAACATAACCCATGCATGACACATAAGCATAAAACAATTAAGTGCAAGAGCTAGTGAACCATCAGTGCTTGCCTATTCAGCACAACTCACAAAAAAAAGTTGCTGTATTATTGTCCAAGTGCACCGTGTTTCCCCCATCTCTTGAGTTTTAAATAATAAATACATCATCTCCTTGCAAGTTTTCAATTCAATGCATTTATTTATCAGGTCCGCCAATGTCTTGCAGGAAAATGGTGTTGATTTGGTGACTATAATCAAGGGTGCCAGGTTTTACCGTCGCAGTAAAGTCCTGGATTGTGCTTCCGATTACTTGCCAGCATCTCCTTCTGAATTCAAACAAATTTACAATTCACTCAAGTACGTATGTTTACTTTTACGAGGGCACTGAAATAATGGAATGTATATATAATTGTCTAATAAGTGGGTGATGTTTTTAGATGGTATATCGATGCCGTTAGCCCTGTGATGTTCTCAACCTTTAGCGACGGAAAAATTGTGAGAGGCCTTGGTGGAATTCCTTCAGAGGGGCCAGTCTTGTATGTTGGCTATCATATGCTAATGGCAATGGAAATACCTCCACTGATAATCCAATTTCTCCTCGAAAGAAATATTTCACTGCGGGGGCTAGCACATCCATTGATGTTCAAGCAGCGCAACAAGGAAGATACTAATGACCTGCAAGAATACGACTTTCTAAGAGTACTGGGTGCAGTTCCTGTCTCAGGAATGAACATGTACAAACTTTTGTCTTCAAAATCACATGTCCTCATGTATCCAGGAGGCGTACGCGAGTCCTATCATCGGAAGGCAAGTTTCTAATCGGTACATTTGATCTAGCTAGTATTGTAGCAGCAGTTTTAACAAATAGAAGTAGTATTAACATGAATTCATTTCTTTTTGACGATAAACTGACATGTAGTGAGATCTTTTTCTTTTCAAAGTACTGTAAACTATTTACTCCTAAATACTTCGAACTCAAGCTTGGATGAACGTATATTTTTCTCCTTACGATTAGGAGTTGAAGGGATATCTTTTGCTAACTAGACATAATGTAATATTGTAACTGATCAGCTGTATTAATTAATTGTGCATGTCTTCAATATTCACAAACTCTTGATTGCCAAAAAATCTCCAGGGTGAAGAGTACAAGATGTTTTGGCCAGAGCAATCCGAGTTTGTCAGGATGGCAGCTACATGCGGAGCCAAAATCATACCTTTTGGTGTAGTCGGAGAAGACGACATTGCTAAAGTAAGGCTTACAAAATCATATTCTTTACACTACGGACTAACTTATCCATTTGTAGTTTAAGCATGGACGGTGGGTGCATTTGTTTCTTAGCTATATATGCATGTTAGAGATCTGAGATTGGGCAAAAACTAAGGAGAAGGGAATTAATTCGTGTTCACCGATAATTTCTGTAGAAACATATATATATATATATATATATATTGTGTCACAGGATTTAAGTTATGATTTTTGTTTTCTGATGTGTAATTCACTTTTTCCAGATTTTATTTGACGCCAATGACCAAATGAAGGTTCCCTTTATTAGGGACTATTATAAGCGAGTAGAAGAGGGGATCGTGAGACTGAGGTGGCTAGTTTGTGTTTATGTTTCATTTATTTATTTTCCCTGTTAAGCTCATGGGGTAATCTTAATGATGTAGGACTGATGCAACCGGAGAGGTCGCAAACCAAGTCCTTGTCACGCCCATTTCTCTGCCAAAACTTCCGGGCCGTTTATACTTTTATTTTGGGAAACCAATTGAAACAGAAGGTATATATATATATGTTTGTTAGATTTATCATGGTTGTATCTTTGGTTCTACTTGAGACTTGATTGACATAAAATTTGTTTGTTAATAGGAAGAGAGGAATTAAAAAGAGACAGAGAGAAAGCTCAAGAAGTATACTTGCAAGTGAAATCTGAGGTTGAGAAGTGCCTTGCGTTTCTCAAGGAGAAGAGAGAGAGGGATCCTTATAGGAGTTTACTCTCACGAGTAATTTATCAGGCAGCCCGTGGCTTTACCTCTGAAATTCCGACATTTGAAGTTTAGTTAAATCGAAAGCTTTCATTCTTGACTAGGAAGAGATTTGCTGGTCTAATAAAGAAGTGTTATTTATCAACTCATTGGCTGAGTAGTTTATGAGTCTTTTTTTCAACTCCTTTTTTTTCTTTCTCTGTCACTGTTGAGCTCATACACAGTATATTAGCTTGAATAAAAGAGCCGTTACATAACGGTCATAATGTTGTCACAAAAAAATGAAATTATGTTCTGTTTGAATCGGGTGTTCTACCAACCAGTGTCACCTTTGTTGGTGTTCTGAACGCTTGTAGTCATGGAGGTTTGGTGGATTTGGGATTTGAAATCTTTCTTTCTATGGCTAGAGATTATAGGATTGAACCGCAGATTGAGCACTATGGATGCATGGTTGATCTTCTTGGGCGTGTAGGTCGGCTTGAAGAGGCTTACAACATTCAACATTGAGTTTGAAGTGAGATAGAGCTCAGCCAGTATCACTCGCCTGAATCTGATGTGTTTATGATCTTTCAGGCCCTTTTCCTATTGGTATATTATTATCATCTTCTCAATCAAGCAAACGCACTCTGTCCCAAAACTGATCATTAATGTTTTGAGGCAATTTCTTCGTTTGCAACATCAATATAAGTTTCTGCTGAAGCCTCCAACTTACTTGGCCTTCCGTACTGTCCTCACTACCATGATATTATTTGGCGCATGGTTGGATTACATTTTCATGACTTATGATTTGGATTCTATCCCTAAAAGCAGTTGTTTTTTAAATTTCTCTGGAGGTTTGAATCTTCAGTCAATGATTGGTTATGCGTCAGATTCACGTTGAATGTTGTTTTTGTTATGGTCCATTGATTGTAATTGAACTTGAGGAGTTCTTAAATGTTGGATGAAGGAAATGATTTTTCTGATGAACATTTTGTTTTACTCCAGACTTGGCTTGGAAAGTTGTCTGCTAAAAGCCATGTTTTTTACAAGATTTGTTGGGAGGATACTCTTAGCTGCAAAGTCTGAGAATTCTGCAGCCTCCACAGCTGCTGCTTCTACAGCAACATTAATACGAAATCCCCTTGAGGAGTTATTTGAGAAGGATAGGGGTCCTGAAGATGAAAAACCTGTTTATGGTCGAAGTTGGAAGGCATCAGAGCTGCGACTAAAATCTTGGGATGATCTGCAGAAGCTTTGGTATGTTCTGTTGAAGGAGAAAAACATGTTAATGACTCAAAGGCAGATGCTTCATGCACAGAACCTTAGATTCCCTAATCCAGAGCGCATTCCCAGGGTGAGGAAGTCCATGTGCCGCATCAAGCATGTTCTTACTGAAAGAGCAATTGATGAGCCAGATCCCAGGAGGTCTGCCGATATGAAGAGGATGATAAATGCATTATGAAGAGATGGTTCCAACTTGTTTGGTCCGACTGGGCTGGTGTTGAGACTGACCGTGGTCCATGGCTGTATGTGTTGCTCGTCTTAGAAATAAAGTCGTAGCTGCTTGTGTTGTGTGTTGCACAAATACACTAGCATTTCGTGTCCATAGCAGCTTTTATTATACTTTTTTGGTCTTATTATCCTCTTGTTAAGAATAGTCCTCTTGTCAAGAATAGTTTTTTTCATTTTTTTAGGATCAATCAAGCAGTATTGAATTTAGAGATGGCAAATGTGTCCGTATCCGTGGATTTTCGATCCGATCATATCCGGTCAAACAGTAGAAAAATCCGTTGACTGAATATTGGATATTGATATGGATAAAATCAGAATATTTTAAATGGCTATGGATTTAGGCATATTTGATCCAAAATTTGTATATGATCCGACCCAAACGTGCGGATATTCGATCTGATCCGATTATATCTGATCCAATTCTACCAGACACACACATGTATATATAATATAGTTCATATACACTTATGTAATTAAAAATTAATAGTATTAATATATTTATATACATTATAATTGTCAACATATGTATGCTTCTTTTTTATTTAATATGAATTAATTGTAATTTGAAATGACACTATATAATGTGATATGATCTCATACCACTAATTAAAATATTTAATTGACTAATATTTTTAAAACCCTAATTAGTAAAGTTAATAATGAATACTAAATTCTAAAAACATAATATTGTAAACCCTAAACCTAAAAATAACATTATAAATTATAAAGAGATTGTAATTTGTAAATCCTAACGTAACATGTTAACACTGCAAACCCTAACCCCTTAACACCATAACCTCTAAACCTATAACACCACAAACCCTAAGTCCCTAACCCTAACCTAACACCACAAATTCTAATACCTAATATTGTAAACTTTAATTCTAACACTGAAAATCTTAATCAAACATCACAAACCAAAACCCTAACATTGTAAACGTTAATCTAACACCACAAATTATAATCCATGATATTGTAAATTTTAACTATAACATTGGAAACCCTAATCAAACACCATAAACCCTAACCATAACACCATCAAGTATAAACCCTAACCTAACACCACAAATCCTAATACCTAACATTGTTAACTTTTAACTCTAACACTAAAAACTATAATCTAACATACTAACACCATAAACCTAATGTAACACCACAAATTTTAATCCCTAACTCCTAATCGAACCGAATTCTTATATAACTAATAAAAGTTAACATTTTGATGCAAAGATTTTGATTTGAGATGTTTTATGGACTTTAGAGTTTAGACTTTGGTTCTAATTTTTTTTTTATGTTTTGGATTATTTTTGATATTATTTGTACTTTAGAATTTTGTTTCATGTTCCTAGATTCATAATCATGAAATTTTAATTGGTGTCATAGGCTACCGAAATATGTGTCGCATACTTGCATGGATAAATCCGATATCCGTGGAAAATATCCGAAATCCTGTGGATAGGATATGGATTTAGATTTTTTTATCCGTAGTATATATATATGGATATAGATACATTATTTTTATTTAGGATTAAATATGAATTTTGAAAAATCCGATCCATATCCAATTCGATGTCATCCCTAATTGAATTCTCTCGTTTGCCATTGTGATGAAGTTCGGAAGAGTTCGGTGGGAGCGAGATTTGGGTTAGTGACCAAATGGCTTTGGTGGGTCGTGGATTTGGAGCGTACTGGCCGAACAGAAGAGAGAAATGGAATATTATTAGTCATTGGAAACGACATCGTTCTAAGTATCCTTACTGTAGTAGTTGTCAATTATCTTTCTTAAAGAGAGAGAGAGAATGTTCATATTTTCTTTCTTTCTTTCTTTTAATTTCTTGAAATTATGGATTGATTGGTAAAATTTTCAATTTTGAGTTTTAGAATTAATGCATTTCAAAATGTCATTTTGACCGTTGGACCAAAGCTCAAATTAAAGCACGGAAAACATAAAATGAAAAATGGATTAAATAAAGAAAATTAAAAAAAATAATTTTCTGAGCCAATCAAATTCTAAAATTTAATAAATTGAACTCAGAACTTGAATAGTAATCTAAATATATATTTTTTATATCGTGGAGGGGAATACCCAACAAAAAAATGAGATTCAATGGGCCGGTGGGCTAGCTAGGACAGAGGGAGATAAGCCTCTTCGTTTTACAGCTCTCATCATAACGATGATAAATCTCATTCAAATTAATAATAGGAAATATTTGAACACAAAATCTTTCATTCCTTATAAAGTATGAAGATCAATCAGGTTACCATCTGTTTGTTGATTATCTAAATATTATTCATTGGTCTTACCATATCATTTCATATCAGGGCATGGTCATCCCATCAATTTTGGTATACCATGTGAATTGGTTTCGTCGCATTAATTATGGCACACCACAATGTATGAGCACCATTGAATAACATGCATGACATGGTGTACGTGCTGAATAATTTCTCATGGATCCAAATCTAAAATTTTGTGTCTAACCTGCAGACATCTTACTATATTAGCAGGTGGATCATGATGGAAAAATATTCGCAAGTGCACAAGCGTACTATCGTAGCACAAAATATGTAAATACGAGGTCGATCCCACAGAGACAAGTTGAAGTCAAAATTATACCAAAATTTGCAATTAATGTAAATAACAATTAAATTAATTAAAGACGGAGGTCGATGATTTATGAGAATGAACTAATAAACAAGTAAAACGAGTAAGAAATTCAATAAGAGAAGAAACTAGGGCATGATCTCACCAAACAATCATATTGCAAATCCATAAAGATGAAACAACAATCACAATTCTGATTCTAAGGTTATTTTTCTCTCAATTATGTTGATCCATGGATTGTGGCAACAACACGTATTATTAATCCTAATTTAATCATGTTTGATGACAGTCTTTAGATTGAGAATCAATAACCCATTAAGACCAGAAAAATCATACAACCAATTAACCCCCTAAACCCTGATCGGAGCAGTCGACAGTTAATCTTCCTAATTCTAGTTCCACCAAAAGACATAAATACTGATCGTTTACGTGATTCGGCTAGATGTGTATATATATTTAACATAATTGGTGATCAAGCAATCAAGCAAACAACATACTTTGAAGCATAGCAATCAAGAACTAGAATCATGAATTGAATTGTAAACTTGAAAGAATTTAATTTGCAATAATCATGTTTGGCTAAATCACACCCTAATAAAGAGTTTAGTTACTACACATAATGATAAACATAAGAGAAAAGAAAGAAAAAATCATGAATTTATTGATATAACAAACAAGGTTTGGTAGCCATCTCATAAGCGAGAGCAACTTAGGTGTCCCTTCTCTTAAGGTTGGAGAGCTATTTATAATGAATACAAGGCTTTAAAAACTTCCTTCAAATATCCCTAAACCTTTCCTAGTCGTGCAAACCAATTGGAATCCAAATAGAAGTTGGTTTCTCTAATTTTAAGCTTCAAAATCGCGTATGTTCTGGCGCTCAAGCGTGGGAAGGGCATGGGAATGGCGCCAGCTTTGCTGTCAAGATGCTGTCTTCTGGTGCTGGATCCACGCTTGAGCGTGGAAAGGGCGCCCGAAACATTTTCCTTCTCCGAATGTGCTCCAATTTTCATCAAATCTTCACACCAATCTTCCTACATCAAAAACATATTAATTCATATAATATCAACTCAAAATAAGAGAATTGTGATTGAAAATATATGAATAGATGTGATACAAAAATGCACACATCAGATCAGTATAATATATATATATATATACAGTCCCTCGCCGAATAAAAGAAAGGACAAGGTGAGTCTCAAACTCTCAATAGCGAGGCGCCATGGCCATGTGCGTATTACTCCGTCACCCCCAAAGTCAGATATATTTTGCCTAACACGAGGAGGGATCTATCTTCCACCTAGCACCTCTGGACGTTTTCTCCAGAAAAATTTAGGCCTCGACTTATTTCTCCGGAAAAAGGATGTCGGACGCCTTGATAAATGGACTCGCCGGAGCCGGAGGAGGGATCCTAGCTCAGCTCATCACGTATCCTCTCCAAACTGTCAATACTCGTCAACAAACCGAGCGTGATGTCAAGAAAGAGAGGAGGAAACTCGGAACAATTCAGCAAATGTGTCAGGTTGTTAAATATGAGGGTTGGGGACGGTTGTATGGAGGCTTAACGCCATCTTTAGTTGGCACAGCGGCGTCTCAGGGTGTTTACTATTATTTCTATCAAATATTCCGGAGTAGGGCTGAAGCAGCTGCACTTCATCGAAGGAAAAAGGGGTTTGGTGATGGATCAGTCGGGATGCTTTCATCCCTTGTGGTGGCTGCTTTAGCTGGGTGCGTAAATGTGCTGTTGACAAACCCTGTATGGGTCATCGTCACTCGCATGCAGACACATAAAAGAGTCTCAAAGCAAGCTCGGGGAAGTCACTCGCCAACTGTTTCAGATGAGATTGTGCCTGTTGCAGTTGAGACTACGACGTTTCAAACTAACCATGCGATTCAAGAAGTCTATGATGAATCCGGACTATGGGGCTTTTGGAGAGGTGTATTCCCAACATTGATCATGGTCAGTAATCCTTCCATTCAATTCATGTTGTATGAAACTATGTTGAAGAAGCTGAAGAAAAGGCGTGCATTGTATAAGAACAATAGTAATGAGCTCGATCACCGCTTTGGAGACTTTTCTTCTTGGAGCCTTAACAAAACTTGGAGCGACGGTTGTAACTTATCCTTTGCTGGTTGTAAAGTCGAGGCTTCAAGCCAAACAAGTTACTACAGGAGACAAAAGGCATCATTACAAAGGTACATTGGATGCTATCCCGAAGATGATCCACTATGAAGGGCTTTACGGCTTTTACAAAGGAATGAGCACAAAAATAGTGCAAAATGTCCTGGCTGCAGCTGTTTTGTTCATGATCAAGGAAGAACTTGTTAAAGGTGCTCGGTTGTTGCTTTCCAAGGATGGTATTAGAAAATGAGATCGAAGCGTCCATGATTAAAGACTCTGCCCTTTAATTCCTCAGAGACCACAGTTTACTTGGCCAATTGTTTCCTTTAAAAAAATTAAGCAGATGATTGGGCTAATTGGCTGGTGCGGCCTTCAAATAAGAGGGAATAAATGAATATGATCGGGAGATTGATCACCACCTCTATTGGCCACGTCTATTGACAAAGGAATCTGGATTGAATGGTTTTGCATTTTGGGTTATTATTATAATTATTGGCATGTCGTGGACACCCAAAAAAATATATATATATATATATATAGTTCCTTTTTTTTTTCCTTCTCTGGAAGTTGCATATCATAGAATGTTCAGATATGTAGTAAGTTATATATAGAAGAGGAAAGAAAATGAAGGGTATCTTTGATCTGCTTATCTTCAACTATATTCCTATCAGTGATAGTTTTCATCCTAGCTCCTCAAATTTCCTTAATTTCCAGGAGTGAAGAAAGTGATATTTCCTAATTACTTAATATGTTGCTTGTTGAAGTCTTGCTCTCGATCCAACGCAGAAATAAACTAAATGGTTCACGTATAATGCTAGGTCATGCTCATGCTCATGCATGCAATCTCTGATTTCTCTAAAATGGCAAAGGGTCCCAGTACTCCATATCAACGTACGGTTTCATATATAACTAACAAAACTAAATGAATACTCGAGGAGGGAGAGGAGATATGTGAGCAAAAGCAAATCAGAAAAGAAGGAAAAGTTTTAATGTTCGGTCTCTATTTGGAAAAAGAAGGTTCTTTTATTCATCTTTCTTAATTTTTTTTCCAAAATGGTTGGGTCTCTATTTGGAAAGATGTCACACCAGAAAAGTTTTAATGACTTGCTATAATTCTCTGGATGTCTGCACCTACCCAAATTCTCTAGCTCTTAATTAATTTTTTAAATATCAATATATAGCAAAGCATCAAATCTACAAACTACAAAGACTGCGGACAGCTCGAGAGAGAGAGCGAGAGAGCGATAGTTGTTCACATGGCGGTCACCGGAGCTTGTATCTTTGCTGGCGGAATGTTGCCGATTTCACACCGGGAAATGATGTCGCCATCGACAGGAAAGACTCGGAGGTTTTCCATGACGGAGCAGTTGGCGACGAGTAATTCAGCAGTAACAATGACCTCGACGGTGAAGGGAGCGCGAGTTGGAGAAGCTGAGAAGAATGGGACCGTGAGTAGGAGTTTGTGGATTGAGAGAGAGGATTCGGAAATGGAGAAGAAGAAGAGTTTGAGAGACTACTTTGAGGAGGTGAAGGATTTGAGGAAATCGGACCGTAGTAATGGGCAGCCGAGGTGGTTCACTCCATTGGATTGTCCTGCCCCCGACATTAACAGTCCTCTGCTGCTTTATTTGCCTGGTTAGTATGCGCTTCTTTTGTTATTTTTCCAATTAAAAATGTGAAAAAGAGTACATTTTCATCGAAATGCAAAAACGTATCAAATTAATTGGGTTTATGTGTTATAAAACTATAGACGGTTGTGATGCTTGAATTACTATATATACTAGAATTCGATTATGCATGCATGTAATTAATTAGTGACATGGATGTGTTTTATTTGTTGTATCAAGCGCATGCATGAATTGATGCTGTTTTTGGTAGAAGGAAAAAAAAAAAGAGATCAATCATATACAAATCAATCATTTAGTGCATTGATTTTTTCTCCTTCTTCTCGTCGTTTTTCGCAGGGATTGATGGCGTTGGATTAGGACTTACCAGGCATCACCATAAACTTGGAAAGTAAGCTGTTAGTAATAAGAACTACATGAGTTTGTAGCTTTTTTAGTTTATGATGATTGATTGTCAAGATACGATACTATAATATTTATGCAAGGTTGATGATTTTGATTCCTAACCTTGTATTCCATGAAGGATTTTTGACATATCGTGCCTGCATATCCCAGTTGAAGATCGAACACCGTTTATAGGTCCTTTTTTCTTTGTCCTTCAATGAGTTTACAGAGATCCATGTAAGGAATGGTAGAGATCATAAGGTGTATCTATGCCAAGTTTCATTTATGTTGTCTATTTTTTTTTCCAGGCCTAGTGAAGCAGGTTGAAAGAACAGTTAGATCAGAGAGCAATCGTTCACCAAATAGGCCCATTTATCTAGTTGGAGAATCCCTTGGAGCATGCCTTGCACTGGCTGTTGCAGCTCTTAACCCTGATATTGATCTTGTCCTAATTTTAGCTAATCCAGGTGAGAATTTGCTTTCTTGTAAACTTACCAGATGGTTCTGTTGAGTTTTGGAATCCAGCACAACTGCTAAACGAATGAAAAGAAGGTTTCCTAATAATACAGAGGCAGGTGGAAATGCCATCACGTAGGCTACCTTTCTTGTATAATGAAAGAATGCTTGGACTTAGCACTAATATATATAAGTATGCTGAAATAAAACAAGTGACAACTAGTTTCTATGATTTCTTTTCTTGTTTGGAATGATCAATACGGGCTCTGTCTCACATCATATTTGTATTGAACTTTAATGGTGCAGCAACATCATTCAACAAATCGTATTTGCAAACTCTATTGCCTTTGTTGGAAATCATTCCCAACAAGCTCCCTCTCGGATTCTCTAATATGCTGGACGCGATGACAGGTTCTTGTCCTTGTTCTGCGGATTTTTCGTTCTATAGCTTTTCCAATTGCTCACTGTTACAAAGGATAAGTGTGTACTTATTTCCACAATTGATGTGAGTAATCGAATTGCTTGCATTTAGGTGATCCCTTGAGGATGGTGATGGAGAGAATTCTGCAACCAGTAGTTGGAGAAAAACTATCACAGGACATTTGTGCAGTATCGTCTTACCTTAGTGTAAGGTTCAACTCCGGGGCATGATTATAGAATTTAACTCCTCCTTGAAAATTATTATGATATTTTTAATTGTGAATCGTTTATTTTTATCTACTTATTATAAATGAACATCTTCCTCTTTACAATCTCTACAAAAGGCAATGAGCATTCAGGACATAGGTTCAAGTTCATAACTTTGCTCATTTTATGCATACAGTACTTCAATTTTAATGCTTTTTAAATATTGAATCTGTACATTGTCACAGGTTCTCGCTGATGTCTTACCAAGAGAAACGCTAGTCTGGAAGCTAAGGATGCTTAAATCAAGTTCTGAATTCGCGAATTCGTGCCTCCCTGCTGTAAAAGCTCAAACATTAATACTTTCCAGGTACGAATAATAACTAGTTTACATCTATTTAGTAACCATTAAATAATAACTATTTTTCAAATCGTGTACAAATTTTACACCTTGTGTGTCTTTATGTGATCCAATACCAACACCTAAGATATACTCACCTGCAAAGATGGAAAACCTCTTTCGGAAGTGCTAAATCATTCCGGACTGCAAGCAGAAATTTTTGTTTCTCATTCCTAAAGGAATTTATTTCAAATATGGGATAAGCGTAATCTAAATCACAAGAAAGTCTACCTATCTGGTTTTATGGTCTTTATATATATTCATAGTCAGCTCGTCTCATCGATCATTGAGTCTGAATCTCTTCAGATTGATGGTGCTGACTACACCATTTGTTATTTTTCAGTGGATTGGATCAACTACTACCGAGTAAACAGGAGGGTCTAAAACTCCGTCGTGCACTCCCAAAATCTGAGCTTCGAAGGTTTCATGACAAGGGCCATTTCCTCCTCTTGGTAAGAAGGCCTCTCTCCATTCCATTCCTTTAGGGGGAAAAACGATAACATAAGTGCTACACATATGAATTCAGCTGCGCACAAGTAACAAGTTGCAGATTATCCTTTTGATATGAAACTGAAATCATGTGCTTGTTAAGTGTTCTTCAAGCTCTCAATCTTGTTCTTCAAGCTCATAGGCTTCTACTCATATTCTTCTCATTAAAATAACTTGCAACACAACATACAGAGAGAGATGTGAAAACATATTGCCTGGTTTTGATCACACATAACATGGAAGGCTAAAATGACCTTAGAACAACGTCGAAATACCAACATAACCCATGCATGACACATAAGCATAAAACAATTAAGTGCAAGAGCTAGTGAATCATCTCTCTCTGTATCATCTCCAAGTGCATCGTGTTTCTCCTATTTCTTGAGTTTTAAATAATAAATACATCATCTCCTTGCAAGTTTTCTATTCCATGCATTTATTTATCAGGTCTGCCAATGTCTTGCAGGAAAATGGTGTTGATTTGGTGACTATAATCAAGGGTGCCAGGTTTTACCGTCGCAGTAAAGTCCTGAATTGTGCTTCCGATTACTTGCCAGCATCTCCTTCTGAATTCAAACAAATTTACAATTCATTCAAGTAAGTATGTTTACTTTTACGAGGGCACTGAAATAATGGAATGTATATATAATTGTCTAATAAGTGGGTGATGTTTTTAGATGGTATATCGATGTCGTTAGCCCTGTGATGTTCTCAACATTTAGCGACGGAAAAATTGTGAGAGGCCTTGGTGGAATTCCTTCAGAGGGGCCAGTCTTGTATGTTGGCTATCATATGCTAATGGGAATGGAAATGCCTGCACTGGCAATCCAATTTCTCCTCGAAAGAAATATTTTACTGCGGGGGCTAGCGCATCCATTGATGTTCAAGCAGCGCAACAAGGAAGATACTAATGACGTGCAAGAATTAGACTTTCTAAGAGTACTGGGTGCAGTTCCTGTCTCAGGAATGAACATGTACAAACTTTTGTCTTCAAAATCACATGTCCTCATGTATCCAGGAGGCGTACGCGAGTCCTATCATCGGAAGGCAAGTTTCTAATCGGTACATTTGATCTAGCTAGTATTGTAGCAGCAGTTTTAACAAATAGAAGTAGTATTAACATGAACTCTTTTCTTTTTGACGATAAACTGACATGTAGTGAGATCTTTTTCTTTTCAAAGTGCTGTAAACTATTTACTCCTAAATACTTGGAACTCAGGCTTGGATAAACGTATATTTTTCTCCTTATGATTAGGAGTTGAAGGGATATCTTTTGCTAACTAGACATAATGTAATATTGTAACTGATCAGCTGTATTAATTAATTGTGCATGTCTTCAATATTCACAAACTCGACTGCCAAAAAACTCCAGGGTGAAGAGTACAAGATGTTTTGGCCAGAGCAATCCGAGTTTGTCAGGATGGCAGCTACATGCGGAGCCAAAATCATACCTTTTGGTGCAGTCGGAGAAGACGATATTGCTAAAGTAAGGCTTACAAAATCATATTCTTTACACTATGGACTTACTTATCCATTTGTAGTTTAAGCATGGACGGTGGGTGCATTTGTTTATTAGCTAGCTATATATGCATGTTAGAGATCTGAGATTGGGCAAAAACTAAGGAGAAGGGAATTAATTCGTGTTCACCGATAATTTCTGTAGAAACATATATATATATATATATATATATATATATTTTGTGTCACAGGGTTTAAGTTATGATATTTGTTTTCTGATGTGTAATTCACTTTTTCCAGATTTTATTTGATGCCAATGACCAAATGAAGGTTCCCTTTATTAGGGACTATTACAAGCGAGTAGAAGAGGGGATCGAGAGACTGAGGTGGCTAGTTTGTGTTTATGTTTCATTTATTTATTTTCTCTTTTAAGCTCATGGGGTAATCTTAATGATGTAGGACTGATGCAACCGGAGAGGTCGGAAACCAAGTCCTTGTCACGCCCATTTCTGTGCCAAAACTTCCGGGCCGTTTATACTTTTATTTTGGGAAACCAATTGAAACAGAAGGTATATATATATATGTTTGTTAGATTTATCATGGTTGTATCTTTGGTTCTACTTGAGACTTGATTGACATAAAATTTGTTTGTTAATAGGAAGAGAGGAATTAAAAAGAGACAGAGAGAAAGCTCAAGAAGTATACTTGCAAGTGAAATCTGAGGTTGAGAAGTGCCTTGCGTTTCTCAAGGAGAAGAGAGAGAGGGATCCTTATAGGAGTTTACTCTCACGAGTAATTTATCAGGCAGCCCGTGGCTTTACCTCTGAAATTCCGACATTTGAAGTTTAGTTAAATCGAAAGCTTTCATTCTTGACTCGGAAGAGATTTGCTGGTCTAATAAAGAAGTGTTATTTATCAACTCATTGGCTGAGTAGTTTATGAGTCTTTTTTTCAACTCCTTTTTTTTCTTTCTCTGTCACTGTTGAGCTCATACACAGTATATTAGCTTGAATAAAAGAGCCGTTACTCAACGGTCATAATGTTGTCACAAAAAAATGAAATTATGTTCCTGCATGAATCGGGTGTTCTACCAACCAGTGTCACCTTTGTTGGTGTTCTGAACGCTTGTAGTCATGGAGGTTTGGTGGATTTGGGATTTGGAATCTTTCTTTCTATGGCTAGAGATTATGGGATTGAACCGCATATTGAGCACTATGTATGCATTGTTGATCTTCTTGGGCTTGTAGGTCGGCTTGAAGAGGTTTATAATTTCATCAGAGGAATGAAAATACCATTATGTTGGGGGCTCTGCTAAGTGCTTGCAAAATCCATGGAAACCTTGAATTAGGAGAACAAACAGCAAAATTGTTGATGAAATGTGTATGCTTCATCTGGAAAATGGAGAGAAGCTGCGCAAGTAAGAGCAAAAATGAAGGAGGGTGGAATCCAGAAAGAACCAGCTGGTTGTGTAGTTCAATTGAAGTGAATAATGAGTTCATTCTGGGAGACCTCAGACACCCGCAAAAGGAAGAAATTTTCGCCAAGTTAGAGGAGGTGAACTGCATTTTAGGATACACAGGGTGACAGAGGTGGGTGGTAACTGGTAGGTATTACATGATATTGAGGAGCAGGAGAAAGAAATGGCTATGGTGAGAGACCTTGTGATATGTTATGGCCTGATCTCAACCAAACACCGGTTTCCACAATAAGAGTTGCGAATAATTTGAGGGTTGCCACTCGATGATCAAGCTAATCTCCAGAATCACCAGACACTAGCAGGATAATTCCACCATTTTGAGAATGGAGCTTGTTCTTGTGGGGACTACTGGTGAAGTAAATCACAGCATTACGCGTAGGCCAATCTCTCTTTTTTTTTTTTTTTTTTTTTGACTGCAAAGTATTTTAAGTTCTTATTTTTCGCTAGAGTACGATTCTGAATACAAATACAAAAATCTTATCCAGATTTAAATCAATTCAGATATAATTAATTAAATATATTTAAAAATTGAAATTAATCCAAGTTCGGACAATCAAATATTTTCATAAACATTTTATGAAATTTGATCTGAAATAGTTTCTTGTCACTCTTAACTTTTTCTTTTTTTTTTGAAAACAAACTCTTTTATAGAGAAGGAATACGTTGAGCTAAGTACAAGGATTGGAGCGAGGTGGGGACCTCCTCCCATAACACAACAGAAGACTCACTTAATAGGTCAAGAGAGGCAAGGCCATCAGCCAGCTGATTACACTCCCTAGGGGAAAAAACAGCCCTACCATTCAACATGGAAATCATTTGACAAATTTCATCCAACAGAAAAGCCATTGCAGATCGAGGCCATAATCCACCATTTACACGTTGGACAATCTCAAGAGCATCCCCTTCCAGTAGGACATGAGATAAACCAGCATCAATGGCAAGCTGGAGGCCGAACCTGAACGCTTGGGCTTCAACAAAAGAAGGACCTCCTGCTGCATGAACTCGTTGATACCCAGCCACCACCACACCTCCAAGATGATCACGAATAATTGCACCAATACCACCATAGGCATAACCACATCTCCAAGAACCATCCACATTAATCTTAAAGAACCCATACGGTGGGGCCTGCCATATAATTGAATCACGCTCTTGCACCACTTGGGAAATAGGAGAAACAGCTCTAGCAGCTTGAAAGTCAAAAAGTAATCTGGAAGAGGTGGCAACAATAGCATCAAGAGAGGGGCCCTCCTCTTCATGCACCACCCTGTTCCTTACCCCCCAAATGTGATATAGAATGCCAAAAAACTCTTCAATCTAGTTTGAAGGTAGAGTTCTCATTAAATAGGACAACCAGAACCGAAAATGGCTTCCCTGGACCATAGAACCAATTCCAGGATGTCGCCATTGTCGCCACACCGTAGCAAGTTGAGGGCAGCTTTTGAATAAGTGATCGGCTGTCTCCGGCCCTTGACTGCAGAAGACACACAAAGGGTCCACTTCAATGCCACGATGATTAAGATTTTCTTTAGTAGGCAAACTATCATGGCAGAGGCGCCATGCAAAATTCCTGATTTTTGGGGGAATTTTAAGCTGCCAAACTTTCTGCCAAAGTCCAGAGAAAGGATCTGGCGTCAATCTCGGCGCATCAGGAGAGAAAAATGCAGCCCGAGCAAGCCAATAAGCTGATCTAACCGAGAAAACACTAGACTTATCATGAGACCACATGGGCGAGTCTGGAAACCTCAAGCCATGGAGCGGGATTTGGCAAATAGCAGTTGCATCAGTATTATTAAAAATAGATTCTATGAGATCCCGGTTCCACCATCTTGACACATTATCAATTAAATAAGACACTTTCATATCGGGGTCTAAATTACCCGGTAGGGTGGTGACAGTTCCTTCATCAGCACTTGGTATCCATCGGTCTTTCCATACATTAATGGAATTTCCATTACCAACTCGCCACACCAATCCACGAAGGACCAAATCCTTGGCATGAATAATACTAGACCAAACGAGTGAAGGTGAGGACCCTCTTGTGGCATCCAGAAAGGAAGTTGTAGGAAAGTAGCGCGCTTTCAAAACCCGGGCACTTAAAGACTGGTTTTCCGTAAGGAGACGCCAACCCTGTTTTGCAAGCAAAGCCATATTAAAAGCTCTAAAATCTCGAAATCCCAGCCCTCCATCATTTTTGTGGTCACATATGCGGTCCCATTTAACCCAAGCCATTTTCTTCCTATGGTTGCTTGAACCCCACCAAAAATTGCGAACCATCTGATTCAGGTCATTACACAAGCTATAAGGAAATCTGAATATACTCATGGCATAACTAGGAACTGCCTGGGCCACTGCTTTCAACAAAACTACCTTCCCTGCTTGCGATAGAAGCTTCTCCTTCCAACCTCCAATTTTTTGCCACACTCTCTCTTTAATATAGCTAAACATGTCGCGCCGGGAGCGCGTAAGGAGGGCAGGAAGGCCAAGGTACATAGCTGACACTGAAATACCACCCATTCTGAGCCGCAAGCAAATAGCCTCCTGGAGTTGCCCATTTATATTCCGACTGAAATGCACCGCTGACTTGGCAAGATTAATACATTGTCCAGACATTTGTTCATAAATCTGGAGAATACTCAGAATCTCCTCAGCTTCCTGAATGGTGGCTCTACAAAAGAGGAGGCTATCATCAGCGAACAATAAGTGAGAAACCATTGGCGCTCCACGACACACCCTTAACCCATGAAGAGCTCCCCTGACAGTACTTTCCCTCAGTAAATAAGAGAAACCCTCCGAGCATATCAGAAATAAATAGGGTGACAAAGGATCCCCTTGTCTAAGCCCTCTGTTGGGTTGGATCCGCCCCCTGACTTCGCCATTTAGAACAAAAGAGAAGGACACAGAGGACACGCAAGCCATAATCAAGGAGATCCATCTTTCTGCAAAACCCATTTTTGCCATTATCCAGTTGAGAAAACTCCACTCGACTCTATCATAGGCCTTGCTCATATCTAGCTTTAGAGTCATATACCCCAACTGTTTATTTCGAAGATTCTTCATGTAATGTAACGACTCAGAAGCCACTATAATATTATCAGAAATAAGTCTCCCAGGAACAAAAGCACTTTGATTTTCAGAGATTACCATTGGGAGAACTCGCTTCAACCTATTACAAAGGCATTTAGCAATCAACTTGTACACCACATTACAGAGGCTTATAGGCCTAAAATCAGCCACTCGCACCGGCTCCAGAATTTTCGGGATCAAAACAATCAAAGTATGGTTGATTGTATCCAGGGAGCAACTGCCATTTAAAAAATCAAGCACCGCAGAGGAAACCGAAGGACCCACAATTTCCCAATATTTCTGATAAAATAACGCAGGCATGCCGTCTGGCCCAGGAGCTTTGGTTGGGTGCATAGAGAAAAGAGCAATATGGACATCCTCTGATGAAAAAGGCTGAAGAAGGGATTGGTTCATAGGTTCAGTAACTCGTTGAGGAAAATCACCCATCATCGGATCAGGCAAAGGAACTTGACACTCTTAACTTGAAAGTGAATATTTGTAGGTTGAATAGTAGTGTACAAATCGTTTCTAAACCTGGCCCAATCCAGTGTCTATTGAGCAAGCCCGAAATATTTGTACCTGTCTGGGTAAGACCTGACCCAATAGTCTCATAATGAGTTTGATTTTCGGATAATGGATTTGATGATTTTCGATAGGAGTGTCAACAGTCTGTATTGATCGAATTTTTTTGGATTATTTGGTGATAAGTTATTTATATGTACTTTGTATTTCGTTTAGTCTTTTTGAAAAGTTTGTAACTCAATACATCCCCAATTATTTGAAATTTAGCTCAATAAGGACAACTTTAAATTTTAACCTCAATTAATGACAATTTTACCCTCCCCTCATTTAAACCTATCCTTATTTTTATTAGTACATGATTGCTCCTTATTTAGGAAATAATTATTATAATAAAATAAATATAAATACAATCTCATAAAGTTGGATGAAAATCATGTATCTTATCTATATGATTTTAAAGATAAACTAATATTTTCACTTTTGATGAATAAAAGTGAAGAGTCGATCAACCAAAAAAAATTTTCTTTCAAGAAAATTAAACGCATGCACTCACATGCGCAAAATTTAGTTGACTCAGTAACCTATGCATATACATTAAAATATGTGAATCATTATATTATCAAAATCAACAATGAAACACTTATCCATCAACAAAAAGTTATCTAATACAAATGTCAATATTTTTATAATATTCTTCACTAACAACCAAAGCTAATAACTTATGAGAATAATATCATAATAAAACTCAATTCATATTTTAAACAAAATCAAATACCATAACAATTTTTAACCGTTTTGGTGACTTTTGCGAAAATCCTCTGAATTCTGGGTAAGAAATCCTCTGATTTTTTTTTTGTGCATAATTTCAAAAACTCTTCTGAATTGTTTTGGAGAGTTTTGTAAAATTATCTGAATTCTTGATAAATTTGAGAAATCTTCTAATCATCTAAATTTTTAGTTGTTTTTTTGTTTCATTTTGATAAAGTTTAGGGTTTTTGAAGTTTCAGAGGATTTATGGAAAATTCAAAAGATTTCTGGTTATAAGGTTTAAAGTTTAAGAGTCTGTTTTTAAAATATTAGAGTTTAGTATTTATACTTTATGATTTTGGAATTTAAGATATTAGGATTTAGTATTTAGGATTTTGAGATTTTAGGTTTAGGATTTAGAGTTTCGGGTTATTTTTGTTTCATTTTCGAAAATTCTTATAATTTTTATTATATATTTTATGTAATCCTCTATTTTTTTTGCTTAATTTCAAAAATTCCTCTGATTTATTTTGGTAAATTTTGTGAAATCCTCTGAAATTTTTTGTTGTTTTTTGTTTGATTTTCAAAAAATCTATATTTTTTTGATATATTTTTATGAAATCATCTGAATTTATTTGCTTAATTTTGAAAACTCTTTTATTTGGTTTTGATGAGTTTTGAGAAATCCTCTGAATTATGGATAAGTTTGAGAAATCCTCTGAGTTCATTAACAGGATTTGATGAATGAATATTTAAACATATCGATGATGGATCTCATTGGAAATAGTTTTTCGTGTTGATTATGAATATATATTTTTTTTAAAAATCCGACTTGTATTTTGAGAGATAAAATTGTTTTAAAGTTTTAAAAGAAAAAAAATAAAAAGAATCTGGTGATGTCCGTATATCTCATACACATAAGGATTTATTGGAATAATGGTAGTTTTGTCCATAATTATTTAAAGGATGTTTTGGAATATAAAAAAATTGAAGGGAGTAAATGGAGTACATATTTTTATTAAATGATTTATTGATGAATCTCCCAATTTTTTTTTATATTTTAATCAAATTATTTTGTGGATATTTCGAATTATTTTAATAAATTTTTATTAAAAAAAATTACAAAACGATTTGTTTTGGTGAGTTTCGATTTTGACGATTTTTTTTACAGCACTAATTTTCGAATTAACGGGCTAGAAAAGATATTAATTTTTTTATTAATCAGCAGTTATAAATTACGAGCGGGTTAACGGACCAGTTACTCAATTAATTTAATTAATCTCCACCGTCCAATTAAACCCTAACGAGACTTCCTATTAAACCATTTAACATCGTCTTCTTTCGCCCTCCCCAACCCCCATCCCCCCGCGGGTGCCAGCGGCGGCGGCAGCAACAGAGGCCAGATTCTTCAGTTCGCAACCATTTTAGCTTCGTTGCTCGGTGAGCTTCGTTCACGAACTTGGTCTCTTCTGTTTATTTAGTTTTCTCTATTGCATCTCGAATTACTCTATAACTTGAACGATAGATTCATGGTAATTGATTATTTTCCAAATTCTATATGATGGTGTCACTCAATGTTTAGGTTTGTGTTTCTCTAGATTGAACCAACTTTTAGAATATATAAAAATTCGAAGTGAATTTGAATATATTTTGGCTGTTGACTTCTTTTTCATATAGAAGCAATACTTCCAAATGAGTTTGTGTTTTCTTTTTCTTGTCAAAGTCAATGTGAAAGTGGAGATATCACTGATTGTGGAAATCTAGAAGTTTTCAAGTTCAATTTATTATCAATGAAGTAGTGTTGGTGTCACTCAATCTGTAGGTGTGTGTTTGACTGTTTGTCTGGATTGAACCAAGTTTTAGAGGGTAGAAAGATTGAGTTTGAAGTGAGATAGAGCTCAGCCAGTATCACTCGCCTGAATCTGATGTGTTTATGATCTTTCAGGCCCTTTTCCTATTGGTATATTATTATCATCTTCTCAATCAAGCAAACGCACTCTGTCCCAAAACTGATCATTAATGTTTTGAGGCAATTTCTTCGTTTGCAACATCAATATAAGTTTCTGCTGAAGCCTCCAACTTACTTGGCCTTCCGTACTGTCCTCACTACCATGATATTATTTGGCGCATGGTTGGATTACATTTTCATGACTTATGATTTGGATTCTATCCCTAAAAGCAGTTGTTTTTTAAATTTCTCTGGAGGTTTGAATCTTCAGTCAATGATTGGTTACGCGTCAGATTCACGTTGAATGTTGTTTTTGTTATGGTCCATTGATTGTAATTGAACTTGAGGAGTTCTTAAATGTTGGATGAAGGAAATGATTTTTCTGATGAACATTTTGTTTTACTCCAGACTTGGCTTGGAAAGTTGTCTGCTAAAAGCCATGTTTTTGACAAGATTTGTTGGGAGGATACTCTTAGCTGCAAAGTCCGAGAATTCTGCAGCCTCCACAGCTGCTGCTTCTACAGCAACATTAATACGAAATCCCCTTGAGGAGTTATTTGAGAAGGATAGGGGTCCTGAAGATGAAAAACCTGTTTATGGTCGAAGTTGGAAGGCATCAGAGCTGCGACTAAAATCTTGGGATGATCTGCAGAAGCTTTGGTATGTTCTGTTGAAGGAGAAAAACATGTTAATGACTCAAAGGCAGATGCTTCATGCACAGAACCTTAGATTCCCCAATCCAGAGCGCATTCCCAAGGTGAGGAAGTCCATGTGCCGCATCAAGCATGTTCTTACTGAAAGAGCAATTGATGAGCCAGATCCCAGGAGGTCTGCTGATATGAAGAGGATGATAAATGCATTATGAAGAGATGGTTCCAACTTGTTTGGTCCGACTGGGCTGGTGTTGAGACTGACCGTGGTCCATGGCTGTATGTGTTGCTCGTCTTACAAATAAAGTCGTAGCTGCTTGTGTCGTGTGTTGCACAGATACACTAGCATTTCGTGTCCATAGCAGTTTTTAATATACTTTTTTGGTCTTATTATCCTCTTGTTAAGAACAGTTTCTTTTTTTTAGGATCAATCAAGCAGTATTGAATTGTCTTGTTGGCCTTTCACTATTTCCCTGAACGATATGGTAGAATTCTCAAATAGGAATATGACCTACAAGAACAAGTACCATTATAAGAAATTGGGGATTGACTGCTAAGATAGAGCTGGTTACGCACACCAAAGCATACCAAAATCCAAAAACAGCCATTGAGAGTCCTGAATGGTGAATACACGTACATGAAAAATACAATATTGAAGTTGATGATCATCCGTCAGCTGGTTAAAAAGGAGTTGCAGCAGCTTCCATCATCTTTTTTACCCTAGTCAACCTTTCTATCTCCTTGAGAACCTGATAAACATGGAAGACAAATCCTCAATTAGAGAACAAAACTTGTTTCTTCAGTACGCGAAAACATTCTTATTATATAATACTTCTCTCCACCTCCATTGTAACGTCCTCTGTTGTCACTTCATTCAAGTCATCACAACCGACTCGGGTAGCCACCTCTGCCGGGAAAATAATGGTCTTAGAACTAAGAACCAGAACATTATATACAGTAATCGTTACACGTGGTAACCTAAAATGGTGGGGAACTTACTCTGGAATGAAATGGTTGCGTCTGCTGTTGAATATCCACCTCTCATTTCTTCGTATCGAGAGATTAGCTGAGTCAGCATCTGCAGATCATTAGTCAGCAATTAGTTCGGCCAAATGCATACTATACTGCTTTTCATATGTGCAGAGAATAATAAAGAAGCCACCCGATTAAGAAATTTAGAGGAAATGCCAGACCTCAGATTCAGAAATAGAAATATCTGATGCAGGATGTTGATGCTGGTCTTGGATCATTTCTCTAGCTACCACATCCAAGGGCACATCAATCCATAATGAAATTCCATGCCTGATAAGTGCCCTAAAAAAGTCTAAGAACAATTTAGGATGAAACAAAGAACAAGTATGAACTAGATGGATTAATTTTATTCCAGGTAGGAAGTAGTGCATTCTATATTCATACAAGTTAGTGGAACTCTGCACTGCACCATCTCCAGCACAAACCACCAACCGCCCCATGGATGATAACTGCTTCAGTACTTCAGTCTGCAGATATCATGTCCAGTATTATCCTATTCAGTATATGTATCCTCATCAAAAACCCAATTCAAAGCACCAGCACGAGCAAACTCTTAGATTTATACTGAAGTTCCGTTGAGCATTGTGAATTAGATGGAGAAATGCTCATGGTAATCAATTTCCCCAATCTAAATCCATTAAAATTGGTGACAACGTCCTTGCATCCTTTAGAAAACATAAAGTAACACCCAGTAAGTCCATAATGCTCACCTCAGACTCACGAAATCCCTTCGCATCACTCTCCCTAAGAGATTTTGCAGCAGATTCACCACCAGCAGCTTCAATGACCAAACTATCGCTGGACATAGAGGAACCAAAAGCTAAATCATCTTTTGACAACAGCATTGGATGTTTACCACAAAGTCTCAACGGCAATAGTAGATGAATACCTATCGAAGTAATAATATCTCAAAACGTCTGCAAGAAGTTCCCCCATGCTTCTCTTTACAGAATTGTTAATCCCTTTACACCAGAGAGATCATAGAACCATATAAATAGCCATGAGTATCAGAATCACCATGAAATGTTAGTGACAGACAGTTGTTACCTAGAAGAAATACTGAAGTCCCTTTCAGCTGGGGAGATACATCCATAGCTTTCTTCTGAATTAAAACTGAACAGTTATAATAAGCACACCAAATTCCACCAGATAGTCACCGGCAACCAGAACCCATACCCAAATGAAATTTTAAAACGACATAATTCTTTAAATTTTCAATCTAAGTGGAGAAGAAAACAAAGACAAATCAGAGTGTGACCTTCACTGCTAGAGAGCGCTCAACAGCATCAACATTTGTGGCTGAATTTCAACAAAAACAAATACCGAATTAGTAAATAAATTGACCCTAACAAAACATTAGGGTTTTCGAAATTGAACTCACCAAGAGGAGTCCCATCGGAAGGCGAACAAGCAGCTATGAGCGATTTTCGAGACGTAACGGTAGCTCCGATAGGCCGCGTGTGAAAAGGAATTGGGTTCTGCTTCTGGTTGTAATTGCAAGGAGGCAATGAGAGGGAAACTTGGGAGCTCAAGCTCGCAACTATTGGACTGT
Source organism: Euonymus europaeus (assembly GCA_963580455.1). Taxonomy (NCBI): domain Eukaryota; kingdom Viridiplantae; phylum Streptophyta; class Magnoliopsida; order Celastrales; family Celastraceae; genus Euonymus; species Euonymus europaeus. The sequence continues at coordinate 3,070,428 of OY756962.1, forward strand.
GAAATTGTAAGGTGGTTGTCATCTTCATTGAGAAGGCTTCGGATGACGCTCTCTCCCTCACTATCCGCTATTTGGCTCTCTCCCTGTTGACCGATCCCCCCACCTACGTTGGCATTTTGGCAACGGTAAGGGATTTTTATTTTAATTTTTTTTACAACAAGAAGTCAGGAAAACTATTAAATAAACAATTTTTATGGGGCACTTTCAAGTTTAAAATTGTTTTACTTATTATTTTTATAATAGAACAACAGCAGCCTCCTAGTCATTGCCTCGTTTTGATGGAGCATTTCAAGTAGTATGCATGCTGTTATTTTTTTTAATCAAACGTCTTAAATTTGAAGTAGCATATTTCAATAGCATTTCATGATTTTATCTTTTAAGTGCCTAGAATACCCTACAGAATATTCCTAATGTACCATGCAATTGTTATTTTTATGATAAATATATTTTTACCATCATGCAATAAAGAAAGAAGATAGTTTGTTTATAATAATTTTTTTATTGCTTTTGTGTTGGACATGTCTCTTGACACTAAATGAAACATGTTCGTATATTCCTTGCAATGTGAAACATTTTCATAATTGATTTTACGTTTTATGATGAATTGCATGTGTGTAATTTTTCATAACATTTTAGACAACATAAATACTGTCAATAAAAATTATAAATCAAACAATGGCATCATTTCAATCATATGCGTTGGCATTTAATAATGCAATATTTTAAAACTAATGCATATGCTACTTTCAAAAAATAGTCTACCAAACGAAGCATTGTACAAAAACGAATCGTTGAGCGCATACAAATACATAAACTAATTCTAAACAAAGTAGAAACGATGACCAAAAGAATAAAAAAAACAATTTAAAATAAAGTGCCGGATGTTAAGGGACCTATATATATGTGTTTATAATCAATAACTATTTCACCACGCTACATCTACAAGAATTGATGGTAAAATATGCGTGAGAGTCCGATTCCTAACAACTTCTATATGAGCAAATCTTCAGCTAAAAGAGAAATCTCTCGCAGCGCCCGCTGAAGGCTGAATCTTATGGTGGCAGAAACCGAGTAGACGAGAGAAATTAAACTAATATCTTTAATTCAACTTTAGTCTTTAGCCCCTGTTTCTTCACAACTGAACTTCGCTCTTACCACATTTGTCTCCAAGTTCAAATCTGAATAAAGGAGCCAATGTCTAGCTGCCTCGTACATTCCAACTCAAAGAAGCTCGACCTTATAAAATTGCACAAACTCATCATGATTCTCTTCACAAACATCTCAACTCTCAGCAGCAATTTTCACCTGAGGAATAATTTCAAACCATCATGGAATTTCAACTCTGTTTATCGTACAAATTTTTAAAAGGCTGGACTCTTGAACTATTGCTCTTTACTTCAGGAGTCGCTACCAAAGCAGCTCGCAGCACAGGAAACTAAAACTTGTAAGCGCATAGTCATACTCAGTTCCACATTATCAGAACAACAGCAACACAATTTCCGTTTTAAACCCAAAGCGAAAAAAACACAGCATGACAAAGGAAAAACAATTCAAGAGTAGGTTAAAAATCATGGAATTAAAACTTTCATATGCATGACAATGTGCAGACCCTCCCAAGTTATTTTACAATTCTCAAGGTTTAGATCTGAGGAGGATAATTTCCAAAAACCTTCAGCCGGCTTTAACAGACTTCTCCCCACATAATCCTTCGTGAGGAAAAATATTAAAGAATAAAATGTCACATTGGAAGAGATACATGTCACTTTTCAGTGCACAATTGCATGGAGTTCAGTTCTCATCACATCCAATCACAAATGGTAATCAATAATTGAGATGGAACTAAACAATCCATTAACGTTATATTTACAAACCTGAATCCAACCAATAAATGTTGAGACTCTGAACATTCCTGAGAAAGGAAAATAAAAAACATAGCCTCGCGACCCTCACCTATCCGCTCCCCCTGCATTCAGAAAATCAATTAGTAACCAGCTATTTCGCTCCATGCAAACAACAAAAATTAAGTATAATAGATAAAATATTAAAAGCTATACAAATAATTCTTTCTTTTTTTGTTTATTGAGTTCCTTCGTGTTCTATTACATCGAGCACCTCTATTCTCTCATTTTCTTTTATTTTTATTTTCATTCCATAGTTCTCCGCAGGAAAGAAAGAAAAAAAAACCCACCCTGTACACAGTTTTGATGCAAAATTTACATTTCTGATACAACATAATTTGTTAATTCACACAAAGCCACATTCCACATGGGGAAAAAGGGTATCCCACAACACCAATAGTTACTGTATAAGTATCTCAATTGGAATGAGGAACTTCAGGACTTTTAACATGGTAATGTGCACGCAAGAGCGACGAAGTAAGAGCAGTGCAAAACTTCTTCATATGAATATGGCATTTAAATTACCTCTAATTTGACCAGATTGAGAGACCAACTCAGTTATAGTTGATACTGGCTTGATGCTCGTAAGAGAGAGAGGTGTCAATGGAGGAGAATCAAATTCTTCTACCTTGCCTGGAACTTGAGGAGACTCCAACTGCTTAGAAACATGTATCGCCATGGCTCTCTGATTGCTTGAACGTACAGAGAAACTCCGGGAAGCTGTCAATGGGGGAGTTGGAAGAGAAGAGGCAGCATTTGCTGTCGCTGAAAGACCTTTATTTGACACAAAAACTTCTGAGTTTCGAGAGACCAATGGAGCAGAGTGGCCAACAAAACCTTGAGATTTAGCTCCCTTGCTGCCAAAATTACCTGGTGGTCTAGGAAGCTCATGAAGCTCATTTATTCTGGGTGAAGCAGGAGGAGGTGACGCACTTGGGGATATTTTTGGAGATGAAGAAGGTTGAGGTACAGGTAAACGAGAAAGCACACCAGAAACTAGATGAGGAAGTTCTGCGGATACTCGCGAAGTGTATGGCTTACTAGCTAATGGGCCAAAGGAAGCTTGTCTTTTGATTTTCTTTGTATCCGACAAGTTAAAAGTATCAAGCTGTGGAAGAGAAATTCCCTCTTTTGAAGGCAGGGGTAGCTGGCTGGCAATATTAGTGTTGCTTTCTTTCTGTACCAAATTTGTTTTCGAGGCAGTGAGCTCTGACAAGTAGCCATCATTAGAATCTTTCTCATGCTTCCTCTGTTCCAAAGGGGAAGAATGCCACAAGTTATAGGCCTGACCACTTGTGCTCGCTGGCTTTGCTTGGGGGATTGCATTACTTGTTCTTGAAGGTATAACACCCTTTGGATCAAGGGGTGTGGGCAGAACATAAGAATTAGATTTCCTTGTTGATGGCGGAATTTGTCTTATTTTTTCAAGGGGCTCAGATTTCCTTTCTTGGAATATTGGGGCGGAATGGCTGCCGACTCTACGTTCTCTACCTATAGCCTTGTGATCCCCTTGACTTTTGTCAACGTTTACCTACAGGCAGAAATAGTCAGATTTAGATTGTAAAACGATGTTGTTTAGATTGGTCAAGTATAGAGTCTCCTAACTTTTTAATTAAGGGCCAGATGAACACTTGACATTATTAAAACTGTCACTAGTGTTATCATGACACAGAAAAGGGATGGATGTAGTAATGATATGAAAATCTTTCGTGCTCAAATGCACAACGTAAAAATGATGCAAGCATTTAATACCTCTCCATCTTCCGCTACTGAATCTTGGGGAAATGAAGAGTCGACTACATCAACCTGGAATTAAAAGGAAGTATGATCAGAGTATACAAACGTATGAAAGAATTCCCCATTACACTAAATGCACCAAATACATGACAATTACTGCAAGCTAATGATTAGGTCATTTACATGCCAAACAAAACATCAAACCAATTACTAATGCTATTTGAAGAGCATAGGTTGCAAGATCCAGTTTGCTGGCAGATAAATATTTTACTTAAAACATAAAAAAACACCAGACAACCAATGCTACTTTTCAATTACAACACAAAAGGAAAATGTAGACAAGAATATGAGATCATGTCATGGAGAACTCTGCCACAGAACATGAACACTCAACCACTGTACAGTGTCAAACATCCAAGAACAATAAATCCTCACCTCCATAGAATTCTTCAAGGTGGAAACAGCATCAAGCCCTCGCTTATTTGATCTTAAGTCAAAACTCAGTTCCCCACCCTCATTAGTACTGTAGCTATTCTCAAAATCAGTCTCACCATCCTCTCCACCATCATCATCAAGTCCAGAAAATGGATAGTCAATATGCTGCTCTTGAGTGACAAGCCTAACTTGTGGATCAACTGCCTCGAGTGATTTCAGGCCCTTTCGGAAAAAATTCAACTGAATCCAAGGCCAAAAAATTAAAAATTATTATTTCTATTATGCAAGAGCAATCAAGGACATGATATTACAAACTTATCAAGAACAAAACCTGTGCAGCATGGTGACGAGCAGCCTGTGTAAGGAGGCTCCGAGACTGGCCCTGCTTCAGAGATTTCAACCGGAAAACACAAAGTGTTGCCTCTTCATTGTATTCATCATGAGCTGTTTGTAATTGTTGTCGCGTAAAACTTTCGCCTTTTGCAGTCTTTGATCGTCCTTTTACTTTCGGCTGAGCCATCATGTGTGCATATACAGATCTGGAAAATCACGTATCGAGTTCAGAAGCCGAACATTATCTAATCAAGCCGAACATTATCTAATCAAAATGAAATCAAATTAAACTTGGGGAGAGGGGGTACCTCTTTTCATCACATTGGCGCTTCATATCCTGCACCAGTAAACAAGAAATAAGTCACTAAGCAATATTCACACTGCAATCATACATTCATACAATCTTAAATGAAAGCTACATAAATATCAATCGATAGTTTATGAATCCCTAGGCACCAACCTCAACTGTCCGAAGTTCATTTAGAAGAGATTCTGATGGGTTTGTAATTGTCATGAATATATGAGACCTCTGAAACACAGTGCAGTTAAGTAAATACCAGCTTGAATTGCAAAGACCAAAATGATATCAAAAGGCATGCCACGATATGGACCAAAATTAGCACCACTTACATAGCTATCAACAAGTTTCTGAAGTTCAAACTGCGTTTTTCCCAATATTAACAACAGTTTATCTGCAAATAAATGTAGACCAACTTAGCAAAGTTATAAGTCATTGCAGATGAATTACCACAGCAGTGACAATGTGGCCAAGGTAGCAACCACTCTCTGCATGGTCCCATTTCGAAGAATAGAAAGCAAAGATAACACAGATAAAGTACAGCTTGTCTAAATTCTTTTGGTGTCCAGGTAAAGACTAATAAATCTCTATTTAAGTAAGAGAATATTGCATCCAAAAAAAAATCTGTATATATACAAGGAGGACCGTCCACAGAATATCTCCCATAGTGAGCAGATGTAATCAACTTTGGTCATCCTGATCGATGAGGCAATATTATGAGACCAATTCCCAACAATTTGTTTGGGTTGCCAGACAAATGGAAGACATAGACAGCTAAATATCTTGCATTATTGGTTCAGCAACGTGATATCACATAAGAACCAACATTCTGACAGACAAGCAACCAAAACTAACCCATGGCTCTGGGAATTTTTTAGCACGTAAAGGCTTTGCATTTGAAAGATGATTCATCTAGATAACATAGAAGAGGTTTAATGGTAATTTTAATATGCATCCAAGTATGTAACTTGTTTCCAGATAAGGAAACCTCTAAAATGGAAACTACGATTAAAATTTCAATAAAGAAATTGAGATTTTTCCTTCTTACAGATGAAATAATGCAGGACAAGAAAATAAACTACTAATGGAATAGGTTATAATGAACATTAAAGAAATGCGTAATATAAACTTCACGGAAAAGAATAAATTATTCCAACAACACTAATATCTGCTCAAAAACTGGCAAGATTAAGCAGCAACTCGAACACAAATTCATTCACTTACAGTTTTCTTCATCTCCATGTGGTTTAGTTTTCTCCATTAGACAAGAACCCATTTCTTGCAGTGATTCCGAGAATTCTGAATTTTACAGGAGTAAAATAAATTAAATATTGAACAAAATGATATGTCAAGTTTAACAAGTTAAGTATAATGAGTTATATATGTGATTGAAATCTATACATGCATATCATAGTCAATATGTTCGAACAATTCTTCTTCTTTTTTAACAGGAAATAGTTTTATCATTTTTTTTTGAGCAATTCGTATATGAACTCGGCAATGCAACGAATAGATTGATTCTAGGTCTTTTGATATATTTTAAATTTCTAGAAAGTTGAGCTTCCCAAATTCTCCCTTCAGAGAATTATATAATAAATAATACTATATTACTGACAGAAGAAGCACATTTAACCAAAGATACAAGACATGGATACTCACAGATTTTATGGATATTTCTGTCATGCTTAAGATTGTAAATTAGACATTGCTTTCATTAGTGGTTTGTTTCTTTGAATTCGAGTTTTCTTACTTTTAGCTTAGAGTTTTCTTTTCGAATTCCTTTATAGACCCCGCATTCAGACTATTGAGAAACATTTCATTCATAACAGTCCTATATCTCTTAAATTGTCTCCCCCTTTCTCTCATATATCTCATCCTCTTTCACTAAGTTCTTCTCTTCTATCTCGATACCTGATTTAATTTCAACCTCTTCATCCATCAGGAAACATAGATTTTAGTAGTTCCTGGATATGGCCATATGACAATTACTGGACAGCAACACTCAAATATATACCCAAGCAATAGCTAAGCAGTTTTTACAACAATTTTACAAAGCATTGAGACCAATCTGGAAAGTAATGCAAGTTCTAAGAATAATTAAAAAAAAAAAAAAAAAGTACCCACTCACAGCAATCAACAACTAATAAAGGATGAATAGTATTGGAAAAGTCAACACTCAAGAGTAATGAAGTACCCTAAGGGCAAACGAAATAGCACAATAATATCACATGGCAAGAAAGTTTACCGTATGCACTGTTTGCTGTAGCCGCAGCGGCAGAAAGTAAGCTGTCATAGCAATCTCTCATTTCTTGCATATCCTGTTAGAAATAAGGAATCCAAAAACAATATAAGATCATAAAAACTTCGCTCCTTACGGGGATTTAATACAAATAATTCACCAAAACAAATATGCCTTAGAAAGTAAAATATTAATGTAAAACTCTCACTCTTCTTAGACGCAAATAGATTTCCAAGAAGAGAAATCGACTAAGATACCACAAACTAACAGAAAAAATAAATAAATAAAAATAAAAATCACCAGAATACTATGAGAGAACACAGATATTAGCTGGAGACCATACTGATCATTTTTTCCCAATAATACCTCAAAATTTATCATATTAAAATTTCATAAATTATTAACTTGAATTTCATAACCAACGATGGTCCAAAACGAGAATTACCTGCGCGGCCTGAGCAAGCTCATCTATCTGAGCGGAAGTGAAAAAGTCCCTTTCATCCTTGTCGTCATTCTTGGGGTGCAGTGTGAATCTCCGCAACTTTCCCAGTGGAGACTTCATTCCTCAATAGAAATCCTAACACGAATAGCAAGCAAACACACAGAGACTTACCGAGACGATGGGAGGGAGGCAGGGAGCTGTTACTATTCCTGGAAATTCAGATCAGGCGAATTTTTCCAGAGGATTTCGATGCTTCAAAGCCACGAATCAGAGAGAGTAATATTGAATTCAAATCGATGTTTTCGAAATTGAAGAGGCCCCTCTGTTTGCTTGTGCGGGTCAAAAGCCACTCGTGACGGATCAAAGGGAAGAAAGCGGAGAGAAGAATGAGATAGAAAACTGGGGTAACTCTAAACTCACTCGTTACGTTAAACAGACACCCTCTTAAAATCCGCCACATATGCGTCTGTGACGGTAAGTCAGTTATATTTAGTTACTACAGTAGTGGGGCAAGGGAGTCTATTTACATTTAGCAAGTCAGAGATCCCCTACTCCTACCTTTGAATAATATCATCACTCGCGATTAGGGCCGTTCGATCAAGAATTAATGAAGGCGGTTACTTTAGGGATGCCTGACGGCTGACGCGGCATTTCGGTTCCCATTAGGTGCAAATAAGACGGTCAATAGTCAAATATTGATGACGAGGAGCCCCCAACAAAAATTTGACTTTGACCAACTATGAGAATGAGAATCAGATGGATTGTTTTGAAATTCAACATTTTCAAATCAATAAAAGAAAATATTAAATTGTCGAGTAAATTCCTCAATCTCCACCTCCAAATAGTTTTTTTAAAATTAATTGATGTGGTCATAAATTCGGGTGGTCGTGGAACGGACAAAATTTTAATATTATGTGGACAAGTTTATCTCGATAAATAGTTCGGTTGATTCTAAACTCGAGTCGCTCAAGGCGGAGCGCATAATCTTCAAAAGTAGTTAAGACAAGAGACATATATGTCATAAGTTGAGCGAGAGTTCATTCATTCAATAGCAAAGTTATGACAAGAGCTTAGGCTCAAGGTTCACATATAATGCGGGTGGCCCTAGCACACATGAGCTTAGGAGTGTCTTAATCGAATCCGCAGTCAAAGAAACAATCCGAACCTTAGTTTTCTTGAATTCAGAATTCGCTTTCATATTCAACCAGTAAAAAAACCAAATAAAATTTATGTTTTATATATTTAGTTATTCAAATAATTAAAACTCAAAAAACTAAGAGTGTGTTTGGAGATTGTTTTCTTTTTTCGCTTTTAAAAATGATTTTGAGTATATAAAAACTAGTAAAAAATTCATTTGGTTGGTGTTATTTCAGTAAGTTTTCGGAAACTGAAAACATGAATTAAAATTGAAATTTATTTGAATTTAAGCCAAATTAAAATGAAATTAATCAAAATTAAACTCAAACTCAAATTCTTGGGTCAAAACTAGGTACCCATTTCGGGTCAACACCGGGTCGCGGCCTTCCGGTGACTCATATGACCGGGAAATCACTGGGTTAAAAGCTCCTCATGCTGGCGAGTCCAATGGAGGTGATGAAGTCATTTCTTGTTGCACCATTGGCCACGGTTTATGGAAGTTTGTTGATGACACCTACCTAAACCTAATGCCAAAATTGTTGTTCCTGCTGCCAGTGGTCAACTTGAAACCACTACACCTAATCCTAACAATGCCTCATGGATTAAACATGATCAACTTACATTCTCATATCTCACCACCACTTTTACTTGAGAAATTCTCACTCACAGTTGGCTGTGAATTGGTTAAGGATTTTTGAGACTACCTCTATGTTCATTTTGCATAACGCCCAATTGCTAATGAAGCCCGTATTAGCATGCAACTCGTTGACTTCAACAAGGGCGTCGTAGCCGACGTGGACGCTGTAGCTATGATCGTGGCTACCAATCCCATAACCAACATTTCAATGTTCAACATCCCTGGAATCAAAAATTCGAACCAACAAAATGGTTCATGGGGGATCCCCCGATCGAGTAATGCTCTTGGAATTCTTGGGCATCAATGGTGTACAACTTACAATCCATCTAGCACACTCAAGTGCAATTTCCTCATCACTACAATGGGCCAACCATTTTTCTCCCTTTGTCAAATACATACAGTCTGACTTAACTTGGTACCCATACACTAGTGCTACTCACCGCATGATTGGTCTATCGAAAAACCTCACCAATCCTCAACCCATGGCGGGTTCCAACTCTGTCTTCTTCAGTAATGGTGACTCCATATCTATCTCACACACTAGTAACATCCCTCTTACTCTAGGTTCTTCTAAGTTTTATCTTCATAATGTCTTTCTTAGTCCTTCCCTTTGTAAAAATTTGCTTTCCGTAGCCCAATTTACAAATGATAAACAAGTCTTCTTCCTGTTGGCTCCACACTATTATCAAATCTATGACTTACACTCTGGTTCTCTCCTATTTCAGGGCCCATATAAGGACGAGCTATATCCCTTCTCACTTCCAATTACCAATGTCCAATCTCACGCTCTTGCCACTATCTTTTCCTTTGTTTGGCACAACTGTCTTGGTTATCCTTCTTCTATTGGTTGTTGTCTTGACTCGATTAAGACCCCATTTAGTATCCTTTAAAAAATAAATTGTCTTTTTGTACGAGCTATGCTCTTGGCTAAACTACTCAACTACCTTTTTCAAATAACTGGTTCTCTCCTATTTCAGGGCCCATATAAGGACGAGCTATATCCCTTCTCACTTCCAATTACCAATGTCCAATCTCACGCTCTTGCCACTATCTTTTCCTTTGTTTGGCACAACTGTCTTGGTTATCCTTCTTCTATTGGTTGTTGTCTTGACTCGATTAAGACCCCATTTAGTATCCTTTAAAAAATAAATTGTCTTTTTGTACGAGCTATGCTCTTGGCTAAACTACTCAACTACCTTTTTCAAATAAAAGACTGACGACTTTGTAATCATGGTTAGAGAGAGAGAGAGAGAGAGGTTTCAGGCGTCGTTTACCACCACTAATCTCCCACCAACCTTCCTCCTTACCTAACTTCCCTCCTGCAAACTTGACCGGCAACCATCCTCCTCCACCACTTACCATCACAAATCACCCAACTCATTTCCATGCTCTCTACTCTGTTAATCAACCCATCACCGCTCCTTTCCGACCTCCACCACCGCCACATTTCCATTGTCTTCCCCCTCCACTCCCATATAACTCTACCTTAGTGAAACCTCCTCCACCACCATCTAAAAGCCTTCCTGTCCAGAAGCCTCCTAGCTATCAACCAGTCAACAGTAACATTTACGTTGAAAATTTCCCAGATCGTATAGATGGATATGTTTTGAGGCGAATCATGAGTCGGTATGGTGCTGTCGTAGACGTCTTCATCTCAAAAAAACTGACAAAGACAGGAAGAAGATTTGGGTTTGTCCGTTTTGAGGAGCCTGTATCGGACACCCTGCTGGAGGATGTTAGACAGATATGGTTTGGGGACTATAAAATCAAAGCAAACCTTGCGAAGTTTGATAGGAACCAATCAAAAAATCAGCAAGGTCAAATAGTGCCCACCAGATCCCACACTGGAAGAACTTTTCTGAGGAAAATGACAGATGAGAGGCCCTACTCTACTGTTCTTAAAGGTGTGAATCAAGTTGTTGGTGCCAAAAAAAAGGATGTGCAGGATAAAAAGTGTCTTCAAATCAAATTTGAAGATTCTAGTGACCAATGGCTTCAAAGATCTGCAGTGGGTTACCTACATGATTTCGAAGCATTGAGAAACATGAAGAATATACTGAGGCATGATGAAATGGAGGTGAAGGCAACTCCTATGGGGGGCCACCTAGTCCTTTTAACTTTTGCCACTATAGAAGAGATGATGGAGGTTCTCGCAAATGGACATTGGCTAGGTAAGTGGTTCAGGCTAGTCCAGCAATGGAGTCCTCAACAACTTGACAATGAAAGATTTGCATGGCTTAGATTCTCTGGAGTGCCCTTACATGTTTGGAATAATAGAACTTTTGCTCAAATGGGGGGATTATGGGGGAACTACATCACCACTGATGAGTCCACACTAGAGAAAAAACGGTTTGATATCGGCAGGGTTCTCATTTCTACAATGGCAAAGTCATTCATTATGGATGAAATTAAGTTGAAGGTTGGAAATGATGTGTTCTTAGTGCAAGTTGTTGAAGAACCAAATCACTGCTTATTTTCTATGTCCTCGGAGGAACTTCCCGTGGTTCCTTCATGGGAAGAACAGAATGAGCATGAGGAGGAGTTAACTCATAACGCCGGAACCAGTAGCAAAGAGAAGAGTTCGCCGGAGTACTGTCAGAATTTAAGGGAGCATGGAGAAGGGAAGATGGCAGAGTACATTGACGATGTCATCAATCCATTAGAGAAGGGAGATACAAACAAATTTGAATTTCAAATTCATGCCTTAAAATCAAAAGATGTGCCCCGCCAGGTTCACTCCCCTGCATTTCTTAATGACAACAATATGCCAGTGGGGGGTAGCTGTCAGGTAGGTGGAGGGAAAGGTAATATGGGCCATTTGAGTGGTGCTAGTAATACAAGCCCAATATGCATTCCTGTGTATAACAAGCCCATGGAGAACCAAAAAGACTTTGGTCCAAGTGAAGAATTTATTCCTAGTCAACGGTGCCTCCTAGCAAACAGTGGTGTTGATATGCGGAATGAGCCTCTTCCGCTAGGTTGCCTCTCAAAAAATTCTAGTCAATCTTCCATTGAATCGATCCCACCAGGTTTTGGCCCTGAAGATGTTGATGGTCAGGCGTATAAGCGGAGAAAAGGAAAAGGTAAGAATCAGATGAAGAGGGTTTTTTTCAAGCAACTGTTGCTGAAGCAATGTAAAAGGGTGACAGAAGAGGAAAGTAGGAAGAAACGAGCAAGGAGAAAGAATAAATCCTCATGCCAGATTTCAACTTCAACTGCCTCAACTGAGTGTTCAAGTACTCAGAATTTCTCCGATCAAGAAGTTGAGGATACTCTTCAGGTATGGAAGCAATTGGGATTGACAACTACTGGTGATGATGATATTCTTCGAAGCAAAATTGAATCAATCATAGTTGCGGAGGTCATTGGATCCAAGGCAGGAATGGATAAGGGTAAGGCAGTATGATCTGCTTGTCCTTGGGTTTGGTATATAGGTGTTGATCTATTGATGATTAGTGTTCTCTCATGGAACGTTCGGGGATTAGGGAGACCTCTGAAAAAAAGGGCGGTGCGTAGGTGGGTACTGGAGAAGAAGGTTGATCTATTATTTATTATTGAAACCAAGATGGAATCAATATCAGATAGGCTTGTTATGAGTTGCTGGGGGAATAGAAAATTTGAATGGAGTGCTGTTGGTGCAATAGGTTCAGCGGGTGGGCTGCTTGCAGTGTGGAATCCTGATTCACTTGTGGTAAAGGATGTGATTAAGGGTGATAGATGGTTCGCGTTGGAGGCGAAGTGTATACAATCAAACTTTGAATGCTGCTTCTTTGCTATATATGGACCCAGTAATGAAGTTGACAGAATTGCTCTGTGGGAGAGTCTGAGGCTGCTCAAATCACAAATATTATTACCGTGGTTTATGTTGGGTGACTTCAATGAAATACTTAATCCAAGCGAGAGATCTAATCAGGTTACAGTTACAAGAGGAATGAGGGCTCTTGCAGACTTTGTCCATCATATGGGTCTCGTTGAGCTATCACTTCATGGGAGAAGATTTACCTGGAAAAATTCTCGCTCTCAAAGTAAAATTGACCGAGTTTTCGTCTCAGTAGATTGCATCTCTGCGTTCCCAGGGCTTAAATTATGGGGTTTATCAAGGGGTTTTTCGGATCACTCTCCATTACATGTTGAGGCAGGAATTGTGAATTGGGGCCCAAGGCCTTTCAGAGTACAAGACTGTTGGTGGATGGATCCAACGTTTACCACGGTACTTCAAGTTTTCTGGTTTGAAATATCTGCTAACTCAGTTAATAGGTCGATGCTACATAAATTTAAGGTGCTATTATCCTTATTACAAATCTGGAATAAAGAGGTCTTCGGAAATGTTGAGGTGAAGATAAAAAAGCTGGAAAATGAAATAGATGGATGGGATACAGTTGGAGAAAATCGTGCACTATCTGAGGGGGAACTGCAAACTGTCAATGGGTTAAAAAATCAGCTTTGGAAAGAAAGCAAGAAACTTGAGTCTTTGTGGAGACAAAAATCCAGAATTAGATGGATAGCAGAGGGAGATAGAAATACAAAATATTTCCATTCTTCAGCATGTATTCGGGGGCACTCCAACATGATTAAATGTTTAAGATCGGATAGGGGTCTGCTTACTCAACCAGAAGATATTAGGGCTGAGGTGCTGTCACATTTTCAGAATCAGTTTAAAGATCCTGGGGTATGCTCTTTCCAATGGGATGGTTTAGAATTTAAATCCATTTCAAGTCAAACAGCTTTATCTATGGAAGAACCTTTCACACGACAAGAAGTGAAGGATGCAGTGTGGAATTGTGAGGGTTCAAAGGCCCCAGGGCCTGATGGCTTCAATTTTACTTTTATCAAGAAAGCTTGGAACATTATTCAGGAGGATATCTATCAGATGGTCTTCGACTTCTATGCCTCAGGAAAGCTTCCGCATGGGCTGAACTCTTCCTTCATTACACTTATCCCTAAAGTGAAAGGCGCATGCAAGCTTTCTTCTTTTCGGCCAATTAGCCTGCTCAATAGTCTATATAAAATCATCTCAAAAATTCTGACGGCTCGGCTAAAGAAAATTTTGCCCACAATTATTAGTGATTCCCAAACAGCCTTTGTTAAGGGTAGACAATTGCTTGATAGTGTCTTGGTTGCAAATGAAGTGGTTCATTCTATGAAGAAAAATCGGACTGAGGGTTTCCTAATGAAACTGGACATGGAGAGAGCATTTGATTCCATCAGTTGGCAGTATTTGAATCATGTAATGTTGAAGATGGGTTTTGGTATTAAATGGCGTTGGTGGATGCTGGAATGTATGTCCTCAGCATCAGTGTCTATTCTGGTTAATGGTTGTCCATCAAAAGAATTTCATCTACAACGGGGAATTAGACAAGGTGATCCCATATCCCCGTTTTTGTTTATCATAGCAGCAGAGGGGCTCCATCAACTGTTTTCACAGGCTGAGAGGGTGGGTTTGCTAGAGGGGGTGTCTCTGAAAAATAGAAGTGATTTCACTGTCTCGCATTTACAGTATGCCGATGACACACTGGTGTTTTGTAAAGGAAACGAACAGTCTTTAAATGCAGTGAAGAACATAATGAGGTGCTTTCATTTGATATCTGGTTTGCGAGTCAATTTTCACAAAAGTTCTCTTGTTGGAGTTGGTATATCTCAAGAGAGGCTAGATCATTGGGCTTTGAAATACTACTTTCAGCTGGAATCACTACCAATTAAATATTTGGGTTTGCCGCTAGGTGCAAATGTCAAGCGAAGTAAGACATGGGCGCCGATGGTGGAAAAATTTAAAGAGAGGCTTGCAACTTGGAAGGGAAGTATGTTATCAATGGGAGGCCGATTAACTCTGATTAAATCTGCTCTTGCAAGTCTCCCCCTGCTTTATATGTCTATATTCAAGATCCCAGCCACCATCTTGAAACAGTTAGATAGGCTGCAACGAAACTTTTTGTGGGGAAATTATGTCGAAAAGAGGAAAATTCATTGTGTTCGCTGGAGCAAAGTGATTTTGCCCAAGGCTTTTGGTGGTTTAGGTGTGGGTGATATCCATTGTAGGAACCTGGCTTTACTATTCAAGTGGTCTTGGAGATTTAAAACGGAGGAAGGAGCTTTGTGGAGGAGAGTGATCCAAGAAAAATATGGGGGACTTGGATATGATTTTAATGTTCTTCCAGTAGCATCAAATGCATCTCAAGTATGGAAAAATATTTATGACCCTTTTGTGGAGCATGAACAGAGTTTGAGATGTGCTTCGGCTAATGGTTTTAGAAGGATGGTTGGAAATGGTAGTCGTACTTTTTTCTGGTTGGATAAGTGGGTTGGAGATTCATCACTATCTATGCTGTTTGGCAGATTGTTTAATATCTCTCTCCAGAAAAATGAAGTGATAACTGGTATGGGTGAATGGATTGCAAACAGGTGGGAATGGAGATTCAGATGGAGGAGACGTTTATTCATGTGGGAACAACAATCAGTTGATCAATTGCTGCAATATATAAATACTATAGTTTTCTGCCCCTCAAAGCCTGACAAATTGGTGTGGACCTACACTCTGAAAGGTAATTTCACTGTGAAATCATTATATGATAAGTTAATTTCCACCTCCATTCCGATAAATGGTATCACTGCTCTAGCAAAAGTGTGGAAGGGTTTCGTGCCTCCAAGAGTAGAGATATTTGCATGGCTCTTGCTACAAAAAAAAATTAATACGAGGGAAAGATTGGCTGATATTGGAGTGATACACCTTGTTGATAATATATGCCCCTTTTGCTCAAACTCTCCTGAAAACATTAATCATTTGTTTTGCCATTGCACTGGCCCAGCTTCTCTATGGTATCATCTCATGCAATGGTGGGGTGTTTGTTGGTGTCAACCGAATAGTATCTGGGATCTTTTTCAGCATTGGTGTAGCTCAGTAAAAGGTGGGCTGCAGAAGAAGGTTTGGGGGATGCTCTTTTATGTCACTGTATGGACAATTTGGAAGGTGCGTAATGATTTAATTTTCAAAAATATTATGGTTAATTAGGCTGCAATTCCTTCACTCATTTTCTCAAGGTTGTATTGCTGGTTGTCCTACTTGAATACCAAATTCCCATATCATGGCTGGCAACTTGAGCAATCATCTGAGGTGGTGAAGTCTTGGAAATCTGTTAACCTTGGGATGCGGAACAGAAATCTACAATGGTCCAATCCGCTTACTGGATATTTCAAATGGAATGTTGACGGCTCAGCAATGGGGAAACCTGGGGCCGCTGGAATTGGAGGAGTTCTAAGGGATGATTCAGGATCGTATCTCTGTGTGTTTTCTTGTAGCATTGGTATAGCTGACTCTAATGAGGCAGAGTTCAGAGCAATATTGAAGGCTTTGGTTTTATCTTTGGATTGGATGAGGAGTGTTGACAATTTTCAGAGGAAAATTATTATTGAGACAGACTCTAGAAGTGCTTTAGCTTGGTCGGTGGATGGTGATGATAGCCCATGGAAGTACAGGCAAATCTCCAACTCAATCGACGCCATCAAGTTGCAGCTGGTAAATGTAGAAATAAGACATATTCTAAGAGAGGAAAATTCTGTGGCTGATTTACTAGCCAAGAATGGGGTAGGCAGACAGTCTGATATGGTCATGAGGTTTTAAAATCGGTTGTATAAAGCAATGTTTGCTTCTGGTTTGGCTTTGCTGGTTGTTGTTTTGTTTTATTTTATCTTTTTGTCTTGATCCTTGTCTTCTTCTTGAAGGCTTTCTATTGTTCATTGGTTTTCCTCCGCCATTGGTGAGGTTTGTTTTCATTATATTCTGTGGCTTAGCCGTTTTATCAAAAAAAAAAAAATATTCGTGCCCCTTCTCCTTTTTATTTAGTGGACTCTAGATGTCTTCTATTCCATCTAATAGTGACTTTTATTATTATATCATGTTCACCGATGATTTTTCTTGCCACTCTTGGATTTATTTAATGCGTCACAAATCTAAAGTTTATAATCACTTTCAAACCTTCTTTTCCCTCATTCATTATTTTTTTCAAATCGCCATTAAAATTCTAAAGAGTGACAACGAGAGCGAATATGTTAATAATTCTTTTTCTACCTTTTTCCAACAACATGGTTTTCAACAAAACTTTTCTTGCCCATATACCACCCCAGCAAAACAGCATAGCCAAATGCAAGCACCGCTACATATCCAACATGATTCAGACTCTTTTTTCTTCCTCCGGCCTCCCTCAAAAATTATTGGCTAACATTGCATTATGAAACACTCACATCATCAATCTTTTAACTAATGCAACTCTACATTGGTCTTCTCGTTATTCTCTTCTCTAGCGAACCCCAATTGTCTGATCTTTTCTAAAAAAGTTCAATTGCATTTGCTTCCCCCGTCTTGGTGCATATGTTTCATCGCAAACTTATAAGTCATTCTCTTTTTTTGTCTCTTCATTGATTATAGTCCTCATCACAAGGATATCGTTCTATCTTGACCCTTCCATGGGTGGTGTTTATGTTTCCCGCCCGTCATGTCTTGTTTCATAAATAAAAAATTCCTTGCCATGATTTACAGGCTTAGACTTCTCCAATCACAGCTTCACTTTACATTACCGTTCTATCACTTTCATTGCCTTCTTTAGTAGCCCACGACCTACACTAGCCCTCATTGGCTCACCACTTGTTGTTCCCCCAATTGCCCATTTTGACGCTACTCTACCAAATGAAATGGGTCCTCATTCTCTTGCACCTACTCACATAATGACTGCTGCCACTATTCAGTCTCACTAGTCCTTAATCAATAACCTACACACGAGCCTTCCCATACAGCTCATCTTATAGTTAATTACTCGTCGCTTGACAGGTATTGCAAAGCCTAAAATCCAGACTGATGACACTGTGCGATATTGATACAGATCTGGAGATTGATTTTACGATAGTCACAACATTAGCTCACGAAAACAAGAAAATAAGAAATTGTTCTGAATGAATCTCCACCAACGGCGCATACGCAACAAAACAACCAAAATCAACTCTGACACACAGAGCTACAAAATGAGCCTTGATCAGCTGGGCTCCTCATGGGCTGGACCGTAACATCTCCTTCTCCTCTGAAGAAGCATCTTGTACCCAAGATAATACAGAACCAAACTGATTTAGCAAGCCAGTTTCCTCCTCCCAGGTAGCATCGCCTTCTGCTAATCCCTTCCAGTGCACCAAAACTTCTTCCAACACACGCCCCCTCTTGCGAATAGTCCTGTTGTCCAGAATCTGCTAGGTACGCAATGAACCTCCCCCGCCTCGCTGAAACTTGGTAATCCAGCAACTGTAACAGCTTGCACCCCAATGGCCTTCTTATACACTACAAGAAAACCGCTTATTACCGACGGAAAATTCCATCGGTAATATAGATTTTTCCGTCGGTAATAAGGTTACCGACGGACTACTTACCGCAAAAAAATCCGTCGGAGGAACGCTCGTCGGAAACGAAATTACCGACGAAAATTAGGCCGTCGGTAAATTACCGACGGATTTAGGGACGACCATTATTTCCGTCGGCAATTACCGACCAATAATATCGTCAGCAATAGGTTTATTTCTGTCGGTAATTAATTAAAACAAAAATTTGAAAAATTAAATACCGTCGGAAATCCGTCGGTAAATAATTAAAAGAAAAAATTAAAATAATTTTTCTGTCGGTAATAATTTAAAACAATAAATGAAAATTATTTATTCCGTCGGTAATCGGTCGCTAATTATTTAAACCAAAAAATGAAAATTATTTATTCCGTCGGTACATATTTAAACAAAAAATGAAAATTAATTATTCCGTCAGTAATCCGTCGCTAATTATTTAAACAAAAAATGAAAATTATTTATTCCGTCGGTAATCTGTCGCTAATTATTTTAACCAATAAATTAAATAATTTACTGTGTCGGTAATTTATGATATAATAAAGAAAGTTAAAAAAAATGAAGAAGAAAAGTCCCTGTAAATTGCATAAAAATGTAATAAAAGCCATAATTAGTTCATCGAAATTAGTTTATACAAAAGTATACAAACACAATTGTTCCGTAAAAAAAAGTATACTAATCGACCGAAGGATCCTCTGGTAATTAAGTAAGGACACATGAAACACTGGATGCACCCGAAAACCCTCTGGTAATTTGAGTTTATAAGCAACTGACCCAATACGTTTCAGCACTTCAAAGGAACCTTAATAGCGTGGCGCCAGCTTCATACTACCACAACGCACAACAGAGTGCTGACGATAAGGTTGTAATTTTAAAAAAAAAGCATCACCTAACTGAAAACTCTCTTTCAGAACGATGTTGATCAGCCATTTGCTTCATGCGATTCCGAGCTTCCACCAAATTACTCTTTAGATGCTTCAAAACTTCATCACGAGATCTTAACTCCACAACCACAGTACCCACTTTAGTCTGCCCAGGATCATAAGTTAACAGCGTGGGAGGTGGCCTCATAAGGAGTCAATCTAGTACCACTATGGTAAGAAGTATTCACCCAATACTCTGCCCAAGAGAGGCATGACACCCAATCTTTTGGTTTAGCACTGGTAAAGCAACGAAGATATGTCTCAAGACAGCGGTTCATAACTTCCGTTTGGCCGTCACTCTCTGGATGATAATCGGAACTCAAATTAAGCTTCGTCCCCTGCAAGCGAAACAACTCCTACCAAAATAAGATGGTGAAAACTCTGTCGCGATCAGAGACCACCAATATAAGGATGCCATGAAGCTTCACCACGGTATCAACAATAACCTGGGCCACGGTAACAGCAGTAAAAGGATGTTTGAGATGAGCAAAATGTGCACCCTTCGTAAGACGATCTACCACCACCATAATCACCGTATAGCCACGAGACTTCGGCAAGGCTTCAATAAAATCCATTATGAGTTCAAACCAAATGGCACTTGGAATAGATAGAGGTTGCAACAACCCAGGAGCCCTAACTGTCTCATATTTTCGCCTTTGACACACCTCACAAGCTGCTATATAATCCTTAACATGTCTGCGCATTCCAACCCAATAAATGTTTTCAAGAGGCGTTGCATGGTTTTGGTATATCCCGCATGCCCAGCCATGGGACTATCATGCAACTTAGCCAACAATTTCAGCCTCCACGTCGAATTAGGACTCAGTACTATGCGGCCTTGATAACACAACACACCATCCGAAGTAATGGAATAATTTTGTCTAAAAATGAGGAAGACTGCAATTTAACCTTGCGTTCCTGCACCCACTCATCATCATGCAAGTCTTGCATCAAAATTTCTAACCAATACGGAATTACACAAGTGAGAGCAGTTAAATCGAATTCTTTGTGATCACGCCGTGACAAAGCATTTGCCACTGAATTCTCTACTCCTCGTCGATACAAAATCTCAAAATCATAACCCAAAAGTTTAGTAATCCACTTTTGTTGCAAGGGAGTATGGGCCTTTGACTCAAGTAAGTATTTGATGCTTTCATGGTCTGTTTTTATCACAAAACCTCCCAATCAAATACGATCTCCATTTGTTAACAGCGAAAACCACGGCCATCAGCTCATTTTCATAAGTTGAGAGACCCAAATGCTTAGGAGCCAATTTCTTACTAGCAAAAGCAATCAGATGATAATCTTTAGTCAACATTGCTCCCAACCCACAACCACTCGCATCAGTTTCCAAAACAAATGATTTTTGAAAATTCGGCAGTGCTAACACGGGAGTAGTACTCATTGAGTGTTTCAACTATTCGAACGCCACTTCTGCCTCAGAAGACCATAGGAATTTTCCCTTTTTTGTCAACTCAGTAAGAGGAGCACTAATTTTCCCATAATCTTTTACAAATTTGCGGTAGTAACCTGTGAGTCCAAGAAACCCACGTAAGCCCGTGATACTAGTAGGCAACGACCAATCTAACATATTGCGAATCTTGCTCGGATCGGCCTCTACCTCCACAACTGTGATGACATGACCCAAGTACTCCACCTTTCTAACTCCAAAATCACATTTAGAAGCCTTTACATAGAGTTGATGCTCCTGCAATTTAACAAAAACCAGCTCCAAGTGCCTAACATGTTCTTTCACATTGGCACTATAGATTAAGATCTCATCCAAGAATACAATAACAAATTTTCGGAGATACGGACGAAACACTGAATTCATCAACTGTTAAAAGGTACCAGGCGCATTAGTTAAACCAAAAGGCATAATTAAAAATTCAAAATGCCCATCGTGCATGCGAAATGCTGTTTTAGGAATATCCTCCTCTTGAACTCACACTTGATGGTAACCCGCTCGTAAGTCTAACTTGGAAAATATTGTTGCACCATATAGCTCATCCAACAATTCATCAATAACATGTATTGGGTATTTATCTTTAACCATAATGTGGTTGAGGGCTCGATAGTCTACACATAACCGCCAAGAGCCGTCTTTCTTCCGAACCAACAATGCCGGCGAAGAATAAGGGCTATTAGAATTTCGGATAACTCCAGTTTTCAACATTTTCCCCACCAACTTGTCGATCTCCGCCTTTTGAAAATGCGCATACCTATACGGCCGCACATTAGTAAATGAGCAATCACCACAGGAATACAATGATTTTGTTCTCTACAAGGTGGAAGCTCTGTAGGTTCCTTAAAGATATCCTCAAATCTCAATAACAAGTCACCAACCTCTGCCCCCCTTTCAGTACTCCCAAGGGATTGCTTCATATCATTCCTAGTCACATTACTCTGAACGGCCGTTTCCATCACAATGAAACCCAAGTTTCCATGTACTTTTAATAGTTTATCCATGCAAGAAGCTTTTACAACAGTTATAGGCTGAGAACTTAACCAGTAATGCGAAAAACTTCATCTCTCACCGCAAACTCCATAGACAATTGATCAAAGTCCCACAAAATTTTACCCAATGTCTTCAACCATGAAACACCCAAAATCACATCACAGCCACCCAACGGAAGCACAAAAAATCAGTAGTGCCCTGGAAATTCTGAATTTGAAATGGTAAATTTGAGCACATGGAAGAGCTATTCATGCTTCCCCCATCTGCCACCTTTACTGTGATAGCCCGGCAAGCATCCATCTTCACGCCTAACTTCAACACCAGCCGTGGATGAATGAAATTGTGAGTGCTCTCGGTATCCACCAAAGCTGTAAAAAGCTGCTTTCGAACATAAAATGTGACTCTCATAGTTCGAGGTGATAGAGTTCCTTCTAAAGCTATTCCAGATACTTCGAACACTTTTATTTCCTCTGTTGTAGTGACAGTTTCAACTGCTTCAGTGTCCGCCTTATCAACCTCTAATGCCAAACTATCGTCCACCTCCTCCAACAAGAAAAGAGTTTTTTGCTTGCATTTATAGCAGGCCACCCACTTTTCGTCACAATTGTAGCACAATTGTTTCTTCTTTCGGTCTATCATCTCCTCTTGAGATAATTTTTTAACATGAGGGAATTTGTTGTATGCTCCGCTGATTTAACTTCCTCGGAACCTGGCCTAGCGGAATGGTTCAGTTTCCAATTGTCCCCTGCCTTCTTCCTGCCCTTCCACCTGTCATCCATTAAACGAGCCAAACCAATGGCAGAAACTAATGTGGTAGGTTTGAGCACTTTAACATCCACGCAAATATCCTCAATAAGACCACCAACAAAACAACTAACCAAGTACGATTCCGGCAACCCATTCACCATGCTGGAGTATTTCTCAAACTCTCTTTGGTAATCTTGCATCGAACCAATTTTTCTAACTCGGGACAGCAGCTCTCCATAATCCTCAAAATTGCTAGGACCGAAACGAGTAACTACGGCCAGCTTGAACTGTTTCCACCCTTCCCAATGCACCTTCTTACTAATCCACTTAAACCATTGCAAAGCTTCACCACGCAAATAAAAAGAGGCTAATTTAATCAGAATTTCAACCGGAGTTTGCTGAAAATCAAAGTACTGCTCCGCACAGTGCAGCCAATCATCGGGCTCTCCTCCTTCAAACTTAGGAAAATCCATCCTCGTACCTTTAGGCAACTGAAGGTATTCGCTAGTCGCCTACACCCTGGTTCCCAACTGAGGTTTCTCCTCTTTCGACGGTAGCGAGGAAGAGCTGGCACTACTCCTTTTCATTTCTGAGACTAAACTGTTCAACGCTGTGGTAACCACCTGCAGTTGTTGTTGGCTGATTAAAAACCCCTGCTGAATTTGCTGTTCCACACTAAGCTTTTTCGATTTCTGGTCCTTCATTTCCTTCTCCATCACCAAAGTAACGCAATCAGTCGCTCAAACGAACCTCGCTTTGATACCAAATGATACGGATCTTGAGATTGATTTTACGATAGTCACAAAACAACCAAAATCAACCCTAACACACAGAGCTACAAAATGGGCCTCGATCAGCTAGGCTCCTCATGGGCTGGACCGTAACAGATATCCAATTTCTCATGCCTTGATTACACAACTTGATTCTCACACACCAATTTATTTTTTCAAGGCATCAAAACACCAAAAATTGAGGGAATGCAATGGACGAAGAGATTAAGCTAAATTTGGATGGATCTATTAATCGATATAAGGCAAGCCAAGTGGCCAAGGGGTTTCATCAATGGCTCTACATCTATTATTTTGAGACATTCAGTTCGATGATTAACCAAGCCACCATTTGCACCATGCTTAGTCTTATAGTCTTGAAAGTTTGGTCTCTTCACCAACTTGATGCGAAAAATGCATTCCTCCATGATTTTCTTCAAGAAATTATGTTTATGAGTCATCCTCCCGGGTTCGTTGACTTCACTCGCCCTAATCGCGAGTGTCATCTATAACGCTCACTTTATGGCCTCAAACAAGCTCCATGGGCTTGGTTCGATCGCTTTAACTATTTCTTATTCTCTATTGAATTATGTCAAAGTAAGGTCAACATCTCTCTCTTACCTTTAGGTGCGGTACCCGGGTTATCCATTTACTCCTTTATGTGGACGATAGTGTTATAACTAACAGTGAACCTAACTTGTTACAGACTTTTATCAATATTCTGAGCACCTTCTTTGACATCAAGGACCTTGGGAAACTCAGTTATTTCCTTGGTCTCCAAGTAACAGGGCACCGACGATTTGTAATTAAATCAAGTAAAATATACACATGATCTACTCTCAAAGCACAACATGATCCTCTGCAAGCCCGAATCAACCCCACTCATTGCAAAGGTTGCTCTTCATACTAGTGTTGGCTTACTATTGGTTTCTCCAACATAATATCATTAGATTGTTGGCTCCCTTCAATACCTAACCCTCACGAGACCTGAGTTGTCTTTTGCCATGAACACTGCTGCACAATTCATAAGTGCTCCCACGCACATCCATAGGAGTGTTGTGAAGCGTATACCCTGTTATATTAAGGGTATAATGTTAGGAATTGATCAAAAAGTTGGACTAGTTCTTTTGCTACAAAAGAAATCCTTGTTTTGTGGAAACACGTTTCCAAGTTGGTTTCTAATTATGAATGTAATTGGTTCATATTTGTAATTGGAAACATCTTGGGTAGGAATTCCTAGGTAGAATAGAATTGGAAGACATGACACTTCTATAAATACTAGTGGTTTACTAGGTTTATGGGGGTGTTGTGGGTGCAAAAGATAGAGAATTCTAGGGGCGGTGTGCGGTGAGCACAAAGAAAAAATAATGGGTTTTATTTTCGGGGTTTGCCTAGATTTATTGGTGAGGGAAAATTAGGACTGTGTGGTTGTACAAATTTTCTATATAGTAGAATTGTTCTCTCGGTTGTCTTTTGACAGCACCCGTGGTTTTTCTCCGAATTTGGAGTTTTCCACGTTAAATTCTTGTGTCTTGATTGTTGGACTTTTCTATTTCAATTTTCTATATTGTCGTGTGATATTTATGCAACAAAGATCCTGGAATTCTTCCAACATATAATGGACTATGGCTTACACCTTCATGTCGATCCAGATAACTTGCATATCTCTACCTATTTGGATGCTGATTGGTCGGTTGCCTAACTACTCAATGCTCCACCAATGATAATCTTGTATTCTTTAAGAAGCAGCTGACTGTATCAAAATCAAGTGTTGAATTTGAGTACCGCTCGCTCTCTCATGTGAGTGTCGAAACACAGTAGTTGCGCTTCTTACTTTATGAGCTTGGCATATCTCTTAAGTTCCTAGTTCGTCTTTATGGTGACAACCTTAGTGCAACATTTATGGCAACAATCCAGTTGAACATGCCTGAACTAGTTATATTGAATTTGACTACCATTTTGCACGAGAAAATGCTGCACTTGGAAGTCATAGAGTGTGTTTTATTCCCTTCTATCGATCAACCCGTCGATATCCTAACCAAGGCCCTTCACATGCAAGTCTTGTCATGAGTTGCTTCATACCAAACTTATCCGACCGGGTCTGACTAGTTTACGAAGGGTGTTAGAGATAATAAAGATCAAATCACATCAACTGCTGAAGATCAATCAAGAATCAGTTAGCATCGATATCAAGGAGCTCACAATTATCTTGTATCCAATTATAGACTTGTGTAATTGTTATCTGGAATAACACTCGTGTACACCATTTATACCAATGAAAGTGAAGGACAATTCATTCACAAGATTATCTATTGTTACAGTTGGGAACTAGAGGTCTTCTATAATGCGATACTTTCTCAATGGTGCAATTTACTCAAGTATTTTTTTTAAAATGTGAACTTTTAATTGTGATGTTTGGTTGATTAATGTTTAATGTCAACAAAACCCGCATATTATGTATAAATAAAATATACAGACACTTTATATCTCTCTGAGTCAATCCACTGCGAGATGG
This sequence comes from Euonymus europaeus, assembly GCA_963580455.1. NCBI lineage: Eukaryota > Viridiplantae > Streptophyta > Magnoliopsida > Celastrales > Celastraceae > Euonymus > Euonymus europaeus. Next base: position 3,096,363 of record OY756962.1, read on the forward strand.
GTGTTGTCTCCTTTGCACGACTTCTTCCGATTAATCCGGCCGTCGCTTTTACGGATGGGGCCTATGAATTAGAAACAATTTGGGCCCTAGGTCATGGGCCTGGCCCGGAGCACTGTTCTAGGCTTCTAGCATTAAAATTAAGTGAATACATGTGGCCCATAATATGGGAAGGCTGGTGTTTCATGGAATTTCACAAGATGACGAACATATAGCAACACGTGTGACTACATATAGAGTGTAATAACAATCTTAATTTGTACAAAGAAATTAAATTAGATAGCATTTCTGTGCACGACACTTCTCGATCCTCTAACTCTTCTACTCCTCCTTGTTGCACGTGTCCCTAATTCCCGATCAAGGAACATAAACACACAAAATTGTTGATTAATTATAGTAACTAGGTTTAACCCGTGGCTGCGTCACGGAAATTGATTAATTGTATGTATATTCATCTTAACATTTGTAGTTGTCGAAAAATAACTTGTAAGATTTTTTAGAATTGTCGGTATGAAATGTTTTTGAAGAGGACATTGTGGGTGTTATATTATGTATTTGAATAAAGTCAACATAGGGTATAAACGGCTGTTTTTATCTATAACCGGAAAAATAAGGTTTCCTGTCGTTTGTGTGTTTTTGCGACTGCAAGTGTGAAAACATATGCACATAATTCCCTCCCACTTATCGCGGCATCTTTTAGCATAATTATTCCAGTAAAAGGCATATCCTTTTGAAAAAATAATGCGTCCCTTGAAGGAGTTTAGCATCGACAACATCTATGGAAACCATGTAATTGAAGAAATCTTCACCCCTGTTATCGATTGATGGGAAGATACTCCTCAATGGCCACACATCAACATTTCTAGCAATTATAGGTTTACTGACAATCATTCCGAAAGCGTGGCAGCTGTATATTTTTGTATCATAAAATAAAACTTATTAGACGAACAGTATGAATGATAAATACTTATTTTGGGCATCAGTATTGCAAGACATTCAGGCAACAATAATCTTGACGTATATTGTAATTTAAACAATGTTTAAAAGTTTTATAATTTTCTTACCTCATTCGTAGGGAAAAAAAAAGTTGAAGCTTCTTCTACTGATCTTTCAAGAATTTTGACAACCAAATCTAGTGGCAGCCCCTCAAAATGGTTTCTGTCATGGTGATCATATTCCATCGTACATTTATCTTGGGTTTGTGTTTTGATATTGGTTTGTGAACTTATAAATAGTTTAGATTTTAAATCTATTTGACTACGTTAGAGTAATCTAAAACAATATTTAATGAATCTGTGCAAACATTTACTAATTGTTATAATTAAATGACGTGAACATAGATGACTATATTCACAATATTCAAGCCTTGTAAATTGATGCAATAAAAATGAGATAAGATGATAAGGAAAAAACTAACATATTTAAATGCACTATATACGAAAAGTCTTTTTAACTTACCCGTGTCTATCACTTTCTTAATATGTGATAAAAATGAGATAAGATGATAAGGAAAAATTAATGACATAAATTTTTTTACTTTAAAACCTAATTTTCATGTGGCACTTCCAAGCTCATCCATGTGTCAAGATTGTGTTTAACCAAAAGTTTGTTTCAGAAATTATAGATAGTATAGATAGATTACTTACTACTATCCACAAGTCCACTACTACTCCAGATCGGCACCAAAATTCACCTGTACTGAGAACGGAGGAACCACCATAACCACCGTGCCACTTTAGGCTCCATTAATTCCGGAATGTCATGGTCTACTGTAAATGCATTTTAAAAGTGTAAAAAAAATTAAAATTATAAATGTTATCTGATCGGAATTACAAGTCTAACGGTATATTATTTGTGTAAAAAAAATCAAATGAATTGTGAAAAAAAACACGACAATTCTGAACCATCAAATATAAATTTAAAACATTATATCTCAATTTTTGTTGCCCATCTAATTTTTTTTGAGACAAACAATATATCATTAGACTCGTAATTTTGATCACATCACATTTATAAAATTTAAAAAAGTAAAATAAAAAATTTTACACTTTTAAAATGTATTTACAGCAGACCTCGATGTCCCATTAATTCCTCCCTATTAATCCACTATTGGTCACCAGAAAGAACCCTCTTGAGTTTTTTTTTTTTTTTTTTGATAAATAGACTTAGCCTCAGAAATATATTAAAAGTCCTCACTACCGGCGAAGGAATACCAATGTATAAAAAAATCTTCGAGGTAGAAGACAAACAAGAATTAAAAAAGTACAAGAACCCTCTTGAGCTTGACCACCCTCACGTGCTCTTCTTTGAGTTTCCCTCTCCTGATCAACTCCTACATCATCTTCGCTTATACAGACACACATATATATATATATATAAGCGATTAGTAAAGTCAGCATTTTACACTGCAATATTTGATTTCAGACACTACACTTTTAATTAATTACTACTTTTAGTAGGTGACCAAGATTTTTTAGTCGGACAAGAAATCTAGTCGGCATCCACGCCCCGATCACTTAAATGCGAGTGTTTTATTTTGACCAGACTTGCTAGTTTTATTTTTTACTAGGTAGGAACCCGGGCGTTGCCCCGGGTTGTTATATCAGTTGAAGGTTGGAGTAATATAGTAAAAATGATCATGTTTTGATATTTTACGGTGTTTTATTTTGTAAAGCAAGGCATCTTAAAGTATTGAATAGTGAAATTGTATATATGTGCCTTTCTCTTATTTACCAAATACTTGGTGTTTAGGTTTTAAATCCGAGAAGTAGTGCTGTTTCGATAGGAAATTGTATATATGCGTCTTTTTCTTATGGTTGTAATTATGGATCGTACAATTTTCACGAGGTAATGTAAATGTTGTGAGGACAAAGTTGTATTTTTGTATTTTGTAAATAGTTAACGTGGATTAGGGTTGTTGTATACTTAATGTTAGTTGTTTTGTAATAAATATTTTTTGAAGTTGAGGTTGACAAAAAGAGTTAGCTACTATTATTTACATTTGAGCATTGACAAATATGTTAGTTTTACATAGGCCAAATAGTTTTCATATAGCTGACAGATTTTGTATTAGAGAACTCGTATTTTTTTAGAGGTGGTAAGCTGATGAAGCTGTGTATTGTTAGTTTTTTCGAGTATAATAGGTTTGATTTTTACAAGTGCGTACTGATTACCACAATAGATGTACAGATAGGAGAATCCAAAAATTTTAAAGAGTTTACAGTGAGAGAGCCATAATTTTCAAGTAAAGTAGTTAAGGCTATCACAATAGAAATGTGTTTTATTCAACCTATTAGTCCGTTGTATTGAAAATTAACTTCTTTTATCATATCAGGTACCCTTGCTGTCACTGTAGAGGAAAAAATTATTATAACTGGCAGAGTGATCAAAAATAATTATTCCATTTTATAGCATCATATAATAATAGCTCCACAAATAATTAAAACGAACAAATCATAACGCATTTCTTTACATGTCCTATTATATTGAAAAAAAAAACCCATAAACTATTACTCCAATAAATATAAATCAAGAAAATCAAAAAGAGGATGTCACAAGTTGGAAGTTGAAAAAAAAAAGGAAAAAAGCCTACTCACAATAATTTCACCAGACTATATATATAGCAATTAGTGTTGCATTGTGCTTAAGGCATGGGAATGGAGTTCCTTCCAGCGGGTAGACTCCAAGATGTGGACAAGCTGGGGAACACCTTGCCTTATCTCAGTAGAGGCTTGCATTTTAAACAATGATAATAATAATAAAGTAGAAAATTACATATACATATTACTACTTATGAAGCACTATCCTCAACTGAGAACACAAAGAAGTGAAACAAACCTGAAGGAACGACTCTAAGAGGCATCTTAATTGCAGAACTCCAGTACTCTCTCTCCAGCAGTCCATTTACCACAAATATCCATAATGGAACATTGTCCCACAATTTATATATGTCGATTTAAAAAAAGGGCTATGAAACGGTTTGCGTCTACGAACAACGGATTCACGATAACAAAGGCAATGACATCAAACTTTCTAAGCACTATTTTCAGCAAAATGAAGTGTAAGCTACAGGAATTTATAAGTATTCTCCTCAACAGCTAGGAATTTGAAGCTTGATTTCCAATGAAGGACGTTTAATGGAAGAAGAATAAAAGCACGTCATGTAAACCGACGAAATTGGGTTAAACAACAGAATAAAAACTGTGTTAGAGCTATTAGGTTTCAATGCTGCCTCCATAAGAAATGAAGCCAAGATATAACCAATGACATTCATAAATCAACATATCAGTTGTATAAGCAGCATAAGAACTGCAAGAAAACCCAAATCATACCCCAAACCCATGCCATTTCCAAGAAAGCCTTTTCCCAGACCCAGAAGAAGTCTTGCCTCAATAATGACGATGCATATATGGTTGAAAACCCCCATCATAATATGCAAGTAGCAGACAAATCAGGCCAATCAACAAAATAAGTAAGAAACTCGAGTGTAATTCTTACTGACAGAAGGGAAAACGAAAACCACTTACCCATCATATTAAACATAGCCTTCTGGTTGCGTCTCCTTAGTTTGTCGAGCTTCTTTTGGACATTCCTCCGCAGTAGGTAGTTACATTTCTTTGGAGCAATGTTGAGGTTGGATCCTAGAAGATTTACTCAGAGTTCAGACATCGCAAAAAGCAAAAAACACAGTATAGCGAAACAAATTAAAGAAAATCAACCCAAAAAAGGGAAAAACAATGAGATGGAATGAGGAATCTCTTTGTTATTAGGAGGAGCAGGAGCAACAGGGCCCTCAAACTTTGGAAGGACAGGGGCAGTTAGCTTACCTTGCTAAAGTGGCGTAAAAAACATTGCAAAACCAAGAAATCACGCAATTAGAAAAATGACACGAAACTTAAAAACTATATAAATGAAAAAAGAATATGGAAATGAAAAAAACTAAAGCAAATAATTGACAAATGATTACCAGAATTTGTGCCTAATTCAACAAGCTCACACATCAACAGTTGTTGATTCCCTCCTTCAACAATCAACTTCCCGTACAGATAATTGTCCTTCGCGAACTAACAAATCAGGAGAAAAGAACACCTCAAACACGCATGACAGTGAAAAATAAGGAGAAACGGTAGTCGAGGATAACATTAAATCAATAAAAGATCAACAAACAAACATATCGTACCTTCCGCTATGAGAAACACCAGAAAACGCACATGAGCAATGGTTTCTCAAGAGTCAAGAGCTAATGAAACAACAGCTCGTGAACTAAGATTGCTGCTGTCGTTTGGTGAGAGAGGAGGTGAACTAAGATGCAAGCCTTCGATGCAAAACTATGATTCTTTTCATCTGACCTCACCTACATTTTATGCTAGGCAATTGCTCCACTACCAGACATTATTGATAATAAGGCATGGAGTATTCTTTGGTGGCAAGATTTAGACAACAGGGCAAAAGTATGATACACAAGCGCATGAAAAACTTCCAGTATATAGAAGCAATGACTTTCGAAACACTGCCAGTTCCTTCAGTTTATCCTGCATCAAAATAGACAAAATAAGTCATTTAGAACATGATTCAGATTTTGAACTTAGCAGCTTCACATGAGTAGTAAATAATAGAAGTTCAAATCGAAATGTGATCACAAGATGTTATTGGCATATAATTTGAAAACAAAAGATAGCAAAAACACATATACAATTAAATAACTGAGACAGTTGAACCTAAGCAGAATTTGAAGGAGATCAGAGAAGAGTAATGGAAGTAAAGCTCCATAGCTCGCAAGTTCTGAAACTCAATGGAGAACCCAAAGAACGAAGTAAAGCTCAGTAAATAGGGTCTACCACAGCTGAATTAGTACAATAGGGTCTGTCAAAAATGCACTGATCAAACAAAGAATATATGAGCAAAATGAAACAGCATCGAACCAAGAATACAAAATGGCTATCATATGAACTGGCAAGTGGTAACAAACATATATATGCACAACAAAACCTAACAAAACATAACATAAAATAAAAAAAACACAGGAGAACTAAACGAATATAGATCAATAGAGAAAGTAGCCCAAAAACCCACAAAAGTAACAATTGCAACTAACCTTAGCCCCAGGGATATCATATTCTGGAAGCACATGAAAGATATCATATTAGAGTAAATATAAATCAGCATTATAAGGATCGCAAGAACCCATAATAGGTTAGCTCGAAACGGGCAATATCTACAAGACTGAGGGAGGTGCGGCCTTTTACAAATTGTCCAATAAATTACTGGGTATTAGTTATATACCATTTCTACTTCTTCATCAGTTAAATAAGGATAAAGATAATAAAACATGTTAAAACATTACGCATACCTAAAGCTTTTCTCAAGGAAATTAGCAGCTTGATGAAACGCATCTCTCCGCGTGTGCTCCCCATACCCAATGGAAGCTCAGCTGCAATCTTGATAAGTTGGCCAACACCTCTATAATCAAGCACCGGCAAAAAAAGCATTTGAGCTACTATGATCAAGCAGTGAGTTCTAATCAATCAGTATAGATGAAAAAATTAGATGCTGTTCTTAAAAAAGACTACCAACCTCAAATGGATCACTTTGCAGGATGCCTTTAAAAAGGTATATAGGGAGAAACTTGCTATCATCATCTCTACTGTAACCAAATGTCATTTGTGTGAGATCGTTTGTTCTAAAGGAAAAGAACTCAGACTCCTTGGCAATCTGTCAATGAAAGAAATGAATACAACCACAACTCAAGTATTTCTCAGCATCATTTTAAACCCCACAACCAATTTAACAGGAAACTCATTCACAAAAAGCTCAAAGCTTTACTCTAGCTAGAGAAGTAGACAAAGGAAAACGATCAGAAAGTACATATTTTGATAGATTAATGAAGTAAAACACAATAAATTGAAGAACTACCGGAAACCCCCAAAAAAAGAAAACAAATTGGGGGGGGGAAAAAGTCCCGGAAGAGAGAACGAAACTCACCGAGGAAAACCTCTCTCACCCACGAGCAGCACCAGAGGGCGCAGAGAAGACGTCAGAGGTCGGATTATCGCACAGTTCTTGAAGACGAAGGAGCCGATCGAACTGTAGACGAAGAGCAGTAGAGACGAAGGTTGGTTAATCTGCATGGAGAAGTCAGAGGCTCAAAATAGAAATAGGGGAGGTTAGTGGGAACGGAAGATACCTTTTCTAAGTCGCGCCGTAGCAGCTGAAATTGAAGAAAATTTGAAGAAAATAGAGAACCCAGGCGCAATCTCTGAGAAGCTGCGAATCGAAGGCTCTAATGACAGAGTTAGAAGTGACCGACCTAAGTGATCAAAAGGAGCATCCAACGTAAGGTGCATGCACCTGAGGTTGCTGGACGAAACTGTTTCGTGGAAGGTGGGTCTGGGTGGTGAGGTCAGGATCAGTAGCTTGGGAGGCCGCACCTTGAGTTGGTAGAAGATTGGGGTCGAAGGACGACATCGTTTGCCTGGACCTACATGGACGGTGGAGATGGCAGGGGTACCCAGACGATGGACGGCGGTGGAAGATTGAGGCCGAAGAACGACGTCGTTTTGCGCCACATGTGTCAGGCTAGGCGACTACCCTGACACCAGAGACTTTTGTGGAGCATGTCTGGACCTACATGGACGGTGGAGATGGCAAGGGTACCCAAACGATGGACGGCCAAGAGTGGTGCAGGTTCGCGCGAGTAGAAGGAAGAAAAGCAAGGCCAACCAAGACGCACAAGATCAACCGAGAACGGCGTCGGTTTACGGACGACGATGGGGCGCCAACGCGCGGAACTGTAGCGGAATAGTCGGTACTCGCCAGGAGAGAGCCGCAAATGCTGCAGCTTTATATAATAGGCTGGATTAACTTTGAAAAATGAATTGAATTCATTGAATAAGATCTAAAGTGGAAAATGGCATATATGCACATTAATTATAGAATATATCTCTTTATTTCTTTTTCTATCATATTAATTATAAAAAGGAGAAAAAAATAATGGAAAACATATTTTTTTAGGCGGACACAGTTACTCTGCATAATAAATATATATATTGAATATGAATATGTACCTCCCTTGAGAAAAGAATCAAAGATGGTTTTTGCTATATATAGCAAGGTTGTCACAACTCACAACAATGAATTCAAAGGAAAGAGAAAACACACACAGACGCATGTATGTAAAGCCGAATAATTAAAGATTTGAATGCAGACTTTTCATTTAATTTGAATTTACTAATGTTCATTTATCATTCTAGAAAATGAAGAACGAAAGCTAATGTTGCAATAGGTACTAATGCTGCTGTTTTCTTCCTGTTCATGATCTAGCAAATACCCACATGAAGAAATTTCATCAGTAACTTCACTAAAACATGGTGAAGCTGCAGGTTGAGGAGGAGAACCTTCATGATCACTGGCTTCCACCATAAAACTTAGCCTATCATGAATGTTGTAGTTTCTGACACCAAGACCATGTCTTCTAGGCTTTCTTTTCTTCTGAAACAGGCTGTACACAACCCACGGTTCCTCCCCTGATGCTTTCTTATACGTCTGCAAATAGTTATAAAATTAATTCCAAGAAGAAGAAAAACACCATTTAAACCATTCAAAATAGTACAATTTCAATTTATGCATGGTAGTCCTAATTATCAAGATCTTTAATTACCTGGTTTCCAAAAAGGCTGTATTCATGCATGACCCATTTAGTGTTAGTAGTGGTCTCAAAGTGTGGGGCTGATTGGCAGAAAACCAGTGATTTCCTTAAGCCTACTGCTTCATTGCTTACTGAATCAACGATCTTCCTTTCTTTTCCAATAAGCTTCCAGTAACCAGAACCGGCAGTTTTGACTCTCTTTCTTTTCTTGTCATTGCCATCGATGTTCCCCTCTCTCTTGCTAAAGAAGTACCTCTTCTCCTTCAAGTCACCTAACATGATAAAACAAACCCCGGGAAGCAAGAAAAGAGCTGATACATTTACTTGTTATTCAATAAATAGTATATCTATAGACGAATATTGAATGATAATCAATTACCAGGCAAACTCCAAGGATGAGTGTGGAAAACATCGAGGTCAGGAATGACAGAAGCAGGTAATGGGACACCAAACACCTTCCTCTTTAGGTAATGAACTACAAGCTCCTCATCTGTTGGGTGGAACCTATACCCTACAGGCAATCTGATCACGCCTAGGCCACCATTAATCACCAAGTTGCCTGGTGATCTCTCCATCTCTCTCTCTCTCTCTCTCTCTCTCTCTATATATATATATATATATATATATATATATATGCGTGCGTGAGATGTCAAATTTGGTTGAGTTATATGTATATCTATCTGTTGTCCTATATATATGGATCAAACAACTAACAAGATGAGGATGATCATGAGCCTCAAAAATGAAGCAAAGATGACATCTAAGGAATTAGCCATGTAGCTAGCTAGATATGGAATTAATATATAAATGATCTCTGCAAACAAACAGAAAAGCCAAATGAAAAGGAGTGCCCCTTTTTGTGATTATATATAGATGGGTTGGCAAGACAAAGCGATATGAGAAAGACAAGCTTCTTTCTTTTTTATGTTTTAGGATATGAAGATACTCCAAATCAATTTCATCTCTTCTTGTTTTTGCACTTCTTTTGTTTGTGTTACCACGTACTTGTGTGTGGGGGAGTTGAAGAGAAGGCCAAACACAAACAATTATTGCTTTCGGTCAAAGAAAAAGCAAACCCTAGCTCGTGTGTACTGCCAGCCGGTCGAGCCCCATTGTGCGCCCACGTGTCCCCTCTTGCCGGAAAGTAATCAAAGGTCGTGTTTATTTACTATTTGTTAAATGAGAATGACGTCATATTAATTACATTTTCTTAATTTATGTGAAAAGAGAAATGAGACTATTTTTATTGGAAGAAAGGAGTACTTTTTTTTTTGAAATATTCTATATATGTGTCCAAACTCGGACTACCCATAGGAGAAATTTTCACATTGGTTTGTGCTCTTTTTTTTTTTTTGGTTAGTGAATATGGTTGGTGCCTCTTGTAATTAGTGTGTTTCCTCTGTTTTTGGATCAGGATATTTTAGGGCAATTGCAATGGTATAAAATTAATGGGACAATAAAGTTATTGTGTTTTACTGATGTGGCTGTATTGAAAAATGTGTTTTGTTGATGTGGTTGTATTGAGATATTATTTTGGTGATGTGGATGATGATATGGCTTGACTTTTTGTAATAAAAGTGGGACCCAGTCTTGATTTTGGTATAAATTTGATGGAGATAGTATGAAAGATAGGAAAATTGTTAGGTTGGATAATTGTTTTGTATTGGGAGATGTGTTTTGCTGATGTGGCAGTATTGGAATATGTGTTATGTTGATTTGATTATATTGAAAGTTGTGTTTTTATAAGATAGATGTGGGATCCAAAAATAAAAATGTTGGGCCATTAAAATGACAATTATTCTTTATATCCACTACACATTGCAGTGAAACACTAACACTCAACGCACATACAGAGACAGGACACGCCATTACAAAAGGGCCAACCAATTGTAACGCGGAATCCTATATATACTAAATTTCTTATGCTAATACTTCCGATGTGGTATATACCACACCAGCTACTGCAACAGGACAATTTTGACAATTATTGTGGTTGCCTTAGGATAATAATGATTAAAACACAAAACAAATCATTATTCTTTGTTTTCTCTCTCTTAAACAGTGCGTGCAGCTTTTGTAGAACACAAGGTCTCTAGATACGTGTTTCAAGTTTGAACCCAATATTGATTCATCTCCAAGAAAGGAACAAAACTTGAAATTGAATGAGACAGGACACCACCGCACCATATCTATACACGTGTAATGAGGTGCCACCGCACCATATCTATAAACTTGAAATTGAATGCCAGCATCGAGTTTTGTTTGTGTGCGTTTCTGTTAAGTTGACAATTTGAGCCCACAGCCACCATTAATTAACATTATCACACACACACAGATATATTATGTGCTTCATAATGAGGTGCCACTGATACGAATACTACACCTTCCGTCTCATTTTAATTGTGCCCTTCACTTTTTCACACAGTTTAAAAAAATATTTAATTTCCTTTCAATTTAACGTTTATACCCCTATTTATAATGCAAATACTTTGGCACTATAATTAATGTGCAGGTTATTGAGTTTTTCAAGTTAAGGGTAAATAAGAAGAAGAAAAAATGGCTTTCATTAATTGAAATGTACATGTATTTTAGAACATCCCAAAAAAGAATAAAGGACAATTAAAATGGAACGGGGGAGTAATACATAAATAATATAAGCTAGCTTATACTCTGTCCCCATACTCTCAGACACTCTCAACTTTTACGTTTTACGAGAGCTTATACTCTATCAACATACTCTGATCCAAACGAATTCTATGCAAATTAGTTGCTTAAAATAAAATAAATTAGTTATCTTGTTCAATATGAGTATGTACTTGTTAAACAAAAACGAGTGTGAACAAAATGTATGTGTCACGTACAGCAAGGTTAAGAGTAAAAAGAACGAAGATATATACTGACGGAAGGAAGGAAGGATCTCTAAATTAAAGCAAGCTAGCTAGCTAGATACGATACCCACATCACATATATAACCAAAAAATGAAAAAGCATTAGAAATGATAATATATATATATATAATATATATATAGGTTTTTGATTCCTGAATCTGATCCCCGGGCGTGATTGAAACGCAGCTATTTCTACTGTTTCTTTTCTGAAACCTCACTAAGAAAAGCACCCACCAAAAAAAAAAAGACATTAGAGTGTGTTTGGTTAGTGTTTTGAAAACTGTTTTCTGTTTTGAAAAATCAAATGATTGCTTAAAATTTATTTGGCTAACTGTTTTGAGTATTTATTTTTAAAAACAGTTTTCATCTTTCAGTTTTTAAAAACTAGAAAATCAAAACAACATTTTGTTATTTTGTACGATTTTCAAGTGGCATAATTTTAATTAAGATGAATTTATTTTATTTTATTTTTCTCTCTCTTCTCTCACTCCCAATGGATTAACTCCTCTCTCCACCGGCATCGTCGTCCGGCCACCGGAAGGTCTTGCTCCGGTTTTGACCCAAAATCATCTTCATTTTGACCCAATCGATGAATTTGAATTTGATTTTGATAAATTTGAGTTTTATTTTGATGAATTTCAATTTCATTTGACTAAATTTTAATTTTAATTTCATGTTTTTCTGTTTTCGAAAACAAAGTGAAATATCACCAACCAAAAGAATTTCTTAACAGTTTTTTTTCCTAAAAAGTATTTCTAAAAACTATACTCAAAATCGTTTTTAAAAACTAAAAAAGAAAATAATATCCAAACACACTCTAAACAAGTTCTAGTTCTGGTTCTGGATTCTGATTTTTTTTTTTTTACATATATATATATATATATGTAGGTATGCATTTTATAATTACTTGCTGCCAAAGTTTGGTTTGTTTTTTTGTTTTCATTTTCTTTATCTGTCGGTGAATACAAATAGAGAGACAGACAACAAAAGAGGCCCACTAAACTGGGTGAAAAGCCCTAAAGAATAATACCCAACCCAATTAACCCAGTCTAGTCTTATGCTTCCTGGTCAAAGGATAAGCCCATCTAGAAAGTTGCCCGACTTACTCACTTATTTGTTCCATTAGGCCCAGAAACCAAAACGACATCATTCTTAATTTCTTATTGGTACTTTCGTACTTGCGACTTGTGTGCTGTGTCTGTCTGTCTAATAAAATGGGCTTGACGCGTAATCTCTATTTATGGGCCGACCTTAATAGCATGCAAGTGGTCAGGGCCCATAATCCCGAAGTCTACGTGGCAGGGCAGAGCTAAGAATGATGAAAAATTAGTGTGATGGACTCAGATGTAGGGATATGATACTGTTCCCCCACGGTCAACCGTGAAGAAGGATTGCATATTTGCATAGTATAATCCACCGTCCACCACCTAAATTCCACCACAGGAAACATTCTACTTCCTCTCTACGGTCGGACCAGCGATTTTTCGGCGTTAAATCGTGAAGAAGGATTGCATATTTGAATTTACCGTTTTAACCTCATCCAATGCTGTAAAGGCGAAAATATTTCTTGAAATAAATCGGTGAGGAGAAGGATAAGGACGCCCATAAAGATATCTCAGAGTGGACAAATTAATGTTGGAGAATAGATAGGAATGGCTTTTTTTTGTTTGCTATATACAGAGGAGGGGGAAATTACACTTCTCAAAAAGCAACACTACTAAGCAAAAGCAAATAAAAACACAAAAGAATTCAAGAAGATGAATATCGAAACTAAACTAAGACATTGAGCGATTAGTGTCAATTGTTATTCCCTAAAACGGAGAAGCACTTCAACAAAACAACCAGTACTCACTCCTCTTCTCCCGTCTCAATCCTAATTACCTAGCCCTACAAGTCTCTTGTTTTTGTATTTTTTTCAAACGAAAAAGGTGGAGGAGATCGAAATGTCAGAGCCAGAGAGCACCAGCCTCTTTAAGCAGAGGAACAAGAGTGCCATTAATATGCGAAGCCATGACTCTGTCCATGGAACCAACAAGTTTACCTCCAATGAACACAACAGGAACAGCAGTGGAGCTTCCCAAAAGCCTCATTAGAGCCTTCTCGAGCTCCTTCCCTCTCGGGTCCTCATCTAGCTCGTAAACAGTCGGGTTCACTCCCATGCCACAGAAGAGCCTCTTAATGGCGTGGCACATACAGCAACTGCTGATGCTGAAAATCACCACCGCATTCTCCGACGCCAATCTCTCAATTCGCTCAAACGGGTCACTACCTATGGCTGTTGGTCTTGTTGGGATGTTGTAAAAAGTCCATGAATCTGTTTGGTAATGCATTTTCGAGAGTACTGGAATATATGATTCTAAGGTATCGGAGAGACTGAGAGGTTCTAGTTAGTGAGCGAAAATGGTGAAGGGTGTAGTGGAGTATATATAGAGGGCTGATCAGTTTATTTGAAAGCAGACCAGTACGGTATGGGGATTATATTATATTATATTATTGTAAAGAAAATCAATAAAGTTGGTCGCATGCGAGAGAGAGAGAGAGAGAGAGAGAGAGAGAGAGAGAACAGACTCTATCAGTAGAGGGAGAGTGTGCTAATTGCTTAATAGATGGCTGGTTACAGTTCTAGCTTGTTGTCGGTCGTACGCGATCATAAAGAAAACATCGTGCTCGATCATCCCAAACCTTCTTTGTTCATTTTCTTCTCTCCAGGCTTGACGTGACCTTCATGCGCTGAAATAGGCTCTCAGTCCTGGATGGCTGGGGCTTGACTAGAATTCCCTTTTTGGATAAACTTTTGAGCATGTGTAATTAACTTTTAAGACTAATCAACATAAGATGGTGGTTATGCTGTTGGGAATTAGGCAAGGCATGCATGGCAGGAACACATGTTGCCGCATAAAGTCGGTAAATATTGTTGTTTTGTGTTGCTCGCCACAAACTGTTTTAAAATGTACGAGACTAATTAATGTATTGCATATATGTCGGGTTCATATATGTATAGTTCATTAATTCTTTGATCCAACTTCCCATGTCCTGGAGTAAAAAGTGTATGTGCACGCGAGTTCCAAGCTTCGAATTTAGGCTCATAACAATTTTTGGCAAATTTATATTATAAAAAAATATTTTATTTAATATAACAGTTTTTTTAAAAAAAGAAAGTTAGATATCTTACAACAACAAAAAAAATGCGTTTGTGCTCTCCCAGGCACATATATAAGAAGCTAGGCATGCATGATACATATAACTCAAACTTTCGGACAAACATGATTCCTTTTAGAACAAAGCAGCAAAGATTAGGTCAGCAAGTTATATTGGGCTGGGTTCTTTGGTTTGTGATTTTGTCTCCTTTTCGGTCTCCCATTTTGACCATTCATTATCATGCCCACGTATAATATAAGTATATATATATATATATGAAGACACTCACGTACTCTCTATAAGTTTTTTTTTTTTTGTTAATTCTTTATCTCGTCCAGCAAAGTCTGACGCAAACACATCTTTCTAAGAATATGAGTAGTGCCACAAACCCTAACTTTATCATTTGAAGGCGTGAAAGCATGCAACAATAAAACATAGATGGCTTTTTTAATTCAGCCTTTGTCTCCCTCTTTCTCACATTTTCTTTTATTATTAATTATTAAACACAGACGCAGGCAACGTTAGCCCAACCCCGTTGACTGCTTTATCTTTTCCATATATATATTTACTCAAACTTTAAAAAACTAAAAACTTTTTTACCGCATGCCATCAAGCCTCTTGTTTGTCGTTTACCATTTTCTTTATGAAAAATACTGTACATGTGAGAGGCTCATATTCAAAGGTTTCTTTCGCATGAGATGTATGTATATTTTATGTTAAATAAAAAAAGAGTTTCGATATTTGGGATTGTGATGGTGACGGTGCTTTTGTGTGACCTTGTGTTTTGTTGTTGTTGTATATGGAATGTCTGTGTTGGTGTTTTTGATTCTGGTCCATGTCTTGTCTTAATATAGTTTCTGGCATAAGCAAATCATACATCAGCCTCATTTGTGTAAATGTTTTCGTCTTTTTAAGTTTTTATAGGGAAAAAGTGGGGCCATAATTACCTTAGCTAGATTTAGCTGTAATTGCATTCCAAATTAAGTTTTTTTTTAATTTTTTTATTGTGTTATTAAGATTTAGTAGTTATGATTTAGTGTGTTGGATTTTGAGGATATGATTTAGAGTTAAGCATTTAATTAATTAAATACGCTTCTTTTAAAGCACTTCTCAATCAGGTACTTCTTCAGGTTTCAAATTGCATAATTAGACATTGCCTACTATCAAAAGCATAACGACGAGCACTCTTTTTCAATCTCTATTGATAGAGATGGATATTGTGTGTGTGTGTTTGAGAGAGAGAGAGAGAGAGGGGTCAAAGAGGTTAACCATATTAACGACCAAACCGATGCCTCTGAACTCATTTGCTACTAAACTTCTTTTTCTCTTAAAAGGCGAACATTCTACATGGGATATGTTTTGGTCCAAGGACACGTCATGCTCAGGTGAATTTTTCATCACAAGAAGTTTAGTGAATTTTTTCATCCCCAAACAACGCAAACCAGACTATGGGCCCTGGAGTACAGATTGGTCAGCCGCAACCAATAAGCCCAGAATGGATGGCCCCTCACTTTCCTCGAGTTCCCTGAAACAATCCTGCTTGTAAAGAAACACAGCAATCCCAAAATAGTCTTAAAGTACTGAGTATCAATTTTATGATTTTTTTTTTTTTTTTGAGCTCCAAACACCCAGCAAAGTGGAAACTCTTATCGCTACAAACATCTAATATGTGCAATGATAATTAGGTGTATAATCTAAGGGAACTAAGATAATAAAAACATTCCGAGCATGCAGCATGTGGCTTCATTGTATAGCCTACTTGATAATACCAAGCAGCAGCAGACACCTTTTGGAAAACTATTGCCGCGAAATGGGAGCTGTTGGCATAGAGGGTGGCTGACTGTAGAAATTACCGTCAGGACCTTGAAAACTCTGATACGAATTTGCCGGAGGTATTGAGAAAGGAGACATTCCAGTGACAGGAGCACTCATGGGTGGATAACCTGGGAAGGACGGAGGCAGTTGTTGGGACATACCATAGATTATTTGTTCACCACTGGCAGATCCAACACTCTGAATATAAGGGGGTATAGGATACGTCACTGGCGTAGAGGGAAATGGTGGCAGTGGTGAAGGAGAACATGATGGCGGAGGAGGCAGTGGCTCATTCTGTGTTAATTGCTGGCTGGTCATAATCACATTTTCTGAGAGAGATTCAAGATGTGGGAAAGGAGGAGCAGGTGGTTGTGAGGAATTTTGAGGCAAAACATAAGACTGGTCATTCGCAAGCTTAGGCCTCTTTTCAGGAGGGTAATCACCAGAAGAATCTTTCATTGGATTGCCAATGACACCCTCTGATGCGAGAGAGGAGAATACATTAGAAAGCACATGGGCCGAGGATGTAGATGACATTAACTTTGCAGCCACAGCAGCAGCAGCAGCAGACTTCCCTTCCTCAATTGGGCCAGATTGTTTAGGATCAGACATCTGATGTTGGTTGTACATAACAGGAGCCACTTGTTCCTTATATGCTGATATAAAGCCTGGAGGTGCCAGGGAAGTGTAAACCTCTTTTGAAAGTTGCTCAGCCAACTGTGTGTTGTTGCAATCTATTAACTGATGAGACTGTTCTGACTGGGACTGGGCAACCTGGAAACAAAAGCTATGGAACTCAAGAGTTTTATAGCATCTACAAGGACACCATAATCCTACAACACTAAAAGTTTCCATCATAAACAAAATAGGATAATTTGCACATTCTAATATCTAAAAGAACCAAAGGCAAGGAATTTTTCAAGGTGAACACGATAATTGTTAAAATACAAGGCACCGCATATCATTTAATCTAAATATCAAAATCAAAGGTACTATAGTTTTCAAGTCCACGATGTCTATTTAAACTTCATTTTTAAGGTCAGTATCACTAAACTACATATTATTGTATGGATTCAGAGCCATATCAGGTCTGCCTAAGTGATTATTTCTGATCACGGAGTACAAATCAGGATTTAAATCGGAATAAGTTCAGTACGTCAAACATAACTGCTATGCCTGGTGCTGCATGCCAAAACAACCTCTATCATGAGGCAGTAGCAAAACCACAATGGTAAATCAACCATTGTCAACAACGTTTGAAGCATTCGAAAAAGAAAAAAAAAAAGGATGGCTGAAAGATAAAAAATTCATCTGTGACGTTGCCAATGGTTGGCCTTAAATTCAAAAGATGAAAAATCCATGCGTGGTGCTGCTAATGCAAGCACCAAAGAAAATGAGAAATATTAATGGATAACTACTTAAGCAGACTAACAAACCTGAAGCTGACTACGTATTTCTTCCAGCTTGAATTCCTGTTAAGAAAAGAAAAAAAATTACATCAGCAACTGTAACTACAGAGAGTAGCCGTTAATTTTAATTAATCTGGAAACCAACCTGCTCACGCAGAGCCTCCCTGATAAGAGAGACAAGATTTGCTCTTGATGATTCAACTCTGGTCAGTTGTTCAATACACTCCCTCAATATAGCATGCTGTCCCTTCACCTCATCCATAAATGCAGCTCCATGCAAACGACCTGTTGCAAACAAGGTAAAAAAAGTAATTTCAAGGTTCAAAAACAAAGTTATACTGATGAGAATTTATAGAAGATTATGTAAATTACTAGAGGTGCTCATTTAAGGAATTGGAGTTAACTTTTACAACAGGAAAAATGCTCAATTGTCATTGAAGAAAGTATGAAATCATTACTTCATTCTATGTCATTTGACCACCACAATCACGAGTATCTCTTTCCAACAACCTTTAGGCACAACGGTATCTCTTCCCGCAGGACCCCAAACAACACCCACACACAAGAAGTCAACAAAATAGAAGATGTTGTAGTTTGAAAAGTTCAAGTTCTAGATTCAAACCCTAGGTTGATTTAGCTTCACGAAACATCCACCTAAAAATAAGATTTATGTCTTCTGTTTCAAGTCTATCAAGGCAAAAACATATAAACTAAAATATCATTTAGAATGCAGTGACTGTGAGCTTGAAGCTATAGTTAATATTCATGCCAACATTAAGTTATACCAAAAAGTTTCTCAAAAAACAAAGTTTCTCAATATACCTAGTAATACAGAAAAGTGAACACAATATATGTGAGAACACATTGCGCATAAAGGATATAAAGCATATAAAAATTAGGGTAGGATAGCCACAGAACATGGTGACAATTTTGATCAAGTAAAATGCACTTAAACAAACCCTGTTATGGTTTGAAGATGATGCCCAATGCAGATCATACCTGAGCTAATATCTCCACTAGGTTCCTCGACAATTTTTTCAAGACAGCTAATAGCATTCCTACACTTGCTCAATATAACATTTTCATCCAACTGGCCACCGTAAACAACTTGATAACTTGAAACTAATTTTTCCAGTGTATTTCCACCAGGCTGCTTCTGTTCATCCAGATGAAATAAGAGCAGAAAGCAATAAGACTTTTTTTAAGAACCACCAAGTAAAATACAGTAAGCAGAGAACTTATAATTACCAGTTTGAGGCCCAAATTCTTCCCATTTCTATTAATCCTTTCCGCATGCCTTCTCACAAGCTCTTCCTTTAGTATTTGCGCCCGAGAACCAAACACTTTTCTCTCTTCCCATATACCAATCTGCATGTAGGCGACAAAAGAAAATTATATACTCATCACAGTACGTAGCTGTGGGAACAGATGCAGAAGATACCAGCTGCTCTTTCCATAACATACATCAGTGAGAGTGCACATAATATTAGTTTGAGACAGTGAAATACTGAAATTAATCACCAACACGAATTGCATTGTCACATATACAGCAAGCAATTTTCACATACACAAAAAGGAAACTGGACATAGAAAATGTTAATTTGTGCCTATCAATAATTGTGAGGAACAAGGTGGTGTGACAAACTTCCATTTTCAGATGTGTTAGCCAGTTGTAAACTTCAAGGTATGCAACTTTACCACTAGACCACATGTTCACATGTGAATGGAAGATTTATTTACCAGTCGTAATACTGAATTCCTTCCAATGTCATCCCCATTTTCTGAAACATCACGAAGGGCATCTGGAAGAACTCTCCAGAATTCGCCGACAAACTCAATACCCTTTCGCCGGCTGTTCTGCAAAATATCGTTGGCTAGATATAGGAAGGCCAATCTCTGCTCACGTGGAGAACAGTGAAATTGTCTGGCCCATGTCTCAACAACTTGTTTTGCCTTATTCATATGGAAAATACACCAATGAGACAGCGCTTGGTACATTAAGGGTTTAAACAAAGGATGATTTACCAGAGACATTCATTGACAGAAGCAGCACGACACATAACAATCATATGTATATTTATACGTACGCATGATTGTTTTAGATATTCCTCCCCAATAAATATCAGGATGCCTGATACCATGAAAAGCTTTTTTGCCCTTAAAACAAGACAAAGGGAAATAGATAGCAAAAATAAGTAATATCTCGGGCAGCCAAAAATAGTTGGATAGAGTTTTACCCATTAAAAGAAGTTTAAAAAATGCTTAGTATTATTGATTGCAATCCAAATGAAGATGCAGCTTGAAATGGAACTAAAAGATTGAAGTTCAAGTAGTCATCTCAAAGGAATTTCAGAGAAGCTTTAACAATTGCTCTCTCTCTCAATAACATAAAATTATGCTCAAATACAGAGGAGTAAACAAGATACCAGCCATTTGCTTTTACCAATCAAAAAAAATTTGCAGACAGAAATCTGACGTCACTGTAAAATGAGAACAGCAGGAAAATTATCTCAAAATGCAAAAAAGAAAAGAAAAGAAAAGAAAAAGAATTATGCAGGAACCAATCATCATGTGGAACCTATATTAAGAGGATACTTTCAATACTCGTCTGTGAATTGTTTAGCTTCGCCAGCTTTTCCACTAAAATGTGTGAATCAAATGTAGTTCCCATCGATTCTGACAATTATTGGCCTGAATGGAAAGTGCAAGGCATATCTTTAAGAAAGAAAATAATGCTTAACATTAGAAAATTAAGTAGTTGAATAAATAAGTGTCAAGTGAATATCGTGCATGACAGCTGAAGACTGAAGTTATGCCACAAACTAAAGATAACTATGTATTTAGTTATACGTCTATATGGAAGACAAAGCATTACAAAATTTCCAGCATGAATTTTCTCAATTATTCCCACAATCTCACAGTTGGTTCTACGATATGCTTGCCCATATCATCTTATAGGTTTTATCCTATCTTATCTTTCGTAGACAATATTCCTAACCTCTATCAAATAACTTATTTCCCAACCTTTTTGTTTTTTTTGGAATAACATTCAACTAAGCTGGAAAATTACTTCTTCTTTTTTCACAATCAAGGCCAGAAAAATATTTGATTTTGTCTTAAAATATATTTATCTTAAATTAATCCATACGGTTGAAGCTTAAATACCTTCCAGTTAAAACCACAAAAACAACTACAACCAAAAATCAGAGGTTCAAATAAAAATAAAAATAAAAATCATAGGTTCAGAGACAATTAGAGCGAAATTCCATGTAATTAACACGAACTAACAACAACTTGTAGGAGAAAAGCAAATAACTTGGAACAAAATATGAGCCGAAATGGAGACGAAACTCAATAATAAGAAAACAACAGAGAAGGTGGCGTAAAAGGACCTGATAAGAATAATGCGAGAGGCGTACGATACAAATCAACAGCCAGAAAGGATTTCTTGCTATATGCAATTCCGCTCACGAAATTCGATAGAATTAGGGCGGATTTGGACAACAGAATTCGGTTTGTGAAGTCAACAATGGAGATTTTTTTCCCCTTTTTGTCCACTGTTGCTTACCTCACGAACTGGAGCTATTCAAATCATGGTCAGACGCTCAGTCAGACTCCTCTGGTTTCCGACAGATAGCGAGGGCGAGAGGGAGAGAGACGTAGCAGGTTGTGGCACTCCCGGCTTTAGCTTCTTCTGTTCGCGAGTACGGTGGTGGTGTGATGCTGGTTCCTCTGACAATCCCAAAAACACCCTCGCATTTTTGGGGGATACGTATGCAGAATTTAGCCAAAAGCGACGCCGTTGCAGGGATTGCAGATGATGAAACGACAAACGGTAGCAGCCAGCAAGGCATTTGTTTGCACCGTCATTTAATTAATTATTAATAAAAGTAGTATTGAATAATCCAAGTTTATGTAATTCAATATTAACCCAAGTTTACATGACATACTTTGTAAGCTAAGGATATGAAAAATTAAAATTTTAAAAAATAAAATAACTCATTTGAAAAACTCACAAGCACAATTTTTATTTTATTTTTTCTTAAACAAAATTTTAAAACACTTTATCTCTTAAAATGCATATTAGATTTCGAAAAAAATTACGTATCCATAATCAACAAGTAAAGATCTATCCAACAAGATCTATCATCGATAGGTTTTAATCATTCATTCTTAATTACATTGTTTTTTTACTAATATATGAGTTACGTATGTTCT
The DNA here is from genome assembly GCA_963580455.1 of Euonymus europaeus. Taxonomy (NCBI): domain Eukaryota; kingdom Viridiplantae; phylum Streptophyta; class Magnoliopsida; order Celastrales; family Celastraceae; genus Euonymus; species Euonymus europaeus. The sequence continues at coordinate 3,118,472 of OY756962.1, forward strand.
AGTATTTATTTATGGGTACCGATATGAGCTCATATATCGAATTTTCATACTGTAACCTAAACAATATGTGTTAAATTCTAAGGGGAACAGATTCGCTAAATCCTAACAGGCTCGTGCATCGAATTTTTATTTTGTAACCTAAAAGACTCATATTCACTAAATCTCGACGGATTCGCTACAAAATTCTAAATGTCTCAAGTGCTAAATTTTAGTGTCCTAATTATTATACTCTAACAGGTTCTTATACTCAACATAATTTCAATAAAAATGTAATATATATATATATATATTCTACTATCATATTGTAATAAAATTTCAACTCGAATAAACAATTAAAAATAATATAATTAAAAAAACGCAATACAAACTATTGACAATGAGTCTCATTAGAAAGATTTTTACTCGTTGAGTTCAAATATGTATTTTTTTCAAAATCTAACATGTATTTTAAGAGATAAAACGTTTTAAAGTTTCGTTTATGAAAAAAAAATTGATTTTTTAAAAAATTCAACATGACACACCAATATGGAATGTCATGTAGACTTGGATTGAGTTGGGCTGATAAAAATTGGGTTCTATAACATTTTTGTATTAATAATCATTATCTTACATTAAAAATAAAAACTCCAATGATATATTAATTAATATCACAAAATCTTCTTAATTATTATTTATTTATAGAAATATATGAACGTGTTCATTGGAACAATTGAAATTCAACATTAATTATTCTCTCAATATTTGTACATTTTTTTTTCATTTTTTGAAAGGTCCACTGATCAAACACAGGTTAAGTCATGCACAAAGAGCATGAACACCATTACAACGGATGAAAATAACTCAAATCCCAACCCCAGGTGAGAAATATGCGATAAAGAATCGCGATTGCAACAATTAAAATTCCAAAACAATCCCACGCCTTTTTAGGTTTATATGAAATATTAATACACTTAAAGCACATGTATGCATAAAACATTTTCCAATCATATATCCCAATTAACACAATGCTTCTTCCAATTGTTTCGTCAATGAATGCAGCTTCTTCTTTTTTATCAATACACATAAATGAATAATTAGGCCGGGGTCTATGTATCCCAAAACTGTTTCTCTTTAGTTTCTTCCTTTGGATGGATGGGTGTGTATGACAAGCCCTAGTTATAGATAAGGAAAAAAAAACAGTAATACATTGAAAACTCATTGACGTTTTAATCAGAAAGTCGATATGTCCGAGTGGTTAAGGAGACAGACTTGAAATCTGTTGGGCTTCGCCCGCGCAGGTTCGAACCCTGCTGTCGACGACTTAATTGTTTTGCCGCTTTTGTCTTTTAAGACCATTTCATCTGAAAGGGCCGCCGTTATATGGTTAGAAATACCCAGCCCATGTATATTGTTTCATATGAGTACGATTGGTTGGGCCTAACCTAACGAACGAACCGAACCGAACCATGACGATGGAAGTTCCCTTAACATATGTAATGACGGTGTTAAAAAAAGTGTGAATCCTGATTGCTTCACACTCTAACCTTCCACTTTTCCTAGTCATCAGTGATTCATTCAATCAATTTGTCTCTTCCTCTTTCCAGGCACAGACACTAACCTCTTATATTCCCATTTCCTTCTTCATTTACATTAAACACACTACGGCTAGCCATTGCAAATTTTCTGTAGAGATCAGAGATAAGTTTGTGAGCAGGTCTCAAAAATGTCAGATTGGGGACCGGTCTTCGTGGCGGTGATGCTGTTCATCCTGTTAACTCCAGGGCTATTGATTCAGATTCCGGGCCATAATAGGATGGTAGAGTTTGGCAATTTTCAAACGAGTGGTTTATCTATTCTGGTTCACTCCATTCTTTACTTTGCTTTCATGTGCATCTTCTTGTTAGCTATCGGTATTCACATGTATGTTGGATAGTAAGCAGTTTTTCTCAATTAAATTTGAGTTTGGAACTAATTCTTGGTTTTACTGGAAATATGAAGATATGCTGCTTCTGGTGTATTAATTGTCAATATAAATTGGACTGATTCTCTTTTTATCTGTCTATGGTTTTATATTCATTTGTTACCAATTTCAATTTTCTCCAGCTTTATATATGCCCTGAATCAGTATTTAACATTCAAGAATACATATATGCATGGATCTTAAGTGTTATTGTATCTTTATGTACTAGTAGAATGTCTCGAGCAACATTCTACTAGCAACAATACATTTATAATCACGTGTTGGATTTTGACTCAACTTATCATATCGCTAGGTGAAAAATTTAAACGCGTAAAAACTTAAATTTGGACTAATATTAAAGATATTTTAAAAATAAACTTATATGATGTCTATTTTTAGTTATCAAAAAATGTATTTTCATGTAGTATAGTGTGTCAAAAAGCCGATCCTTAGATAAAGCAAGGTAAGCAAGAACATTGGACACTGGACCGCCTTGCGGGACATGAATTTTTTTTACCACCCAACCCTTTTTTTTCCTACCCTACCCACTAGCCGAGGTCAAATTCTTCAATACACTGCGAGTCCAATGAAAACAAACCAAACTTTCCTTGTCCCTTTACTCTTTGCTTTATTCATTAACGCACAAATCACCTCCACTACACATTTTATTTAATTTTTGTCGTTTGAGTTGGGTTTCCTCATCGAGGAAGAATGTTGATAAATACTTGAATGAGATTTTTGACGAATTTGTGTGAATACCATTTCAATTTTGCGATTTTTTTCCTTCAAGAAGACATTATTTTACCGTGCTTTGGACACCGAAAGTGATTAGAGCTGGCCTTGTGTGACAGAGGATGCCCCTGCAGATAATTATTCGTCTTCAAGATGACACTTTTAGAGACCAATAATCGTTTGAGTGCTCATCGAAGCCCGATCTTGACACGTCTATGGTTGAGGATCTGAGATTTCTCATTATTATGTCTCAAATCTCTGTATAGCCAGAAAACAAATAACAGATTACTGTATCTCTGTATCTTTTATAAGCAACCTCAACACTCTACAGCTATTAAGTAGAAGTACCGAAATTAAAGAAACGAAAGAAAGATACACTACAACTGGGAACTCCTTTTCTAATTAGAGAAGGAAAGGCCGGAAAGCACAGGCAATTAACTAGACAAAGAGGTGGACGTGAAGAAGAACAAGAAACAAAATAAGAAACAAACCATACAAGACTGCATGCAGAAATATGGAAGCCAAATTAGTCTTCATGTTCATGAAATCGATAGGCCGATTGTTTCCTGGCATTTGAACCACCAAACCCGGCGACAGAAATGCAAACAGTGCCGCCGCTACGAGAGGAGCTGCCCAATCATTCATTCTCACTTCACAAACAAGGAAAAATAACAAGAAGAATCAAGAAAAGCATAATATGAAAAGAACTTGGATGGATGCTCTCTCTCTCTCCCTCCCTCCCTTTTGAACCCATAAGATGAGAGAGAAGAGAATAGGAATCCCAAAAGGCAGAGGAAAAAAGAAAAGAGCAATCACCCACTTTTTTACAACTATTCTTTTCCTTATATTTTAATCCTATAGATAAGGTTGATCATACTTTGAATATTGATATCTTTCTTTAACCAATTGCAGTGTGGGTATGGGGGCGGGCTGTTTTTGATGAAGCACCATCGTTCACCAATTTTAAGCCTTTGATTATAATTTGCGTCACTTTAACATTTCCAGAATGGACCAGAGGAGTAAGGATTTTGTCAAAACAAAAGAGGATAAAAAAGATGGTGGCAGGTCCATTTCTTACAGCTTTAATTTTTTTTATGGTTAGTTTAGGACAAGATGATGTAAAAAGGACCAAATGAACACACCTACCACTCCGCTCCACTCCTGAAAATCTGGTTTGATCAGCCTCTCAAAAAAGGACAAAATGCTATCAATTCCCAAATTTACAATAAAAAAGCACCCACTAATCAAAATTAGACCACTAATCAAAACAGGGCAAAGAGAGTGTTCTGAAACTTGTGATGACATCCAAAACTCTTGTTCGATTCTGCCGACGTATCAGATAGGTAGTCGGGTTAGCGATTACTTCCTTCTTTATTACCACACGTCGACACCAAAACAAAATAGGAATTGCTTCACTTCGCAATTTCGCACTGATCAACCACCGTACAATGCCAAGTGTTGTCTGTCTTGTGTTTCCAACTCTCACTACTAGTGTTGACTTTCCACACTTTAACAGTCTCAAACCCATTAGCCTCTTTTGGATTTTTTCACTTCAATCCTTATCACCACAGTCGCGTCCTCTGTAAGCTATAACCCAAATAGCCATTGTTCAAGACTTCGATCACTCTCTGTTCTCCCCTTTCTCTCAATCTTTATCCGTCTCTCTTTAATGGCGGATTGGGCGCCTGTGGTAATAGGAGTCGTGTTGTTTGTGCTGCTGCAACCAGGACTACTGTTTCAGTTACCAGGACACCAACGGAGTGTGGATTTTGGATCCTTGAAGACCAATGGCACTGCCATCGCGATTCACACCCTCATCTTCTTCATTATCTATGCTGTCCTAATCTTGGCCGTCCACGTGCACATCTATACCGGATGATCCGAGAGGTTAATTACTTGCTCAAGATCTGTGAGCTCCTCTAATTTTACCTTGTTTGGATCTTGTTTTGTCCATTATTTTCAAATTTGTAGAAAACCGATATAGTATTTTTCATGTAAGAAATGCCTATGCCTTTTCTGTTCTTCGAATCTGAAATATAGTTGCTGGGCCTTTTTTTTCTTTTTTTCTTTCAAGTTTGTCGTGGAAAATAGATTTGCTTTGTCAGTAGCAGAGACCTTAGTTTTATTTAGTTCGTGTTCCTCATCAGAACTTATTAGTAATATGTCTCTCTGCTTCAATAAATTTCCTCTCCTTTTTGCTGGTATTGGTTAATTTGCTGCTGTTAACCTCAAATTGAAGTTTGATCTCTTTTTTCTTTTCTTTTTTTTTGGGTAGGATTCCTTAATTTGTGAAGCTCTTAGTTGCATCATTACAGTATAGAACTTGATAGAAAAACTTGGAGTAGAAAATCAAACAAGAAGAACATACGAGAGGGGAGAAAAGTTGAAAAACAAAAGATCAGAAAGAAAAAATGGAGCAAAAAGAGCCCATCTTTAGCGATTTTTCGACTAAATAATTAATTTACATGTATATGAATGCCAATAGCAATGACCAAGATAGTGATTATGCAAAAGTAAATGACGGCATGGACTAGAATAGCAATCCCACTAGTAGACATGTTCCCAAACTCCATCACCCTTGTCCTCGCTGGTAGCTGGAATAGTAATCCCGGCGATAAGAGGATGAACATAACCACTGCAACTGCCACTGGCCCCCAATCCGCACTCATCTCTCTTCGTATATGAACGTAAATTGAGGCGTTGAAAATTGGGGTTTTCTGATTTCTCTCGAATTATCAATGAGAGGTAGGTTGTTCAAATATGTAGGGAGCAACAAAGGATTCTTGTAGCAAATATCTTGGTCGCTAAGGAGAAGGGGGATGCTAAACTTGGTGGGAAAGGGAGACGTGAGTTTTAAAAGAGAGGAAAGGTATTAAGGGAGGTAGTGGGTTTGCTTTATCGAGAGAAGGAAAGAAGCAAACCACCTTTTGTTTTTGTGTTTTAATTTAACTCCCAAATAATTTTTCATTCAAAGAGATTTCTTTTTGCCTGCTTTAGGGATCGATGAAGGTGGAGTGTTTTTATTTGAAGAGAAAAAAACAAAATAAACAGCTAGGTATGCACTTTTGAATGCTTTACTTGCTTGGTTTTGCTTCCTGGCGGCAGTAACAACAGTGCCCCTCATTTTCTTACGGAAGAAGCTTCACCATTCTGTTTAGTTCCGTCATTGTTACAAGGTTGGCCCTGCTTGCATTTCACCTTCAATTTTTTCCCTGCCCAAACTGGGGAAGGAAATTCCAAACGTACGGTTTGGGCCTTGGGTTTTAGTAAAGGAGAGCTTGGACTCTGACCTTCTTGCTGGTACGCCTGATATATTCCATTTTTCATATTAATTAGCTCCGGACTGGTGACATGCAGGCATCAAATTGAGGTCCTTAATAGGGTGAGAATTGAGAGAGACATAGTTCAAATGTTTTGTCTTGTTGGGTCTTTGTGGAGTCTGGTTTTTCTATTTCTGTGGGGCTGTCTGTTTTGATGACCCAACCCTAGATTTTTTGGAGACTTACTCCGCAGCTTGTCTGGGCTTCTTTAATGTATTTTTTTGCTCGGTTTGTGGTTTATACATTTTACGGTGTAGGGTTCGAAGTTTTATATGTTTTGAAAAAATAATTATGGTCAATCACTATTTGACCAATAATTAATTACAACTAATTGAGTATTGGTTGAATGTAATTTAGTGGGTTATAATATTTAATATGAAGAATAAAGATTTGAGTTGAAAATTGTCAAAAATCTTATTGAATGGAAATTGATTCCAAAGTGATAATGTTAAACATGATATATTGAGTGCAAAATAATAGAAATGTGTGAATCTCACATTGAAGAATTGTGTTGTGTGACTTGGGTTTATAAATTCAAGTATTTAATGTAAGATTTGGGCCCAAGGTCACCTAAGCTTTTGAGAGCTCCCTCATATAAATTCTTACGTCACTTTTCTATTCTAAAACCTTGTTCTTTCTGGTTGCTCCTTTCTTTTCTCAAATTTGTGTAGATTTTTCCGGTTCAAACACGTGTGCAGGGGGACAAAGTAATACTGTTAATAGCCGTCCAGCCAAAACACAAATGCCATTTAGCCGTCCAGTCGTCCAGAAAAGCAGTAACTATCAAGAAACCATCGTCAAATCCAATGTGTTGATGCCTTCAATTGACATTTTCCTTCAGCTTCCTAGCTCCTTTATCTTACTCCACTCATTCCTTGTCTTCTCACTTGCCTTCTGAGTTAGAATGGCAGATTGGGGGCCTGTGGTGATAGCGGTGGTTCTGTTTGTCCTGTTGACGCCGGGTCTACTGTTCCAGCTTCCTGGGAATAGCCGGGTCGTAGAGTTTGGGAATATGCAGACAAGTGGCGTCTCCATTTTAGTTCATACCATCCTCTACTTCGGTCTCATCACCATTTTCCTCATAGCCATTGGCGTTCACATCAGCACAGGATAGTCACTTTTTTTTATTTACACTCCTCTTATATGTTATTATGCAACAACGTGAAATGAAAAGGAATCAAATGAAACTTCCCTTTTCTAGACATATTTTAGTGTTTTCCTATAAATTTGTTACATGTATTCAGTCTTTTGTTCTTGTCGTGATTGGCATATATAGCAGATGATATGAATCATGTGATACGATCAGTTTTCTGTACGTGGTTGAAGATACAACACAAGGACAATTGTGGTGAGAGGCACCACATTAATCATCACCAGAAATGACTATGTATATATACATATTTGGGTGGGCGTAAGCCACAACAATCCTCACCACACTGACTATAGATAAGACTGGGCTGGAGTCCGTGAGGGAGAAATGGGGCTCCTGGTGGAAATATTATAAGCTTGTTCTAACTTTCGACCTTAGCATCATCCACCTGAAGGCGTAAGCTATTCTCAGTGATTTCTCGCAGACATCTCGATAATAATTAGTACTTATCATGAAACTTTGAATTAATTCCACATTTCCATTTAAGGGACAATCCATTCCATAGCCAAAAAGCCTAAAATAACATTACAATTCAGATATAGCACAGGACACCCAGCAAACCAAGAGAGAGACATGGGACATCCCAGCAACAGCGAGAAGAAAGCAGGCGGAGAGACCTGGCCCAAGCCCAACGTAGCAAGGTTGCTGGACGATGAAGAGGAAGCTGAGTGTCCCGTAACCGGAAGTTGATATTTGGGGTTGTAGATTATTGTCGAGCAGAGCTGGTAGAAGACTCTGAATTGCTGCTATGCTGATCTCATAGTCTCTGCTTTTCTAAGGTATGTGTTTGGATTGAAAGAAAGTGAGCTTCCTGGAAAAAGGAAAAGAAAAAAAAAAGTGACACTAAAACATCGGCCCATTAAGTGAAGCCCACGGCCCACAATGAGAGAATCGGGCTGGGTAATTTTTGGACTGAACCGGAACTCCTAGGTTTTACTTCCAACTGAGTGAGGTCCCAATAAGAAATATCTTAATGCTGGAAGTGGAACATTTGGAGCCACACTTAATTCAGGGTGGGCTTTTGTGCTTCACACTTAAATCGGGGTGGGCTCCAAGAATATTTAAGGCTGGCCATCTATTCACATTTCACATACTCAACTGACATTATTGGTTGATCAACCCTCAACTTTTGATTTTTTTTTAGTGTATATATATATGTACACATAATATTTATAATGTGATATAAATTATATATTTTTAAAAAATGTTTTTTTTTCCTTTCGCTAGCCTCTTAAATTTTTACAAAATTTTCTTCTAGACTGTTTATATTACCAAAAATAGTCATATTTTTTTAATGACTATATAATATTTATGGTTAATACAAAAATTATGTTTCTCGATCCGCTACTGCTAACAGAAATTTTTATTCATAAAACTTAACCCACGGATTTCATTGTCAGCCAGTGTAGAATAATGGCTTATGCACAGTGAAATTTGCAGTATATTTTCCATCAACCTTTTTTTTTTCTTTTTTATTTCATTGAAGCGATCAATAAGCTATGTGTCTCTTTGAAACAATTCCAACTTCAATAGACCTTTTCTTATGAAGTTAGTCGCACAATTTAATCTATTTTCCTTCTTTGCCTTTTTCTTCTACAAGGGTTAAAACCCTCAGCATCAGCTATTCAGGAATTTCTCGGTCGTCAACCACGCTCGATCTACATATAAGATCGCATGCGAGGCCTTGTTATAGATTGTCCTCCATCCACGAATATAGTCGTCCCAGTCATGTAGCGCGAGCCATCGCTGATTAGATAGATTACAGTCGAAGCCAGGTCGTTTTTGGCATCGAGCCATCTCTGCCTTGGTATTACATCTGCTGTCAATTTCTCTGCTCTCTCTTTCCCCACCGACACCGGATATGGATCCTGTAGCTGCAAGCCACGGGCAATCGCGTTCACTCTGATCTTGTACTTTCCGATTTCCATGGCCGATGCCTGCGCAAATTAAGACATTAGAGATGATGCTACATGCACGTGTGACGTGTATGTATAAAGGAATTCTTATCATCGAAGCTGCTGAAAAAAGAAATGTGTGGAAAGCTTTACTGACCTTGACTAGGTGCTGCACGCCGGCCAAGCAAGAACCGTATGCAGCAGCTCCCGGATAAAGTCCTCTCTCAGCACCGACTATTGATGTCAGAAAGACAATAGAGCCGCCTGAGTTGCTCTCGCGCATTTTTCTTCCGACGGCCTTTAACAGAAACCATGAAGCCATGAAATTTATCTTCACTATCTTTTTGAACTCATCTGCACCTACTTGTAGAGGGTCTTGCATCTCCCCTGCTGCAATGCAGAAGAACGCAAAATGATTTAATTTCACCCAAAATGAGAGAGAAAGAAAATCTGTCAGCAAGGACTAAAATTTTCAGTTTCAACTTGACTTGGGGGACGGAGAGGAGGGAACAAATATATATATACTGCATCTAGATGTTCAAAATTGAGTGTCAAATGGGTCATAGAAAGTTTAACAGCCTTCGTCAACAATTTCTTGTCGAATAGGATGGAAAAGGAACAAATGGCAAAAGACACCGGCTGACCCAATTGTATTGGTTGGAAGAGTCATTGCATATATTAATATATATGCATTGGGTCCTTGGGGAAATTAAAGGTTATATGTGCATAGTAATTTGTCAATAAGAAATTGACCCAATTAACGATTTTGATTGGATCCCACTCTTTGACTAAAAAAAATAATTCTATTATATGATGGAAATTCCCATGTGAGATTTAAATAATACCTTCATAAGAATAACAGTGCACAAAAGCATCCAAATTTCCAAGCATCTTGCATGCTTTATCCACTGCCATATCAAAAGCATCTTGATTCTCCTCTTCCATGTCTATTCCAACCACCTCCACCGGCACAGCGCCGTTCAGAACACCGGTTAGTTTCTCGGCGACATTCTGTGAATTGCTCTTGTCACCCATCATAACCACCCTAATCATGCCAAGAAAACTGTTCTCAAAACACATTCACTAATAAAGCAGAGCAATTCTATTAAAGATCTCTGTTTCATTCAATGTAAAGGCATTAACACGGGACAAAGAAAGATATTCAAAAGAAAAGTACTGATTTCCAGACAAATTAAGAAATAGTAAGATTGGAAGGAAAAAGATCATTTTCATTACTATGTATCGTGGGTTTTCTCAGGAACCAAACACATAAATCAAGATTTGAGACCGAACCTGCAGCCCTGTTTGGCTAGATGAAGCGCTATGTTCTGCGAAATCTCGTCTCCATTTGTAGTTATCAACACTTTTTTCCCTGAATCCTCCATTCTCCCTGGAAGAAGAAAAAAATCGAAGCCCCACAAATAAATAAAACAGTAACAGAAAATCAACGGCAGCAGATAAAAAACCAGCTCTGGAACATGAGAGGGAGAGAATAAAGTGAAGGACATATATGCAGTGATTACTTGTGTAGGTGATTCCTGCAAAGCCTGGGAACTGAGAATCGTGACACTCGTTATATCAATCCGTAGAGTGGGTGAGATAAAAACACTTTTAACAACTATTGAAACAGAAAATATGAAACGAGCAAGGTATTTCCACATTTGCAGTGGCAGAATGAAGGTGTTAGGTTCCATTTTATAAGGAAACGATGTGAGACCGTTCTGCGGCCTCCGCTAACTATGATTACACGTGGCAGATGTCTATTGGTGAATACACCGAGTGGGGCTGCTCGTTCAGTTTCAATCGAGTCAAAGGGAAACAGCAAAGATGGGTCATGGGACCGGGTTTGTTTTGTACCCACTTGTAATTTTGAAAATTGGACAGGTCATCAAATCGAAAAAAATTTCGATTCATTATTCAATTGTTTAATCGATGTTCAACCGGGTTCAATCCAGATTTAATATAATAAATTATTAATATATATATATTTATATATCATAAGTAGTAATTAAAAATATTTTATATTTAATCATACTCACAATAATATAGAAATATAGCAATAATATGTCTTCGTTAAAAAATTCGCAACCATTCATGTGATCTTAAGTCTTTATTTAACAAAAATAATAATATGTCAAATGATAAAACAAATAAGAATTACTTGTGTAATCATATAATCATAAATTAAACTTAAATTTTCATTACAGTTCAAATTAAGAATTGCATAAGTGGAATCATTCGTGTATTGCAACCATTTTTCATCACCATCATATGCGCCTTTATCTCAAAAAGTTTGAGATCCACAACATGACTATGAAAGAAAAAATAAACTTAAATTTTATGACAACAAATTTTTAATAAATTAAATATTTGAAACAAATGTTTGTGTGTGTGTGTATATATATCATTTTCTATAAATTTTACATATTTATCTTCAAAAAATATTTTATTGTTATATTTATTATATAGACGTAGATATTTGATATATTTTTTATACACAATTTTTAGAAATATTATATATTTAATTAATGTTTCACCTTAAGTCAACCAACCTGATTAACTTAGCATATACAATGGTGTGTGTCTAATGAGGATATTGGATGTTGTTGGAAAATGTGTTTTTGCTAATGTGATTATATTGAAAGATATGTTTTGACGGGATCAATTTTAATTTCTGTATAGTTTTGTTGAAGAATGAATGTGGAAAAGAAAAATGATTGGTTTGAATGATGGGAAAATAAATATTTGTATTGGAAGATGTGTTTTGCTAATGTGACTATATTGTGATATGTATTTTGCTGATATGACTACATTGAGAGATGCGTGGTTTAAATTGTGTGTAATAGAAGTGAGATCCACAAATAACTTTAATGGAGACATTAAAATGTCAACATCTCATGTGCTCAATTTGTTAAAAACTAACTCTTGATGGGAGATCATGTTTGATCATAACCATTCCCGAATTTCCCAATTAAAATTGACCGAACCGGTTCACATGGATTGGTCGGTCCGTCCAAGAATCGATCATTTCTCACAAATAAGGTCTATTTTTGGGAACACTGGTTTACAATACATGGACCGGACCAGACAGAGGGTCAGTCATCGAGTTTTCACAACCTTACTTTTCAAATGGGCTACTCTTTAGTTTTTGTTTTTATTAATATTAATTTTTGTAATTTATTACTGGTTGATATTTTGTCTTCCATTTCTACGCCTCTTTTTTTATAAGAACTTGTGAAGAAAGTTCTTGGAAATTAAAAGTTATTATGTATGTATATTTCTGGGTCATATTCATGGCCTGGTTGGTACAAGACATTTTTTATTAATCTTGAATAATATTGGACAAATTTATTATTTAAACAATTAAAATGAGTTTAAACTAGGGTCATCAGGTCCGTATGTACATAAATTTTTCACTTGAAAACTCGATAAGTCTGACCAAAATTCAATACGTAATTATAAGAGTATTACCCTCAATGAGAATCGAACTCGAGATCTCCCAACACCGTACTTTTTGACAAAAGGATTCACTAACTAAGCGATTACTCAAGTGGTATGTATAAGACTGATTGTTGCTGAACAAGTTGTCGTACATAATTCCTTTTATTTAATTAGCTAACATTTTGTCAGACCCAAAATGTGAAATAACATGATTTCGTTCACACCATAACGTATCCAAAAATCACGTTAATTTGCCACAATGAGATGTTCGTGGTCATTCATGAGAGATTTCCCAGTGCATCCGGCTGCTGGAAGGGAGGACCAGATTGGGTGAATGTCAAAATTAAAGAAAGAAAGAAAGGAAGAAAGTCAAGTTGAATTTCGTTTGACCCGGTGAAGGTATTTTCCTGGAAAATTAGAGGTGGACTGGACTAGTGGGCCATGCACGATGGGAAAGCGTAAAATGCCGCAACGACAAATGTGTATAGTAGTACTCGTGGGTAGTTCGTTGTTAACAACTCCTTGCTCTGTTATTTATTTATATCCAATAAAACCAGTTATCATTTTTTCCTGACACCTTTTTTTTGTATAAATTCGAGTCAAAGTGATGACTTGATCCAGCATATTTAACTGTCCGAACCTGCGCGGGATAAAATATATAGTTCTCGTAGTGGACGAAAATAGTTCACCACCCGGCCAGACACATTGGCTGCGGCTACTCCGTGGTCCGACTGTTCTAAATCTGAAAACAAAGATTGTCAGTGGACTGGATGGCTGTTAGACAGTCATACGCATTCCAACGCTCAAATTAGTTTTCAAGATTATCTTCGATCAATAATTACGAATTAGAGCTAAAAAACTTAACTTGTGTGCTCTGACCTTTTTTATAGGCACTGAATTAACTGCTTATCCAATCAATTGCCAGATTTGGTGTGCCTTATAGGAGGAGATCATGAGATTTGACTTGATCAACACTTTAGAGTTGCCCATGACCTTGGGCCACTTTTCTTCTCCCATTTATTCCCCTGCATTTCTTTTCACGTGCGAACGTCCGTAAACATTATCAAAATAGTTAGTGATCAAGTCTAGCAGTATATATATAGAACAGGGGAAGGGGTGGAGTTAGAACTCGGCATTCAAAATTACATTCAATCCAGTTCGTCAACTAAGTTACGTGCGGTTCATTATGTATATGTTTAAAGCTTTAAATCATTATTGTGCAGGTTTAATGGGCTAAACTTGGCCCTAAAAGATGGGTTGGACAAGCTAAGGAGGATGGGTTGCACATGATGAGAAATACACTAGTTTGGTTACAATTTATGTGAGAAGGCAAGAAAAGAGCCATTAATTCGAATATTATATGAGCCCAAATTTATTTGTCAATGATGATATAAGACTTGGTCAAAGGAATGAGGTTTATTTCAGTTAGTTACCTATTTTTTATGAAACATAATCTTATCTACATTAGCTCATGGACAGTTAATTTATGAGCCCACATAAAGAGTTATAAAAGTGAGGATGACAGACAAACGACGCACATACAATTAATTACACAAATTCAGTCCAACGACATAAATCCACTTTTTTCAAGCTTTCTAGCTTTCAAACATTCTGACTCTTTGTTGCTTACATTCAACTTTTGTTCTTAAAATCACACTTTTATGTACTTATTTCTTCCATCAATGAAATGTTTACCGTCGACATTTGCTTCTAGTATAATTTCTAGTGAAACGCTTTCCTGTGGATCTAGAGTTCCTCGAATATTCATTGTGAGATTATGAGTTATTCATTTTTTTCGTCCAATCATTTGATTGAAAGTCCGATTGCAAGTGCACTCACATTACATATTTCAACAATTTGAAGTTGATTGCTAGTCATTGACATGCTCGCAAAAAACGTCTCGTTACCATAAGAAGCAGGATTGATTTTTGACAAACTGCAGCTAAATAGATATTGAATATTATTCCAAGTTGTGATACGTAATAGACAATTATTTTGATGTTTCTTTAAAGCACCTTTTCTTAAAATATATAAAATGCATGCTTGATGTGCATAACATTAAATATAAAGTCAATGTGAATTAAGGAAAATTTAAATTAACTCCTTAATTTGCATTAATTCCTTGGCAATCGCTTAAATAAAAAAAAAAAAAATTCCTTGGTAATCGCAGTTGGACTTTGATCTTTTTTGGTAGGTTTCACTCGGTTGGATGTTAGTAACATCCCTACAAAGATATGAAACCAAATTACGTAATTTATCCTTTTCATTTCCTGAAGCGTTTCACCAAATAAAATATTCGTCGCGTAAAAAGTCACACACACACACAGAGATAGACACAAACCCATTCATTAGGGATGTTCAATGGTAAATTCACAATAGATTGTTGAATAATTAAAAATGATTTTATCCTTTTCTTATCGGCAACTTTAATTTTATTAATATAAATAGGGTTACGCTCCTGACAATATATATTTTCATATCACCATGTTGAAAAAAATAAAAATTGAATCAAATTGTTATATTGGGTTGATAACTGCTGACAAATAATAATAATTCAATCTTAAATACTAAAAATTGGATTGATAACTACTGATGAATATTGTTTTTTTCATTAAAAAATTATAATGGATAAAAAAGGTATAAAGTAAAGAATCCCGTATGAACGTGGTATATATTCGATAAAAAAAAAAAAACCCCCACCAACCATTGCTTTTTCTTTAACATAAAAAACGAAAAAGAACAAGGCAGTCATAATTTTTTTTTGTAGGGACCCGGAATCCAATATTATCATCTTCTTTAAGAGTGAAGAAAATTTGCAATAGAATAAATGTTCCGGACATATTTGAAAAAGTAGGGATCTTGTTTAATGATATCAATATTTTTGTGGTTACACATTCAACTTTGACTTGACTTGTCAGGTTATCTGCTGGTTCGAGTTTAGACATATACAAAAGTTTGTATGATATCGTTATTAGTTAAGAAAAATATTCTTTAAAAAAACTCATAAATCTTAAATTTTTTGCATTTTTGGGTACATTTTCAATTTTTTTGGACAAAGCTTTTGAATCTGAATATAGGACAAATGATAGATTTGTGGCTTAAAAGAGCCCAAGGTATGAGGTTGATGGATTGGGGTGTGACTATTTTTTACAGATGGTCATGATGTGGGAAGGAGGGTGAGGTTTTGTAGTATCTTGTGGATGCTATACATGGAATGCCCGCAATAGCAGGGTGCATACAGGTGGGCTAAGTGTTGTGCAGCACATGGTATTTAAAGTCTCTCAATTGATAGATGAGCTTGATGGGTTGTCAAATTGTTTTGGAGAGCCGTGTGGAGATGGAGCTGTCAAACTTTGTTCCAAATATTACTCCGACGGTGAAGGTATGGATTCCACCTACTTTGGGGACTCTTAAAATGAATGTAGATGGAGCTTTATTTTTAGATTTAAATGCTAGAGGAGCTAGTGCTGCTATACATGATAATTATGGTGATATTGATGTGTTTGGCTGCCCGGAACGAAGGTGTAGTGGATCCAATGCTTGCCGAATTGTTGGCTGTGATATGTGCGATGCAAATGGCAAGGGATGCTGGTTCTTCTGGCTACCATTTGGAATTGGATGCGGCTAATGTAGTGCAAGCTCTTATATCTTATGCTTATAATGATTCTCAATATGGGAATTTCTTTGCTGATGCAAAGTGCCTTATGCAGGAGTCCATTGTCTTGTCTTGTATTCATGCGTGTAGAGATCAAAATAAGGTGGCTCACTACGTAGCTAGATTGGCAAAAGATGTTGAGGGTTTACATGTCTGGTTGGAGGAATGTCCTCCATAGATAAAGTTTGTGGCTTCGGCCGAATTTATTGGTTAATGCAAGTTTAAGCTTCCTTCTCAAAAAAGGAAATATATATATATATATATATATATATATATATATAGATAAACGAGTAATTTAAAAATGAATAATTTAAATAGCTATAAATAGTATGCTTAAAGAAGGAAATAATACAATTGTTATGTTAAAAAAAGTCACTTAAAAAAGTAGGTTTTTTCTTAGACAAAATTATAAGTAGATCTACTTTATTTATGAGACTTATTATAGGTAAGGTCACTAAAATTATTTACAGTTCTTATTGGTTAAATTACATAAGTGCCCTTTAAAATATGAAAAATCATTCCATTATCGTGTATGAAAACCAAGTATGTTGAGCATACACGAGCCCATTAAGGTTTAGCGAATCCGTTTCCTTTAGAGTTTAAAACTTATTGTTTAGGTTACAGTAGTGAAAAAAAACATAATTATATAGCATATATACTAATTATATTGTTTTCAAAAAATAATGTAATTAAAAAAGTACATGAAAAACTATTGATGATGGGTATTGTTAAAAAGAGTTTTGCGTGTTTGTTAGAATATGCAACTTTTTTTGAAATCTATCATATATTTTGAGAAAAAAAAATTTAAAATTTATTCATGAAAAAATAAAAAATCTGCTGTGGACTAGACTTGACTGAAATACAAATAAGATTTTTCAATGAATTTTAAAGTCGAAAAATTCTATTTTACGGACCGACCTCCCAATCTACCATTTTCTCATTAGCGTGAAATGAATTGTTGGGCTTTGGGGGAAGATGTAGGCAGAGGTACAGGGCCTGAAATGCCTAGCCCAAAATGTCTCCAGTGAAATAATGGATATATGATTATCATCACTAGGCCTGACATGCAAGAGGCGAAGACTTAACAGGAGAGAATGTCCCTTCGAATCATGCATTCGAATGGCAAAGGAAGAACAAAGCCATCTGATAGAAATATGTGTACCCATTTATTTATGTTATCTATACTCACGAAAGAATCTCACAATTAAATTAATGTCCTTCCTGAATTTCGGAAATTAAAATTTTAATACAATCTTCTTGCCACTCTACATATGACTTTTGAAAAAAATAATATATTCCTGAAAAACTGGATTCCGCAAACGAAACCACCCTTAGAGGTGCAAGTATTAATCAAGTCAAGAAAGATAAGGGGGAAAAAAACCCTACAGAAGGTTGATATGTGTGCGTGTAATTTGCACGTAACTTTTGAGGAAACCGGGAAATTTCGTACAATTAATTAACTCATGATTAAGCGCCACACAACCTATTATGTTATTTGGTATCCACCACTCAATCTAAGGATTTTAATTGATATGACAAAAGTGTGTGCATTTGCGATATATAGTTTCATCGCCTGAAATAAAGTATATATGAACTTGGTCATCTCTCCATTACATGAATTATTATCTACAATTCTATATATATATATATGTATATGTTGAAAATTGATGTTGTTCAGACTTCAGACCAGGTAGCTTTTTTAGACAAATTAGTTTCTGGAAAATATTTGATCAATCTTCATGCAGCAATATGCATGTATTTATGCCCCTCTCTCATAATAGAACTGTTACTGCTACATCCATTGAATGGAAATTAAAAAAAATGAAAATATCAACCAAAACAAATCAAATTGAGGAGCCTTCACAGTTCTTTTATTTCTTTAACGTAACCATTCAGCAGTCATCCTCTCGTCCCCTCTTTTTGGCATTTTTAAAAGCTTTTCCTAAATTTTTGAGTTTTTAAATTTTTTCCAAAAGAATATTGCCGACCAAGTGTGAAATAGAAGAAAAAATCCCCCACAAATCCACTCATGAGCTGCCAGGTGTCATTTCCAGAGGCCTCCACACGGGCATTCGCCCTTTTGAGTTTCTTCGAACAGATGGCAATGGCATGTCCTATGCAGTAAATGAGTAGGAGAGAAATACTAATGGAGGGGATGGAGAGAGAAAATCCGTCTTTTCATGGAATTTAGGGAATGGGTTTTCTCAGAAAATGTTGTTGTCTGAAATGGTGAAGTTTGGAAGTTAAAGTTGTCATTTTTTTCAGCAGTGAAGCAAAAGAGGTAAAAAAGGAATGGATGCAAGAGAGAGAAAAGGACAAGACACCCTGAGTTAATGGGGGGTTTTGACAATTGGGTTCTCAGTATTTTATTGTTTAGTTGTTGTCTCCCATTCTTGCCAAAAACAGTGAAAACTCATGACCTTTTCAGGGTTATCTTCTCCAATCAAAGAGAGGACCCTTCCCTTCCCACCGCACCCCACCCCTTTTTTTGGCTTTCCTGTTGATGGATCCGAAGAACCCCAAAAACCCACATGAAATCCCCAATTTCTTGACCCAACAGCAGAACAACATGGGAGAGAACAAAACAGCAGAAGTCAAGGATTTTCAGATTGTGATTGCGGACAAAGAAGAGAGCAAGAAGCAGTTGGCACCAAAGCGGACCTCAAACAAAGACAGGCACACAAAAGTCGAAGGTAGAGGAAGGAGGATAAGGATGCCAGCGCTCTGTGCTGCTAGGATTTTTCAATTGACTAGGGAATTGGGTCATAAATCTGATGGAGAAACTATACAGTGGCTGCTACAGCAAGCTGAACCATCGATTATTGAAGCAACAGGTACTGGGACAATCCCAGCCTCTGCTTTGGCGGCTGCTGGTGGTTCTGTTTCACAGCAAGGGGAGTCTCTTTCAGCAGGACTTCACCTTCAAAAGCTTGATGAATTGGGTGGGTCCAGCAGTGGTAGGACAAGTTGGGGATTGGTAGGTGCCAATTTGGGAAGACCCCATCAAGTGGGAACTCCTCCTGTGTTATGGCCCCAAATGGGTGCTGGTGCGTTTGGATTTGGGTCACCACCCACAACATCTTCTTCTGGTGCATCAACAGCAAATTTAGGGAGTGAAAGTACAAATTATATGCAAAAAATTGGGTTTACTGGCTTTGACTTGCCAGGTGCTAATATGGGTCCTATGAGTTTTAGCTCAATTTTGGGTAGTAATCAGCAGTTGCCTGGGCTGGAGCTTGGGCTGTCACAGGATGGGCATATTGGGGTTCTGAACCCACATGCTTTGAGCCAGATTTATCACCAGATGGGACAGGCTAGAATGCACCAGCAACATCAACAGCACCAGCACCAGCAGCAAGAAGGTTCAGCTAAGGATGATTCTCAAGGATCAGGACAGTAGGCCTAAAGCAATCCTTTGCATTGTTTTGAGGGAAAAAGGGCCGATTTTTTCTTGTAATGGATTTCTGTATTGTATAAATTGAAGAAAAAAAACCTGAGGAAAAGAGATACATGAGAGAACTTTTATAGGAATTGGATTTTGATTTTGCCCCTTCCTTTTTCTCCACTTGCTGTCATCAGCCAAACCTCCATGTTCAGGTGCTGCTTCTTGGCCTTATTGATTCTTGAATTATCTTTCTGGGTTCAAATTCGTTTAGGGTCGTTAATTGTTTGTAGTGCATGTTTTGGTGTAAACTTTTGCAGGTGGAATTCCTGCACAGACAAATGGCTTTGAGCTTGGGCTTAACTTCTTTGTTTAATTCGGAGGTGTGTCTATTATAGTGAGGCATCTTTTAATTGCTTTGTTAATTTCCTTTTAGGTCTGCTTTGGGTGATGATCAGTTTGTTTGTGAGATTAAACATGGAAAAACAATACTTGTTTCAATTTCTCTTAGATGTAGCGAGGATTCTTGTTTACCAATCTTACATGTTTTGCTGGGGTGTTCTATTCAATTTGTCTTGTCCTTTACTTGTACGTAGTGCTTGATGTCTCTATATGCAGCATGTTCTCTAGGTCTAATCCCATCTTAAATAGGAAAACTGGTTTCTTTTCTTCACAACTTCTCTTAAATTCCATTTCATACCTTTTGTCATCCCAAATTCCCAATGGGTATTTTTTTTTCCCTTCAATTCAGGTACGCACATCTACTTCATTTTAAGAATTGCCAAAACTTGTAACAAATGGTCTTCTTTTGTTGTCTTTTCTGTTCTTTTTCCAATTTCAGTGTGACTAGAGATATTAGGTTCTAAGTTACTTTCTTCGCAAAAACTAGTTTAACATATGATCCGCAACCTCTGTTTACCAAATTATGTACCGTTTTCATATGTTGAGTTGGAACTGAAAGCTCGTGAACGCTCTAGTACTGTTGCTCGATAGGTTTTACTGTCTTTGCCATGTGGTGTTACCAGCTCATCCTATCTGCTATGAATTTCAGTGATTATTATATCTTCAATTCAAGTTCGAGTCATGTTTCTTTGTCGCAAGGCCCTGGAGCCGTGCCAAAATGCATATATCTGTCCACACTACCACATTCCAGGAATTATACCAACACTATGCTTACATGGGGAGTGAAATAACAATACTGGTAATAGTTCTGAAAACATGTATTATGATGCTCACATATAACATCCTGGATGGAGTATTGAGCAAAATTAGGTTTGTTTGGGTACGTGTAACTGCCTTCAAATTACAAGGAATGTGTGGATGATGTATTTAGCTATAAGTTCGACGTGGATGGAAGTGATAAAACGGGGTGTGAACTATTTAGAATTGGTGGAGAGTGTTGCTCTAGATAGTAGTGAAAGATTCCAACTATTTTTCTTATGTGAATTCTTGCAACCGATCCATAAGGATAAATTTCATGGTGATAACAATGATGATGTGGATTGAGTCTTGACTTCAAGATCTAAGAATGGAAATTATATTAAGTTGCGCTGGAAATATTCTGACATTCCCTAGCTTTATGTCTCTTGCTTGGAAACCATCTTATCACGTTGAAGGCAATATAATCTGGAATTTTTTTTTGCATCTTCTTTCCTGTTCCTTGTTTAAAGTTCTTCTACGAAAATGACATTTTAATTTATAACAATAGTTACCCATTCATTTGTGAAAATGTACTTCTTCCTCGGTAGAATCAAGCCTGACAAAACAGCGTATAATTTTCAGTAGTTTAGGGGGAGAATATTTGTTTGGAATGAAAATCTGTACCTGAAGGTGCAAGCAAAACATGTAGGAAAACAGAAAATCAGCCATGTTGCCTGATGCATATTTTCCATAGAGTTGTATTGTTGTCAGGCTATATATTGGAGTACATTACATTTTGTTTTTCGCTTGTTTTCTAGTTGGCATTGGCATCTGTCTTCATCCGTCCGATGAAGGTAGTTTCTTTCTGCTCTTTTTTTCCCGCACTTCCTATTTACATTTGAAATGCTATAACATGTACATCAGCTTTTTAGAGGCATATCATCTCTGTCACATTCCACATTCCATTTAGTTTGTCTTAGTTCTACACTTTATTGATTCTCATGGCCTTCTTTCAGTTTCTTCAATGTCTGAAATGCTTTCACTTTCAACAGCTGGATTCTTCGTGTATGATGTTACTGTAGATTTTGCATTCCTGTAATTACTGCATATTCTTCTGTTTACTGTCTACACAACAACTAATCAAAGGCTCATTGGCAAGTTATTAACTTTGTAACTTGGAGTAGGCTATACTTGATAATGACAGAATGTCGAAACCATTGAGGGTCGTCGGAGATTTTCTTTCTGCTAGTCCAGTTATTCAACATTAAACATTGAAGCAATCTCTCTGTAGTTTTATTACCTACTATATGTGTTTCTGACGTGTTTATCATGGAATCTCGAATTATATGTCGTTTTTATCATGGAATCTCTTCTTTATATGAACTCCAACGATTCCTTCTTTTCCTTTATATCCATTTGTTGTTCGAATCCGACTGTTTGAGAGTCGCACAAGGATAGAAACATAACGTAACAGTAAATGAGCTGAGTTTGGGTGAAAAGAGGAACTTGCACCCCACATAAGCCCAGATGGGGCCATAAGCATGACTAGTGATTATAGAATCTTAGATAAGAATGCATATAATACAGATTATGACTTGTGAGCATGGAAAAAGCCTGCACCATAGTAATGTATAGAAGAAGAATTACCCAGAGAAGCGAGAGAAAATTCCAATAAGAGGAGGAACCGAGTCACCAAGAGGATCGGAATGGTTGAATATGCATTTGGAATCTGTCCTCCCCACTGCAGCGCAAATGGCGGTGAAGCTTCGGAGTGGAATATGTAACAATGTCATCGAGCTGCACGACGGAGCCCATGGCTGAATCTCTCCAGCTTGGCTCGTGCAGCTGCAGTCTGTTATTTAGAAAGTTGTTCCCATTTATTCATTTTTCATTCCATTTGGACAGAAACTCTCTTTAATTAAAGCAAAACCCACAAATGAGCCTCACATACATCACAATTCACAGAAGCAAGAGCAACATTCTGCTCCATCCTGAACAATTAATTACATGAAAAGAATGAACGAACTTCAAAACTAAGCTTTACACACTATCTGTATCTACAAAAATGGATTACAATTTACAAAAGATTTACATCATACGACGTTCAGTCTAATCATCAAGGCCTTGGATTTCGCCCATCAGGATGCGGTTGCTGGAGACCTTGAAACCCAGGAGGGCAGGGTTTATTTGCCTCCCTTTTTTCCCTTTCTTTTTGCCACTCTTGCCTGCAACCGCACCAGCAGCTCCATCGGAAGAATCCATGGCAGCAGCATTTAATGCATCAGCCTCCAAAGGAACTGGTTTCTTAAGCATGTCAATGAATGACGTCTCCGATGCACCAGCATCACTGAAAGACGAAGTCCTCCGGAAACGAACCTCTCTACTCCCAGATGCCTGTGTTCGAGCATTTTGGACAGCTACTGAATTCCCAGTATACTCATGTTTCATATCTGAAAAGTATTTAGTCCCCGAATCTAGATCAACCACAATTGCACAAATTGAAAAGAGAACACAGCTTGATGAGAAATGTAAAATACCATCTGAAGTTGCAATATTGGTTGGATTTTTCAGCATAATCAGTGGGGAAGAAGCCAGCTCTGATGAAACATCCTGCGAAGACAGAGCCCGAGATACAGGCGGGCGTCTATGTAAAGCAAGCTCCTTGCCCAAAATTGACGACTGTCTGTTGAAAACAGTATAGTTTTCTTTAAAATCATCAGAAAACATTGCAATGAAGGGTGCAAGATTATTTACCATTCATGCTTCCTAAAACATACCAACTTAAAAACTCCATTCCATAAAGAATTATGTTCCAAAGAGTAATATCAAAGTTGAAACACAGATAATATCAATGACCACACTATCATTATCAGCAGCCAAAAAGGGGGGAAACAAAGAACAGCAGAAAGTGAAAAATAGGCATCATAAAAACAGATTTATCAGGACAAGGAACAACTTCCAAATACATCATCAGAGAGAGGGAAAAGTAGATATTTAACACACTGAAAGTCTTGCTCATGAGCAAATAACAACCAATAACAGGTCAAAAAACCTAATTTCGAAATTTTACCTGTCATTGAAAATGTCATCTTCAACTGATTTATCCAATCCCGTATCATAGTTATACAAGCTTCCATTTCCACCTGCTCCATTGAAGGGCAATCCAACCATTGTCATAGGAAAATAAATATATTTAAAAAAGATGAATGTCAAACAAATTACCAGCACTACTTATTGAACTATGCCTGATATGGGCATCAATAGGTAACTCTCGAAAATCCATGGCACCTTCTGCTTCTGCCACCAAGGTGCCTCCCCTGTCTGAAAATGACCTGTTCATTCCAGTTACGCCTTGAGATCCATTCCTCTTCACCTTTCCATCCCGCTCTATTATGTCTCTCCCAGTAACATCACTATCACCTAACAAGAACGACTCTTCTAATAATGCCGCAGAATTCGATCTGAGGGGCAACACTTCACTGTTTCCCTGATGGTTAAATTGTCTATTCATTGCCTCAAAGACCAGATGATCTTGCAAAGAAACACAGGAGTTAGAATTATGAAGCACTTCCACCAATGAGTTATTCAAGCTAGCTTCTTTACCTGGAAAACGATTCAGAGGAACACTTGACGAAAATGACTCAGAAATTGGGTTAAGGAATTCCCCGGTATCAGAACCTGGTATAAGGCGTTCAGGATCTTCCGATGATTGCATAGACTGAACACCCAATTTCTGATGAAGGTTCATCAAAGCTTGCTTGGAGTTTTCCTCATGAGTTCCAGCTAACCCCCACATATCTAAATCAGGAAAAATTATTTTACTGTCCGGAATTTTTCTTTGCCTCTGATCAGCTTCAAGATGCAATTGCTGCATCCTTCCTTCAATCGAGTGACCGTCTAGTTGCCTATTATTTCCAGAGAGCTGCATCGCCATAGCTTGCGGATAAGAACCACGAAAGTCATCAAGAACTTGTCGACCAACATCTGATGCACCAGAAGAGAAAGAACTCAACTGATCAGCAGAGTGCACATATAAATGTTCTAAATCTATACCTTGGGCAGATGAATTTGCATTGTCCAACTTCATCGCTGAATTAACAGTGCCAAGAGAAATTGACCTCTCCAATGCTTGAGGGTTAGCTTCATAAAACCCACGCTGATGATGCTCTGGTAAAATATGACCCCTGTTAAGATGGCCCAATTGCTCTTCATGAGAAGGAAACCTCTGCTGTTGCTGATAAAAATCTGAAGTATTAATTCCAGCAGAAAAAGAACGATGACCACCAGCAGGATCCCGCTGAAACTGACCAGTTTCATCAACCAACCATGGTCCACCACCAACATGCCTTTCCCCCTCCATTCCCAATCGCTGCCTCAGTGCCATGGATAACTGCTGAGCCTGGAACTGCTGCTGCTGCCTCTGCCGTAAACGAAGTTCATGTTCTGAGGGATGCATTTCACCATGTTTCACTTGTGATAGGAGGTCCAAATAATGAGCCTCCTGTTCCCGATGTGCATTTTGACTAATCTCTGCTTGGAGTATCTGCTCCAATGATGGATCAAAATGCCTTGAAGTATGAGAATTCTGTTGCAATTCACGCAAAAGTAGCATCCTCAACTGCGGCTGATCAAGAATGTTATCTTTCAAAGGATCCACATTTGGCTGCCCATAACCAGGATCAGACATCTGATGTTGCAGCATTTGTTCAAAAAGCAATTGCTGAACTTGAGACTGCTGTTGCCGTTGTTGCTGCTGCAGTAATTTTATTTGGTCGCGACGGAGTTGCTCTTGTTGCTGTCGCTGTTGCTGCTGCATCAGCATTAGCCTCTGCTGCTTTTGAAGCTCAAATTGTCGCTGCTGCTGTCGAAGCTCAAGTTGCCGCTGCTTTTGAAACTGAAGTTCCAAAATCTGGTCCATATTTGGAAATGGATTATGGGCTGAAGACTGGAGATTAGGAAGCTTGCTTTGAGGAGTAAAACCTGGAATCTGATCTGCCTCCAACCCAGAGGCGTGTGGAAAAGCATGAGAAGATAAAAGTTCATGTGGCTGAAGTTGTTCCTTCTGCAACTTCTGAGCCATCAAGTGCTTTGCCAAGTCAAAATCGTTGAATTCTTGTTCCCTGTGAGATAAGTTATGGGCATCTATTGGCCCAGAATTTATATTTGGACCAGAAAATGGCTTGCTTCTATAATCACTAGACCGCGTCCCTAAAAGTGGAATTTGGTCAGCCATCGCACCAAAGGACCTGTGACTAGTAAAACCAGTGTCTTCCTCAAAGAAAGGATCTCTCCTGTGATCCTGTTCACCCGCACCATTAACAATATTTGATGACTGACCACACATCAAATTAGAATTGCTCCTGAGTTCAGACAATGGCAGACCAAATGGATGCAACCTATCATCCTGCTGCTGAGGCAAGCTAGTTTCTGAAAATTTAGTCCCAAGAGAAGGGTGACCAGTGGGATTGGAAACTGAACCATGCCTGTTATCAGGTCCCATCAAGGGGATACCAGTACTACTTCCAGGCCGTCCAGGAAAGACAATCTCTGCATAAAACAGAAAATATAAGCAATCGACATAACAATAGACAGAGTAGATGACAGCAATGCCATGTCATCTCCACTTACCTTCATCTTGAGCAACAAAATTTTTGAAGCTTTGATCATACTGGACATCAGTGTGATAACCGTGGTCAGGTAATTGAGACTGACCACTAACACTTGACATCACATCAAATCCAGATGAAGACCAATGCTGGTTTTCTTTATAATCCAACCCCTTAAAGTCAAAAGCAGAAGCAGGATCCAGTGCACTTTCCTCCAAACTTCCACCCACAACATCAGACAGTGTTGGCCTAGTCGTTATATCAGCACTGGAAGCAGACCCGGATTTGATTTTCAAATGTGGCATGACCTCACCAAGTTCTTGAAAAGACAATTGCTCAGGGGCATCAGACAAACGAACTGGTAGGTCAGTTCCAAAATAGCCTTGCTCAAACCATGTAATGATGTCAATCCCTAAGTATGGTCCCTGCATATTGCCTTGCGGATCAAGATAGTACAGACTTAACTCCTCTGGAGGGATACCACTTTCCAATGAATGACCTTCATCACCACTCCTTAGACTGACTGGGTCATCACTCAGATTTTGATGCAGAGATGAAAAGTCAAATAAAGAATTTGAATCATCAGGAAGCTGGCTACCAATTTCAAAAGAAGTAGGAGCATCAATATCAGCCACCTTAGAGTTAGCTGGAAAATCCATATCTACAGCTTTTTCTTTTCCAGAGACATTGAGTTCACGAACATTGTTTCCTGGCCCACTCTCTCTTGCATTGTTAGAGACATCATTTGCAGCCACACTAACTCCTGCCAAGATTTTCTGTTCTTCCATAAATGCATCCCTTTCTGAAACAGGAAATACATATCATAATTGATAATATTGATATCTTCAACTCAATAGGATCTGAATGTTCAAGTAAAATATAAAAATTTCCCTTACCCTCAGTCATAACAATCTGAGTACCAGACGCATGAGACGCCTCAACACCATCTTTGCAGAACCTATTTACATTGGCCTTGTCAGAAGAATCTAGAGTTACCTCAGCATCAGTTAAGGAACTCTGCTTCTCCTCGGCTAAACTAACATTATTAATGCCTGAATGAGTAATAAAAACTGTGCATCAGAATAAACCCAAGGAATTCACTAGAATACATTCAAAAGAAAATGACGTCCACATACCTGTAATATTATCATTTGATATTTGATACCTGTCTCTAAATGATTCACGAAAAACCCCACTGCTTGTAATTCTTCCCAACCATATATCTCCAAGGACAGACTGCAAAAAGCAAATACTACAAGTTATAAAAAACAATCCTCCCAAGCTAGCACATTAAGCATCATCAAATACCTCTTCTTCTATATCGGGAACAACAAAAGCCAATGGCTTGACAGGGTCTACTTGAGTTGGTGGCGATAAATGCTCCATCCCTTCAGGTATGGCATGAAAATTTGGAGTAGACTTCTGATTACGGTAGATATCAAGAAGTTTTCCCCTTGGATAGCAATACTTGCCATTCTTAACTGAAAGAAGAGACCCAATAGCAAGAGCACAGGGAGGCCTGCCAATTTGCACCCTCTCATTACCAGTAGCCCTTCCTCGTCCAGGAGCAAAACGCATATTAGAGCCCTCCACTCGTCCTCTCTCCAATCCAAATCCTGGTCCAGTGCGATATGCAGCAGAGCCAACCCCATGAACTTCCGTGCGATGGCGAGGCCTCCACTTGTCACGAGAGTCATTCTCACGCTCATAAGCTGCCCCGCTGTTGATGACAAAAGATTGTTTGTCATTGCGAGTACCTTCCTTTTCCACCTCTGTCCTCTTCTCAGTTCGAACATCCTTCTCTTTTTCTTCAGGGCCCCACCTTGATGACCACTTGCTGTCTCGCCGGGGTTCATTGCCTGAATTGGCATCAACACGGTGATCATCTTTTTTACGATTTCTACCAAGCAGGCCCGTTTCTCTCTCTTCCTCACGCCAGCGACGACTGCTGTCGACCTCAGCAGAAGCCCTTCGCCAGTCTTTCTTTTCCTGAGATCCATCTAAGCGCCAGTTGTCTTTCAAATAGGTGTCGGCAAGGTTTCCATGTGCCAAATCATTTGGTGATCGCGTGTCCTGCCATTATCAGGAAAGAATTAGAAGAGGCATGTTAAGCACGTAATAAGGCGAAAAAGGACCTCCGAGTATATTTGCTAATATCCTTTAGATTATATCTAGGTATACTGTTTAACATTATCCCAGAACATTTCAAAGTAGAATGAGCTTGTGCTTTGCCAAAATTTCACTAATATACTTAAGTGAAGATTCTACTTACAAAAAATAAAGATAATGTATAAGGAAATTAGAGAGCAACTCTATAATATATATGCATCGTGCTTCCATCCACAGTATATTATGAAGGAAATAGTTTTAAAAAAAAACTCCCCCAACCCTAAAAAAGCAGCGAACCGCTTATCATGCGAAAAAACACATAAATAAGAGAGACGAAGGCATAACAATATCAAGTTTTTCATTAGCAAGCCTGAAAATGTGTCTATATAGTTAAAAAAGAAAAAGAAAAAGGAAGAGCATCAATGTGGCCCTTATTAACAATAATTAGTCAAATAAACAGTATATTAACCAAGACATGCATCAAAGTAAAAAGAGTTGAGGAAAAACATACTCCAGTTGTTCCACCACCTAACATCTTAGAATCGACTGGCTTAGCATAAAGCCATTGTGGAGAAAGAGGTATGCTGCTCTCTGAAGTCACTTGTTCTGCAATTAAAGTCATCATAAAAGCAATAATGCAGTAATTAACCGCACAATCCATGACGAAATAGGCAAACAAAATGAGCCAAGAGGCCAGTGGCTTGCGTTCCAACAAGATAAAGTTAAGATGCAAACTACCTTTAGACTCATCAAGCAATCCCATAAGAGCCTTTTCCTCACCATTTCCTCCCCAGGCTTCACCTGGTGGAAAAATTTTAGCAAACAATAAATATAAACTTTAGCAGCCACCATTAATTACAATGTGGACATTAAGCTCAAGTGATACAAAATGCGAGAGTTGCATTAAGTCTTTAACTAACAAAGAAAATACCTAAACACCCCACTAAAATATAAATTTTCCAAAAAGTCTAAATAACACAAATTCATACTCTATCTACCAAATCCACAAAATAAAGAGGAAAAAATAAAAAAGTGTGCCCAAAGTATGAGCAGATAAAACCATAAGATGCGAGCCAAAAAAAATACTAAAAAAAAAAGATTTAGAGGACACGATTCCTTCTAAAAACCCTGCAAGCCCTGTCAATTACGATCCCAGGCACAACAACAAGACGAACAATAAAATAGACGATCCAGGAAAACACAAATAAACACTTATGTACATATTATTATCATATGTAAATAAACATAGTACGGATTAATCATGAGAGATCACAGATCCATCCGATATAATCACATTAGCAATACATATTAATGAGCAAGAAGAATTCAAACGATTCAGTTGCAATTAGAACAAAAGATCAAATACGAATTAGGGGATATTAAAGAAAAGTTACAACCAATACCTTTAAGGGAGAAGCGCTCATCGGGAGACCTGGAAGAGATGAGATCGTCCGGAAGATTGAGCGTTCCGTCAGCCATCGGTGTCAAGCACAAACAAAAACTGCACGGTTATCAAAACCAGAAATCCGAGATCACAAAGAGCGAGAGGGCGAAGTAGATAGAGCTTGGGAAGAGACCGATAGTGCGAGAGAGATATATGACTTCTAGGGTTCGAAAGAATTGCAGATGCAAAGGAGGGGGCAACAAGAGGAAGGTGAGGTTTTGTGTGTGTATTTTGACGATAAACAAAGGGATAAGATTAACTACGCTCTTTTAACTTTTTAACTAAATAAGCCCTTTTATTTATTTAGGCCATAACCCTATAAATTCTTGACAAAAATTTGCAATGTTCAATTTTTATACACTTTTCACACTATTGTAATTTCTCAAACACTGCAATCACACATAAAACACTAACGTTACGCGTTGTGACGGGTGATCTATTTTGAATTCGTATTTTGCGAATATATTGTATGTTGTGCATGAAAAATACATCATATTTGAAGTCTTGAAATTTTTTCAAGAGCTACATAAAAGAAGGAAAGAATGTCCAAGAACTTTATCAAGAAAAATTAAGTTTCAAGAAAGTACCATCATACATGAAATTAGTATAAAAGAGTGCTTCCACCAAATGTATGTTGTGAACTCCATTTGCTAGATCAGGCGAAATTAAACTAAATTATTATAATCACTAGAGGGAGTTAAAGGTGTTACAACTTGGCATGAATTACAAAATGAAATTTTACATTTCTCATCTTTTGAATCCTAAACATTTCTCGTCACTTGAATGAATGGGTCTTCCTCACAACTTGTTCCTGCACATAAATATGAGTATATAAATAGTCATGTCTAAATTAATTTAAAAATGCTTGAAATTAAAAATCGAACAAATGCAAATCAAGGATGGACAATATATACATTCTTCAGTTGTCTTTATCTATATATTTATTCATCTAGGCAATTAATTTTTTTGCAGTTTTATGTGATTTTCATGCAAAAAGCGTGAATTATTTTTGAATCTTTTGTTGCTACCTATACTTTATATACAAGATTTTACATTACCACACACCTAAAAAACTTATAAGGTAGCTTATAGATGTAGTTTTATACGTTCAAAAGTAATAGCTGCATGTGATTTGAGATCCAGGGTTGAAACTCATCTTAGGTAGTTGAAGTAGATTGAACATTGAAGTTTACCTTATCCAATTCAACGACACAATTTATTTTCCAAAGAGTGGAAAAAAATTATGTTAAATAAAAGCAGGAACAGGAATGCACCATAATAAATTGAAATTAAAAAAAGATTGCAACTCACCACAAACGATTGAAGTCAACCCTAGCAATTGAAGCAGAGCCTAGAAATCCAAACCAAGCGCAAGATTTATGATCCTTGAAACTCTTGTACACTTATATGCATAGTGTGAACATCACTCAATCAAATATCTTTGGATCCCCTTAAAAGACCAATCATTCTAAAAAATCTAATCAAGATTACTAAATAAAATTAATTGAAAATGTCTCTGATATGTCTAAAATAACCTTACTGATCAGAGATTGACACATGTTGATACTCAACATGTCCCACTATGATAAAAGTATTATGGCACGAGTCGTCATCATTTTCCAAATATCACGATGTCCTACCCAAATATGGGCCATGGCCCGGAATACTCCACTCCAAAAAAAACACCTAATCACCCGAAAAGCAAATTGAAGTCACCACCCAAAAATTATGTAAACTTGTTGTAGTAGTTATTGAAGGGTGTGTGTGCGCTAGGTGTTTGTTTTCGCGTAGTCTCTGTTATCCAACTTCCTTTTATTTTGCTGCCAAACTTTAATCTGGTTAGTGTTCTAGAGAGAGTTTTTGCTACTGTTGTAGCAGAGATTTTTCTGGTCCCAGGGATCCTGATTTTACAATTAATTAACTAACTGTCGTTTGAAAATGCAGAAATGTGTCAGGGAAATCAAATTTTATCATAAAAATAAGGTAATTAATTAGTGTAAACTAAAGTTAATTTCATTTATCATATCATATATTATATCGTTAAATATTGTTTTTACTTGTTATAAAAAAAAATATTGTTTTTACTAGTGGGTCCTACAGCAGAATATCACCCACAGTTTGTCAAGATATTTTTTTTTACTAGTCCGTATATTTTTTTTGGGTCCACAAGAATTCACCAACTAAGCTATTACTCCAAATGACTTTTCAATGTAGACAAAAATCTTAACACATGTATATAAATAGGTCCAATTAGATTATTAAAATTACAAAGGGATCGGTACATGTTATAAATTACATTTTCAATAAAATATATATGCAAGGCCGTGTGCGACATATCCATTATCAACTCTTAAATAAGATTCAAAGTTAAAAAAAAGTGGGCAATCTGGTAAGCAGAAAAAAAGGGGTCCTATTCCTAAGTATTAATGGAAGGGCAGCCAATTGGCCCAATTGATTAACTTTTCAGGCTTAAAAAAAGTGTCTAAAGGATCAAAGTGACACTACAGAACGCACAAAGCTGGAATTTATGTAGCATTCCAAGGTCACTGCAACAAAAGCTCTTTAGGCTCTGACAAAAGGTTCCATTAAGATAAACCATAATATGTTGGGACATACTGTGTACAAGAACAGAGGAAGATCAAAAGATGTAGGGAATTATTGTATGAACAAGAACAGAAAAATCTCACAACATTTTGGTATATACTGTAAGCACCAGAACAGAGGAACATCACAAGATTTTGGCATATATGTTAGGATATACTGAACGTACAAAGATCACAAGATAGCACCAGCAAGCCAATTTTATTTCTTACAGTTTAATAAAGTGCAAACACTACCACGACACATCACCATCAATTTCAATTCCATCGAGACATGCAAGAGTAAAACCGCAAATGCACTATTGAATATGGCTCAAAGGCGCATAAAGTCTTAAACTTCTGTGAGATTTCTGAAGGAGTTTTAAATGTATGTAGTGAAGAGGAGGAAAAATGGAGTAATCAGATACACCAATCACCAATCAAAAGATGCTTCATGCATGAGCTCAAGAGAGGCTATAATAGTAAGGCAATATTAAAGTTCCAACAAACTACAATGTTACCTATTACCCCAACACAAAGTTTTACTTCTGGAAAAAACTCGGAGGAACAGCTCAAAAAGTCAATTTTCATGAGAAAAAACAAACATGTAATACTGTCTCCTAAGTCATTCTCTGAGCAGCTTCCTTGGCAAGGACCTTCTCTTTGGCCTTGCTCTTAGCCTGGGATTTGGAACCCATGATTCCACCTCCCCACTTTTTCCTGTATTCGTCATACTTATCATTGAAGTTGGCCTGTGGCACAAGAGAAACATCCCAAGTCAAATTTAAACATGCCAACAAAAACAAAATCCGCCAAGTGTCATCTAGAGATGAAAAAATTCAACTATAGTCCACCTTAATGGCCTCCAAGATCCTGCTGAACTCCAGTTTATCTTCATTCTTGACTGTGGTCAAGCACAAGACAGATGCAGTTTTTTTGTGAACGATCTGTCAGAAAGCCAGCCATTTAAATCATAGAATCAATAAATGGACCAGCTTTGCTGTAAAAGTATAGAAAACCAAGGTTTCAATCACAATTACCGATCCCAAACGTGATTTTCCCTTGACAATGCAGTAAGGGATTTCCATCTTCCTGCACAAAGCTGGTAGCCATACAACCAGCTCTATTGGATCCACGTCATGAGCAATAACAACCAATTGTGCTTTGTTCTGCAGGGAAAATTCATAGTAAAAAACTATGACCATAAAATTTTCAATGGCAAAGAAGAATGTTGCAAAACACATAGGACAAAAGCAGAGTGAAGCAGTACCTGCTCAATAAGGTAGGTCACATGGTTGAGACCATATTTCACGACAATCGGCTTCTTAGCCTCAGCAGACTTACCTTCAGCCTCAGCTTGAGCTTTTTTCAAGAGACGCTCCTTCTTTGACGCTTTGTCCTCTGGTCTATACTTGAGCAGCATCTTAAACAGATTTGATGCTGCATATAAGTTTGTAAAAAGCGACTTTAAACCAATGCCTCATTGAGAAACAAAGTGAAACCTAGATTCTAATGAAAACAACCTAGAGTAATAAATCAAATGAATGCCACAACTAGCTATCCAGTATCCACCATACTGTGTGACAACTGACATAAATTCATAAGTCATAACCACCACTAAACTCTGCACATGTGGCTATATGGTGTGAAATTTGCATCCTCCAAATGGGCCCTGTACGCTTACTAAATGACAGTCAAATCAATTGAATATTCAATTCTCACAAAAAGAGAGAGATACAAGTAAACGACAAGAAGAAATGATCCAGTGTGTAGATAATTTGACGAATAAGAGACTGTCAAATGCTCAGCATGTGGACACCAAAGGAAAAAACCAGAAGAGTTCAATTTTCCCGTCCAATTGGACTTGAATATAATCATCAATATTATAGATGTGTTAATTGCGGAGCATAGCAATAACCAGCCAATGTCTAGAACCAAACTTAACCAGGTTGCAGCATTTAAGTATGACGTAAAAGTTTAGGCACAATCTCAACAAAAATATAGCTCAAGCCAAACTGCCATCACTAATTCAAATGAAAGTTAAGTAGGATTACCAAGGTTCTTGTCGAGGGTCTTGGTGAACTGGTTCAACCCTGGAGGAACTTTCAATCTCATCTTGAGGATCCTTTTCCTCCTCTGAATCTGGACAACTTTCGGCCATTTCACGAACCGAGTAAGGTCCCTTTTAGGAGGCAACGCACCTCCAATGCCAAACTGTTTGGGTCGCTTCTCAAACAAAGGGTTCGCCACCTTCTCCTGCATATCCAACACGAACAAATGAATAAAACGTCTCAAAACGCCACGATCCATAATAACATACACATTCATTACCTGATTCTTCTTCGCCGCCGACGGCGCCTTAACACCTCGCTTTGGAGCCTATACAGAGACTAACCATGTTAAACAAACGGCTAGAGATAATAATTATGTACAGCCACCACAACTTAAATATAAAGACAGTATTTAGAAAGGAAGAGACGAAGACGCATATCTGGCTCACCATTTTTGTTATTGCAGTTCAAGCTTCTTCGTCTTGCAGCCTTATCAGTGAGGCGACGCGAAGAACCCTAATTTGTTGGTCTATTTATATCAGGACGGGGCAGGATTTTGGGTGGATTGGGCCGAGCCTGAGTAATAAAAACGCGAGATGTATTAGGCCTTTTGCCATATTGGGTTGGGTTTAAGGGGACTATTTGCATTATGCATAACAGCCTAACACTCTATTGTAACAATAAAATTAGTAGGGGTGACAAAATGATCGAATTTATTTAATTCGAATTAAATTAAATTTTAATATAAGTTATATATTTAAAATTCGGATCTAAACACAAATATTTTTACGATTAAAATTTTTATCCAATTTAATTGCTCGAACTCTAATATGAATTTATTTATTTTTTAATTTATTTATTCAAATTTAAATGAGTCTAGCTAATATTTTGTAAACATTGTCCGTCCCAAAATCCATTTTTTCCACCCCTACACTACCTTTCCAGCTTCATATGCTGTAATTAATGTTGAAAATTTTGAATTTAATTGACATAAGTTTCCAAATATGTAACTGAAAAAAATACAGGGATGAATGACCAATAACTTTGTATTTATTTTTAGGCCTTTAAAAGGGTTTATTCTCTCTGAAATATTATTTTATTTTTTATTCTCCGATTTTTCACTCTCTAAAAAGTATCTTACTTCTTTAGTGTCAAAAACTCATTCCGGGTCCATCGTTGGGAGAGTAACCTCAATTCCTGGTTCGTATAACATCTTTGGAAGTGCTATCGTTGGTGTTTAGATCGAGTAGACTTGAGAGACAAAATTGCAAGAACTGCTGGCACGGTTTGATAGCAGACAATAAATCATTTTAAGGTGAGAGTTAGAGGTTCAATATCGCCTCGATCTGATTTGAATTCGTTTTTGTTTACTTTTTGAGTTCGAAATTGTTATCACAGTATTATATATGATATATGCAACTACATATTTAAGAATGTGTGAACGTTATTAATCTGTTTATTTTCTTAGTCTCGGATTAATACATGTTATTATTGGAATCCCGGTTTTACAATTAATAAGTACATGATTAGATTTATATAGCGTTGATCATAATTTTCAGTTTCAGATATTTATTAAGTTTTGTATAGCTTATGTCGTTATTTGTTGCCTGTGATTTTTTTTTTTGGTACCTAAAACTATGAATTATTTGAAAATGCAGTGTGTGAAGTCTGGATTTTTTGGGTAGAATTTCCCCACCTCAGTGTTCCCTTGCGTAGTTTTTTTTTTTTTGAGAAATTCCCTTGCGTAGTTGGTAGGCCTTTGTTACGATATGAAGAATCTCTAGTGGAACAACAATTCAAGTTTAGAGAATGTTCAATTATATTACATAAGTAGTCCATTTATTTTTCGAAGTTCATGACATTTTAGTTCTATAGAATTTGAGTGGCTATTCGGATTCGGATGAGGATGAGGATGAGGATGAGAATTGAGTTAGTTATTGGAGCGTTACTGTTTGCTTTTAAGCTACCTGCGTTAGCTACAATTTATGTTAATTAAAAATATTCATATATTTTTTATAAAATATATATTTCTTTCTTTCGTTTTTATTAGACGAAAAGTTAGACTACAACTTAACAAATTATCTATATTCGATTTTTGTATGGACAATAATTACATGCGATTTAACAAAAAGAAATGAAGATCGTGGGAAGCACTAGATGGCCACAACTAGCACAACCTCTCATACGGTCAACGGTCAACCCACAAAATTCTCTGCAGTGTTGGCCAACCAATTCTGTTCGTGCATTTCCCTCCCGCCACGGAAAGCACAGCAAAGTAACAGACAACGACCATTTCAAAATCCTTAAATTAAATACATTAATTATCAACAATTAAAATAACAAAACAAAAATGGATAATTTTGCGCGCATCTCAAAAACAAACTCCTCTCATTTTCCTTCACAAACAAACTGAAAAACCAAATTCCACCATCTTCGAAATGGAAGAAAACCGTCAACCTGAGAAGAGCCCTAGTTTTGCCCGTAAAGAAGACATTGCCTCCTCCACCGCCACCGTCCCTGAGTCACCGCAAGCGGAGTACGAGCCAAAGCTTGGGGAGCCAAAAACAGAGGAACCCATGTATTCAGAGACCATGGTGGGGGAAGGTGATAAATCGGAAGAGAAGCCTGATCCGGTTGAAGAGAGACCAGTTGTGGATGCTCCACCACCTCCTTATAGTCTCGAGAAGGCATTGCAGGATATAGATCAGTTCGTCTCGAACTTTCCCGCCAAAAATAAAGACGAGAATGACAAGTCGTTGGAGATCCCGACGTTCGTGGAAAAGTTCTTGGATCTCTTGGAGGACAATATAGGGAAGTACGATTCCAAAGCTGATTTGATGAAGTCGAAATGGTGTTGGGTTGTGGAGGAGGATGCATTGTTCATTGAGGCCATAGATCGGATATCGAAGCTTAATGCGACGGTGGTTGAATTCAGATCTGACGCCACTCACGGTTCGCTGATCAATCGAGCTGGTGGGCTTCAACAGAGAGTAATGTCGTACTTGGAGGAGGAATTCAGGTTGCTTATAGAAGATTCTAGAAACAACGAGCTTGATCATGGCGAACGAGGTGATGGAAGTGCCAAATTGAAGCACTCGGAATCCGATCGCTGCAATCTACGAGAACCTGAGTCCGAAGATGGTGATTTGCCAGGGTATACTGATGAGACCTTATCTAGTTTAAATCGAATCGCAAAGGAGATGATAGCGGGAGGACACGAATCCGAATGCTGCGAGTTGTATCTGATCGCGAGAAGGGAAGCGATTGATGAATGCTTGATCAATCTAGGATTTAGGAAGATCAGTATCGACGATGTCCAGAAGATGCAATGGGATGCCCTGGAGAATGAAATTGCCACATGGAGCAAGACCTTCAAGCAATGCGCCAATGTGTATTTCCAAGGCGAGAGAAAACTCGCCGATGCAGTTTTCACTGACTATCCATCAATGGCAGGGAGTTTGTTCAGTAATCTCACACGCGACGTCTTGATTCAGCTCCTCAATTTTGCAGAGGCGATCGCCATGTCAAAACGTTCTGCAGAGAAGCTGTTCAAGTTTCTTGATATTTATGAGACCTTACGTGACAGTCTCCCTTCCATGGATGGGCTATTCGAGGAGGAATCTGCTAAAGAGCTCAAGACTGAAACGACAACAACCAGATGCCGTATTGGCGAGGCTGCCATTTGCATATTCTGTGATTTGGAGAACTCCATTAAGTCCGATACAGGGAAGACTCCGGTTCCGGGAGGTACTGTTCATCCTCTCACACGCTACACGATGAACTATCTAAAATACGCATGTGATCAGTACAAAGACACACTTGAACAAGTCTTTAGGGAGCATTCAAAGATTGAGAGAACTGACTCTTCAAGGCGGCCACAATACGAAGGGCAAGACAACGAAACGCCGGACCAGTCGCCATTTTCGAGTCAGTTGATGAGGGTTATGGACTTACTGGACGCGAACCTTGAAGCGCAGTCGAAGCTCTACAGGGACATTTCATTAAGCTCAATTTTCATGATGAACAATGGCCGATACATCTTGCAGAAGATCAAAGGGTCGGAGGAGATCCACAAAGTGATGGGCGACACTTGGTGCAGGAAGAGATCGTCAGATATGAGGAACTACCATAATGGATATAAGAGAGAGACATGGAGCAAGCTTTTGGGTTGTTTGGGTCACGAGGGATTGCAAGTGAATGGGAAAGTAGTGAAGCCGGTGCTAAAAGAGAGGTTCAAGAGCTTCAATGCTATGTTCGATGAAATTCACAGGACTCAGAGTTGTTGGATCGTGAGTGATGAGCAGCTTCAGTCGGAGCTTCGGGTTTCGATATCAGCGGTGGTGATTCCAGCTTACCGGTCTTTCTTGGGGAGGTTCTCACAATACTTGGATGCAGGAAGACAGACGGAGAAGTACATAAAGTTCCAAGCCGAAGATATAGAGAATGCCATTGATGAGCTCTTCGAAGGAAACCCGACGTCCATGGCAAGGAGGAGACCGTAGCCAAGCCATCAGAGCAAAGCATGTTCTTGAGGGAGGTGGCCAATTGATTGAAGCCACGTCAGTTTTAAGGAGGATGCTTTCGTCATTTCAAGAAGTGGACAAGGTTACATGTGGTCTGTGGATTGTTGCATTGTGGAATTGAACTCATGAATTTCATGATCATGTATTAATTTTTGTTCTTTTTTTTAATCTATAATATATTCTACACAATAATTTTGTGGACAATATATATATATATATATAATAACTGGCTCTAGTGATTTTTTTTGTTAATCTATTTTAAATGTGAAATTGTGAATTCCGTGTGATATACTGATATTCACATTCTTATTAGTGATTTAATGGATATGGTGGAGAGAATTAGATCTGTTGACAGCCGACTGAACTAAGATGGTATTCTGATTCATGAAATTAGAAGCTCGCGTAGTGATTTTTCCCAGGCTTAGATTTATTTTAAATCCAAGAACCTCCAATAGTGTAGCCCTTTCTATTGCTGAGTTTGCTCTCAACTGTCAAGCTCTTTTTATATGGAGCCTTTCACATTAGCCTTTTTTGGCTCCAAGAGGCTGTATTGGCAGATTTTCTGCCTATTGATTATTAATAAGATACAGTCAGTTATTCTTTTTTAAAAATTAATTATCTCCTACTTAACGGATAAAAGAGACTTGTAACAACATGCGGATACCAACACATTATTGTGCTTACTAGAGACAATAAATAGTACTTTCAATACAGTTGGAAGAAATTCATGTCATATGTGATATGTCCCTACTTGTCACATGCAAATTGTACCTACCTTCAAGCTCCACCAGTGTTAAAGGCCCAGATTTAGGGATGACAAATAATCGGTTTTGAGTTAGATGATATAAGTTGTTATGAAATATTTACATTTCCAAATTTGAGCTCAGATTAAATTTGAGATGTACTTAATTTATCAAATTTAAATTGATTTAAACATGAATAAATATATCGAACAATAATTCAATTCGAATTATGACCCATATCACTAATTTAAATTTTTTTTTTTTTTTTTGCTGTGGATAAACTCGAATTTTGAACATATAATTTATGTATGAACTACATTTAATTTAATCTCTACCATCTGAACCCGCTAGAGTTTTGCCACCTCTAAATTCAGACTTATCCAACGTTTCTCCATGCATACATACTGAATATCAATCCTAAAATAGTAAAATCCATTATGTTTGGTGTGCAGTGCCAGACTGCCAGTAGTATATATATAAAATCGGCCCAAAGGCCGCAAACATTCTACGGCCTCCTCTCCAATTTCCAGAGACTATGTGTCCGAGGCTCGAGCAAATACGCGTTAAGCTGAGTCCGAGGTAAAGTAAGGCCCATCTCTGTACAGACTTTGTACTCGACCACTATTTCTGCTGGAAGCATTTGGTCCAAAATCAGCATCTCCTTATACACGATAGTTTATCTGTTACTGTTTAATTCTCTGAAAATATCGTTTCGTTGAAGTTCAGAGAAGAGAATTGAGAGATGGACGCCATTGACTCAGTGTTCGATCCGCTCAGAGAGTTTGCGAAGGACAGCGCTCGCCTCGTCAAGAGGTGCCACAAGCCCGATCGCAAAGGCATAAGATAAAATTTTCGATTTCGATTTATGTTTTATCAAACGATAAATAGTTGACTAGTACTTTCTTCTATTGTGTGTGCCGATTGGTTCTGGAGTTTTGATCGGGACGGATTCTTTTTCTTTTGTTATGGTATAGAATTTACGAAGGTGGCGTTCCGTACGGCTATTGGGTTCGTGGTGATGGGATTTGTCGGTTTCTTCGTCAAGCTGATCTTCATCCCTATCAACAACATCATCGTCGGATCTGGCTAGGTAATGCTTATTCTTCTTTGTTTATGGACTTTTTGATTGCTCGATTGACTCTGGTGTGCTTTTCTTTTAGATTGGTGCTTTTTACCTGTAATTTCGTTTGCGGATGGATCGATAATATGCTTTCTGGTCTTATTATGCGTTTATGATGTCTTCATAACATGCTGTAGTTCTGGTATTGTATGCTTTTATGATATCTTGAACTGATAACGGCTATACTACATGGTTGCATGTCGAAGAAAATCAGTTGATCCGTGGAAATATTTTGTTGAATAGTCCATTAATTGAGCTAAAGTATTGTTTTGCTATGCAACGGACATAAAATCGTATTATGCTGTAACTGTTGAATGTCGAATTAAATTATATTAATGAAGAAAATATGTTAATCTAGATATAATTATTGCATGTTAATGACTTGAGCTAGAGATGGAGAACTTTTATAGTGAGTTGGGTCTGAAACAAACTTTTAATTTGGCTCGAATTGGACTGCCTAATTATTAGATGGAATTCAATTGTTTGCCTTTTGTGCATAAATTTCAGCAAGAGTTTTCGTTGTCTCTTTTTGTCAGATAGGAGGCTTTGTATTTTTTTTTCTTTTTTCATTTGATTGCATATCACATGAACAGCCACAATGCTTTCATGGGATACAATGACATAGGCTCCGTTTGGTATGCATTTCCCACAGCGGGACCCACTAAAAACTCTGTGCATATCAAACGAACTGGTAAAATTTGCGTTCTGGACCGCGTTTAAGCGGTCCAAAATGAGACGCTGTCACAACACAGCGTTTCATTGCGTTTTGTCAATCCAAATTTTTTGAAGGACGAACCTGCCCCTCGAACTCTCAACTGATGATGGCAAAAAGTGATAAAAAGATATTGTGTTGCAGGTTAATCTATGATTGACTATTACTTTTATTTAATGATCATAAAATCAAGATTTTAAAGTTCCAGAACGATTGAACTTTTTGCCAGATTTGTTTATACACAAATGGTTCTCATTGGCTGCGTATTTGTTACCCTTAGAAACTATCCTTATCATGGCTTTAAATTTATCTGAATTTTGGAGCTTTGGAAAATTTCATCTTGGGTAAGCATGTTTGTAAAAACATGTGTGTTACAAATATTTCTAAAATGTAATGTAAGAACTCTAGTTATATGTTTAATTAAAACTTTTTATTCAATATTATTACTCTTTTATTACAATGTTCTTTTTTGTCATTTCATATAAAATATCCTAACAAAAAGCTAATATTAAAAAAGTGAACCAAACACCCCCACAGCATTTTACACAGCTTAAAGCTGTGGGTCCCACAGTTTTTTACACAGCATTTTTGACAGCTAAAAGCACAGCATTTTTCACAGCTTTAAGCTCTGAAATATAATTGGATAACAAACGAACCCATATACAGTATGTGTATCACCAAATCACCATGTTGGCATGAATTCCTACAATGGCAGTCATGTGATCCCATGAACCCCTTTTAATTATATATGGTGTGTCACTTTGGATGCCATTCTCATTCATTTTTATATACGATATTGATTATTGATTTGATACCAGTCATGCGATGCCACTGTGTACTCCTTCAACAAGGTGTAATTTTTTTTTTTGGATTTGTGTGTTTTAAGATACATTGCATATGCAGGGATGATTTATTTTTAGAGTTCTGTCATCAGTTGGTTAAGTGAAGATTTTGTGATAGCTGTCTGAAGCCCATTCTAAAGAGAGTTGAGAGTAAATTTTATTATGAAAAAGACTATATGCTAATGTATGGATGGGAAGCTACTCATCAGAAGTTAACTGTGTTTGTTACACTTCAATTGCCTATTGCCTTTAGCCCCAAACCATGTTTGGGTTGGGTAGAATGCACATCCATATAATAAATGAGTGAGAATCAGCCACATGAATTCTCCTTTGCTATACATTCTTATGAAAAGCTACATTATCCAGTATTGACTAATTCTGTAGAGTACAACTGTACAAGTCCTATTTCAGAAACTTCCATGGTGTCTATTTTGGACTCTACGCACTACCGCTTTAGTATCTCTATGTCAGCTACAAATGCTTTCTTGATGATTATAGTGTGCTACATTATTTGAGAATAAATGTTTGTTTTGAGTAATTATGTAATTCTTTTGAT
The DNA here is from genome assembly GCA_963580455.1 of Euonymus europaeus. NCBI lineage: Eukaryota > Viridiplantae > Streptophyta > Magnoliopsida > Celastrales > Celastraceae > Euonymus > Euonymus europaeus. The sequence goes on from OY756962.1 coordinate 3,161,411, forward strand.
ATTAAGCTCTTTGAGACCATTCATTTTCCCTGGTTTCATAATATGGAGTACCAAAGCATGTAAAATTCTTTGAATGCAATGAGAAGAATTTGACATTTGACATAGCTATAGAATTTAAACACGCCCTTAAGCAGCCAAATGGTTATGTTGCACAATGAGGAGAGGGTGGGTCTCTACCCTAGTCAAGGGAGAATTGTGCTTCATCTTTTTGTTTGCTACATTGAATTCAAGTTCCTCACTTCCCATAAATGTCTTTCGTGAAATTCAAATTTATAATTTTTTTAGGAGGGTGCATAATTTTGCGTAAAGAGTAAACTAGTGGAGTGTCTTTGTGAATGGGTAACTTCTAGTTTATGTTGGAAACTTCATGTGCTGTTAATATTATATTCATGTATGGTAACTAGAATTAGACTAACTAGAATTTTCCTGATATTGCAGGTCAGACTGTAATCGTTTTCAGTTCAGTAGAATCAGAAGAGAGATGAAAGCGTGACAAACTCACATTAGCATTCTAATTTGCTGCAGCATGCGTACATTTTTGTTGACAAATATTTTGATTTGTTTCGTATTGGCTCACGTGGAACTGGACTTTTCCCATCCCTGTGGTATTTTGGTATGCTTTAACAGGATTTTAACTTGGCCCTTTAGAATTGAAAGTATTCGGATATGAGGACATTTTACACTTTATTATGTGATTTTCTTTAAAATTGCCTATCAGCAGCGTCGGCCTAGCCAATTTGGTATTTCAGAAATGTTTGGAAGCATGGAGTGTTCTGGAATGGTCCTTAAACTATGACGGGTTTATAGTATTTTGCAATCGTAATCTTGCCTTGCTGACTTGTTGCAGGTTATGTACCATTTTTTTTCTTTTGTTCCAGGATATGAGGTGGAGAGGATTGTACTCCAGATGTGCTTCAATACTTTAGTAGTTTCGTTAGAGAGAGTTTTTAGGAAAAATAGAGGCTTTAGAAAAAAGTTGATGTGTTTGAATGAGAGCTGCATGCTTGGCAATCGGCTGCTGAATGTGTTCAAGTGAATTCTTGTTGGTGGAATCAAGCCTCATCTGACTATCTGAGTGGGTCTTGGGCAATTTAGCTGGAAGATATTGGAAAATTTATGTGACGATTAGTTGGGAGTTGGGAGTTGGGAGTGAGTTTAAGGTGAGAATGAGAGCTAAAAATAAAGGGTGAATAAGTTTAAAAATAAAATTTTGCATGTTTGATTGGATGTGAGAGTGAGCAAGAGTTTGTACCATAGGTAAAGGATTGTATTATCTTTTTATAATTAATTAACAATTTTATATGAAAAATTAAATTTATCATTTTAAAAAATTGTTATTCTTTCAATGGGGAAAATAGGGTTCATAAATTCATGCTTAAGATTCATGTTTTTTATAAATCAAACAAAGATTAGGGTTTAGGCCCTAAATTAATAGGATAAACAGGGAAATTAATTTCTGGGCGTATTCTCTGGCCAAGTAGGCCGTCTCTACAGCCATTCTTTAGCTTTCTGAATTCTGGTTTTCTTTTCTCGTGATTATTGCTTAGAAAAGATAATAAAATAAAGTCAATTTCATTTTGTGGTGCTTATCAAATTTGATTAATGAAACTAAACTACCAATCATGATAATTTAACAGTGCTGCTCTCTTAATAAAAGCAACATATAATCTACGAGGCCTGGTTCTACCTCAGCAGTGATTTTTCTGTAAACCTCACTAAGCTTCACATTAACTCAAATTCTGACAAGTTGCAACTCTAGATAAACAATGCAGCTCTTGAGATCCTGTTGCATCATCAGAAGGTATGGGCCAAACTTTTTTTTTAATATAAAAAAAGAGAGAGAACATTTCATCACGTTCTTGTCCAACTTCAATCAATCTACATTCAAATCATGATAGACTGATAGTGCAGAACCAGGAACCCAAAGCATGCAAAACTAAACATGCTAGGGATATTTGGGAGAGGCGAATGGAGAATGTAAGAAATAAAGCAAACAATAAAGGATTCACATAGCAAATTCGAAACAGTGTCCATGGACATACAAGTATCCAACAAATAAGACACATAAAAAAATGCAGGGAAACCAAACCGACGTCATGGGGGAATCCAAACCGACGTTCAGGAATCAGCAAATGGGATTGCTCTCCGCAGCATCTGCAGCAGATGCCAGGACCAGCTGTGGCTGACCAAAAAAGCCTTCCCTTCTAGCCTTCTTACGTTCGCGCTGCATCCTAAAGTACTCCCTCTTCCTTGCTCGATAACTGTTGGGGTTCTCAGGCTGTACCTCTCGTGGGTAAACACTGATCTGTAAGTTATGCAAATCCACGATCAGCATTATTCTGAAGAAAGAAAAGCTTCAAAAATCATAGTTCTAAATTCTTTTAACGTATAAAAAATAAAGTCAACCTTTTGTCTATGTTCAGGTCCAAACTTTTCAAATTGAACAAGTCCATCAATCAATGAGAAAATGGTGTGGTCCTTGCCTATCCCCACATTTTTTCCTGGGTGAAACTGAAATATGTCACAGAGATAAACAATCAAAAGCGCTCCAGAGATAAAACCAAAGGACTTTATAGTGTAATGAGACAATAAGTAACTACTCAATGCATAATAATAATGGCAACAAGTACATGAATTCCTTTCAACATGTCTCCCTTCTCAACAATCGAAATGTAAATCACAACAGTGAGCCTTATGACTTTCATGAGTATTGTTTTACTGGGAGAGTGTGTCAGCAAGCAATCAACTATAGACACCAGTAGAAAACAATTCTAAACTACTGAAAAATTACAAGGTAATGTTTGATGTGCTTATGAGCCATGCCGTAAAATAAGCAAGCCTATCCTTACTACAAATATTCAACTCTACAATGAAGATAAATTCCATTCGAGGATTGACTCCTAATTTCTTTTTCACAGCACATTTCAACAGTTATTCTTGCCATGGACCAAAACATCGAATAAATGACCTTTAAGTCACCTTCGGCACCACTTAAATCCTTCGTCAATAAATTTTTTAAGTATCTAAGCTTTTTAATCCTCCATATTTCAAACTCCATCAAGTTTCTCCTTCCCTGCGGCAGATTTCTATTTAAAATTCCAAAAAAATGCACGTACTTGCATTCAGAGAAATTTTCAAGCTCCAGAAATTGCAAGATCATGACCACATTGCACCATACAAATCCAGGATGAACTATGGGCTTAGAAACCAAAAGCCTTTTCAATTCATTAATTTCTAGAGACCAGCTTCATTACACTGAGTGCTCTTCATTTTTTAGATTCCCAACACCCAAAATCTTCTTTTACGGTTTTATAGCAAGCTTCAATCCATTTCCAATCATTACCACTTCTCGAACCCTTTTAAATTCATACAAACCTCCCAATAACGCCAATATCTTGAGTGTTTTATACCTACAACTAAAAGAGTGTGCGTCTTTTTTTTTTTTTGCATTTGCAAGCGACAAGCATCTATGAAGACCCCTCATCAAAATTCAAGAAACATAGGTTCTCTACTTCACTCCCCAGCAAGATGCATCTGAATTCATAATAGGGGATTGAAATCAGAAACATCAGTCATCAACAACAGCTCCAAAATTCATTTATATCATATAAATCGATACTGTCATTAAAACCCACCATTTTTACAAAACAATAAGAGGGAATACTCGCACCTTGGTGCCGCGCTGACGCACAATAATTGAGCCAGGCTTTGCGAGCTGGTTACCAAAAATCTTGACGCCGAGACGCTGGCCCGGTGAGTCTCGGCCATTCTTGGTGCTGCCGGCCCCTTTTTTGTGCGCAGACTCGATCGTCAAGGGGACAGGCAATCTCGGCCGCATAGAAACTGTTGATTTGGGCATGATTAACCCCGCATGCCCATTTAAGAACTTCGATGCTGATGAGGCTGAATAAAGAGAGAGCCCATTGAATGCATTAGCTAAGCTGAAGCTAACCGCCGTAGCTGCTGCCATTTCTTAGCTGTTGATTTCAAGATGAACAAAATAAATGAAAATAAAAAACTTATTTACCGACACATATACATGAATAAATATGAAAATAAATACCATAAAACTTCAAGACTTGTTTTGGTTTGCGCTTTCTGAGACTGCAAAGAAGGCGTCTGGAAGAAGAGGAAGAGGAAAGGGGCCTTATCTTCAAGCAGCAAGCCAGCAAGACGGACTCATTTGAGCTCCTTTCTGCGGTTGATATAAATTTGGGTTTTTAGATTGGAGGCCCAAATAAATACGAATTGAAACAACAATTGGGCTTTTCGAATATGAAGAAGCTTCGCAATTTGGGCTGCTTTCAACGGGTGAAATGAATATGGGTTTTTAATTGGAGCCCTAATGGGCCTTTTCAATGTCAAGAAGCCTAGCTTGGCCCAACATGATTTCCTTCCTGGGCCTCGTCTTGTTTCTTTGTCAAGAAGACAAGAACATGCACTTCTTATAAAATGATACGTATGTCAGCCTTTCATAAGTCATTTTATTGTGTTTATCACAATCAAATAACTTATTTTATTATACAAACACAATAAAATAACTATGTCACGTGTGTATGAAAGACATGAGATATAAGATATATAAGGCTGAAATGTTTAACACTATTGTTCCAATAAAGTATGAACACTTGTGACTTAAATTGGTTTATTTCCAAATATACAAGCTTAATTAGTATACCTTTAATAGGTAATAATGTTAAACTACTATGGCATCCTTAAAGGCCCCTCCACTTGGAATCATAGGAAGGACCTGTTCTTGATGAGGAACAACAACATCAAGAAAGTAGGGTCCGGGGATATCCAACATTGTCTTTATTGCATCTCTAAGCTCGATCTTCTTGGTCACTCTTGCCCCTGGAATTTCACAAGCTTCTGCAAATTTCAACATGTTAGGAAATATATCATCTTCCTTCAATGGATTTCCTATATATGTGTGACCTCTATTTGCCTTATAGAATATGTCCTCCCATTGAACTACCATGCCAAGATGTTGGTTGTTCAAAATCACCATCTTCACAGGAAGGTTTTCCACTCTTATAGTGGCCAACTCCTGCAAGTTCATCATAAAACTTCCATCACCATCAACGTCAACCACGATCGAATCCGGGTTTGCCACGACTGCACCAATGGCCGCCGGCAGGCCATATCCCATTGCACCAAGTCCTCCTGATCGAGGTTATCCATTGACAAGCCCTTTTGAAATTGTAAAATTGGGCAGACCACATCTGGTGTTGCCCTACTCCTGAAGTTATAATTGCCTCTCCATTAGTCAACTCATCAAGTACTTGAATAGCATATTGAGGAGAGATTGCTTCTTCAAATGTTTTGTACGCCAAAGGATTCTTCACTTTCTGTTCTTTGAGTTCATTTATCCAAGAATAGAAATTAAGCTTATTCTCCATTCCTTTCTCCTCCAACATGTTTATTCCTTGTAGAGCTAATTTCACGTCAGCACAAACAGGCACATTGGCTTGCTTCACTTTTCCAATCTGAGACGAGTCAATATCAATGTGAACTATCTTTGCTCTGCTAGCAAAAGCTTCAACCTTGCCTGTAACACGATCATCAAACCTAACCCCAAACGCAAGCAACAAGTCCGACTTGTCAATTGCATAATTAGCATACATAGTGCCGTGCATGCCAAGCATATGAAGCGACAAGTCATGTGTACAATCGAAATTCCCAAGACCCATCAGCGTCATTGCCACCGGAATCTCGATAATCTCGACAAACCGCTTTAACTCCTCTGTCGCATTGACGCACCCTCCACCAACATACAACACAGGTTTCTTGGACTCCATTATCAGCCTCACTATCATCTCTAACTGTTGAATCTCTGGTCTCTTATAAAGTTTTGAGAAATACCCATTAAGTCCAAGACTCTGCACCCAATTAGGCACAACGAGCTCTTGTTGCACATCTTTTAGCACATCAATCAACACTGGACCAGGCCGCTCGGACGATGCTATAGAGAAAGCTTCTTTAACAATTCGTAGAATGTCTTTAACGTCCATGACTATATAACTATGTTTGGTGATTGATCGCGCGATCTCCAAAATTGGTATTTCTTGAAAGGCATTGGTGCCAATAAGCGGCCTCCGGACCTGTCCGGTTATAGCAACAAGAGGGACATTGTCCACCATTGCGTCTGCAAGGCCAGTCACGAGATTTGTGGCGCCAGGTCCTGAAGTTGCAATGCAGACACCCACTCTCCCAGAGGCTCGAGCATAACCCTCCGCAGCAAAGACACCGCCTTGTTCGTGTCTTGAGAGCACGTTTCTTATAATTTTCGAGCGTGTTAAACCTGGTTTACTCCTTCACGTTCGAGGGCTTCGACGAGGACATCCGCTCCTTTTCGGGGCAATGATCATCAGGGTCAAATCTAGAAAAGAAAGTATCCAAGTAGATGTCTTTTCGGGTCGGGGCACCTGGGATGGCGGTGGCAGAGATGGAAAGGAATTTGTTGCGGCGCAGGGGCGTGGGTTTTGAATAATTAGTATTGAAGTTGTGGAGGGTGGGTTTTAGTGGTGGTGTCGTCAGTGAAGGAATAATGGGCGTGCATGGTTTTGATAAGGAGAAATATGCAGAACAAGTCATCATGGCTACGCGTTAAGTGCATGGGAATGGGAGAGTGCTCAAATGACTTCACTATATAATTATTCTAGTTTGGTACATTCCGTTTGATTTTTTGGCATTTATCTACCATGTAACATGTTTGCCTAACATATTGCCTCTTTTAATTATGAATTTGGTAATGAAGATGTCTGTCTTTGGATATGAGGTACATAGGACTTTTCATGTGTATCAACATAAATGCATATAGAGTTGATCAATCAGAGAATCGTGTTCGCCTAACTTGGATATCGAGCTGCTTGCGAAATTATTATTATGTTGTCTCCACAAACTATATGTCGGGCAGATGTGGTGTACCTGGGCCAATCATGATGAGACACACAAGTTGTCAAAAACAGCTCATGATATAACACCACATAACTCTCTCACTAATTAATGGAGCAAAGCGTTCGTTAATTTCAAAATTAAAAAGAAAAATCTAAATCTAAAGCATGTGAAAAATCCGCTCACTTTTGTTCGTGAAATCAGCCAAAAGAAACTCCTCCTTCTCTTCCTCTCTCATTCCTTATTATTTTGTTTCTTTCATGGAATCCACCTAGCCTTCAAACCTGACTCCTCTATGTCTCATAGTAACTATCATTATGTCAAAAAGTATCTACTTCACAGATTGCGTGTGATAGTTTTCTTTATCACAAAATATATGACAAAATGGTGATATATTTTTCTATCATAGATGTTTAATACAAAATTATTTCTATCAAAACATTTATGACTTGCTAATGAAAAAAGTATAGTTGTCAAGAATACATGTGATATTAACACCTAATACTAACATGTAATCATCATAAATTTGAGAATGTTTTCAGGGGTGCCACATCATCAAATCAATCATCAATCATCAATCATCAATCGATACCTAATACTAACATGGAATCACCAAAATTTTGAGAAATGTTTGCTACATCATCAAATTAATTTTGGGTTTTGGTAAAAAAACTCAATCCTAGTTAAACCTGGGACTAGGAATATGCTTTATCTCATAATTAGTGTGTACATGTATCAATTTAATATGATTATGTTTTTGAATCTGCCTGTACGGCAGCTCTGATTCACGCACATCCTGTTGCAACTTTGTACAACACAAAATATCAGGCCGCGTGTATAACTGTGTCGTATTTAGTAATTTGAGCAACCCACAGAGAAGCATTAAATAAAAAAGTAGCTAAAGACAAAATCGAAAGTCAAAAGTAAAGGGAATACTAGTATAATTTTTTTTGATATAAATATATTATTGAATACTTGAATTAAAAATTATTGTTGCGGTCTTACATGGTCGTCTTAAAATTAACAAGAAATTCAATATCACACCCCGTGTCACTTAGTTTTTATCATTTCAATATCACACCACGCGGGTGTAATGGGAGGCATAGGATAATCCTCTATCAAACCAACATGGACATAGTGATTACCATTAACGTACCCTATTGAGATAGTAATGTGCAGAAAGGGTGGGGGAGCCGTTGTACGAAGTGGTAGATATGTCACGCTCTCTTTATGATGAAGAACGTGTAATATCACATTATATGTTGAAGCAATCAACCCATGTCAGGCATCCTGATCCAGTGCTCACAGGGTGCTGCAACATCAGTTTGAAAAAGTCCAGTGAGTGTCTAACAATACACGCTCTGTCATAACCGCCAAATATTTCAACATATTGTCCCCAAAATGTGTCCAACTCTGCCATCAAATTATATCAAACATTGCGCCATTCATCATTTGGAAGACCAAGAGACACAGCTATCGATCGAAAGCCACAATTTTCATCTGGTCTCACATCCTATACGTCCATAATGTATGGATGCAATAAAGTTGGAAACTGATCAATATATGATAGTAAAGAGTAGTTTTTCTTTCCCTGCCTCGAACTTTCTTATGTAGAGGGAGACCGAGTATTTACAATAGAGGAGCAGTTGTGTCTCGATGGTTCATTCAAGGGGAAAAATCATGCTCAAACATCTTCGAGTCGGGGTGTCTGGATGAGCAACTATGTCTGTAAGGTTCCCGATGCTGAGAAAAATCACGTTGATCAACACCACATGCAACAGAATTCTTACATGTGGCGGTGGGTACATTTTTCTTTGTGGGAAGGCGCCCTCTAGTGTTAGTCTTCACAGCCGGTTCTCGAAAAGAAGTTGACGAAGGTTTGAATATATCCCTTAACTTCCTTAGCCAACTGACTTTTACATGCCTTGTCTGCTGCTTGAACTGCTCTGTAAATATTTGTACATCAGCGCTACAGTCGATGTCATTCTTTTCAAGCGACTCAAATGAAAATAGATCAAGTTTTCTCCAAAATTTATCAACGGCATCAAGGGGTATGAAGGCCAAATAAACCCCTGTACTTCAATGAAATAGCTCAAACAAGCCCCTGACACGAAATCTTATTATCATGCTCCCTTGACAGAATTAAAACCTTATCCTGAACAACATAAATCAAAGTCCAAAAAATACGACACCACTACAAACAATGCATAAATCAGCCTACATCTATAAGAACACAAATTAAGGTCCCGAGTCACTTTATTATTACAAACCATCATAAAAAAACATCCATAAAATCCAAGATAAATCAAGGTCTCTAATCACTCCATCATCAATAAACATCCATAAAATTCAGCATAACATTAGCAAACATGATGAACATAATGCAATACTATGGTTTAGGATGACTCTTGTCTTTGGATCCCATATTTGATTTTTGACTTCCACGATCGATGACCCTTGAGATGGAAGTTCCAGGCAAAAAAAATAATACCATAATCAGATTATTTCAAGCAATAATCAATGGTGAAAAAATAAATTATGATAAACTTACATTTAGAATTGAACGTCCGGTTTCAGGATTGATGTGGAGGCCAAAACCAGTTAGCAAAACCAGAGTATGAAACACAAAAGCAGAATCATTTTGCTCAAATATTTCAGGTATAGAAACTGAATCTTCTGATGCATGGAAGCAGATAAAATTGACAATGTAAATAAAGGCATATCATGGGTATGAACTCTATTGCATAGGAAAACCCAAAACATCAAAAACAGTCTTTATGACTAGCAAAATACATCAAAACTTCTCAGTGGCTAAAATTTTTTGGAAAAAATGAAGCATGCTCAATCTTACTAGAACTAATAACATCAAGTACACAGAACTTCAGTTGACAATCACAAGTTTGATGGAGAAAACTATCATAATCCTATGCTTTCACAAAATATAAGATCCATTTCATGGTTACTGATGCCTACATAGCATGACATTTCTGAATGATGGAATTTATTGCAACAATAAAGCTCCATTCTAGGAATGCTCATGCAATTCATTGTACGACCAATATCATATATATCATCCAAGAACTGAAAACTGGGTCTAAAAAATAGTCAAGCTCTCTTTTAAGAAGAGAGATTTCCACTGCAAGAGAGGTGAAAGGAGTATCTACAGCAAAATCGAAATCCCTAGATCGAAATCTCTGACAAAATCGACAATCCTAACATATCCGAAAGCCCTAGATCAAAATCCCTAACAAAATCGAAATCCCTAGATCGTTGGTCCTTCTCTCAAATGATGGAAATCCCGAAATTAACACACATAACACAAACGAAATCACTAATCGAGTATACATACCTGGTTGAAGATATCAACAGTGAGCGTCGACAACTCTCTTGGTGGTTGTGAGGAGCTGTTGCAGTGGCAACTCTCTTGGTGGTTGTGAGGGTAGATGCAAAGGATGAGTTAGCCAATTTTAGGGCTGAAATGAAAGGGTGTCACCGTGTGTTATCTTTTTTTCCATGTCATTAAGTTCATTTTAACATATGAAAATCCATGTCAACACTTAATAGCCAAGTCAGCATTTTTGGAGGGAAAAAACATATAAGGGCTAACGTGAGCTGTTTTAGTACGTACAAGGGTTTCTTTGGTCCGTTTCAAAGTAGAAGGGCTTAAATGGTCCAAAATTGAAAGTATAGGGGCCATTTTGAAACTTGTCCCAAATATTTTTTTGGGTGCCACATCATCAAATGAGTGGCATGTTTAATTGACACGTGGTTTTTCTTTATAATTAGAAATTCAGATAAATAAATAAAAAAACCCTATGTTTAATTGACAAATGGCTTGTCTTTATAATTAGAAATTCAGAATTTCAGATAAATAAATAAAAACCCTATTTTTAAGATGATTAAATGAGATTAATGAGGAATCCTCCCTTTACATCGCAACACCTCGTATTTAGAAGCGTCTCGACCGAAGGAGACGATTCCTCTCCTCCCCATCTCGGCACTTCGTATGACCAGGTTCCGATTTACACCTGCAAAGTGCGGTGTATAAGCTGGGTCGCCTCTCTATTAGACCTTTTCGAGGGGTGTGTTGAGCTCATTTATCAGGTTCCCATCTCCCCTCTCTATTGGGCCTTTTCGAGGGGTGTGTTGAGTCCATTTATCGTGATATCGAAGCAACGATTGTGGGCTCTGTCTGCACTACTTTGGGCAATATCCAATGGTCAATTTTTTTGCCATGACCATTCCATTGTGAAATATTCATCTGTTAGAAATTTAGGGAGCATTACCAATTAAGAGATTTGTAATTTCTACCTTGTGTTTTGTGTTTTCAGGGTTTGTCTCACTTGTTATCTTCCTTGTGTGTTTTGTTAGAGGATTAAAAGTAGTGTACGTGTTTATATATAAAAAATAGTCTACTGTCTTTTTTAAGTTTGCAAGTGTAATCTGGATAAATTGTATATTCAAATCTGATGATTATAGTTTGCATTGATAAGTCGAGTCGAGCTGTTGTGTGTGCAAAAAAGTTGGTTATAGGTACTGCTTTAAATGTGGGAATTCACTTCTCAGTCTTGAAGTAAGTTAGCAAGTTCGTTTGAATAGTTCATTTTAAGCCGATGATTCAATAGTTAAAGTGCATCAATAAATTAATTGGATGAGAAACAATCACTTCTTAAAGACTGCTTAATGCTTATTTGGGAATCTAAGGTCGAGAGACTTTTAGAGTATGATAATAGTTCTTTCTTATTCTCCTCTCTTCTCCATCACTAGGCAAGCATGAATATTAACAAACACTACATTCACATTTTAGCGTTAGCAGATAGTATATTGCCAAGTCAGTAATTTCTACCAAGGTTTTAATACGCGAAAGCGTTACGCGATGCGTTTTTGGGGTTGTAAGGCGAGGCGTAAGCCTCAACGCATTGAGGCGTAAGCCTTTTGTGTAAATTTTTTTAATAATACAAAACAATTATATATAGTTAAGATGAGCATAATCATCCATAAAAATCATGAAATAAAACAATTTGTCTCAACAATATATAAAAATCAAAACACTTAAAGTACCAAAAAAGCAAAAACCATTAACCATCACAAGTTCATAACATTCTAAATTGCAAAGTCATTCAAACAAAAACTAATAACTCCTAAATCTTAGAAGATATGTCTTCCTCCTCATCCATAAGGTCATCTCCATCCAAGCTATCATCATCACTAGCATGGAAGATATCTCGAGTACTTTGCTCATTCAATGGATTATAAGCATAATCATCATAATCATCAACAACTCTTGGGGCTTTCTCTTTTCCTCTAACATCATTACCTATATGAAGTTATAAACACAAACAAAGAGACCAAATTTAGAAAGTATTCAAAAATAGCTCAATTTAACAATTTGTTTTGATTCTATACTTACTTGTACTTTCACGTCCTCTCCTTTTATACAAAATGGGATCACGAGGACAAGAAGGAGTAGGCACAATAGATGGAGTAGGCACACGAGGAGTAGGCTCAATAGGAGGAGTAGGCTCAATAGGAGGAGGAGTAGGCTCAATATGAGGAGTAGGCTCAATAGATGGAGTAGGCACACTTGGAGTAGGCACAATAGAAGGAGTAGGCTCACGGTTTCGCATATTTGGTTCTCTAGTTCGTAGAGTTTCTTCATAAGTTGTAATTGGCACATTCATTATGGCCTCAACATCAAACAATTGGTCATCTTCAAGCCAACTTGGATCGGAAGGAAGAGCCGGATCTTCTACTTCGGCAATCCAATCATCATCGGAGTCAATTTCTTCCACTACTATTGGATCAACCTTTCCACTTCGCATAATCTCTCTTTGTCTTAGTACCCGCCAAATGCTCTTTGAACCTAGCAACACCTCCGGTGCATTTTTGATCACAAAAGCGACATTGAAAATATTTTGAGTTGGGTATATCCTTTGCCCATTTCCAAGAGATTTCCTTTTTATTGCTCATGCCTAATGATAATACAACATAAATTGAAATTCAAATAATTTTCATAACTTCCGTATTAGAAATGGCAAATAATTTTCAGATTAGAAATAATACACTAATACTACAATTCCATGAACAATAACTAAATTATTAATTAATCAATAACTAAAATAATTTTATTGACTGTGACCAGTGACCAATATTGCTAAAAGAAATTTAAAATATCTTTGTTTTGCCTTTAGTATAGTAAAATCATGGAATTGGAGTTGGACCCGTATGAACTATGGAAGTATGGAGTGATGAAATATGCAAAGGCCAAACTGCCAAAGAGCAGAGTTTCTATTATTGCGTATAACATGGAATTATGGAATTACAACAGTTGCTTCTCAAATTTCAGAGTATATAATATCGATTCGACATACCTGATCGGCTCCTGAAGGGGAAGAGATGAGTCGATGACGATGAAGAGTAGAGATGAATGAGTCGATGACGATGAACGGATGAAGAGCAGAGATGAATGAGTCACTGTCGACACATAAAGGAGACGATGCAGAGACGAAGAACCATCCAGTCAGTAGCAGAGGCAAAGCAAACACACAGGAGATCGCAACTCATTTTTTAGGGCTTTAGGGCCAAAACGAAAACGACGTCGTTTTGGCCCTAAGCATTTGTCCAAAAAAAAACACAGGAAGCGTAAGCTTCCACCGCCTCCAACGCTTCACGTCGCGCCTCCAACGCTTATCGCGCCTCGACTCCGCCTCAGACAACTTACGCTCCTCTACTACCGCCTCGACACATTCTGTCATCGCCTTGCATGGAGGCGCGCCTAAGGCGTAAGAGCATGTCTTTGTTAGAAAGAGGCATGAGAAGAAAGTTCTTAAATTGACATATCGTCGTCATCAAAGCCTTTATTTCAATTTTCAAACATCCTTTGATTGGTGATAAATATGAAAATGAATAAATAAATATTTTTTTGAACCCTCTTGGAGCTTTTTTGCTTCCTTAATTTATCTCCTTTCATAGAATATCGAAATTTCTCAGGTTCTTTAAAGCAGTGTCTCTAACACTGGAACCGGGCTTAACCAAGACAGCAGGGCAGTTTATGGTTGCTTCTACCGAAACTTTACAACCTTGCGTACACGGATGCTCATTATCTCTGCAGACTGTAGAGTGTTCTTTTTCGATATTTGCAACCTGATTCCTGCCTGTAGCATGATATGATGAGCTTAGAGAACTACTTGCATTAGGTCTTAAAAAGTTATTTTTAGTACACATGATTAAAAGGTCTTTGGAGCATGAATTGATTGGATATATTATGAAATATAGGGCTAGAGTTTTTTTTTTTTGATAGAAAAAGTAGACAATTTTATTAATGATCTGATAACAAAGCTATATCAGCATCAACAAGATGGGACAGCCATACAGGAAAAGATGTAGTCCATAATTCTTCAGTACAACCAGAAAGAGCATACCGAGCCACTGAATGAGCTAAAGAGTTTCCAGTTCGTCTAATATGGGAAAAAGAAATAGATGAAAAGGTAGAAGCTAGAGTAATACAATCCTCCAGCATTAGACCCTCTTCAGCTATACCCAATTCATTACGGGAAAGAGCTCTTATAGTACAAAGAGAATCCCCCTCCAAAATGATATGAAATAAGTCTAAATGCAGGGCCAAACAAAGGCCAGCTCTAGCAGCCATAGCTTCCAGAATTCGAGGAGATAGACAGCCCCGAAGGGGAAGGGCAGTCGCTGCCAAAAGGCTACCATCCTCGCTTCGGATTACAACTCCCAGCCCAGCTCGAGATGAAGCATTACATAGCGCTGCATCAAAATTAACTTTGAGGAGACCATGAGACGGAGGCTTCCAAACAAGACCACCAATCAGCCCTCCAATAGAACTCATATGGCCTATGAATTGAGTAGGCCCTGGTACATGCGACCCAAGATGAGATGCCTCCCTCAGAGCATGTTCCTCTATCGAAAGACCCACAACAGCATTCACCAAGTGATTCTCCTCAGCCACTCCGGCAAGCCCACTCAGATGCTTTAGGTTGGAGGAGTTTAAGGTGTCAATAAATTCATTAAAAAAATGAGATACACGAGAGAGGATGACCTCAGGGCCAGACTCCTCTTTCCGAAAGAGGCATCCATTTCGGGCATTCCAAAGCGCCCATATTATGAAACACCATTTTTGCTGCATCCTCAATGGCTCAGAAGATAAGATAAACTGGACCCACTCATGCATCAAAGTTCCATGATTCCTCCAAGAAGAAGGAATCAAAGACAGCTCCTATACAGCACTAGCAAATTTACAGCAACCCAAAACATGCTCAATAGATTCAGATTCCACACCACACCTTGCACACAATGGAGATTCTAAAATTCTTCTTTTGTAAAGGGCCACAGCAGTGGGTAAACTCTGATGACAGGCACGCCAAACAAAATTCTTCACCTTAGGGGGGAGGGGAATTTTCCATAACTTCGCCCACCATGTGGGGTTATCACTACTGGAGGAAGCCACATGCTCAGCCGAAGACAGAATATGATTCAGGGCAATTTGATATCCTGATTTCACAGAGTAAATCCCATCTAAGGTATAGTGCCATATTCGCCTATCTTCTCTATCAATCAACGGCAAGGGAATTTTTAAAATTTCCTCCACATCCCCAGACATGAACCTAGCTTCAATTAAGGCAGAATTCCAGCAAGAATGAGAAATAAGAGAAGCAACAGAGGTATCATTACCTGAGAAGCGAGGGGAGTAGATTTTGAAAGATGAAGGACGGGGGACCCATTTGTCATTGAAGATATCAACAGATAGACCATTTCCAATGCGCCATCTTAGCCCCTTTGCAAGTACCGCCCTGCCATGAACAATACTTTTCCAAATAACAGAATGCTGAGGTAAAGCCTTGGCTCGCATAAAATCACCTGATTGGAAATATTTGGCCTTCATCACTCTGGCAGCCAGTGAAGTAGGATATTGGATTATCCTCCATCCCTGTTTTGCGAGCATGGCCATATTAAAAGCTTCCAAGGATCTGAAACCCATACCCCCTAATACCTTAGGTTGAACCATCAACTTCCAAGGTATCCAATGAATGCTCCGCTCCTTCCCTGCACGGCCCCACCAGAACCTTGCCATCATAGCATTAAGTTTTGAACATATTGAACCCGGAATTTTAAAGCAGCTCATCGCATATGTTGGGATGGCTTGGCAAACTGCTTTAATAAGCACCTCTTTGCCACCTTGAGATAACAATTTCTCACCCCAGCCCTGAAGCTTCTTCCACACTCTGTCAACCAAATGACTAAAACAATTAACTTTGCGTCGGCCCACTGTACACGGCATACCCAGATATGATCCATGATCACTGACAATCCTGATACCCAATGTCTGAGCAAGCTCCTGTTGCATATTAGTAGGAACGGCAGCACTAAAGGATATTGAAGATTTAGAGTAATTAACAATCTGACCTGAGTGGTGAGCGTAAGTTTCCAAAATCTGTTTATAGGCAATCAACTCGGGTTGTGAGGCCTTCCCAAATACAAAACTGTCATCCGCAAAGAACAAGTGAGAAATCACCGGACTATGTCTATTGGCTTGGAATCCACACAAGTTACCCGACCTGATTTTCTCAGTAATTAAGGCAGAGAGGCCTTCAAGCCAGTCAAGACGGGATCGCTGCTTCCACATTATTTCCTCTCTTTCTAAAAGAGTGTTAATCTCCAGTTCACACCCTTTAATGGCAGCCAAAGTATCTGGCCGATTCGGACCCCTATGAAGCCATGACAGCCGATTTCTAAGACTCGCAAGATTTCGCCCAACATGACCAAACACGTCACGGTTCCACTCTTGCAAGAAGCGAGAAGTCCGGGATCTATTCTCCTTGAATGCTTGTAGAGAGTCAACCTGAGAAGAGGTCCAACTGTCTTTGACCACTTCAGTACACGCTCTATGGGACATCCACATATTCTCAAATCGAAAGGCACGCTGTCTACCCCTATTAGCAGCAACTGGAGAAGACCAGCAAGAAAGAACAAGAGGGAGATGGTCAGAAACCCAGGAAACTTCATGAGAAAGAGAGTAATCCGTAAAGATTGATGCCCATTCTACTGAACATAACCCCCTATCCAACCGAGCCCGCACAGAGATTGTATCATCACATCTCTTACTCCAAGTAAAACATGGTCCAGAAAAAGCCATGTCCAGCAAAGAACAATCCTCCACCATTTGCCGGAATCCATCCATCTGCCCTTGAGGTCGGGCATTACCCCCTTCCGTCTCACTAGCTTGCAAAATTTCATTGAAGTCACCAATTAACATCCAGGGAGTATTAGGAGAGATTCGAAGTCTGCGAATAAGCTCCCAAGAGCAGTACCGCTGACTCGTGACCGGATCACCATAGAACCCAGTAAATTGCCAGATTGGTTTGTTATCACCCTCCACCCAACCGTTGATATGGAATCTAGAATAAGATATGAGAGAAAAAACCACCCCCTCAGACCAAAAGAGCGATAGACCCCCTGAATTACCTTCACGGGCCACGGAAAAACCATGCATAAAACCTAACTTCCTACGCAAAGAATCAGCAGCCAAAAGAGACAACTTAGTTTCTATCAAAAAGACCATCTTGGGACACTTATGCTTCACCAGATCCTGAAGCGCACGGACAGTACGAGGGTTCCCAAGCCCCCGTACATTCCAACTTAAGATATTCATTGCTCCCGGCAGTGGCGCTCCGCGCCCACCGCCGATTTAATAGTTAATCCATCTTCATTGTCAATCAAAGGGAGAGAGATATTTTTTGGTTTTTTCAGAGTAACCCGGTCCTCTTCCACAGACTCAATATTCAATTCACAACCTCGCTTTAAGCCAGATCCCACTGCCCGCTTAATTTCACATTTATCAGAGGACACCTTCTCCCTAGCCCGCCTTTTCCAAGATGAAGAAGAACGACCCCCAGGTTTTGAAGTCACTACAACATCTTTACTGACTGTTTCGACCTGTTGTAGAAACCCACCATTCTCTCCCAACACATCTGCCACTACCTCCATCGATATGCTTCTGTGCTCATCCACCAAACCGTTCCCTTCATCCATCAGAACAGGTGGACGATTACCAGTATGCAACACCTCTATCTGTTCCATAACATTCGACCCAGCAGCCTTAGGAGACGCAGGTACCTCACTAGTAGATTTACGCCATGACCCACTTGCCCTGTCTTCCTCCGCCTTAGACTGAGCAAGGACTGGTGAAGAGAAGGTATGCTTTGGGGAAGGATTCCCCCCATGTGAGATCGAACATCATCGGATTCATCCCCCTCTTTGGAGGTATCAGCCTGCCAAGCTCGTCGTCCCTTCCCAGAAGACATCACCACCCGCAAAGACTCATCATACCTGTGAAATTCCTTTCTACGAAGCTTCGCAGGAACTTCAAGTAGACAATCACGACAGCTATGCCCAATGCAACCACATAAAGAACAGAACTCCGGCAAACGCTCATAGGAAATCTTCAATTTAATTGGGTCCTGGATTTTATTAACTTTCAGAATAACCCATCTTCGAAGAGGCATGGTGATATCCAGATCGACCCTTATACGAATATACGACCCCCAACAACTTCCATCCATATTCGTATCTATTTCCAAAACCCTCCCAATCTGTGTCCCCAGCAGCTCAGCCACCTCCCGGCACATATATATCATCGGAATATTGGAAATCCTAACCCAAAACGGAACTGTAGAGAAATCCGCCGCCGGAGAGGAAATCGTGGACTCCACCTTGGAAAAAGATAAAAGAGCCTGGTCAAATGTCCAAGGTTGCCGTCGCAGAACAGCCATTCTATCCTTCTCTTGGGTAAAGGTACATAGAAAGTCAGAGCCCTGCAAGAATCTAATGACCAACGACCCAGCTGGCTGCCATAGTTGAACCATTAGTTCCTTGAATGCCTGTTTATTATAAGCCCTCCGGGTATGGATCCGCCCCAGCAGCCCTAAGCGACCTTCCTCGACAGATTTTTGTGCGATCACCTCCGGAACCTCAACAACCTTTGATTCATCAATTGGATGGAGAGATAAAGCCTTCCATTGCTCTTCAATGTCCTCCATAGTCGTCATCATAGCTCGAACCCGCCGCTAGTAAACTTCCAGTCAACCAGAAACACACAACCCCACAAGGGACAAGCAAACCCTAGAAAGGGACCCAAAGAAAGGCACATTTTTAATATAGGGCTAGAGTTGGTTTAACAGCTTCGCATGACCTTTTACAAATTTTGACTTTTAACATATGTGATACATTACCTGGCTTGAAGTTTGTTTAATGTCTTTTATTTTCACATGTTGGAAAAGATTTTTCAAACAATGATATAGCCCAAAAAATGTGCTTCCACCACTGATATGACAGTTTCTACTTACATACTATCTACTTTTGTTCTGATGATGATTGATGAAGTTTTTATAGGCTTTTTTCCCTGACTCTATTTTGGGTACTGAGGTGGTTAAGTCCATGGAAGGTTCACGGGGGTGCAGCAGTAGAGAGGAGCAATGTCTCAAAAGGAGCAAGCTTTGAATTGTCCAAGGTGTAATTCAACTAACAAGTTCTGCTACTACAATAATTTTCCAAGGTATTTCTTGCTTTGTGTATTTTGTGATTTTTCAAGGAATTCTGTGATTGAAGGAAGGAGCTAGATTTGCATGTTATACGTATAGAAGTTACAGTTGTCCACCTCTGTAATCACTAATTGATATGCAGTTGGCAATATGTGTGTATTTTTGGGTTCATGAAGATTAGTTTTTTCTCTTATAACATGTCTTATATATACTTGTTATTGGATTTGCAGTTCTTAATTCTTGGACTTGGGCTTTCATTCTGGTGTTGCTGTTTTGATGGTACAAGAATGAATTTCTATCTACGGCAGGATTTCTATCTGCTGTTGTATTTGACTAATTGTGTACAAGAATAGATTTCAATATTTGTTGGTCTTTTGTTAATATTTACATGTATTTTGAACGTTTTGCATGGAATCTTAACGTATATATTAATAAAAGATAATTTTTTGTTAATGTATATATTAATAACATTTAAAAAAAAATTGATTTGAAAATAGGGTGTGCAATTGTGATAGATAGACCGATGTAGAGTTGTGTGGATAGGAGTAGGGGGGATAGGATTGACTCCATATGCCTATTCCCACTCTATATATAGAGTGACTAAATAACAACACCTATGATATTACAAAAATTATTTATTTGTCTAATGTATTCTCTCTATTAATTCTGAACGAATAATCAAAAAAATTGAAAATATGTTTGGTATTTGAAAGTTCTGTTTCAATAATGATAGTCACGTAAGTTATGTTTCAAAAAATCTATTAAATTTTTAATTTTAGAATTCAAAAAAAAACATTAAAAATACTAGCAAAAATACTATGTTGAGAGTGGGATTTGAACCCACGCCCTTTCGGACCAGAACCTTAATCTGGCGCCTTAGACCAACTCGGCCATCTCAACTTTTCGACAACTGCAAGCACCATTAAGTAATATATTTATTTTATAGAAATTGCCATATATACCCCTTTGTCAATGACGATAAACATCCAAAACTGAAAGGTAACTAAAGCCAAGAAATTGTGGGGATGGTGGCTTAAACTCTCAAACTTGTCTGAGAAGATTAACTACTGACAGACAAGCATAAAATCCATATCCAACAAGTTTCTCATAACTGTATCAGCTAATAAAGAAGCTACTGGGTCACAGAAATAAGAAATTGGCAACGAAACCCAACAAAAGTCGGAAAAAGTTTCCCAGTGACACAAAAGCAAAACAAGATTCTGATAATTTTGTGGCTCATTCTCTTACGAAGATGGCTAAGAATCATTGTGGACAATCTATGTGATTGTTTGAATGTCCGCTAGAAGTTGCTCCTCTTATTGTGAGAGAGTAACATCGGGTAATGTAGTTTGTTTCTTGTGGTTCGAATTAATTTTTCTTCTAAAAAACAACAACTGAAGTACATTTTATATTTAAAAAATAATTTGAATAGTAATCGTTTAATTTGAGAGGCAATTACAAATATTTCAGTTCATCCTATACTTGGTTTCAAATTCAACATTCGAATAGATTTCAAGCCACAGGGTGTGGTTACCACGTGCTCGTGCGAGCCACGAACCACAACATGTTCATGTTGGTTTGAAGATGTAATAAGCAGGGATATCTACGAACACCGAACCCGAACAAATGGGTTGGCATTGAAGATTCCAGTAGAATGATACTGTTCTTGCAGGTGACAGAAAAATGAAGATAAGAGGCATCGGCATCACCACTACAGGAGCATGATTCGCACTCTTTAATGAAATAATGATGTTAGCAAAAGTCGATTTTCTATAAAAGCTTGATTTTGGAATCATGTATTTTTGTAAGGACTCTTCAATCTCTAACAAACAAAACTGGAACTGGAGGAGTCAATATGAAGAAGACGGACACCCAACGCTGCCCTGAATTCTCCAATAGTGTATGTAGGTTGTGTGTCTAAAGGTATTGAGCTTGTATTCGTTCTCTATTATCTTCCCACCACCGTTTTGCATTCACCTCCCCAAACTTCTCTCGGCTGCACAAAATCAAGAACAAAAATTTGTCATTACCTGTTGATACACAATCCACAAACATATAGCAGGAATGGATGCACTTTTAATCCAATCTTGCAACAAAGGATCCGGGGGAGGACCAGTGCCAACTGATGCTTATATCATAGGCGGGTTTAATCAGTCTACGAAGATATGTATGTCGGATATTTCTATACCTGAACCTGACTCGCCGGAGTTCCCGAGTGCCATCCATTAATTGTCTAATGGTGATGTACACCCCAGGTTCAACTTCATCCACCCATTCTGACTCCACCTCACTGGCGTTGCTTACAGAGACTGATGCCTCATCTCTTGATGAAGTTGTTGTCCTTGAAGCATCCATGGAACACTCTCCTCTTGGACCACCAGAAGCATAAGCACTTGTTCCAGCATAGTGGTGGCCTCTACCTTGATCTAGATGATCAGAAGGGAAGTACCCTTTACTTCCAGTGGGTTTATATGGATTCCTTGGTGTCCACTCTTTGTTTAGCGATGTAGCCATAGGACTTTCTCTCGTCGATCCTAGTCTCGAGTAACAAGAATCCCTCGGCTGTAAGACGATCAATACAGTTTGTTAGTTAATTAGACAGTCGAACTAGTGTTCAGAACACAATCACAGACAAAAGAGGAGAAGAAGAGAAGTAGCAGTTAGTCAGTTACCTCATCCTCTGACCTAGAGGGAGTGTTAAAAGCTTGACGATTAAATCTTTGAACGTTGTAGAGCTCCATAATTCTGTCGTAATTTTCTCCCCACCATTGTTGTGCTTGCCACTTATTAAACATATCCCGGCTTCAGATCAAATACCCAAACATTGTCAACTAGCGAATGAAGTTTCAATGACAGAAAATAAGGCATAATTGTCAAATCTAAGGTTTCAAATTCAAACGTTCTGTCTTTTCCTATACATGAAGTGATTGTAGATACCTGAAACGAATTCGTTTTAAATCATTGCCTCCTTGAGGAAGAGATACAAAGGTAATGTGAACGCCTGGTTCGACTTGCGCCATCCACTCCTTGGGTTCATCCTCATCCTCTAGTACAACGTCACAGGACTCTGTTCCACCAGGGGTTTGGTCGCCACCAAATGATCCGGTAAATCTTGAGTCTAATCTTGCACCTGGGTGGTGACTTCCGCTTGTAAAATCCCAAGCAGGAGTAGAGCTTGAGCTGTATGGAACCCCTTCTGAAGCCGCATCAAAATCTGGGTAAGGTCGCTGTCCTTTCTTGTAGCTGCTAGAGCCGGTGCAAGGCTTGCATTGCTGATAAGCACCAGAGAACTTCAATGCCATATCTTTAATCTGGACATCATCGAATCCCGAGATTAGACAGGATAAAAGCGGAGGACTAGAGGAGCTATACCTATATTCATGAATCAAGTTGATGGACAAGCCAAAGATGCACTTTCAAATGCATCTTAGCAGCAATTGTGAATCAATTCATGTGAGCTTGAAACATCACTCTCTGGCATTCAATAGTGCGGAAACTCAACCTTCAAAGAGAAACTGTACACCTGCTTATACCCATAACATTCACGTATTTGATTCTTCTTTGGCACTAATGTATGGTTCCCAAGTAGAAAATGCCAACGAGGAAATTGAAAAGCATTCGGAAGATGATTAATAGGGTACTTTTGAGTGATATAACATGACTTCTTAGGCTAAACAACATGAAGTATCAAGAGGTAAAAGAGCTAGCCAGTATGAGAACTCAGTGTACAACTCATATGTTCATTGCAGCTGCATTAAAAAGGTAATCGTATCAAAAGCACCAAATTTGACTGTCTAAACATTGTAACTATAGTACTTTGTACATATTTGTTTGTTCCCAACTCTTGTCTGCTAAGAGAGTCTCATGCGCAATAGTTGTTTTATTTTTTAACTTTTTGAAATACATTGGATCGACCAGGATTCAATGGTGGACCAGATGAAGGATATTGAGTATCTTTTCTTAAAAATATCACTAGTCTTGCTCTTTCCTACAGATCCCGACTTTCGTTTAATGGGGGAATATCTTGTCACTGTTTTTACTCTTTAGTGCCATAATATATATATATAAAAATTCCCAAAATTGCATTGATCAAACTCATTAAGATGTTGACCCAAAAGAGCACTAGAGAGTGATTGGGTCCAAGGAAAATAGAACAGATTTAACTATATATGTTCCTGGCTTAAGCTATAATTAGCTAAATCTTGTCCCTGAATTAATGGAAATCATTTCATTTTAAAGTGAAACTAAATCGTATTCCTATAATGTCATATTGTAATGAGTCCTAAGCCAAGCAAGCAGAGAGAGTCAGACATACATTGCTTACGAGCTAAAAACAAACAGAGACACTATCTTAGTCCCACGTAATTATAACTGTTTATCCATATCAAAACATAGTTTATCTATCATGATTATATTTGTATAAATTAAATGAACCATATCACAATGGTCTATTGCAAAATACAAACTAAAAAGTTACTTATGATGGCTCAACTTTGGGACCCAATTAAACAAACAAATACTTTTTGCCAAGCATGAATAACACAACATAAATATTAAGGTAACATGACCATGTATGGTTCTTGGGTCCTATTCTTTTCTTCTTAGGCGGAAATAAATGAGTATATTTTAGGGTCTATTCGGTAAAGTCCATATGTTTTTGATAATCGATAATGATTTTAATGTGCCAAAACTCAATACATGATCACAAAAATATTATTCTCAATATTCATGACCTTTCGAACCCATAAAATTTGATCCAAAGATATTCATCAACTAAGCCATCACCCAAATAATTTTGGTAAAATGTATATGCTGAGGTAGACATTAGTGTAGACCGTTTTAGCGAATGCATGATTAAATATCACGTGATGGTCCAATTTGGCTGGGTGAGTAGTAGTACTAAAATGTGACCGCCTATAATTTATAAATGCGACAAAATGTACAGTGAAACTATCTTTTTAAATAATAATACCCGGATAAAAAACACATACACACTATCCTTTAATGTATATATATATAAAGACATAGAAAAAGCCAATAGGATGGTTCATGCCCCACCATCCAAAGATGAAGCTTATGATTTTGTTTGTTTTCGCAAACAAGGAAAAAGAGAGAAACTGAAAAAGCAAAGAGTGAAAGACCGAGAAAGATAAATAGTATCTCATACGTATACATATATACATAGATGTATATGAAGATTAATGTGAGTAAAGTATATGGAGAGGGAGAGGGAGAGGGAGAGGGAGAGAGAGAGGAACCTGAGTAGTGAGGCTTTTGACGGCTTCTTTAGTCCTAGGAGTGTCAGTGCGACGCGCACCTCCATCTTCCTCTCCTCCGTCCTCTGCCACTTGCTTCGTACAGGCTATGCACGTAAACATTTTCTCTCTCTTAAAAGACCTTTTTACCCTCTTCTCTCACTCCTGCGCCACGCAGCATGAATTTTATTATTAAGCAATAAATATCAGTATTTAAATATATATCATCATGCATCATGGCAGTGATGAGCACCAACTATGTTTTTCACAGTTCCCAAGAAAACAATGTTTGTATTAAAAAAAGTTTGGTCAAAATCAGTATCATATTATAATGTTTTTTAAAAATTCTTAAGGGATAGTTTAGGCAAATAAAAAGGGATTGGAAAAAATTAGCAGTGTAGAATACTCTTATAATACGTATAGAAATAATAAAATTAAATTTGCCCCGATAAATGAATTAAAAAGGAAATTAAAAGAGAAACATGTGCCAATTGATTCTATTTCTACCTTAGAATCAATGTTTGGTTGTTTTTTTTTTCCTTTTGTTAGGAAATGTGTTTTCTCGAGAAAGACAAAAGGGAAAAGATAAAGAAACTCGATCGGCATCAGAGAAGATCGGTAAAATAAAGAAATAATAATGAGTCAACAATTGAAAAGGAGATGAAAGTGGTCTCATTATGCAACCGATACAGCTCTTTGTGTGCATGCTTTACTGTACAACAACTATTAGCAAGCAAACATGAAAGGGGAAAAAAAGAATCAAATATTGTGTGTATTAAGACCAAGTTTCTGACAAAAGCAGTAATCAAGCAATCAATAAATGAATCAATAAAACAGCTTTGAATTCAAAAAAAAAAAAGAGAAAAGAAAAGATAATTGATGGACCAATCTAAAAAAGATGAAAGCAATGGCTGAATGGACAAAGAGACAGGAGAATAATGGGAAAGAAGACTCACATTGATATGTGTTTCCTTCGCAAAAAAAAAAAAAAAAAAAAAACTGCATTGCATTATTATGATCTGAAAACGACTTACCCAACCCAGCCAGTGTGTTCTTCTGCAGGTTTTCTGCCGGGTCTCTGTTAGCTGTCCCCTATTAATACCTGCAGATAATTTTTTTTATCAAAAATAACATAAAATCATCACCAGAAACCACTACATTCTTTGTGCTCATGACAATGCAAGCTCAAGGTCCCTGTTCCTGTTTGGGTCTTGAGAAAGTGAGGGAAAAACCAGAAGAAAAAATGAGCAAACTCACCTTAGTACATATGAAATATTTTAATTCATTTCAGAGTGATTGCAGCTTTGAAAATATGACAAAAATCCCGAAAAATCTTCAAGTTATTAATACTGGAAATCCCTTGAATTTCGCAGTAGAATATCGATCGACTCTTGCAAGAACAACAAGAACCTCTGCAGCTCCGCTTGCTAAACTTAGACTTAGAAACGACAAAACTTGTTTCCGCCGACGAATCCGGGTCTGGATTCGGATTGCACCGGAAAGTAAACTTGCTGATTCGTGGAGCTCCAGCTCCGAATTTTTTCGTCCCTGCAGATAACTAGATACAGACAGAGAAGGAAAATGACCGATTCAGGTTCTGGTTTTTATATAGAGGGGGAGGGGGAGGGGGGGGTGGGGGATTTGACGGCGTTCGTGTGACACCGTTATTTGACGGAGTACTTGAGAGAATCAGAATGTAAAGCAAATGACATGAAATGAACGGTCTCGGTTTGCGAGGACATGTGGGGCTCATGTGTTGGATGATGCAAGGGGGATCTCTTACGTGTATTGCAAGAAGAGTACGTGGCAAAAAATGATTGGGTATGGACATGCATATTGGGCATGATTTTATCAAGACAACGAGGAATATCACAGGTGTGGTTGTAAAATACTGCTCGACCCATATGTCGGTGATAAATCTCTTAAATATGGAAGAACAAAAAGAGAGGTAATCTTTATTTGTCTCGTTTACATTCCGACGCTTAATTTAGTATTTGTCTTAGGAAGAATTTAGCAATCAAGTGATCAAAATGTAGTGCATATGTTAGGTCTATCAATTTTTCTTGTATACTGATCGAATGACAATGAGATAACTCTTTTTGATGATTTAGATTATGGTTCATTCTAATTATGTTGAGATTAGACTTTATCTTTTGGGATAGGTCACGATTTTGATGTTAGAAGTCGTGATCATGATCTTGAACGTGAAGATCTATCTTAGAGCACACATATATATACAATCTTCTTTATTATGTTGATTCTCTTACAACTCTTTAGGGAGCCTCTTGTATGTAGGTTTTTTTTTTGTGTGCCTTTTTCATGCTGATTTGGCATAACTTAATTATTTTTCTTATCCACAACAGGGTAATTTCTATTTATGAACATATTTGCCTTTGAATGTTGTCTAATTCCTAACAGGGTAACTCCATGCTTTTCCTTACATTTCATTAAGGATGAATGAGTGTTGATTGAATAATATTGTGATTATGCGCTGACCTTCAATTTTATTTTTTTCTTCTGCCATGATGGATTAATAGCTGAGTGGTATAGCCCGCCCCTCATAATTGTATCATTGTGCTTGGATTCTGAGGGTTCTCAGTCACATAGTTCAATGTGCTCATCAGCTAGCGTTAGCATGACATACTTTTCCTAATCTAACCGGGGTTCAAAACAAAACTTCTCCTGATTGTCAAAGGATAGGGCGAGAGAAATATTTTTGTGGCCACGCATTAGACTTTTGCTCGGATCTGACTACCTAGATTTAGGCTCATATCGATTGTTCAAATAACAAATTTGCAAGTTTTATATGGGTACATTTAATATTTGCAAGGAACAAAAATTTTATTTGTTGGCATTGATGGATGGTTACCTGATACCTCATATTATGATTTAGTAATTTAGATATAGATATAGACTGCAAACAAATGTGCCACTCCATATAAATGTACCCATGAATTTGTAATGATGTGATCTAATAAGTTGACTTAATTTACTGATTATTTTAAATAATTTTTTCTAAAATTAATTAGGTCCTTAAATAAAATATTTTAATGTATTAGTATTTATTGATTATTTTAAAATAAATAAAAAAATAATTGTAGGGTAAAAATTAAACATCAAATCGCACAAAATTTGAGAAAATAAAACATCATCTCACACAAAAATCTTAATACGCAAAACTATGAATTAACTTATCCTAAATTTATATTGCAAAACCACCGTTTGGAGGGTGGGAATACAAACTCAAGGGTGTAAATACCACCCCAACAACTATCCATGTTAAAAGAAGAGATGGGGTAGTCTTTTAATTAAATCCGTACATCTTAAGGATCATGTTTGTACTTTACATCTCTACAAATTAAAGTCTCAACGGCTACTTCCTTTTATTCTCTGCGTCTTTCAACGTAAAACGGATTTAAAAAAAAAATCATGGACCTTAGTTTGAATCAATTAAGGATATTCTTTTGTAATTCATGATCTCCGACATTAGGGTCAAGCTGGACCCACACCAGTAGTATATATCATGCCTTTCTGTTCGTGACGAGCGTCTAGTTGTAGAATTCTGGTTCTTGTGATTTATTATGTTTGATTAGAGAGAACAAAAAAAAACACATTACACACCCACTCTATAAAATTGTAAACTCGTTGTAGTACCCGATTTGAGAAGACGAGGTCAAACGCAACTAGACTACAACATAAAATTTGATGTGGTTGGACGAGCTATCAAATGGTCTTAGTCTCAAATAGAAAGAAAGAAAGAAGTGAAATGTATAATAAAAAATCAAATTAATAAGAAATGATTATCATGCTCAAATTAGTATGAACTCACGTTGAGTCTAGAAAGATAAAGTCATACAAGTCAATATGAACTCGCTATTTGTGCGTGTGCATAGCCAAGCTTATACTCTGTTAAACTTGCTCTCAATCAAACAGGCGCAAAGTGATAGTACAGAAGGGAGCCACTGTGTCTTATGGCCAACCCATTAAGTATGATGCCAGTGAAAGACTGTAAAAAATTAGAGAAAGTATGTCCTACTCGTGCATAAATCAAACAATCATCAGAACAAAACTTTGAAGAGCGACTGCAAATCGTCAATAAACAATGTTTTACAATAATCAGTCTCTAGACAATGTGGTTGGGATGCATAAATGGTTGGTCATGGATCTTCTTTTACGAAGACTTAGATGTGGGATTTGAAATTAAATTTCACATTAATTTCTTAGCAATTCCACCAATCTCATGCAACTTCTAGGATTTCCTCTGCATGGCTTCTGCATTACCAAAATGTTATCTGAACCGGACGGGAGCCTTAGCAGCAGTCATGTTATTTCCAAAAATGAAGAAAAACCATCAAGGAAAATGTGAATTAGGCAAGGTAGAGAAGAGTAAGCCTATTTTCTCCCAGATTTTCCCCAAAAAGACTGCCAAAAAACAGGCCAGTTCTTCTGAGCCTCACTCCAACCCAAGAGTGAGCCTTCCCTCATGGGATCCCAGCTGGAGGACACGATACCATGCCTCTGTTTGGTTGGGAGGGTAAATAAGTTGGTGTATGAAGCTGTAAAAATAAGCTACTTTACGTTAGAGTATAAAGCTGTGTAAATAAGCTACTTTACGCTGAATATGTGTTTGGTGGTGCTAATTTGTTAATAGAGTAAAAATTGTAAAATTATCACTAAGGGCTTTTGAAGTAGTTTAATAAGAAAAACAAAACAATCACATATAACATAAAAACATAACAACATAAAAACATAATAATCATGTCATATTTTAAGTTCTCACACAAACTTGAAAATAAAATGAAAATATTGGTGTTTCGTACATATTAAACTTTCCAACCAACACCTAATTAGTCATACTACGTAATTGGTTTGCAATTCGATCCCTAATAATGCCCATGTCGCCATCATCAGTCAACCCAACACCACCATCTAGAGAAGTCCCTGCGACATCAATTGAGGAACTGTCCACATCATCTAGCTCATTCTCAAACTCTTCGGTACTTGCAGTCCTCATTCGAATGTAGTTATGCAGACCGAAACATGCTGCCACAATGTTTACCTGTGTCTTGTATGGATAAGGCGGCATAATATTTAATATCTTCCACCTTCTTTTGGTTACTCCGAATGTCCTTTCAATGACATTACGGAGGGACGAGTGCTTATGGCTGAAGATTTCACGTGGGCCACTTGCGCGTCGCCCATTCATCCAATCTGGCAGATGATACCGGTCGCCCTTATAAGGTGCGAGATAGCCAGTCCTGTTGGCATAACCCGCATCCACCAAATAATATTTCCCTGCTTAAAAAAAATCACATTAAATTAAAATTCCATAGATTGCATACAAATTAAAATTCAAGCACACCTGGAGGTGGATGGGGAAAGTTGAAATTTGCTTTATTTTGAACATACTGCAGTACCCTCGCATCATGGGCCGAACCCTCAAATCCAGGTGCTACAAATATATATACCATGTCAAAATCACACGCCGCCACAACATTCTGAGATGTCATTCCTTTTCTGTTGAAGAATGGCAACTGTTGACTCCGTGGAATAGCAGCATGCACATGGGTTCCATCAATAGCACCAATAGCATTTTTGAAAGGTCGCAGCTCGGGTGTAGCCCTAATTTTTGTAGGAATTTCATTAAACTGGTTCTCTCTCAGCTTTATAACATCGATAGCCATTTCATATACAGAGCCCAACACCTGGTTGAACAAACGACTAACTGTCTCACCTGAGTGCTGAAAGATTTCCTGAACTAGCCTGTTTGATGCCCCTTGGCCAATAGTGAACAGAAACATAGCTACCATCTCTGGAATTTGGATGTTCCCAGATGCACGAAGCATGTACTTGTTAACCAAATCAGAACAAAGTGCTTCAAAAATGTCAATCCGCATCCTAAAATTCTCGTAGCATCTTATAGGGTGGCCTCTCAGAACCTCTGCCACGTATTGAGCACCTTGTAAACTTGAAGTTCTACATGGGACACGTTCTATTAATAAACTCCTTGGATTCATATTCACCATATAATAGGCAGCTAATCCCATCATCATAATAGTCTCATAATCGTACTCATTATAATCCTCCATAACTGCAAATTCAATAAAACACATTTACTCAATTTATGTAATCAAAATCCATATTACTAAAATCAAGTCATACAAATGCATAAAAAAAATAAAGTGACAAACATATAAGCAAGTTCAAAAGTCTACATAGTTCATAATAATGCAAGAAAAAGTAATAAAGTGCTTAAAATAAATAGACATCTCATATGCGACCAAATGGTGAGCCATATTTTTCAGCAAACATGCTCTGTATGAAGCCCACCCTCTTAGCCGGTTGCATCGTAGCAAAACATTTTCTATCATGTTGGTCCTTCATCATCTTCATTCCAAAGAAGTACAACTCATCATTGATCTCATTTCTAGCAGACATGTCATGGAGGATAGTCAAGGCATCATCAGATTGCACTTCATCAGATATACCAGTACTCAAGGAAGGACTATCAGTAGGTGCTTTGAAAGCGACATGCTCAAAAGCACTCACTAACCTGGTTGTCAGAATATGGTTATCATTCACTAGCTGTGCAGCAGTCTTTCTCTTTTTGGAGTTACCTTCCTTTGATACGGATGACACTGTAGGAGCTGTGCTCACACTCTTTCTCGTAGGTGATGCAGCAGTAGTTGTATCTTGTTCACAGTCAAGGTGGATTGTGCTTGGAACGTACTCCTCACCCTCATCGAACCAATCGGTATTTGAAGCATGGTTAAGCACCGGGTTCAGAATTGGATTATGATAAGAACAATCAAGATTACTCAATTGAGCTTGATATTTTCATGGTGTTAACATTCCTCATCCCTAAGTGACATTAGTTAGAACTATTCTACAAAATCGAAGTTAGTTCTGCCTATTTTCCAGAAAAGAATACTCAATTGAGCTTCAAAATCCCAATCGAAAAATTCAAGTGAAGCACCGACACAGTCTTCTAAATAGAAGATTCAAAGTTCAAACTAAAAATCATATGACATGTTACATAGAATCCCTATTACTCTATCACTATCAGAACCGAACCTTTTCGTTTCTTTTGCAAAAAAAAATAAAAAAATAAAGGAGTCCAATTTCCAAATTAATAGTTTTGAGTACTTGGCTGCAGGAAAGCACCATGATATGAAAAAACTTACCCAAGTAACCATAACATACAGGACAAACGAGAAGATTATGGATTTCCTTGTTTGCTGCAAGGAGAAATACTATCCTTTTCAGGATTTGCAAATTGGCTAAGTTGATTCAATGTCTGGAAGGGAGAGACTGTTATAAGGGGTCAGAAACAGAGATATCTCTATTTCAAAAATTTGTTCAACCAGAAGTTAACGAACTTGGCAAGGATTCTGATGCTCCATATATACAAATTTGCACTATGAATGAGCATTGGGTGAATTCATTTGCTGCATTATCATTCAGAGTTCACGAAACAAATTTCCTTACTCCATTAAACCAATTAATCACACACACATAAGCATAAAACTACACGTAACTGGTATATAAAGGAAGTGCTAGAAATATTAAGTTGCTTGTGATGGTTTCTTTTGCTCAGCAACAGTTTACTAAGCAGCATGAATTTTTTTTCTTTTTTTTAAATTGTTTCTTCTCCCACAGATCCATAACATTATAAATCATAATTCACCTTAATACTGATAGAATATTATCCACGCACTGCCACTAGTTGCCATACCCAATGCATTATAGAAAGCTTAAAAATGTTTTGTAGGAGATTTTGGATCAGAACTTTATAATTCTTTCACAGAATCAAGGTCAAGATTATACATTTTCAATCAATTTGAGCATATCCGAACACAGCATACAATCTGACACACAGAGAGAGAGAGAGAGAGAGAGAGAGAGAGATTTCACCTTGGAAGACAAAGGTGCTTGATACAGCCGGTAGTGCCATCCTAGTGATATTGACGATGGCTCTACAATCCCTGCTACTGCCGCCATTCTTGCTTCAAGACAATCACAAGATTCAACAGAGACTAACCTAAAACTCCATGAAAGTGAAGCCACTGGAGGTGACCACTGACCAAGTGACCAGTAGAGCCATCGCAACTGGGAAAGTGATAAGGTTGCAGCTCATGCTGTTGTGAACAGCGATTTTGATGAGTGATGACCACACTTTTTTTGGGCCGGGCTAGGCTATTTCGAGGCTCGAGCAATCCGGTTCGAGTTAGTTCGTTACACACGTGCTTATCACTTGAAGTCATTCATATCATTGCCAACAAGAAACGGCCCGTATTTTGCTCTTTCCATTGCCTTCTGGTTTCTAGTAGCGTCAAGTAGAAGCAACTTTTCTCTCACCAAAATATCTTTTTCGTTGGGATGTAAGGAGATTCTTCTCTAACCAAACATACCAAACCCTAGAGAACTGTGATTTGTCCGATGGAAGGAGGAATTTCACCGAAAGAATTCAGCCAGAACATTTCTCTCCGATGCGTACAATTGTTTTCAAATTGTCATTCTTCTGTCAATTAGTTTCGTTTCTGATTTTTCGCTTGATTCTTCGCAGAGAGCTAGACACAGCGTTCGGAATTTCAAGTTAAGATCCAGTGAGAGAATGGACGCCATAGACACAGTGTTCGATCCGCTTAGAGTGTTCGCAAAGGAAAGCTTCGCCTCTTCAAGAGGTGCCACCAGCCCGATAGCAAAGGTATGACAAGAACTTTTCGATTTTGATGTATTTTGATCGAACGATTGGTAGTTGCTAATCGTTCACGCGTTCATGTATGGCGATGGTGTAGAATTCGCGAAGATGACATTTCGTACAGATTTAGGGTTCGTGGTGACGGGATTCATTGGGTTCTCAGTGAAGCTGATCTTCATCCCTATCAACAACATCATCGTTGGATCTGACTTAGATAGAACCAATTCTTCTTTGTTTATGGTCTATTTGATTGCTTGATTTATTCCGTTGTGCTTTTCTTTTAGATTGTTGCTTTTCATTCCGTAAGTGTAATTGCGGTTTATGGATTAATGGAACACTGCGATTTACGCTTCAGTGAACTGACACGAATACACGTATAGATTAATATAATCAAGATAACATCATATATTGAAAAGAAATTCTTATATCAAAATCTTGACTATATACTTCTCCCAGATCTCACATCTACGCCCTAATCCCTCAGATTAGGTCTCGCTTTTGCTGATTGAACTGCTAATGACGTGCCGTCTTCAGCATAACCTAGTTTTCCAGATCCGTCTTCGTTGTGGTCTGCTGTCTTGACGTGGAAGCCTCATCTACCAGTTACGCTGAGAAAGGCTCAGTCTCTCCAATTCCATAAACGCTTCAAGTTTGTGATAACCTTTGCAATTTCTCAACAGATCTGCCTCGTTAATGACTTAAATATTTATTTGTGCTATGATTGAATTAACGATTTGCTTCAATGGTCAAACAAACAACATATTGCCTCTCAATCAACGAAAAACTCTATTTGATTTTTCAATGTATATTCACAGCTTTAGTTTTCAGACTTGAGTTTTTCGCCAAGATAATTGAAATTTAGCTTAAGTTTTATAAATTCCTAGAGAGAATTCAACGTTTAGCATTCTGGCTCTTTGGTTGTTTTTGTGATCTTATTTATGGTTAGTAATTTGGTAACTGCCAATCTATGGAAATTTTGTTGTTCAGTGTTTTTTATTGGTGTCGGATCTCACATTTTTTGTTAATCTGAAGCAGATAGAATCTCTAAAATTTGCAGTAAAGCATGCGTGCACCAATCTCTTGTTGTAAATTTGAATTGCTTGTCAAACAACAAGCGCACAATTTCATAAATTGTTCAAGGTCACATGATGTACATGAGTAACGTGATGTCCTGTTTTCTTTTTGTGTTTATGCTTTCTGATTTGGACAATGAGAGTGAGACCTTGCATACTCTGATTATTGCTCAAGTCATTAGGAATCCAACATGCCATGTTATATGTATGTTGGACTTCATTATAGGATCAGACTTTGGATTATAGGCAGAAGTGGGTTGTATGTGCCAATCACCCAATTGTAAATTGCTTATCAAACAATAACTGCACAATTTAATTAAGTTGGAAGTGCCATGGGACGGACATGATGCCCCATTTTCTTTTTGTGCTTTTGTTTCTGATTCAGACAAAGAGGTTGAGGCCTTACTGCAATCAAATTTTACACTCTGGTTATTGTGTTTAATCATAGAAATTTCACATGTGCTTGGTCAATTTATTTTTATTTAGGATATGACCGCTTCTTATCGAGTAATATTGTAGTGTTTGAGTTTCTGTTATCTTGTTTGTTGTTGATACTGCAATTTGTGTTGCCCTTAACTTTATTTGTTCGGCTGCAAATCAAATCATCATCATTTTAATAATCATCAAACCATAACGAATATATTATATTTTCAAACCAAATTCGTGACTCGCGAGTGTAAAGTTTTTGAGATTAAAATATTCATTCATATGTATAATGTTTTGCAGTAGTCCAACGCAAGCATGAAATGGTTATCTTTTCTTTTGTGTTCTCTGACTTGTACGTCTTTCTTTGTAATTGATATTGTTAATGTAGCTGTCTTTAATCTATGATTCTCGACTTATGATTAACTAATGAGTGATGAATAATCTAAACAAGCATGTATGCAAATTTTATTTAACTAGGAGTGAAAATGATTGACGTTTCATTTGAGGGGAGAAGGGTGGGGGGAAGGTGAACGGTTGAGGTAAGGAAGAGATTTGATAACGAACCATACAAAGTGGCCTCTCGGCTTGGTAGTAACTTTGTTCTTTTCTTTTTACAGGTTTTAATATGCAAAGTTCAAGGAAGAGGCAGCATCCATGTCATCCAGTGGTATACTCTCTTATCTGTCTTCCTCTTTCTCTCTGCTTATGTATTTTTCTGCATTTGGTATCATTACTACTTGCAAATGTGTTTTACGGACCTGCTCTACTACGTTAGCGAATTGCATTTACTGGTCGTGTTAATATACTCTTCAGGCATTGAATGTCCTATTTCAAAAGTTTACCTTTAGGACAGTATAATTAAAGAAGTTCATCAAATGATTTCTAACTTCAACAAGACATTATAGTAATTGGTTATTAGAGTAGCTGAATAAAAGGTATTTAAATAATATTAATACATAACAAATAAATTTAAAATTATAATAAAATGTGATTCTCATATTTTAATTATCTACAAGTGATTTTTTTTATCTAATATGTCAAATTTGAATGTTTAAAATATATATATATATATATATATTTAAAAAAACCTAAAAACCTAGTCAGTATAGTCAATCTTATTAATTCAATATAAATAAATGAATAAAATTATGCCTTGTTTTATCCTTTGACTTCCTGCCTTGTCTTAGTGGGACCACAATTAAATAAAAAAAAATAGAGAGGCTTGTGACTTGTGAGGGCAATTGAGGGACGAGATAAGTGTAAATAAAAAAGCTCCTCATTTAAGCGGTACTCTACAGCTTATAAGCTTGTATTTAACATCCGTTTGACAACTTGAGAGATGGACAGCTTTACCTTGGTGTAAGAAGCTATCCACCTCTGTACCAAAGAGGGAGCAGCTTAATGGTTGGCATGTTGGTCTACAGGGCGCATGTTAAACAATGTTGTGATGACAAAGTTTGCTTATGAATGATTTGCTTAAACAATGTTGTGATGACAAAGTTTTTGCTCTGTTTTCATGTTGCGAGGAGGAATTGCCGTTGCGATGAACTGCTAAAGGGTGTCAGCCTCGTCTATTCACAAAGCTTATCTTTGATCTCATCGGAAAATAGTCTTGGATTGGGGCTAAATGGCATGACTAGAAAGAAACATTAGGGATTTTTGAAACAAGGGGGTTCAATTGCCGTCAGCCGGTCACAAGGTTATTCTTGAGAAGCAATGGGCCAATGTTAAAATTTAGGAATTTCAATAACGGAAAATACTATTAAAAAAGCGAGAAATTGCGTACATCGTATTAAGTGTATGTTTGGAGTCTTGAGGGCATTTGAGAGAGGGCTTACTATAGACGAAGCCCAAAAGTCGCTTCTCGACTAAAGCCCAATAGAAATGTATTGTTGACCAACAATTTTGAGACCCAAAGCACACTCAATAACACGTGCCTCTTATTCTTAACGTACTAAAGGTAGATGGTCCCAAAGATTGATTAGCATAGGCTTCGTAACGTATTATGGGTAAAGTGTAGCTCAACCGATATCGGTCGCAAAACTCGCTTCGGTCTACAGACGTGAACTGGAACCATGCCAGTAAAATTAGGCCCGAGATTATTATAATTGGGCTTTAGTCTTGTTCTAAGTTGGGTTTATGCTTAGCGAAAGTTTGGGCATTGTTGGAAACCATAAAATCTCTTTGGGCTTGGGGCCCATTTAGTACATACTTTAATTCGATTGTTTTGTACTTTTGGGGCTTTATGCCACATTAAAGTCTTGGGCCAGAAAAATCGGGCTCAATTATGTCCGTCTGCAGACTAAATGGGTCAATCTTATGGGCCTACAGAATAATTGGGTCAGAGGCCCATTCTAGTATGTCTTTACTCTTTAGTCTGGTTGCATTCTGGGCCTTGTAATCTTTTTGCGCCTTGTTTGGCCCAATATACATAGTAAGTTTGGTCCAGAGACATATGAATGGGCTTTATTCGGGCTGTACATTGGACTTTTTTTTAGTCTGGGCTCAATTTTATGGGCTCAAAATCTGTTTGGGCCCTATTTATGGGCCTTAAAATTGTTCGAGTCATAGGCACATTTAACTCGGTCGTTAGTCTCGTTGAATGTTGGGCCTTAGTCTTGTTGCACATTGGGCCTTGTAATATATTCTTATTTTTTACCATTGTTTGGCCCAATATACGTACCAAATTTGGGCCTAAGAAATAAATCGGCTTTTGACTGGTGGTAAAGTGGACTCTATGGCGACTAAAGTTAGGCAGAGGCCCAATGACTGTTGGGTCCTAACTCCGGCAGATACAGCAAGTACATTCCGGCTGAAAGCCATTTAATTTGGCAATCCATTTGACTTTTTGCCTTGCTAAAGTCAACCATATAAATTAGAACACAGAATGTGGTCTCTCAACGGGCCTGCAATCTGTTCCAAAACTAAGAACTATCCACTTAAACCATTACAGCCTTTAGGCCCATTAGATTTCGGTTGATGTTTTACTTCATTTTATTTTTAGCCTACAGAAAAAGCACCAAAATATCAACTAAAGGCGTACCGAGTCCTATGAAGACTGCGAAATTTTGTGTCAGGCACAAATCCCATGATGTCTACGAACTCAAATAATCCATCCATCCATTTCTTTTAATTTGAAACCTAGCTGAGCTGTGAGCTCATGCTCGTAATGGATTGAAATTGATGATGATTGCTTCCGATTTTCAAATGATTTTCGGTTTTTAGGTAGGGAGGGTTGGGGGATTTAACCAACAATAAAAGGGCACATTCATTCTACATGTATTCAACGAAGGGGATTAACCATTGAGGCTAGAATTTATCCATTTTCCCTCGATTTTTAGCGCACATGCCTGGCATTCTTCATAGAATTGTCCTGCAAAAAATAAAAAACGTCGGCCAAGAGCATCATAATACAGAAAAAACAAATGAACTTTCTTAGGGCTAAATGTCATATCAAATAGGTGAGGTATGCAAATTTAGATCAGAGAAGACCAACATCATACTAAACATTGCAACAAGTAACAAACCTCAAATCAGGATGAAGGAACCACATTTGTTTAGCCATTACTCGTTACTTCTGCTAATCATATAGAACATCATCACTAACGATTTTAAAACAGAAAAAGGGACATTCTATAGAATGTATTTGAATACTAAATAAATATATAAAGGATGCAAAGAGTTATGCAAAAACTCACCAGGTAAAACTTAATTAGCTAGGTAGCTAGGTAGTTAAGTATCTAATAAGTAGGTATCTAAGCAGTCAAGTACATGAATTATCGATTGGAATCGAAGGGATTGAGGTAGAATCAGTCACAAGCACTAAGAGTGCGGTTGTTTCACAATGTTATTTGAGAGCTTTAACCTGTTAAATGATGTAGAACTTTAAGTTGTATAAAATGTTTAATTGAAAGCTGTGGAATCCAACTTTAAGTGTTGCGGTGTTTGGTTCATTTTTTATATTACATTAATTTTATAAATAAAATTACAAAAAGAAAAAGAAAAAAAAAGGATGTTACAATAAAAACTAATTTAAAACTTC
This sequence comes from Euonymus europaeus, assembly GCA_963580455.1. Lineage (NCBI taxonomy): Eukaryota > Viridiplantae > Streptophyta > Magnoliopsida > Celastrales > Celastraceae > Euonymus > Euonymus europaeus. The sequence goes on from OY756962.1 coordinate 3,200,365, forward strand.
TAAAAATTGAGAGGCAATTATGTAATATGACTGTAAATTTTGTGAGTCTTGTAATTTTAAACTGTGAAAAACTATGAAATGACAACATTTCATTTAGCACAGCGTAAAGCTATGAGCCCTATAGTTTTAATATGTTAATAAAATATGAAATTTGATTGAAACAACATTTTATGCGAGCCTTGGAGCTTTAAGATATACGAAATGCAAAACAAAAGGACCTAAGGCTTTATCAACTTCATTAGAGGCTAGAGCCATATGCTAGCATATTTTCTTTCAATTCTCAACTAATTAACAAAGATGCTTTCAGTTATCAGATACTCATTGCAGTAATATATGTTAGTTTTCCTGAGCTAGATAAAGAGACAACGACACATCTCTCTGTTGAAATGCTAAGGAGCAAGAGAACAGTGATAATATAAATCATCACTTTCAACAAGTGATATGAGCACATACTCGTTATAATTTTAGAGTTGCAGAATAGAGCATCAAGCCGGGAAAGCACTTACTAAGCAATTTCTCTGTTTTAGATTTGTTGAACTTGATGAAGTTCCAGAACACTTCCAGAGACCATAAATTTCCTTCTCAAAAGATTTTGAAAGCTAAGTGATGGATGTTTTGCACCCTGAAATTTTTTAAAAAGAACTGATAGTAGTACTACTGTACCACGAGATGCAGTGGTCATGCCTCTGACATGAACTCTGCATATGAAACCTGGAACAGTGAGCATAAATGATATCGGAAGCAGCATCTAGATAGATATGATATTTGTATGATGTTTGATATACCTTAATTGCTTTCAGATTTTCCCATAGATCTTATATTTTATCTATTTCATCCGTCACTTGTTGGTATGCTTTTATCTGTATCTGTACTATATGACAAATGCAACTTCTTAGTATATGGTAAGAGAAAGTAAGCCAGCACAATCGTCAGATAAAGGACAACTCTTCTGATATGCAATAAACTGATTATTAGCTATCATCCATATCACTCCTTCAACCTTTATCATCACTTTTTTGAGAATATAAAAGGTTAACATTAAGAGAAAGGCACCGAGGGGGTGCTTCCCAATTGTCCATGTAAAAAAAAAAAAAAAACATTTATGTACATGTATGGGAAAGAGACTGAAAACAAACCTTCTTTTTTTTTATCGAAACGACATTTTCTTCCCCAGCTGTGAGTTTTATCCACATAAATAAATATGGCCAAAGGGTATATTTCTTAACATTATTGCAATTAACTCCATAAGGAATCAATACGTTGCATTCTACAAAGTAACATTCAGGTTTCACCCTTTGCTCAGCCTAACAAGTGCACAAGCTTGGAATCATGGGATGCATGCCGCACACTAGAGCGCCCAAGTAAAAAAATTCTTAGCTTGAATGATGCATAATTCACAAGCATTAGCAAAAGCATCATTCTGCAAAATCTTCACATATACATCACACAATAGCATTTTGGAACTATTTCAATTAGGAACATGCTTCCCGAAGGTTGCCATGAGAATGATTACCACCTCATATTGTAATTGCTATCAATACATATGTATACTCCCTCCATTAGTCATTAGTACTGTCATGTATGTTAGGTCACACCATATAACTATCAACTAACCTTATCATTAAATGACCTGAATAAAATATCAAACTTCTAGTTAATTTTTATGTGTACAGTATACTCGATTGTTTTATTATAAAAAAAAAAAGCATGCACAAGTCTCTCATAGACTACAGTGGTGGTGTTGGGGACAAACAAGATGCAGTAAATTGAAGGCACTCTAGGGACTCTAAGGGTAGAGCTTGAAGGGATTCACTAGTCAAATCTCTCTCATCTTTCCCACACTCAACAAACTTTCAAGTTCAAGAAGGGGTCATGGCAGAAGCATGTTTTTTGGATACCGTTTCTTTTCATTACTATGTGGTGACATTATTAGATTTTTATTCTAGATTTCTTTTTGCTTCCTGGCTTCACTGATCTGCCCATATATTTTCTTTCTAGGCTTCATCGACTGGGATGGTGTTATGTGAATCTACATAGTGAACTAACCAACAGGTTTTGTTAGAATGAATATAGCTTCTAGCAACTATAAACATGTTGACTGACAACCAACCAAATCACTTCTTCACCCTTTAGTATTGTTAAGTTTACAAGACATAAAAAATCTGGTCCAATAACAGCTAGAGGTAGCTAAAAGAAACCTAATAGGAATACTCAAGTCATGCACTCTTCATCGCCGATACAAAGTTCTACTCATTGATCATCAAAATTTGGATGCAATGATTTCACACGAAAAGAGTAAAGTAAATCATTCATAACAAATATCAAATAATAAGTAAACTAAAGACGCCGAGACGTTTATTAGTCTAAGACTCGTCTGTTTGGATAGAAATAAACCACGAGAAAATGAGAGTCACGGAAGGAAAAACGAAATCTCTCAGATTCAACGTTAGGACTCAATTGTGTCCCGTCCAACAAAATAGCTCCAGCGAGTTACGATTCGAAAGCAGCAAACCATAATTTTTCGTTGTAACAAAAAATTGTCAAGAAAATCTGTAAATACAAAGCGAAAAGACTGACGGACCTTATTCAGACGCTTCGACGTCACTTCAGGATTCAACGCTGAAGAGCTGAAGAGCTTTAGGGTTGCGCAACTCTTAAACAGATCGGGGTTACTGTGCCACGCTCCCACGTCCTTGAGGATCACGACGTCCAATTGACCAACGAGGTTAAGACATTACGTGAAATTGACAGATCGAGGCTTGTTTAGACAAGCAGAGCACGCCATTTGCGGTGGCGATCCACTGAAACCCTCTCTGTTTTATGATCTCTCATTTTCTCTCCCGCTCTGTGCTACCTCGGCGGACAAGTGCGGAAATTAGAAATTAAAAGGGAGAGGCGTGAGTTATGCGCACAGCCATAGATGCTCTATATGTAATTAAGGGGAGAAAAGTACCTTCAACCGTCAGTGGAGGCGAGAGTGGGAGGCTTCCGCGTCCTGAGAATCTCTACGTGCGACCGATCGATAAGATTTCCTCTCAAATCATCGAGGCGTGAATACAGAAGATCTTTGAGATCGGAGACAGAGGCTAGGGTTTTGCGATAAGGAGACCTTGTATACGAATCGGAAGTGCGTTTCTTGTTACTGCTGAAGTCATTCATAAACAATGAGCGAGTCTCTTCTAGAACACCGGATGTCGCAGATTCACTAGGAGACGCCATAGGCACTATCGATCTGCGAGATCCTCTGTCTTCATTTCTCTGTCTCTTTGAGATTTCTTGCGGTAGAAGATGGGAATGAAATTGAAGGCTACTCCGCTCCTAGTCACGTGTTTTGGTAGTGGCGTGGTTTTCAAGTTGAAGAGCGGGAATACCGCGCTCGTTTTCTTTTCTTTTTTTGAAAGGGGATCACTTTCGGTTTTTGTTTTCAAAGAATTAAATCTAATGGCATATATATGTTAGGTAGAAATACACCTCATGTGTATTGGTAGTCTTCTTTGGTAGGTGAAGGAATTCTTCTTATACCAATTTGTGGCTAGAAATTATTTCTACCAATTTTTGTTGAAAATGTGGGCAAGGGTTGGTGTAATAGTTACATCCAAATCTCCTATAAATAGGAGAGAAATTTCATTGTGATAACAACACAAGTGAAGAAGAGAAAAAAAAACTTGAGAGAGTTTTTGGAGAGTGCCTGCAAAGAGTTGTTTCTTGCAGAGAAAGGGAAAGAGAGTGAGTAATACACTAGGTGTATTAGGGGTTTGGGTGAGTGTTTCCAAATTATTATTTCACTCTTGTATCCTGTAGTGGAGTGTACTACAGAAGATTGTTGTACCCATTATTTTAATAGTGGAAGTTTTCAGCTGGACTACGGTCCCGTGGTTTTTCCCTGTGAAGGGTTTTCCACGTAAAAATTCTGGTGTCGTTATTATTGGTTCCTCGGTGTATTTTCGATCAAGTAAGTTGTTATGATATATTGTGCGATTAATTGCATGTCTAGGAAAATTCTGTCTAAGGAGATTGGTATTTAAGTGGACCAGTGTGTCCCTCCAATCTTTCCTGGGAATTTACCTGGTGTAATTAGTGGTATAATTGTTCATATACTCTTCACTTGTATCAGTTCATTCCGCAACAGTGGTATCGAAGCCGAGGTTCATTATGGAGGAATCAGCAGGTGGCATGATCAAATTGACTACTTCCAATTACTCGATGTGGAAACCCAGGATGGAAGACATCCTTTATTCAAAGGATTTATATTTGCCTATCCTAGGCGATTCTGCCAGGCCCCACAAAACCATCAAGGAAGAAGGTACATCCAAAGAGACAGTTACCTCCATTGATGATGCTGCGTGGAACATACTTCACAGAAAGTGTGTTGGGGCAATTCGGCAATGGATTGATCAAAGAATCTTCAATCTTTTTTCCCAAGAGACCAAAGCAGATGTCTTGTGGGAGAAAATTAAATCAGTTTGTGAACGGGAGAATGCTGTGAACAAATCCCGGTGGGTGCGGAAGTTGGTCAACATGAAGTACAGAGATGGACGCAGTATGTCAGAACATCTCAGTGACTATCAAGGTGTAGTAAATCAATTAACTACACTAAAGATGGTGATCGATGAAGAACTACAAGCATTGTTACTGCTCAGTTCACTGCCAGATAGCTGGGAGACCTTGGTAGTGTCTCTCAGTAACTCAGCTCCAAATGGAAAGCTGAGTGTTGATGTAGTCTCAGACAGTCTTCTAAATGAGGAGATGAGACGAGTTGAGCACAAAGATGGAGGTGCAGAAGTTCTTGTCAACACAGGACAAGAAAGACGAGGGAGAAGCCAAAATCGAGATCGTCGAGGTAATGACAACCGAGGCAAGTCAAGGGGCAAGTCCAAGTCAAGGAAGGACATTGAATGCTTCTATTGCAAGAAGAAAGGCCATATGAAGAAGAATTGTCGAATCTTCAGAAGGGACCAAGAAAGAGGCGAAGACAAAGGCGAAAGAGATGATGCTGCAGCTATAGCTGAAGGAGACATAGTCGTTGTCTGTGATGATGGTAGTATTAACTTCACATGCCAAGACAGTAGCAGTTGGGTCACTGATTCAGGTGCCTCATTTCACGTGACGGCAAATGTTGATTATTTTTCATCCTATACTAGTGGTGATTTCGGCCTAGTTAGGATGGGAAATAATGGAGCTGCTAAAATTATTGGTATGGGAGATGTTTATCTGGAAACCAATGTCGGTTGTAAGTTGCACCTGAAAGATGTGCGACATGTTCCGGATATCCGCCTCAACCTAATTTCCGTTGGTCAACTTGATAATGAAGGCTATACCAATTACTTTGGTGAAGGAAAGTGGAAACTCACTAAAGGTTCCTTAGTGATAGCCAGAGGGAAGAAGATCAATTCTCTCTATGTGATGCAAGCATCTTTAATGAAGGGAGAGCTGAATACAGTCAAAGATGCCAGTGTTGAACTTTGGCATAAAAGACTTGGTCATATAAGTGAGAAGGGGCTTCAGATGCTATCCAAAAAGCATCTCTTGCCTAAGGTCAAAGATGTGCAGTTGAAGACTTGTACTCATTGTTTGGCTGGAAAGCAACACAGAGTTGCATTTCGATCATTCCCTCCATCGAGAAAGTCAAACATTCTAGATCTGATCCACACCGATGTCTGTTACATGAAGGAGAAAACTCTTGGTGGTTGTTTATATTTTGTTACTTTTATCGATGACCACTCAAGGAAGCTGTGGACGTTTGCACTCAGAACAAAAGATCAAGTTCTGGAAGAATTCAAGAATTTCCATACCATGGTGGAAAGACAGACAGGAAGAAAATTGAAGTGTGTTCGTGCTGACAATGGTGGTGAATACAGAGGTCCATTTGAAGAGTACTGTAAAAGTCATGGAATTCGGCTTCAGAAATCGGTGCCTAAAACACCTCAGCACAATGGTGTGGCGGAGAGAATGAATAGAAGCATATGTGAACGTGTCAAGTGTATGCTCTCTGATGCGAAATTGCCTAACCCGTTTTGGGGTGAAGCAATGAGAACGGCGGTTGACTTAATTAATTTGTCGCCCTCAGTTCCTTTGGATGGAGATATCCCAGAGAGAGTCTGGACTGGAAAGGATGTTTCCTACAGCCAGTTGAAAGTGTTCGGCTGTAGAGCTTTCGTACATATCCCAAAGGATGAAAGGTCTAAGCTTGATAATAAAGCTAGACAATGTATTTTCTTGGGATATGGACATGACGAGTTCGGGTACAGAATGTGGGACCCGATAGAGAAGAAACTTATCAGAAGCAGAGATGTTGTATTTCTTGAAGACCAGACGATTCAAGACTTTGAGAAGGCTGAAAAGCCTAAAACCTCTGCTGAAATTCCAGTTAATTTGGATCCAATACCACTACCAACAGTGATTGATGATTACGGGGGAGTTGAACAAGAATCTGAAGAAGATAATATTGCTGATGATAACCAAAATCAACAAGTTGATGAAAATGAGGAAGCTCCAGAAGAAGAACCTCATTTAAGAAGATCTAGTAGAGAGCGTCAACTCTCTACAAGATATCCAGCAAATGAGTATGTGTTGGTAGCTGATGGGGGAGAGCCTGAGAGTTATGATGAAGTCATGGCTCATGAGAAGAAGAACGAATGGTTCAAAGCCATGCAAGATGAGATGAATTCTTTGCATGAAAATCATACTTATGATTTGATGAAACTTCCTAATGGAAGACGAGCACTCAGGAACAAATGGGTGTTCAAGTTGAAAACTGAAGAAGGCAATCAGCCAAGGTACAAGGCTCGACTGGTAGTGAAAGGGTTTGGTCAAAAGAAAGGAATTGACTTTGAAGAAATATTCTCACCAGTCGTGAAGATGAATTCAATTCGAGTTGTACTCGGATTAGCTGCCAGTTTGAACCTTGAAATTGAGCAGTTAGATGTGAAAACTGCATTCCTTCATGGTGACCTAGAAGAGGAGATATACATGGAGCAGCCGGAAGGGTTCAAAACTAAAGGCAAAGAGCACTTGGTGTGCCGGTTGAAAAGAAGCCTGTACGGATTGAAGCAAGCACCGCGACAGTGGTACAAGAGGTTTGACTCATTTATGATGGATCATAAATATGGAAGAACCACCTCTGACCACTGTGCTTACTTCAAGAAATTTTCTGACGGTAATTTCATTATCCTCTTGCTATATGTTGACGACATGTTAATTGTTGGTCAAGATACTTCAAAGATTGATCAGTTGAAGAAGGAGCTCAACAAGTCTTTTGCTATGAAAGACTTAGGACCAGCAAAGCAAATACTTGGGATGAAAATTTCCAGAGATCGACAGAATAGAAAGTTGTGGTTATCTCAGGAACGGTACATTGAAAAGGTGTTGGAGAGGTTTCATATGAATAAAGCGAAACCAGTTTCCTCTCCACTCGCAAATCATTTCAAGCTAAGCTCTAGCCAAAGTCCCAAAAGTGCAGAAGAAAAGGCTGAAATGAAGAAAGTACCTTACCAATCCGCAGTTGGTAGTTTGATGTATGCCATGGTTTGTACGAGACCAGATATTGCTTATGCAGTTGGTGTGGTAAGTAGATTTCTTTCAAATCCTGGAAAAGAACATTGGGCAGCGGTGAAATGGATTCTCAGGTATCTCAGAGGTACTTCGAATGTTTGTTTATGTTTTGGCACTAATAAAACTGTGTTAGATGGTTTCACCGATGCAGACATGGCAGGGGATGTTGATTCCAGAAAATCAACTTCTGGGTACTTAATTACTTTTGCTGGGGGAGCAGTGTCATGGCAGTCAAGGCTACAAAAATGTGTAGCATTATCAACCACTGAGGCTGAGTACATTGCAGTTACTGAAGGTTGCAAAGAAATGTTGTGGTTGAAAAAATTCCTACATGAGTTAGGAATGTTGCAAGAGAAGTATGTCATTTATTGTGACAGTCAGAGTGCTATTCATCTGTGTAAGAATCCGACTTTTCACTCAAGGTCAAAACATATTGATGTAAGATATCACTGGATACGTGATATTCTTGATCAGAAACTTCTACAGTTAGAGAAAGTGCACACAGATGATAATGGATCTGATATGTTGACCAAGGCGTTACCGCGGGAAAAGCTCCAAGTTTGCAAAAGCATCGCAGGCTTGGTGAAGCCTCCAATGTGAAAGAAGAGATTCGTTGGTCCACTTTTATGGTGGGGTGGTACCTACAAGAGAAAGTTACATCATCATTAAAAAAAAAAAAAAAAAAAAAAAAAAAAAAACAAGAAGCATATGATCTATGAGTAGCAAGGTTACAGACTTGCTGCATTTTCCCACATGAGGCTGTAGGGGGAGATTTGTTAGGTAGAAATACACCTCATGTGTATTGGTAGTCTTCTTTGGTAGGTGAAGGAATTCTTCTTATACCAATTTGTGGCTAGAAATTATTTCTACCAATTTTTGTTGAAAATGTGGGCAAGGGTTGGTGTAATAGTTACATCCAAATCTCCTATAAATAGGAGAGAAATTTCATTGTGATAACAACACAAGTGAAGAAGAGAAAAAAAAACTTGAGAGAGTTTTTGGAGAGTGCCTGCAAAGAGTTGTTTCTTGCAGAGAAAGGGAAAGAGAGTGAGTAATACACTAGGTGTATTAGGGGTTTGGGTGAGTGTTTCCAAATTATTATTTCACTCTTGTATCCTGTAGTGGAGTGTACTACAGAAGATTGTTGTACCCATTATTTTAATAGTGGAAGTTTTCAGCTGGACTACGGTCCCGTGGTTTTTCCCTGTGAAGGGTTTTCCACGTAAAAATTCTGGTGTCGTTATTATTGGTTCCTCGGTGTATTTTCGATCAAGTAAGTTGTTATGATATATTGTGCGATTAATTGCATGTCTAGGAAAATTCTGTCTAAGGAGATTGGTATTTAAGTGGACCAGTGTGTCCCTCCAATCTTTCCTGGGAATTTACCTGGTGTAATTAGTGGTATAATTGTTCATATACTCTTCACTTGTATCAGTTCATTCCGCAACAATATATATAGCCTTATAAATTATAATAATAAATTGAGCACAAGATTAGCTGATTTTCCCAATGGCTCTTGTAATTCCATGTAAACAAATGATCTAGGTTCATAACCTCTCACAATACTTTGGGTTCATGTCCTGCAATAAAAATGTCGGCGAAACAACATGATTTCGACGAATCGTAGTTAAATCGGATTCTTTGAATGTAGTCAATCAAATTGTACCTCATATTATTCCAAATTACCTCCCTTATGCTGTACTTGTGGAGTCTATTCAATCTTTGCTCGTTAGCTTTTTCCATTCATAAGTGCATCATATTCGTCCGTTGTAATGTCAATTCGATTGTTTTTACAAAATTAGCTTTAATATTAGAGCATGTTTTATTTCTTCAGATCAACTCATATTGTAATCCAAGATACTTCTAATTCTCATTATTATATTAGTATTTCTGATAATTAAAAAAAAAACTCTTCAGCCGTACATAAGTCCAGGGGTATACACTGCCATGATAGCCCAGGGCCCTATTTGAAGAGATTCTCACGATATTAAAAAAAAAAAACCCCCCGTTTTTGTTGTTTAGAGAAGACAAAAAACTAATTTTGTAGGGAAAAGAGTGAAGCTTGTCTTGTTATGTTAGTAAAGAAGATTGCCTTTGCTAGTTATTAAGGTATAACTTTTTTTGTTACTTCTTTTGGATGAGGTGGCTGGATACTTATTAAAAGGCTATTTAATTTTTGTTTAATTTTGTTGGCATAGACGTAGAAAATGAATGTTGAGTGATGCCTAAAATAATCCTACGAATAAGATAGTAACACGTTTCACCATTAATATATCCCGGATAAGTAGTCTCTAGGGAATGACCACACCGGTCCGGGCTTGATGGGACTGCACCGGTCTTGCACGTGCATCTGACTTGTGGATTAACACTACCGGCTTAGTGCACCGGCACTGCTTGTAAAGAAACCACACCGGCCCAAATTCTTTGAAGCATTGCACCAGCCCGGTTACCCATGCCAGGAAAGTAAGGCCATTCCATAGTCGGGATAAGACACTGAGGTGCTAACTTTGTCCAACCTTCAGTAAGATACTGAACCAGTAGGAGTCTAATTATAATTAGAAAAAAGGAGTCCTAAAAGGATTAAGCTTCCGAGGAATATGCTCAACCACCATATCAAAGAGTTTTATTGTCCGTAAAACTCGGACTAGTTGAACCCTATAAAAAGGAACATCATTCTCAGGTAATTTTTTAATGACAACTTGCTGTTCAAACTTACAAAAGAGCTCTACATATTAGGGCACTTCTAATAACTGAATTTGTATTAAACTCAGGACACTCACGTACTATAGCTTGAGCGTGATCGAGACTGATCGTTATAACGATCCTGTCACCTTTTTGACGTTATCACTGAGCAACTGATTCCATGTCCTAATAAGTTTTCATTTTGTTTGGGATCTAACTTCCACGTCAATCATTTCACTCGCACGACTGCCAACATCCGGTCGTCTCATTCAAGCTTTCGATTTGCTCAAATGATGGGTTGTTGACTGAAGTATTCATCCATGTGGGTTCCAATCTTTGACTTTTCATTCAATTTTTATTTGATCATTTTGGCCTGCATTATTCCACGTGGCATTTGTATATATTGTCTATATATATATATATATATAAGTGAAGTTATCACGTGGTATGACGAAATTCATGGAATTACAAAAGCCAGATACGAGGTTGAATATAATATGTCCCATTAAAAGTGAACTTTCAAGTTTTTGTGAGAGTTGTATCTCTATTATGAATCTTGTACACATTAAGAAACTTGAAACCAGAGCAACTACGTTCTTTTGTATATAAGTCGATGGATTGAATTAATAAGAAATGCAGAAAAGTTAACAAGTTATTGCTCAAGGCCGGCTATCTTGGTTTTTATTCTTAAGTCGTAACAACTCTATTCTGATAAAAAAAAAAAAGCATTAACTCGTTTTGTCCGATTACTAGAAAAAACTTAGGAACAGTGCGAGAACCTTCTTTGATAAAATTTATATATAAGTTTATAGGGCAAAAATAGTTAGGCTCAATTAATTACAAAATGAATAAGACCGAAACGTAAGCCCACGTGAAATAAGGTCAAAAATCCCAAATATTAAATAAGGCCCAAAACTTAAGTCAACTTGGACAAGGTTACGTACTCTTATCCTACGGAAATTTGGACAAGGTGATAGAATATAAGAAGGCCGAATGACAAAAGTTGAAGATACCTCGTCATCAACATCGATAGTTTTCAAACAACAGTTAATACAAGAAGTTATTTTATGCAGTTATTTTCCCTAAAAGTAAAGTTATTTAAATTTCATATAGCTAGATTAATATGAATTTAGCTGCATCTGGTTGGATCTTGCCTGTTGAAGTCTCTAGGTCTTTTTTAAAAAGCTAGACCAGAATGTTCATTGCACGAGCATTGAATTTACAATGTGAATATGGGAAGTTGGGAACATATCAGCTTTGTAGCATCCCATCCCCTGTAGGCACCATCTAGGAGGTTTCATTTGCCAGGTTGCTCATAGCTTCATTACTGCTTATATTTTAACAGATGTGAAAGCAAAGTTGCTACTTTAATTTTTATTCCTACTTGTCGATTTTCATTTCAAGAATTTGGACTCACGTATGCATGTTGGCGCACTTGCCTTGCCACCATCTATATATGTCAACTTTTTTTTTTTTTATAATTAGGACTTCATTTATTTTTTCAATTTTCTTCAATGCAAACCTGCAACAACCCATCAAGGTCCACGCCCTACGGTCCACATATTAAGCGAATTGGAAAACTTCTGTTCCCATTTCAGACATATTATTGTATTTTGGTAACCAAGTATGCATAGAATTGGTCCATGTTTTGTAGCTGATAAAGGGAAGTATTATAATAGGTTGGCAACTAACATAAAATTTTGTCACATTCATGAACATGTGTCTAAATGAGAATTTCATTGGAGCAAATGAATCCGTTCATTTTTCCAGACTCATGTAATCGATTTTAAATTTTTGGGATAAATGCTTAGATGATGATAACTCATCATGCTACATTTTAGTTTATTTCTCTTCATGGTTGGTGTGAAATTCCCAGGCAAGAATGAACTCGTTCGTTTGTTTTGTCCAGATATGGTAAATCTGGTTTACTTGGTGCATGCTCTAACAGTAATGAGCTAACTGTTACTTTTATTCTTAGGTTGAAGACAAACCATAGGTTTATGGACCGTTCAATAGAGCTTATAAGGTCAGTTTATACGCTAAGTAGGTTATAAACTTACTTTCATCAGTCAACAATTACATCAGTCACATATTAAAAAAATTCCCTCAATTTATCCTATTGTCCATATTCTCATACATTTGTCATTTTATCTTTCAAAATATATGTTAGATTTCGAAAAAAAATTTATATTCGAACTCAACGCTTAAAGCTATTTCCAACAATACTTATATTCGATAGTTTTTGTTTCATTATTAAACTATTTTATATACTCATAGCAGTAAATTGACAGCTTATACGCTATCAAAATTAATACTCTATCGAACAGTTCATAGCTTAATACTCTATCGAAACTTTCGCCAGACTGCATAGAATTTGTTGGCCAGATTCATAGTCATGCAAGCATTATTTACGAATTAGCTGTTGGCTTTGAAACTTTTTACAGCGCTGTTACAGTGTGATCAGATAAGACTTTTTCTGGGGCTGAATGCCTATAAATTTGGTCGTTGATTTAAAGTTGATGGTATATCAAAACAAGCCTTGACTTGTAGGTTTGAGCCACCTTTCCAGTTTCCACTGTTCAGTCTTGTCCTTTTCTTCTGTTAACACACTTCCCGCAGTTAAAAGAGAACTAAGTTATCTCAGCTCGACAAGTGGAGCCCAATTGAACCGAGACACTATTTCGATACCATATTATAAACGAGTAAGATCCGTTATCCGTAATGTTGACTTGTTCAGTGTGAAAATTGGAACCAATTGCCTGTTGAGCCATCCCTTGCAGGCACAATCACATTCAGATTCATTTGCCAAGCTGTCTAATGTTGACTTGGTCATTGTGAAAATGGGAACCAATGACCTGTAGAGACATCCCCTTTGCAGGCGCCATCAGAGGAAGATTCATTTGCCTAGCTGCCTTTTTTGGATGAGCCTATATTTATTTCATTTCAAGTGTGCCAATTAATAATATTTATTTTATGAATACTTTAATAATATTTAACACCAAAAATGAATTAACTTCATGCAATTATGCGATAATGTTAAAATTTGCCTTACCCTAAATAAATAAATAAATGCAACTGTGCCAATTAGCTAATTATCATTAGCACTAGTGATGGTGCAATTTTTGATTTTTCAGCAAATGTGTATTGAGATATGTTTGTTTGCTGAAATAAATGAATACATGACTTGATTTTTGTTGTAATAAATTAAACACCGTATTTATTTTTGTATAAATTGAACGGGGACATTAAAAGGAGAGGAAAATTATTGAGTTGCCTTAAATGAGGGATTAACAATTTATGTTTTGCAGATACGACAGTATTAAAAAATGTGTTTCACATAAATATGTTAGAACTATATGTTTTTAAACCCTCAAAACCAGTGGATCAAAAAAAATCAAGGCTAAACCCCTATTTGAACGAGAGTATGCGCTATACTCTGTCATTCATATTCTCAGACACTCTCAACTTTTATATTTTACGATAGCTTAAACTCCATCACATTCAAACACAACATAAAATTAATAAAATCAATAATTTTTAAGAAGTCCTCATTTCCCGTGAAAACCGGTCTCCTAAAGCAGAGCATAGGGATAAACCAAAAACAAATTTAATGGGCAGATCTGATGTCCTATTGCGATTGCCTTTTATTGTGGCTCCGGAACTGATCGAGTACAAAGTTCTTTCTTCCCAATCATTCTCCGTCCTTCCTATCTTTGTTCTTTCATTCATTCAAGTATGGTTTCATCCAAAGATCCATCCCAAGGAAACAAACCTGATGAAATCATTACCATCAATGAAATCGTTGTCACTGTATCCAAATTGCTCACAGATCTCAGGAGCTCTCACCTAGTCAAGAATGGCAGCAACAAAATCAAGGCCGATAACAACAACAACATCGCCAGCAACCCCGACTCTCAATTATTGGAGAAGGTATGTAATGATCTCAATCACATGAAATACGCATATGAGAGTCTGAAAGAGTACGAGAAAGATGTCAGCAAACCAATTCAGACTCTGCAAAGCAATCTCTACAGCATCCTTAAAAGCAATGAAATCGACCATAAAAAGATCAACCGAATTATCAAAGATATAGGGAATTTGAACAGCCAGATTCCACCTGCTCGCAAAATGACTTCCAGCAGGGTTGGAGCTCATCAGTACTTGCAAACTCACGACAGATCTGGAACCCGAAGAGTTCCTAATTTACACTTCAATGAAGCTTTTAGCAGCGACTCTAGTTACGAAGAGCTGGAGAGATTGTTCGAGACACTCGAGACTGAACAGAAGCTGTGCTTGTTGTGCTTCGCTGTCTTCCCCGAAAATGCCCTTGTGAAGAGGAGGTTTTTGATGTATTGGTGGGTTGGGGAGCGTTTATTGGATAATCCCGCAGAGCAAATGGCGGATGAAGTTCTTCAGGTGCTGATGAGAAAAGGGTTTATAGAGCCTGTTAACAAGAAGAGAGAGCTGATTATAAACAGCTTTAGAATGCAGCCTTTAGTGCGGTCTGCAGTGATTATGCTTGCGAAGAAAAATATGTTCTTCGATTATGACGATAATGGGAATCCAACTGCAAATTCATCAATGTGTAACAGGGCATGCTGGGTAAAACTTGGAGATGGAACTCCAGGCAAGCCACTAGTGAATGGCACAAACACGGATCGGGAGTCTTCAAGGAATATTTGGGGAAATGGGGTTATCAAAAACCCTGAAGAATTGCAGACATTGTTCAATGTTAATGAACCATACCCTGATATACCATCTGATTTGTTTTCAAAGATGAAGGAGCTCAGTGTTCTCTGCCTGGGTAGGTGGGAGAAATTGGATGTCAAGAAGACAACAGAACAACATATTGAAGTTGAAAGCACAGAGTTCTTGAAGGGGTTGACCAATATGAGAAACTTAAGGCTTCTTAGCCTTCAAGGAGTCTCCAGACTCGAGAAATTCCCAAGTTCCAGGATCAATTTCTCTAAATTGGTTTCATCAAATGTCAAGCTTTCTAACTTGAGAATTCTTGATCTAAGAGCCTGTCAAAGTTTAGAAGTTCTTCCAGATTGGCTACAGTTCCTTACAAATCTTACGCACTTGGATATCTCCGAGTGTGTCTTGCTTAATCGCATGCCCAAGGCCTTGGTTTCACTTTCAAATCTCGAAGTTCTTAAAGGGTTTGTGGTCAATGATGACAAAAAAAAAGAAAACGCATGTAGCCTTGTGGATTTGGCCAAACTGAAGAAGCTTAGGAAACTCAGCATCTATGTACACAAGGACTTCTCAATTGAAAAAGGATCTGATGCTCTTAAGAATTTGGAAGAGCTCAAGACTCTGTCAATATCCTGGGGAGCAGAAAACACTTCAAAGCGAAGCAAGTCTGCAACAATCCAAAACGGCATAAATCCTGAAAAAAAAGAAGAACAAAAGCACAAAGTGAGTGGTGATATAAAAAAGAAGCCAGAGACAGAAATTGGAGATGGTAAGAAACAGAAGGCCGGAAGTTTAGAGATTGACGAACGTAAGAGAGAACAAGAAAATGTTGCTGCAGCACAGCTTCCTTCGAAAACCAAGGCCAGAAATGCAGAAACTGTAGAGGGCAAGAAACAAAAAGGGAGTGGTGATGTAAAGAAGGTAACAATTTTAGAGACAGAAGAGGGTGATGGTCAAGTGGTCAAGAGTCCAGAAACAAGAGATGATGAGAAGAGGCAACAAAACATTGCTGCAGAACAGCATCCTTCGGATATAAAAGCCACAAATGCAGAAACTGATGAGCGCAAGAAACACAAAGGGAGTGGTGATGTAAAAAAGGTCACAATTTTAGATACAAGAGAGGGTGACAGTCACTTAGCCAAGAGTCCAAAGGGAAGAGATGATGATAAGGATCAACAAAACATTTCTCCTATTGAACCAAATGCCGAGAATACAAAGAGTAGAGATGAAAAGGCAGAGCCACATGGTGGTGCAGCAAAACCGAAGACCGTGAATTCAGAAACAACAGATGACAAAATGCAACAAGGAAGTCGTCCTCCACAACCAGCAAGATTAGGCTCAATGTCGAAGGCCCAAAATCCAGGTGATAAAAGACCTCTATTGAAATTAGAAAGCATGAAGAAGGTCATTGGGTTAAGACCAAAGGAAAGTGAAGGACCAACAATTGTGCTTCCTCAAACTCTAGAGAAACTAGACTTGCGATGTTACCCCGTGAAAGCAAAACCCAGTTGGCTAACGCCTGAGCATCTGAATAAGCTAAACAAACTCTGCATCAGAGGAGGAAGCCTTGCAAGTCTAGGTGAAGTTCAGGAAAGTGAAGAGAATAAATGGAACGTCAAGATCTTGCATTTGAAGTATTTGGATGAAATGAAGTTGGACTGGAATAAATTGCAGGCATTGTTTCCGCATTTGGAGTACTTGGAGAAATTCAAATGTCCTAAGATCGCCTTCTGCCCTTGCGACATCGGAGGAGTGTGGCTGAAGTCTTGAAGAATGACTACAGTTTGCGGATAAGTCTGTTAAAACTGTGTTATGCTTGACAGTTTCTTCTTTGATTATGTGAACATAAAGGCACGTTTTTATCCTTGTGGTGAATCAATTTTCTTTCTGATCTTAAATCTGTCGTAAATTTATTTTGTCAATCAGAATAAGATTTCAGTTCACTACATCTTGATTCTCTTTTTAAGTCTCTAGTTTACTTGCTTAAATAGTTGAGATGTTGTAGAATTGATGTGATGAGCTCTAGTTTACTTGCTTAAATAGTTGAGATGCTGTAGAATTGATGTGATGAGTTTGTTGTCAAGTAAAGAATTTCAGTAGAAATGCATTTTCTTGGCTAGGTGAAAAGTAGTTTTAGTCGAAAAGTTGAGCAATGCACTTCCATTCTGTATGCAGTGAGTCTGTTATTCTGTTTCTGAGACTTTATGATCACCTCTGTCCACCCATGCAAAAGTTTAGATACAATCTTATGAAGTCCTGTGATTCAGTAATGTTCATTGAAGTAGGCAACTAGAGTTGAAATGTTATTGAGCAGCTAAAATTTTCTTTTCTTCTTTCCAGATTATAAAAGAGACTGGATTTGATTTTGTAAAGTGGGTTGCATGTATCCCCAGTTTCATAACTGTTCTGAGATGCAAACCAGATAGCAGAAAAAGTTGGCCATAAAATTTAGGAGGGGTCGGTTTGTATTGGCAGCCAGCACAAAGTTATTGCAAGTTGTCTGATATTTTATTTCATAGGGACTCAATCAAGTGTATGGCCCGGCATCACTTTCTCCACATTTTTCTAGTCGAATACTAGAATTATATCTCTCAGGTTCATTGAAATCCATCAAAGTAAAAATCTGTAAAGTACTAAATCTGTAAAAATTCAATGAAGTTTTCATTGAACAAAACATGGAAGTTCCTTTTCATACATGTTTGGTAGTGAGGTATAGTAATTAGTGGTGTAGATGCGGGTGCAAAACCCGGTCCGACCCAGTCATTCGAACATGACCTAGATTCGATGGCTCACTGATTCCAAAATTCGGTAACTCAATAATCCTTAATTGCATTATCAATCGATCACTAAATATATATAAAAAATATTAAACCCAATTCAATAACTCAAAAGCCGGCCCCGATGGACACCCCTAAATTAATAACACCGATTGTGTACCTTTGAATTCAAGAAAACCACTTTGAGTTTGTGCCCAGTAAAAGAGTTGGAAAGGTGTTAATCGATATGACAGCTTTCATTAATGAATCAGAGGTCTCCAGTAAATTCATTTGAATCCCAATTAGGGTTTAGGAGAGGTTTTTGGGCCCAAACAATTGGACTTAGTGTGGGCCGCCGCTGAAAACTGTGATAGAGCCCAATGGAGTACTTCAAATACGTTACCTAGGGTTTTACAGTCATTGCTTCCATTCGTCCCAGTCGCGAGCCGCCTACAGAGAGAGTGAGAAGATGCCGGCGGGTCACGGTGTAAGAGCGAGGACTAGGGATCTGTTCTCCAGGCCCTTCAGGAAGAAGGGGTATATACCGCTTACGACATACCTGAGGACCTACAAGGTTGGAGACCATGTTGATGTCAAGGTTAATGGAGCGATCCACAAGGGTATGCCTCACAAGTTCTATCACGGTCGCACTGGCCGCGTCTGGAATGTCACCAAGCGTGCCTTAGGTGTTGAGGTCAACAAACAGGTATATTATTTCTTTTATTGGTTATCATTTCCATTTGTTTATTTGGATTTCGTTTGTGTTGCTGTGTTTTGCTGCTTAGTGTTTTTCCAGTTTATTTTTCCTGTTCTATTATTGTTGCTATGTTATCTTACTTTGACGCATTGGATGATTGTTCTGTTGATCTGTTTGTATTCTCGAGTTAATTAAGTTGAATGATATGTGTACGAGGATATATCACTAGGGACCAGGAAATTCTGGATAATATATGTCAGGAATTACATATTTGGAAAAGATTCTATATTAAAATATAGACTTGTGAGACAACCACATCCTTTCGTTTTTCATTTGAACAAACATAATCTGAATATCTGATTAGTATGCATATAGAATTAGATATAGATTGGAGTTCTCATCAGGAGAGGCCTAATTTTAGTCAATCCATGGTCAGTTTATGTTCTATAAACTGTCATCCTTTCGTTCCAACATAATCTGATTAGAAATATTAGGTTGGATGCTAATCTCTTTGTTTTCTCATCAGGAGATGCCGGATTGTAGTCAATTCTATGGTCGTGTTTATGTATAAATACTGTTGTTAAGTGAATTACAGCTAAAGCAATGGGTTTCAGTGCCCACTAGCAGTTTTTGCTGGCTTAGACCAAAAATGCTTTATCAGACCCAATCACTCTAGGTGTGAGTCCTGTGGCATCATATGCTGCATTGTTTTCTATGTGTGTGTGTCAGTTATTTCTGATTTGTAAAGCATCCTTGAATGCTCAGGTGGGTAACAGGATAATCAGGAAGAGAATCCACGTTCGTGTGGAGCACGTGCAGCCTTCAAGGTGCACCGAGGAATTTAAACTGAGGAAGCAGAAGAATGATCAGCTGAAAGCAGAGGCTAAGGCAAGAGGTGAGGTCATAAGCACAAAGAGGCAGCCAGAGGGCCCTAAACCCGGTTTTATGGTGGAAGGTGCAACATTGGAAACTGTTACACCCATTCCTTATGATGTTGTTAACGATCTCAAGGGTGGTTATTAGGCGTGCTTTATCTTGGTTTTTGACATCTGTTCGTTTGAATTGTCGGAAACCTTTGAACTGGATTAGTGATTTTGGATGTGATTCCTTCTTTAATGACAGTTTTTTGGGACAGAGATCTTAAAATTTTGAATCCAGCTGGAGTGCCTGGTCTATTCCAAATTTATTTCTCTATATAATGAATGTTTTCTGTGGAACGTTGTGGTTTTGAGCATTCTTCAATTTTGAGATGGGTTAACCTGTTAATTTCTTCCGTTTAGTTATAGGCAAGGTTTTGTGAAACCATTGCTCTTTTGGTAACTGGTAAAGCAAGGCATGGGAGAGAATGCTTTTATAATCTATCTATGGAAATTCGTTAGAATTGTTATGATTGTGTTCTAGCAGTTAAATATTACTAATTAATCCATAGTTAAATGGTACTAATTAATCCATTAGCTTTATCGAGGCAAAAGTAGTCTGTCTTATCGTCACTTCATGCTTTTCTTTTATCATCCGGCTAAGAGATCTGGACAAAATTTCCATTTTTGAATTACTACAGAAAGGTAAATATATTTGTTTTGGTTAAAAGTTTGTGAGGTTGGGTCACTTTTCTGATTCTATTATTGCTTCATAATCTTTTGCACTCGCCGAGTTGTGCTCCTCTGGTCCTTGTGATGATGACACACAATTACAGTAAGGTCTTGCTCCTTGTCTCGTTTGGCATTGACATTTTACGAAGGAGGGATTGAGAGACGTTGGATTGAGAGGGGTTTGCGAATTCCTCCGAATTCATCAAAATGATAGGTTCATATTTAGAATGTTGATAGATGTCTGGAAGGATTCGTAAACTTCTTCGAACTCCACCCACAGTTTTTGTTAAACAGGGATTGAGAGGAATTCGTTACAAAAAGCTATCCCTTCCGACTGCTCATTTGTAAAACGTCAAACAAAGCCTAAAATGAAGGTGGTCACATGTTGCTCAGACTAGCATGTTTAGATATTGGGAGTATCCTATGCATTTTATGAATTTTTCTCCACCCGATATGACTTATGCAGTCAGAGCAGATATACACAAAACCCAACCTGATATAACTTATGCAGTGAGTTGACTGTGAAGGATGGATTAGCGAGGTGTCATCTTAGGTCGGTAAATCATGACTAGAACCTGGCGGCCACCGGTGCTCACCGATGGAAGCTGTGGTGGTTCTTAAAGGAATGGGATATGTAAGAAAAGCTAAAAACAAACATGAACTTATCAATATACCAGAATTTCGACAAAAACCAACACCCAATCATGATTTTCCTAACCAAAGGAAAGGGTCCTTCCCCTTTTATCCAGTTGAGGGCGACGAGGAATTCGAACCCCGACACCATGTTTTGTAGCCACGTGCTTTATATATATTGCTAGCTTTAGTTTTGAAAACTAAAACAAATTTTCCAAACAGGTTTTCGCATGACATTAATAAGAGAGTTTTGAAGTAGTCCTGCGAATGATTCTAGAAACTGACTAGAGCACCAGTCTTGACCATAATCAAATATTAGTATGATGGACAGAAGAATATAGATGACAGAATTAGAAGTCGGAATGTTAAGAGAACACATAATAAACTTAAGCATAATTACCATACCACATTTTCTCTCGAAACAAAACTTGAACATGCAGAAGTCTAAATAATGAACAAGTCAGTCGCAGACACAGGGAGGTGATATTCATAGATGTGGATGCCAAATTCAAACCGAGCAAGTTGCTATACGTACTTCTTTCAAGAATCTGCATTAAAATGTAGATGATTAGGGTTCTTTTACTTGTCCCAAGACTCTCAACTGAAGCCCGTTTAGTCCAAATTGATATGATGATTCCAAAATGACTGTCTTAGAGAAGGGAAAATAACTCACCCCTTGGAGGATGACCACTCGTCATATTAGATTGGCAGCCAGACATTGAAGAGATTGATAGCTTTGTTGTTCTAGGCCACGAATCAAGATATGGCTCACGTGATTGCAGAACTTGTTGCTTCATAGACAAAACCGAGCTGAAATCTCTGCCAAAAAGACAATGCTGGTGCTGTTGCTTTGACAATGCAGTGGACGTAGTCAGTGGCTCAATATCTTGCACCATCTGCAGTTGGGGGTAGTCATTTTGCAGAAAAGCATCACTAATTGGCTCTCCTAAGGAGGGGGATGGAATTTGAGATGTCACCAAGTTCCATGTGCTTTCTGTAGCATTTTCTGTTGTCCCTCTATAACCTAGACCCTCCAGAGCTTCTCCATTGCTCATTTCTTCTTCAGGATTCAGTCCAAACAGAAACCTGCATTTTCAATATGTAAAAGAGAGGATACCTATTTGGTGCCCAAAATCTATCAGTTATGAGGGCATTATGTTTAACTTCACTACAAAGGAAATAATTCCCAACAGGGAATATGAATCGAACTCTCTGCGAAATCCCAAGTAGAAGAGCATAATCTACCAAGAAACGCCCATTCAACACACTCAAACATGGAAAGATAATCATCATCGTCATCATTGAATCTGTGATGATCACAAACAATTTGGAGATGGCTACATGAATCTCTAAGAAAAATTAGTTGCACAAATAAGAGGATTCTCCTCAGCCATTTTCCAGTCAATATTCCTTTTACCATATTCATCCATGTCTTTTTTTGGCCTCCTCTTATTTCTAGTATCTCCAACTAGATATCTTTCCATTTTCCACACCAGAGGAAAGCAGAAAGAAACTAAATAGCAATGACTTCTTCAGGCAACCCACACAGATTGAAAGGTAAACACCTACTACTTGGGTTAACCTTTCTCTTACAAACTCAACGAAAGTTTGTGAATATAAAAAACATGTTACTTGTGTTGATAGAAAATAAAAAATGAATTTCATCTTTGCCTCAAACGCAAAGTATTTGCACGTCTTTTGTGCATACAACGAACATCTAAAAACTAGTGGCAAGATGAACTCCTTAATCTGTAGAGTTTAAGAATTTTAGACACTTTCAAGATCTAAACTACCAACAACAAATTATTGTTTGTAAAAAAGAGGATGATTTTCTACAGCAATAAAATTTCTCAAAGATTTTCCAATATAGAAGGTGAATCATTATCTGAAGATTTTTCAGTCGATACTTCATGTCAGATCTCAGAAGACCAAATGAAGGGGAGAAAGGGGTAGACTTAAGAGCATGGACTGACCATGAATAAAACAGCATATGCCCCAGAAGAAGTTCAAAAAATATCAGATAGAAACGCTATACCTGCACTCCTTAGCATAAATTTCATATGGTGTAGGCTCTGTCTGCAACTCTGGCAGATTGCTTCCAAAGCACAGAGCTTGAGAGTTATCGCTCAAGGGCGTGGGTTGAAAGCTCGCAGTGCCACTGCTGCTCACAATATCAATATTTGATGCCACAGATGGTAAGGACTGAGAGGTCTTTTGTAATTCCACAGGCTTTCTTGAACGGTTGCGGCCTTTATTCATGTGCCGCTCACAGTATTTGGAATCCAGACATGCATCCTTGGAGCACCTCCACTTCTTGCCATCAGTCCTCTTGCACCTGCCGGGCTCTGGGTCTGTCCTCTTCCCATAATAGGAACAATATCCCACTGCGAGCAAAATCAATGTGATTAATAGCGCAAGAATCTATACTTGCTAAGCACTTAAACTTCCATAAAACATGTTCAAAAAGAAAACATGCCAAATTTTATTGGGTTCTCAATGAAAACTTTGACAAATAATATGTGCCAATACACACAACTCTCAAGGACTGATGCACTACAGTACTCTGAGAGAAGGCCAAAAATATTAATTCTGCCCCCATTTCTAATAAAGCGATCTGCAAATAATCAACCCACAATATGGTTTTCATGTAAATTACATAGAAGATCAGCAGAAAGTTCTCTCTCAACTTAACAATACCCGAATCCATACTTTATATGGGGCATTCGCTCAAATAATTTTTCAGCATTTCAATAAGCTCTAGACAATATCCCTTTTTTAAGCCCAAGAGAATATATATCCTTTATATCCACATCATTTTGGGTCTTATCGCATGCTTTTTTTGCTATGTTTAAGTACTAGTGAAACTCCTCGACAGTAGTACATCGGTAGGTCTACATTGCACATGTCTATAGAATCATATTGTATTCATTTCTGTCTTCAATTGGTGCCACTTATACATTTTAATAGATCCATGAATCAATTGGAGAGTCCAATAAACAGAACTCTTAAATTCTACTTTCCTAAGAATAAAATGTCAGCAACCCAAAAGGCAACAGCAGAAAACGAAACCACAACCATTGGAGGACTAAAAAAAACTGAAATAGCACGAGTTTCATATTATGGATTCTTTAGAACTGCAATGCACTTAATAATTGAAAGATGCTATTTTTAATCAAACCCATCAACAATTTCTTGTATACTTCACTAAACAGCAGCCCAAGCTATGTAGGATCAAAAACCTTGGGTAGCACACTACAACCATTAGACCAAAGCAACGGAATGTCCTAAAAATACAGAAAATCCATAAAAAACAACAAAAAAAAATCACAGTGTAATTTATACATTAACTAAAAATGGGGGAAAATATACACAACTTGGAAAATAAAGAAACAAAATATTGAATCTCTAAGGCTGTTCTACCATTTTCTTGGGAGAGGAAGCTGGGCAAAATGATGCTGGTGAGGAGGTCATAAGGGACGGGGACTCCAGCCTTCAAGTACTTGAAAATGAAAGCCTGCCGCTCCAGCTCCTGCCATTGCGCCGCCGTGAACAATCCGGGCCGCTCCGCCGCCGAGGTCACTGTCGCCGATAAGTCACTGCTCATTTTGGCTTCTGATTCCACGCATGGATGGTGACGGAAATAGTTCACAGTTCGCACTTCGCAACTAACAGCTGCAATCTGAATTTGAAGGGGTATTTATGTAACCTGACCAATTTTTAAGGGGTCTGATTGCATAATTTACAGGTCAAGTAGACAAGTATCAAAACGAGCCACCTCAATTTTGTTTATGTTGGGCCCGGCCCAGTTGTACACAACCACGATGGGCTGTGAGGTAATTTATGCCATCTTGCACAGCCGGAAACGCCGCCTCATTTATGACGTTGTCACAAGGCGGTTGGCCACGTTCAATCACAGCCTTCCACGTGGCATTCTCTTCTTGAGGACAATCATTTCACCTTGAGAGGCAAAATTTGCCCGCCCGATCGTTGGTGGGACGGGGATGGGGTATCAAATATTGTCCCAAAGACGGGGCATAGATGAGATTTGAAGTTTATTCGGCCCGCCCCACCTCGCCTCGATACCGCACCCCGCCCCGTATCCATTAAAATATATATTATATGCATATATATTAATGTACCATATATGCATATAAAGTTATATTAATCATAAGTACTCAATCAAATAATCACATGTCATATTGGATTTTTGATTGAGTAGTTTAAAGTAGATTAACAAAATTTGCAAGCAGGTGAAACTGCCACATTATTTTTTGAATTGTTCGATTTTCAGAAAATCTGTTTGAATGACTTGACAAGAATAAAATAAAATCTTTGTTGACTAAATTAAAACGTTAATGTTTCGATAATCAAAAGTAGTATTAATCCAATCTAGATGCTCCTCACCCCTAATCCGTGGAATGTGGTTTAATGGCGGAGAAATGCACACACAAAAACAAGGTCACTTCATTGAATTGAAAAATGAAAACAGTCCTCAACTAAGGAGGCAGAAACATAATGTAGATACTGCCTAATTCGAATAATACTCCAACATTTGGAATCTCTAGTAATCGGGTGAGATATTATATTTCAGAGGAATATTATCAAACACAAATACTCATACAATCAAGTGGATAATCTAGGGCTTCCGTATAACATCTGCCTGCGACCAGCAGCGATAACTCGTACAGATTTTCAAAAGCTTATGCAACTTTTTGATTGATGAAGGCTTTAAAAGCATCGAAGGAAGCCACTGAACTTGTAGGGAATCGATTCTCAAATTTACTACTCAACATTGTTACTCTTCTCTTGAAATCTTTATCCTCCATTAGTTTCTCAATTCCCTTTACTATGTCATCCTTCTTCACCATCTGAGACTGATCTTCACAAATCATGTAGCCAACCTTTAGATGCTTCACAACCATCTTTGCATTGTAATATTGGTCACCTCTAATGGGCCATGCCAAAAGTGGGACCCCTCGAGCAATGGCCTCCACGGTTGAATTCCAACCACAGTGTGATACGAATCCACCCGTTGATTCATGGCTCAGTATCAGCAATTGTGGTGCCCACCCACATATTATCAAACCATTTTCACCGACTCTCTGGTCCAAGCCGTGAGGGAAATATCCGGGTTCGTCCGTAGACGGTGGACGTGGTGGTCCTGACCTACCTGAACCGGGTTGTAGGACCCAAATAAATGGACGGTTTGATGCTTCGAGTGCATCAGCTAGTTGTTGAAATTCCTCCAAACTGGGACCGACTTCACTACCGAATGACACGTAGAGTGTTGATCCACGTGGCTTTGAATCCAGCCATTCAATCACCTCAGCCTCGGTGACATTGGACGGTCTGCTGCTGGTTCGTATGTCATGATCATGTACGAGCGAGCCAGATGAGATCCAGAACTGTTCAGGCAGAAGAGGGCCTACACCCCAAACGGGTTTCCCAACTTGATTAGCGATGTAATCAAGAAATGGACCCTCCAGTTCATGACACGTGTTGATCATCAAACCAATGAAGCCCTCAGTTTCCTCAAGCCACGGTGGTGGCCCACCAGGTGTAGGTGGGCCCTTCCCTCTTTTTCCAGCAAACGGTGGTGGTGGCCCAGGTGGACTGCCTCCACCACCTTGGGGAAGCCCACCGAGAGGCCATCCTTGATGCCCGCCAGGTGGACTGCCTCCAGGCCCTCCACCACCCTGGGGAGGCCCATGAGGACGTTGTTTCAAATCCGAGTCGGTAAGACCCATTTCCTCGGGTAAACCGGGTAGTAGACGAACCTCCCCGGGTTTGATATCTTTTGCCTGAGCCTTCCACATAGCATACTCCATCGCGGCGGAGGTTGCCCCAGAGGTGAAAAGCCCAATAACGGGAACACCGGATTTCTTGAAAATTTCCCCAGTCCAGCTCATCATGACGTCCACAACAGCAAAAACTGGTCGGTGCGAATCGGATCGGATCGAAAGGAGATTTTCAAGGCAAGCAGCCATTGCGTTGTTTTCTGCGTGGAAGTGATGAGGCGGGTGCGATCCTGGCTGTGGCGGAGGCGGTGGAGGTGGGGAGGGTAGCTCAGCGATATCGATGAGAGAGTACTGGCGGAAGGAGGAAGGGATGGAGGGAGAAAGAGTGGAGGGAATTACAAGGGTGGTTTTGAGGTGAACGGAGGCCAAGTGCTTGCAGAGTTCCATGCACGGAAAGAGATGGCCTTGCCCAATAAATGGAACTACCCATACTTCAATACTTGACATCTCTGTAGCCATATTTAGGGTTTCTTTGGGTTTGATGTCTGACATTTATTTAAAGAAGAACAAACAAGAAATCTTAGTCTAGAAGGAAAAGAAGGAAGTGACCTTGAAAGAGTGCACGAGGGTGTTGACTGGTAGATGAGGAAAACCTGAAATTCCTGGTTTGAAAATATTCGTTCATCACCATACAGTGCTCTATTTTTTGCCGACAGACTTTCCAGAACAAATGCCTCCTTGAATATCAACTCAGTGAAGCTCGAGTTATAGAATTGAGTTAGTTGCCTTGCCTGCAAGTCTACGTGGAGTAGCATGGGTGGCGAGGCGGATTTTAATAGGGTTTTTTTGAAAAGTAACCCTTTTTAAAAGTCAAATTATAACTATAACCCCATCTTTTTTTAAATCTCTAAAATAACCTTTTTGGCTTGTGAAATGTCCTACATACCCTTAATACTCATTTCCCCCCAAAATTATTTACCAAATAAAATAAATCTTTAAAAATCCAAAATTAGGTTAAAACTCTTCTTCCTCACTCCTCTTTCTCATTTCTTCTTTATCTCCTGCAACTTTTTCTCTCTCTCTCTAATGAAGAAACGACACTTTGAGGAAGTAAGAGGAAGAAGTTGTTGTGCACTCTCTCTCTCTACCGTGCTTTCTCACTCTCTCTACCATGCTCTCTCAATTTTTGTTTCTCTCACCATGTTGAGGTAATCTCTCTCTCTCTCTCTCTCTCTCATATGCTTATATTTGGTGTCCCTTCCATATGGATTGACAAATGAAAAGAAAGTTTTGAATTTTAGAAGGAACTAGATTGTATTCTTAGATTCAAGTGATGCAAACATAGTTTTGCTTGATTATCCATTGAAATTGATTTTTGGGTTTAGTTTTGTGAACATATATGGAGTTATTGAGAACTAAATTTTTTTTAGTGGTTGGGACATGCATGTTTTTTATTGGTTGAGAACTGCTTGATATTCAGGTTGAGAATAGAGTGATTGTGAGGTTGAGAACCGAATTGTTTGTTAATAAATGAGAACTGAATTTTATTCCATTGGTTGAGAATTGTTTGTTTTTATTGGTTGAGAACTGTCCATTTTGCCTTGGTTGAGAAATGCATGTTTTTGATTGGTTAAGAACTGATTATTTAGACGAGGTTGAGAACTGACTATTTAGATTGGTTGAGAATTGAATGTTTAGATGTGATTGAGAACTGTCTGTTTTTATTGGTTGAGAACTGAATGTTTAGATGTGATTGAGAACTGTCTGCTTTTATTGGTTGAGAACTGACTGTTTAGATGTGGTTGAGAACTGTCTGTTTTTTTGGTTGAGAACTGAATGTTTTGACTTGGTTGAGAAATGATTGTTTATACTAGGTTGAGAACTGAATATTTTGACTTGGTTGAGAAATGATTGTTTATACTAGGTTGAGAAATACATGTTTTGATTGGTTGAGAAATTATTATTTATACTAGTTGAGAAATGTTTGTTTTGATTGGTTGAGAACTGAGTGTATTGACTTGGTTGAGAAATGACTATTTTGACTAGGTTGAGAAATGCATATTTTGAGTGGTTGAGAAATGTCTGTTTTGATTGGTTGAGAACTGAGTGTATTGACTTGGTTAAGAAATGACTATTTTGATTGGTTGAGAAATGTCTGTTTTGATTGGTTGAGAACTGAGTGTATTGATTTGGTTGAGAAATGCATATTTTGAGTGGTTGAGAAATGCATGTTTTGAGTGGTTGAGAAATTACAGTGTATACTAGGTTGAGAAATATCTGTTTTGATTGGTTGAGAACTGAGTGTATTGACTTGGTTGAGAAATGACTATTTTGACTAGGTTGAGAAATGCATATTTTGAGTGGTTGAGAAATGCATGTTTTTATTGGTTGAGAAATGACTGTTTATACTAGGTTGAGAAATGTTTATTTTTATTGGTTGAGAACTGTCTGTTTTTATTGGTTGAGAACTGCCTGTTTTGACGTGGTTGAGAAATGTCTGTTTATACTGAGAAATGTATGTTTATACTAGGTTGAGAAATGTCTATTTTGATTGGTTGAGAAATAAACAGTTCTCAACCAAGTGTAAACAAGTAGTTCTCAACCTAGTCAAAACACTCAGTTATCAACCAAGTCAAAACAGACAGTTCTCAGCCACATAAAATCGACAGTTCTCAACCAAGTCAAAAACCCTCAATGTCCTCAACCAAGTCTAAATAGTCAGTTCTCAACTAATCAAAATAGGCAGTTCTCAACCAAGTCTAAACAAACATTTCTCAACCAATCAAAAGAAGGTAGTTCTCAATCAAGTCTAAACAGTCAGTTCTCAACCAATCAAAATAGTCAATTCTCAACAAAGTCTAAATAGGAAATTCTCAACCTAGTCAAAACATAAAGTACTCAACCAATCAAAACATGCATTTCTCAACCAAGTGAAAACAGACTATTCTCAACCACTCAAAACATCATTTCTCAACATAGTCAAAATAGTCATTTCTCAACCTAGTATAAACAGTCATTTCTCAACCAATCAAAATAGAAATTTCTCAACCAAGTCAAAACATTCCGTTCTCAACCAACAAAAACAGACAGTTCTCAACCACATCTAAACAGTCAGTTCTCAACCAATAAAAACAGACAGTTCTCAATCACATCTAAACATTCAGTTCTCAACAAATCTAAATAGTCAGTTCTCAACCCCGTCTAAATAATCAGTTCTTAACCAATCAAAAACATGCATTTCTCAACCGAGGCAAAATGGACAGTTCTCAACCAATCAAAACAAACAATTCTCAACCAATGGAATAAAATTCAGTTCTCATTTATTAACAAACAGTTCGGTTCTCAACCTCACAATCACTCTATTCTCAACCTGAATAACAAACAGTTCTCAACCAATAAAAAACATGCATGTCCCAACCACTAAAAAAAATTTAGTTCTCAATAACTCCATATATGTTCACAAAACTAAACCCACAAATCAATTTCAATGGATAATCAAGTAAAACTATGTTTGCATCACTTGAATCTAAGAATGCAATCTAGTTCCTTCTAAAATTCAAAACTTTCTTTTCATTTGTCAATCCATATGGAAGGGACACCAAATATAAGCATATGAGAGAGAGAGAGAGATTACCTCAACATGGTGAGAGAAACAAAAAATGAGAGAGCATGGTAGAGAGAGAGTGAGAAAGCACGGTAGAGATAGAGTGAGAAAGCACGGTAGAGAGAGAGAGTGCACAACAACTTCTTCCTCTTACTTCCTCAAAGTGTCGTTTCTTCATTAGAGAGAGAGAAAGAGTTGCAGGAGATAAAGAAGAAATGAGAAAGAGGAGTGAGGAAGAAGAGTTTTAACCTAATTTTGGATTTTTTAAGATTTATTTTATTTGATAAATGATTTTGGGGGGAAATGATTATTAAGGGTATGTAGGACATTTCACAAGCCAAAAGGGTTATTTTAGAGATTTAAAAAAAGGTGGGGTTATAGTTATAATTTGACTCTTAAAAATGGTTATTTTTCAAAAAAACCCATTTTAATATGTGTGGGTTAAGCGCACGCACTCGGTTGTTTCTTGTTTGCGATAATAATGTACAACTGAAACTGTCTCTAAGTTCGGTTTGGGGTCGAGAAACCGAAACCCGTCTGTTAATTCCCTGCCCTGGGAGTCACTGACAGATGTAAGTCGCAGGATGTGCAGTCTTACGATAGGGACCACCTGCCGCTTCAGAAGTGGTCGAATGCCTCTACGAGGGTTCGAACTCACAACCTCCACTTCCCCCGTTAAGGATTTTGACAAGGTGGGTACCGCTCAGCCATATGCCCTGGGGCCTGTCTCTAAGTTTACCATGCAGTTGTGAACCTAGAATGAGCCGACTCGAGGAAATTTTCTGTAGAGCCATGCTACATTCTCTTAAAATACGATTCCTATTTTACCTCAAATCTATGTGACATGTATTTGAATTCTTGGTTATAATAATATATATAAAGATCATTTTATATTCAACACTTTATATTAATTATGATTAAAATAGGCATCACATTTTAAGAGTTCAAGCATTATCCTTGTGAGTGAAAAAGAGCTTGCATTTTGAGGGTTTGTTGACATCCGCGGAGGAAAACTACATGACTTGTCAGTTGTCCCTTTCGAAAATGTGCTTAGATATCAGAAGCTTTAGGCATCGGATATAATGAGGCATGAGCCACCATTATTCAATAACATTCAGCCAATTTATACAAAGCAAGCAAGCAAGCATACACACATATATTAATTTTCAATGCCAAAAAGAATTGAGTCAGCCCATCTTCCATGGGGTATCTAACAATTAATTGTTTTCATAAAACTAACATTCCCACCTCAGTTCTTTTAGTTTATCCGTAAGATCTGCAATTCCTGGTGGTCGCCAATCTCCTCCTCTGGTTCAGTGGAAATGGTCAAGACACACTAGGCATTTGGCCTCCTTGAGTCCCTCTAGTTTCTGAATATCCTCGCTCAACTCTCCAATATCAT
This sequence comes from Euonymus europaeus, assembly GCA_963580455.1. NCBI lineage: Eukaryota > Viridiplantae > Streptophyta > Magnoliopsida > Celastrales > Celastraceae > Euonymus > Euonymus europaeus. The sequence goes on from OY756962.1 coordinate 3,231,715, forward strand.
CGTTCAATCTGGTGGTCATGACGGATGTACACTCCCTGGTGGATATGGGGGTCACTTCTTTATCCAGTTGAGCCTGGGATATGATTCCATTTGCATGAGGCGCCACTTGAAATGATTGCCATAGTTAATTAAGGAAATTACAACCTAAAATGTGCATTTAGTAGCACAGGTCTGTCAATCCTAAACCAAAACTATGCAAGCCTAAAGAGGATATAAAGATATATCCACAAAAGAATCACAGATAGTGTCCATTAAACTCATAAACCTGAAAATACAAATGAGTCTATAGAAAAATGTATAGTGTTTTAAAATAAAGCAGTATGAACTTAGCAATCACTGACTGAACATCATTCAACATAATTCTGAGTCCGTTTGAAGTATAGGGAAGGATTCCATGCATGCATCCAAAAAAGGAGAAGCACAAGTTTAACTGACTTCGCTTACCAGAACCTTTATTGAACCTCAAGCTGATGGAAGGATATCCAATGCAACTTCCTTAAGCGATGGCATAAGTTCCTGCTGGTGGAGACAAATATATTTGTTCCCCGCTTTCCTAAGGACTTTCCAAGGACCAGGGTAGCTCCTAATGGTAATGAAAACAAAATTCACGAAGCAGTTATAAGTTGGTTTAAAGCCAAACCACCTATTTGTAAATACATTATCAGAAAACATGGAAAAATGAACTCCTTTGGCTATTATTTGAGATGATCATCAAGTCATTGAAAACAAAACCTGAAAAGGGTGCCTCCATTGCGGCCCTTAAAGTTGTGAATGTAGTAGACGGTCTCCATCATAGGCAGAAGAGTTTTGGAGAGATTAGCCAGCTTAGGATAGAAGAATGGTGGATAATCTCTTCTTCGTTTAAGGACAACTAGGGTCAGAGCAATGCATATATCTTTCTTTCTTTCTTTTTTTCTTCTGAAAACTCCATTTTGTTTTTTCTTTGCTATATTGATAATACTCAGCAAAGGATACACCCTGATCTTATGCGGTCAAGTTCTCCATTAAATATAATCAATTTTCGAGTAGAGTTTGCAACAGCTTCTTTATAGAGCTCCTCCACCACAAGCATCTCTGGAAGAGAGGGAGGAAGAAAAAAAAAAGCAGGCATAAAGCTTATGCTGTGTGAATCAACAAGAAACAGGAAGTTGGAACTACCATTCACATTAAAATATGGATAGGCAACCAAGAAAAGCTCATCCTCTGGTTTCACACGGTCTGTCATCCTGACCTTTTCAGTAAAACCAAAATCTTCAAAAAACGATGGCTTTGTCAGATAGTCCAGCTTAAGGGAGGCTCCTTCAAAAGCTGAATTCCTTGCAAATTTAACTTCACTTGCCTCTGGAAAAAACTGAAGAAAAAAACTGATGCAAACTTGCAAAGGATTGTGCAAAAAACATTCCATGAAGAAGAAAGGAAAAAGATATAGATACCGAAAGCATCATATGAGTCATGAACCTAGCTAGATAACAGAGGATAAGAACAGAAAGTCCAAAAAGTGCACACTATAGAGTAAATAAAATACATGCGTAAGTATCGGGAAGACACCCTACACATGAAATACCAGAAAGTTTTGCTCCACTATAAAGGAAATCACATCCTGCAACTAAACCAGGTCTACTTGTCCCTAGTATATGCATTCTGTCACAAGAGCGCAGGGTTTAACTCCGAATTTCGTGTAGTCAAAATCAGCATGTATTACTTAAAATGACAACCGAAAACATGCATGACCGCTAAAAGCCCAAGGGTAAAAGTTGCATTTGTAAGTAGTCCATTGCATTTTCTTCTCTTTCTTTAATCCATACAGCATGGAAGCAATGAATTATCAACATTTATCAAAGTGATCAAACAATGTACTGTTGGAGGATGAGCCAAAAAGGGTTGTCTGTCAACCACTAACAATTTGGATTCACAGGGAAAGACAGGGTAATATTGTGAAAGCTCTTATATTCTCTGATAAAGATCTAAATTTATTTGTGCATCAAATATAGTTGTCTAGCCACCTTCAACATTTTAAAGACTTAAAGCAATATCTACGAACCAGTATTCCATATTTGGAAACGTTACGTGGTAAGAATTCCACAAACAGAACCGTAGTGTTCAATAGGAATGAGGAGAGACTATTTGACTGAGAGAGTGGGGAAAAAGAGGAGGGAAGCAGGGAAAAAAGATGGTAAGATCTGCTGCAAGGAGACTTACTATTCTAGTTCGTGCAGCTTTCTCTGGACTTATGAGCCGATCGCAAAATTCACGAATCAACTGCATGCTTTCAGTCATTTCTGTTCCTCCTTCACCATCACCTGATATAGTGATGTGTATTTACCTAAGTGCGTGCAAATATGCAGTTCGAAAAAAGAAGAACAATATAGCAAATCAGAAGGCAATTTCATAAAACCTGGTACAGATTCAAGACCAGATGGTGGAAATTCAATTTCCTGCAGTGGATACTTGTCAATCAGAAACCATTTCGTGAAAAGGGTGAGTTTCCATTTCTTAAAACTATTGTCAAAAAAATTATTTTGATAGGTAAAGTTGCGGCATACTAATAATTCTTCAACTATCAACCAGCTGAGATGACTCACCATTAACTTTTTGCCATCTTTCAGAGCCAATTCAGTTGCTGTTTTGGCCTGCTAGTGTTAAAAAGCACAGAGTAGGAAGATTTTTAACACTGGAATAGTTATTAACAGAAAAGGTGGCACACGTAAATGCTTTAGGCATCGAAGTATATGAGAGAACAACTGCAACTTTTGACAGAGCGTTATTTGGCCAAAACTTCTCTAAATGAAAGGCTGAGTTGAAGTACAAAAAATCTAAGGCTTGGAAGTCTAATATGATAAATCAAAGACATGCAAGTGGTGTCTCTGAGCCAACTTTTTGATCTTTACTTGGGAAGGGGGACTTTCTCTTCCAATTACATGCTTCACAAACCTCATCCAAATCTTTCAGTCATTATTTTCTTTTAGTTTCCATCAAGAACAGACACTATTTAAATCCTTCACATCAGCAATGAGACCAAGTCAATCCCCAGAAACAGTGCACAGAAATGCTCCAATTCAAATCTCACCCTAAAACCATTTCACCACAAAACCAGTTAGCTGTAAAAAAAAAAAAAATCATTTGATGCAAACAGGGACAATAACAATAGATAACTACATTCATTAGCACAATCCAAGAAATTCATATTTTGAACTAGAGAATTATGTGTGTGTGAATGCTCAATGCTTGCATAACTTTCAATAAATACCCAAACCTACTTGCTCAAGTAGCTCTGAATAATCCCTGGGGAATGGCATACCCCATTGATCCAAGGAACTACCGTCACTCGATGCCGAACACGTAAACAATCTGAATCTCTTGAACATTGCGAATCTGGTTGTTTTGACTGAACGAATCTTGCAATTGACAGCCTATAATTTGAGACCTAATTAACTGTATATATCATAAGCACGCGGTCTAAAATTGATAGCGAAATAGCAAACATCAAGTTGATTTCACTAAACAATGTGAATCAATTGGAAAACAAATTGAGATAGACGTCTTTTTTCTTTCGGGCAATTTCATATTCTCGGAAACCAAACATAAAAAAACAGTGAGTGTTTGAGGATCAAGGTAACATATGTAGATTGTTTCTTACCGACAGATTTGGTGACGAAGTAATGGCGATTGGAATCTTGGCGCCAATTGCGATGCTATTGGATAACGGCATCTTAAGCCACTGGTGGAGGAAACAAATTAGGAAAGGAAATCTTCTTACAAACATCCTGCTTCATAATCAATACAAAATTTCTCAATGATCCTTCAATTTTTTATTTTAGCAGTTGAGTCCTTAAGTTTCAAAATTCTTGTATGATAGTCCAATGTGACCAATTTTGAATTCACCCATTACTCATTTAATGAAAATGTATATTCCATAATCTATCTTTAATTTTTTAATATTTAAATATATTCTTAAAATGATTCTAGATAAAATTACTCTTATTTTAATAAATCATAAGCTGACATTATCAGATTTTTTATTTTTTTTCTTTTATAAACTTTTTTAAAAAAATTATGTTTCAAAATACAAGTCAACTTTTTTAAAAATATGGATTCAGAATCATCGTGAAAAACTTTTTTCAATAAGACACTTGATCGATATGTTTAAATGTTTATTCGTCAAATCTTTCTATTGAACTCCAAAAATTTCTCAAACTTATACGGAACTTAGAGAATTTTTTAAAATTCATCAAAACAAACGGAGGTTGAAAATTAAGCAAAAAATTTAGAGATTTTTATAAAATATATCAAAAAAGTTGTAGAATTTTCGAAAATCAAACAAAAATAACCAAAAATTCAAAGAATCTCTCAAACTCGTCCAGAATTTAGATAATTTAACAAAATTAATCAAAACAAATCTTATGAGTTTTTTAAATTAAGCAAGAAAATTCAAAAATTTTAATAAATAACTCAAAATATTTTTTTTTGAAAATCAAACAAAAACACTCTAAACCCTAACTCTTAAACTCTAAAATCCTAAACTATAAACACTGAAATTTAATCTCATATACATCGAATGTAATAACTTGCGTTTATACGTAGTGTATATGTGGAGGTAGGGGTATAAGTGTCATTTAGTATTGATTCGATGTCTACAATAAATACCAACTAAATGGATATATATATATATATATATATATTGTTGTGTAGGTAAATTTAAATGAATTACATGAAATGGAAATTAAAGTGAGGTAGTGCCATAGTAGGTACACGACACTAGACTCCTCGTGACCTTCTCGACCATTCTATACCGGTGGTGAAGGCAATCACAGCACCATGAGCGACGACCCGGTTTGGGTCCTCACGGGTATATGAAACCCGGATGTGAGAGAGAGGCAAACGAGTTTGACACGATTGGATGGATCAGGGTTGGTTTGGGTCCTATTGACTTGGATCCATCTCTGATTAAAATATTAATAAATGAATAATTAAATTAATTAAAGGGGGTATTAATGGATAATTGATTACTGTGATTTTCAGGAACAGGTACTAGTAATTGAAAATTATCAAGATTAAGTGGAACACATAGAGGTAAGTAATTTTGGTACGAAACAATATGTGTAATGATTTTTGCTTGTGTTTTTATGGTACTGGAGTTTCTAATATATGATTTATGTGTTGGGTTTTGTAACTGCAATGGTGCTGTTATGTGACAGTTATTTGGATGTATTGTATATGGTTGTTAAATGTTATGCATTGCATAAGATAATTACTTGCATTTATTGGAAAGGAAACGTTTTTAAATATATCAGGTTATATTGCTACAAGGAGGGTGTACTGGAAAAAAAGGTAATTAATGAGGATAGTTAATGAAAATGGGAACAAACTTCTGAGGTTGATTGTAAATATCCTATGGTAGGGTATCGAATGGAAATCTCGACCGGTTGCTCTGTAGCAGTATATCTAGGTTAAGGGCCCCAAATATTGAATCAAAGGCTTATTGATGGTAAAAGAATTGAGTCATATGTGTTATATTTTGTATGAAGTTAAAGACTGTTGCATTCTGCATAAACATATATGCATTGAGAATTGAGATTACTTGTTGGGCCCTGACTCATTATGTTTCGTATTGTACATAAGGGAGATTTGGATGATTATGCTGATTTGGTGGTTGATGGTGGCGATGCAGATCCTCAATGATGATGCTCATGTGAAGAAAACAGGGTCTCGATGTTTATTTAATATGTTTATCATGATTTGCTTAAATGATGAGACTTTTAGTTTAATCTTTAAATAAGTGAGTGACCTTAAATTTGTGGGATTATTTAATATGGTGTGTTATGTTTAATTACTAAGATATGGATTTTGGGAGATGGATTATGATACAGTGAACGGATTTAATTAGACGTACTTATTTTATTAAATAACTATCGAATGATTATTGCGAGTACGTATATTTTCTTATATGTAGACGGTAATGTTATAAGAGAATGTGTGCTATATTCACTTTGGAAATATAGGTTTAACAAGGGTAACGTCCAGTGCACGGTAACCGGGTAAGGGTTAGACGTATGGGGTGTTACATCAAAATCCTAAACTACTAAACTTTAACCCTATAACTAGAAATACTCTAAATGTTAACAGTTAAAATTTTAATTTTGTACAAAAAAATATTATGAATAATTAAGTGGAATTTACATAAATGGGAAAAAAATCATAAAATATAAGTTACTAACCAATATTCCTAAACCCCAAAACCTTAAACCATAAGTCATAAACCCCAAAATCATAAACACTAAATTATAATATCCTAAACCGGAAAACCCTAAACTCTAAACACTAAAATTCAATCTCTTAAACTCCAACACCCTAAACTTGAAACCCTATTAACAGAAATCCTTCGAATTTTCTATCAACAAAATTAGAGGATTTCCCAAAATCAAATAAAAAAAAACCAAAAAATAAAAAAAATTCTCAAATATACTCACAATTAAGAGGATTTTGCAAAACTCACTAAAATAATTCATAAGAGTTTTCAAAATTAAGCACAAAAAATCAGAGGATTTCTTATCTATAATTTAAAGGATTTTTGCAAAACTCACCAAAATCGCCAGAAATTTGTTGGGAATCATAGCCCTTACTCTTGTGTGCTCAACGTGATGCCTTCGATTTTTTAAAAAGGTAGTCAGAATTGGTCGGATTAAAGGAGGGAAGTTTCGGTGGTCATGGGCTTCTCTTCATGATTCTGATGGCTACGATGAATGAAAACTTTCATGGTTTATTGAGTTTTTTTTTCTAAAAATCCAAGCTTCGTTTTGGTGGCTACGGTGAATGTTGTATGCATGAGAGATGAAGAGAGAAAGAACAGATAAATTTGTCATAAATCAGTTAAAATATTAAATTTATCTTTATTGAACTAAGATTTAAATATTCAAGGATGTATTGAGCTAAAAAGACTCATCAACGAAAAAACTTTTTTTTTTTTTTACATAATGACAACTTAACATCACCGAAATAGTTGGTCACTTAACATCAGTTTACCATATGAAGAGTGAGAAATTTGTACAAATGTACATATTGACATATTTTAAACTTTGAGTTATCAAAATAAAATATTTAAAAATTCGAAAGTTAAATTAGACCGAACAATTTTTCAATGACGAAAAGTTACTCTAGCAATTTAAAATGGTATGGGACAAACTGAGAATGACAAGCCAATAAATCATCATTGCTGTAGTTGCTGTCTTGCTGGCTTGTATTTTATTCATCAAATTTTTTTATTATATCTTTTTACCATGAAACTTCTCCAATGCCGGGCAACTTGCATAGACAAAGCCCCAGCTAATCCTGATCTGAATGCACAAATAAAAAACAAATCACAAGTTTTCTTTATCTTAAGTGGGTTAATAGACATGTAATCATGCAAAGATGATCCATCTCCCATTTTCATTAGTCAAACATGAAATGTTTCAATTTTATTATTTAATTTATGGTTTTGTTTCATATCGATCACTCTACAATTTTGTCCAAAACTGGATGATCAAATTTGGGGTTAATAGAATATTTGATCACCTAAAGATATACCATGCTTCATTTTTGTCACAAGAAAATGAAACGTTTCAAATTCATCATTCAACTTATGATTTTGTTTCATATTGATTATTCGAGTAATTTTGCCCAAAACGGGGTAGTCAAACTTGAGGTTAATAGAATATTTGGTTTCCAAAAGATAGACTATATTTCATTTTCGTCACAAGAAGATGAAACGTTTCAAATTTATCATTCAAATTATGGTTTTGTTCCATATTGATCACTTGGGTAGTTTTGCCCAAAACTGGACAGTCAAACTTGTGTTGACCGTTAACTAGACTAACATCTTTTAGACGTCCTAGAAAAAGGCAAACCCGAGAAAATCCTAAATCCCTTTCCCCATTCTCTCTTATTTAATTCTCACGTAGATAATTTATAATTTATATGTATGAAATCCATTATATTTTACTAGAAGCTTCTCAAAACACAAAACCTAACAAGAACTCTAGGAGAGTCAAACACAAACATCTAATAAATATTAGTCTAGTCATCATTTAACATGTCAACATAAGCCAGATTTAACAGATGACTAATGATCAACGCAAATTTGACTACCTCAATGGTCAATGTGAAATAAAATCATAAGTTGAGTGATGAAATTGAAACGTTTCATCTTTAGGTGACGAAAATGAAACATAATCTATATTTAAGTGACTGCATGTTCTATTAATCCCAAATTTACCTGTTAAATTTTGGATAAAATTTTATCAAAAATTGAGCGACGAGGTTTTTAGGTGATTAAAATAGAACATTGGTAATTTTTAAGTGATTTAGATGCTCTATTAATCATATTTTATGTCAGAAAAACCAATAAAAGTATTTTACACTTACCGATAAATCGGTCGTGCACCCACTTTCTTAATTTCACAGGCATATCTATCCAACATAAACAAACAGAGGATAACCAGACCATCAGTTACACACAAAATTACAATGGAAATGGAGGAGAGTATCGTCCATTTCAGCCATCAACACCCACTGATCCTCTGCAACAAAATTCACGATGCCGAGTGCGCTGCCTGTGATCTGCCTCTCCGTGGTCCAGCCTACACATGTTTTTCTTGCAATTTCTGCCTGCACAAATCATGTTCCGAATTGCCACTGAAGATCCAACAAAGCCCTCTCCACCCATCTCACCCTCTCACTTTGCTCCCCAAGTCACAGGACATGTTGGGAGTATTTATCTGCGAATCTTGTCGACAATCATGTCGTGGGTTCACCTACCGATGTTCAGAATGTAAGTTTGATTTTGACATTGAGTGTGTTATAGAAGATGATCATCCTGTCGTTAATACTGAAGGGAGTATTAAACATAGAAGCCACCGCCATCACTTGACTCCGTGTAAGATCAGGAAGTTTGAAACTATTCGGTGCTCTGGGTGCGAGTTAGACATCGATGGCGAAGCCTATGTTTGCACCGGATGCAAATTTTTCCTTCATAAATCTTGTGTCGAGTTGCCCGAAGAGATCAAGCACCACTTCGATACAGCTTCTAACTTCTTCCTCTCGCCTTATACTGAAACAGCATTTACTTGCAGTGCCTGCAAAGGCGATTTCAATGGATTCAAGTACAGTAGAAATTCAGGTGGGTTGGATGTTGGCCTTGATTGTTCTTTCTTGAAGCCCAGTCTGGAAGTTGAACAGCACAAGCACAGTCTCACTTACTTCGAGAAGAGAGTTTATGGCATGAACTGCAGTGCATGTGGAAATTTCTGCAAGTCCCAGATTTTTCGTTGTGTCAAGTGCGATTTTAATCTCCATTTCTGTTGCGCTCCAATCTCGCGAACCATCAAGCACAAATGTCATATAGATCCATTGACCATTAAAGAATTGGAAGGTGAAGATGAAACAGAGGAGTACTATTGTGATGCTTGCGAGGAAAGAAGAATCCCAAATCAGTTGGTGTATTATTGTGAAGAATGCGATTTTGCAGTTCATGTCGAATGCGTTCTATCTGAGGTATGATTTTACATTTTTACAAATCAAATCATCAAGTTTTTTTCCTTCATATTTTTTTTGACCGAGACTCAGCCCAGCCGTGCATAGAGTGCACCACCACTTAATCTAGGACCAAAGCCCCGTATGTGATTCAGGCTGTTAACCCTTTCAAGCAGAGTCGTGCCATCGGCCTTTGCCCCACGAGATCTGGACAACTCGAGGGAAGTATTTCCGGCTGGTTTGGACGCCCGACCTCCAGCAGAATCATTCTTGTGATATAACCAGTATTTTCCTTGTTTGACACACAAATTAACATATTTCAGCCTCAGGTATTGGTTTCATCAAATGGAGGAATATCTGAGTCTCAACTGGACAAAAAAAGTGATCCGCCAGAACCAAAAAGGTATATGCACCCCACTCGTGCTCCTCAGCTTCTTAGATTCGATGATGATATTGAAAAGGTCAACGATGATTTGCAGAAACTGAAAGCGAGACTGGAGGGGCTAAAGGAGGCCAAAAGTGAGGAAGAGATTGCTGAGGCTTCTAAAGAGGTGGAGAACTTGACAGCTTAACTAGAGAAACTGGAGACCGATCGTACAAGTTTTGAATTTGATAATCCATTTCTTGATATGCCATACGAGATCCAGAAAAATGGTCCAAATCTTGCATTTAAAATTATCCCTGTGTATGTACGGTAATGTTATTTCAGACAAAAGTTTATGTTGAAGGGTAAGGCATATCCTGATCCTACAGTAGAAGTGCGAGTTGCTGTATTGGATTGTAGTTTTTTTTTAAAGAAAACCATATCTTTAAGCAGCCAAATGAGTACAATTCCTCACAAGGAGGGGAAGAACAGAGTTTTGAACATTATTAAGCAAAATACATTTAGAAAAAGACCTACGACCCAGAAGAGCTAAAGCATCGACGACTCTATTGCCGTCTCTTCAGATATAAGTAAAAGAGCAATCTACCTGCTCCCATAACAAACACAACTCTTCAAGAATGTGTCCAAAGACCAGCAATGAAGGCTGAGTTGATCAAATGCCATTAATAATGAGGACGACTATTAGAGAAAAAGAGGAGGGAAGCAGGGTAAAAAGGATGATAAGATCTACTGCAAGGAGCTTACTATTCTAGTTCGTGCAGCTTTCTCTGGACTTATGAGCCGATCACAAAATTCACGAATCAACTGCATGCTTTCAGTCATTTCTGTTCCTCCCTCAACATCACCTGACATCACCTGATATAGTGATGTGTATTACTTAAGTAAGTGAAAATATGCAGTTCGAAAAAAGAAAAAGAAAAAGAAATATAGCAAATCAGAAGGCAATTTCATAAAACCTGGGACAGATTCGAGACCAAATGGTGGAAATTCAATTTCCTGCAGTGGATACTTGTCAGTCAGAAACCATCTCGTGAAGAGGGCGAGTTTCCCTTCCTTAAAGCCATTGTTACAAAAATTATTTCGATAGGTAAAGTTGCGGCAATTCTTCAACTATCAACCAGCTGCGATGATGCACCACTAACTTTTTGCCGTCTTTCAGAGCCAATTCAGTTGCTGTTTTGGACTGCTAGTGGTAAAAACTAAAAAGCACAGAGTAGGAAGATTTTTAACACTGGAGTAGCTATTAATAGAAAAGGTGGCACACATAAATGGTTTAGGCATCGATAGTATATGAGAGAACAACTGCAACTTTTGACATGGCGTTATTTGGCCACAACTTCTCTAAATGAAATGCTGAGTTGAAGTACAAAAACTCTAAGGCTTGGAAGTCTAATAAAGACATGCAAGAGTTGTCTCTGAGCCAACTTTTTTATCTTCACTTGGGAAGGGGGACTTTCTCTTCCAATTACATGTTTCACAACCCTCATCCAAATCTTTCATTCATTATTTTCTTTTAGTTTCCATCAAGAACAGACACTAATTAAATCCTTCACATCAGCAATGAGACCAAGTCAATCCGCAGAAACAAACAGTCTACAGTAATGCTCCAATTCAAATCTCAACCTAAAACCATTTCACCACAAAACCAGTTAGCTCTAAAAAAACCATTTGATGCAAACAGGAACAATAACAATACATAACCACATTCATCAACACAATCCAAGAAATTCAATTTTTGAACTAGACAATTATGTGTATGTGAATGCTCAATGCCTGTATAACTTTCAATAAATACCTAAACCTACTTGCTCAAGTAGTTCTGAATAATCCCTGGGGAATGGCATGCCCGATTGATCCAAGGAACTACCGTCACTCGATGCCGAGCAACTGAATAATCTGAATTTCTTGAACATTGCGAATCTGGTTGTTTTGACTGAAGGAATCTTGCAATTGACAGCCTATAATTTAAACCTAATTAACAGTAGGCGATCTAAAATTGATAGCGAAATAGCAAACATCAAGTTGATTTCACTAAACAGTGAGAATCAATTGGGGAACAAATTGAGATAGACGCTTTTTTAATCACTCTCTCTCCCGATTTCAAAATTCCGAATATCATTATCAACTCAACTGTACCATCAAGGAGTATAAATGTGTCCACATGTGCATATCAAACTAAAATGTTTAAAGATTCGATGATTAAATTAGAATTGAACAACTCTTTCAATGACGAAGATGGTACCAAATTTTTTGGCCATAATCGAGAGATAGATTAAAGACCTCAAAAGTCGCTCCCCTAAACCTATATAGAATTCAACTAAAGTCCATGCTTCTCCACTTCACAGAACAAAAAAAAAATCATTAAATTGACATTGTTGTATTTATCCATTTCTAAATACCCTTCCAAAATTAACTTTTTTTTTCCTCATTCTTTTCCCCCAGCAAATCATCATTTCTGTAGTTGCTGTCTTGCTGGCTTGTATTTTATTCATCAAATTGTTTTATATCTTTTTACCATGAAACTTCTCCAATGCCGGGCAACTTGCATAGACAAAGCCCCAGCTACTAATAAAATTTATTTGATAGAGACTTCAATTCAAAGCAATTTTTTATAAATAAAATTTTAAAATATTTAATCTCTCAAAATACGTAATAAATTTTAAAAAAAATTACATATTTAAACCCAGCACGTAAAATTCTTTCTAGCAAGACTCATCATCGATAGTTTTTTAAAGTACTTTTTTAATTATATTATTTTTTGAAAATAATTTAATTAGTATACATGCTATGTAATTTTTTTTCACTATGATAACCTAAACAATAAGGGTTAAATCCTAAAAGAAACGAATTCGCTGAACCCTAACGAACTCGTGTATTGTATTTTTATATTGTAACCTAAACAATCAATGTTAAACCCTAAGAGAAACGAATTTGCTAAACACTAACGAGCTCGTGCATGAGATTTTCATACTGTACCCTAAACAATATGTGTTAAACCCTAAATTGAACGAATTCGCTAAATCCTAACAGACTCGTATATGATCAGTGATTAAAGTAGTAAAATAATTAATTAAAAGAGAAAAATTAATATATTTTCTAAATTAAAATTTCTTTATTTAATATGTATTTTTTTTAAAAGTCTCAAATCTTACCATAAATTCAAAAAATAAAAGTTAAATTAATTAAAAAAATCTAATAATTAGACTTAATTATAAATAAATTTAATTAAGTGATCTTACCCTAATAAATTTCATAAAATAAACTCACCTATAATTTTATCTTTTTATTTCCATAAAATATAAAAATATGGCAGAGAGCATCTATCGAACATAAATAAACAAACAGAGGAGAGGAGGATAAACAGACCATCAGTTACAAACAAAATTAAAGTGGAAATGGAGGAGAGCATAGTCCATTTCAGCCATCAACACCCACTGTTCCCCTGCAACAAGAAGAGAATTCACAATTCCAAGTGCGCTGCCTGTGATCTGCCACTCCGTGGTCCAGCTTACGCATGTTCTTCTTGCAAATTCTGCCTACACAAATCATGTTCAGAATTGCCACTGGAGATCCAACAGAGCCCTCTCCACCCATCTCACCCTCTCACTTTGCTCCCCAAGTCAAATGACATGTTGGGAGTATTTATCTGCCAATCTTGTCAACAGTCCTGTTGTGGGTTCACCTACCGATGTTCAGAATGTAAGTTTTACTTTGACATTGAGTGTGTTACAGAAGATGATCATCCTGTCATTAGCTATGGCACTGAAGACAATATTGAACATAGTAGCCACCGCCATCACTTGACTCCGTGTAAGATCAGGAAGTTCGAAACTATTCGGTGCTTTGGGTGCCAGTTAGACATCGATGGTGAAGCCTATGTTTGCACCGGATGCAAATTTTTCCTTCATAAATCTTGTGTCGAGTTGCCTGAAGAGATCAAGCACCACTTCGATACAGCTTCTACCTTCGTCCTCTTGCCGTATGTTAACAGAGCTTGTATTTGCAGTGCCTGCAAAAACGATTTCCACGGATTCAAGTACATTAGAAAGTCAGGTGGGTTGGATGTCGGCCTTGATTGTTCTTTCTTGAAGCCCGGCCTGAAAGTTGAACAGCACAAGCACAGTCTCACTTACTTCGAGAAGAGAGTTCGTGGCATCAAGTGCAGTGCATGTGGAAATCGCTGCAAGTCCCAGATTTTTCGTTGTGTCAAGTGCAATTTTAATCTCCATTTCTGTTGCGCTCCAATCCCTCGAACCATCAAGCACAAATGTCATATAGATCCCTTGACCATTAAAGAATTGGAAGGTGAAGATGAAACAGAGGAGTACTATTGTGATGCTTGCGAGGAAAGAAGAATCCCAAATCAGTTGGTGTATTATTGTGAAGAATGCGATTTTGCAGTTCATATCGAATGTGTTCTATCTGAGGTATGATTTGACTCTTTTACAAATCAAATCATCAAGATTTTTTCCTTCATATTTCTTTCACCGAGACTCAGCCCAGCGTGTCTATGGCTGCCGTGATTAGTATTTCCCTTGTTTGACACACAAATTAACATATTACAGATCTTGGGTTCATCAAATGGAGGGATATCTCAGTCTCAACTGGACAAAGAAAGTGATCCGCCAGAACCAAAAGGGATTATGCATCTCACTCGTGCTCCTCAGCTTATTAGATTCGATGATGATATTGAGGAGGTCAACGATGATTTGCAGAAAATGAAAGCGAGACTGGAGGAGCTAAAGGAGGCCAAAAGAGAGGAAGAGATTGTTGAGGCCTCTAAAGAGGTGGAGAACTTGACAGCTAAACTAGAGAAACTGGAGACCGATCGTACAAGTTTTGAATTTGATTATCCATTGCTTGATATGCCGTAGGAGACCCAGAAAAATGGTCCAAATCTTGCATTTAAAATTATCCCTGTGTATGTGGTAATGCTATTTCAGACAGAGTTTATGTTGAAGGGTAAGGCATATCCTGATCCTACAGTAGAAGTGCGAGTTGCTGTATTGTATCGTAGTGTATCGTAGTGTATATGTTAAAATAATGTCGCTAGCTCGTTGTGTTTTGTGTAAGTGTTTGAGTATTTTATTTGTGTAGTGGAGAATGGTTTTCATGAATGTTCCTAGGCCTTGATAGGCTAATGTAATGAAAATACCAAGTAGTTTATGACTTTATGTGCACCAAACCAAGTTTTTTTCTTGAAAAAACTTATCATTCTTACCTTGTTTTACTTCCAATTGATCTAGTGTTTTGTTTGCTTTATAATAAGCGCAAGTTGTTCTAGTTTTTTTACACTGATATCCGAACCTATAGGTTCTTACTGGCCCGTGGAGGAACAAGAAACTCTGGATTACCTACTCCATCAGTATTCTCTGGAGAAGGTTATGATTTCTGGGCAGTGATGATGGAAGCAGGCACATACAATCAAATCAAGAGCAGAATCTTCTCGCTCTTTTCTTATTATTGTTTGAATATTATTACATGAATGAAGGGAATTGTTGTCAAGTTCTGAAGCCTGTTTGATAATTTGCAGTTATAGATAACGCTTCAGGTAGTCTTCCACCGTAGTGTAGTTAATCTCTGGGTAAAGCTTAGTTGCTTCCCTTCCCTCATCTCCAATCTCAAAATTTGTAAGGCATCCCTCAAAGCAAACGTGATAGTAATGTGTCATTCCAACTTGCTCTGCATAAACTTGCCCTATTTTTGTGTACAAGTGAAGGGAATTAGAAATTATATATATGACGTTTTTTTTTTTAAACTGCGACTCTGAGGCTCATGGTCTTATTTACCTTCCAGTGTAGCTAGAAACTCTTGCTCGGAAATTGAGGACTTATGCAACTCTTTCCCAATTAGTTTCTCCCAGGTCTCAATAACTTCTCTCTGAGACAAAATGTTTTTGTGTGGCCTAATGTACAGTGTCTTATTGAGCGTCCTGGGATCGTCAATGGTTTTGATAGTGTACATGGCTATGTCATCTTCATCAACATAAATTGCTGTCAAATTGAGAAGAAATATCAGAATCTGACAAAATTATGAAGTAGCCAACTGTACATATTGATATTGTTCGGTTATTGTAGCATTTAATTTTGATCTGGGGTCAAAAAGTATGGATTCAGATTCTAATTAAGAGCAATATCATATCATGATGACCACGAGCTGAGTTTTGATCAAACTTATAATATCAATCACGTGAAAAACTTTTATGTGCTTGTTTAAATGTTACAAGTACCTTTCACGTTTCCATCACCAAACAAAACCACGTGATCCTTTGAAGGGAGGATCACACCAGGTTGACACAGGCCACCAAGAAAGTAACCTGCGAAGCAATTAGCTGAAACATATGTGAAAGAGATGCCAGCTTCTTCAATAGCTTTCCTCACAACCATTTTGTCATCAAATGTAATTCTTCCAGGCTCCTTTGCATTCTCCATTCTTGCGGGATCGGTGCCGAATTCCGAGGGCAAAAATCTCTACCATATATCCATAGTTGGGGAAAAAGAAAGACATTTATTTTAGTACGTAGGTTGCTAATTACAAATTGTTTTGGCAAACAAATCTCAGTAGTTTTTGTCTTAACCATCTCAAATGTTGAACGGAGGCCCACGATTTCATATGGATCATGTGAGGCCCACGATTTCGTTCATCCCAATATTTAGGATAGCTAAAACAAAAAAAAATACGGGATCTATAGAAGCAGAAAGTGTATTAATTACCTTAACATTTCCTGCCTCTCTAATGGCTTCAACCAATTTGAGTTGAAGAAGAATTTGGTGGTTCCTAATATGGACACCAGATATTGCACAGATAACAACATCAACTAGTTTCACAGCATTGACAAGGCTTTGGTGGTCAGTGAAAGAGCCAGGAATGAGATGGGCTCCTTGTTCTTTGAATGACAATAGCATCTGAACTTTCTCAATATCAACACCAGTCACTGGCCTATGAAGTATGTATGTTTCATGGCCTAGTACTAAACTTGCCTTCACCAACCTCTTGCCTAGGTACCCAGTTCCTCCAACTATCAGGACTTTGCTTTTTTCCATCTCTGTAGGCCTTTCTAGGTATTTGTGTTTGTGTTTTTCTCAATTGATATGTACATATAGATGCATGTATATGGTTTCATGCATGGGCTAATTTATAAAGTGATACAATACAATCTGTTTGGAAAATTTGGGGTTATGTATATGTCTTTGAGTTTACACTTAGTTTGCTTTTGTTTGTTGGATGTGTAGCTTGGGAGCCAATGAAATTAGCCGGTTGGTTGGTTGCTTCTCTTCAACTGCAAGTTGTATATCAAAAATTGAATTGGAACTCGTCCGATTTATATTATCACATGGCATCGGAGTGAATACTCGGTGCTAAAAATCCTCTTCCCGTATACTTGTTGAGACTGAAATCGTGCACGAGCACGAGCACGAGAGTGTCAAGACTTGCATCCCATTTATAAAAACATTTCTTTCATTTTCCTTCAATTTCATGGCAAATGAACGAAGACAATTCGAAGACCTGGACAGAGCTTGTTAAGAAGAATGGCGGTGGAGCCACCAACCCGACCCGTTCCAGTCAAAACCAGAACCCTCGAGTTCCGGGTCTTCTCCGGAAATTTAACTCGGTTACTCTCACCTTCAACGCTCTTCATGGCTCCTCAAATGGAGCCAAGCTCGCGCCATGGTTTCCATTACTCTCTCTGTTCGAGTGTCTCAACTTCCCAGCAGAGTTCCGGGTCTTGTCCAAGACATTTCAAACTTGAACTTTTACTAGAAGGCGTATGTTCCGGTTAGTAGTAACTCAGAATATTCTTAGGGCATTATCCCTCGTCAAGGGCAGCCATGGCAGTCAACTAGACAAGGACAAAGACTAAAGATGGCATTTGGTCAGTTTCAACCACTGGACTCATGGAGGGTCAGTCAGTCTAATGACTTGACCCATAAATTTTGGGACTGGTGTCTCCTGGTTAGGCAGTTTGGAATGGACTTAACCACACCTCAAGAAAGTTCAAAGAGGAAAATGGGAATGCAGACAAAAGATAATTGTGGAAAACTATGCCAGAAATTAGATGAATGGAACTGGGTTTTTGTCAAGATTATAGAATTTCCACAAAACCTTCTTGGTTTTTGTATTTGACAAGGCAAATAATGAGTTATTGCAACATAAGAAAGACTAGTCAAATTCAAAGGAATGCTCTTGAGTCTTGCCTAACTCTCTGTATATATGTCAGTCATTGGATTCTGAATTTCATTGAACAAGCTGAGCTTATTATCTTCTCTATGGCTTCTACGTTTCTAGTGCTCGGATTATTGTTGATAATCGGATTAACAGGTCTGTCTTGCTCTCAAATTCTGTTTGTACATGCATAGTTCAGTGTAGCTAGTATATTTATGTAATAATGACTAATGAGATGAATCTCTAATCTTGCTGCACTTGCATCAATTTGTGGATCTATTTCGACTAATTAACAGATAGTTAATCTCCTTCTGTTAGTTTGAAACTTTGTACGTGATGCTTATGCAGTCGAGCATGTTCAGTTCGTATTGCCGGTTGGTTCTCTCTTAGTTCACTAAATATCAGCTAAATCTTGTGCAGGTGCACAGTCCATCGGTGTTTGCAATGGACGCATTGGAAACAACTTACCGTCTCCTGCAGAAGTTGTGAGTCTCTATCGGACAAACAGAATTGGAAAGATGAGAATCTACGATCCACACCCGGAGACTCTTCAGGCTCTGAGGGGATCGGACATAGAACTCATTCTAGATGTCCCTAATGACAAACTTGAATCTCTCACAGCTGCCTCAGCTGCAACAACTTGGGTCCAAAACAACATTGTAGCCTACTCATCGGATGTCAAGTTCAAGTACATCGCCGTTGGCAACGAAGTGCCACCGACCGATGCCAAGGCTCGGTTCATTTTACCAGTAATGCAGAACATTCAGAATGCACTTGTGGCAGCAAATTTACAGAACCAAATCAAGGTTTCAACAGCAATCAAATCAAGTTTGATAACCAATTCCTACCCTCCATCAAATGCCGTATTCACAGACCCTGCTAGTTCATTTATAAGGCCAATTTTGGACTTCTTAAAAGCCAATGGAGCACCACTCCTTGCTAATGTATACCCTTATTTCAGTTACACTGAAAACACACAGATTAACCTTGCCTATGCCTTATTCACTTCACCGGGAGTCGAGGTGACTGACGGTCAGTATCAATACCAGAACCTGTTTGATGCGCTTTTGGATTCGGTTTACGCTGCTCTTGAGAAGGCAGGAGCACCTGATTTGGTGATTGTTGTGTCTGAGAGTGGCTGGCCATCTGAAGGAGGCAATGCAGCAACAGTGGCTAATGCTGAGACTTACTATAAGAACTTGATTGGTCATGTGGAAAAAGGGAGTCCCAGGAGAGCTGGAAGGGCTATAGATACATACTTGTTTGCAATGTTTGATGAGAACATGAAAGATCAAGGAGTTGAGCAGCACTTTGGTCTCTTCACGCCTAATCGGCAGCCCAAATACCAAATCAGCTTTGGTTGAGAGGTCTATGGTTGAAAGAGTCAAGGGTCTTGTAGTTATGCATCCTTTAGCCAAATAAATGTGCCAAAAGTCAGCTGCACTCACCAGGCACCACTATGTAGTAAATGATTGCTCGCATAATCAATAAAGCTTATCATCTATTTTCTTCTTTTTTAAAAAAGTTTTCTGTGCAAGTGTTATCCACGGAATAGCTGGCTAGATTGTATTCTAGCAACTGATGGTAGCAGGTAAGTTTTGAGTTCATGTAAAACAATTTCGTTCCCTTAATTATGATAATTGGTAAAGGCCGAACTGAACAACTATTTTGTTTAATGCTGTGGCAGTTGACGTACAGCTTTGTGTGTTGTGCTATTCTTTTCAATTGTATCTTGTATTTGTTACCTATAATGTCTTTGACCGCCTCCATTGGGCTAAGTGTATATTGTCTATTTTGTGTAAGCTCATATTAACTCACGCAGATTTGTTCTCGTGGACCCTTTAGCCTAGAAAACTCATCCACTAGGTTAGGAGATTTAATCTTGTTATATTCTTCGCGAGAGTCTTCCTCTCGCGATGCGAGATTTAGAGCACTAGGCTCCCTCGCCGCTATTATGTATTCCGTCCAACACCGCCAAATTTTACAGTGTAAAGACTTTTTGCTCTGTCCACTCGAGCCGGGTGCTACATAAACTACTAATAACCTTCCAATTAAATGGCTTTGAGCAGAGATGAAAATTCGTTTTCTTTTTTCAATAGCAAGAAAGTCTCACCCAATTTTCATTTTCATGGAAAATGATAATGCAAGACAAAAAACAGTGCGCTTCTCATAATGGAACTTCTGAACTCCAGTTTTTTTTGTTTTTTTTTCATTATTTCCTATAGCCTTAGTTTCTTTCTTTTGCGTATTGCTATTATCCCATGCTAAATTTCTAATATCTTATAAGAGAACACCCATAAATGTATTTAAGTGCCACCTTTAATTACAGAGTTGAGAGGCCTAATACAACTGATATCGGCAACTGGAAATGAAAGGCAATATTGATATATAATTATAGCATAATACCAACCTCTAAACTTCAAATATGACATATTAACTTCTCTTCTACTGCCTGCACTTTAGCTAAGTAGAATAAGATAAGCCTAGTTGTTCAGAAATGGATTAGGTCATTCACTTCAAATCCTTTGTCTTTTCAGCTATCAGTGCAACATATTCATCTCTCAGGCTGTTGTACTGTGTACTCAAGATCTTGAAAGCTTCCCTTTTCTCCTTTGAAACTTGTTTCTTATTCTTTAACTCTTCTAGCTGAGACTTCACTGATTGAATCTGCGTCTTGAGCTCTAGAATCCTTTGTTCTTTCTCCGCAAGCCGTTTCTGAAGTATTTCCAACTCTGAAGTCTTCCCGGCTGCTGCTCCAACGAATTATGAAAACAACATCACAAAATGTTCAGAGACAACTATTATTAGAGTAGAATCCATGCTTCTTATCATTTTCCCTCAAGTTAATTTGTTACTTTTAATAGATTGGAATGCAGGTGAGAAAAACAACAGCTTTTTCCAATGTAAGCTATAGAAATTTTACTTTTTTAAATTTAGATAGAGTTCTCTAATAGGATTTTATTGCAATTGCAATTGCGTGAAGAATTAAATTCCTATACAATGCAAAATATTATTAAGTCGTACGTGTTAATAACCTTCCGGATGGATTTTAACTCAGGAGATAAGGGACTTGAAAGATCGTACGAAGCACAAATCAAGAACAGCATAATACCTTTCGGATTGTGTGAACTGCTGCCGCCGCTCTCCATGACTCTACGAAATCCTGAAGAAATAGAAGAATTACACGCATGAATTATAAAAGCCATCAATCAAAACCCCCAGCTGCAGAATTCCTACTAGTTTTTGTTTGGTTTTAATCGTTCCTTGCCAGTTCTGCATGCTGCGTCATGTGTGTCTATTTGCTTTGCTTCTTTCCATGAAAATGAACTCAATCATCAATCCTGCATCTTTATTCAATGGTCATGTAGTTTGATGACTAGCATTTCTTTCTATTGTGCCGCAATTCTGATGAATCCTTCCCCCGGAAGCAGTGTTTGAAGGATTTGGACTAATTCACGGGGAGGGAGAAACAAATATTTAAAATTTTATACGAATCCAAAAGGACAAAGTCACGGAGTTACCTTTCATGATGAGTTTATGATAAACAGAGATCTTATTCTTATTTTCGCAAACCCGACCGGTTTGGCTGAGGTTTAGGGTTTACATATAACCAGCCTACATGTCAATCTTATAACCTGATCCATTACTTCACAATTAACATGAACCTTTTTTTGTCATTTTCTATGTCCTTCACATTTCAGATTGACCATAACTGACAAAGAAAATGCAGAACAGACGAAAAGGGAAACAAGGAAAAAAGTTTATAGTGTTGAGTATTTTACCAGGGCAATGCACTTCTCCTGCGACTTCCTTTCACTGTGTAACGGTTGTGAATTCCACAACGCTTTATATATGCAAAAATCATGCAGGGGCGCAGGGCAGGGTCACAGCATCTTCCTTTTGATGGAAACAAAATCGCAGCCGTAGATTCCTGTACAAAGATTTGCTGGGTCCATTGAAGGAAATAAATATTGGCGCCTTCTTTTTTCCATTTTTGCCGGAAAACTGGAGGGTCTTTTTCTTGTAAGTAGGGATGACAAAAAATCGGTTCGGATCGATTTTAGGTTTGACAACGTAAGTTGTTTACAAAATATTTGCATGTTTGTTTGAATTTTTGGACGTATTTAATTAATTATATCCCGAATGATTTAAATTAAAACAACTGGATAAAATAATATTCAAATTTAATTTAATTCGGATGGATTGGAATCCCACATAGTGGTCACCCCTATTTGCAAGAAAAAGAGCCAAAGTTTCTGGACTGGCTTTGGCCCATGCTGTGTGCAGTAAAACAGACCTAAAACGTGATGGATATGGACTTGCTTGCTTTTTAGGGTAGGGTGTAGGCCTATCACTAATTTTGTATTGAGATTTGAGAGTATATGATTTGGGATGTTATTGGACCATATCCATCATCAATTATTAAGGTCTGTAAGTAGAAATGTAGCAACTTTAATTCCCAGGATGAGCCCATCAGTCAAATTTGCTTTTTTATGCCTTTAGTTCCCCTCCAGTCTTTTCTTGATTTGACTATCAAAGTGATGGGCTTGGATTGGGCCAGGTCGACATGGACCTGGCCCAGCACATTGTTGTCTTTTTCTTTTCTTTTCTTTTTTTGAGAAAAGAAACTTTCATTAAGCAGCATCAGGGAGTGCGATTGCATCACAAGAGTCAGGAACACATCCTAACGGAGCAGCAGCAGTCGAAATATTCATCCCTAATCTCGCCAAAAGGCCATGAGATAAAGAGATAGTCGACTCAACACAAAGGCCATACGGCAACCTCCCTGGATTGCATAATCAAAATACCACACATACTTACAAGAGGAATTGCATAATCAAAATGATGTTGGATTATATGATTCGTTTTTTGTTTTATCTGTTTCCGTTTTTTTCAAAAATATATTTTTCTAAATTTTTTGTTTTCAATAGTTTCTAAAATGAATAACCAAACGTATTTTCGAGATTTTTTTTTTGTTTATCGAAAAAGTGAATAAAAAATGGATGAAAAACAAACAAACTATTTCACTAATAATCTCTCACAATTAGAGTGAGAAGTTAACGTCATAACTCACAAACCACATGCAGACAGGAATCAATGATACCCAAGAAAACATCATGTGTGACATTGATGTCAACCAGTCAACTATGGTGGTCCATTCATGTTTCTCTGTATTGTACAAAAACACTACAAAACAAAATTCAATATCCACCCACTTTCATTGAAAACTACTTCACCTAAAAAAGGAATGGCCAAGCAATGACGCAAACCCCGAATTGAGATTTGTGAAAGAAACCAACGTACTTCCAACTAAGCTTGAGCTTAACCTATGATTGATATGAGGGTTGAGATGGGTTGAGATGGGTTGAGAGCTGTTCATAAAAATAAACTCTTACTTGATATTTATAAGAGTTGGGAGGTGTTGAGAAAAATTTATGTGAATGAACACCTTTCAATCCCTCATTTTGAGAGGTTGAAGTGTTCGCATCAAATAAGAGTTCATAGGGATTCACTTATTCACGAATCTCTTCCAACACCTCTCTCAAGCAATGCCTAAGTTTTCATATACATCCAGTAACAAGTCACTATCTCATATCGCTTACCCCACGTTTGGTTTGAGAGAATAGGGGATGAGGCAAAGGAATGAACTTTGTCAAAGCTAATTATCTTGTTTGATTTGTATAAAACATTAGTCATGAGCTCACCTATTCTCCATAAGGAGATAATATCCAAGCTCACCTCAAGAATAACTTTTTTTAAAAATAAAATTTTACCCTCCAATTAAAATCACATAAAATTTTCAATTTATTAGAAAAGAGTAATACAATATTTTTATCTATATTATAATACATTCAAATAAAAACTCATGTTCATTCTCACATTAACCAAACATACAAAATTTTATCTTTAAACTCATTCACCTCTTTTTATTCTCCCCCTCTCAATAAGCTCATAGTCAACTAATCTTAAACTCATTCTCTTCTTCCAACCAAACGTCGGGTTAAAGCTTAGATGTATAAATTTTTTAGAATAAAATATAAGGGAGCCCAAACCTCTAAGTAGCAACAAACGATTTTCTCGAACCGTGAGAGGACTTGAAAAGATAAAGTCGTGCGGGTTCATATCCATAACAAACAAAATGTTCTTAATGTGGAGGGGACGGAAGCAGGTTTCTAACACAGCTCAGACAATTCTGTGTATTATACTTCCAGGCTCTGTTAGCAGCACATGCCTACTCTTGCTGGAGTTATGGCTGGGTCAGATTCCATAACCTCTGCTAATCTCCGAGCTGCCTTTCCTTCGGCTTGTAACAAAGGCTCTCAGCGACATGGCAATAATAATATATCATAAAACAGAAACAGAAAACAAAGTTTTCAATATACTAAGAGAGAGAGAATATTGATGCCCAGATATCATCTTTATATAGTCAGCACCCATGTTCGGTTTGGGGTCGAGAAACCGAAACCCGTCTGCCAGTTCCCTGCCCTGGGAGTCACTGACAGATGTAAGTCTGCCAGTTCCCTGCCCTGGGAGTCACTGACAGATGTAAATTGCAGGATGTGCAGCCTTACGGTAGGGACCACCTGCCGCTTCAGAAGTGGTCGAATGCCTCTACGAGGGTTCGAACTCACAACCTCCACTTCCCCCGTTAAGGATTTTGACAAGGTAGGTACCGCTCAGCCATATGCCCTGGGGCAGTCAGCACCCATGTTACTATATGGCCCTGCCTTCACATGGGGACCTAATCAACACAAAATAACAAAAGTACCCCGAAGTAGACTTTCAATCACACACACACACATATGAGTGTGAGTGTAGTGTATTATTTTACACAAGACTGATGTTTCATATGTGAATTAACTAAAATGAGATTGCATAAACTATTAACACAACAATAGCAAGCAAGCATGCCTCACATCCACTCCAGTCTTCCAAACTCATTTGCTTTGGGCATTCAAAGAGTGGACTGGTGATAGTTTCTATTTCAGCGACTATGTTGGACTGCCCACATTCAGGGTACACAATTAAATTTTTGCTGCTCCAAACTCACGGCTTGGAGGCTTCAACACATCAAGACTAAAGTGTGTGTGTGTGTGTGTTAGAGAGAGAGAGAGAGAGAGAGAGAGAGAGAAGTTAGAAACTAAAATGTAAAGATTATGATTCTTCAGTTCCCATTCGGTCTGTGGTCCAGCACACCTATACAAGCTAAAAGAAACAAAAAGAAAAACCCTACTTATATATTATCTGGTCTGTTCATTAAGTATGTAATATCCTGTCAGTAGTATTGTATTGACGATGGCGGTAGCGATCTTGTTCAGTGCTGGTATAGGATTTGCTATACATCTGAAAAACTTTCCTTCCCTTTTTTATAAGCTTCTCTATATCCTGCATAGACTACTTTCCTGCACAACAAACATAACCACCCTGGAAACTCAAAAGATAGAGATTTATCGCAAAAGAGAAGAAATATAAAGTGTTCACGAAATAGAAAACAACACTGTCATCTAAGCAAAATAAAATCATGTGGGAATGATTATCATTATTACCTATAATTCATTAGATTTATGCCTGCAATTAAACCTGGGAAAGAAAATAAATATCGATCAGCA
This sequence comes from Euonymus europaeus, assembly GCA_963580455.1. Lineage (NCBI taxonomy): Eukaryota > Viridiplantae > Streptophyta > Magnoliopsida > Celastrales > Celastraceae > Euonymus > Euonymus europaeus. The sequence goes on from OY756962.1 coordinate 3,257,380, forward strand.
TTCACCACCTTTTATGCCTCAGATTAGTGGGAGACCTATAATGAGCACAGAACATTTGTATCACCTTTGCATTTACGAAAATTTAATTAGTGAGAAGCCACATCAACAGTAGAGGTGGTGGCCAGTGAAAGGTTATTCTCCATTGAAGTGACTGAATGTTTGGTGCTTTCATTAGCATGCATCAAAGCAGCGGCAAAGTCAGATTGCTGATTCCCAGGAACGAAAAGGGTATCTGGGAGAACATGCTCCGCACTGCATTCATGACTGTATGAAACAATGAATGAATATATAGGTAAACAAATAATTAATGACAGAAGGAAGAAGAAGAAAAAAACACACAAAGAGAACCAGACATGGTGAAAGAGATGGGAAAAGGTGTTGAAGTATCCAACAGAATTTGAATAAGAACCATATTATTTCAGTAGCCAAAACAGGAAAAGCACAACTTTTCCTGTCAATCTTGTACCATACCGTTGAATCTGATCACACCCTTCATGGTAAAAATTCTCCTCCTTGCCATTCCCACCACTGTTGTTGCCATTGCCACCAATATCCACCTCCTTCTCAACAGTGCCTTCTGCTGCCCCCACCACAAAAGAGCCAGGAAAAAAATACCAATGGAAAACTGCCTCAGTAAATATATACAAATACTAGAAACCAAAGCGCAATATAAACAACTTCAAATGATGTCTAACCGGCTGGAATTTCATTATTAATGCCATTGGAAGGAAAATTGACTGTTTTATTGATGATCTCTGTATGATTAGGTAATGAAACTGGAGCACCAACAGATTGACTACGCTGGTGATTACGAATCAAATCACCCTTCAAGTCTGGAAGTTGAAGATTCGTCAACCTTCCCCCTTGAAGTTCAATAGCTCGCTGCAATTCAGCCTGCTCCTCAAACTTCCTTCTCATCATAATCTCCTGTGCATTGTAGTACATTCTTGCTCCTGTAGGTGGATGGAGAAGTCCAATAAGCAGAAAATTTATCTTAGGTGAAAAAGAGGAAAAAAAGACATTAGATCTAATAATAGAGGTTAATTGAAGAACTTCCTCATCATTCTCCAAACCACCTAAACAGGCAATGAAAAGTTACCAAGGTGAAGGTCATATAGCTCTGCAGAATCAACCCCAGAAAGATTTGAGCAAGGTGAGATACTCCCCCTTTCCAACTGCTGTTGTAGAAGTTGTTGCCTCCTGCAAATTTTCATCATGTAAAACATCATCAACAACAGATGAGCCAAAACAAAAACCAAAAGAAAGCCATACTTGTCCAGGACTTTCCCCTTTTCCTTGTAGGGTTTGACAAGGACACGTGAATCGCAGATAAAATGAGGATTCCCTCTGCTCAATATGAGCTTCACAGTCTCTGGGTAAAGAAAAGTGACAAAGCCAAACATTCGCTTCTGCTGGTATGGAATCCTGACATCTTGTACTGGTCCGAAATTGCTTCAAAAGAGACACGTGTGAATAATATCAATTTTAGAAATTGAAATGCATACTCAAAAAGCTAAAGAAATGATGCGAGACATCAAGGAAAATGTTTAAAATGTTAAGTAAATCATGTTACCCTTTCAAACAGATGTTTGAGAGCAGCGGGATCACTGTCAGAGCACATGCTAATCCTGCTTTCAGTCTCTATTCTCCAAATAATAATAAAACATAGACAAGACTCACTTGAGGGATAGGCACTGCTTCTCATGTTTTTGTGTATAAAAATAGGACAATTTCGATGAACTGCATACTTCAGTGCAACAAAACCCGTACATAACCATTGTGATCTTCAAATGAAGATATCATGACTACAACATGTCAAATCACAGAGCCTAAGATCTCCTATCCTAGATGAACCTTTCAGTTTGCTTAAAGATTGCGTAAACTTTAGATCTTCTACATATATGTAAATGAGGCACTCATCCATCACTAACAAATAAAATGAAGTAAACTACAGCCATATTTGACTGCTTACTATTGTCTCATGACATCTTCTCTAGTGGTCAAAGGATTCATTTCACTACATAATTGGCATCGATCAACCTAATATTTAAATGTTAGGTAGTAAGCAAACGTCAACATTCACTGTGAAGATAGGGTCAAAGACCAAATATCAACTGCAAAAAATATAAGCTTAAAGTGAACGCTTGAAGCATACTACTTGGGTAGAAAAACATAAAGTCATTGCAAAAACATGAAGAACCACCAGCAAACATATTTAAAAATACCGAGATGCAGGCTATATAAGTCTGCTATTGTTTTAGTTGACTGAGAGCAAGCTGAAATAGATAAACTCCAGCACTCATTCCAAGTGAACAAATGCATAAATACTGAACCAACCAATGCTATTGCAACAATATATCCTACAAGGTCAGACTTTCAACTATGAGGTAGCACTAGAAAATAGCCTAACAACATTCATGGTTAGAATCAATCATGTCCGGCAAGTAGCAAAAAGGTAAAAAGTTAATCATCCACTCACTAAGATGAAAGGCAATCCAAACATTCTACAAAATCCATCAACAAACAAAGATTTTTTATTCTTTGAAATTTGAATGAAAGAAACTAATAATATCAATCCTACTAATTTCACATAGCATGTCGAAAACCTTGTGTTAGGAAGATGTACATTGAAAAAACAATGGCATTGATAATTATTTGAAACAGTCAGACACTGAGACGTGCAGCCCTATTAAGTATCAGTAGTCTACTGAGGAAACCTAAAAGAAGCCATAGAAGCAGTAGAGGCTAAAAAAAAAATTGGTGGCATAAAAGCTGCAAAATTCTTATGTCTGTGAAACCGCATGGCTGTAAAGTGTAAATCTACTTCTTATGCATTCAAAAAGGAATTATACTTCTCCTCGGCCCTAAATTAGAGTTGATAACAAGTTGGAAAGCTTAGGTAGTACCTCAAAATTATAAACCAATCATAGTTCACTACTCAATCCTTATTTGCAGTTATTTAAACGAAACATTTCTCAATAATGAAGAAAGCAACAAATACCATGCACTCTTAAGTGAATAAATATACTATAAAACTTTGGCAACTTACCTGAAATAATTTGAAACATCTTCATCTCTAAAAGTGCTGTCAGATGGGAAGGTCAAGTATATCTGTCGAGAAGCTGAGTTCGCCTTTTCTGCCAAACCCACTGCTAAGAAATCATTCCTCTCAAGGCGGCAACGGCCAAACTTGTGAAATTCTTCATCCGTCATCAGAGCAGCTCCCCCCAATCTGCAAGGCATCGAACTTCCGCAAATTAACACAAAACACTCCAAAGCATAAACTTGCAACAAAACAAACTCAAAGTTAAGACTTTCACAACAGATGCCAAAAGAAAGGATGCTTGATAGTTGATATCAGGAAAAATAATATTAAAATATAATTCACATAAGCAGGCCAAGAACAAAATCCAACAAGATAACACACCCAAATGGGGAAAAATTATATACACTAGATATAAATGGAAGTGAAATGTATCATCTAGAAAGTACCTTCGGGAGTCATTTTGTTGTTGCAAGAGAAAATTCAAGCCCTTGTTGAAACCCAATGGTGACATGCCGCCGTTAGCAAATTGTGCAGCTAATCTATGCTGCTGGGCAGCCTTCAATTTCATCATCTCCTCATGCTGCTGCTGAAGATATAGATTCTCCAGTTTCCTAGGCGAACCAACAACACCACCACCATGACCATTAAGCATATCACCATAACCACTATGCATAAATTTGCAATTGTCATCATTCTTGCAAAACCCTCTGGCAAAGTACATGCAAGGTTTATAACCAACAGCAAATCCGGTTTCTTCGGCCTCAATACACGCGTCACTCGCAGAAAAACTCCTTCTATGCAAAAGGGTATCCCCGTTATTCATCGGATAACTACCCCTTGGATCAACAAATTCATCATTCAACGACGACGACGATTCGTTAAGGAAGGAAAGATAATCGTTCAACTGAAACTCATCAATTAAATCACTGCTATTACCACCATCTCCCCCCTCGCCAACACCATTTCTGTGTTGCATAGCAGCACGGATATTATCATAAGAAAGAAAGGGACTTGATTTAGGGCTAAAGGTGTTACCACTATTACCGTTGTTTGGAGACCCAATCGGCCAAGCATTAGATGACGGAGAAGAGGGAAAGCTACTAGTGCTCGCAACTCGAGGGGACGATTGTGAGAACGGGTTATGGCTGTTGGGTCTTGAAATGGGGTTCAACGGAGAAGGTGAAGTGGGTGTAGAGAAGGCGTTCGAGGGAAGTCCCAACTGGGATTTGGCCTTGAGAATCATGGTGCGAAGAATGGTTTCAGGGCCAAACGCCAAGCGTATCAAATCCCTTTCAACGAGGTCTTGTATCAGAAAATAACCCATGATTTTGGAAGCATATTCCGGGTCTATGCTCTTGATTTTTGAGAACAAAACATTCGTTGCTTCATAAGGATCCATGGACTGTTCCTTTTCGCTTCTGCACACAAAAGAAACAGAAAAGCCAAGAAATAATTGATTTTTAGTAGGGTTTTGAAGTGAACAAGCGGGACTGAGAGTGAAGTCTCTCTCTCTTTTTTTCTTTTCCTCGCGTTTCTCTCTCTATATATCGTCTGCCCCTCTTTCTCGCTCTATCTCCTACTAGTAGATTCAGATCCACTGTGGAGTAGACGACAATGTCAAACACTTCAAAATAGTACTATGAACAGTGTCTATATACGTATATGTGTACAGACACTCTGTATGTATTCGCTTTATTGAGATGCCCTATATGTAAAGCCCTAATTGCAAATGTAGGCAAAATTGTCCGAATTCCATGAAATGCCCAAAGATGAATAAAATGTGAAATTCCATGTAAGCAAAATTGATTACTAAAATAAGAAATTCATTGTCTTTTTGAGATAATTGATAAAGGTTACTCGCGTCCAATAAATATAATTAATGATTCAAACAATAAGCAACTTACCTGATAAGATATTTGAAAATAATGGGATTATCTTATGGTTACTCGTCTTAAAAAAAAGTCTATTAATAATTTTTTTCCTGACGTGGCGTGAATTCTACAACAAAAACTGTTTTTTACACAAATATGATAAACAAAATTTAATGGCAAAATTAAAGTTTTTCAAAGATGAAACGATGTCTGCGGAATGAAATAATTTTTTTGCACAAAGTGCAAATATATGTACAAACGGGAGACTAATGTTATAAGATTCGCATTTTTATTCAATTCTATAGAATTTCATATGGTCAATCTAATAGTGCGAATATAGGCTGATATCAAATGACAAATTTATATCATATCGTTCTCGATTAATTTATATAAAAAATTAAAAATTACATAAAAGCAAGGAATGTTTCACACCACCCCTTTTATAACATTAGCATAAAAGGGGCGAAGAAATCATTTATTGTAAAACGAAGCTTAATTGGAAGATTTTTATTGTATATTTTTTACATAATTCTGCCAGATTTTAGTAATCGTTTAAGATACTGCGACAGCTTTACAGCCTACGGTGAACGTACGATGATGATTCACTTCACCTGCTTCTTAGCTTTCAGAATACAGCACGTGCTCCTCGTTGTACCGTCGATGTAATCTTTTCAGGATTTTATGGTTTTTAATAGATAGAGACCTTCTCAAAGCGTGTCGTTAACGCACATCAAACTTCATGTGTGACCAGCATTTCCGCCGTTAGATGATTTTGCTGACCCCATCCAATTTGGGCCAACAATATGGGCTTATAGTTGGGTTGGGTTGGGTTGGTACATTATAATGCCCAAGTTGGCCCAAGGCCCAATCTGCGTAAACAAAATAATCTGTTTAACTCATGATTTGGCCTGAAATTACGGATAAAAGATGTCGATGTACGTTGTGTTTTCATGATTGGGCAGAACAGTAATCGCATTTGAGATTGCCTAAGGATGAATTTTTTTAAGACCAAATTGTATGGATTTGAAACATGTTGAGTTCGATTTTCATTCGGACACATATCATTGTAGCCATACAGTGGATTTTGGTCTAATTTATTATGTAGTCAGGTGAAAATATGTATAATGTAAGCTTACATGAGATGATTCTCCATTTTTTTAAAAAATAAGATAAATCCAACTAGAAACACACCCAAAAAAAAACATGTTAGATGATAGTGACATTCTAACCTAAATTAGTGGTAGTGCAAACCCATACATGTCTACTTACTATCCACAAATCAAAGGAATTCAGGAAGGGGTGGTCCTATTTTGGTGCATATATCTCTACATGTAGGGAAAACCATGAGCAGAAACAGGATCCCACCAAAAACAACAAAATGAACAATGGCTTGAAATGTAAACAACACTGTGAGAACAAGGCTTCCCCGCAATGAATGATGTTCGGGACTGATAAGATCTATGCAATTTTTATCTCATGTAATATTTAGAGAATCTATTTTTAGAAATTGAATATATGATCTATATGATACAACTCTATCACTGAACTACATGTTCGCGTGTTGTAGGGTTGCAAGGATACAATCTTGAGTAACAAGTTCAATTCTGGAAAATAATTTTTTCATATATTTTATCAAGTAAGATCTGTGTACATCTTTCATATCACTAACCCCATTTAGTGCACCGTTTTTTTACCCGAGTAAATTGAATGTAAAATCCAAACCACTCAAGCCAAGCTAAGCTTTTGTATAGCTGTTATTAAGGTTTGATGGTTCAAGCTTAATTTCGAGGCTTCATAAAACATATAAAAATCTGTGCATTAAGTTTATATGGTTATTTTACCGTTAGTGTAGCTTTCATCTCTTATCTATTTTTTATACGAGAGAGTTTTGGTCTCAATATGTCACATTATAACAGTTGAACCAGATTTAAATTCTATATCACATGAAGACCCCGCGATCCCCATATATCGATAGGTCATGGGTTGAGGCCCAGTACAGAGAGATAACATAGAATGACTTTAGCACACATAAGATGAGCAAAGGTTAATTCACACAATTACGAAAATTGAATAACACTTGTGAAACTTAAACTCATGGCCTCCGCTCACAAAATTACAGTAGTCTAGTCTACCATCTCAACTGTCTTATTGTTATGTATAAGTGCCATCTCAGAAAGGGAAAGGACCATTTTTAGCAGTAGTTGAAGTGGAAACAGATATCTCAAAATTTGAGCACAAGAGAAATCAATAATTTAGGTAAAACCCAGTGAAGTTAAGAGACTGAAAAAGAGAGGAGAGAGTGTTGCCCAGATACCATTTACAAAGATTGTCGGAACCCATGTGAGGCTGTGGACCTTCCCCATTCACATCCACCTAAAAGAACCCACAAAATGAGAAGGAAAAAAGCCCCCTAAAGGCTAAAGTAGTAACCTTTAATCACATGAAAGAGCAACCTTTTCTTTACCCATTCCCCCTTTTTCTATTTTATTTTATTTTATTTTTTCTAACTTTTTCCTGTCCTGCTGTAAACATAATCTAATGGACGACAGATACTGAAATTGCAAAACCCAGTAAAATAAAATTGGGGAAAAAATTAAAAGGTTACAAAGGCACAGCTTTTAACTCACAACTACTTATTACTTTTCCTTTCTGGGTCTTAATATCAGCATAGTAGTTATGCGCCTGTAGCTACTTCCGTACACAGGGTGACATAGAGAGATAGTTCTAACTCATAGGAAGTTCGTTTCTTTAGTAAATGAAGAAAAGGAGTAAAATTACATTTATAAGATGAACAGAGTTACTAGCCTTCCTTGTTTGAATGTTCTGCCATTGCTGTGTGGTCCAGCACACACAAACCTACATACAGTCACAGACCCCACTCTCATAATCAGTTCATCTGTCCTTTTTTATCTATGCAATATTATGTATCGATTGTAAGTAGAAATATGTGTTGATGTGATGGTGATCCTGCTGAAGATATTTGGCTACTGATAATCTTTTCCTCTTTGTTGTGAGAGTAGTATGGTTTTTTGAGCTATACAGCTAAGCTGATTTTTGTCCAGAGTTAAATGTTTTCCTGCAACCATGAACAGAAACAAAACCACATCTTTAACTCAACAACCCATTTTACTCAAAAAGCTAAAATTCCATGCATGTGCCTACAGGATTTCAATCTAGAAAGGACTGATTTTATCTTACCTTAAAGGCAAGTGCACTGTGCTCATCTTTTGCTAACTACATGCCAATGTTTCCAGACCCAGAAGAAAACCTGTACAGAAAAAAAGAAAAAAGAGTTCATGATCACTTGTTTTCCCCTTTCTTTGGGGAAAAAAATAGAGATAAAAAGAATGCTTGACAGTACCTGGGAATTTGAAGGAAACATGATCTAAGAGGAGCCATGTTGGTTTGTGAAAGTAAACAAGAGTTACTGTTAGAAGGTGAAGCTGCTGCAGCTGAGTTTTTGTTATTATGATCCACCTCTAATATTGGAGCAGTGGAGAAGACATTGAGATGGTCACTAGCTGATTTCTTGGGAGAAGCAAAGAGGTTATCAGGAAGAATGTGCTCTAGGCTGCACACGGATGAAAAAGAGCCCAGAGCAATAATGTTAAACAACAAAGAACATAATCTACCAAAAGCAGTAATTAAAGGGAATCGAGTATCAACTGGTGTTTGCTATAAACGGAAACCTTTCAATGAATCTAAAAATGTAGTTTTTATACCTCTCAAGGAGATCACTATCTTCAATGTTAGATTTGTCGTTCTCTCCATTGCTATTATTGCCAGTACCAGTGCCATTTTTGAGGCTGCAAGCTGAACTCATTTCCTCCTGAGCTTCTGCAACATTAGTTTGAATTACAGTGGCAACTCGGTTACTGCTATTATCTGCAGCAACGAGGTAGTCAAAGTTATCCACCATTAATGTTTCATAAACATCACACACTATGTTTCATAAACGTCACACACTATCAAAAACCCCATTCCAATATTAACAGTTAACCTTCTGGGCTTTCTTGATCAATGCCAGCAAGTGGAAAGTTGAAGGCTTGGCCATCGGGTGTGCGGCTGAGAGTTGGTGAGGGAATGGGAGAGCTACTGGATAAACCATGATGGAATTGGTAATCACGTTGTTTTTTGAGGTCCATAAGTTGCAAGTTCATGAGTTTTCTCCCATGCAGCTCAATTGCTTGCTGCAAGTCATGTTCCTCTAGTTTCCTCCTCAGCAACATCTCTTGGGTATCATAAAACATTCTTGCTCCTAAACCAAAAATACAGTTTCACCAAAGAGTACTAAAACTTGAAATCAATTTTAAACGAAACTTTTTACTGGGCTTCCATACCAAGTTGGAGATCAAATGGGTCTCTGGAATCGAGTGCAGAAGGACTTAGACATGCTGAATAATCTCCCCTATCCAAGTGCTGGTGCTTCCTGAAATTGTAGGATTAACATTGTTGCAATAGGAAGGAAACAAGGCAAAGAACAATGTGGAGTTTTTAAATGGGTAAAAGGCCTATACTTTTCCTGCACTTTTCCTTTCTCCTTGTAAGGCTTAACAAGCACCCTAGAATCACAGACAAAATGTGGGTTCCCTTTGGCCAATATGATCTTCACAGTCTCTGGATACATAAAAGTAACAAACCCAAACATCCTCTTCTGCTGATATGGAATTCTCACATCTTGAACTGGTCCATAAATGCTTCAAAACCAACAAAGAACTTAACAATATTCTAAGTGACAAAACCACCATTATCAAAATTCAGAAGAATCTATTACCCGAAGTAATTTGAGACATCTTCTTCTCTGAATGTACTATCAGCAGGGAATGTCAAGTAAATCTGCCTAGAACCTGGGTTGTTCATTGCATCTCCAAATCCCATCGCCGGAAATCCGTTCCTCTCCAGCCGCGAACGGCCAAACTTGTGAAGGTCATCCCCCATCATTAATGCAGCAGCTGCTGGTGATCTGTATGGCAGTCCAAAAATAATCATTCAAAGCAGAAACTTCTAGCCTGAACTCAAGTACTCATGATAAGCTCATGTGTGTGTTTATATATATATATATACACGGATATTTAAATACCTTGGAGAGTCACTTTGTTGTTGAAGGAGAAAATCCATGCACTTGTTATAAGGAAATGAATATTCAGTCATGAACTGTGAGGCTGCAGCTAACTTCTGATGCTGCTGCTGAGCTACAGCAGCCTTTGATCTAAGTAGTTCCTGACACTGCTCAAATTCACTAAGTTTACTTGGTGAACCAACAATGGAAGCACCATCGGGGAAATCTCCATGGAGAAACCGACAATTACTACCGTTTTTGCAAAATCCTCTAGCGAAGTACAAGCATGGCTTCCATCCGAACCCAGAGTTCGCATCTTCCGAGCCAAGACAAACACCAGGAACAGAATAGCTTCGCCTATGCAAGTTGCCATCATCGTAACCAGTTGGACTATTCAATGGTAGTTCAAGCCTTGGATCAAACACCTCATCTGCTTTCGAATCAGTGAGGAAAGAAAGCTGGTCTTGAAGCTTGTACTCGTCAATGAGGTCACTCCCATTGTTGTAGAACGAGGAAACAGAGGAAGACAAAGATCCAGAGACATTTTTACAGTTTCCATTGACCATACTTGCATAAGAATGCGAAGAATTGGAGCTGGGACTCATGGGGTTGTTAAGATCAGACGAGAAAACAGAGAGGGGCCATGGATTATTAGGAGAAGATGGGTGGTTGTTAGTAATTTCAAAGCTTGAGCCATTGCTCATGGTGATGGAAGATGATGATCTGGAGAGGGGGTTACTATTGGGTCTGGAGATGGGTGTGGTTGGCGATGAAGACAGTGAGAGACCCAAGTCAGTTTTGGCTTTGAAGATGAGATTGTGCACAAGAGGTTCTGGTCCAAAGGCCAATCTTATCATTTCCTTCTCTCCATGGTCTTGTAAGAGAAGGTAACCCATGATTTTGGAGGCATTTTCTGGGTCTAAACTCTGGATCCTGGAGAAAACCATCCTTGTTGCCTCGTAAGAATCCATGGAAGCAACAAATCAAAAAGTAGTTCACTTTCTTAAGAAAGAAAGAGAGCAGGGAAGGGAAATGATAAGAGAAAGTAGAGCAAAGGAAGTGAAAGTTGTGAAATTTTATGAAAAGAATCAATAATGGGTTTTGGGCTTATTATTTTAGTATAATGATTTTCAAGTTTTGAAAGAGAGAAAGAAGTGGTGATGATGATACCTTCTCACTCATACCCATTATCTATCTGTCTCTCTTTCTCTCAAGCTAGGGTTCACTCAAATGATGAATTGAAGGAAAGCTGCTCTCTCTCTCTCTCTCTCCTTCTTTTGTTGACAGAGCAAACCTGCAGAAACCTTGGGAGAGATAAACTCACCCTCTCTCTCTTATTTGGCTGTTGGTGTTTTGGTTCTTTTTTAGGGTTTGTCTTTACAGAACTGGAAAAACCAAGAGAGAGTGGAGAAAGTAGGATGCAGATCTGTTTCAAAACTCGAAAGGGAATCACCAGAACATGCTCCCCTCACCGTTATTTACCACTACTCCCTTAATCGTTCAGCAAGAATACTCAAGTTTAGAAATAACAAATTGAAAGGAATCTATAGATGCTGTGTAGAGATTGAAAAAAAAACCTGATCCGTGCATTATTCGCAGAGTATCCGATCCGTTTAAAATTCAAAAACCGATCATATAGGATTTGGAAACGGTTTTGATTTTTATTTTCAAATCCGTCACGGTTTTGGTATTTGATGCCGGGTTTATGGTTAGGATATCCGAACCAAAACCGAATCGAAACCGTAGTCATAACCATAACCATAACCAACCCGATCTGACCCAACCATTAATTTCAAGTAAATTCTTAAAAATATAGTATATATGTTAGAGAAGGGATTCGAACCTTACACATGTATACAAAACTAAATCACTTAACCATTAATCCAATTGTTTGATTTTTTGTTATAAAGTTTCATCATTTATAAATATATATTGAGTGTTTTGAAACATTATTCAATCAATTATGAAAGAAATTGAAACAGTTAAAACGATAATTGGGTACCCGGCAATAAACGGTTATAAAAAAGGTTCCGATTTTGAAAATATAAATGATTTTTTAAACGATTTTGGTATAGGGTACATTAAACGATAACGTTTTTGGTATTTCTTAAATGGAAAGGTACCCGACCCGTTGTCATCCCTAATGTTTTATTGCAATACACACTTTTTAAAGACCGATAACCGCATCACATAAGTGTGTATATTGAACACCCGATGTGGTATAAACTCGAGACGTCAACCATGTATGTATAGAAATTGTTTGCTTGACAATGAGATAAATTGAGTTAAAATTTACCACGTAATCACATATATATTATTCTAAGTGATAATCAAATTCAGAATTTTTCGAATAAATGTGTCTGCTATAGTATCATCGAGCGAAAAAAATTAATCAGGAATTTTTTTTATCAAAAAGACATGTAAATTATAATAAGTCTTAATGATATTAAATATTCCCCTGACAATGATGATAAAATGTAATTGCATTGGTCTAATTTTCATCGCGAGCAAAATTATATGTGTTTTATTGATTTGACTGTATTAAAATATGTGTGTTACTTTAATGACATAAAAATTGCTAAACCATTAAAATCACATATTAGATATCACCTTTATTATACAAAAAGTACATACTTGCTCAAATCAGCAAAACATACGTCTCAGTATAATTACATCAACAAAACACAAATCTCTATTCATTTTCTTCTCTATATTCGAGTCAAGTCAACAAATTAATTTCCTTCTATCTTGTCTTCATTAAATTTACACAAAAATCAAGAATGGATCACGCGTTTGTTATAAAAAATCAATTCACATATTGATTCAAATCAACAAAACACATTTTTCAATACAATTACATCAATAAAATATATATTTCAATATAATTTTATAGGTCCATTAAAATTGGACTTTACAATTATGGATATAAAATTTCCATAAAAAAATTAAAAATACAATTGTTTCTCTAAAATGACGTGTTTTAAACGCGCTACGCGGCGAGTTGCTTTGAATGGAAACTGATAAGTGTGCCCGTTCACTTGCCGTCAAACTGACAAACCTCTTCTCCCGTACTGTATGACGAAATTTAAAATTAGATTCATCAGTGCAGACGCACCGTTGATAGCCTACTACACACCTTCATGAGACCTGATACACATCGTCCATTTATCAAAGTTTGTATAGGATTTGTCGTCGTAGTTCTAATAATGTAATATGATCTGTTAAAAATATTAAAATATTTGCTTATCTAATGACTAATGATACTTTGAATCGGTGATAATAACGATTGATCGCATTTGAGTCCAACATTACTGCATGGCATTAGTACCAAAACATGTTACAATCCTAATGAGTGAGATTTTTCTATTGGATATAATTATTTCGGGACAGAGTGGATTATTTATTCTTTAGACATACAATATAGATTCAAATTCGATAAATCAGACACACATATATATGTTCAACTAAAACTCAATACAAGGTCATAAAATGAGAATCCAACTCAAATCCATACGTTTTAACCTCAAACACCCAAGTGGTTAGGTTAATCCCAACACATCTAATCCAATACAAGTTGAATAAAGACTGTACTTTATCATGACTAAAAAATCCAATGAAGGCATGATTGCAACTGGGGAGAAATTGGTAAATTCAGTGAGTTTTTCTTTTGCGAAAAGCATATGGGAGATAATGATTCGATGTGGGTTGTCTAAATCAAGTAGGACCCCAGTACATATTATGTCCAATTAGGGCGGGCCAGGTGTTTGAAAGCAATCAAAGCAATAAGTGAAATTGATGTAACAAGGATCTAGGTATCATTCTTGCATACAATAATTAACTCGCCGATTGAAAGAATAAAAACATTATATTTGTACAAATATCCACTGTCATCATAGAAACTATTTAATCTACATAGATTATGCTTTATGCATATCCACAACTACTACTTTTGTTTTTACGACCTTATGAGTTATTAAAAATATATATGTATAAGGTAAAAATGGTTGCTATCGTGCGGATAGAAATTTAATTTATCACTTAACGATAAGATAATTATATCAAATTTTACCGTGTGATCACAAAGATATTAATTATAGTCCAAATCAAACTCAAGACTCTATAGTCCATAAGACATGCAACCCAAAAAGCATAAGGTATAAAATATTATTCATGGTCAACATTGAACTTAGGACCTCATGAATTCATACATCACGAAAGAGATTTATTAATTATCTTCCAACTCGTTCACGGGAATAAATTACGATTCTCTTCATGCAACAAATAAAATCACAATTCACAAAGTGTTAAAAGGCGTGGGGTTTCAATTTTTAAAGAAGTGACAATGTGTTACTGTGGCCTTTTGGGTTAGCACTATGGCATTTTCTTGCCATTAATGGTGAGAAATCATTGATCAATGAATTGACAAATTTATTGTCGAAGGACAGTGAATTGTGAATTGTGAATGTTGACCACCCACCTTTATTGGTATATAAGGAAATCCATTTATAACATCTAGAAAATCACAAAATGTTACCTAGAAGACCTCAAAATGACATTAAATTATAACAATTATAAGATGTGGGTGGAATAGTTAAAAGATATATTAGGAAAAAATTTAACTAAATTTATTATTTTAATAATATTTATTATTATTTTTAATTTATATAAAAAACAAATGAAACTATCAAAATAAGAACTAATGAAATAAAATATGTTTTTTTCCCTTCCCAACATGTCTTGTCTTGTCTTGTCTCTAGCGACTAGTGGAGTGGTCCTTTACTCCTTTAATGAATCGAATGGCCCTTTGACCTTTGCTTGATGCCGGCGGCCCGCAAACATCTAATGAGGCTCGCCCACTAGTACAAAGAAAAAGCGCAGCCATATGCAAACCCACAAAAGCCCATATTAGACCCATTAAGTCGAAGAAGGCCCGCAAATACAACCCCGCTATGAAGGCCCAATTATCCAGATAAGCTGGCTCGTAAATCCTAAACCCGAAAGAACAAAGAAAAAGAGAACTAAATTCACTGGGTAACCAAATTCCACTTCCTTAGAGAGACAGCAAGAGAGGGAGGAGAGAAGAGTATGGCGAGCCTAGACGTGGAGGCGGTGGACTTCGAGGCGGAGGAAGACGACCTCATGGACGAGGAATTGGACGCGGGAGTGGTAGGCTCTCCACGGGCACCGCTTCCGAAGCTCAAGTCTGCCATAACTGGTGGGGCCTCCTCCGCCGCCCCTAAGAAGACCAAAGGCCGTGGTTTCAGAGAAGAGACCGATGCCGACCGCCAGAATCGGCTAGCAGCACGAGACTTTGAATCTCTCGCTTCTGATGGCGGCCCTGGCCCCTTGCGATGTATGTCATGGCTTCTCTTTTTTTCTCTGCGAACCTTTCGGCTCTTCTTCTTGTTTGTTTGTGTGCGTTTGTATTAGTATTTGACCCTCTTTGAATAGGGTTTGTTGGTGAGATTTTTAGCTATTTTTGGTGTGCTGTTTGATTTTGGTTTTGATGCCTATGCATAAGTATTTCTTTTTAGGGTTTGGTTTATGCTATAGAGTTTTAAGGTTTTGGAGGAAGAGATCTACGGGGAGGAAGTTGCAAAAGCAAGCAGAACAATCTCTTTTATGAAGAGAATTTGGTCCAGATATAGCATAAATTGACCCCCCACCCCAATGATTGAAGACGTAGGTCTTGAAAAGTTTCCTAGAATTACCCTGATAATCGTTTGTGGTAAATATTGGTGTTTTTTAATATTTTGTGGGTCCAACTTACATGAAGACAGTCTGGCCGGAGTTAATTACTTTTGAAGACTGAAGAGTTAAATTTAGTTGACATAATTAGGATTAGCAAAGGATCTAAACTGTGTAGACTCTAGCTGGCGTCTATTGATCTGATACTGGCTTTGGAGTATCAAAGTTGGTCACCGGTTCAAAGGGCCTTCTATCCTATCTTGGGCTTTCTTTTCTTATATAACATATGGGATGGGATTTATCTGTAGTTAGTTTGTCATTCCGCACTAGTGCGTGTAAAACCAAAAGTCTGATTTTTTTAGCATGGTGAATAAGCATCCATATTTTGGAGGGGGTTTGTCCTTTTGATATTTCCTTACCGATACTATCCCTTTTTTTTCAAGGAAAAAATTGAGGTAACACAGTAAATAATAGTTCCTTATAAGATTCTTACTTGCAGCCATTGAAGGATGGATTATATTGGCTACTGGAATTCATGAGGAGGCACAGGAGGATGATTTGCAAAATGCATTTGGTGAGTTTGGAGAGATCAGGAATTTGCACTTGAATCTTGATCGCCGCACTGGGTTTGTGAAGGTAAGCAATTTTTAAGGAATGCCTATTTTTTAAGTTATGATGAACAAGTAAATATCGAGCTTCCCTTTATCTACTTAAACCATGAAAATATAGCTTGCCATTCCTCAATTTTATTGGTCAGACTATTGTTATTTTGATGAAAAAAATAAATATTGAGCTTTTCTTTATCTGCTTAAAGGGTGAAAATATGGTTTTCCAATGCTCTAATTTTTTTCTTCGACTATTGTTATTTTGATGAGATGTATATCAAAATTATCGTTTTACAAACATCTCTTGCCTTGTCTATAAGGAATTTTATGTTGTCATATTTTGTAACGATACTGTAAATATATATTAAGGGATATTATTCTGAGCCACTTATCAAGTGCTATTGCGTATTTTTTTAGGGTTATGCATTGATTGAATATGAAAACTTTGAGGAAGCTCAGGATGCAATAGCTGCAATGAATGGTACAGAACTCCTTACGGAGACTATCAATGTTGATTGGGCCTTCAGCAATGGTCCTAGTAATGGACCTTACAGGAGAAAGAGCATGAGGTTTGTTTGTGATCTTTGTTGTGGTGTTTTACAGATTTACTATAGGTGTCTTATTTGACTAGTGATCTAAGTAGGAAACTCTCTGCTTTGTGGCTACAATTAATCTAGTAGTTTGTAACAAATTATCTTTTACGTATCATCATCATCCTAGCCTTTATCCCAAAGGTTTGGGGTCACCGCATGAATGTATGAGAAAATCAAGGGGAATCCATTGTGTATTTGTTTATCAAGAAATGAATGGACGATTTGTATCGTTTATGAATCCAAAGGAAATGTGTGTTTATTACTGATTGTAATTTTGTGGACCATTTGGAAACATAGTTTGCCGCTTTGTGCAACACTTTGTTAAGTTTTTTTTTGCCTCTGGTATATTTGCAGGCCTGCACGTTCACATCGATCAAGGAGTCCAAGGAGGAGATACTAGTGTATAACCACTGGGGAGGTGAAGAACGTCAATGATGAAATTTCTGTTATTGCATTGAAAGTTTGCAGCTGGCGCTTCTGTCTCACTGGGTTTTTTATATTATTATGAGGATATTTAACTTTTATGTTATTTTATTGCATTGTGTTAAGCTGTGGTTTTCCGTATATTTTGAAGCTTAACAGTGGGCTTGTTTTGTCGTAGTCTAGGACTTGAAGAGTTGTAACAATATAGTTCCATCTACATTTACATTTTCGATCCAATGCTTGATTGAATTTGTGTGAGACCTGATTTCTCCATTGCTCATTTTGTTTTTCAATAAGATCTTTTGGTTTGTTGGTGTTGAGTTTCAGTTGACACAATGGAAAGTAAATCATTGCGATCTATCACCTTGGCAAATGAGCTAATGGGGTATACTTTGTCACAGCAGAATGGAGAATGGAGAAAACTTCACTAGGAATCACATTCAACCTTTCAACTTGTTTTGGCACTTATTGCTATGCTTGGTACATCAAGAGACGGTCAATTTTCACTAAGATCTAAACAATTTCTGTGCACGATGCTCCTGCAATGCCCCACCCCACTGCAGTGGGGCGGGCGTGGTCGAGGCGGGGTAGGATTTGTGGTGTCCGTACCCACATATATTAAGATATTGTTTCCGGGAGTTGGGATGTGTTTTAAGTTTTAACACTATGTTATCTGGAAAAATGGCCAATATTCAAAGGGAGTAAAATGAAAATGTCAAGGATGAGTATTTCAAGCTAAAAAATTTGAAGCTTGAAGGAACTTTATTATAAACAGACCACTGTACACATGAATAAGATTGCAGGCTTCTTTTGAACTATACAATGTCTATAACTGCTAACTTCCTATGCTACTGTGCTTTCTTACCCATGATTTGTAAGCAAAGTATGTTTTTGCACTTCAAGTCGTCATGGCTGTCCAATAATTTTCCAGGCATAAACTGGTTGGCGTGCTTATGGTGCGGGACCACGTCCACTGTGAATCCTCTCCTCGTCGTATTTCTGCCAACTGCAAGGAAGTATTGAAGTTAGTTCCTTCCTCATTCGAATTATGATTAGTCATTGATAGATTTATGCGTAAATCAATTTTCATAAAATGTATTCGTGCACGATGTGTATGATCAAACTCTTAAGGCATCTCCATTATTGCTAGAAGATCAAGAACCGGTATAAAAGCTTACTCTGCCATCGCGTAGCTCAAAGATAACTGAATCTTCGGAGAAAGGAACTGGTCTTGTCGACGACACCTTCAAATTTTGAAAGCAATTGCATTTAGTATGTATCATTTGAAGAATTTTCAGTTAATGCATATCGATACCAACCTTTGTGTCACAGTTTTTGTTAATATCATTAGGCTTCTGCTCATCAGTACAAACTGCTCCCTTCAAATCTGCAGCTGCTGCCTCTGTTTGTCTTTGGTCTTCGACATTCACTTGTCCCTGACTTGGAAAACCATAATTCTTCCACCTCCATATCATCTGCTCCATATATCTAAGGTATACTTTTCCGTCTGAACCAATCAAGAAGAGTGAATTACCTTCAAAGCAAGGGCTAGGTGACCCAACCAAGGTCACTTCTCTATGTGGGGTGCCATGTTCCACCCAATTCCACCCATCTAATGAATTCCAGTGATATTCAACAAGTCCACCATCTTCTGAAAGCATGAATAAGGAGCCTGTTAGTGATGGTGATGACGACCTCATAGCAGTTCCAGGGACTCTTGATAGGACTAAATGTTGTGACTGGTAATGTTCATGCCACAGTTCTGTCACTTTGTTATACTGATATAGCCGGCCGTTCCTCCCGATGACAAACACTATATTTTCCCTGAATAGTTCTTGATCTGTAATACTTGAAACTTTTGTGCTTGGAGGGTGTTTGCAGTCTTTCCATTTAAACTTCCTCAGAGCAACCTGCACAGAAAGTTCTGGTTTAACATTCAGCTTTTAACCTACTGATACGGTTTTGGAATCCAAGTCAGCTATTGAAAGAAGATGTACAAGAGTTAAAGGTCGGTTTTATTCGTTTTCGCAACTCACTGTGAACTGTAGTAATCTTCCATTTTTGCTTGCAAAGAAGATTGCATCTTCTGAAGTAACCTTCATATCTTTCCCCGGAATTGCATCCCATGGGGGGCCTCCAATAACTTGCCTGCCTTTTCTCATAGCTGTGCAGTTTATCCATGTTAGCTCGCTACCGCTTCTTTCTCTGATCAGCAAACTTCCGTAACTGTCAACCAAAAACAAACTTCCATTATAGCTTCCGAGGGCACCTTTTATAGCAATTGGATTGTCATTCCCTAGCCACAGCCATGCATTCTCTGTGTAGAGATGTTCGAAAATCAAACCACTATCTGTTACCAAGAACAGCGAACTGCCTCCATACATCACCCTTAGCCGGAAGTAAGTATTAATCCAATTCTCAGGGTGCTTATACTCTTCCTGGGAGTTCACCAGTCCACTGCCTGATGAACCGGGGAATAAGTAGTTTTGTTGTGATTGGCTTCCCTTGCGCCTTCTTGTCATTGATTTCGTAATTCCTGAATCATTAGGCTCATCTTTTATGCCCGCAATACAGTTTGTTGGCCCCAGTTCTTCTGTGCAGTATTCTGCATTCCATCCTTCCGTCTCCGGAGCACCTAATATAGACCACAAGTACTTAGTTGATGTTCTTCTTCGGACGTTAGCTTGATGAATTGGCCCTGAAGTTTCACCACCTAGTCCTGAGAGATGTAGTTCAGCAATTCTACCATCATCCAGCGCGAAAAAAGTCCTTCCAATCTGATATTGTAGGCCAGAGACAGCCCTCGCAACTTTTGCATCTGGTGGATGCTTATGGTTGAACCATGCCTCGGAATTTTGAATTTCTTTAGCAGTACCTGTCTTTTTGTGAAAAAAGAATTCACATTCCGATAACTCATGTCAAAGTATGTGGAATTCAAGCTATTTAACATGTTTCTTAATTGGTTCATTCAACTGAGCCCAAGAAGGTGAATTAGAACAAAAATAAATCTACCTGAATGTTTCGGTATTCAAAGACAGATCCGGAGGATGTAGTCAAAAGCAACGAGAATATTCTTCCGTTCAATTCATCCCGAGATACTGACGTGATAGATGACAGGTGATGACCATTCGGATGTCCATGGAATATCCATTTCCACTGCCTTCCATGTAGTCGTCTCTCTACCAAATTACCACCCTGTGTATTTCCAAAATGCCCGCATAGGATGATATCAAATTTGAATCCAATATGGACAATTTACTCATTTGCAATGATTCGTTACTTTAACGATAAACCTACGTGCAACAGACATTCTTTGTAGATCTAATAATCATAAAACTTTCAGAAGCTTTTAGAACAAAATGAGATCTTATGGTACCTTACACAACAGAAACAAAGATGTGGAATGATCACCACTCAAGCCACGCAATGTAGTCCCCGTTGTCGGTATAAGAGAAGCATCATATGCCAATCCTTCTCTCCCTATGTGCCTTTTCCATGATGGCTTTGAATTTCTGTTATATTCATAGAGATTGCCAGCAGAGCTGCAATGCATACAAATTATGGTAGCTCAAATAGGTAAATAAGCATTTTCCAAAGAAATGAACGGTGGGGTTGTATAATCCTTTGAGTGCATAGTAAAAGAGCATGGGATCACCTTATAATGTACAAAACTTCTGTCCTGATAGTCTCCGCGTCAGCTATGGCTGCAACGTTTGCGCCAGGTGGCCGGCCATGATCAATCCATCTGTTCTACATTTATACCACAAATGTCCAGGTGAACATGATATCATAGTATTCCCCATAAGAATCTACATTTTGTATGGTGTTTTCTTTGAGTTTTGGATGTAAACTTTACCTTGGAGGCTCAATCTCATTAAGTTCTAATAATGACCCACTTTTTGTGCAGAAAAAAACTCTCCTGCGAAAGCAAACACATCACAAAAAGAAAATCAATAGTGAACTTTTTGTGAGATTGGGATAATAAGAGGGTGGTCTTGATTTCTCACCTCAGATCAAGAGAAACAACACCAGACTTGATTTGTTTTACGGAACTTTGTTCTGCTTCCTTTGTTGTGCTTTGATCAAGTATAGGCACGAACTTTCCCCAAAATGGTTGTGAGTTCTCATTGAGTTGCATCTGTAAGAAGAGGAAAAACAGTTCAAAAATTAATTATGTTCACTGTTCATACAATTCTCATTTTGAGTCAGTGTTCATAGACTCGTCTCCCCGATGATTTTCCTATCGACTCAATCCCAAACTTTTGGGATAAATGCTTGGACGATGACGACGGTGTTCGTAAAATTCTGTCTCGAATTGGGTGAAATTATGGGTCTTTTAGTATTATGCAATTAAAACCATAAGGCTCTCCTGAATGGCAATATTGGAGAAAAATACCTGGTATAGAACTCCTGCTTCAGATAGTGCAAGAATAGTCTGATTGACAACAAAAACTGAAATAGCTTGACCTGCTGATAATGGCAGATCATGAGGTGCTATAATCCACTGGATTCCATTCCAAAACCTCTCGTAGATGCACCCACTTTGTCCAGTGATCCATATAGATGTCTCAGACATTTTTGTCAAAGAAATTCTCTTCCTCACAGGCAAAACAACATCAGAACTTTCTTCCTCCAAACTCTCTTTCTGCTGAGGAGCAACGTCTTGTTCTACATCATTTATTGATTGATCAATCAGTCCCACTTTTGTACAACTATCATCAACACAAGAGATCAGATCATAGGGCAGTTTCACCTCAACCCATGTATTAGATTCCTCCTGGAACTCCCAGAATCGATCAGTTTTCTGCTCAAATGGCCGATTACTTTGTTTAAGAAAGTCATCCAGGCACCATGAAGAAGAATCAACAATCAAAAACCAGCTTAGTGACACAAGGATCCATATGAAGAATAATATCAAACAGTACATAGGCATATTTTCCTGAGAACCTTAAGAGAAAGTAACCGGAAAATACTTCTATATTTGACAGAAACACTTCAGAACTAAGATATGGCGATGGGATTCAAGTACAATTTGATTGATTGGTCTTGTACTTCTTTTGCTGTCCCATATGGACCAGACCATGGCAGAGAAAAGGAGAGCGTGAGATACTCAAAAGAACCAAACTCCTTTCATGGCCTTAATTGGGCCATAAGAGGTTTAAAGAAAGAGCTTGTGGTTGTGGGGTTCCCTAGTGATTCCATATGCAGACAGTTTCTTGTTTATAAACTTATAATAACTACCTCTTTACCAGAATCTCTGTGTTTGTCAACTCTTCTTACAATAGCAAAGACAGTGAAGAGTCAGATGTTGCGTTTGCTTGAATTTCCTCCTCTGCTTTTTGCAAATATTTTTTCATTTTTCTTTGGAGTTGGTGATGGTTTTCTTACCAAGTCCTCAGACTTCATGAAAACCTTATTTTATTTTAATATTATCAATTCTGTCTCTATGTATTTAACCTAATTAACCATAGTTGTCCATATATGAGGTGGTCATCTTTCTACCGCAAAATCACATTTATCTGAATCATCTCATCGCTGATTTGACCGTTAAAACTCTGAATCATCAATTACGTCGCTATTTTATAACAAAATATCATACATATAATTAAACCGCACTTGAATCAAGGTCCAACCCTTAAATCGTAATCAAACATGGGTTAAATCCATATGATTTTCTTGTTTGGTAATTGATAATTTTATACTTTATTTGTGGTTTTTTAGTTTCATTTCCATATGTTAAACTCTATTTATTATTTAATGTAGTTTATTATTAAATTTAAGCGTGGATTATGGACTACTAATTATAAAGGTTGACTCATGAAAATATTTCATTATTTTAATTTTTTGAGTTATATATACTGATATAGTATATACTACATATTGTATATATTATAGCTAAATATTTATCAATTTATTATGTATTATAAATCTGCGGTTCAACTTTCTTCATATCGACCCAACTTTGAAAGGATTGAAATTTCTATATACGATTCGATATTAAAAACTACGGTCAATTTAGGTTCCAATCAAAAGGTGACTTGACTTCTTTTCCGGTGAGTTAATTATATGTTTTTCGGAAAACTATTGAATTGGGCTTGACAAAATAAAATTGAGCCCGCTCAAAACAACTAATAAAGTGAAGATAATTTTATTTGTATCTCGCTATTTTTCAGCTACATCCAATATATCAACACCCTAGAATATCTAAATAACTAAAATTTACATATTTATAAAATAATTTTCAAAGGCTAAAAACAAAGCAACTCACTCTCCCAACACAGCTTTACAATGATGCGAAAATATCTTAAATTTTCCTAGCCATCCAACTCAACGAGAAGAGCATGAAAATTCTCAAATAAAAGTATGGAACCATTAGTTGGGTTATTGCTTTTCGAAAATTGTGAAAATCTGGAAGAAAATGGATGTATTTAAGAGTTTAGCGTGGACTGAAGATAGTGGTGTAAACAAGTTGAGCCGAGCGTTGAGGTGCTCGAGCTCGACTCGGTTCAAATGTGATAAGCTTGAGCACGAGCTAAAATTTACGTTCGAGCTCGACTCAATTAGTGTTTTAGATAGCTCGAGCTCGGCTCGTTAATAGCTGACAATCTTAATATATTGATAAAACAATAAATAATTGGGCAACAATATTTTAATGATAATTGGCCAAATAATAATACTTAAAGAGTTAATGATACATCGAATCGCATGAATAGTGTATTACATTCAAATATATTAATAATATTAAATTGAAAATCAAGGAACTATTACATACATATATAACTATATATATAATACATATAATCGAGTCGAACACCAGCGAATTTTTTTCGAGTCAAATATCAAGCCACTCACGTTTACGCCCCTAACTGGAGAACATACATTGTTATCCTTTAAACGATGGAAGCGATGATTTAAGTGTGTTTTTTTGTTTGTTTTGTTGCGCTGTTGAAAAATGAATGAATGGAATGTAGTAATTCAACACCTTGAAAATAGATGATCAAAATTTAGTTGAATTCTATGATGTAATTAAAAAAAGATAATTGCAAATAAAGCGGACCCCTCGGGGGCTACAAACCCCAATTAAAAACCCTAATTTATCTTCTCTCTGTGTTTCCTCTTCACTAAAGCCCACACCTTTTCTGTCCAACCTGGTATGCTTTTTCTTCACAACTACTCTACTTCTACTGTTTATTCAACTGACGGTAACATATCTAGGGTTCACTCAACCTGAAATCCCTGTTCCTACAGTCCTGGTAAGCTACTCGGATTTCTCACACACAGACTGATACTGCATATTTTGCCCTTACTTTATCTATATTCATTTGAATGGAACGGTTGAGTGTACGGATTATCATCTTCACCCGTTGAAATTAACTTCTATTCGTTTATGCTTACTTGCTCATAATAATTTCAGGTTGTTCTTTATTTCAAATTCGATTCTTGGCCAATTTTTTTTTGGGGGAATATGCTTTCTTGTTTCTTTTCCGTTGTTCATAATCTGATTATTTCGTCTTGCTTGATCTGGAGCTAAATTTTTTATACCTTTCTTGTTTTCTTTTTTCTTACTATCGAAGATGGGTGATGTAAGGTTAGCCAATATGTGGCGCTTAACTTTAAATGAGAAGAAGTTTATCGAGACTGCTTTGCTTTCCGACCTCCGAATCGACGGCCGTGGTCCATTTGAATGTCGTAAATTATCCATAGATTTTGGCAGGCAAGTTTATTTTTTTAGTTCCTTTCTTTGTAATGAAATCTGGAATGGTCTAATCAAAATGTTCGTTTAACTATTGTGGATTTGCAGAGAAGATGGGTCATCAGAGGTGCTTCTAGGACAGACTCGCGTGATGGGTTTTGTAAGTTCACAATTAGTTCAACCTTATCGAGACAGACCGAATGAAGGGTCACTTTCAATTTTTACTGAGTTCTCTCCAATGGCTGACCCCTCATTCGAGCCAGGTCGTCCGGGAGAGTCTGCAGTGGAGTTGGGGCGTGTTATAGATCGTGGTTTAAGGTGATTGATGTTTTTCTGTTTTTAGTTATCTTAAAGAAGCATATATTCTTATAATCATGATATATTAAAATAGGATGAGAATGTAATCTTTTGCCCCTTGGTTGGATAACTATAATTTTTTGCTGGTGAATTCGTATTTGAATGACCTTATTTTAATATGTGGAGTGGTTTTGCAGGGAAAGCAAGGCAGTCGATACAGAGTCACTTTGTGTTCTTGCCGGGAAGATGGTATGGGCAGTGCGCGTCGATCTCCTTATTCTTGATAATGGGGGGTGAGCTATTTTTCCCCTTCTTGTTGCAAATAATTGGTTTCAACTTTTGCCCTCGTCTGAAGTGAGTGATCTTTTATCTTTCAATTAATTTTTTTGGTTGAAAACAGGAATCTTGTTGATGCATCCAATATTGCTGCTTTGGCTGCACTCTTGACATTTCGTTTGCCAGCTTGCACGCTTGGAGGAGAAGATAATCGGGAAGTGATTGTGCATTCACCTGAGGTTAGCTCATGTAATATTTCTTGTGCAATGGAGGATTATACACAAACAGATGTTGATGTAGTTTTAAACTCCTGAGGTAAATTTTGTTTAGGATTGAGCGAACCAGTAACTCCAATCCCCAAATTAATCCCAATATCAAGAACCCTGGGACAAAAATTCTCAATTCTTAGATTTCTTAAAACTGGAACAGAACTTTCAGCAAAAAGAACACAAACTTAAGCTTTTAAGTTGAATAACTTTTCCCTTGAATATAAACTCTACCACTACTCTTGACCATTTAATTTCGTAGACTATGTATTCAAGTTTCTATATTAAAAATGAAAGACCTGTGTTCTTGCAAGTTTCTGTTGTTTGACATGTGGAAAATGAAGTTCTCTTAGTATTGATCCTCTGCCTTGACCACACAATAAACTTGGACTGTATTTGTGGTTCCCAATGGCCTGGTGTTTTTTGCAGTTATGAGCTAACCGGGAAAGTGGTGCCTAAACTGTAATTTGGGGGTATTGTTTATGATCCACCAGCGCATAGACTTAATGTGGTTTGTTTGAAAGTAACTTTAAGTTGTCATCTCAAAGAACACATTAGCCTTTCTTCCTCTCAGGAATGCTGTATTTATTTATAAAGCATCTGAGTTGTTCTCATTCATTGGATTTGTTACGAACTTTGGCGGCTTGGTTACATCAGACTATTCATATACCGTTATGTAACAGGTCAAGGAGCCCATTCCTTTAACGATACATCATCTTCCTATAGCAGTAACTTTTGCGTTTCTGAGCAGTGAGAGCATGGTAGGCAGAATTAGTCCTTTTGTTATGTACAATCTATTTGCTGAAAAGGTTGTCCCTTCATTCAAGATTTTCTTTTAACATAATATGAATTCCATATAGGTGATAGATCCAACCCACCAGGAGGAGGCTGTTATGGGGGGAAGAATGACGGCTACACTTAATGCAAATGGTGATATTTGTGCTATCCAAAAAGCTGGAGGGGAGGGTGTGCTGCAGAGTGTTATAATGCAGTGTTTGCGGATTGCTTCCAAGAATTCCGCTCTTATAACAAAGAAGATAAATGAAGCAGTGAGTAGATGTTGTAAATGATGGACTCTTGAAAGATTAGACGCCTTTATGATTTTCAACAGTTTAAAGATCGATTTTAATAAGAAATGGTTTCTATTTACTATGGCCGTGGATGAAGGAAATCTGTTGATTTTTTTTTGGTTATAGTTCTCTGTTTTTTGTCTGATGTTGACTCCTTTTGACTTACGCTTATTCTCCACATGAGCATCTTAGCTTCACATGAACATCTAAATATGCTTATCTGTATGAAAAGAGAAAAGTACGCAGTTTTGCACTTATATTCTTAAAGCCTTGTGCTGTTTCGTTTACAATGTAATCCGTGCTTTATGAATGTGACAGATTTGTCTTTTATATGATCAATTTGACAGATGAGGCTCATTTTAATGTAAATTACCAGTTTTTATTTTAATCGAAGTTGGTTGTGTGTGGTGGCATCTTTATAGTAATTTTTTTTTTATTTCTTGCTAAATTTCTGCCTCAAAATAATGCAGGTTGAAAAATACAATACTGAAAGAGCACTACGAAAGATTAAACGCCACCCTGCTTCCGTTGGTTTGGATGCTACTAAAGCTGGCACTCATTTTGGGTTGAGCCAAAACCAATCAGCTGTGAATGAAGGAGATATTGAGATTTCGAGGCGCCATTTGGCGAGATTGAATCCCTTATCAAATCTGAACAACACCAATCAACGTGTTGAAGGTGAAACCAAGTCATCTGAACAAAGTGGAACTCGTAGGAAGGATGTTGGTGCCATGAATTTCTTTGGGGGACCCTCAAATTGGTATGGGATTTGCCTTTCTAAATTCCAATTTTTTCTTACTATATTCCATTGTGAAACAACCTCTTTGGCAGTGTTGAACTCTCTAAACAAGGTTACATTTCAATCAAGAACATTAGTTTTACTTGATCATTACATATTTCCAGATACTTGAGGGGTAAACATCAAGAATTATCTCGAGTCTTAAATTGGTTTGGTTGCCATATTTGCTCTGGCCTTTGGTTTTATTTATAGCTCCTAGTTACAAATTGTTTTCCAATCAATGATTAAGGAGGGAAAAAGAAGTGACGAGGCTGGGATTGCCCGATTCTAACTAATGCAAGATATAGGTTGGTAGCTGACCTCACCTTGAGTGAATGATGGTTGCTGTAATTTTTTACTGATTGAATCTGTCTCATTGATGGTGTTTACATTATATTGCTTCTTTCTTGTAGCTGCATGCTCTTATTATCTGATATCATTGACAAGACTTCATGCTGCTAAACATCTCTACCAATATTTATTTGCTTACTGTTAACTTCTTTAATATTTCTCACTTTGTTTTCCTCCAGTTTTGTACCCAATATTGGTTTATTCTTTTGAAAGAAAAACCTGAAGATCACTGGATTCCTTCTTTTTGTTTTTGACATTTTGTTAGGTATAACTAATGCATCTCTTTATCACTTAGTTATTTATATATCCTGTCTTCCCAGGGATCCTTACTCAAAAAAAGGCGCTGATCCAGAGTTATTGAAAGCTTCTTTAGCCTCACGAGGTATGCCATAGAATGAAATTACGTAGGCTTTTTCTTGCTGTTTCCATGAAAAAGATCCTTTGAAGTACTACTCTATTATGCAATTGGCTGGCCGTCTAGGAGAAAAATATAGCAAGATTTTGGTACTCTTCTGAACCAAGGAAATCAATCTATAATTTCAATCAAAGAAAACAGAAAGCAGGAGGGACAGAGGGATCTAGTAGGAAAATTAATATCTAAGTTAAATTATTGCAAAACTTAAACCCTAGTGCAAGAGAGGTGGTTATGTATGAAAGGCCTTTAAAATAAGGAGGCGTATTAATGACCATGCTAAAAGGAAGAAAAGTAGAGAAATATCAAGTCATTATTTTCTATTAATGATAAATATTGTTCATCACTAAACCTATCAATCCAAAACTCTGAAAGTTTGTTGTTCCCCATTCTCCTTGAGCTGAGAACATATTCCCTGATAGTTTTGAGTACTGATAGTCTGATACCCATCCTATAACTTAGGATCCTTTTACAAAATTCTGAAATCCATGTGGTGTGGAAACCGCCATGGGAAGAAGCCATGATCTCATTAAAAATGTGATATGAAAGTTGAAGTATTTATGCTGGCAAAGGAGGAGGTTTTGGTCAGATTACCTGCGGCAAGAACTCTAAAGGGCAGAGGGGGAGGCTGGAAGTTGGATTGTTTGGGGGAAGAGATGCCAGAACTAGAAAATTAAGGGAAAACCAGCAAGAAATTGCAATAGGAGGGTGGGGAGAGGATTGTTGGTCCTCTGGTACTAGTCAATGAAATACGAGAAAGAAATTGAGAAAAGTAGAGAGACAACATGTGATGGAAAGAATTCAAAACGATGCTGTTGGTCTAGTTGCCATGTGCTCTGGTATGGGCAATTGGAGCCCCCTGGAATGAGGAACTTGTTCTAGGAAACACCTCTGATTTATGGTATCCTGCTTTGTAACTCAAACATATTATTAGAATTTATTTAATCTCATTCGCACAAATTTTACTTTCAATTCCTTTATTCTCTCCTTATTTTTAGGTGTTAGTGATCATCGAATCTACTCATGTTTATTTCATGTAAAAACATTCAGGAAGTTCAATTCCCAATGAAAAACAGAGCAACTTAATAAGTGAAGAAGTGCTTAGAGAGTCCAAGCAAGAGCAATCAATGGACGATACTGGGCCAGTTTCCTCGGTTATTGATACATCACGGACTGAACAGCCTACCAGTGTACTGAAAACTTTGAAGGATGCTATAAAGCCTAAGAACAAGAGAAGAAAGGGGCATAATCAATAGCAAGCTAGAAGGTTTTGTATGTATGTCAATGACATTGATCTTCGTAACATATTCCACTTTTTTCAGAGCTTGATTTTGTGAAAAAATTTCATCCATGTGGGCATGGTCATGCAAATCATCTCTAATTTTACACAATCAGTGCAGCCTTGAAATAAGTGTTCTAGTGTCTCAGACATGTTTATCTGGCTGTAATAAAACTTTAAGTAGAACATTTCAGAAGTGTTATTCAAAGTGCTATGCTTGCATTAGTGACTCGAGTGATACTGTGATAGGATCATACATAATTAGTATGCATTTACTTTCTACATTATTTTCTTGACTAACTTGATACAACTTTATTGAATTTTCCCTTGCAATACACATCATTTATCAGCTATTTGTATTGTCCTTGTGCAGATCTGCTCGATGCTTGCTTTTGTTTCTTTTGGAAACTGTGAGAGCAATTAACAATTGTAGTAAACGGTTGGTACCATCCTGGAATGGTGAACTACAAAGCGCGAAGATACAAACTCCACAACTGCAATTCCGCTGTACCAATCTCTTTTCACTGAATATCACTTTTTCTCCATTGACCATTAGATCCAGTCATCATCTTTGGGCTCTCATTAAGTCCTGAAGCAAATGTGCTGGCATTACATCTCAAGGGGCAAAACTCTGTAGCATTTTTGAGATGAACTTCTTATCCTAATGGTGTTTTTGGTGGAGACAGACATCCATCTCCAAGGGCAATTCTGTTGAATTTTGAGATGAACTTTTCATCCTAAATGTGTTTTTGGTGAAGTTGGAGTCTTGATGATTGCAGAATGTATTGTTGATTTATTTATACGTTGTTGAAAAAGGTGGTTTTTAGAGGGAGCTTTTTCATTTTCCTTTTCTTTTCAACCCTAGTTTGTATGGCAATTTTGTTATTCTAATTTCAGATCAGCTCTTCAGTCTTGACTCTTGACTATGATGCACTATGCCCAGCTTTCAATGGTCCCAAAAAATGACCCTGATTTTAGGGCTAAAAACAATAAAGCCCAAGTTCCTTTCATTAATGGTTAAGAGTTTAAACTTTTCCAGTTGTGTGGGCTTCGAATGGAGCTGATCTCATTAATAAGGGCCATCCCTTGCTATTTGCATTTTTAGGGGGAAAAAAAGAACACTCATCGACCACTGCAAGTTAAATGACACAACTGGGGTTATATTAAATGAAGTAGCTTTCAGTCTCAGCCTCACATGACAATTTGACAGTGAAGTGAGAACGGCCGAGAAATGTACCAGTGGTGGCACCCAGTAAGCACTCATCGACCACTGCATTTTCACAGAAGCAGCAATCGTATTTACTCTTTCTGAGGACTTAAATCAGTTCCAAGCCACCATCAAAATTCCTTATCACACAACTGTGTGTACCTTTAATAATTCATTTGTACATTTTTGTGTGGATCATCATGATAGTGCCATGAATGTCGAGTAGTCAACCCACATTTATTGCCTTCACTTGCCAACCATTAACACACACAAGC
Source organism: Euonymus europaeus (assembly GCA_963580455.1). Lineage (NCBI taxonomy): Eukaryota > Viridiplantae > Streptophyta > Magnoliopsida > Celastrales > Celastraceae > Euonymus > Euonymus europaeus. The sequence continues at coordinate 3,288,569 of OY756962.1, forward strand.
CGTCATTTCAGTCACTCTCTTGCAGATACAAGATTTTTTGTGAAAGAATTCTAAAATACCTTGTTTCCAAGTTCATGCGCGATTTGATTCGCGAATTTTTTTTAGAAAAAATAATGAAAGAATCACAATTGCCTCTTCAAGAACCTCAAATAACTTCTATAATCATCAAAACACAAAAAGAAGAGTTAAAATTATTAAAGAGAAAAGTCGAAGTTATGGGAGAGAAGGGTGGAAATCAAAATAAGAAGAAAGTAGTAGAGAAAGGAGAGAATGCTTTGAAATTTAAAAAAAGATGGAAGAATGAGGGATGAAAGGCAAAATTGTTACAATAAAAATTCAAAATGTGGGTCACATGTCTACATGACTACCATGTAGTTATAGTTCGCATGGGCTATCTAATTATGAGGTATTTAACATTGCTGATATACATCTCTGTCAAGTTTCGACTTCAATGTCCTCTTTTTGAATGAAGAAGCAAATTAAGCATTGATGGGTAGTTGTTTGTTGCTGCTTTCAAATCCATACTAGCCAATTGAGGCCTCCAACGCTGGTTATTTATTATGGTCTTGTTAATTTGCTATATGCTATTCTATTTTGTGGGGTGCTATTATTCATAGACTTCAGGTCCAGCTTTTTTCCTTCTCTTTTGGGGTGGTGGGTGTTATGGAGATAGAGGTGGCGAGTACTAGTTACGGTAGTAGTACTAATACTGAGTTTGATAGTGCTGGTGTCAGTGGTGGTGGTGTTGGTAGTGGTGCGGTGGTCAGCGGCGGGGGAGGGGAGAGAGGGACATATTTGGCATGGGAGAATTTGACTGTTGTGCTGTCCAATTTTAGGAAAGGGCCAACAAAGAGATTGCTTCAAGGGCTAAATGGGTATGCTGAGCCTGGGAGAATTATGGCCATTATGGGTCCTTCTGGGTCTGGAAAATCAACACTTCTTGATTCACTTGCAGGTCTGCTTTGCTTTCACTCCTGATTTTTTGCAAGTAACATTGAAATGGCATTTTTCATATCTTTGTGAACTGATTGGTTATGTTTTCTTTGTCATTTTCTTGGACAACTATTGTCTTTCTCCTTTTGGTTGTTTCCTGTATGGGTTTCAATAATCCTTGGCAGAGATTTGATTTCCTTGATTCCAAACACCATTTCTTCTAGGTTTCCAGAATTGATTTTTGGATGCAAGTATATGCTATATAGCTTGTTTTATAATTAAAATTTTCCCTTTGAATAGGGCTCCTGACTTTGGGTTCTCAAGTGCTATATATATATGTATTTATTTTTTCCTATTTATCTGTATAGCAGAGGAAAAGTCAATACTTTTCAGGGTATAGCATCACATACGCTCATTGACTGATTGAAAATCTCAAAATCTACCCGAGTTATTAGATTGTTACAATTTTAAATTTTGGATTCCTACATTGGAAAACGATCGTTCTTTTAGTGACAGAAAAGAAAAGTCACATACGTTAACGTTCGTTGACTGATCGAAAATTTCAAAATCTACCCGAATTATTAGATTGTTACAATTTTTCAATTTTGGATTCCTAAATTGAAAAATGATCTATCTTTTATCTTTTAGTGACGGAAAATAAAAGTTGCATGAATCCTCAAATTTACTGATGTTTACAGTTTCTCCTCTTTGACTTTACGCAAGATAATTTTATTTCTTGATTTCCCCTGCCCCATGCATTAATTAGAAGGAGGTGATTTAACCCAGGAACAAGGACTGGTCGTCCCAATCAAATCTAGGGATAATATCTCTGTCACTGTATCAATTACAATCTATAAGTCAAAAAGCTAGTGGCCAGTTAGCAATTTTGCATGGTCCCTATCCTCTCTAGGCATTAAATGGACCACATCCTTCTTGAATGAGGTGGATGAGAGAATTAAAAGCCAGCTACAATAAAGTTGGTGGCGGTTGACCTAGATAAAAGATTTGATTATGTGCTTTCTACTAAAGTTAGTCTCTTCCTTTTTTTGTCTCCATACTTCCAGGGCAAACATCTGAATTCTATCATGGTACTTTTGGAAGATTTGATTTAGAATTCTGGGATCCACCACATTCACAGAAATGTAGAAACTCTGAGACACAGCACCACATTATATGCAATACTAGTGAATGAGAGTGGAAGAGTGCTCCATGCATTCATCATATTACAGATTGGTGATATTTCTGAAAAAAGGAGAGATAGTAAAGATATAAAAATGTTGCAAAAAAGTCATTTTAATTTGATCCTGTATCACAATGACGGTGTTTTTCTTCCATTTTGAGTAAACCAACTAGAAATTGTAGGTAACCAATGGCGGATACTTTCCTAGAAAATAGGAAACATAAATTCTAGGAGAGGAAAAGTGAACATACTCCTACATAGTTAAAAGTCCCAGTTTCCTGGTTGTATTGGTAGTGCATTGATATAAGTATAGGATTTAATTAACATGGCAACTAATGTTCATTTCTTAAGTAACGTAATAAGCTGTCATCATTTTCTCCGTTGATTAGTCCTCAATTAATGAAGATCAGCTTGTTAGCGCTGTATTTGCTTAGAATCTTTCTTCATTTTTTATGCAGCTAGACTCTCAAGAAATGTTGTCATGACTGGAGATGTTCTTTTCAATGGCAAGAAGAAAAGAGTGGACTATGGTGTCATAGTAAGTACTTCAGAGAATGAATGCCCCTATAAGGGATTTCAATTTTGGCAGATCGATGAACGCTAGATATGGCACTTTGTAGCAAGTTAAATTCTGAAATATCCATATATGATATACTCAAAGAAAATTTGAAGAAGTTTTACTCATATTAATAACTCAAGGAGGACAGAAAGAAAGAGAGCATATCATAAAATTTCTTCTATCTGTAGTAAAATTTGCAGAGTGTAAGCAGTGGTGTTTAATAACTTTTCAGGCTTATGTAACTCAAGAGGATGTGATGCTAGGAACTCTGACAGTCAGAGAAACACTTACTTATTCAGCACATTTAAGGCTTCCAAAAACTATGACCAAAGAAGAAGTTGCAGACACTGTGGAAGGAACTATATCAGAAATGGGTCTCCAAGAATGTTCTGATACAGTGATTGGTAATTGGCTCTTGAGGGGTATTAGTGGTGGGGAGAAGAAAAGGCTAAGCATTGCATTAGAAATCCTCACGAGGCCGCGCTTGTTGTTTCTCGATGAACCAACTAGCGGCCTTGATAGTGCCGCTGCATTCTTTGTGACTCAAACGTTGAGAAATATTGCTCGTGACGGAAGGACAGTTATCTCTTCTATTCACCAGCCGAGTAGTGAAGTTTTTGCGCTCTTTGATGACCTCTGCTTACTCTCTGGCGGTGAACTTGTTTATTTTGGTGAAGCGAAGATGGCTCTAGAGGTAGAAATTCGAGTACTTTTAAAAGATTTGTAAATTTACATAGACTATGGCGTAAATGTGTTTTTCATTCACTCGTAAATCCTTCCAAAATCTCTGAGAAGATGAGGAAGCCATGGCTATGCATATTGATCTGACTGTAATATATAATACCTGGTAATATTTTTTGCAGTTTTTTGCTGAAGCTGGTTTTCCATGCCCCCGGAAGAGAAATCCTTCTGATCACTTTTTGCGCTGCATAAATTCGGACTTTGACGCTGTAACTGCTACCCTTAAAGGATCTCAAAAAATTCGAGTATGTGTGACTTCAAACTAAACCTTTTGTCAAAACTACATTTCCCTGTACTTCTGAAAGCTCAGAGAGACTCTATTAGTTATTTTATTTCTGATAAGTTGTGAGCTAAATGGATCTTTTGTTTTTAGGTAATGAAATTCATCTTTTATAAATATTCTTCGGCTGTGTAACTGTAGGATGCACCCGGATCATCAGACCCCTTTATGAACATGGCAATAGCAGAAATCAAAGCAAGGCTAATTGAGAAATTTAGGCGCTCAAACTATTCAAAGAGGACAAGGGCTCGGGTTCGAGAAATATCGGGCATTGTAAGTATTGAACTTGATCTTCACATTTCAATATATAACATATATAGTCCTTGTGCTGCTCGGCCAGTTGAACTGATTATATCGCATACCAAACGCTTGATTGGCATGATCTCGATACCGGCATTTAAAACATTCATCAATGCCACCCTCGGATGCATCTAATTTGGTTCTGTTATGTCTTTGTAAAGGAGTTGTTTGCCTATGCCTTTGTAACATCCGGAATTTCGTATAATGGTTAAATGCATCCGTCACCTAAACATGCCTGTCAGTTACTCTGGTTGCTGCTGATAGTGTGAAAACATTTTTATATTTCAGGAAGGACCAGAAGTTAACACACAAAGTGGAAGCCAGGCAAGTTGGTGGAAGCAACTGAGAACGTTGTCACGGCGATCAACTGTGAACATGTCTAGGGATGTGGGATATTACTGGGCAAGGATAGTGATCTACATAGTTGTATCTCTTAGCGTTGGTACTATATTTTACGATGTTGGCTATAGCTATACCTCAATCTTGGCTCGTGTATCTTGCGGTGGATTCATAACTGGTTTTTTGACATTTATGTCTATTGGAGGCTTCCCATCATTCATAGAAGAAATGAAGGTAGGAAAAAAATAAATCAAAGACAAGTACTTGTGTGTCGATTACAATCTGGTGAAAAAAAGTGGAATATTTACTGGTATCTGGATTCTGATGAAATCCTTCTTTTATGAACAGGTATTTACTCGAGAAAGGCTCAATGGTTATTACGGAGTCTCAGTGTATATACTGTCTAACTTCATTTCTTCGTCTCCGTTCTTGGTTGCGATTGCCTTCATATCTGGAACTATAACATATTCCCTGGTGAAATTTCACCCAGATTTTTCTTTTCCTCACTACGCATTTTTCTGTCTTAATATTCTCCTCTGCATCGCTGTCATAGAGAGCCTGATGATGGTTGTAGCTTCATTGGTTCCCAATTTCCTGATGGGAGTTATTACCGGGGCTGGAATTATTGTAAGAATACTAAGCCGTTGATAACATTCTTACATTGTATTTTGATGATGGTTTTTGGTCAGCCATTGTCCTGATTTCTGTTATCTACTACGCAGGGAATCATAATGATGACTTCTGGCTTCTTCCGGTTGCTGCCTGACCTTCCAAAGCCTTTTTGGCGCTACCCTATCTCATATATCAGTTATGGTTCATGGGCAATCCAGGTAACACCATAATCAACCTTCTCATGTACTTAACCATCTATAGAGTTGCAAATCTTTGAATCGTTTTTCACTGGAATGATTTTCAAGATTGATAACATTTACAGTAAACGCTAAAAAGAAAAACCCGGATATCCTTCAAGGCTTATTTGGTTCATTGATGAGAGAAAAGTAAGCAAAAGAAGGTTCAAAATTTGCATAAATAACATGGAAGATGAACACGGCTTTGTCTACCAGTCAAAAGTGCGAAGCTTCTGAGTTCTGATTATGTTTTTTGTTCAAACTGTGAAATGTAGGGTGCATACAAGAATGACTTCCTCGGTCTCGAGTTTGATCCTCTCATACCTGGTGAGCCAAAGCTCAAGGGTGATTTTGTCATCAGAAGTATCTTTGGAGTTCCAGCGGATAGTTCCAAGTGGTGGGATTTGGCTGCGATATTAGCTATTCTTGTGAGTTATCGACTACTCTTCTTCATCATCCTCAAACTCAAGGAACGAGCCTTCCCAATGTTCAATACATTCTATGCCAAGAAAATCAAGGAACAACTCGATAAGAGGCCTTCTTTCAGGAAAACACCTTCCTTCGCTTCCAAGAGGCACCAGAATCTCTATTCACTGTCTTCACAGGAAGGTCTTAACTCTCCTCTCCATTGAAAGGATCAATGCCCACCGGCACAAGTTGAGAAAACAACTATCGTTAGATGTTGTAGCTGTTGATGCAAGTTTACCAGCATTTGCTCATAGAACATAAGGTCAAAGTGCCAGACTTTTCTAGGGGGTTGTACATACACAAAATTGTCGGTATTCTTCTGATTGAGAAAGTTAAATAACTACCTAGGGGCTTTGCCTAAGTTGCACTATAAGTTCTATTTTACATTGTTTTGTCTTTATGTATTTAAACTTCTGTTGAGACATTCTCAATGAAATCATGCATGATTACACTAAGTTCACTGATGTGCTGATATACCTGCGAAAAGCATAGGTTTCCTCATATTCAGGAAAACACACCAAAGCTTACCCCATATTAACAAAATATATCTAGAATTATTTTTTTTGAAAAAATAATTTATTTTGCATCTGGGATCTGGGTTATACAGCATTCTAAAATGGCTCGAAGGGCATGTGCATCATTTTGGTATCGATTTCTGGACATCACACAAACCGGGTGCCCGGGGTCTGCTATAAATAAATTACAGCACACCACAGTGTAGTACTGTAATTCTAATCGATGGTCGATTCGGTCATTAAATCTGGCCGTCCATTATATTTACAGTTATATTTACAGTGTGGGATGATGTAATTTATTTACAGCAGGCCCCGGACACTGGGTGTGAGAGGTTCAAAATTCAAATATGATATTTCTGATTGAAAGTGAGAGGAACCGTGAGCCATGTGCCATCATCATCCTATTAAGATAGAAAATAAATGTTGGCTGCCTATATGTAGTGAGAATGCCATAATATGCAGACACCTAGCACAATAACTAAAACAAGAAAGCACGAGCAGCAGAAGGTTGGTGAATAACATTTACTGTCACAATAACTTGCATCCATATCACCAAAACTAGGAGACCCCTTGGTTGCCAGTTTGTGCTGTGTAGCAAAAACAACAGCGATGAAAATTTCTTGCTCAAGATCAACTCATATTGCCATATACGTTCTAAACAACTTCTACTCGTTTATCTCTATATTATACATTTTTACCTCTAAAAAAGATATAATCTAGTTAAACAACTCTCGTGTCCAAGACTCTTAGTAGACTTGATGGGAGACCTTACCATCACATAGTACGTGGACAGACAATTTTTGGAAAGCTGTTTCCACAAATAAAATTTGTGACATCTAGTTTGCATCCCTACAAGTCTACCATATTTGCATGTACAATACAAATTATTATATTCATATAAAATATAATTTGGTGCATAAATATACATAAAATAGATTATATATATATATATGTATGTATACTTGTACCTGCTACAATTGGTCCCATCCTTAACCCAGCCTGTGAATCAAACCTGTTGTCATTCCTAATATGTTACCAGCAAAACCATGAGAGTCAATAGTTAAAGTCACAGCATTTGCAAGCCATGGACTGAGTCACAAAAAATTGTAAAATTCATTATGTGTTGACACTTGATACCCTGCACTTACAAATGGCAAGTGAAAGATTTGTTCAGCAAGAATGAAGTGGTTTACTCCATGATGAAGATGGCCGTGAATTAGTTGGCAGTTGGAGCTGGTTCCCAGGTGCAATATCTTATCGCCAAAGAGAATCCCTCAAAAGTATCATGCGGGCACTTCATAATATTAACCAAAGAGAAAAATTTGTACTAAAAGCAGTGCACGCAGAGTTCATTATGTGACAGATTGCAAAAACAGGAAAATAAAGATACCAACTTTATTTTTGTACTGTTATACACTTATACTGTCTCATACTCACCTCCTTTCTTCTATCTCTCATTTATGTCATTTATGAATCATTTATGTGTTTAATTTAGATATTGACTAGATACAAGAAGGCCCAAATACATTATCAAATTGTATACTATATGTCTATAATCTCTGCAAAGTTGGTAAGCATAGTTAATTCCATCTTAAATGTTTCAAGCAAGTAATATCATTTTCCAACAGAGAATAACTGGCACATATACTATTGCATGTTTATATATATGCATGAGCATCACAGAATAGTGGGTGATATGGAGATAGAGGAGGTTAAGAATTGTGGTGGTAGTGTAGAAGGTGGTAGTGATGTGGAGTCTGGTTTAGTAAGAGTTGGAGACCATGGGGTGATGTACTTGGTATGGGAATATTTGACAGTGGTGCTACCAAGTTTCAGAAATGGAGGAACTACAAGGAGGTTGCTTAATGGGCTTAGTGGTTATGCGGAGCCTGGTAAGATCACAGCTATTATGGGTCCTTCTGGGTCTGGGAAATCCACCCTTCTTGATGCATTGGCAGGTTTGCCTCTCTCTCTCTCTCTCTCTCTCTCCCCCCATAAATGGATCTATTTCTGTTTCAAAGGAGCTTTATTTTTTCTTAGTTTGCAAGTTCATAAGCAACCCCCTCCACATGGCTCCTCCCATGTGAAGTGTACAGTCTATAATTGGTCAGAAAGACACACCCTCATTCTGCTGTATTACAAATTGTTTCATGGTTTCGACTTGTGAGTTGTGACTCTCGAGAAAAAAAAATTATTCTTGTTTAATTTGCTTGTTTTCTTCATTTCTTAATGCAAGTTTTCTTCATTATATATATATACACATGTATATGTGTGTGTGTGTATATATATGTATGTGCATACAACAGGCGAACATGTGTCTCAGTACTCGTAAGGGTGCAAAGGTTTGCAGTTATCCTACTTGTCCCTAACCCCGCACAGTGCAAGAACTTTGTGTTTATACATATATATTACTAATCTTCTCTCATCTAGATTTCTGCAAAACGCTCCCCCCATCAAAACCGGGTCTTTGTCTCCCTCCATGGCTTTTAAACTTTGTTTCTTGTGCCCTTTAGAGGAAGTTGGATTTGCATTTTGAGTAGTTATTTTCACGAGACTCTAGACTAGCGAAGTTCATTCTGGTTCTGCTAGTATTCAAAACCTGTACATTTAGCTTCTTCTTTTTCTCATGCGCACATGTCCATGGCAGTTGGCATTTACTGACAAAGTGGGTAGTTGCATGGGCAATAACTTCAAACTAGATACACAGTTCATACTGCTTTTTCTACTCAAGTGAAGGTGCATAAACTAATTTATAAATGCTAAAGTTTTATTATCAACGGATCTTTTATAAGGTGAATCAATGATGCACATTTGCTCCTAAATGTGAATATTTGAATATAAAAGCATGCATAAGCATTTCAGGAATATTAAAATCTCAGTCTAGATTCTTAATAACAATCAAAACTGCAGTTCTAATGTTTTCTCCAGTCCGAACCAACAATAAGCTGAAAAAGGCAGAATATGATGGATAATAAAGAAGTAAATGTATGTATGATATACATTTAAATTAATTCACTAAAATTTTCTAAAGATGTATCTATAACTTGTGACAACTAATGATGGAAAAAAGATAAACTACTCTCGTGCATAAGGCTCACCCAATGGACAGGATAGAAGGACGTGCAGGATCTTCGCAGACCTTCTCATATAACATGGGAAGAGACTATTTCTAGGAATTGAACCTGTGACAACTACTTGTGTGAATAATTAATTATTACTGAGCTTGCTGCAGGTAGACTGCCCGAAAATGTTGTGCAGACTGGAAATATCATATTGAATGGGAAAAAGAGGAGACTAGACTGTGGCGGAGTAGTAAGTAATTTATTTATTTATGCATCCCTATTATGGAGGATTCTTAAAAATTTAATGCAATTCTCTTAATCTCAGAATTCAAACAAGCCCTTGCTTTCTTAAATTCTCATATATTCAGTAACTTTATGCTAAATGCACTGTCTCTGATTCCACTAACTGAAATTTCAGGCTTATGTGACCCAAGAAAACACACTGTTGGGAACGCTTACTGTAAGAGAAAGCATAACATTCTCAGCCCACCTGAGGCTACCAAGTATACTGACCAAAGAAGAGATCAATGACATCGTGGAGAGAACAATCACAGAAATGGGTCTCCAAGATTGCAGTGATAGGATAATTGGAAATTGGCATTTAAGAGGGATAAGTGGGGGGGAGAAGAAAAGACTAAGCATTGCACTTGAAATCCTTACTAGGCCAAGTCTATTGCTCCTGGATGAACCTACTAGTGGCCTGGACAGTGCCTCAGCTTTCTTTGTGGTCCAAACTCTGAGAAATATTGCAGTTGATGGCAGAACTGTTATTTCCTCCATTCACCAGCCGAGTAGTGAAGTTTTTGCACTCTTTGATAATCTTTTTCTGCTTTCAGGCGGTGAAACAGTTTATTTTGGAGAGGCAAAATTGGGCGCAAAGGTATGTAGTGCTGTTTGCAAGTTTTACACTAGTTTCCCCGTAACATTCTCTCTCTATATACTATAAATTAATGGATGTTTATAGTTAACTATCCTAATCCTACATTGAATAGTTGATAAATAAATGATTATATTCTATGAACAACTTCCTGTTTGTGCTAGCACAGACAACAGAGATTACTGATATTCTTCCACCAAATGATGGAAGAATCAGCATCAATATCATGAAAACTTGCCTGAAATTATATATTAACTTGCAGTTCTTTGCTGAAGCTGGATTCCCATGCCCAAGTCGAAGAAATCCTTCTGATCACTTCCTTCGTTGTACCAATTCAGACTTTGACCTTGTGGCTGCAACTCTGAAAGGAACTCAAAGAGTATGTGTCTGCACATGGTATCCCGGGGACATCATACATATCCAGTCAATAGCTTTCTTCTGCATTGATACAAGTTATACAAGTATAATTAAATTCTGAATATTTCAAAACGAGTAGCAAACATAGTACACAAGTTTGTTTCAATAGTCGGGATGTTGCTGAAAAGGGAGAAAACAAAATTTAACACTGTTTTATAATGTTTCAGCGCTTAATGGTATATTTTTCTGTGTGCATTTTTCCAATCTTTAGACCATTCTCCGTTACTCCTTGTGTAGCTGATTAGAACCCTTAGATTTCAGAATTTTTTTCCAGAGAATAATTTTTCACATTCTAATTCTTAAGTTAAGCTTCCGTAAATACAGGAAGTTCACAATACGTTAGATCCATTGGCAAACCTAACAACATCAGAGATCAAAGCAACTCTAGTCAACAAATACAGAAACTCACAATGTGCAGCAAAGGCAAAGGCAAGAAGACAACAGATTTTATCTATTGTAAGTCCTTTTAAACACCAGTGTTTTGCCATAAATACATTCCTGAAATTTTTTCCGCAAGGTTAGCAGTTATTGCCAAAAATATGTTTCATCTTGTTATTAAACGGTATCAACTGTTGTATAACCTCCACTGATAATCTCATTCAAACATAATTATGACATCCTGCTTACAAAGTTGGAGTTCATATTAAAAGATCCCTCTCCGTGAGTGAAACATTGAGCTCGATAGCCTACAATTGTTATTATTTGAAAGAGCACCCGAGAAATTAAAATTCTATTAGTTTTATGAACCTGGATTTGTATGGCAGGAAGGGCTTGTGATTGACAGAAGAGGAGAGAGTCAGGCGAGTTGGTTGAAGCAACTTTCAGCTCTGACAAAGAGATCTTTCATCAACATGTGGAGAGATTTAGGCTATTATTGGTTAAGGATGGTCATCTATGTAGCCTTATCCATTTGCGTCGGTTCCATCTTCTTTGACATTGGAAGAAGTTACACTTCAATCTGGTCTCGTGGATCTTGTGGTGCATTCATCTCAGGATTCATGACATTCATGTCCATTGGAGGCTTCCCATCCTTCATTGAAGAAATGAAAGTAATGACCCAAAAAACTCCTTTGTCAAAGATGTTTGTGTACACTAATTAACAAGGCATCGGCTTCATGTTCTTCAAAACAGGTCTTCTGTCGAGAAAGGCTAAATGGGCATTATGGGATTGGTGTGTACATTTTGTCAAACTTCCTCTCTTCATTTCCGTTCTTGACGGTGATGTCACTTGCTACAGCGGCTATCACTTTTTATATGGTGAAATTTCGACCCGAATTTTCACATTTTGTGTATATCTGCCTTGACCTTACAAGCTCCATAGCGGTGGTAGAAGGCTGCATGATGACGATAGCTTCCCTGGTTCCCAACTTCTTGATGGGAGTCATTATCGGAGCTGGATTTATTGTAAGAAATACTATCTCATTAGTTATTATTTGTCCTCATACCAGTACACTGCTCCACATATCTTATGTTGACTTCACTGACAATTGTTTACAGGGTATTATGATGATGACAGCTGGGTACTTCCGGTGGCTTCCTGATCTTCCCAAGATTTTCTGGCGTTACCCGATTTCATACATCAATTATGGAGCATGGGCACTGCAGGTAATTAAGAAACGTAATTCAAAGTATTCCATAACACGTGAAACAAAGAATTCATAGCAATGAACCTTACAGACAAAATACTGTATGTATCAAAACAAGATGCTATGAATAGCTTTTGAAAGTAGATTTTAACACACACATAACAAACTCACTCACTGCTTGCCACAATGGTAAATGTAGGGCGCATACAAGAATGATATGATAGGACTTGAGTTCGATTCTTTAGTACCTGGCGGTCCAAAACTGAAAGGCGAGATTATTCTCTCTACCATGCTCGGGAAGAATGCAGAACATTCAAAGTGGTGGGATTTAGCTGCTGTCATAGTCATCCTCATCTCTTACAGACTACTGTTTTATGCCATTCTAAAGTTCAAGGAGACGGCTTCACCTTGGTTATGGAGACTCTACGCCAGGAAAACTCTACACAATCTGAAGAAGAGTCCATCTTTCAGAAAAATACCGCCCTTCCCTTCCAAGAGGCACCAAACCATCCATTCCTTGTCTTCTCAAGAAGGCCTCAACTCTCCCATGCAATGCAAGTAGCAAGACATTAATGTTCTTGGATTTGAATCCTGTAAACAACCAATGTCAGAAAAAAAAAGAAAAAAAAAACACTAAATCACTGCATCATTTGGCAGATCGGTAAGCTTTTTTCAAGCAGTTCCAATCATTATTGTTATGATCCAACAGAACTTCAATGTCATTGAATAGTGAATGCACATCTCAATGAATGAGCCATGCATGAGCAGATAGATTACATGGGGGATATGAGTAAATGGTGACTATGTGGAGCAAGCAACACTGTTATGCCAAGAATGCATTGTCATTCTTATGAATAGAACTCCACGGTTCTAGAGTTGAAATCTTATTTGAATGTTAAAACTAAATCCCACATCCCTTCAGTACTACTTGTTGAACTTGTGGGGTGTTCCCGCCCTTGTAAGTCAGTTTGCAATGGAGACAACGGGGTCTTTACACGACATCGGAGTGAGGTTTAGGATCTTGATGGGAACAGTGGTCTCTATCTTGTCCACGTGTTGAGTCTGGCATAACCTAACCCACGTGCAGGGGTGTTAAAACGAAATCTCACACAGCCAATATATTAGACGGGTGTCCCCTCCAGCCCTCCCTTGTAACTCAGTTTGCAAGGGAGACAATGAGACCCTCATTTTTTCACATTGAAAACACATAGCACAGAAAGAAATTTACAATTTGTCATGGTCCTCTATTTTTCATCATGAACTCAATTACTCAATCTTGTCCAGAGTCCACACTACGGTCCCCATAATCCATTTTCAGTCACCCTTTTATGCCAAGAAATAAACTTTTAATTAGCAAGCCTTTCCCAAAGTCCCCTGCCTCTCTCTTCCAATAGGAGGAGGAAAACCGATTAAATTCAACTGTATTTCATCAGCAATCTACAATAATTTTTCGTTTCAAGTTTTCATAAAAACCAAACTCCGCTACAACCTTCAAGTTAGAAATACAATTTTTTAAAACAGTAGGTAAATTAGAAGAAAACTGATCATTGCCGACATAGACATTGCCATTACCATCAAAATGCCGCTCCTGGTTTGCACTTTGCAGACAGCGTTTCTTCTCTCTCTGCTGTTGCTCGTTATGTGAGACTCGCTTAATCGCTTTTCTAAATTCTAATCCTAATCATAGCTGCAGAGTATTAGATTAAATAAAGTAAGATTCTGTTTGTTAAAAATAAGTTGGGTTATAGTTCATAGTTATAAGTTGTAATGGGCCAACTTTTCTAAAGGCCTGTGTACAATTTTTTTTAATGGACAATAGGCCCATTATATGCACCAAAATCAAATGCCCAACTTTAATGGGCAAAGCCTCTAAGGTCCCTAAAGGCCAATAGTAGGCTTTCGGGCCGTTATAATTGGGCCAACACAATTTCAATGGATATGGGCCGCAAGCCAACTTTAATGGTCCCATGCCGTAATGCGAACGGAAGGAAGCTACGGTCAGTTGTATATTACAGGTACTCCACTACTTATAAATCATGGGAAACAAATCAATGAACGAAAACCGAAGATCTGCTAGAATAGAAAGAAATGTATCAACACTCAACAGTTGCATTTCTGAGCAGGATATCATTTTTTTACTCATAATGATATTATCAAGTCCGTCATTTGAATATCATATACAAACCTAAACTCGAGCCGTAAGGCGATGCGTAAAGAAGGAAATCAAATCATCTCTTTCAAAGAAAAGGCGGTTTGCAGCACTCCTAATTTACTTTTAATTTGTACTGTCATAAGACGAGCATACAAAACTAAGATACAATGCAAAACTCAGCTTGGTCTCCTATCAACGCATAAGGTAGGAAATTGCCAACTGGCTACGGCTTTGTCTCTCGAGATGCACCATTTTCAAGTCGGCTGTCAAATCCTTGATAAGAAACTTCAGCCATGGGTCTGGGGTCTGGACGGCCATTAAAATCCTCGGGAAAGGATTCAAAGTCAGGGCCAAAAATAAACTTAACAGCACAATTTGGTTGATCAGGAAGCGTATACATTGAAGCAGCAGGGTAGTAACGGCCACCACATAAATCCTTGAAAGCTACTCCTTGGCATATACCATTTTTAAAGAAAGATAACTCACTTCCTGTACATAAATCAGTCAATTACAATCATATGCCATAAATAAACAATGACTTAAGAGTTAAGAGTAGTATAATACAAAAGTTCACTAAGTTTTAACATTCAGAAATAAAATTTCAGCAAAATGCTCATCAAAGACGGACAAATTCAAATAACTTTGCCCCAAATCAAAGGAAACAAAAATGCAGCTAGAATTACAACAAAGAGACAAATCTACTGCTAAAAAACAGCAGGGCATACTGTATAATATCTTAAGTTGCTTTGGATTCACGTGAATCATTCAATATCACTATATTCAGAAGTTAAAAATGCATTATTAAAATTCAAGCCCTTGGGCACAGAGCACGGGAAATTCAAACATCTCTTCTCATGTAGTCGTCAATAGAATTTGCATGCAAAACCATTCCCCAACTTTGTTGGAGAACAGGATGTCACCACAAAGTAAAACAGAAATTCATGAAGCCGGCCTTAAATCTTAATGCTGAAGTTATTTTTCCATGTTGCTTCGAAGAAAAAGAGCAATGCAACAAGGAAGTTTCGAGCACAAAATAGTAGCTAACTGTACACATTCACATAAGTGATGAGAAACACTAAAAAAATTCACAGCGCTGAAAACCAAATCAACGAAAAAACACATCAACAAAAGCTTACCAGGGACTACTTTCGGCGGATCCTCCGTAGCATCTGGTGCGGCGTAATACCTCTGACCCTTATACATAACCAAATGGGGTGGCTTGGGTGCATACAGGTTCCCATCGGGTAAATTTATATAAAACCCTATGACATCTCCTTCCTTGTACCCTTCCTTCCCATACTTCTCCCTCAATGCCTTATGCACCTTACCACCATCCATGTCCCTGTACCCAAAACTATTCCCATCGTAGCCAACCGGAGCCTGCAGGTCTCCTTTCTCTGTGGACCACCCAAGTCGTGTATGGCCAGTCGGGCCTAAATTCACCACCTTTATCTCATAATACCACGCACCCTCGGACACCCCTCTGGTGGCCCGCACCATGCGATATCCTTTACTGCTTCCAGCACTCATCCGGTCCTCACTAAGCTCCACTTTCTCTGCTTTATAAACCTTAGACAAGCAAATGCTCATCTCCGGGCCATCATCGCTCTTGTCCGCCAGTCTCGGTACTGGAGTGATCATAACCGCGTCCTCAGCTGAGGGATTCTGTGGGTTCGGCTTGGTTCTCTTCTTGCCCTTACGAATCGTCCGTGAGAACCATACATTGTTGTTGTTCTTCTTCTTGGATTTCTTCGTTCCATTAGACCCTGTCGTTGCCGGCGTAGTGGCCCGTGCAGCTACCGTGGCCGACGGCGTTTCACTCGTGGGGTTGTTGATTGATAATATGGACGGTTCATGGAAGGATGAGAGTGGTTTCTGTTTCTTCGGTGGTGGTTCAGAGTCATATTCCTCGTCGTCCTCGATCTCCAACTTGGGGGATCTCAGCGGCTTCTCTGTCTCGTCAGAGGGCGTAGGGGCATCATCTGAAAGGGAATCGGAGGTGGAGAGAACGGAAGGGTCTGGTTTGTTTTCGCCTTGAGGTTTAACGTCGTCTTGGCTTTCAATGTCGTTTGGTGGTTCAGTGTCTTGATGTCCATTTCCGTTTTGAAGCTCATTACTGTCTTCTTCCGGACCGGTAGTCGTAGTGGCGGCGTTAGCCATGGATTCGTCTTCTTCCTCGTCCTCTTGTCTATAATTGCCTTGCATAGAGTCCATGGCTGATACAGAAGTAACTGAATTGATGATTTATTTAGGGTTTTTATTTTATTTTGGGAAATTTTGAGCCCCCAACGGATGACGAGGAAGTGTTCCTCATGAGATTCGGAGCAGTGATTGATGACTAAAAATGGGCCTAGGCTTTTATTTGAGATAGTGAGGTCCTCACACATAAAGCCCATATACATTAACGTGGGCCCTTAATTCTCCATCTCAAATGGCTCTTACTTACATGGGCAACCATTCCCAGAAGTAGCCTATTTAGTATTTACTAAAAAAATATGGAAAAGTTTTGATTTAGCCTTTGTACAATTGTACTCTCCAAAAAGGATTGCTTGAACATTCTTACTATTTCTTTGCCTCCTCAAACCCTTCTACTTTAAAAAAATGGGTCTCGCTAGCCCCTCCATCTAAAAGTTAATAAAAAATGTTGAGCTTTATCATATTTGTGGCATGATTTTTTTTAAAAAAAGTTTCATGTCATGGTTGGCATTTTTACAATAAAAAACAAATTACAAAGAAAAAATAAAATGCAAAACTTAGCAAACTCATATCTAAATTTATGGTGACTAAGTTGAGATATTTGAACATACGATGAGCAAAATGAAATATGAATTTTTTTCCAATAATCACACATTGCGTTAACCAGAACATAATGGACCTGACCAGGAGGAACAACTCATGGTTATGATTTTTGACGAATCCCGAGAATGTTTCTCAAAGAGATAAAAATAGACTTAATATAATTAATTGAAAATAAAGTTAGATCATTTTAAATTTTAAAAAAGTTAAACTTGGCATGTGGTAATGTTCTCAATAATCACCAGCGAAATAACACACCGAGATAGAGTATGCCAAGCAAGATATTGATATTATACTTCAAAATAGCAACATTACTGTTAGAGAGATGAAGAACTTTACATCAGGCTGGTTCGAGAGAGCCACTCTCCACAAGAACAACGGTAACAACTGATTCGACCTAGTTGTAAAGTCTCACATTGTAAAGATGTGGGACATGAATGCACTTTATAAGTGCTATCCACTTCCTCATTAGTAATAAGATTTTATTTATTTATTTAGTAAGTTTGATCCAAGCCCATTTACCATATTTGATGAAGAATAAAATCATGCGGATTTGATGTATCAAAGTGAAACGGACAATCCATATATAGGACCGATGTATTCAGTGAATCGGATAACCTAAAGCGGATATAATATCGTTGTTGTGTCGAGATGAGGAAATTACAGCATGGCATCAGAAGTCAGGTTGTTTGGTTTAGTTGGACTTGAATATGACCTCCTACTCCACTTGTTGGATATGACATCTACTCCCTTGTCTAATGAGTTGGGTCTGTTGAAAAATTCCACATCGGCTGAGATTGTATAAGTGAAGTGGTTTATACGAGGCAAGCCTTCCTCCCCTTAATAGACCTTTTAGGGGGAGGGCCCAATTTGTTGACATGGTCGGAGCTAGGCACCTATCATCCCGCCCATGGAAAAAGCCCAAAATGGGGGTCTGGAGAGCCCAACCCATGTGTGAAGGGTGTGTTGAAAAGTCTCACATCGGCTGGGATTGCATAAGTGAAGTGGTTTATATGAGACAAACTTTCTCCCCTTAATAGGCCTTTTAGGGGAGGGCCAAAGGGCCCCAACTTGTTGACAGGGTCCAAGCCCATTTACTAGATTTAAGAAGAAACAAAGCCGTGCGAACCCGATGTATCCAAGTGAGCATGACAACTCATATATGAACTCGATGTATCCAGTGAACCAGACAACTTAAAGCGAACAATATTATTACTATATCAGGGTGGAGAAATTACAATAATAGTCATTCTCCACAGAGAAAAAAGAAAGAAATGAAGGATTTTACCACAAAAATATCCGATAATGCCGACAACCATAGAGACAGCTACCAAAACCTCCCCCGTCCTAAAGGCACCAACGGCTGAAATTGATTGCTACAGATCAAGCAATCACGACCACCCCTTACAATAAACAAAACGATGCCACAACCAAACAACAAACATATATACGAGTCTACGTAATAATAGAAGCGTTACACATGTTTACATATGGTATTGTAGATCTGAGCTTGTTTAAATATTTAGGATTTCATAGCATTTTTTAACCAAAAGTTGGATGAAGGACTCGTTCGACTCATTATCTGCAGTACTGTGAACTTGATTGTCAAAAAAAGGGTAAAACTGTAAAAGAGTCCTTTGTGAAAAATACAGGCTAAATCACAACTTAATTCCTTTTATTGTCAAAATCTTGGTGGGTTGGTTGGCTGGTTGGCAGCTAGCTAACGCAATCAGTGGAGTAGGTAATCAGTGTTGCTTTTCCTAATAAACCCTTCAATTATTTCATTCATACTTTAATATTATTTATAAAAATGTATAATAAATAAAAATAAATTAATAATAATCTTTTACTTATTCTCACTAAATAAATGACTATAATTAGGGATAAATTAAAATATAAAGTGAGTACCGAGCCAATATTAAATGTACATAAAAGGACGGACAGAGAAACAGAGCGAAATCTGATCAAACGACAGACGCATAGAAAAAAATGAGCAGTGGAGCAGGGAAGATAGTGTGCGTGACCGGTGCCTCCGGGTACATTGCTTCTTGGCTCGTTAAGCTCCTCCTCCAGCGCGGCTACACTGTCAAGGCCTCCGTTCGTGACCCTAGTAAGTTGATTCGATCCTTTTGTTTCTCTCTCTGTTTCCCTTTTTTTGTTTCTTTGTTAACTTGTTTTAGGAACTTGTGTACGATCCGGAATTTTCTATTTTGATATTGATTTCATCATACGTCCACGGACGTTTGTGGTATCTCGAATTTGATGACACCAGATTGATAATTTCTCTAAAGAAAATTATGAGTTTTACGTGTTCTTTTCGGACCCTCTCTGGAGCTGATTGAATTGCTCTTGGGATAAAAAGTTTCAGTGATTGATTTCTTGTAATGGCTTTAAGGTATGTTGATTTTAGTGAGTTTTTTTTCTTTCTCTCGAACATGCGGATGTGTAGTATGTAGTGTTATAGTCTTATTGTTATTGATCAAGAATAGTCGAACAGTTACATGTCTTGATCAAATGAGCATCTCATTGTCATCACTAATGATGGCTATTGAATTATGGTAAATTTGAACTGTGATCAGACTCGATTTTTCTTGGTGATTGTTTGATTCTATTGAGCTTCAATTCACTGCATAAAAAGATGCGCTTATTTGACAATGCCTATTTTTTTCTGATTGAAGAGGGTATGGAGTCGGTTAATGATCTTATTATTTGCCTGATAACACTGACTCATTGTGCCTTCCTTTTTTCATTTCTGTATTGATGGTTGTATAACATTTTTTCCCTGTCGTCTTCATATACATTAGATTGCCATCAGTTGAATAATTTTCTTGTTGTACTCAATTTTATAATTATACAGATGATCCTAGAAAGACAGAACACTTGCGTGCACTTGATGGAGCTGAGGAGAGGCTTCAGCTGTTCAAAGCAAACTTACTGGATGAAGGTTCCTTTGATTCTGCTGTTGATGGCTGTGAAGGTGTTTTTCATACTGCATCTCCTTTTTACCACGATGTCAAAGATCCACAGGTTAGTCTTGCATCATGTTCAATAATAGTTGGAGGACTCTCCTGAATGTATATGTATAATTTTATTCGCATAACGATAGGCTTTGAAACTCTATGGTATACCAGCATCAATTCTTGCCATTGTTGTTGTAGGTATTTTTGTTGATATATGGATATGGATTAATCTTCTTATGAACTAGAGATGATATTCTTTGTTGATTTAGCCATCTCATGGTCACGACCTCTTCTTATGTATTTTAATTAAATATCTTTCCTTCTCCTTGCAGGCAGAGTTGCTTGATCCAGCAGTTAAGGGAACACTGAATGTTCTCACCTCGTGTGCAAAATTCCCCTCAATCAAACGAGTGGTTTTGACATCTTCTATAGCCGCAGTTGCATATAGTGGAAAACCTCGAACTCCTGAAGTTGTAGTTGTCTAGTTGATGAAACTTGGTTTTCTGATACAGATTTTTGTAGGGAATCTAAGGTGCGTACATCGTACTTCTATTCTTACTTTATTGTGGTTTACTGGATAGATCTGATAATTATCATTCCAGAAATGTCACTACACCCGTGAAATCAA
Organism: Euonymus europaeus; assembly: GCA_963580455.1. NCBI lineage: Eukaryota > Viridiplantae > Streptophyta > Magnoliopsida > Celastrales > Celastraceae > Euonymus > Euonymus europaeus. The sequence continues at coordinate 3,309,210 of OY756962.1, forward strand.
CGTGCTCAAGGTTTATAGGAGTAAAAAATGCTGTATAATTACTCGTGGAAGGTTATAAAGTGTAATAAATCATAAAAATCAAGGATCATTCAAATATCGTAAAACCTTTTTATGAAATGAGAGCTCTTCAAGATGTGGAATAGACTGTGAATTCAGACTTAGTCATGCTTACGGTTAAAGATTCAGGTTGATAAGTTCTTGTGGACCACGCCTAGGGTCTAGAAATGCTGTATCTAATACATGAAATCTGTCTTGATAGATGTTGCATGCGACAAAGAAACTGCTATTCAGCGTAGGCATTATAGTTCTCTTTTCTATCTCCCTCGCTCTCTATGTGCTCAATGCTCAGGCTTTCTGTTGTTTGAAAGAAGTGTGATTTGAAGCTAGTAAACTATCAAAGACATATGCATATGTGATGATACCTGGAATTTTCATGAACTTAAAGGTGTTAATAGGTAACAGACATTGTTATTTTTAGTTCTGAATGCAAGAGACCATCATTGTTATAATTAAATAATATTGTCTCTGTAATTTTTGTTTAATTCCAAAAACCAATGTATGGATGATCTTCTGTTTTCTTGAGTGACCTTTTTGTGATTCTAATCTTAAGGATCTACGTATTGGAATAACTACATTACACTAAACTACTGAACCAGATAACAAGAGCCTTTCTTACTAAAACTGATAAATTTGGGAATGATGATACCATGTGCTCATAGTGGCACCTTTTGATAACTATTTTGTGATGTTCTTTCTCCCTTTTGTATTTTAGCTCTGGTATGTGCTTTCCAAGACATTGGCTGAGAATGCTGCTTGGGAAGTTGCCAAGGAGAAGGGTATTGATATGGTTGCAATAAACCCGGCAATGGTTATTGGACCCCTCTTACAGCCAACGCTCAACACGAGTGCTGCTGCAGTTTTGAGTTTGATAAAAGGTACTTACTTTGTGCTTCCAAGGTAGATTTTGTATTTAGATTACTACAGGGAGAGAAGAATTGAGTGCTGAAAAATAAAGAATAGATAGTTCAACTAGTGATAGAGCGAGTTTTATACAATTTTACCTTTATGTTCATCACCAGAGGATGGTGGTTTTGAAATTACAATATGTGATCTCGAGTATTTCTTGGAAAGCATGTGCCTGCTTGTTCACCTCTTCAGTCAATCCAGGAGCACAAACGTTTCCCAATGCATCATTTGGATGGGTGAATGTTAAGGATGTTGCCAATGCACATATTCAAGCATTTGAGGTTCCATCAGCTAGTGGTCGATATTGCTTGGTTGAGAGAGTTGCCCATTACTCAGAAGTTGTGAACATTTTACATGACCATTATCCTTCATTCCAACTTCCACAAAAGTAAGTCCTCTTTTTCCTTACATTTAAACAACAATACCCGGGTGAAATGCCATTTGCTATTTTGTTTCTTTGTATGTAGTGTTCAAGTGTGCGACAAACATCCTTAAAGCAGGTTTTGGGTATTTCTTCGGCATCTTTTTCTCTGCTGATGTTTACAGCATAACTTGATACTTGCATTTTTATGCTTTTCAACTCATGATATCATATGTTAATTTATCGAATGAAGCACAAGGCTCGGTATATAGTATCCTATCAATCTTCCTGTTACTTGTTAAGTAATTAGGTGACTTGGTGCGGTCATATAAAGGTTTTACAATTTACACTCTCTCCTCTCTTTTTTTCATTTTTTCATTTGCTGGATGCTGGGTTGGGGGAGTTATACACATGTATACATGTTCTCAATATATATGTATGTATGTGTGGAGACATCTCTCATGCTAAGATGAAAAGTTATCGTGTTATAAAAGTAGCCTGCCTATGTTGTGAGATATAGGTAGCAAAGCTGAAACGTAAATGATAGTAGTCGGCTGACTGATCCATGATCATATTGCTTGTTGAAGGGGAAGTTATTTATGAAATTGCGTTTTGTTAGAACTCGAACAGCATACCGTATTCCATCTCTGTTGCAGTCTTCATTTTGTCTGTCTTATATTCGTCTTGAGACACTAGTGAGAAGCTAACATAAAATTGTTCCGAAAACCTTTGCAGATGCGCCGATGACAAACCGTACGTGCCAACCTATCAGGTGTCCAAGGAAAAAGCACAGAGCTTGGGTATTGAATTCATTCCGTTGGAGGTGAGCCTCAAGGAAACCGTTGAAAGCTTGAAGGAGAAAGAATTTGTCAGCTTTTGAGTCTCCCTAGCTATTCAGTAGGCTTTCACAATGAAATAAGTGGTCATGTGCACCTCATCTACAGTAAGCTATTGCCTCTTTTCTGATTTGGGTGATGGAGGAATGTAGATGAATACCATCATTTGTAATAAATTCCGATTCAGACACATATAATGAAATGCAAATTTTCCGGTTTTTTTACATGAATGTGATGCCAATACATAGTTTTTTTCCCGTACTAGAGTTCTAGGGAAAATTAAATACCAGAATAACATCCTCAGCATTTATGATATTTGATGTTCGAAATTGCGTCAGAAAAAACTACTAATAACGTTGTGAATGACTTTGATATGAGAATAAGAATAGTCTAAAAATAGTCTAATGATGATCTTCAACATAGAAACTAGTCTTGAAGTCATGACTCCAACGACTGATCATGCCAACTCGACAAATCCCCATCACACTAGACCTAACTTTGCATCGAGGCACATTAGACCTAACTGGCTTTGGAGCTTAACGATCACCGAAAATATGTGACCCTTTTGGACCTGAATATCCACCCATTTGACTGTCTATAAAATTAGCAATCAAAACATCATTCAAAGGGATATTATTGTGAACAATGTCATTCTCAAAATACATGCAATGAAATTGTGGTATCAAATTGTATTTAGGTAACAAATTGAGATCAAGTGCTATTATGATATTTAAATATGTCCAAAATCCTATTTTAAAAAGAAAAAACTTGTCAATAGATATCAATTGCATAAATTTATGCTTTTTTATACAATAAAGATAAAAAAAAATAAAGTGCATTAAAATTGATTGATTATATAAAGATAATTATTGAAAACTTGTAACGTAGAAAACACAATTTATTAATTAATATAGTTTTTTTTAATTTATTAATTGATAAAAGAGTTTTTGTTTTAGTGCAATTGATAAAATGTATTTTTTTTAATAAGGAGAAGAGACGGGACTTGAATTCGGGATTATATAGAATTGATAAAAGAGTTATTGGCTTAATGATAATTCATTTATCATGATTTGAATAAATAAGTACTTTGATATAAATAAAAATATTTTCATGGATATTACAGTATTTTTTTTCTGTTTGCAAAAACAAAAAAAAAAATTTGTAATCACAATTAATTTGTGATCGCGGTGGGAGAGGTGATCGTGGGGGAAGAGGCCGCCGCCGTGCCCGTCGTGAGGAGGAGGAGAAGTGGGTCCCTGTGACTAAGTTGGGCCGTCTGGTCAGGGAAGGAAAAATCGACAGCTTGGAGCAAATCTACCTCCACTCTCTCCCAATCAAGGAGCACCAGATCATTGATACTCTGGTAGGTCCTTCTCTTAAGGACGAAGTTATGAAGATAATGCCCGTGCAGAAGCAGACTCGTGCAGGGCAAAGGACCCGATTCAAGGCTTTCGTTGTCGTTGGTGACAGCAACGGGCATGTGGGGCTCGGAGTTAAGTGCTCGAAGGAGGTGGCGACTGCTATCAGGGGCGCTATTATTCTGGCGAAGCTTTCGGTGATTCCTGTAAGGAGAGGGTACTGGGGGAACAAGATCGGGAAGCCTCACACCGTGCCCTGCAAGGTAACTGGGAAGTGTGGGTCGGTCACTGTCAGGATGGTTCCTGCTCCTCGTGGTGCCGGGATTGTCGCTGCTAGAGTGCCAAAGAAGGTGTTACAATTCGCCGGGATAGAGGATGTCTTCACCTCTTCAAGAGGTTCTACCAAGACTCTGGGAAACTTCGTCAAGGTCTGATTATATATAAACTTCTCAATTTTTTTTTCATTTTTAATGTTTATGATTCTATAAACTGATTTTACATTCTTTGTTCACTTTTTTTTTTTTTGCAATTGTTTTTTTGAAATGAATTCGTTTTGTTCCAAAGCAGAGACTCTGTTTCTTTGCTTCGTAGATGTAAGGGTAAACCTGAGCAAATACAGTCGGTGCATCTCCTGAAATTCCAATGAGTATCCATAAAACAAAATGATAAATTTTCTTGTTGAAAAATGGATTTAGTTTTCTGACCCCTGTGCACTTTTACTTGCAGCTGGAATTGAGTGCTCTTAGAGTCTTTCTGGTATCTTTGTGGCTTTCTTTTTGGTTGCATGATTCCTAGAATTCCATTAGTTGTGTGATATTGTCCTGAAACTGTGTAGTCTACCTCTGTTTTGTGTTGCACTAGTTAAAAAAAGCTGATTCATAGGTGTGGCTTCACTTTCATCTTCCATTTGAATTGTATAAAACAGAAACTTGGTGTACATTTATTTGTTTTACCTCTTAGATTTAAACTGCCTAAGTTTCACAGAGTTGTTCTGCGAATGCAAGATTTGGTAAACAACTTTTGTTTATCCAATGTTTCATTTGATGGTTCAGTAATGGGAGATATGTGAAACTTGTTTATATCGATCGAGGTTAAATGGTTTCTAAGTTGTATATCATGTTAATATGATTGAATGGTGTCGATAGTGATCCAGTTATATTTTGACTGGTAATTTTACATTGCATTGGTATTGATCAGATGAGGGATTTTGTTGTTGAATACTTGAATCATGTACTATGTCTGTTCACACATTGCTATTGTATTATGAATGCAGGCCACTTTCGAATGTCTTCTTTTAACATATGGTTTCTTGACACCTGATTTCTGGAGGGAAACCCGATTCAACAAGTCTCCTTTCCAGGAATATACTGATCTCTTGGGAAAGCCGACAAAGCCCCTAATTCTTGATGAGGTTGAGAAAGTAGACCCATAAGAGAGATTGGAAAAGTTGCCTGTTTTTAATTAAGATGTCTTAGTTTTGCAAGAGTAGCCCATATGAGTTGCCCTTTACAAGTACTACTTTTTTGTTTTTGTTCTCTGTTTTGTGAGTTCTTGACATTTGGTATTTGTTTATTTTAGGCCAAATCAAATGGGCTTGCCTTCAAATGAATTTTTTTACCTGAGTATTTTACTTTAGTTGTTTTGTGGTTCTAGATTTTACTAAGTTTTGGTTTTCTACTCACATTTCCGTGACTGCTTAAGGTTATATTCAATAGATAATTTTGCTGGCCCTAGTTGAGTTTTCTTTCGCTTTGGAAGTGTTGGATTAATATGCCTCTGGTTGAGCTCACTTGTACTTATTGCTTGATGTTGAATTTTTGTTTTGATATGATACAAATCTGATGTTAAATGAGTAATTATCTCTAATAAGTAAACTATTGATTTTTATAATTTATTATTTTATCTAAATTGGTACATTTCTAATTGAAATTCGATTAAAACATTTTCTATTTTATCCCTTTTTTTTAATATTTGATGCAATGTGGCTCAATTATTAGCTCTAAATTCTACTGTTTTCAAGCAGTGGTAGATTTTTTTGTCATATAAAAATTGTTAAATTCTCATTAATATGCAATATTTGCTTAGATTTGTACAAGCTAAAAATTGTACACTATCTAAAATTGTCTACTAAACCTGGGAATAGGGGAGTTTATCTTGGGAGATTGAAAAGAGAGAAAAATATATTTATTGAAGGACCTATCAAATATATTTAATAATATAGATTTATACTGTTTAAAAATAAGTGTAAAAGTGCATTCTTACTCCCTAAACTCATCAAATCCATACAAGACGTGTGAAATACAACTGGAAACAATTGTCCTTGGAAATGAAATGGCAATGACCACTAATTTTTTTGGCAGGATAATAGAGGACACGTGTAACTTATCCATTTGAGGAAAAACATTGGGGGATAAGATATGGATCATAGTCATAGGCTCCAAACGAAGCTCAAGTGTATCCTGCTTCTATCCCCACTTAATTACAACAATTTATCCGTTCCATCCAAAGGAGAATAGAGGCAGCAGACCCAGATACCTGAGAGAGAGCAGAGATGGCTTCCATGACCATGACAACCTCATTCCTAGCCTCCCCTTTGACCAAGCCTCAGCCTTTCACAGGTGCTGCTAGAGGACTTATTGTGGCCAAGGCTTCGAGACCCACAGAGGGAGAAAGTGTGAGCTTGAACAACAAGGAAGAGAGCAGCAGCAGCAGTGGAAGCAGGAGAGAGTTGGTGTTTGCAGCTGCAGCTGCTGCGGCATGCTCCATTGCCAAGGTTGCCATGGCTGAGGAGCCCAAGCGAGGGTCTCCAGAAGCCAAGAAGAAGTATGCACCTATCTGTGTTACAATGCCTACTGCTCGTATTTGTCGCTATTGAAGTCAATGTTCTGTATGAACAATAATTGTTGATTTGGTTTGTGAGTATGGTGGAAGTAAAGTCTTGTATGCAATCTGTATCTTTCTATTGGAGAAACCTCATCTTTAACCTGTCCATCTTGATTTCTTTAGCTTTTGTTCTTCTGTTTACCTGTTTCTTGTTCTCCTTGATCCTGTTTCTTTTTCCTTCTGTTGTGTAACACTTGTGTTTGGCTCATTTCAACATCCAATTTTCTGATTCACTGGTACCCTTCTCATGATATGAATAATCGTAAACTTTAAATTTTAAATCCTAAATTTAGAGAGCTGAGGAGAATGCCATGTCAAAATTTCTAATAGAAGATAATAGAAAGCAGGGAGCAAAATCTAAAAAGACTTACCTTAAAATAATAATAAAAATATATGAATTCTATAAATATGATCATAAATAGAAATGAATGGCGAAAATAAATTCTACCCCACTTTATTGACCAACTCAAGATCAATCGAGCCTTGGTGTGATCAAATGAGTTTTGATCACAAGTGGAAAGACAATGATCTCTTAATTTGCATTTCTGTGGGAGACAGTGCCTATCTCACCTTGAATGAGGTTAAGGGTACGAGACACGCAGGAATTATTCTAATTTTTTTTTGACAAAATCTTATAGGCCCACGATTTGAATGAACTTGGCATGGCACAGAGACCCAATTGGGTCTAGATTCAATGGACTTTTGCTACGATATTCGACCCGTGGGTAGGGCTGCACACCGGGTCGGGTTCCGGGTTATCGGACCGGGTTTGACCCGACCCGGTGTCTTTTGACATGCTCCAAACCCGGTCCGATAGCCCGGTTTAAAAATATCGGGCTATCGGGTTCGGGTCAACCGGGTAATCGGGTCGGGTTACCGGGTAACCTGGTTTCTGTATGAGGCCAGAATCCACACTAATAATTTGGGGGTTCGGGTCAACCGGGTTACCGGGTAACCCGGTTTCTGTATGAGGCCAGAATCTACACTAATAATTTGGGCCAAAAATTAGAAGCCCAAAGCTATTAAGCTTTCTCTCATTTTTTGGCAAATACAGAGAAACCAAAAAATGGATGCGATGATGATGGTGGTCATCAATGTTCGCTGGGACCCTCAAGAATTCAAGATGATCAATCATTCACTTTAACTTGGAGACAAAAGGCGTGATAGAGGGAAATGCGGAGCCCAAACACATGACTTTTTATTTTTCTTACCCTCAAAACTCAAAAGCCTGAGGTTCCTTATCTTCATTTTCTCACCTTTGACGCGAACTCTTGCGTCTCTTTTCACCTATGGGCCTCCTTTAGATGCTGCACTTTCTCCACCTTCAAGCTTTGATGAATTGCATATTTGTTCTCTTTCCCCGCTGAATCCTCATTTTTTACTGATTCATCAGTTCCAGTAGATTTGTTCACAGTTTAAATAGGTTGTTGCCTGTTCTGAACATCTTGTCATCCTCTCCAATTTCGAGAGCTTCTTGAGCTACGTTTGCCTTCTTTTCATTATCTTTTTGCGTGGGAACCTTACCTCTTAGGCTTTTGCTCGACGAACTCACCGAAGAAGCGGGCGGCGGCATAGATGAAGCGGTCGGCGACACTGGTGGAACGAGTGGCGACAGATTGCGGCTTCCCCTCTTTGCTGATTGGTGACTGCCACTGGTGAGTTGAGGAACCTGAGGCTGAGGGAGTGAGGCGCCTCACAGGCTGTGACTCGTGAGGGTATAAGGGAATTAGGTCAATGAGGATATTTTTTTTAAAAGAAAATGTAACCGGGTTATCGGGTGACCCGATAACCCGAATTACACTGAATAGAAAACCCGAAACCTGGTCCGGAATGACCGGGTTCGGACCGGGTTATACCCGGTTGTTGTCGGACCGGATCGGGCAGGCCCGATAACAACCGGGTCACACCGGGTTACCGGGTCGGGTTGAAAACCCGGTACCCGGTGTGCAGCCCTACCCGTGGGGAACACTTTCTTTGATGTGTGAGCACTTGGGTGAGCTCATGCTACTTGGGCACGAGATCCAGGGCCATAGTTCGTGGGATGAGAGTCAACAATTTGTTTCTTTTTTGGGTTAATATAATTTTTAGTCACCAAAAAATACATCATATTTCATTTTGGTCACTGAATGATTAAACGTTTCAATTTGATCACCAAACATTTTATTTTGTTCCAGTCTCGTCACTCGGTCAGGTTCCCTCCAATCCGGGTAGCCAATTTGTCGACGTGGCTGTTTGACTGCTTGATAATTCGTCCACATAAATATGAATTGCCAGATGTAAATGTTTTACCAATTCCTTAAATGAAAAAAATTAAAAAAATGTAAAAATTAAAAGAATAGAATGAAAATTTGAAAATGAAAATGAAAATAAATGTAAAATTGAATATCTCTGCTTGTTAATCAATGGCTGCCTTTCGTCGGTAAGATTTTTTCTTTTACAAACAAACCTATAAAGGAATCAATCCAAGGGTACTGCGATCTCCTATGTATTGCGACAGGTAAGCAAAGATCAAAAACGTCGATGAAGGAGGTGGGCGAGTTCGAGTGAAAGAGAGTCAAGATCAATCTTTTTGCAAGAGGTTGAAGAGAGCTCAGCCTGGGATCGCTCGTTGACTTCGGTCGCCTTGAGATTGAGCTTTCTGAGGTCGGAGATGCCTGGGCTCATGTCCTGCAGGAACGAATACGGCCTCTCTCAGCCGTTCAAGGATGCCAAGATCACCAAATCCCCATATCCGGACATAATACAGTTCCTTTCAGACATTCAAGATGAAGGGCGTAGGGGAGACTGTGACGAGGGGAATGATAAATGGTGGAGGCTGCTTCAGTGGTGTGAGTGGAAGCAACGTCGGACAAAGAAGAAGGAGCAGACGATTTTGGAAGCAAAGTAGAACAAAGAAGAAGAAGGTGAGAGAGGGGAAGAACAAAGAGAGGGAAAAAATTATTTTTAATTATTATTTTAAAAATTGTAAAATATTTACATTTGATGATCATCAAGCAATCTAACGACTAACACGAGATCAAAATGCGACCTCAGCAAAGTAACTGCCCGGATTGAGAAAAACCTGACCAAGTGATTGGACTGTAACAAAATGAAAAGTTTAATAACCAAGTTGAAACATTTAATCATTCGATGGCCAAAATAAAACATGACATATCTTTGGATCACTAAAAGTTATATTAACCCTTTCTTTTTTGTTAAGATCCATACCCTAAACCCAACTCCACCTAGCACAGCTAGCTAGACTCTATTCCGCAATCAAATATCGTGCGAGGAGAATACTGATTGTGAAGAGCAGACTGATGGTCGCGACTCACGATAACATTTCTTGCCATCTATGTGAGAAACCATTAACGGTTGCAAGTACAACTGGGATGAGTGCAACTTTTCCCTTCATGAGAGTTGCGCTAAGCTAATCGGTAAGATCTAGCACTGTTTTCACTCTTCATCTTCGTTCTCTTCTTGTCATGGTTGGATGAAAGACCAGGAGAAGCAGTGTCGACCTTGATCGAGACTGGTAGAGGCAAGCTGTTGCACCAAACTAAAAAAAATAAAATAATAATGTGTTCAACAATGGATGCTATTCAAAGCTTGCCATTGTTGAACAACAATTGCTACTTTTAACAATGGTTGCCATTGTTGAATTTGGTAGGTTTACATTGTTGAATATTTGCCCAATTCATTACCTATATAAAGGCTTGATACCTCCTTGGTTAAACACACCAAAAACACAAACAAGTGTTTGAGAAAGAAAGAGAGGGTGAGAGTGAGAGAAAAAGATTGTTAGTTTTCTCCTAGTTTCAAGAGAGAGTGTCATTGTTCTCTCCTTGTTAAATTAGAGAGAAGGTTGTAATCCTCTATTCCATAGTGAATTCTTCTATACTGGTCTGTGATTTTTACCCTGTTCATTAGGGGTTTTCCACGTAAAATCTGTGCGTCCAATTTAATCTTTTACTATTTCAAGTTCATTTGAAGCTGCAATCCTGCTCGATCCGAACGGTCAATTTACAACAAATGGTATCAGAGCGATTGGTTGGTTCGGGATTTGCTTCTCTTGAAATTCTTAGTATGCTCTGTGGTTGCAGCATTGTCTGACCTTCCACATCAGAAAAGTTTTCTTGATATTGTTGATCAAGTATTCGTGCTACGGTTGTGTGGAAGTACTATCTAAAAGAAGTTCTGTCTAGGAAATAGCGGTTATTTAATTGCGCGCCGTTTTAAACGGAAAGCCCCCTCTCTTTCCTGGGAACTAATTTGGAGGTACTATTCACGGTACTGTTCACAAAGTACTTGATTGTGATAAAAAGCAATGGCAGCAAAACATGAAATTGAGAAGTTCAATGAGAGTAATTTCTCATTGTGGAAATTGAAGATGAAGGCTATCTTGAGAAAAGATAACTGTCTGGCAGCTATTGATAATAAGCCCGCTGGAGTCACAGATGAAAAGTGGAGCGAAATGGATGGCACTGCCATTGCCAATCTTCATTTGGCATTATCCGATGGTGTACTTTCAAGTATAGAAGAAAAGAAAACTGCAAAGGAGATCTGGGATCATCTCACCAAACTATATGAGGCGAAGTCTCTCCACAACAAGATTTTTCTGAAAAAGAAACTCTACACTCTTCGTATGATTGAATCTACTTCAGTGACAGAGCACATCAACTCATTGAATACTATGTTTTCTCAACTCACATCGTTGGGATATAAAGTAGAACCAGTTGAACGTGCGGAACTTCTACTCCAAAGTCTACCAGACTCATATGATCAACTCATCATCAACCTCACTAACAATGTTCTCACGGAGTACCTAGTCTTTGATGATATTGCCGCTGCTATTCTGGAAGAAGAAAATAGGCGTAAAAACAAGGAGGACGGATTGGCCGGTTCACATCAAGCTGAGGCTTTAACGATGGAAAGAGGGAGACCAATGGAACGTGGCTCAAGTGGGAGCCAAAATCATGGCAGGTCCAAATCAAGGAGTAAGAAGAATTTTAAATGCTACTTTTGTGGCAAGAAATGACACCTGAAGAAGGATTGTTGGAAGAAGAAGAATGAAGAGAAGAACTCTCAAGAAAATGTGGCAAGTACCCCAGATGATGGTGAAATTTTATATATTGAAGCAATGCCGATCACAGAAGGTGAAAGGAACTTTAGTGATATCTGGATTATTGATTCAGGTGCTATATGACACATGACCTCACGAAGAGAATGGTTTCATCAGTATAAACCAATCTCAGGTGGATCAGTGTTCATGGGTAATGATCACATCCTGATGATTGTCGGCATTGGAACCATCAAACTAAAAATGTATGATGAGACTGTTTACACTATCAAGGAGGTTCGACATGTGGAGGGCCTGAGAAAGAATCTATTGTCTTTGGGACAAATAGATAGTCTCGGTTACAAGATCCAAACTCAAGATGGAATAATGAAAATTATCCGGGGCGCACTTGTAGTTATGAAGGCAGAAAAATTGAATTCAAATTTATACAAGCTAAAGGGAGAAACTATTCTTGAAGCAGAAGCATCTGTTGTATCAAGTAGTTCAAAAGATGAACCTGCAATGAAGTGGCATCTCAAACTCGGACGTATGTCTGAACGAGGATTGAGAATTCTTTCCGAGAAGAATTTACTCCCTGGTCTTACAAAGGTGTCATTACTTTTTTGTGAGCATTGTGTTACAAGTAAGCAGAATAGATTGAAATTCAGTCTATCCAGTTCCAGAAGCAAGGATATTCTAGAACTGATTCACTCTGATGTGTGGCAAGCACCGGTGATATCTCTGGGAGGAGCAAAATACTTTGTCTCATTTATTGATGATTATTCTAGAAGATGTTGGGTGTATCCCATTAAGAGGAAAATAGATGTGTTTCCAGTCTTCAAAATATTCAAAGCCCGGGTGGAACTTGAATCTGGTAAAAGGATAAAGTGTTTGAGGTCTGATAATGGAGGAGAATACACTGGCGATGAGTTTGATGTTTTCTGTAATAAAGAAGGCATCAAAAGACAGTTCACTACAGCATACACTTCTCAACAAAATGGAGTGGCAGAGCGGATGAACAAAACCTTGTTAGAAAGAATAAGAGCAATGTTGAGAACTGCAGGCCTAGCAAAAGGCTTCTGGGCAGAGGCAGTCAAAACCACCTGTTATCTGATAAATCGATCACCTTCGACTGCAATTGAATTGAAGACACCGATGGAGATATGGACGGGTAAACCAGCTGATTATTCAAGACTCCATACATTTGGAAGTGTTGTGTATGTGATGTTCAATGCTCAAGAAAGAACGAAGTTGGATCCAAAATCCAGGAAATGTATATTCTTGGGGTATGCTGATGGAGTTAAAGGGTATCGCCTATGGGATCCCACTGCCCATAAGGTTATTATCAGCAGGGATGTTATCTTTATAGAAGATAAACTCAAAGATAAAAGTGATGATAGCACGGAAAAAGAAAATTCAGAGACTACAATAGTTCAGACGAAAAATAAGTCTGAGAAAGAAGTTTCTTCTGAAGCAGCACCGGAGCATGAGGTACAAGAACATGTTGAGTCCGAGACTCAAGCTGAGGCTCCTACCGAGGCTCTAGAAATTCGACGGTCAACTCGAGAGAAAAGACTGTCAGTTTGGCACTCAGAATATGTTACGGAGTGCAACGTTGCATACTGTCTTTTAACGGAGGATGGAGAGCCTTCAACTTTCCATGAAGTTAGAAACAGTTCAGATGCGTCTCTATGGATGAAAGCAATGCAAGAGGAGATTGAAGCTTTCCATAAAAACAACACTTGGAATCTTGTATCATTGCCACGTGGAAGAAAAGACATTGGTAACAAATGGGTTTACAAGATCAAGCGAGATAACAATGATCAGGTGGAGCAATATCGTGCTCCATTGGTGGTGAAAGGATATGCTCAGAAAGAAGGCATTGACTTCAATGCGATATTTTCTCCGGTGGTTCGACTTACAACAGTCAGAGTAGTCCTGGCTATGTGTGCCACATTTGACTTACATTTGGAGCAGTTAGATGTTAAAAATGCATTTCTTCATGGAGAACTTGAAGAAGAAATTTATATGCTTCAACCAGAAGGTTTTGCTGAAGAAGGCAAAGAGAACTTGGTTTGCAGGTTGAACAAATCTCTATATGGTCTCAAACAGGCGCCGAGATGTTGGTATAAGAGATTTGATTCCTTCATTATTAGCCTTGGATATAATAGACTCAGTTCAGACCATTGTACGTACTACAAAAGGTTTGAGGGAGATAATGACTTCATTATCTTGTTGTTGTACGTGGATGACATGTTGGTAGCAGGCCCCAACAAAGATCGTATCCAAGAATTGAAGGCACAGTTGGCTAGGGAATTTGATATGAAGGATCTAGGACCAGCAAACAAGATTCTAGGGATGCAAATTCACCGAGACAGAAATAGCAGAAAGATTTGGCTTTCACAGAAAAATTATTTGCAAAAGATCTTGTGACGCTTCAACATGCAAGGTTGCAAGCCGGTTTCTACCCCACTTCCTGCTAATTTCAAAATATCCTCAAGTATGTGTACTAGCAATGAAGCAGAAATGATGGAGATGTCTCGAGTACCGTATGCATCAGCAATGGGAAGTTTAATGTTCGCTATGATATGTACAAGACCAAACATTGCACAAGCAATGAGAGTGGTTAGTCGATATATGGCGAATCCTGGTAAAGAACATTGAAATACTGTGAAGAGGATTCTGAGATACATCAGAGGAACCTCAGATGTTGCATTATGTTATGAAGGATCCGAATTTACTGTCAGGGGCTATGTGGATTCAGATTTTGCAAGGGACCTTGATAAAAGGAAATCTACTACAGGCTATGTGTTTACACTTGCAGGAGGAGTTGTAAGCTGGGTTTTAAAATTGCAAACTGTTGTGGCTCTGTCTACAACAGAAGCAGAATATATGGCAGCTACACAAGCTTGCAAAGAAGCTATTTGGTTACAAAGGTTATTGGAGGAGCTCGGGCATAAACAAGAGAAAATTATTTTGTTTTGTGACAGTCAGAGTGCCTTGCATATTGCAAGGAATCCGGCCTATCATTCATGAACAAAGCACATAGGTGTTCAGTATCACTTTGTTCGTGAAGTAGTGGAAGATGGAAGTGTGGATATGCAAAAGATTCACACCGATGAAAACCTAGCAGATGTGATGACCAAGCCAATCACCACTGACAAGTTTCAATGGTGTAGATCCTCATATGGTCTAGCAGATACATAAGCAAGCATGAAGGATCAGTATAGAAAGAATGGTGTGAAGAAATGATAGATTCTCAATCAAGTCTCCAAGTGGGAAAAATGTTGCACCAAACTAAAAAAAAATAATAATAATGTGTTCAACAATGGATGCTATTCAAAGCTTGCCATTGTTGAACAACAATTGCTACTTTCAACAATGGTTGTCATTGTTGAATTTGGTAGGTTTACATTGTTGAATATTTGCCCAATTCATTGCCCATATAAAGGCTTGATACCTCCTTGGTTAAACACACCAAAAACACAAACAAGTGTTTGAGAAAGAAAGAGAGGGTGAGAGTGAGAGAGAAAGATTGTTAGTTTTCTCCTAGTTTCAAGAGAGAGTGTCATTGTTCTCTCATTGTTAAATTAGAGAGAAGGTTGTAATCCTCTATTCCATAGTGAATTCTTCTACACTGGTCCGTGATTTTTACCTTGTTCATTAGGGGTTTTCCACATAAAATCTGTGTGTCCAATTTAACCTTTTACTATTTCAAGTTCATTTGAATCTGCAATCCTGCTCAATCCGAACGGTCAATTTATAACACAAGCTTCACATGATCGGGACTGGTAGGGGCGCTTGAAGTAGGTGAAGGTGATGGAGAAGACAATGTCGAGTTACAAGTGTGTCCAGATTTTTTTTGGGTGTGGTCTGTAAAATGTGGACTATAAATAGCCTCAACTTTATTCATAATGGGCTTTATACTTATTGGATTTATATGTCTTTTACTGTGTGAGTTAACCTGCGGCCCAAGATTCGCCCAAATCCAACAAATATTGACGGTTTTGCATTCTAAAACGCACGCCAATAAGGGAAATCAATAATCATCAGAAGTCAGAACCACCGTCTAGGCGGAGCCTCGATTTCTGTTGAGAAACCCTAACAAAAGGGATCCCAGATGAGCTGAAGAAAACATCAGTCACGCGTTCTTCCATTGATGCAGTCGCAGCTGCAGTTGTCGAAGCATATTTGCGGACCTAGTTGCGGTAATTACGGAAGAGAAATAGTGTTTCAGGTGAGCTTTTCTCCTTAGCTAAGAAGCTGAAGCTGTAAAATGCCTGGATTAAGAATATTTACTGGTGATTTTACAGAGGAAAGAACCTAGAAACTTTTCTAGCCGAGGAACTGCCTCTGTCAAGGCTACTTGTACTTTTCACAGACAGTAAATAAAGAAGGTATGTTAAAGGGAATTATATTTTGAGTGTTGGCGCTATGATTTTATATTTATGGAGAATGGCTGTATAATTGTCTGCTATGGTATGATTCTTTACTGACCATGGTTTTAATCGGGATTTAAAATTACTTGTATAAAAAAAATCTGGGTTTGAAATTAGATAAAACGACTATCTCCATGGGGCTTGTAATGAGGTTATTTATTTATTTTTTCCCAACAATGACCTGAATCCTTGACCTTTCACCCTAGTTGTCATCTTAGAAACTAGTTGGTCTCTGAACTTGAAGAAAACCATAGGAGGCCTCTTCGGAGTTGAATGGTGAACTACTACCTTAGTGGATTATATGGAGCTTATTTGGATCACCTGAATTGTATAAATGGGCTTCAAAACTTTAGAATATATCTTTAGAATAACTCTTGGAGGTGTGTATATATAGATATGTAGTTAACTAGTTATCTAAATGATAAGGGATAGTAATATATCTAAAATTTATGGGTGATTTTGGGTGACTGTACTAGAGGCTGAATTTTTTCAATGAAGTTGGGTATGATTCAGGATTTGATACTGTTGAAACGTCTTTTAAGAGCAGACTTCAAAGTATGTTACGATGGGTTACATACACTTTGATTTTGAGATTAAATTTACAGACTGCATAGACTATTTATCTGTTAAACGGGAGTTTAGAGGCTTGCGGCGTATAGAATATGAGTTGCCTGTGTTAAGGCTGCATATAGATCCACTGACTGTGTATCACACAAAACAGTGAAATGGGTGATATATTATTTTGTTGAAATTGGTATTATAGCTAAAATAAGTTAGGTAAGATCGTGGTCTTTGTCTGTTGAACCTTATGAATTGTGGGAAATTATGATACTCCAAATTTGGGAGTCCTAGTCCTGGATACAAATTTTAATCGAAAGCAGTTAGAATTTTTTAATATTTATTCAGGGAGATATGTATAATGGAATGAATCTAGTATTCTGATATTCTCATGGAATTTTTTGTGCTATATATTTTGTTTCTGGCATGGGAATTGGTAACTTTGTCTTCTATTCCTTGTAGGTACTTTTTGAATAATTCAAATATTTTGTCTTACTGTGCAGATAGATTTATCAGTCCATGGAGCGCCAGGCTCAAGATTTTGCCGCTTCTGCTATTGCATATGCCCAGCAGCAGCGACAAGCCGCTAATATGCAACAGCAGCAACAGTTTGGATTTCATCCACAGCAGCAGTTCCCTCCGATGGTGCGTGGTCCTCCTTTTATGTCTACACATCCTTCACTCCAACAATTCCCTTATCCTCATCCAATGCAGCAGCCTCCACAGCTCCACCAACATCCTCCTCCCCATCCACACCTACTTCATCTTCAGCAGCAGCAACAGCCACCTTCAGCTTTCCCTCCCCATTTACCCCCTCACCTCGTTCCTTCGCCTTTCTCTGGTCAGTATGATTCTGCTCCACCCCCAGCCCCCCCTCCATCTGATTCTGAGCTCCAGAAGCGTATTGACAAACTTGTTGAATATGCTACGAAGAATGGCCCTGAATTTGAAGCCATGATCCGTGAAAAACAGCAAGAGAATCCTGCTTATGGTTTTCTTTTTGGGGGTGAGGGGCATGCATACTACCGCTACAGGCTTTGGTTATCAACACATCCCCCAGGTGGCCCCTTCAATGCTCCTTTCACACCTTCTTCTTTACCTATGATACATCCCCCTCCAAATCCTATGATGAGTTCATCTCCTTTAAATGCTTCTCCTATGAATGCTGCTGTTGGTGCTTCAGCTTCTATGATGGGAGCTTCTCAAATGCAACAACCTCCTTTTCCTCCATTCTATGACCATCAACACCACCACCACACACATCCTCAGCCTTACAGGAGTCTAGGTCGACCAGATTATGATCAGTCATCCCAACCATTTAAGGGGCTTTCGGGTCCTCTTCCTTCTGATGTTGCAGTAGAGCTCAATAACGTTCTTAACAATCTGAGTGGTACAAAAGAATCTATCAAAGGTGCCAAGATCTGGTTCATGCAGAGGTCTCCATTTGCACCTGCTCTGGCTGAGGCTCTTAGAGAAAAGATCTTTGCTTTGGATGATTCTGAGAGGCAACTTCACATAATTTACCTGGTCAATGACATTCTTTTTGAGAGGTTTGTTTTTATAGCTGCACGATCAGTGGATTCTAATAAAAATGATTTCAAGGTGAGTTAGTGCCACACTGCCACTGTTTCAAGTGGTCAAGCTCATCGCCATCTCTCCTAAGGGTGCTGGGGTCCAATCCTCATCCTTTTGTTTTATAATTAGGCTGTCAAAGTTTATTTTGTAGACAATTTATTGGACATGTGCATAACTTGGTATTTAATATTTGATTTGGTAGAGATGATATTGGTACCTTTCTGCCCCTTTGATATCCTTTTTGCAGAAAGCTCATATTGATTATTGTGGCAGCAATAAACTATGTTTATTAGGGTTGCTGGAGTTGATTTTGTGGCTGAAATAGGGAAAAAGAAGAGGACTGGAGTTCATTTTCCAGTGTTTTGCTTTTCACGTATAGGCATATAGCTAAAGTGAATAATTTAAGATCTACTGAGATTTTCTGTACAAATACATGTACTACATTAGTTTGATACATTCTCCTTTACAATACTTTTTTCTCCATTGAATTTTGTCTTTGGTCATTTGTATTTCAGTGACATGCAAAATGTTTCTTGTTTCTGGCTTCTGTCACTAAAGTTCTTCTACTCATGAATAATTTGCAGCTTGCAGAGGAAGGTCAACCCACATGACCTTGATAACGAGGCTCTGGCATTTAAACCTGTTTTAGGTTCCATGCTTGCCAGGATTTACCATAACCCTCAAAATAAAGAGGATAATCAGTCACGGTTGCAGAAAATCCTACAGTTCTGGGGTTCCAAGGAGGTCTATGATGAAGACACTATTTATGCACTTGAGAGTGAGATGATAGGTGGACCATCCGTCCATTCCTTTTCCGGGCCTCCTAAAGATATATCTACTGCAGAGTTAACAGCTGCTACAGGTAGCTCCTCTCATTTCCAGTTTGGCAGATGAGTTCAAAAGATTATACAATTTTGTAAAACCACTAGTGAATAGTGATTTCCATGGTCTCATATTTTATCTCTCGATAAGGTTTTGGACAACAAATATGGTTACTTAAATTTCAGAGCTCTACATAATAATTTTGGATCCACTTTCTTATTCTCTTTATAAATTTTCTGGTTCTTATTTTCCCTCCTCTCTGTAGGAATGCTACCGCAAGCAGTAAAACAGACCGTGTCACGTTGGCTGCCCGATAAGCATTTGATTCCAAGTGTTCCAGATCAGGAGCTTCCTGACAGACAAATTCTCCCTGCCATGACATCCCTAGCGAATCCGCAGATCTTTCCAAATGCAGCCCCAGCTGGTGCTTTTCCTGGATCTATGCCCATAAATTCATCTGTTCAACTAGCGAGTCAGCAACCTACTCCCCATTTATTACCAGCACAAGGCACTAATGCTGGTGAAAAATTACCCCCATATCCATTGTTCCCACCTGGACTTATCCCCGGAATGGTTAGGAAGATGCAGATTGGGAGCGGCGTGCCTTACTCACCAATGAGCCCTTTGGACATCCCAACTATGATACCTCCATCTGATGTATCTCCCTCAGAGATCCTGGAGAGAGTGTCAAAGTTCTTCAAAGAGATTGGAGAGGTTAACCCTTCGGAAGGACCAATGAAGTCTGATTCAAAAGATGAGGATGATGAGTATGAAAGAGAGCCTCTTGTTCGCAAGGGAGGAGCTTGCATTCCTCCACCTCTCAACTTGGTTGTTGACCCGGAAACAGGGGCTTATCCTGATGGAAGTGTGGAGCGGAAACCAGGATCAAGTGGATCAGGAAGATTGGGACTCGGGGCAACAGCTAATCCAAATGAAGTTAGTCAATATGACAATGTTTACACTTCATATAGAAAACAGAGGAGCACCAGCTACCATTCATCCATGAGTGCAAGGGCGGCAGCAAAGTAAAACTCCTGCCATGTTTTACTGATCGGCAAGTTAAAGTGGAACATGTAAATTGTTGAAGCACTTTCTATTTTCTTTTTGTTTCCTTTGTAATTACCTTGGTAATATTCCCTGTCAGAAACTACCAACCCAGATAAATAGTAGTGCTGAACTTCTCGGTTCATTGTTCTGGTTAAAATTTTGATTTGAGGAAAGTTATTGCAACAATTATGGACTTCCCCTGACTGCTGCTTAGAAATGAAATTTCAGTTTGATTTATGCTTCTGTTCATTTCCTATTAATCGTTGAAGTGTTCGTTCGGAGACCATGTGATGAGGGTCTGAAAAGACTCGCCAATTCATTTTCTTTCACCGACTGACTGACTGACTGGGGGTAGGACCAGTGCACTTTTTTTTTTTTTTTGATAACATGGACCAGTGCACTTGGCTCTTAACAAAAGTAATATTGTATCAACACTCTGATGAAGTGGGATGGGGATGGTACCTAACCTTGAACGTCCCAAGCTTCCCGAAAGGCCAAGTCTGAGCAGAAAAATCTTCCGAGAAAGCTCAGGCGAGAGAGGGACCAAATATTCCGAAAATTAAACTGTAATTGGCATTTTTTGGGTCATTAACAGCACATAAAAGCAAATGATTAGCAATTAGACAGATGATTCTCAAATGAGATGGACCCCTGCCTATATGAAATATATACAGCCACAAATTGCTGCTCACAACAATAGTAACAAATTCCTCTCTTTTCCATCCCCTGGAATTACAACTTGATAACTCAATAAACCAACACCACCAAGCCTAATTCTTTGCATCCCGAGGTCCCATTAGGGAAAACAAAATAAAAATGAAAATTGACAAACCCACAGAAGAAATCTTCCTTTTTTTCTTTCCCTTCATGTACATTCACATAGATACCTGTAATGATCCGTCCCTCATCAACTTCAGGCTGAGACTGTTGAATCTTTCGCGAGAATATTGCCGAGATGCTTTCCTCCAGTCTGTACCAGCCTTCATCATTGAAGCGAACTCCTCGTAACTTATGCGTCCATCCTGCAAGATAAATTGAAAGGATGACGAAGTTCCTTAACTAAGATGAGGAGGGAAATAACTTAGTGTTGGAAGAAGAAAAAAAAAATGCTTGAAGAGGATTTCTTCGGAGAAAGAAGAGATGAAAAGTTATTTTCGGTGTAGTAACAAGTTTGTTAGAAGAACAGTATTTCAAAGAAGTGAAGATACACAATGTATTAATCAACAAATCAGCATCGGTAAATAAGATGAGGATTTCAGCATTCCTTTGGACAAAGAAGCAGTCACGATGTGACTAATACAATCATATATAACACATTAAGAGTAACTTACTGGAAATACCAGGACAAAAAAATATAGAGAACAGCACACCAATATCACCAACATGAAGGGGGAATATACCTTTGGTCATGCATAAAGGTATAGCCAATTGACCCACAATATATAAGTCAGTGTAAGAGAGAAAACGTGAGGCTTGAGACTAACCTTGTCTGTGTCAACATCCTGCATAATGGCGGCGATAACTTCCTCACTACAGGTATCAGTTTCATCATTCAAAGCATTTCGGAGTTCATCAATCTCTATGTAACCACTCTCGTTTTGATCAAAAAATGAAAACGCTTTATGTAGATGCTCGTCGTTGCCCATCTTCTTCAGGTGAACTGAAACCGCAACAAACTCTCCATAGTTCAAAGCTCCATCACCATCAACATCAGCCTGTAGAAAGCATTTCTCAGTTATTCACTTCACTAAAAGAGCAAAAATACTTTTCACTCAACTGCATTAGATGGTATCTACCTTCCGGAGCTTCTTCTAGAGGCACATGAAAAAAAATATTCTGGCAGCTAAAAGAATATAGGCAAATTATACCCATTTCCCCCAGCTTAATTGTATCAAAATTCAATCTTACATTGATAAAGAAAGTGATAAATTGGGCTTAACTTGACTTTTTTTACCTTTGCTTTTTACCTAAACCCTATGAACATGAGTCAAAATGAAAAATCTAATTTTCACATTAACTCATGTAGCCAACCCCAAACTTTTGGGATAAAGGCAGAGTCAAGACACTGGAAAATAGTAGGGGAACCCAAACCAATATTTATAAATGGGAAATCTCGGACGACGACGACGACGATGATTTGTCCAGTGTCTTCTGCTTCAGGTGTTGGTGGACCAAATTAACTTTCAAGCAAGTAAACCAATATTTACAGACAATTTTTTCCACTATAATTTCCGAGCAAAAAAGTTGAAAACCATAAAGAGTGGATAAATAATAATAATAAAACTTTTAGGTTGGCTAAGTCTTACAGCTTCCAT
The DNA here is from genome assembly GCA_963580455.1 of Euonymus europaeus. Taxonomy (NCBI): domain Eukaryota; kingdom Viridiplantae; phylum Streptophyta; class Magnoliopsida; order Celastrales; family Celastraceae; genus Euonymus; species Euonymus europaeus. Next base: position 3,331,408 of record OY756962.1, read on the forward strand.
AAGGATTTGAAGATCAGCGTCAGGCATTTGCTGGCCAAGCTTTTGTAACCCAGCCCGAAGCTCCTCAAGGTTAATCTTGCCTCTGTTACCAGTATCCATCATATTATAGGCATCCTTTAAGCCAGCCGCCTCCTCCACTGATAAATGCTCAGCTATTACCTGGAGATTCAATTCCTCAAAATTAAGTCATCTGAAACTGTAACTGTGCAACACCCAGGACAATATTTGGCCAAAATCAGTCATTTCTATGATTCTATCCAACTATTCTATAATAATTGTGGAGAATACAAGACACAAACGGTGAAATGGAAACATTACCCTCAAAGCTCTTTTCTTTAGCTTGTTCATTAAAGAAAACTGCTTGAGCCTTGCTCTCACAGTCTCACCCAGTGAGACATTTGGAGCCTTCTTAGCATTTTGTATCCAAGGATGGTCTGTAAATAAGAGTCGTGACTATTTTAAAGGAGAATCAATGAATCTGTATATACAAAAGAATGTCAGATCAAAATAACAAATGTTACCAAGCACTTCCTGAGCTGATAGCCGCCGCTTCGGGTCAGGATCAAGCATTTTTTTCACCAGGTCCTTAGCATTATCAGATATTTTTGGCCATGGGTCCCTCTTGAAATCAATAACGGAACGAATGATTGCCTGCGCTACACCCTGCTCAGTTTCTGCATGAAGATCATAGTATGGATACATTTACGTTATGACCATGAAATTCAAAATTGCTTGGGTCGGTGAGGGGGTTGAACTAAATGAAAAAATTCCTTCAATCATAGATAGGGGAACATGTCGCAACTTGTTTGCATGTTCATGCGTGAAAATCCAAATCAAAATTGAAGGAAAGTAGTACCAATCTTCCATAATGGACTAATTTTCTGGACATTCTGATCTTATGCGAGTACCCTAAAAACTATACACCACATATGCAGCATGCTTTCAATGCTAGACATCATCGAAGTTCAACAACCTAAGTTAAAAATGCAGCCATCAAACAGGATCACCAACCTGCCCAGAATGGTGGGACACCACAAAGTAAGATGTATAAGATAACTCCGGCACTCCAGACATCAACCTCAGGGCCATAATTACGTTTGAGAACTTCTGGTGCCATGTAATAAGGACTTCCCACAATTTCATTGAATCTCTCGCCTGTATATAGAGTGCATTTAGGCATGTGGTAGGAAATATGGGCAATAATCTGAGAAGTCTTTAGAGAAGAAGAAAATAAGAAATCCAATGGGGCGAGATGTGCAAAGTCTTTATATAAATACATAATGCAATACCTGGTTTAAAGAATACAGACAGCCCAAAATCAATTGTCTTTAAAGGGGCTGTTTCCTTCTTATTTCCAAAAAGAAAATTCTCCGGCTTTAGATCACGATGCATGACTCCATGCTTATGACACATCTGCAGTGAAGAAAGTATAGAGAAACAGACCAGCTTAATGCAAAAGAAAAAGATTATTCCAGTGCTTCGTCAAACAAGTTTCATTGTTGGTCCATGAACATCTAATGGAAGCATATTTAACAAACCCTCAAAAGTTACAAACCAACAACTAAATTGCCTTATTGAAATAGCATAAGGGTATTTTGTAATTTTGTTTCCTCTACATAAAAATGCAGGAATTAAATAAACGAAAAAAAAAACCAAAATTTTCTTAAAGTAGCCAACAGTGTGAAATGAATCTAAAATTTCTAACAGTATAGCATATCAAACTTTCCAAAAAGATAAAATACCAACAGCACACAACACATGGTGTAAGAAGCTACAGATCAATATCTAATCAAATCTCAAGTGAAATTAAATTTCTATGCACCGCAAAGTTCTTATCAAACAGAAAACATATCAATGAACATAAGTATACCTGAACCACTTCAACAATAGTCCTCATAACTACAGCAGCAGCACGTTCTGTGTAATGGCCCCTTGTAACAATCCGGTCAAACAGTTCTCCACCTTCACACAACTCCATTACAATGTGCACAGCAGAATCATCTTCATACGTATCCTTTAGTGACACAATATTTGAGTGCTTTGGCAAATGTTTCATAATTTCTACCTCCCTCCTCACATCTTCAATATCCACTGCAGTCCTGAGCTTCTTCTTAGAAATTGACTTACAAGCATACTTTTCACCCGTGTTTACATCAGTGCACAAATACGTTATCCCAAATTCACCACGACCAAGCTCATGGCCTAGATCATATTGGGCTGAGATGTCACGGCCAGTAGGGTCTTTTAAGACCGCTAGCTTGTGTACACCCCCAGATCCATTAGTAGCAGCAAAATTACCATCAAAAAATGGATTATTCTTGTCCTTCTTTTTCCCTTTCCGCTTCTCAGAGGAAGAGCTAGGTTTTGCACAGCAAATTCCCATGAATCAGAGGCCTGGAGGCTTTAAATCCTCCAAATGCACTGTAATTTCAAGAAGGAAATAGTAAACTAATTAGATAGACAAATCAACATCGGAAATTCATGTACAAAAACCTACAGGAAAAAGACAGGATCAAAATGACTAAGTTACAATATCAGCTCATAGCTTCTTCTAGCTTCCAATATAAACTGCGGTTTGACCTGAAACGAAAATTCCCAACAAATCTGCCAAACTGTGAAATTGGCATGCAATTTGGAGAAACGACCCACAAATTTTTGGCATATTTAATGAACTGGAAGACAAAATAAAACAAGAAATGTCTTTGAATCTAACCAAAAAGTATATTCCTCCAATAAACTTCCATAAATCCTAGAATATACTAAAATCTAAGTGAAAATAAAGTTTTCCCTCGACATCATAGGATCAGAAATTTCAACCAGGTAAAGAAAACAAGATACCAGAAAACCAATAAGGAATTGAGCTAAGTCAATGACATGTTCTTTATAAACTTACTTAAACAGTTAAAGTTTTTGCAAAAAAGATAAAGCCCACCTTTAATCCCTGCAATATTTCTCAAAACAAAACAAGAGCCTGGGAGAATCTGGAGGCACCCAGATGGATTTTGGTGAGATGAATCAACAAAGAGCTTTGAATCAATGCGAGAAATCAAAAAGACCTGCACTTTGTTATTACCAAGGACATAGTGAGGCGTATGAAAATGCGAAAGAGTCAAAGCTCTTTGTTGCAGAGACTTTTCTGTGTCTCTTTCTTGCTGGTAGGAGAGGCAGTTGAAGAATGATCCTTCTGTCTGTCGTCTCTTCTCTTTATTTCTTTTTTATGTTTTCTTCCCAAAATATCAACAAAACCCAGGATCAAATCAATCAGTTAAAAACCTTGCTTTTCCAATTTTGGTTTTATATTTTCTAGGCTGAATAAGTAACAAAAAAACCCATCTATTTTAAAAAAATATCACTTAAATCCCTCTACATTTTCTTTTTTTTTTGAGCCCATACGTTGGTCTTTGGCATATTTTCCGTCCAAATTTATTGACTTTGCCGTTAATAAATGAATTAATATTTTTTATTTTTTAATAATATTACATGTGGCAGACATGTGTCTTTGGCCAATAGAATGTTAACATATGATTATAATTTATAAAAAGAAAGAATTAATGAATAAATTTTTTAGCAGGAATCTCAACCGTCGATTTGGTTTGGCATCTCAACATCGTGACCGTCGATGAGTTTTTGGTGTACCCACTGGCCCACAGTGATAACTGATAATAATATTATAAAAAAACTATCAAGAAAAGCGTGATTCATTTTTTAAAATTTAGGACTGGCTTATTCAAAAAAAAAAAAAATAGAGCGGTTGAAGTGACCTTTTTCGAAAGTATGACTTATCCTTATTTTCTATAATTCATTTGTATATATTTGCAGCTTTTATTATTTATTTATAAAAAAAGCCAAAAAATTATGATTAGAAATAAAATAACATAAAATTTAAAATAAAATAAAATAAAATAGTGTACTTTTGTGATAATTTATCATGGGATTCACTACTTAGATTAAATCCAAAGCCAAGCACTTTTTTTTTTTTTGCAATTGTTTCTTTGTGGGGTCAAACCCATGGGTGTGATCTGTGATGATAATGTTGGCTGGGGGGTCATGGCCTTCTCTGACCTTCTTCTTTGGACTCTTATGATTGGATTCTAATATTTATTTTGTATATTATCATTAAAGAAAATAAAATTTTGTAGCTTTCGTGTTTTCTTTTCCTAACCTGTAATTATTCATTGTGTAAATTACACTTCAGGAGTCAAAATCATCACAGTTTCATCTTCCATATGATTAAAAAGGTTAAAAGGAAAACAAATACCCATCTTCAGATCCAGATCCAAACTTAATTCTGCCTTGAGCTTAAATAAGTAAATCACTAACAAAAACATCAATTCCTATACCCATCGAAAGAAGAAAAAAAAGTAAAAATTTATATCATAGTTGTTTATGATGACGTTCAAAACTAGCTCGGTTACGCCGACGCATTAGGTGCTCAGACTAGCTGTCAGATGATGAATGTTAAGCTATTCTTTAAGTAGTAGCATATTAAAAATGCGAGCTAAGAGTCCCGTAGACACTTCTATTAAAGAAGTTGAGTGTGCTCGATGCTCAAAATTCTCTGTTTCTAACAATAAAGAGTCAATGTCTTAGATCATTGGTGTGAAGCCTCCTTTTTATTTATGAGTTTCTTTCTAAAAAAATCCACTTGGCTCATATATTGACATGATTAAAGCACAGTTATTGTCACTTCCTTGCTTCCATATAAGCCATATCAAGTGAAAAAAACCTGGCTTCAAGCTCCTTCAAAGAGTAATCGCTGCTTCAACCTCTGGGATCGGTTCTCGCAACTCCCGAACTGCTGCTTTCGGAGGGAGATGCTGTTTCCTCAACATCATCTGGAAAATATTCCGGTCCATCTATGGATGGTTGTATTACTGTATAAAATAGGACGTTATAGAAGATGGTGAAAATAATGAGAGCACCGGCAAGGTAGGCTTGGAAGGATCCAGATAATAACGTCATTTCTTCTGTTGTTTCTTCTTCTCCTGTGAGTTTCACATCCGAAGCTGCAATCGATTGGAAAAAAGCACAAGTCATCCATACGTAATATGTTACTCAGAATGACTGAAACTAACTTATAGATATCACAGTAACAGATAATCCAGCTTCAACACTAAAACTTTCCAAAGCAACCCGTGAACATTATAGAACTATAACGTTGCTTTGGCATCATTAAGCATTGACAAGATTTCACTTCCTATAAAATACTTGTTTTCACTTTTAAGCAGCTTTGACTTTGAAGACATAGTCAAGCTTAATTAGATGGCCCTGGGTTTTCTCAAAGATGAAAAGATGCTTGCATGGCAGTTTGTACCTCACCATAAGCCATAAACATCGATCGATAGTCCAATAACACGATAACACAATTTAGCTGATATTTTCTATGAAATCGTAATCGACAAGAAAATGGAAATAAAGGAATGTCCAGATGAACAAGAAACAAAGTATTGAGGTTTATTTTCCTTCCTTTTTAGACATTATTTGAAAGACGTATATTAAAACCCGAAATAAACATGACATAAGCTCGGTCATGGATATAAAGACTGCATACAGTTTCTGAGTGCCAAAGACATTTCCATTATTTGAGACCAGTGGATGATGACTAGGCCGCCAAAGGATTGATGTCATATGACTCGACATATATGGATGGTCATCAAGAAATAAAGCAGTGATCACCATCGAAGCTCTCATATTGCAATTAGAGAAAAGTCTGAATGGAGCAGAAAATTCAAACTCACAGGGGCCAAATATTTCAATAGTGATTGCATTATCATTTAAACAGCAGGGGAACTTGTATCCTATAGAGATTTATTTGATAACACCCGAGCTATATGGTAGAACTACTTGGCCCCAAGTGTAACAAAACAAGTGAATCATCTTTATGCTGCATGACGGGTACGATAACAAGTAATTAACCATGCTATATTAGTGCTAAACAATTATAGTCCTATCAGTTCATAACAATCGATATCTTCTTGCATAACCATGAAAATTTTGAATCTCTGGCTGGTTGACCTTGCAATTAAGTTGTCGAGGTTTTACAACATAAATAGAAGAAACAGATCGTTCTATATCACCACCTAGGCAGTTACAATATAGTTGACTCAACTCATCTCTCTCAATTCTTATGCCCAGTGTTGATCCAGCAATATTTAGGGATAAAATAATTTGGGATTTTTCTTTTTTATATTTCGCAATCTTAAATCATACCAATACTAATAGGCTATCAAATGGGCAAATTCAACTCCAGACACTAGGAGTACCCAAATCATTCATTGTTTCTTGGCCATTAGAATCATCAGTTATATAACACCCATATGATTCCCAAAAAACTTCCACAACCACATTTACAATTAGTATTCTTATCTTCTCTAAAGCCAAAAAAAAATTACGGGAATTAGAAATAGGCTTTAAACAACATATCTGATCACATAATTTAAAATTTATCTCACTGACTGAATCCATGAAACTTAACACTCAACAGAAATGAATATTAAGAAATGTATGCATGTGCATGTCTGTACAAATCTTTGTTCTTGAAACAGAGAGTAGTAGTGTACCCTTTATCTTTGGAAGGGGAACTTGTTTCTTGGAGAGTATTTGGAGCTGCTGGTCGAGCTCTTGAAGGGCTTCTCTGGCCTTAACTGGGTCTACCTCAAACTTTTGTTCTGAATCCCTGTCATTGACTGCATAAACAGCACAAGAATGTGCCCTTCTTCTTTGTCTTCTTTTTCTCATGTGAATTACATCACTACTATCTACAATCAAATTACTAAAGACGATGGCTTTACCATCGAAAGCGAGAGGGCGGTGGACGAGGGGAGATGGTGGGTTGTTGTGAAGTGAAACAGAGTAGTGCAGAGAAAGCATTTGAAGATTTTGGGCTCTAGAAACCATAGCCACTCACAAAAAGACCAGTCTTTTAACGATAAATTCCTGCAGGAGGGCTTAACGGTCCTTCCAGAAACTAGCGTTTGGAAACACGCAAAGATTGTTCTAGTGCGGAATATAGTAGTATCATCCTCTCAATTGTTGGGCTGAGGTGGCAAAATTTCATTGGACAAAGAAAGGGCATAGGAGTAAGAGAGTTACGTTTTCGGGATCGCAAGGAAATCAGAACGGAAATCAGGAGAAGAAGAAGCCGAGAGACACTGAGAGAGTGAGAGCCGACGAAACCTTGGGCAGCAGAGAAAAGATTAAAAATAAACAATATTGTTATTTATAAAATATTTTTATGTCCGAATTTGAATTTGTTGAGCGTATTTAATTTTAATTCATTATATATAAATTGATTTAATTCTAGAAAAAAAAATTAGACATTAATTTCATTCGGATTAATAGCTATCGACAATTAAATCAAATAAAAAATTTATATTTAGACCCAAACTTGATTTAAAATCAAACAAAATATGTATTTAGACTCAAATTTCGAATATATAATTTATATCAAAACTTTGTTCAATATGAGTGAAACAAATCAATCATTCGAATCAAACATAATTTTATCACCCCTGAATCCATATATCGCACCTTCGAGAGTTTCCTACCTGAGAACCAATAGATTCCTTTTCGAATGGCAGAATCAAAGTACAATGTCGAGCAAGTAGGTATAACTTCGAGTTCTATGACGGCAAACTCAATGACGTTAGTTATAATGACCCAATATTACATGGAATGCTCGGTCAACCCCTGGGGATACTAGCTCCTTGTTTGATTTCTCATTCTTACCCACTGCGTGTAGGCTGGTCTTGTCGAGTAAGTCAGCGACTCTTTTTTTACTTTTTTTTTATAGGAAAAAGACACTTCAATAAAACACCCGAAAATTATATTGTCCGACGGAAGTCTCTTTGAACAAGATGACCAATATTCGGAGAACATTCAAACAACCAACTAGAACTCGAACTAGAATTCTGAGCTCTCATAGCAAGGAAACGAGCTACCGAATTTCCAGAAAACTGAACATGGGAACAACTAGAAACCCCAAGACAAACCCAACAAGTCTTTAACCTCTAGCACAAAGTGTCCCATTCGAGAGTCTAAGTACTCATCCGAGACTAAAGCCGTAACAACATTGAAAGAATCAACTTCTAGAACAAAATCACGAAAGCCATTAGTTTGAAGACATCAGAGAGCATGGCCCACCGCAAGCAGCTCTGCAAAAGTAAAATCGAAGCGGCCTCGAATTTTCTCCGATAAGCAGAACATCACATTATCGACTGCATCTCGTAAGACTTGCTCCTACCCCAACGACATCTCCCTCACTAAAGACAGCAGCGTCTACATTGAGCTTCATATCCCCTGGTTGAGGCGGAGCCCATGTATCATCAAGTTGAGCTACTTGATGATTGGAGGGACCTACGGAGCTGGACAGATTCTGCAGCAATTCATTGGCTAATTGTTTGACTCGCATCATAGAGACAACAAGCCTCATTCGCTTTTCCTTCAAACATATAATCCAGAGCACCACAACAAAAGGAATTATCACCTCATCAGACCCACTATTCATCACCTGCCAAAACCAATCTATAAATCTCAAACCATGACTCTTATCAAAAGCAGCACAAGGACACAAAGCAGCCCACACCCTCTCTGCCATTAAACATCCCCAGAACACACGTTCTAAATTTTCATCACCACCACAAGCCAAACAACCAGAGTTATCACAAACTTTTCGCTTAAATAGATTGAATTTAAGGGCAAAAGAATTAGAAGCAATAGACCATAAAAAATGTCTCAGTTTGGGAGGAACCTTAACCCTCCATAATTTGTCCCAATAGGAGGCCCTACCAACCTCCGAAACTGAAGGCCTGGATTCCATATGATTAATCCACACTCTGGCTTGATGGTAAGCAGTCTTAACCGAGTATCTACCTCCAGCATCCCAATGCTAGATAATTGAATCCACCGAACCAGAATACGGAAGTGGAATTTAGAGAATAGTTTCAGCTTCAAAAGGTAAGAACATGGACTTAACTTCTCTACATCCCACTGGTTGGTTTGATTTACAATCAATGAGTTGAAACTATTCTCTTTTGGACTCCGTCAATAAATTTTCATCAGCACCATTAAAACACTCGAAGTCGCGAAAACCCAAACCCCCATTCATTTTGGACTCCGTCAATTTTTCCCAAGCAACCCAATGGATTTTTCGTTGCCCCTCCTTAGCTCCCCACCAGAACCTAGCCATATGCTTCATAATCCATTGAGTAGTCACTCTAGGAAGTCTAAAACATGACATAGCATATGAGGGAATGGCCTGAATCACCGATTTTAAAAGCACCTCTTTACCCCCCCTTAATGCCCAAATGATTATTAAATAAATGGGAAAGCAGCTCTAAGCCAAAACTGTTTTGTACAGGCAATACTCACCGAAATAAAGGTAAAACACTCCCGCAAAACTTGATTAAATGAACAAGTTACTGGAATTAATATCTTCCAATCAAACCGCAAGTTTTCACACAATCATGCTACGCTGTTTCCAACTGTTACAAGAACTATAGCTCTACTAAGACATCCAACAGTATATCTGTACAGAGAAACAAATAGAGAATAATAATGACTAAATATAGCAGACAAAAGAAGCCATACGCTATATTCATCATCTTATTCCCTGCCAATACAAGCCGCAAGAAGGGTAAAAACAGCCAAGAATGATTTGCCGTCTGGCGAAAAATTGCCAGCATATGATTTACCAAATTAAGAGACGATTCATCGATCTACTGGATGGTTTTAATCCTCTCCCTTGGTACACGTCACGCCTGTGTTGTTCACTGATTTCAACCATGCCTCTGCAATGTCTGGTTTGAGGAGTAGCAGCTGTGTTGTTGGTCCAGATAGTCTTTACCCTTGCCTCTCTCGACCGAGTGAAAATTAGGCGGGACAGATTCAATTTGAATCCCATTGAGATTCTGGTTATTGCCGTTGCCGTTCACATAATTGTGCAACTCAAATGTATCCTGCCCTTGGGCCCCTCGGGGATCTTGCTGACTATTGCATGAATTCAACATCTCAGTGGAATCCGATGGCAGTGGCTCGGAACCTGATGAACTTAGAGACTGAGATGAGAAGGCTGGAGCAGAGGCATCACCATTTGTATGCTTGGATGCAACATCATTGGTTTTCTTTGCAAAACGTCCTCCACTGCCCCTCGCCCTTCTCATAGCGTGCCGGTGCCGAGATTCATGAAGATATGGCTATGCAGGATATTAAAACCATACAGATATAAACAGAAGGTACAACTTGTATTGCATGTAACTTAAGTTGATAACTGTCTATCAAATTAACATGAAAAATATATATTTCTCATTCATCAAAATCAGATTCAACCCACAATTTAATCATATACATAGCAGTAACACAATTTACCTCATAAAAGAGTGTCAACATTTTGAGTTTTTGACCTTGGAGGAGCCCAAATTACATGGGCCTAGCATTTATCTATTAGCATTCGATGGAAGCCCATTAATCAAAATTCATGACTTAAGAGTCTAGGTCCATCCCAACACTTATGATTTATACACTTCACAACTCTTTTCATTTTCCAATCACGGACTTGTGTGGAGGCTTCATTTCCAACAAGGAGTATTTCGCTTACAATGACCCCTACATTACACTATCCAAAACGATGTTCACTCTCTATCCTATTGACAGGTCCAGAACTAAAATTATTAGAAACAAAAGATGGATCTAAAACTAGAGGAATAAAATAAATAAACAGATTTATAATAATCATCATTATCCGAGCCTTTATCCCAAACAACTCAACAAAGACCCGAAATCCAAAAAAGTATCTAAAAATCTCCATTTTAGATATTTTTAACCCGTCAAAGTAAAAAACCATGGCATATATGTTTTGAATACCATTTATATCTATATGCATTAGGATCCCGATTCATGGACCAACGGGTAGGCTTTGCAGTCAAGCTCCCTTCAAGCCTTTACACAAAATGGCCAATCTCCATCTGGCACAAGGAATAATAATTTAGAATAGAAAATTGTAGTTAAGTTTTGCATTTTTTGCTTTTTTTTATTGATTGGCTCTTTTCAAAAGGGACAAGAACGAGGAAGTCAAAGACAATTGATTAAAAAAAGTTATGGAACATATATATTAATATACCAGGCAGTAATAATAGCATGGCACTTCGGATTCGAATAGAAACACAAACACACACAACTGTTAAAAGCATTCAATTCTACACACCTTTCTATTTTTCATCAGCTTCTTTTCAATCTCTTCCTTGGCACGTGCTTGTCTTCGCCTCAAAATCGCCTGATACTGTTTTGAGTTCACATAAACAGGTTCTTGTGCCATCTCCAGTGGCAATGGCATTCTAGCATGAGGCATTCCAACAAAAGGAGTATAACCCTGCATTACCATGATTAACTTATCAGAAAGAAAATCAGACATTCAACTACATTTTATACATCTCTTTGCTCTATGAGGGAAAGACGGATTTCGCAATAAGTATTATAAAGTTCAAAATGCCAAGGAAAATCAATGCTAGTTCAATGATTTTACCCTCTGCACATGATGAAATATCCAGGTTTAGGCGTTTAGCCATTTTTAAAGTCAGCATTCCTAAACAATGTCTACAATTAAAGTGACAAAGCCACCCGTCCATTATCAGAAATCAGTTTATGGCCCAGCTAAATCATTATGCCAATGGATGGTTCACCCAGGCCTTCTTTCTACCTGCATAAGAAAATGTTAACCCATTCTGTCAAAAAATCTATTACTACCTCAAAGGAAGAAGATTCCTCTAAACTTTAAAGCTTCTTAAACATTGTAAAATTGTAAAGGATATCATACAAAGGTTATCTTATTTAGATCAATTCTTGTAACACAACTAAGTAATACATTTTTACCCCTATTTAAAACAAACTAAAATCAACTAAGAATAAGGAAGGGCCAGAAGAGGGGGAAGATATTTCTTATTTTTGCTTGACTAGAATATCTTCTGACACGAAACAAAAATTATAATACATAATAAAGCCCAAACTACACAAGAACCAAATCCTCAACACCTCATCCACCAATCAAACGATATTGGAAAGGAGATTGCAGCCTGCCATTAGCATTTTGAACTAACAGAGAGAAAATGAAACGACAAACCTTGAAGTTGTTGTTCATGCAAGCACATATTACCCACATATGACGGCAGAATTAGATCCAAAGGCATATTGGTAAAAAAGGGTAAACAACACCCATGCACAAGGCGGCAACAGAAGTAGTTGGGGACAAACAAGATGTACACAGAACTTATCCTACATAATATGTGAAGAGGTTCCACATTGCACCCCTACAACACAACCACTGGGGCACATGTTCCCCTGTAAAGGACTCAAAGAAACTTGAACATTAACTCAATTAGATTCTACGTGGACCACTAATCAATTTTGAGACCCCTAATGGCAATAAACTCCCAACCACAGGTACGTTGGTTGGGGGCAGGTCGGCCCTGAGGGCGGTCAAGCCTGGGCACCAAAAAAATAAAAAAATCAGTAGAATTATAGAGATGAGACGAGAGAGAGAACACTGACGGAAGCCATGAAATCTCACGAAACACACACGAGAGTTGAGAGCTAGGTCACGCAACGCCGTGAGCCACGAAATCGAAATCATCCGATCGTAGCCCGTAGGCCCTCCTGACGCAGCCGATTGAATCAATTTAGAATATTTGTAATTGAAGTGGTTTCAACTTTGAATGTTTGATTCAGGAATTGAAAATTTGAAAAATGTTTGGTAAGAAACATTAATCGGGTAGTCGGAAAATAAATATAAGGAAAAAGGTAAAACAATTGATTCAATCACAAAGAGGAGCACTAGATAATTATTTTTTAACCAATTTGTAATGACTGGTTTTAATTTTAATGTAATGAAATTCAAGGACTGATGGCCTAACCCCCAAAATTGAGTTCCAACAATCAAAAATTTCTTCTTATCATATGTGCTTGAATTTTGATTATTGATTTAGAATTTTACATTAGGCGCCCAAAAAAAAAAAATTGGCCTCGAACCCCACACTAGGAGTCTAGGGGTCCTCCAATTAATTAGCCGCCCAGGGGCCCAAATATGGCAGGGCCGGCCCCGGTTGGGGGACTGAGACAGAATAGTATCAACCCAGCCCCGCATGAACCCATCATCCATTGCCCAGGTTTCCAGGTAACTTGATCCTTGTTCTCTCACACTCTCTCGGTCTATTTATTTGTTCACAACTATTTAAAAGAAACGAAACTGAACTCCAGAATGGAATTTGAAAGTTGAAAACTAATACAAGCAGACACTTCCATTATAAAAAGAAACGAAAAACCAACAATTTTTAAATCCCAGCTATTCACATAAAGACATTTCATATCACTCATTCTCACACAAGAAAGGTAAAGAAAATTATTCTCTACGTTTGGGAAGCAATTTGAGAAGTAGCATATAATTTAGCATATTTATTGGTAGCATAAATGTTATTTTAAATGTTGTCATATATGTTGTTTTAAATGTTGTGGGTGTTTGACATATGCTAACAACATAAATGTTGTTTCATATGTTGTGGTTAATTACATATAGGAGTATTACTACAAATTAATAAATATTGATATACTTATATAATAATTTTTACATTTTTTATAATAATATTAACATTTTTAGTAATATATTATTTATTTATATTTAATAATATATTCATTTATATTTAATAATATATTTAAGAACTAAGGATATTATTGGGAATAAAGAGAAATAGCAAGGGTAACTGTTTGACAACTGCAACTTTTTGGTATAACATATACAAAATTGTTTGTCAAACGACACAAATCCCTCATCCAAATGTAACATGCAAAAACAAAAAACCTATATAGCCACAAATATAGGGATCAAACGAGACTACCAGCTAATTTCTTCCCAGAAGCAATGGTTCGAGAAGGGAAGGGAGTGGGGAAAAAAAGTAAAGGCAGGCAAGTATGTCCAGAATATGACGTCAAAACCAGACTTTAACACATACCCAAGGTTGATGCCCATAAGTCATCATCCCACCATAATATGCATCTTGGTATGGATTTGATGCACATGCCTGCAAAAGGGTTGCAACAAACTAAGAATCCCTTATCCCTCCACCAAATAATGTAAACACAAGTTCCAATTTACCGTCTTTTAGAGTGGAGGTTATTGCCTTTATCATGTCAAACTCAAAGGTGAGATTTTCTAAGTGTTTAAAATAAGAGGGAAAAATAACATACAATTGAGTGACCAACAAGTTCAAGCTTTGTAGGTTGAGCAATAGACTCATCCTGCATCATTGGTGTAATTGAAGCAGCATGCTGCAGAGTTTGGTCCACTTGACCATAATTCCTATCTGAAATTGAAGAATAAAATATTCACTAGCATGGCAATCAACAATTTGTTCTCTTTTAACTGGAAAAAACCCATTATACCAATGAAGTTTCAAGCCTTCTGATATAATAACTTCGAAGGATCCATGGTCGAGCTTTACATGATTAAATTGCATTTAAAGAAACAGTTTATAGTACCCGATAGTGAAGATGCAGTAGCTTGCCTTTCTTTTCTAACATTATTTCCTTCCCTCTCTTGATCACCATCAGACACAGAGTGATCGTCATCCGAATCTGAAGCATTTTGCCCTCCCTGCGAAGATGAGTTCGATGGATTTCTCTGGGTCACAGCTGGGTTGCTGAAATTATAACCCATACTTCGCCACCAGGGTTCAACATACACTGTGTTAGGTGGTATGCCGTCTGGGTCAGGTGATTTGTGATTTTCATTTGACTTTGATTGCATCCCCGAAATTGCTCAAACAACAGCCAATCTCTGGACCCCTTCCGTATAAGCACAGAAATTTAGAGTGAGCATAGATATTCAGAGTAAAACTTCAGGAAGACAAGCAAACAAAGCATTCATGCCATAGCCTTTCAAAAAGAATTTGTGAAAGAAGGGGACAAAATGGTGCATATGCATCATCCATTCCCTACCTAGTACTTGAGAAAGAAAAAAAAAATCTGAAAGAGAAGTTATTCCCTCTTTTTATGGAAGAAAAAATAAAAGTCCTTTCCTGAAAATTCTGGAATTTCAATCACATGGAAAACCACCCAAGAAAGTTCCAGCAATGCTCTATCAAACTAATAAAAATAAAATAAAGGGAATAAAAAATATAAAAGGCTCTTATTAGAATAAAGTGCCATTTAAAATCCTAGAAAAACAAAAAGATGAACAGGATATAGCTTTTCTTTTATTCATTTTTTCCCCTTGGTTTTATCATTTATGTGTCTTGTGTTGGTGGAGAGGTGGGAGAACTCAATCAAGTATCAACCACCTCATGATTTTGAATCAAAAGACAAGCATTTGGGAACCAAATTTTCTCATGATACTTGTCTTCTATTCAACTTCTCTGGAACCGTTGGGAATGCTCGCGAAATCCCTAACTTAGAAGCCACACCCGAATTTCAAATTTCAATACTTTCCCGCAGTTTTTACAAAACACAAATTTCCCTCAAAATTAACCACCGAAGGAACAGAAGTAGACATTCTAACAAGAACTTCAACTCTAGAAACCCCAAGAATCACCAAGAACTCATGCAAAGCCAAATAACCCCATACTTCAAAGATTCCTAAATAGAATTCTTCTTAAGAATCGAAAATGACTGAACAGAAGAACTTACTGATTTCCTTGTAAGAGTAGAGAAATGTTATACAAAAACCCTAAATCTTGGGGATTCGATCTTCTTGTTCGCGTATCAGCTCGATCAAACGAGAGTCAAATCTTATTTCTCTGCAAATCCCATTGACACCAGTCCTATAGAGTACAGAGGTTTGCCTATTTTTCCTATGAGAGTTGGATAACAACACCGCCTGTGTATAGCCGTCTGACATAATATCTCGACACGTGTATGAGTTTTCTTATGGAGCTAAAAATTTGGACAACAAAAACATTATACTTTCTTCCTCCAATTTTAATTGTCCCTTTTATTTTTTCACACAGTTTAAGAAAATATTTAATTTTTTTTTAATTTAATATTTATACCTTTATTTATAATGTGCATGGTTATTGAGTTTTTCAAGTTAAGTGTAAAATGAGAAAAAATTAACTTTCATTAACTGAAATAGGCATGTATTTTGGGACATCTCAAAAAGAAATAAAAAACAATTAAAATGTGGCGGAGGAAGTAATAAACAAATATTTACTAAACAAAAATATACTCCAAGAATTTCAATGCCACATCTATCTAATATGATTAATTTTATAAATGAAAAAATATATAATTTTATATGTTGTCTCAAGATAATCCCTTGTCGCGCCTTATGTGCGTGCAAGTCTAACAGATTGAGTTTAGGTTTATATCAATTATTTAAAAGACAATTTAATCTAATATCATTATTGGTTATTAGAAAAGCCTCCGTGATAATCATATGTATTGTGGATTTTTTTTTCTTCACCAAAGAATGACACGTTTCAGGCCCATGAGCCTTAATCAGGATTTTATTAGGAAATTTTCCGCCTCCACACCTCGAACCTTTGACCTCCTAAGAGTTGAGTCGAGGCGTAGGCAGAAATTTTTTCAATAAAATCGTGATTGAGCCAATGGATCCAAAGCATGTCATTCATTGGTGGAAAAAATATCAATCATAATTTGTTCCATTTTCACTTAAATTAATTTTTGTTATGTGTTTGAACTATTTATATTGCATTCAAGGAGATTGTTTCGCTTTTTTTGTCACTATTACACATAAATAAATAATTTATTATAAAGTATAAACATGCACAAATGCATCAATTAGAACATTTTTACATTAATAAGAAATAAAACTTAAATAAAGCAATAAGCGATGTAAAACATGTGATGCTGTCCGGGCTGAGCTTATCGCGGCCTTGAAGGTCCCCGTGAGACGCTCTTGACGAGTGGAATTCGAGGAACGCGTGGCACCGAAGCGGGGACCACGCAAGCAAGATCACAGTCCACGTGGCCCGCTCACAACTGTAATTTTTTTACCTACCAGGAAAGTAACTAATAACTACAATAAAAGATGGCAAAACAATATTTTTCTTAATCGGGTGACCACACAAAACAAACTTATCTTTTAAATACTGAGAGAAATAAAATTCTCTATATTTTTAAAAATTTCGATTAAATCCTTCAATTTATAGTGGATTTCATTAGTCCTCCGTCAAAATGACACTTAAAATGTTTAATTGTTTGGAATTTTAAAAAATTCACGGAGCGATCAAATTGACAGGTTTTCATATTTTGAATAATTGAGTTGAAATGTTTTATTTTAGCCGATTAAAATAAAATCCAAATCATCTTTTTAAATTGTTGTTTTGTACTTTTAATTAATTTTTGTCGTATTTGGTAGTATTCTATTATTAATAATTATATTAAAACTATAAAAATAAAGAAAATTTTAAAAAATTAGCGGTGGAAGTATCACAAGCATTTCGTCACTAAATTTCACGAAAAATAGTACATTACAAAATATGTAATTATTGTTAGACAATTAATTAGCGTTAAAAATGATGTTTGCCCATACGAATTTGCTCTCTTGGATATTTTGGCTCACAAAATGCCTCTACTAAGTTAGGAAGTTTTGACTTACTATATAGTGCATTTCAATTTTTTCGTGAGCTCTTTTTTTAAAGAGAGGGTTGAATATTTTCTCACTTAATCTTTTAAATTTAAAATATACATTTTAATGCAACTTTTCAGACTCTATTTGATTGTCATTTTTTCAGTTTTATTTGTGGCCTAGTTAGCACAATAAGCGGCATTATATTTTGTATTTTATTTTTTAAATTTCAAATCATAATTTACAGCTATTTTTCATTTTTATGTAAAATAAAATCACGTCAAATCATAATACTAATTCAAAAAATAAATAATTGGAAAGGCAGACCATCATTTATTAGGGCTCTATTTTGTGCCTAATCTTCACTCTTCAGATCAAATTTGAGCTTATTGTATCTAGGTCCATCTATAGCTGTCCAAACTCCAAGTGCAAGGTCAAGTTCGTGGTGCTAGGCCAAGCCGAACCAAAACAAAACCGCATGTAAGTAAATCCTAAACTCTCAAACCCTAAATCCGAATATAAATAATCCACAAAGCTGAGAGAAGGCAAAGGGTAGCGAGCTTATTATGGCTCACATTGAAGGAAAAAAGGGCATGCAACTGATCATGGAAGTCAAGATATGAACAAAACTAGAAGACATACGAAACAAAGATTTCTCTCAGTCCACAAAGCAGAGAGTGTACTACAGAACAATTCCCAATAACAAGAAAAAGGTTATTTAAGTATTGCAGGCAGAAGAAATCAAATTGAAGCAAAGTCACCGTCCTCTTGAAACTGCTGCATCCATGTCTTCTACTGATGAGGGAAACAACTCAATATAACGTCTCCCAAGTGTCATCCTATCCTTTGCCATTGCTGCTTTTGAATCCTCTGCATTTGAAAACTCTACAAATGCTTCCCCAGTAGGTCTCCCCTCTGCATTCATGGTAAAATGAATTGAATCTTCAGACAACATAAAATCTTTGAAGAACTCCATTATATCGTCATTCCCGGCTGAAAATGGCAGTCCCCTCAATCGTAAAACTCCAGTATGTTCAATGGACTCCTTTCCCTCTTCATAAGATCTAGCCCTCGAGCCACTTTGTCGAGGTGAACCGCCACGAGCATCCGAAACTTCAGCTGCTATTGCTTTGTAATATTCTTGCCTCTTACTCCTAAAAACCTCAACATACCTCCTGCCCATGTTATGCCTATTCTTTTGAAGGGCAAAATCAACTTGCATCGGATAACCTAAAACACAGAAAGCTTCTCCACTGAACTTGCCACCCTTGTGGACAAAAAGTATGTCAACAATATCCAGACCATGGAAGAAGTCAAATACATCAGGCTCACTGCAATCAAAGGGGAGACCACGCAGACGAACAACAGGGAAAGGTGGCGGATGACTAACATATCCATATGGAGGCGGGTTGTACATAAAACTAGGGCCAGGAGAAGCCCCATAGAATGAAGGACCTTGATCGATTACCCGCTGACGCTTTGCACCCATTTCGCGCCCATCCGCACCATCAATATATCTACTTCATTTAACCCGAAAATCAAACAACAAACATATTAATGAACATTTGAAAAAGTATATACCAACTTGCTATTTAAGCAGAAAACCAAGTCCGAGATAAATAACCACATGGAATTTTTGTCACAACTGGTTGCTCATGAAATAGCAAGAATAACTTCATTTGTCTAAGCCACAGTGGTTCCAGTACCAATAGATGAATAAACTAATAGATTTTATGCAAAGCACACAAAGTGGTAGAGCATGCAAGTAATGAGCATGTGGCTTTCAAAAAGAAAAAAATAACCTTACAAAACACATTCGCATCATTGATCATTGTCAAGAAGATCATTTTCCAGACAAACACTGCATAAGTTCAACCTCCCAAGAACACCAAGGTAAACCTTTCAGGATACCACAAATTCTTGTTCTCGTTATGTTGGGGATGATATAACCTTTTTCCCAAAAGATCCAGTGCAATGGGCAAAGGTGCAACTGTAGTCTCCCCTTCGGGTATAGAGATAGAAATATCAAGGATATTGAACACATTGAGATAACCTTAACCACCAAGAAATTCTAAATATGGTATATACCATAATACCACACCCTATCCAGGATAGAGAAACAAATCTTCAGAACTTATTGCATTAAGCACCAAATTAAGTTGTTAAATATTTATGAAAGACATGACATACGGGTTGGCCCTCATCAAACTTCAATGTTCAATTACATATTTACATCATTTAACTTAAAACTTAAGCAGTTTAATCCTCAAACTACAAAGAAGTAGACAATCAAAGTATAAGTATTAACTATGTTAGCTTCTGTTACTAATATGACAAATGGACCATTTTTTCTTGTTTTTATTTGAACAATAAAGAATTCATTGATGAAGAAACACCAAGTTGGTATCCGAAATATGAATTTACAATACAAGTTTCCAAACATGCCTATAAAATTTTGGCTACACTCTATCAAATTTACCTAGACAGGCCCACTCGCCAAAAACTAATGATGCTGATGCCATCAACATACAAATCTAAGAACATTAACAATTAAGGTTCATCAACCTAGTGGAGACACAGTTTGTGTGTGGAGCGGGGGAGAGGGTCTCTTGACATAGTAGCATCTGTAATTAGTAAAGCCTAAGCATTTTAGTTTTAGAGGTGATGATGAGGCTAGAATTTTCTATGTTAGAATCTCAAGTTACTTTTATCGATGAATTTGCAGCTTTTAAGGCCAATTTGCCACTGGCAATCAAAATTAAGATTAGTCAGGCTAAACTGCAAATTACTATTGAATTCAATGATTTTATTGAATGCATTTCAGGTTTAAGCAATAAATTGGACATTATAACTAAGTTTAAGGACTAACGGTGATAGATACCCTTTTCAAAAGCATCCAAGGTCCATCCTTTCCCAAGCAGGTTTTTAAAAGAAGAATAATCAAATTGACATTATTATTCACTTTACCCATGAAACTATGAAAGAACTCAGAAAATATTTCTGAATTGTATTTGTGGAAATTGAACTTCTTAAGAAGACCAAACGTGAAAATAACTAATAAAAGATTTGAAATCCTAAAACACTAACCCACCCACGAGAAGAAAACAAGCCCCACCTCACTAATGATAAAAAAAAAATCTCAGTGACCACCTCAGGGAATGATTCTTTGATTGTTCACTCCATCTGACTAAATGGCCATATTTCCAAAAGCATAGAAATAAAGATAAGAATACAAAAGGGTTCTACTTCTGGGTAAATAGTTGTGGAATGACCAAGTAAACACAAATCCAAATAAAACTAGTAAAGACAAGATTTCCCAGAAACGATGTACACGCGTAATTCAAAAAGAGAGAGAAGGCAAAGAAATTAGCAAATAAACAGGCCCCAGCCTTTCGACCAGGAAATTGAATCACACCAAGCAACGAAATTAACTTACTGGCAAACAAACAAAATATAACCCAAATGCACCAATCTTTTAAAAACCACCAAAGAAATGCACAAAAAAAGGAGAAATCACAAGATAGTAAAGAAATCGATCTAGAAGGAAAAACAAAAGAAGGGGCAAGTGAGAAAGAAAATCACATACCCTCTGTAGAACATTTTCTGCGGATCACAAGCACCGGTGTGCTTGATCTTTCTGATGTCTCCGCGAGAAGCCGGAGGATTGGCGAGAGTGGTGGCTACCCAATGAAGGTGCCTCTGGTTTGGCCGTGGATGCTGACAATTGACAAGGCAGCTGTTGCGAAAACAAGTTGAAACGATCTTCTTCGGCTGTGCTTTCATTTTGGGTTTATCGTTGGGCTTTTTAGTGAATTGACTATTGGCCCAAATTGTTTTCATATTGGGCCAAAGTTGAAGCCCGGACTATATGTACAAAATTCACTAAAGCCCAATATTTCGGCCCAACAAGCACAACCAACAAAGAAATGAAGAATTCTTTTTTTTTTTTTATGAAAGAAATGAAGAATTCTTGTTTCGTAGAAGAATGGCCGTTGAACGCTTCGAAGAATCTAACACGTCCACACTGACAAAACCCAAACTGAGATTCTTCCACGTGTCAATACTTCCACAATTGTTGGGAACCGGTACTTTGACCTTTTCCAAGTAGAAATTTTAAAGAAAAAACATTATTAAACGAATCACACTTTGATTTTGATTTCGGTTATTCGGTACAAGTCTTTTAGGTGGAGAGATTTGGACCTCAAAAATATTGTCTGGTTTGCATTCCATTTCACGCGCCTCTTCAAAAATCCCCACATCTGCCACACTTTCGTTACTCCACGTCTCCTCCTCTTCCTCTCCCTAAAGTTTCAGGTTTTCTGTCTCTTTAAATATTTCGTAAGATCATTGACTGAAAAGGTTGCCGGATACCCATTAGAGCTCAGTTGGTATTTGCTAGTGGGTATAATAAAATCCAGATCAAAATCATTTTTTTTTATTTGGGTTCTTGTCGGTGGTCAATTTCTTGAAGGGTTTCTGTAGAAGAGCAAGAATGATGGGGGCTCTATCTGTGGTGAGTTCATCAGTGGTGGATTCGCACAATAATATGGCCATGAAGAGCTGTGGAGAGTTGGTTTCACGGAGGAGGTCAATAAAGAGGAAGAATTTGACAAGGCCTGGGTCATTGGAGTTGGGAAGTTCTTTTCTAGATTCATGGCATGGTTGGAGGCTTTCGAGGAAAGTAGCTCAGGCCAATTGGAGTCAGAGAAGGCGGCGGAGAGATCGGAGGCTTGTGGTGGTGAACGAGTTGGCAGGACAATACGATGACAGTTTTGAGGATGTTAAATTGGTAAGAGAAGTTTGATTTGTTGGTGATAGATAATTACTTGCATGTTATGTGAATGGCTAAACTAAAATAATGATGAGTGAGTTCAAGAATATGAAGAGTGGATGGTTTATGTATAATTTCAATTATCTTAGTAGAATATGGTGAAACCATTGTATAAGATCCACATTTTGGAGTCTTCCTCCTTCATATAAATTTTGTCTGTGATGTTTTGGGTGAATTAGTTACATTACTTGCTTGCTACAAAGAGACGCTTAAAGCTGACCATGTAGGGGGTTTAGTGACCGTCTCGCAATGGTCTCCCTGCAGTGTGAGATTTGAAGAGTGTTGGGCCATGGATGCATCGGCAAACACCACCCGTGCACAAGCTCCCGCATTGGGCGGGGTGGGGTTGGAAATATGTAAGATGTACGCGGATCTTGCCCCACATATCATGTGGAGAGGTTGTTTCCAGGCCACCGTATATGGCCTTAAATTGATATAGACTTTTATTGCCAATTTTTAAGAACTTTGATGTGAGGGATTACACGGTTTGGTACACACATCATACTAGGTAGTCATGGATCTCCAGTGCTGTGCAGCTGAAGTCAGTATAGGCACCTCTGTCCCAATATTGAAGAGAGATGGTTTTCCTGTTTGCTGAAAGAAATAGATCTGTAAACTATAAGTCATTATGCCCTTTGATACAGAGCGTTGAGTGAGGATCGCGTTAAAGAGTGGTGGTAAGTAAATGCTCGGTCATGAATTGTTCTTTCAGGATATTTGGTTTGAATGATCAAACCAAATTTGCGGAGCACACCTTACAATAGATTTCCATTTGTTATATGTCGTAACTGTTACAAAGTTTTGAATCTCAATCAGCTGCCATAATCCTTTTATGGTAATCTTCTTATGCTTCATTCTTCTTCAAATTGATGAATATATTTCTGGCTGCAGCAAATCCTCAATTACTTCACGGTCAAAGCAGTAAGGACTGTTCTTAACCAGCTTTATGAGATGAATCCAACACAGTACAGGTGGTTTTATGAGTAAGTGATAGAAATTGTCTCAATACAGGTATTATGTGTGTTGTTATCACCAAGATCAATGTTTTTGGCTTAGCTATCCACTGTTGATAATTTAGTAGTGTGGACTACCCGAGGGTTATGACTTTACTGATTAACAGACGTCAGATGTTTCTATATGAAACATCAGCAATGTGTGAGTAGTTATGTGTGCTCTGAACTGTGGTGAAATATACTGAGGTTCTCGTCATTTTGGTACAGAATGTTCTACGAAGTCATTTAGACATATAAGAAGAATAAATAGAGTATAATGGTGGCCTTTGACAGTTTGGAATTGCATAGCTCTAGTACAAGAAACTTGGCCGCCAGGCCACTGATGAAACAGAAAACGCATAACTACCTCTTGAGAGTACAATTAATGGTTGTAGATTTACTTCATGCTGGTTCTTATTTATTTGTTTATTTTTTGCACAGTTTTGTTGTAAAAAACAAGCCTAGTGATGGCAAGCGTTTCATCCGCACGCTTGGGAAGGTACATTTCTGAAATTTCCTGGAAAATATAGAAACTGAGGAAAACTTAATAATTTTGGCTTGTTAAATGCGTAGAATTGGAGTCTCTACTCCATAAACATACTAGGGCTCCTTTGCCAAGTAGCCCAATTTTCTTGTTTCTTTATAAAAGTTCTGGTTCTTAGCAGAAGGGAAAACTGGGAATGAAATTATTTTATCTTCAAAATGGTAACAGGAGAAGCATGAGCTTGCTGAAAGAGTGATGGTGACGCGGCTTCATTTGTACGGAAAGTGGGTTAAGGTAATGAATAATTTTAAAATATTTCTGATGCACAATTTTACTAATCAAAACTAAAATCCATTGCTTCTTGTCCATCATTGTGTTGCAGAAATGTAATCATGCAGAAATATACCAAGAGATCTCTGATGAAAACTTGGCATTGATGCGCGAACGACTCTTTGAGACGGTGATATGGCCATCAGATGATTCAAACACAGAGAAGATCGGCTGAAGCATTCCTTCCTACCTGCAAGGTCCTCCCTACCTAGACTTCCTCATGTTCCACTTGCATCAAGTATTTGATATTGGAGACAGCCTTCTTTATTATTTTTCACAAGCTAATAAGATTTCTCAAATGTCTGTATCATATAAACGTGTATATAGATATCCAACCTGTCATTTTTAGATAGTCTTTCAAATTTTCAGATTCAATGACTGGTTCGGCTTTTACACCGTCCCCCGGTGTAGGTTGAAGAGAAGCTACTTGCTGGCAGCCAGCATAACAAAGCTTCCGGCACTGCTCTGACTGAAAAAACTGAAAGCAAGATGAGTTACACCTGCAACACAGAGGTAACAGGGTAAATCAAAGAGGATTCAGCAATTCTGTATGAATGCAAAACAATGCGATGCGAATTAGACAATTATTCTCAAATATTGCTAAATCTTTTATTGAAAACTTCTCCGATGAATTGGCATCCAAATAAGCCAAAAGTTCCTTTGATCTCATTATTATCACCAAAGAAAAAATCAACAATACTGCACATGATGAGATGAATCGATCTCATCATGAAAGTAACAGAGGCATACTACTCATAGTCTGGTTATATAACTGTAAATTAGACCGAACCTTGGCTGAAGAATACGGTGCTGCAGCTCCCATAACAATCGTCTTGCAAAGGCCATTGACTGAGTGAGCACTGTTCTCACATGAAGCTGTTTCAAATAAAATGATCATGTACTGTCACTGGTTATAAAAGTCTCACATATTTTGGATTGTAAAAACACATTATAAGTGCAATACCATCTCCAACACTCAACAATGCCAACAGTGTCTTTTTCCTTGTAAGTTGATCCCACGAATATGATCTATCCATGTGAACCGGCTGATACATCAGAGCCAGCTTCGTTATGACCTCTGCTTCACTCAAGTGCGCATCAAAACCACAAGCAAATCTGCCAAGCGCACATGCAGACTGAACTATAATGTTACAATTGCTATATCGTTCTTGCTGTGAATTGAATCATCGGCTTATTCAACTTGTGCTCGGGAATTGGGAAAGGATACCGAATACGGCGGGGACGGCACCGAGCTTGAGGAAATAGAGCTTCTTGGGGCGGTTGCCGATGATCTGGTTCTTCATTTCGCGGAGGGCCTTGCACTTGATTCCGGGGTCGCCGGAGGCAAGCCAGCTCATGAGCTCGGTGGAGCCGCTGCTGCTGGTTGTTGAGGTGGAGGTGGTAGGCACTTGGCATGGTAGTTGTCGCCCGGGGCGTTGGAAAGGTGAAGAGCCGAGCTCCGCGAGGGGAGCCTGTGATGTAGACCAGAATGAAAATTGGCCATTTAGATATTTGCGTTTCCTTTTTTTTATTAATTAATTATCCAAATTCCTTAATTTTTATTTTAATTGTTGAATTTGTATATTTAAGTGTTAGATCATAATTGCTTGACCTAATTTTACGTTTTTTGACATTTTTGCCATCGTCCCTAAAACCCCTATTTATTCCAAACAATTCGATGACTTGCATCAGCCATCATGCATGAATCTTTCAAGACAAATAATGAGAATCAAATTACATGATTTTTTTGGCCATTCATTTTGAAGAAGAGTTTACAAAAAAAAAGAAAAAATCTTTTTTTATAATCGAAAAGGACACTGGACAAGTCTGTTATAAGAGCAACTCCAACATGAGTCGTATATGAGTTCGGAAAGCTTCAACTGACGATTTGGGACTTCATTCTTCAGTTTTTCGGTTGCCAACAGAGGTCGCATATGGGGTCGGAAATTTGCGACCCCATTTCTAGTTCCCAAAAATGCAGCCCCGAAAGGTGAGTCGCAGCTGGTGGCGCGAAGACGACCGTTGCGCAACGGTGAGAATAAGGATCGATCTCCCGTAGGCAAGCGCACTAGATCTCCCGTAGGCGAGCAGAGTTTCATCCCATAAAAGTCGACCTATAAATAGAAGCGAAACAGAGAGCTCACCGTCACAAGAAGACCTTCTTCCTCAATCGATCCGCGTCGATTCCAACTTCTATTTCTTCCTCAATCGATCCTCTTGAAGGTATGATCGTCGATCGAACATCTCTTCCTCAAGATCTGTCAATTTTAAGAACTAGATTTGCCTAGATTTTTTGTAATTGTGAAAACCAAATCTGTCAATTTTTGGGGTTTGAGTGATTTGTCCAAAGCTGCTGCTGTCAAGGTTATTAAAATCGGACCGGACCGGCCGGTCGAACCGGTTCTACCGGTTCCGGTCATCTCGCCGGTCCAGTCCGGGACTCATGAACCGGTGAAATTTTCAACCGGCCATTTTTTATTGAATCGGCCGGTTCAACCAATTTCGGTTCGTTTACATTAATTAAAAAAAAATTTGAAATTTTTTTTTGGTGGGATTCGAACTAGTGACCTCTAAGTGTTAAAACATGCCTACAACCACTAAGCTATAAGCCTTTTTATGACTAAAATTATACATTTATTGAATATATAGTGTTTTTAAAAGTTTAAACACATATTACAATGTATACAATGTAAAAATATATATTATTTTGTCAAATGTATATATATTTCAACATTATTATGAGTATTATTTTAAATAAATATATATAATAATTAATAAAATTGAACCCGGTTCGAACCACTGTTGGACCATTGAACCATGAACCAAAGATTTTTCCGGTTCGATCACCGGTCCGGTTTTCAAAACATTGACTGCTGTATATCAATTTGTGAAACCTATGAACACTGCTGTTACTGCATATCAATTTGCGAACCCATTTTTATGTTGTAAAAACTGCTGCTGCATCAAATTTCTTATTTGCTTCTTTGAATCAAGTATTTTTCTGCTCTGTTTGTGTAAGAAATTATGGTGAGATCTGTTTGGTTTGCTCTTTGATGCGATTCCTAACATCCTTCTTACATGTTAGCATATTATATTTACATGTTCTGTACCAAAGGAGGACCGACCATCTTTTCTAAGTTTTCTCTTCTCGAAATGCATTTTGATATATGCCTTGATCACAAAGAGAGAAATCTAATTGCCAATGTAAAAGATAAAAAGTCTTGGTTCATTAGTTTAACTTGCAACCACCAAACTGCTTCTTTAGGTCCCTACTTAGAATCACATGGCATATAAACATGCTCAATTCAGCTCAAATCCGTGAGCTCTTGGGATATGAGTGAAAATTTATTTTGTGGATTTTGTTGGCAGCTTCAAGAAATATGGTTTCCTGTTTGTTTGTTTTGTGGATTTTCTGCTTCCCCAAACCTTTAATTTATTTTGTTGCTCATAACATGTTTTGATGCATTCCATGAAACCTATGAAAACTGTTGTTGTTGCATATCAAATTTTTTTTATGTAGCTCTTGTTGTGTTTTGTCTTCCATAGTTTGTAAACCTTTACTTTTTATGTTGTCTCGGGGACTCAAGTATTCAGCAAACCGCCAAGTTAATTCCTAGTTCTTAGCAGCTATTGTTGCACTTGCATATATACTCATTGGTGTTATAAATTGCATGGATTGGATAGGTGTTTCTCATTGGCTGTTGTTTTCCGTATTGTCCATTGAGTCTTAGTCATCCAGTGTTTAGTGCATCTGGAGTTTGGTTTGTAAGCTATATGTCCTTATGTTGCTGAGACTGCTCCACGCGGATTGATTGTTTTGGATTCCATAAATGATCAAATATCATTATGGATGCTACTGAGGTGGTGGGAAAGCTTTATAAATTGCAATGGACTGTGATAACACTAATATATTTATCATGTTTAAACATTTTTTTTCTAAAATAATTGTCGGTGCACGACAATGACCGGTATACATCCCTTGCCAGGCAGTAGGGCAATTCTTCCATTTTCAGTGTATACAATCAATACTTCCAATCATACCTGAAAATCCACGTTTCTCATTTTGAGCTAATAGAGGATGTACATCATTCTGATCGGGCGCCCTCAGATATCGTTCACCGAAAACTTCTACAACTCCTCGGACAAAATGCCTTAGACTATCAATTGCGGTACTCTCGCCAATCTGAATGTACTCGTCTAAGGAATCAGCTGGAGTCCCGTACGCGAGAATCTTAATTGCCGCTGTAATCTTTTGAAGGGGAGAGAGACCTAAAACTCCAGCTGCATTTCGTTTTTGAGCAAAATAAGTATCATTCGTCGCTACAGCATTAGAAATGTGGAGAAAAAGATTTCGACTCATTCGAAATCTTCTTCTGAATAGACCTTCATGGTAAACCGGATCTTGACTGAAGTAATCATTCCATAGTCTGGAGTGGCCATCAGCATGATTGCGATGAACTATTCTGTGTCCGGGAATAGAACCTCGATGGCCAGTTCGTCTCCTCCCACTACTTTGTTGATCATCTGCCTCTCGTGCAAAAAAAAGTTGCTCCAACTCATCTTCGGAGTCAGAGTTGAAGCTAAGAAATTCCCTCAAAATTTCAGAACTAGAACTTGGATGATCCATCAATTTGTTTGAGAATAAGATTTTTTTATGTTGAGAATTGGTTGATGAAATGAAGAAGAAACTAAGTTATTTATAGAAAAAATGTAGGAAAAAAAATGCATCCCCATTTTACATACCCATTGTTGGAGTGAAAACATTTAAAGTGGTATGCAAACTACTATTCAAGCATGCAAAATCATTTTTGCATCCCCATTTTGCATACGCCTTGTTGGAGATGCTCTAACTCATATAGACTTCCCAAATCCATTCAATTTTGATCATAGGGAGATTCACCAACTAAGCTATTACCCCAAGTGATTAAAAAAGTTTTACGCTCTCAAATGATGGAATTCTTTCTCCATTGACAGTAGCTGCTAAATATGGCAGCATTGATGTCGTAATCGTCATAAATAACATTTGAATAGGTCCCCTAAATATAAAATCTGTTAAGAGACTCTGATTGTAAATTTGTACATCTCATTAGTGTATTAATAAGTGCAAATCCTTGAATTTTATGTGCATAGTAACATTTCAGGTGATAGTATCTCCTAAAGCATGCAGCAGAAAAAATCAGTAAACAGTTGCAGCAAACTGAATCACTAAAACTAAAACCAAGCAGTATTCAGCTCCTCCTGAGAAAGTTCCAAGGCCCTGTTCTAGTCCCTATCCTGCAAAAATGACTCGAGAATTAGCCAACAGATCACGGGCAATTCAAAGCGAACAATGTGACTGAAATCCTATCTTGAAAATGGCCTAATCAGTGGAAGGTAGCAACGGATTTACCGCCAAAAGCCAGCAAATGCTCGAAGGCTCATATATATGGCCAAAGCAACCCAGATACCGATGAATCCATGACTAGAGGAAAGAAGGAATAGGCAGAAGATGCTGACAATACCCACCATAACCTGACACAGGAAGAATGCTAAGCTACTTCAATCTTCAATATATGGAGAGGACTGAAAGGCTTACCATGGAGTATGCAGAATACGCAAAGTCAGATGCTCCAAAGTTGATGCCGTCGAAAACAAATGCCAAGGAATTGATGGGTTGAGTAGCTGCTACAAACTGGTACGAATGGAAAAGGAAATATCAGCTCAGATACTACAAGTACAAGTTGTTTGAAATGGGCCCTTATAAATTCTTGTCAGCAGACAAAACGAGGTACCGGAATGCCTATACTAATGAGATGGAGGACATTGGCATCGCTTGTGAATAATCTTGCTCCCACATGCAATCCCAGTCCAAGTATGACAGCGAGCATCAACCCTAGAACCAATCCCAACTGCAGTAGAAACCGTCTCAAAACTTTAGAGTAAATCCTCTAAAAGGTCAAGAGGGTATCAGATTATTACAACATTATAATCCAGCACCTGCAGTACTCTAGATGCAGTTGCCGTTGCCCTGTCATAGTCCTTTCTTGCGAATGCACTAGCAAGTATTGCCTGAAAGAGTGGGGAATTTTTTTTAATACATGGGGAAAATGTTTTTCTATAGAAAAACATAATTTGAAAGAATCCAGTGAAACACTTAAATAATTAGATTTCTGACCTGACCAGCGATAGCCAACCCATCGGCAAGAAGAGAAGTTGCCAACCAAACCTGCAAGCAGACCTGGAATGCAGCCATGGCTGTGGATCCTTGTCGTGCAGCCATTGATGCAGCAAGGGTTACACAGAATGTCACAGCTATCACTCTAAGCAACAGTAGAAAGCCTGGAATTCAAGCACGAATGAAGAAAAGGCTAATTTGTAATTTCTAAACCATTGAACAGTAAATCCAAATTTCAACATTTATAAAAACATCACAAGTTCTGGGTAATTTTAGATAATAAGTCCAAGGATTTCTCTCTTTATGGACCACGAATAAAACAGAAAGGGCAAATAAATGAAGAAGAAATAGACAAGAAAATAAATGATTACCATTTTTAAGAAATCGACCAAATTGCAGATGTTTTATACTGGGAGGTAAGAGATCAACTTTCTGCATTAATCTCCAGAAGAGTATGATTGAAATCAAATACCTGTAATCACCACTCAAATATTAAATACAAACTACAAAAAGAAAATTGGCATCTATTTGCATGTGTAATAATTGATTGACTTACTGAGATATGACATGGGCAATGGCCGCACCACTAACTCCAAGGCGGAAGACAAATATGAAGATTGGGTCTAGGATTATATTTGTTATATCTCCAGCCACTGAAGCGGATAAGTTGGGCATGTGTCAGAAAGAAGTGAAGCTGTCAAACCATAATAAATTGCCTGGAACATATTTGTTTTTCTAGCTAAGAACTATTCAGTTCCTAAATCGCGTACCGGTGGCATATAAAGGAGTTTTTGTGTCCTTAAATCCACGAAAGACTCCTTGGATGGCCAATGAGAGGAGAACTGCAGGAGCCCCGAGTGACCTTAAAGTCAGATACTGTTTTGCAGGATTAAGCATAGGTGAATCCTATATGAAACAATAATATTTTCTGTTGGTGATTATGAATTTACGAGAATGAAAGAAAAAAAAATCATTAAGTATATGAGTTCAGGTTTTTTCTCTTGGTATCTGAAATGAAGTGCTTACATAGCTCACTCCCATGAATCTCAACAGAGGTTTAGCTCCCGATATGAGGAATATGGCTTGGATAAGACCAAGGATGCCACCGATAACCAATGCTGATGAGGCCGATGGAATATATCGTTTTTCATTCTCGCACTTCGCAATATCAAGGCTGCTGGAAAAAGGTTGCAATTTCTGTGCACCCTCACCCTCACTGGAACCTGAAAAGGTGCGATGAATAGAAACTAAATTATACACCTAAATGACCAAGTTCCACTGATAGAACTTGTACAGATGTACTCGACTCAAAATGACTGCAGCAACTGCAAAACCAGGTGAGTACAGGAAAAGAATGGTATACCATTTTGTGGTATCAACTCTTTACTTTCGATGTTTGCAGTTGAACATGTTTCCAGGTCCTCGCACTCTTGTGATTCAGGGCTTACTCTCCCTATAGTATCCTCTTCAGCAACAAAGGAAGTTGTTACACTGACAAGTGGGAAAATTGCGATTCTTGACACTTGATTAAATAAAGCAATAGAAACTCCAACAGCAGCAAGTTCGACTGGGCCTGCAGTGAGAATAATAAACGGGAGAAGTATGCATCATATACAGTTTAGCTGAGAGGGATGAAAGAAAATGGAAGAACTGATACACCTTCAGAATTAAAAGGCACAAAGTTAAGATAGGTGTACCAATTTGTCCGATGAAAGCTGTGTCAACCAGGGAGGCAACAGGGTCAGCTGTCAAAGCCATGGCTGCAGGCAGCGCAATCTGAGCAATCTCTGTACCAAGTTCATCTAATTTAAGAACAAGCCTGCCAAAAATATAAAATAATGAAATCTACTCTAAAGACGATAAAAGAAAAATAAGGCAAGAAAATAGAGAAAAAATAAGGCCTGAACATAAACTTCCAGCATCATGTCAATTATCTGTAAGCATAGAGCAGTACCCTGAGTGCAAGAATTTTGACCGTTAAGCAGATAAAATAAGAACCGATCAGTGTTCTTATTAAGGTTTTTCTTAAATAAACAAAGATGGAGGAACCTATAAAACTCATTTTTACACAAACAACTATCAGTTGCTTGTAATAACACATTAAGATTCATTAGCAATCGCCATCAAGCTAATGCTTATCGATATAAACTCGTCTAGTTTTGAAAACCGGCATTGTTTATATCCAAAAGAATCGCCAAACAAACAAAAAACGAAGGATTTTACGAACTTTAGGCTTGTCTGTCTAATGCATAAATCCAGCATTTCTAACGGAACCTTCCAAAAAAAATTGACAAAAAAATCATTGCAGAATTTTAGAGAGATTGGATTCATAGTTCATACCCAACATCTTTAAAGAAAATGCAGACTGGACTTCCTTTCCTTTCCATGGAAGTATATGGGTCTTCTTCTTCAGCCATCACTAGGTATCCCAATCCACCAAACTTCAAACAGCCTTCACAAAAAGACCAAAACTTCAATTCTCCAAGTGGGTTTCAACATGCACACTGGAAGTCCATGTCATTTACACATTTCAACGAACAACTCAAATTCAAAGTTCGAGAGAAACAAACCTTTCAGCTTTGAAATCTCAAAGCCATAATACAACAAGAACCCCAGCAGAAATTCAAGGTCTGCTAGAATGAGAGGCTCATG
Organism: Euonymus europaeus; assembly: GCA_963580455.1. Classification (NCBI taxonomy): domain Eukaryota; kingdom Viridiplantae; phylum Streptophyta; class Magnoliopsida; order Celastrales; family Celastraceae; genus Euonymus; species Euonymus europaeus. The sequence goes on from OY756962.1 coordinate 3,364,420, forward strand.
AATGTCAACATTGAGAAGAAAACGAAACTGACATCTGGGATTTTTACAGTTCAGAGACACAGAGAAACCTCAACACCCGTCCCATGGATCACATAACGCCAATCAATAGGTGGAAAACAACGTGTAGTCTCACTTTCATAAAGGCTAAGGAAGGAAAAGAATTGGCGATTCTGTTTGTGTGTGTGCGTGTGTGGGGTGGGGGTGGGGGTGGTGAGAAAATGAGAGAAAAGGAAAGCTTTTTCATGGCCCAGAAATGACCATCGTGTAGTGTAGGACACAAAAGGAGAGAAATTTATTGGGTGAAAACTGCCAAGGAAAGCCGAGAAAATGGAAAGAAGAAACAAAAAAATGCGTCCATCCGAGATTCCTAAGTTAAAAACCAACCCCACCCACCCATCATCTACAGTCAAGTTTCCTTCAAATTAATGGCTGCCAATTGTTCCTTCCATCACTTTCGTGTAGAAAATCAAGAAAACGCCAAAAACCCGCAGAAACGAACCTGTCAGAAAAATACAATTTACTGCAAAAAAATTTAGTCCTGTCCATTTTGAATCTCCTGGGTGGGCGGGGGCCCTGGCTGGCTCAGAAGGTTCAGTTTCCATGACTGAATATCATCTCTTTTGTTTTTTGTCTCATCTTTCCTCATATCCGAATCGTCTTTGCAATTCAATTCATTCAACTAAAGCTAGGAATCCCCAAATCCGGGTCCAAACATGGCTTCAAATTAAGTTACGAAATAGTAAAAGATGACAAAAGGAATGGCGATGCCAATGCAATAAGGAAGAGACTCAGAGAATGAGAGAGGCAGTTACCAATGAAATCCAATGCAAACCACTAAAGAAATGCGGTTTGGGTGTGTTGTGTTCGAGCACTAATTTACCATGCCTGAAAAGTGGGTTCATATTTTACCATACACATGCAAAATTACGATACCCATAAAAAACTTTTCTTTTTATAGAAATTGAAAAACAAATTTGTTCGTTTGCTAGTTGTAGCTTAAACTCGGATCTTAGTCATTGAATTTTCTTATCTAACAATAAAATAAATTGAACCAAAATTCAACTCGTAAGTGGTGACTACAATGTTATTACTTGACCGCGTGATAAACCTACATTCCAAAAGACAATTGTGGTTTGATATTGACAAGCATCGATTCATAGGAATATATAATTCCACAGGCCAAGTAGGCCACGAAACTGAGATTGTGGTCCATGTAGGATTCAAAATGCTTGGTAATTTCTATTGCTTCTTGTCCTCTTCAAAATATATGCCCTGCTTTTTGTCCTTCCACTTCAATCAATCAGATCAGAGCAATAATATTAATATACAAACGAAGGAATTTATTCCCATAAGCACCTCTTGCAGTGGCATAATTTCATAAATCTCCAACTTTTGCTACAAGTAACCCATAATATATATCAACTAAAGCATAAAGCATCTAAATAAATTTAAACTACGAAATAGAAATATAATAATTCCAATATAATATTAGTTTTTTTTATAACTAGAATGACACCATGTTTCCAAGACATTCGATACGAGTCTAAACCAAGGTTATTAAAACCGGACCGGACCGGCCGGTCGAACCGGTTCGACCGGTTCCGGGCATCTCTCCGGTCCGGTCCGGCACATGAGAACCGGTGATATTTTGAACCGGCCTTTTTTCATCGAACCGGCCGGTTCACAGGTTGAACCGGTCAGAACCGGCCGGTTCACCCTGTGAACCGGTTCGTTTACATTAATTAAAAAAAAATTTGAAACTTGTTTTTGATGAGATTCGAACTAGTGACCTCTAAGTGCTAAGACATGCCTACAACCACTAAGCCATAAGCCTTTTTATGACTAACATTATACATTTATTGAATATATAATATTTTTAAAAGTTTAAACACATATTATAATGTATACAATGTAAAAATATATATTATTTTGTTAAATGTATATATATTTCTACATTATTATGAGTATTATTTTAATTAAATAATTAAATATATTGAAACCGGTTCGAACCCGGTTGAACTCCGGTTGAACCATTGAACCATGAACCGAAAATTTTTCCGGTTCGATGACCGGTCCGGTTCTGAAAACCTTGGTCTAAACTCGGACTGTCTTTAAATGGGTGCATATCAATTTTTTCACTTAAAACGGAATAAATTAGGTCAAAAAACGACACCTAATCCAACTAATGAGATTGCTGGCATTAAAGTCCCTGTGATGCACCAGAAAAGAAAATTAAGTGCGCCATTTGGGCATCTGCATCCAACTAGTACCCTGTACCCCTGCCATAAATTAGAGGCAATTGGCACGCCGAGTCAAAATTTTAGGTACAAGCTCTAATTTTTTTTATCTGAATAGACTTCATCCCTACATCATTCCTACCCTAAGTTTTCAGTAAACCCACCAAAACGGCCATTTATAACATAAAGAATTAACAGCAAAAGTTGTTAAGACTTGCAACTCAATGGAGAACATGAGCAAGAAAATTGCATCCATTTACTGAAAAGATCAGTGAACGACTGAATTTTGTGTCAACGAATTTCTACGACCGCCCCATTCACCACAAACCGAGAGCCTTCCACCACAAGCCTCCAACTCCAAGCCAGATGAGGATATTGACGACAGATATGAGAAACCCATAGCCCCACCATGTTCCGAGTGGTACATAGCCAGCACCATAGAAGACGGGTGCAGATCCTATGCCATAGTGAGTAAGGCCACCCATGAGATTAGAAAGGAATGAGAGGACCATGGCCCCTAAGTATGGAGGAGTGCCCAGAGCACTGGCAACGGACAAGAAGGCCGTAAACATGGCACCAATATGGGCAGCGCCACTAGCGAAGAAATAGTGGGAGTAGAAGTACAGAAGAACCAAAATGCCAAAAGATAGTTGCCACGAAAGACCCAAACCACCAACAAACTGCGAAAGAAACCGGAAAACTTGTTAGTAAATCATATTTTGACTATAACTATCAGAATTCAGAAAATGTGGCTGTTTTATCAAGATATGGATTCATTTTACAAGGATAGAATCCATTTAAGATCCATATTAGAGATAGAAGTAACCAATAATGAAGCAGTCAATCAGTTAATGTCTAAGCCTAGGTTGCCAACAAAATAAATATCTGAATATGAGCCAACATCCACAATGAAACATTGCCCAGCCCAGAGAGGTATTCCATTTTCACGATTTTGTCCTCGATTTGGATATTCCTCCATTTGAAAAGTTTATTCAAAAGAACAAACGGCAAGAACCACGAAAAGTCTTAAAGCACCCATCATCAGCATGACTATATTACATGACAAGTAATGACAGCCATCACATAATTGCAATGAGGTGACGTAAAAAACAATTTATTTGTTGAGATCAGCACAAACCTTAACCACAGTTTGGCTGAACCAGGAGATGAGACCATATTTGTTGAGATAGCCAGCCATAGCAATAAGCGCAGCAAACCATGTGAGAGTATCCCATGCAACGGATTCAGCTAAGCACTCCTTCCATGTGACCACTCCAGTAATGAGGAGAACAGATAATCCAAGAATTGCAGCGGTAACAGCATCCACATTCAGGACCCCGCCGAAAACCCAGAGCCCCACCTGCAAATGGAGAAGAATTTAGATGGAATGTTGACTTAAGAGATGTGCCGCTGCCATAGACAGAGGTAGAAACACAGAAAAACTAAGAGTTGCAAAAACATTTCTAACAGTGCAGTTGAGTTCATGCAGCACACAGAAACTGTTGTTACTCAGCCAAAATTACAGTGCATGCAATTATATACTATTATACTCTGACCTTCCTCATTACAGTATACATTGATTTTGAATGAAATGGAATCCGCTAAAACTGAAAAAACTTCCGAGAGAACATGACAACAGCATTGTGTTTATAATGTCAAAAGCAAACAGACTAACTTTAGTATTTAAGTGTCTCCTGACCCTGGAAACAAAACCAGATATAGGGGATGATATGTCGTCTGTGTATCTACACTAACTACAACTTGTTTGATCTCTTCCAAAATCAAGATGCTCATCTCCGATATTGACTACACCTTGTTTGAACCAAGCAGCAAACGATTTTGATAAAAACCACTAACCAAGAATAGAAATTGGAGAAAGAGAGTATAACATACCGTGAGCAACAGAGTACCTGCCATTATTTTCTCGTTCTTGGACATTGGTCCCATGTTCTCCAACTTCTCTCTCGCCAACTTTGGCGCATTAGGGCTACTCTTCACGGTGGGTGGATAAATCAAGTATAAAAGCAATGGAACCACAATCAACGAAACCAATCCAGGCACAATTGCTGCTCTTGCCCAGTCAGTCCACCCAATTGTCTGCTTGATTGTATTGAATGTCAAATTGGCGCTCAATGGGTTTGCCGCCATGGCTGTCAAGAACATTGAGGACGAGATCACAGAGGTCTGGAAGCACGTCAGCATCAGCCAAGACCCCAACTTCTTCTCAGTCCCATCTCCAGCATTGCTACCGCAAGCCACGCACAGCGACTTCACAAGCGGCAGGAAGATACCTCCGGCACGAGCTGAAACTGAGGGAATTGCAGGAGCCAACAACGCCTCACTGAACACCAAACTGTAACCGAGCCCCAAAGACGAGCTTCCAAAAAGAGACACAAACTGGTACGCGATTCTATTCCCAAGTCCAGTCTTAATAAACCCGCGTGCAAAGAAGAAAGCGAGCGCTATCAGCCACGGAATTGGATCTCCGAAGGCGGAGAAAGCAGCGGAGAAGGTGAGTGTCTTTGTGAGAACAGAGGCGCCAAGGCCCATGAGCGCAACGGCACCGAGCGGCAGTGGCTGCGTGATTATCCCAACAATTGTGGCAAGGAAAATCGCCAATAGCTGCCAAGCATTTCTCGAAACCCCGGAAGGCACAGGCACCAACCAGAGTATAATTCCCGTCGCAATCGAAGCAATCAGCGGCTTAATAGAGGCGCCCTGCCACGGCTCCTTCGCCGGAGCTACGGACGACGACGTCGCTGCCTTCGCTACTAAGCTCCTGCTATTAAGGTCCTTTATCTCTCCTTTTGCCAAAAACTCTAATGAATTTATGCCTTTCGGGGTATAATTAAAGGGACGGGCATTACCTGTGTCAATTCTAGGCACATCAGGGAGTGAACCACAGCACCGAAATGGTGAGGATCTGAAGCGAGAAGCCCGGCGTGGTTTGAGCGAAGGACGAGAGTGGAGGCGGAGAGGGAGATAGGAGGAAAGTGCAAGTGACATCGCCATTGGTATTTGGTGTGGCATTCACAGTGAGCGTGAGAGACCAAACCAGGCCCTGTTTATACTTTATAGTCAGAAGAAGAAAATTACGGGATTCGCACCGTTGGATCAAGATATCCAATGGTGGAGTTAGCATTTGAAATGTAAGGCTGTGGTTTGCGATTTTCAGAATTCACAGTGCGAACTTGGTGAGTGACGCCTCGGCTTTGATTGCTCCGCCTCTCAAACTATTTACCGGCCAGGTTGGACCGTTACGACTTTCACGACGCTAACATGCGCAAGAAGCACATGCCACGTGAGCTGATTTTATTTTTAGTCAATGTTCTCTTACTTTTGTGTGACGTGACGTGGATAGGAAAATAACTACCCAGGGGTTTTGTGATTGGGATGATTTAGTCAAGGAGGACGGCAACATGCCACGTGGTGCTCTAAAACAGTGTCATAGTCTTGACTTTTAGAATGACGTGGACTAGTTTTTCCACGCGTCGTTACGTAAGTGGAGAATGAGTTAGCACTAGTTGGTGACCATAAAGCGATTCTGTCTCCGATTGCTTCCTCGGTTGAAAACGATGGCCAATAAAGCGGGGGAAACTGATGAGGCCAGACGAAGTTGGAGACGAACGACATGAGCTGCTTAATCGTTATGTGCTTCGAACGGCTTAAGAGATCTGGGAAGTAAATCAAGGATTCTTAATATTGTACAGGTTCTTCATTGTAATTGCTGTGTTTGTCCGATATTTAGCTGAATTTTTTTTGCTTGATTGTATTTTTTAGCATGGATAATTCTGTTCGCACTTGTGATGATTCTACAATGAGAGATGAGGAACAAAATTAAATACCTAGAATTGATATGAAATTTGACACATTACAATGTGCATGTCAATTTTCAAAAGCTTACTCAAAATAATTGATTTTGTTGTTAGAAAATAATACAATAACAAGAATCCATAACCGTGAGTTGTTGTTAGTCAATTATTTGTGTTGCGAGGGTTAGAAGAGGAGAAATATGATGATGTCGATTCCTAAACCTTAAGAATCAAACGCCATAAGAGAGAGCAAAACACAGCCCTATTAGAACAATTTGAGGAAGACTGAGCCATCACTAGCGATCGAAAACTGTCAGTGAAAAAAAGAAATCCAACGAAGAAAAAGATGAATCAAATCCTCATATCCGAATCACCGTTGAACTTGAGAGAGAGTGTTCGTAGAAAGAATACCAGAACCCTAAAAATCGTAATTGTGAAAAAGCGTTGAAAAAAATATGCATTTTATTTAATTTTTAAGTCAAATCAATTTATAAAGGGCTACATGTTTTGCACCATTGAATCTTTGTTGATCGTATTCTACTATTTAGCATGCTCTCTGGGCATGGAATTGAGCATTGGCCATTTGATACCTTTGCACGAGCCTTGCGTAACTTGGTCGTGGAGAAAATGACATCGAGATGATTAGTTGGCATCGAGATGATCAGTTGGCATCGCTGGTTGTTGCTCTTAGTAATGGATCAAGAAGGCCAAAACAGTGACTGCTGTAATTGCCGCCAGCAAAAACAACGATAGTGTGGGTGATGCCATTTACAGGTATGCATTTTGATATTTATTTGCAGAAGGCTATAAAGAAGTTGAACTCAATCTTGATGTAAATTATTTTGAGTTTAGAGCTTGTAGTTGTAATCATAAAAACATTGTCAAGGCGAATCCTTGCCATAAATCCATCATGCTGTCAAGTGATTTGAAAATAGGGATCGCTTAGATCCAGAGTTGGCCGGGACAGTTTCAATCCAGCTGCAACCAACCATCTTCTTCATCCCCATTGATCTCATTGCATCACGAACCTCATTGGCATCATCCCATCTATCAGAACTGGCATAAGTGTTCGATAACAATGCAAATGTTCCGATGCTCACTCCCCTTGAGTTGAGGAGTCCCACCCTGACTCGCTTGAACATCTCATCATCTCCATGTATTCTACAAGCATTGAGCAGAGCTCCCCACACTGGCCCTTCAGCTTCTACAGGCATTGTTCTAATAAAAGCCTCCGCTTCCTCCAACCTCCCTGCTCGTCCATACATGTCAACCATGCATGCATAATGTTGCATCTGAGGTACAACCCCATAAACACTTTCCATAGCTTTGAAGAACATCAACCCTTGACTAACAAGCCCTGCATGACTGCCGGCAGATAACAAATCTAGGAAGGTAACATCATCAGGAACTATCCCGCGAACCAACATCAATGAGAAGAACTGCAATGCTTGCTTACCACAACCGTTCATTGCCATACCTCTGATAATGGTACTCCATGATATGATATCCTTGTGAACAAGAGTGTTGAAAACTTGAATTGCCATGCCTACATCCCCACATTTAAGATACATATTGAGAAGAGCATTTCCAACCTTGTTATTATAGTCTAAAAGATCAGGACGTGAATCAATATAAGAGTGCACCCAATGCCCCAAACTTAACCCGCTGACAGAAGAACATGCTGATAACATATTCAACAGAGTGGCCTCATTAGGCTCGGCTTCTCCTTCTTGCAACATGTTTTTGAATACTCTAACAGCTTCTTCACAAAATCCTTTCTGTGCATACCCACCAACCATTGTAGTCCAAGACACCACATCCCTCTTCGGCATATACGCAAACAGGTACTCTGCACTGGAAAGATCCCCACATTTCAAGTAAAATTCCAGCAACACATTGTCCAACATAATTCCATTAACATCCAAACTCCTCAAACTATAACCATGAACGGATTTACCAAGCAATAGATGGCCAAAACCAGAACAAGCAGAGACAACACCAACAAGGGTAGCACAGTTGGGTTTCACGTTCATTTTTTTAAAAATGAGCACAGCATCCTCTCCATACCCACACTTAGAAAGCCCAGAAATAATACTTGTCCATGAAAAGACGTCAGGGGCAGATATAGAATTGAAAATCTGGCGAGCACAGAAAATTTCGTTCTGGGTCACGTAGAAATGAATCAAGGAATTCTGAATGAATATATCGGAAATGTGACCCGACTTGACAACCCGAGCATGGATCTCCAAGCCTTTTTCGTGCAAGCGAGCCATGAAGCAGGCCTTGAGGGCATGAGAAAATGTGTAATAATTGTGACATGTTGGGTGGCGAAGCATTTGGTTGTAGATGAGGAAGGCATTTTGTGGTGTGTCCGAGTTCGCTAAGAATTTCAGTAGCTGATTCAGAGTTTTGGGGTGAGGGGTTTTGAGAATCAGAGCTTGAATTTGGTTTATTTGTTTTGAGCTTATGGTGCGCATGGGACTGTGGAAGGCTTTCGTGGCATGCTTGGCCAATCCTTTTGGGTTACAGTCCTTTGGTTTCTCTTACAAAAAAGGGCAGTCCAACAGAGCAGGTACTCTTTTTTATTCAATCTACAAACTTTCTGCGTATGAGCTCTAGTCCTATGATGCGAAAAAAAAAGATAATCAGTCATAGCACAAATTATATTGCCACCATCCTTATATATCAAGCTGTCACATATAAAATAAATCAAGCAAGTTAAAGCTGAATATTATAATAATCCTTTGCCCACGATTGCATTCCAGTATTAACCAAAAAGATAACTTGTATTCATACAGTTAAGACAACATACTTGGTTCCTAATCATGGACACAACAAAAAAATTTGAATATATTGATGTAAAGGAGCGTAGGCACAGGTGCACATAAGCTAATAGTATCGAGCATAGGCACAAACACAGAAAAGGCAAAGTTCATGGACACTTTCGAGGATTCAAAAGAAAAAGGAAAGATTTAATCGCATGAATTTAGATTTTTGATACAGAAACATAAAATTCTTCCACCGAAACAAAGAAGAAAAATTGCTAGATTTGACAACAGAGATCAAATCAGCTCCTAGTAAAAAATCCAGTAACAGCAAGACACGAAGAACAAAACAAGTGTATACATCTTTCAGTACACGATTGAAATCTACAGCTAAAATGAAAGCGAAAAGAAATCTAAAATGCATGAACTCGTAATCTACGGTATGGAATTAAAAGTCTCAAATATACAATTTAATTATCAGTTGAGAAATTGAGAGCCTACCGTGAGACTGTGATCCTGAGACTCCTTCGGCAACCCTAGTAGCCGACTAGGGATTAAGAGGATTGAATGTATGAGAGCGAATAGAGACACTTCTCTCTCTATTTTTCGACTAGTCAAATACTCTACTCGTTCACAGTATAGAGCATCTCTACATCAGCAAGCAAGCTTCATAAAGAAATTCACAGATCTATGTAAGAGAAAGTAGCAGAGAGGATCGACGTCTTTTCCTCCACTGAACCTTGAAAAATTGCTATATTATATTTGGGTTTATTAGCAAATAACAAGAAAATCTTATATTGATATAATTTTTTTATATATAATATTTTGAAATTATAGTTTTCGTTTCCATCACAATAATAAAAAATCAAATATCCATGCTAAAAGTTATTTACTTTTTTCAAATATAAAAGGTGAGCGCTATTGACATCCCATTTTTTTTAGTGTCACACAATCTTCACAAAAATTCTAATAAAAATAACAAAAAATTCTGTAATATCCCATTTTTTAGATTTCAAGAAATATCCGGTTACACCCCAAATATGCGAAAAATCGAAACTTCAAATGAAGATTCCGGCCGATCCATCCACCGTTGGAGGTTGTGGTTGCTTGGGCTTTTTCGGCATCGTCGAGGGCTTCGTTTTGGTAGGTGGCTTGCCTCAAAAGGAAGTTGAAGTTGGTCGGATCGGAGCTCCAAATATGCGAAAACCCTGAAACTTTTGATGGAAACCCCGACCGATTCGTCCACCGTCGAAGGTCGTGGTTGCCTGGGCTTTGCCGATATCGTTGAGAGTTTCGATTTGGTAAGTGGCTGACCTCAAACAGAGACCTAACGACAAAGATCCGATGACGACAGCTAGCAAGAGAGAGAGTGAGGGGTGAAGCAAGATAATGCATTTTTTGTGACGAGAGGGTTTCACTGGATAAAAATGGGGTGCCAATAACACTCACCATATAAAATAGATAATTTTCAAATAAATTATGCGAATAATAATATATAAAATATTACTGACAAAATAATTACATTGTGATTTGTAGAAATTATAAGGCGTACGTTAGCAGAAAGTACTCCATCATGCGCTAGATGATAAACCCCTCCTTGATCCAACCGTTAATCCTCATAGCGGTATAGGGGGGGAAATGAACAAAATCGCAAACGTGGGGATGTGTCGCATACATGCTAGAATTGGCTTCGGCAAATGATGATTCCCCAAACAACGCTGCCCGCCCATTCATCAAAAGGTGCAACATTTCCCGCCATTTCCCTCTCCCTCCCTCCCTCTCTCTCTCTCTCTCAATCCTCACTGTAGATTCTGGAACTCTAAAGCCAATCGCAATCCCAATCCTCAGTGACGTACAACCATGAAAGATACCCCAAGGAAAGTTATTCAATCTCCATTGAAGTCAAAGCAATCTCCTGGCCGTTTCATTCCCAAAGCCCCTTCAACCCCACAAACCCTAGCCACTCCACCTCCGGTTCTCCGCCGATCCGCTCGTAGGTCATTGTTGCCGCTTGATGTGCCAAAGCCCAGTGATCACACTGAAGAACCCACCAACCTTTCGTTGAAAGTCCCAAGAAAGAGGGCTGCAAATGAGAAGAAATCCCGTCTTCAAACTCCCCAAAAGAGTTCCAGCGAGGAACAACATACACAAATTTCCAAAAACCCCAAAACCTCAACAAGTAAAAGAAATGACAAGTCAGTGGAAGATTTGGTATCGGATGAGGTTTTGTTCTCACCTGTGTCACCGGAGCAATCCGAGACTAGGAAGAGAAATAGGGTTGATGAAAGGAAAGTAATTACAAGGCAAATGGTGGCAAAGAACTCGGAAAGCGGTAATAAGTCGAAGAAGAGGGTTTATTACAAGAAAGTGGTGTATGACGGGGCTGAATTTGAGGTGGGGGATGATGTGTACGTGAAGAGGAGAGAGGATGCCAGCTCAGATGATGAAGATCCTGACATTGAGGAGTGCAGAGTGTGCTTCAAGGCTGGGAAAACACTGATGATTGAGTGTGATGATTGTTTAGGTGGTTTCCACTTGAAGTGCTTGAGGCCACCATTGAAGGATATACCTGAAGGGGACTGGATTTGTACATTTTGTGAGGCAAGGAAGTTGGGTAAAGCCATTGAGTTTCCCAGGCCTCCTGAAGGGAAGAAATTGGTGAGAACATTGAGGGAGAAGCTTCTCTCGAGTGATCTGTGGGCTGCCCATATTGAAAGGTATTTTTGTTTGACAAATTGGTTAGTTTTTTAGCCTTGATTTGTATGAGAGCCAGTTTTCTAATAATTTTATTCTCTTTTTTTTTTCCGCTCTTCCTCTTCAATGCTTGGAGATGTTCAGTTTGTGGAAGGAAGTGGATGGAAGCTATTGGTCTCAGGTGCGGTGGTATATGATACCAGAAGAGACTGCTGCTGGAAGGCAACCCCATAATTTGAAGAGAGAGCTTTATAGGACCAATGACTTTACAGATATCGAGGTGATTTTGGGTTACTCCTTTTGATTGTTGTAACTGATAGATTAAGTAATCCATTTGGAACTGCTTTACAGCACATACAGGTAGAAAATGCTGAATTGGTTGATGTTGACACCATTGTTTCGGTCACTTGAAATGTAGCATTGGAGCCTTAAACGTTATAGGATTATATTTTGTTCTTTTTATATATTCTCTCTGGAGATCACTTCAATCAATTTTTCTTGAAGAGGGGTTTGTGTTAAATGTCTGTGCCACAATTTGTCACTGCAGATGGAATCTATCATTAGGCATTGTTATGTCAACAACCTTGAAGAATATGCCAAGGCCAGCAATGAAGGGGATGATGTTTTTCTTTGTGAATATGAATATGACATACGCTGGCAAAGTTTCAAGCGTCTAGCTGAGATTGATAATGGTGAAGAGGTAATCATTCAAGTAATAGAATGTCAAAACCGAGTTAACATTCTGTTGAAGCTAATATTGTTTGTCTTTCTTGTATTTTAGGATGGTGAAGGTTCTGATGGTGATAAAGATTGGAATTCTCATAAGGATGCAGTCTCTGATTCAGATGAAGATATGGAATATGAAGAGGAAAACTTGAAAGTGTTACAAACACGAAAATCATCAAGTCGTGAGCTGGCTGCGGTATGAAAGTTTCAATTCCGTCATATTCTGTTTCTTTTTTGGTTGGTGTTTGTGCAATGTAACAGTAATCAATGATACGTTAAATGTAGAACTTACGGAAGGGGCAGTTCTTTGGACTTCAAAAGATAGGGAGTAAGAAAATACCAGAGCATGTACGCAGCTGCAAGAAGACTGAACTAGAAAGAGCAAAAGCCACACTTCTGCTGGCAACATTGCCCAAGTCTTTACCTTGTCGAAATAAGTATGTAACCTTCATAGTTGTCTGTTTTACTTTTCTTAACTTGAATGTTTCAATGAAGGACATCTGCTTCTTTATAGAGAAATGGAGGATATAACATCGTTTATAAAAGGTGCCATTTGTGATGATCAGTGTTTGGGACGCTGTCTCTACATTCATGGTGTTCCTGGAACAGGAAAGGTATTAGTAATTTTCTCTTTGAATAAAAAAAATCGGATCTATGTTTCAGTCATTGATTTCGTTTGATGTCTTATTGCAGACTATGAGTGTACATGCAGTTATGAGGAGCCTAAGGTCAGAAGTAGATGCAGGATGTGTAAGACCCTACTGTTTTGTGGAGGTTAATGGTCTAAAATTGGCATCACCAGAAAATATTTACCGGGTATAAACATATATGAAGTTGTTTTTTACTCACTTTGGACAATTGGGTTATTGGTTTCCTATAAAATTTATATTTTATTCTCTCAGGTCATATATGAAGCATTAAGTGGACACAGAGTGGGGTGGAAAAAGGCTCTCCATCTTCTGAATGAGAGATTTTCAGAGGGAAAGAGAATTGGCAAGGAAGATGACCGGCCTTGTATTCTACTTATTGATGAACTTGATCTTCTTGTAACCAGGAATCAGTCGGTAAGTATTTAGAATTTCCCATTCCATCGATGATAATCTATTTTTGTTTTGTAATGTTCACAGAAAGTAGGAAACTTTTATATATATGAACTTTTCTTTTTAAATTACAGGTCCTGTATAATATTCTTGATTGGCCCACTAAACTACATTCCAAGTTGATTGTGATAGGTATATTTCCCTTCCCTCCCTCCTTCACAAAGCATTTTGGTTTGACACATGATGATCTTTATGTTGAATACATGATGGAACTCAGGAATAGCAAATACTATGGATCTTCCTGAGAAATTGCTTCCCCGAATTTCAAGCCGAATGGGTTTGCACAGGCTTTGCTTTGGGCCATATAATCATCAGCAGCTTCAGGAAATCGTTTTAAGTCGCTTGAAAGGAATTGACGCATTTGAAAAGGCAGCCATAGAATTTGCCTCAAGGAAGGTCAGCCATGTGCTATTTATTGTCACACAAGTTAAAATTGGTTCTTGCTATTTTGATACACTAAAGTTCATCGATCACTGTGCACTGGGTTTCCGAAAATTATCAATTCATTTCAAATGTAATGAATTTTTTTTGTATGTTTAGGTGGCAGCCATTTCGGGAGATGCACGTCGTACTCTTGAGATCTGCAGGCGTGCAGCAGAAATCACAGATTATCGTATCAAGAAAGCAAAATCAATTGCCAATTCCACTTCTGCAGGTAGTGACACTTGACGCTACAAACTGTCACTTTCTTCCTCATAAAGGGGCGGTCAAGGTACTAAATAGTTATATCCAAATACTTTTCAGAAAAATGCATTGTTGGTATGTCAGAGGTTGAAGCCGCCATTCAGGAAATGTTCCAGGCACCTCATATCCAAGTGAGTAGGTTTTTCACTGTCAATGTTTTCATAGGCGAAGCATGATTTATATCTTGACATTCATTGTTCTAATATTTAATGTTGTTAAAGGAGTTACTTCTATATAACGTACAGGAAACCATGAGATTATTTGTTGTATCACAGGGGGCGATGGATTTGAATGTCAGGAAAGGGCAATTTTTTTTCTTCTTGTTATAACATTTGATGAAAGTACAATTTTACAGAAAAATGGGTTACATGTAGCTTTTTGAGTAGTAAATTACTCCTTTTGTTTTTTGTCATTTTTCGCTAGCTTAAAACAAGAAGGAAGATAAAGAAACCACTATAACTACTTGCAATGGAAGAAAATAGTTTTGGTAAGAAAATTTGTCTATGTCATTACAAGATGGATTGTCTATAAGCATTATGATGTAGCTCTAAACCGGCAAAAGCACAATTTCAAACTCAGCGGAGAAACTTCAGAAGATTTTTGAGTTATATGGAGGAAATAATTAGCAAAATAACTCAGAGCATGGTTTTCTTACTTTTGTTTTCTTTATTTTTTGCAGGTTATGAAGAGTTGCTCCAAAATGAGTAAAATTTTCTTGACGGCTATGGTGAATGAGCTTTATAAAACAGGGATGGGTGAAACTACTTTTGAGAAGGTCAAAATACTATGCCTCCCATACAAGACTATTTCTCGATCCAACTCATGAAAAAATGAAAAACACGATTCAAGTACTTTAATATTAAATACTTGAAGTTTGCTCGTCCTTCCATGGAATGCTGATAGGATAGAAATAACAGGTGAACCTAATCACTATGCTAAAGCATATCCAAGCAAGATACTATATCGGCCTTGTTTGTTAATTAGTTCATCATCATAACTGAGCCTTTATCCCAAAAATTTGTGGTCGCCAGTTGGTACATGAGTCTGAGAAATTCAACAAGAATCCACTGTGTATTTGTTTTTGTCATTCATTTATATCTAGGGTGATAATTTCGTCATTTTCTATTGAATTCATATTCTTTCATGGTACTTCAAACAATGTATTTTTAGGTCTTCCTCTTCACTTTCTACTCTCTTATACAAATTTTCTTGATTCTCCAAACAACTGCATCGCTATCTTTATATTGTACGTGCACATAATCATCTTAAACGATCTTTATATTGTACGTGCACATAATCATCTTAAACGGTTTTCTCGCAACTTATCTTCAGTTGGTGCTACTCCTACCTTAGATCTAACAATCTCATTTCTTATCCTATATTCTCTCGTGTGGCCATACATCCCTTGAAACATTCGCATTACTGCTTCATGCATTTTTTGGATTTGTTGTTTCTTAATACTCCATCACTCAGAACCATGCATCATCAGGGGTGGTATAGTTGACCTATAGAAATTTTCCTTCAACCTTGAAGGAATCATTCGGTCGCATAAATTCTGAGATGCACTCCACTTCATCCACTTGTTTTAATCCTATTAGCTACATCTTCATTAATGTCTCTTTCATCCTGGAACTCAAGTCAAAATATTTGACTTTTTGCTATTTCACTCCCATCTAATTCAATTGTTTGTTCGTTCTCTTGACTGTTCTTACTAAGCTTACAGTTCAGATAATTGTGTTAGGCATTTTCCTAAAGATTTATCTTGTACTGCAGTTAGCAATGACCATTTCATGCATCTGTACAAGCAATGGAGAAGCATTTCCAGGTTGGGACGTACTCTTGAAAATTGGGTAGGCCTTCTCCCCTTGGCCCTTGTTTCCCTTCCTTTAGTGGTTAACATCTGGCATCTCTCAAGCTAGTCTGCGCTAATTTATTCCCTGTCGTTTGGAACACTGTCAAAATGTCATGCAGTTTTTGATTTCCTACTCTTATGTTCACAGCTCAATAATTTATCATATAGCAGAAAATTATGCTCGTGAATAGGTTCACGACTCTTTTCTCAATATCTGTTTCAAAATGACATATTGTGAAATTTCTTCACAGAAATGATGGCAGGAGCTTATATAGTCAGCATATAATCTTTTGCGCATTTTCATCTCTATTGAAAAACTAATGATTCTTTCTCTGGCAGCTGTGAACTTGGTGAATGCCGAATTATTCTATGTGAATCTGGAGCTAGGCATAGGTTGCAAAAATTGCAGCTCAATTTCCCAAGGTTAGTTCCCTTGATAACTCCATAATCTTTTCTCAAGAAAAACCAAGTTCTCTTATGTGGACATTTATAATAGTGAATGAGTCACTGATCTGCAGTAGATTAGCTGTAGCAGAGTTCACAATCAAGGACCATTTTGATAATTGCAAAATTTCAGTGTTAGTGTTGGACTATTTGAATAATTAATGTAGACAAATAACGTTCCTTTCTATGATGGACTGTGGTTTCAAATTATATTTAGTTAGAATCTAGTATCATAAAGAAAGATGCCTTGGAGGAGCGGCACTTGTTCAAGTGGTCAAGCTTCTCACCACTGTGCTATAAGCAATGTTGGTGGTTACTGGTAGCAGAAACATTGGATTTTAAAAATCGGGCTTCTGCAATTTTCTTGAAGCAATAGATTGAGGGTTATAGAGGATTGTTTTCATGGATCAGTAGAAGGTTTTAGTGTGGGAGATTGATAAGAAACTAGAATTTGTTCAGTAACCATGGTAATTTTTATTCCAGCTTCTCTTTTAGCTTGGTCATTGATTTGCAGCATGGTTAGCATTGTATTACAGTCTGCAAAATTTGACCTGACAATTTTGCTTTACCTTATGACAGTGATGATGTCTCTTTTGCACTAAAGGACTGCAAGGAACTACCGTGGTTGGCCAAGTATCTATGATTTGAGGCGCAGACAATCAGTTTCAATTTCTTATTTTACATCAACAATTTTGACTTCTAATTCTTATCTCAATTATTCATTCCTATTGATCCATGTTTGTTTTCAACTTTGATAAACACATTCTTTTAAATATTGAAATCTTGAGACTCACATTATTTTCGCTCGGATGACTTATTTGTATTGGATCTCTATAGGCAGTGCTATTTTTGAAATTAAGGTATAAACTTTGGCATCCTCCTCGAGGGCGTTCCTTAATTGTTTCTTATACCTCATTTTTATTGCATTTATGGAACCACGTAGAAACCTGCATCAGAATGGTCAGTTGGTCGGGTTGTTATGGTCCAGCAATACTCTTAGTTATGGTTGTAGTTAGCAGTTAAGCAGAGGGTTTCTGTGTGGTCGATGGTGGTGATTTTGTGCTTAAATTGTGCTCTGAGAGCTTATAATGTTGATGGTTTACGCTTGACGGTGACAATGACAATGAGATGAAGCGGACTTTCCTAAACCAGCAAAGGCTCTAACGCAGCAGGAGACATTAACTTGGAAATGAAGGGCTTCTATGTGTGTACCAAACAGCTCCGATCCATTGGAGGCCGGCCAAACCCACTGCATTGGGCTTTGCCCCACCGTGGCATGCAAAAAACCATTTGGTATTGTATCGCGGTGGGGTGAAGCTGTACCAAGTGGCAGTTCATGTGAAAACAGCAGGGAGATTGCTTTCTCAAATGAAGAAACCAGTTTACTCAGACCTACATGCCTGTACAAACCCCAAAAAAGGCTCACTGGCCATGAAACGAAGTCTATCTGTTTGTACTTTCTCTAGAATGCACTATTCCTTTGTGCTGAACTGAAATCACATCAAGTGTGGCCGAGGGGTCGTATGAGTTATGACTCCTTACTTTGCTTCTACGACAGGCAGACCATAGCCGTCATATCTTGAACACCTTTGACCTGACAATTTTAGTAGCCAAAGTTCGTCGAACCAAACCATCTACTACCTTAGCAGTCATTCGACAAGCCTCCATGAATATTCTCTTCGACAATCTCTTTCCCTCACACCAAAAATAACAAACATTTTCTTTCCTCATCAGACAAACACTTACCCTAGTCGAGTTTTCCACTGTTGAGACTACTGTGATCAATCAAGCCTTTGGGAGGAGTTGGACAGGGCCCAGAATTATCGCATGACATTCGAGCTCACCTAGAGTCTTAATATGTGGGCGCACAATTACTTTTCTACGTGCGTAGTTCCACATCGCTTGGATGTGGTTATGAAGACCCGTATATAAGTGCAAGTCTTTCTCCACTTAATAAGATCTTTTTGGGAATTGAATAGGAACAGAATTATTACATCCACCACAATCATTCTCCTATTGGTTGCATCTTTTTAGTCCTCCTATCTCATTGTCTTGATTGTAGTAGCCAGCCTTCATATTTTCGCGATTCACCTCTTTTATATTATTGCATGATTGCTTGACCTCATCACCGAATTTACGAATTATTATATTATTGTAGATTTTTAGCACTCCAAGGCAATTGGCTTATCACCCCGTGTAACAGTATGGGGTGATATGCATGGATTGAACATCATCTTTTCCCCTTTCACCAAGAGGAAGATGATGAAGGGGTCAAAGGAAGAAGAAATGGAGGAGAAAAGGAGTCCAACCAACTGAAACTAACGACCGTTTAAACCGGACCGATCCAAGCCCATTATTCACCTCTCCTTTTCTTTCTTTCTTTCTATATATATTCACACACATTTTGGGATGATTTTGCTTCTTCTTCTATGTCATTGTCTCTTATCTATTTCTGCTTCTGGATTCTGATGGTATGGGGATCCCAGCTTTACTCGTTGTGCTTCCTCTGGGAATGCTCTTCATTCTCTCGGGTCTTATCGTGAATATCATCCAGGTATGACCCAATATATGTTTCTCCCTCTTTCGATTTCTTCCTTTTCTTTTTTGTTTATGAGATCTCGTCCTGAAAGCTTTTTGCTTTTCAATTCGGGCACAACTTACGTGTTGTATAGAGTGCATTATCTGTATAATGGGTTAGGTTAGCTATTCTCATAAATCAATGGGGGAATATTATACTGTTTTATTTAGAGAATGAGATTTCTTTTCAGGGAAGGTATGGTTGTGTA
The DNA here is from genome assembly GCA_963580455.1 of Euonymus europaeus. Lineage (NCBI taxonomy): Eukaryota > Viridiplantae > Streptophyta > Magnoliopsida > Celastrales > Celastraceae > Euonymus > Euonymus europaeus. Next base: position 3,383,520 of record OY756962.1, read on the forward strand.
CATGAATCCGATGACAATTGATAGGTCAGCCATTCTGAATCTATGATTTCATACATGAATAATTTATAAAGAAGACAGATCTAGATTTTTTTTTTTTTTTAGAAATTGATCGATTGGTTTTAATGAATTTAATTTGAATTGAAGACTGTGGCTGAATACTATGTTTGGATATTTTTTCGGGATTTGGGTAATCCAGTATTATACTTGTTTATCTGTGTTCTTCAACTTTCAGGTACTTTTCTTTGTTCTTGTTCGCCCCATGTCAAAGAATCTGTACAGAAAGATAAATAAAGTAGTCGTGGAATTGTTGTGGTTGGAGCTCATATGGCTTGTTGATTGGTGGTCAGGTGTTGAGGTATATTAAAGTATTTCTTTTTTGATTTAGTTTACTAATTGCCTATTTAGGTGTTTTATTGTACTCTCTTGGCTCTAATCCTGTTCCATATTGATTGGATTTTTTATTTTCCTGAAAGAGCTCCTTGTTCGGATGTTACTCTCATCGTTCAAATGTTTTTGATGAACTAAAACAAAAGAATGAGGATGTAGTGTATAATTATCTAACCTAAGTGAACAACTTGCTACGCCCATCAATTGAAATATGTTTCATTACTAGAGAATTGTATAGGGAACTGGTAGTGAAGAAGCAAGATGCCAAGAACTGCAAAATCATAACCACGTGAAGTTTAAATCCGTACTGTGCCAATATCACTTGAAACAGTAACATGCTAAACATCATTGTAAGTTGGTAGTACATCTTCTTTGAGGTCTAAGATGATAATTTTTCTTGCTGCAGGTTGAGGTGTATGCTGATAAGGAAACTTTTGAAGTAATGGGTATGCCAGCTGGGTACCTGTCTTCTCTTTTTTTTTTTATCATGCAAAGTTAAAGATTTGATGTTTTACGATTAAGATATTACATCTTGAATTTATTTATTTTTGATAAAATTTCAGGTAAAGAACATGCACTTTTGATATGCAACCACAGGAGTGACATTGATTGGCTTATTGGATGGGTCTTAGCTCAGGTGCTAACTTTCCCGAATCAGTATTATGATGTGTTGATTTTAGTACAATACTCTTTGCTGCTAAATTATTAATGGTATAAATTCAAATTATCTTTCTTAATAAAAAAAAATATTCAGCCGACCCAAATTGTTTGGGATAAAGACTTTATGATGTTGCTGATGAATAAAGAAGAACTTAAAAATTTATTTCCGCGAGGTTTGAAACTGTACCATAAGCATACTGCGTCTGCATCCCATTTGATTCTCTTTCCTGCCAGTATGGGAAGGTTTAAGTTGGAGGAATGGTATGTATTCTTATGCAAGGAAAATCAAGGAAAAAAAATCGAAAACAAAATTGATCCTCAGTCTCACAATGACAGATATTAATGGTAGAAAGTCTTGATTATGCAATATGCTCACATCAATCTCTGCCATTCCAAAAGTCACAACTTTTCGAAGAGTTTCAAAGATCACCAGCTGTTGAAATTTCTTTTGCAGAAAGTTCTATTTTCTAAATAAAAATAGCTGTTGTGATAGCCATTTAACTTGTATTTGTTACTCCTTTTTTCCTGTCATAAAGTCCATGATACCATGGAAATAATTGGTTATTTTTTTGTCTCTGACATATTGTATTATTTGTTGACAGCGCTTTGGTTGCCTAGGTAGTGCTTTAGCTATCATGAAGAGCGAAGCTAAATTTTTGCCGGTGAGTTTTCGTCTAACCATTATACTTCTAGTCTGACTTTATGGCTGATATTTGAATGCTTAAATGGGCTTAATATAGGTATTGCATTCTATATGCAAGTTCTCCATGGTTGACTAATATCAGTTCAATTTCGCAGTCCATGTCCACGTAGTAGTAATGGAGAGGGAATACTGTCAATAAAATTTTGTTTTCATCTTGCTCCTGCTTGCAGAGAAATTGTCAAACTTTGTATTACCTTGCTTGAATTAATAGGTTTCGTTGAAGTGAACGCCATTCTCCGCAAACTAATGCAGCATGTACACACCTGAATTTTTAATTTATTTTCAATTTTGACATACTACATTCAAGATTTTTCATAAACGCTTATTAAACCATTAAGCATCCTCTGTAAAATATTTTCTCATGAAGCTGAATTACAAGTCGGTTGATGGTTTGCGTTCCTTGCTTTTGTTGTTCAGTCCTATGGTAGTTCTTGTTTTAGTTTGTTAATCTGCTGCACTGCTCCGATCTGAATATTCGTCAATTTGGGGATAACGTGTGTGCAGATCATTGGTTGGTCAATGTGGTTTTCTGATTACATCTTTTTGGAAAGAAGCTGGGCTAAGGACCAAAACACATTAAAGGTACCATTTAATACATTTGGCAATTCATGAGTTTGTTGTAGGTTATCCTTTTTATTGTTTTATCCTCTCACGAGGTTCAGAATTACAGTCAGGTTTTGAACGACTGGAAGATTTTCCAATGCCATTTTGGCTGGCTCTTTTTGTGGAGGGAACTCGTTTTACACACGAAAAGCTTCTTGCTGCCCAAGAGTATGCTTCTCCACGAGGGTTGCCCATTCCTAGAAATGTCTTGATTCCTCGCACAAAGGTATCATTTAGCAGTAAACTTTTGTAGTATTTGAATTTCTGTGATCGAGTTTGTTTAACGTTTCCAGAAAGTAATCGAACCTTTTTTGAGCTTCAAGCTTGTTGAAGCTCCAGTCTTTTTTAACCATCAGATACAAGTCGAGTAGAATTGCTATACAAAATTTGAACAAATAAGTTGTATTAACTTTAAATATCGGTTTGTGTTTATTTCAGGGTTTTGTTTCAGCAGTTTGTCACATGCGCTCATTCATTCCAGCAATTTATGACTGCACGATGGCTGTTCCGAAAGATCAGCCTGCACCTACTATGCTAAGAATGTTTAGAGGGAAATCCTCTTTGGTAGGCTAACAACCACCTAGATACAGAAAACATACATCTCATAGATTGTCATTTATGATATTTATGGATGCTTAAGTTAGCTACTGATTGTTTCGTGGTTATTTTTATAAAATTGAGAATTTTAGTGCAACCACTTTCTTTGTAGTTTTCTTATGCTCTTCAAAAGACTATGGAAGCCATGTTTTCTCGTTGCTCTTTCTATCAATCATATGTGCATTTGAAGTTTGATAGTGTGGGAAAACTTGATAACTGTTGCATCCATTATATGTTCCTACTATGAAAATAGCAGTGATGAGTTGGCTCTTTCTTGCAGGTTAATTTGCAAATCAGGCGACATCCAATGCGGGAACTGCCAGAAACGGCTGACGGGATTGCGCAGTGGTGTAAAGATGTCTTTGTGACCAAGGCATGAACATTTCCCGAGAAATCTTATGCTCGTAGCCTTGAAGTCTCACTTCCCTGACCGACTTTAGATGTACTAATATGCTATGTTTTTCCTTCTGCTGACTGTCAGGATGCATTATTGGAGATGTACCATGCCAAGGGAGTGTTCAGTGATCAAGAACATCAAGACATTAGTAGACCCAAAAAGTCGTTGTTTGTAAGATTCACTCCAGATACATTGCACAAACTTGAATTAATATCCTTTTCCCCTGTAATCTTATGGGTAATATACCTTGTTTTCTTGAACAGGTTGCCATTTTCTGGGCATGTCTCCTTATATTTGGCATTGTCATGTTGTTCCAATCATCTTCTTTCCTAGCCTCGTGGCCTGCCATTGGATTTACAGTCACCTTCTTGGTCCTTGTTGCAATAACTATGCAAATCCTCATTCAATCTTCCGAGTCAGAGCGTTCTACTCCACCCTCAAAGTTGACGCAGCCAGACCCGACGAGGGAGAGGCTTATTAAGAAATAAGTCGTGAAACAGCACGAGAATTCGTAGAAAAACACGATTATGTGTGTATATTGATTGATTTATTCATTCATTCATTCATCTATGAAGTGCTTCTTATTCTGGCTCCCTTTGTATAAGAACTGCCAATTGTTCAAGGGAAATAAGTAATTCGTTTTCTTGTGATTGAACATTTTGTATACTGCTTCTGCTTGTGCCCAAGAACTGCCTAGAGGTCTGTCGTTAGCTTTTGTTGAAGAGTTTACCGGTTTGATCTTGTTAAAACAAAAGTTAGGCTCTGGTTGTGTTGAGTGTTACAAAGAAGTCAAACTTGTTGGCCAAAAGAAGAGATGATGAAGTTGTAGGACTGCATGTGCTGCGCAAACCATCAGATAAGCAGGGATTCCCAGTGAAGCAACTCAATGAGATTTTATCTCAGTTGTTATTATATATTGAAGTTGTTTGCTGTCAAACAGGATTACAAATCTCTGTTTCATGCTATTAGCAGGGAGAGCTCCGAAGCACTCCCCGATAGTAGCATCCTGAACTGACTTGAGCGTCGTTCTTCCAAGAACAAACTCGGGCCCTCATAACCTACGTTTTCTCATGTGCAGGCAGCCGAACAATCACTCTTAATCATCTGATACGTCACCAAGACCCCAGCGTGTCTTGGACATCTTCACAAACATTAAAATAGTACGACTGACTAAGTTGTGGTTAATATTGTAAAAATTGTGGAGAAGTTATGTTCTAACTTTTATTTTCGCTCATCAGTTACTATATTATTTGCTAGTGTCATCCAAATGTGATGGCCGTCCATTCATATCATCGACCAAGTTGTAGTTTTATCCTGTAAATTCAGCCAAAGCGCTGTGTTTTGACTTTCGATTTGTTTAATGATAATCAGTCGCTATGTTAATTGACAAGGTCATCAAGATGTAAAGGCAATTCATTCATCGAAAGCTGTCGGTGAGCTTCCATTTTTTCCTGGCTTCAGCAATCGGCAGTCTTCTTTGCCATCAAGGATGCTATCATGGGTACAAGAGCGAAACGAGGCATAATTAGTGGGGTCTGTTAAGATTTGTATCCTACATTGCTTAGGTGTACAAATACGATTTTATAAGTAAAGATCCAATCTCTTTCAATGTAGTCAATGCCATTTTTAAGGACAAACCGTGCGGACCTTTTTTTTTTGATAAACACAAACCGTGCGGACCTTAAGCTAAGAGCGGACAAATACTTCCAAATGTCGTGACATAATACTGCTCGATACTCTTTTATGTATTTTGGAAACTGTTCAAGGGGCAAGTAAATGAAGAACATACACCTGGTGCTCAGCTCAGCTGACACATGAAAGTGTATTCCTGCCCATTGTACAGGATTCAAACATATTTATGTAAGTGTGCTGAGTGTGTATGTGAGTTCTATCTATCATAAAAAAAAATGGGGTAAATGAAGAACATTCAGTACACTGACCAAGCACCAGTTTGTCCCCTAATTGGCAGTATGGATATTTTAAGAATCAAAACTTGCTATCAGCTTGAATTTGTCTTGTTTTGAACAAAATTAGGTGAAAGATGGTTCTGACTTCTGTAAATTAATCTTACTAAACTGCATGTGGAGTAGTAGGGGTGACAGAGGATGGGAGATGACTCAAAGTAGTTGCTAATCTTCTTCACATCAAAATCTCGTGGATTATCTAATTCATTATATCTGCATTATTAAATGAGGAACGATTGCATAATCAAGAAAATAAACAATTAAAAGTACAACAATCGAGAAAAATTGGCTTGCCTTTTACTGGTTCATGCTTAATAACCTAGTCCTCCATCTGCATAGGCCCTTACTGGTGACTTCTTATTCATATTATTATTTACCAATTAATTTTCTTACACTCGTAGACGTATAGTTCTAAAATAACTGCTCCTTTTGGGGACGATGAAAGAGCGTTCCTGCCCTGATGGCCTAAGACACGGGGGCGGCGGCAAACGCGTTTATACAATAAACTTGTCGAAATTAACTCCTGTTAAATTAATTTCATGATCAAAGTACAATATAATTTGACTATTTCATTTGCAAACCAAGTTGTTAAAATTATACAATAAACTTGTTGAAATTAACACCTGTTAAAATAATTTCATTATCAAAGTATAATATAATTTGACTCTTTCATTTGCAAACCAAGTTGTTAAAAATAAAATGCCTGCAATTTCCAAGTAAAAACTGAGATCATCTGATGTGCCCCTTCATAAAAGTAGATATTTGGTACAGTTTATATATATATAGGCAAATTCAAGTTGATTGAGATTAAGAGTATTATAGTTTCTGGAATGATTCATCTTGACCGTTTCATACAATACATATACAACTCAAAAAATGGTAAAAATGGATTTTTTAACAGGAATTTTATACAGGGTGGAAGTATTCATCATTCATTGACAATTGCTTCACTGATGCAGGAGACTTCACTATATATATCAACTACCTTCTTCTCTATTTCAGTCATCCACACATATTGCTTCTGCTTTTGTCTCCGAGTTCTAGTCCCAAATTCTGGGACTCAAATGTTGCCAAAAATGGCCAACAATATTTGGTTTCACTTGGGGTTTGCCTTGACATTATGCTTTGTAGCTAGTAACGTAGCCGCTGATGTCGATTCTTCCCCACCGCCATCTCCATCACCACTTCCTCCAGACATGTACAAGTCTCCACCATCACCACCGCCACCATCTCCACCTCCACCCTATGAGTACAAGTCTCCTACACCACCATCCCCATCATCAATTCCTCCATATCACATGTCTCCATCACCTCCTCCCTACATGTATAAGTCACCACCACCGCCTCCGTATGTCTATGTTTCTCCACCGCCTCCTCCCTACACGTATAAGTCACCACCACCGCCTCCGTATGTCTATGTTTCTCCACCGCCTCCTCCATACATGTACAAATCTCCACCCCCTCCACCTTACGTCTACTCATCTCCCCCGCCTCCACCTTACGTCTACAACTCTCCACCACCACCTCCGTATGTCTATTCTTCTCCGCCGCCACCACCATATGTCTACAAATCTCCACCACCTCCACCTTACATCTACAGTTCTCCACCCCCTCCACCATACAAGTACGAATCCCCGCCACCCCCACCCTACATCTACAAATCTCCACCACCGCCTCCGTATGTCTATTCTTCTCCGCCGCCACCACCATATTTCTACAAATCTCCACCACCTCCACCTTACATTTACAGTTCTCCACCCCCTCCACCATACAAGTACGAATCCCCGCCACCTCCACCCTACATCTACACATCTCCCCCGCCACCACCATATGTCTACAAATCTCCACCACCTCCACCTTACATCTACAGTTCTCCACCCCCTCCACCATACAAGTACGAATCCCCGCCACCGCCACCCTACATCTACACATCTCCCCCGCCTCCACCTTATGTCTACAAATCTCCACCACCACCTCCGTATGTCTATTCTTCTCCGCCGCCGCCGCCGCCATATTTCTACAAATCTCCGCCACCTCCACCTTACATTTACAGTTCTCCACCCCCTCCACCATACAAGTACGAATCCCCGCCACCCCCACCCTACATCTACACATCTCCCCCGCCTCCACCTTATGTCTACAAATCCCCACCACCGCCCCCGTATGTCTACTCTTCTCCACCGCCACCTCCATATGTCTACAAATCTCCACCACCTCCACCTTACAAGTACGAATCCCCGCCACCTCCACCCTATATCTACACATCTCCCCCACCTCCACCTTATGTTTACAAATCTCCACCACCACCTCCATATGTCTATTCTTCTCCGCCGCCACCGCCATATGTCTACAAATCTCCACCACCTCCTCCATACATCTATAAATCTCCACCAACGCCATATGTATATGCCTCTCCACCTTACACGTACACATCTCCAGCCCCTCCACCCTATAAATAAACACCACCACCACCTCCACCTCCACCCTAAACGCACAAGTACCCACCATCACCTCCAGACATGATCTACAACTCGCCACCTCCTCCTTACTACTACAAATCTTCACCGTCACCTTCACCAACGCCACCATAACATTATCACCGTTCTCCTTCACCTTCCATTGTTTACAAGACAATGCATGGTTTCATTTATGTTAATGTAAATGCGCCTTATCAGAGTATCATTCCGCACTTATGATATTATTGTGAACCACTTTTCTACATTCTTTCTTCCGATTTGGTTGTTTTTGAATTTGTAGGCTTTACATTGATGGAAGGAATAATTTCTTAACGAGGTGGTTTGATTTTTCGTGGAGGTAAGTAATATGCAGTAATTTCATCATCCTAAACAAGCGCCTTTGTCAAGATCTTGTAAATGTATTGCTTTGCAATGTTTGTAGAAATGTGATTCGGGGAGTTCTATTTGTCATCCTAGCTACTTCTATTCACTATAGTAAAATAAACTGAGTTCCCCACATTCACTTCTCCTCTTTTATACTCTTGTCATATCTTTCATTTGATTGAGACTTCATTCTCATTAGCCATGATCTAACTGAATACTGAATTGAACGGAAACTGTCAACGTATTCATCTTCCAAGGTAAACATTATTAGAATACTTAAAAGTTAAAAGTAAATAATGTTACGCAACCCAATAGAACAACTCGCATTTTCATTGAAACCTAAGGATATAATGGAGATCCATTGAGTTTAGCAATGGATGATAACAAGAAAGCTAAAAGTATTTAGCAAGTATGGTAACAAACTAAGAAGATATAGATTCTATAGATCAAAGGCAAAAAAAAGTGTCCTACCAAAGCAAAGTATTAGTTATGAAAAAACAAGCCAAAAAATGATAATTCAGAGACTGACTAACCACATATTCCGGTTCAACATTCGTAGGACATCAGTAACAGTATTGAACAAGTTTGCAAGTGGAATCAGGCTCCTTGATTCTTTCTTTAAATCGAAACCTTGGGGAGGAACTTGAGCAATTCCTGCATTGATTCAATAGCCACGCATAGAAATCTCAACTCCATTGACTGGAGAATAGACCAGTTTCAATAGAACAAATCCGTATTTGATAAAAAGCAGCGCGTTAAATAAGATTGCATCCATCACCAGCAAAACTAGGTTGTAACCAGGAATCGAATAGTGTTCAGTAATTTAACCCAAGTTAGTGAGTTACTATTGCAAATCTACAAACATTACTAATACCACCAGGCTGATATATTGAATCAAGACAAACTACCAATCCAATGTATTTGATGCTTAGCCGGTACAGAACAATTTAGCACTTTCAAAAAAAAAACCTTCACTGAACACCCTATCAAACATTTAGAGGCTACAAGCCACAGAATACCAAGCACAATCCTTGCAAAATCAAGGCGGTGGCATGTCATTGGCATCATTATCAGTAAGACCAGCAACCCAAAGAAAAAAATCAAATTCTAATCTACATTCAAACGCCCAGATGCAAAAAAAGGCTCAATTTTTCCCATACACCAAACATCCACAAAGCAATCAGAGGAACACCATAGAACAACCATGAAAGAAATCAAACAACAGATTGTGCACTGGAAACAATTACAACTGAAATCAGAGGACAATAAACGAAAGAAGCATGAGAAACCGACAGAACAACATAGTAAGACCGAAAACACTAGACAAATTATTGGAATACGAAGGAAACTACATGTCTCTTGCGAAATCGAGTAGATTCAGACGGTATTCTCTCAACAATCAACACAACAGTCAACAGCGCTTGTGATTTTCAATTGACTTTTCGACATTTTCTTTGACTTTTATTTGTATATTTTCTTTTAGCTAAACTGTATGAAACGAGCCCAAGAGGCCCAAAAGAAGAAGAAAAAAAAAAAGAACCAAAAAAAAACAGTTCAAGAGGCTCAAAACTATTGAAACCCAGGAGATCAAAACTCGAATTTTTATGAAGTAGCGGCTTTGAATTTTCACAAAATCACACTCCAATTCTTTTTCCAATCACGTTAATTATTTTGTTAGATCCTGAAGATGTCCGAATCTATAATTGCTGAGCACAATGGAAACCCAAGCTTTGGTGGCCCATTTGCCTTAGAATGTAGACCTTGTGTAGCATGCAAAACAACTCAAAAAGCTATCATCGTTAGCCATTCAAAAATCGACTGTGAGGATGTCGGGGGATATCGGTCGTTCAGACTGACAATCAAATCAGTTTAGTATGAGAACAAAGACTTAGGATCGTGATGAAAAACGAACAAATACTTTCAAATGTCGTGACATAATATTACTTGATACTCCTTTTACGTATTTTGGAATTTTTTTTTAGGAGCAAGTAAATGAAGAACATACACCCGATGCCTAGCTCGGCTGGCACAAGAACATGTATTCCTACCCATTTTGTGGGATCCAAATATATTTGTGTAAGTGTATTGTATGTATATGTGAATTATATCTATCATTAAAAAAAAAAGATGAAGAACATTCAGTACACTGACCAAGCACCAATTTGCTCACTAATTGTTGAGTATGGATATTTTAAGACTTAACACTTGCTGTCAGCTTGAATTTGTCTTTTTGAACAAAATTAGGTGAAACCTCCTGATTTCTGCAAATTAATCTTACAAAACTGCATGTTGAATAGCAGGGGTGACAGCGGATGGGCGATGGCTCAAAGTAGTTGATATTCTTCTCCACATCAAAATCTAGTGGATTGTATAACTCATTTATTCTTATCTCTGTATTATTAAATGGAGAAACGATTGTATAATCAAGAAATAAACAATTACAAGTCCAACGATCGAGAAAAATTAACGTGCCTTTTACTGGTATGAATGCTTAAGAACCTTCTTATTCATAATATTATTAATATTTTTTATTTTTTTGGGATGAATCTGTGAATTTTATTAAATGAGTTGCAATTGCAGTACATATAACAAAGAAGACTCTAAATGAAGAAGGGACACCCAACTTAAACTTAACACAAAGGCAATCATAGACTTTTGCCTTCCTAACAAAGTGTCCCATCCCGAATTCCAGATAAGCATCTAATTAGAGCATTGATGCCCACATTTGTGAAGTCTACTTCGACCATGAAGTTGCATAAATTTCTAATGCAAAATTATTATTTACCTTTTTTTTCTTCTTCTTACAGTCATATACGTGTAGTTCCAAAATAACTGCTCCTTAGAGTTGTCACTATGAGGACGATGAAAGATTGGAAATCCCAACCCGACGGGTTCTAGGATACGGCAAAGAATAAAATACCCGATACACGGACATATAAGTTCTATCTAGCGAAAATGGGCAAAGGAATCTCAAGCCCCAAACCCACTTCGTTGACATCCCTACTATTATAGAGGAAAAGAATTCAAACGCGTTTACACAATAAACTTGTTGAAACTAAATCCTGTTAAAATAATTTTATGATCAAAGTATAATATAATTTGACTCTTTCATATGCAAACCAAGTGGTTAAACAAAATGCCCGCAATTTCCAAGTAAAAACTGAGATCATCTAATGTGCCACTTTATAATTATAAAAGTATATATTTGGTAGTGTGTGTGTACAAGTTGATTGAGACCAAACAGTATTATAAAGTTTCTGGGAATGCTTCATCTTTGACCATTTCATAATTCATACACTACATATACAACTCAAAAAAATCATAAAAATAGATTTTTTAACAGGAATTTTATACAGGGTGGAAGTATTCATAATTCATTGACAATTTCTTCACTGATGCAGGAGACTTCACTATATATATAAACTACCTTCTTCTCTATTTCAGTCATCCACACAGATTGTTTCTGCTTTTGTCTCCGAGTTCAAGTCCCAAATTTTGGGACTCAAATGTGGCCAAAAATGGCCAACAATATTTGGTTTCACTTGGGGTTTGCCTTGACATTATGCTTTGCAGCCAGTAACGTAGCTGCTGATGTTGATTCTCCCCCCTCTCCATATCCATCGCCAAGTCCTCCAGACATGTACAAGTCTCCACCACCTCCACCATATGAGTACAAGTCTCCTACACCACCATCCCCATCGTCAAATCCTCCATATCACATGTCTCCACCACCTACTCCATACATTTATAAATCTCCACCACCACCTCCTCCCTACATGTATAAGTCACCACCACCGCCTCCGTATGTCTATGTTTCTCCACCGCCTCCTCCATATGTCTACAAATCTCCACCCCCTCCACCTTACATCTACTCATCTCCCCCGCCTCCACCTTACGTCTACAAATCTCCACCACCACCTCCGTATGTCTATTCTTCTCCACCACCACCTCCGTACGTCTACAAATCTCCACCACCTCCACCTTACATCTACAGTTCTCCACCCCCTCCACCATACAAGTATGAATCCCCGCCACCTCCACCCTACATCTACACATCTCCTCCGCCTCCACCTTATGTCTACAAATCCCCACCACCGCCTCCGTATGTCTACAAATCTCCACCATCACCACCTTACGTCTACACTTCTCCACCACCTCCACCATACAAGTACGAATCCCCGCCACCTCCACCCTACATCTACACATCTCCCACGCCTCCACCTTATGTCTACAAATCTCCACCACCGCCTCCGTATGTTTATTCTTCTCCGCCACCGCCCCCATATGTCTACAATTCTCCACCACCTCCTCCATATGTCTATGCCTCTCCACCTTACATGTACACACCGCCACCACCTCCACCCTACACATACAAGTCCCCACCATCACCTCCAGACATCATCTACAACTCGCCACCTCCTCCTTACAACTATAAATCTTCACCAAAGCCTTCACCAACGCCACCATAACATTATCACAGTTCTCCTTCACCTTTCATTGTTTACAAGACAATGCATGGTTTCAATTATGTTAATGTAAATACGCCTTATCAGAGTATTATTTCCCACTTATGATATTATTGTGAACCACTTTTCTACATTCTTTCTTATGATTTTGTTGTTTTTGAATTTGTAGGCTTTACATTGATGAAAGGAATAATTTCTTCACGAGATGGTTTGATAGTTCGTGGAGGTAGGTAATATGCAGTAATTTCATCATCCTAAACAAGCGCCTTTGTCAAGATCTGGCAAATGTATTGCTTTGCAATGTTCGTAGAAATGTGATTCGGGGAGTTTTATTTGTCATACTAGCTTCTTCTATTCACTATAGTAAAATAAACCGAGTTCCCCACATTTACTTCTCTTCTCTTTTCTACTCATCTCTTTTCTACTCGTCGTATCTTTCATTTGATTGAGACTTCATTTTCATTCGCCATGATCTAATTGAATACTAAATTGAACCGAAACTGTTAACGTATTCATCTTCCAAGGTAAACATTATGTTAGAATACTTAAGAGTAAATAATGTTATGCAACCCAATAGAACAACTCGTACTTTCATTGAAACCTAAAGATATAAACCGAAACTGTTAACGTATTCATCTTCCAAGGTAAACATTATGTTAGAATACTTAAGAGTAAATAATGTTATGCAACCCAATAGAACAACTCGTACTTTCATTGAAACCTAAAGATATAATGGAGATCCATTGAGTTTCATGCAAGGTTAGCAATGGATGACAACAAGAACTCTAAGTATTTAGCAAGTATGGAAACAAACTAAGAAGATATAGAATCTATCGATAAAAGTCAAAAGATTGTCTTGTCTTACCAAAGCAAAGTAGTTATGACAAAACAAGCCAAAAAATGCTAATACACAGACTCACTTACCACAGATTCTGGTTCAACATTCTTAGGACATTAGTAACAGCATTGAACAAGTTCGCAAGTGGAATCAGGCTCCTTGATTCTTTCTTCAAATCGAAACCTTGTGGAGGAACTTGAGCAATTCCTGCATTGATTCAACAGTCACACAAAGAAATCTTCATTCCATTTACTGGAGAATAGACCAGTTTCAATAGAACCAATTCGTATTTGATAAAAATCACTAAACTGCGTTAAATAAGATTCCATGTCTTCTATGGTCAAGAAAAGAAGATCCATCACCAGCAAAACTAGGTTGTAACTAAGAAGAGAATAATGTTCAGTAATTTAAGCCAAGTTACTATTGCACATCTACAAACATTACAAACACCACCAGGATGATATATATTGAATCAAGACAAGCTACCAATCCAATGTAAATGATGATTAGCCGGTACAGAACAATTTAGCACTTAAAAAAAAAACTTCATGTTTTTTTCTTTACTGAACACCAGCCTATCAAACATTTAGAGGCTACAAGCCACACAATACCAAGCACAAACCTTTCAAAATCAAGGTGGTGGCATTTCATGGCATCATTAACAAACATTTAGACCAGCAACCCAAAAAACCAAAAAAAACAAAATATAATCTACAATCTACATTCAAATGCCCAGATGCGAAAAGGCTTAATTTTTCCCATACACCAAACATCCACAAACTAATCAGAGGAAAACCGTAGAACAACCATGAAAGAAATCAAACAACAAATTGTGCACTGGAAACAATTACAACTGAAATCAGAGGCAATAAACGAAAGAGGCATGAGAAACAGAGAAACCGACAGAACAACATAGTAAGACCGAAAACAATAGACAAATTATTGGAATACGAAGGAAACTACCTGTCTCTTGCGAAATCGAGTAAATTCAGACCACCTTCTCTCAACAATCAATACAACAGTCAACAAAGCTTGTGATTTTTCAATTGGCTTTTCGACATTTTATTTTGACTTTTATTTTTATATTTTCCTTGACCTAAACTGTACGAAACGAGCCCAATAAGCCCAAAAGGAAAAAAAAAGCAGCTCAAGAGGCCCAAAATAAACTAAGAAAACTTGAATTCGTAAACAATTTCTTGGGCTTTAAAATTTAAAATTTTCTACGGGCCGAACAGTTTGAAAGGAGCCCAAGAGGCCCAAAAGAAACAAAGCGAAGGAAAAAAAAGTCAACCATTCCCATCAGACTGTCATAGTTGGTCACGAGTTGTAGGATGCTATAGTATTTTGCTTGTGTCAATTTGTGTCATCAGCCCGTGTTTAACATCTCAGGCACTACAACAAACAGTCCAGAATCTCGTTTAAAAGGTACCAATTTATAATCAAAGACTGTTTTTGATATTAGAAAATTCCCAACTCAACGTGCCACACATTGTGATAACTGATTGACTTTAAATCTTGGCTCATCCAAGACAATATCAAGAAAAGAGAAATTATTCAATAGTCTGAGTGCATATCTCATGTCGCACCCTCAATGAAATGATTGACATCAATATATATTTTCACTCTTATTTTTTGATTTGTATCATCATTCTCATGGATGTCATTCACACCATTGAATGTGTCGTATGAATATGCATCCGGACCGAATCATGAAATAATTACTCTTCAAAAAAAATATTATATAAATTTATCATTTGAATTTTGGATATGAACTTAAATTCAAACCGTCAAATTTATGCATACACCAATTTTTCATCCGACTACGTTGATTAGTCGGGCAAACCTAGCGCGGCTTCCGAGTCCATTGATCATGGAGAACTTTAGGATTAGGATTAGGCTACACTCAAATGGTTGTGATTGTTGTGTTCATTAACTGCATCTCTACATTGAAGTGGGGGCCATGTAGACATTTAACTCATCTAAAGTAGAATCAGTAATTAATATGTTTGGCAATTAATTTATAGTTATAGTAAACCTAGCCTATGGACGTAAACATACATAATTTCATTACCAAACCCGTCGTATTATTTATAATTAACTGAGACTAAGAATTACTTAAAAAAATATTTACACAAAAAAATAAAATTTTTCTTCTTTTTTTAGTAATCAAGAATAACACCAAACGAGCTGGGTTTTGTGCATATGATAAGGGCCTAACGATATGATAAACTGACATTTTGTACATCTTTTATCCACCTGACGACATGATAAGTTAAGTGAAAACACAGCGTATGATCACAAACATATTATTTTCAGTGAGAATCGAACTCATAACTTTCCATTTTTTTCTAAACAATAATAATTTAATGAATTCATTTCCTACATCTGAATAGACTCTTTACATATGCCAGGAGGAAATGAAACATTTTTTTGAAATAAAGGAAAGAGAGTGGGACTCGAATTCGAGATTCGATATTACATATGATTTATTTCTCCAACTGAATTACCTGAGAGTCGTACCAAAAAATGAAACATTTTGATAAAAAATTTCACGAATTTGATTTGAACATATTTCTTAATCTTCAAGAATCACATTTAGTTATTTTGGATTCTCTATTTGCGTTTGATACTACCTATTTTTCGAAATTCATGATAAAAGGATATTGATTTCATAAAAAGTTGACTTATACCAAGTTAGAGAATTAATCCAAGTCCCTCCCCTACAAGTCTACATCCGTAGTACATCGTTTACTAAGCAGCATTTACTGTCACCATCAAGATTGGAAATTACACCACTAGAGGAGAGGAGGGGAGAGATGTATCACTATATAAAGAAGTTTATGTTTTAGTTAAACCACAAGCCATCTGTTTCTTCTCATTCTAGTAAGAGATGACATTGCCCATTATGAGCAGCCTTGTGCATTTCTTAGTACTAGGCCTTCTAGCCATTAGTGTCATTGCTAATGATTTACCGCCTCCTGCCAATGACAATGGTAAGATCAAGGACAATGGTAGGAGATCACCACCACCTCCATCCCGATCACCTCCTCCTCCTCCTCCGACAAAAAGATCTCCACCACCTCCACCTCCTAAGAGATCACCACCACCACCACCATCTCGATCTCCTCCGACGACGAAAAGATCTCCACCACCCCCACCTCCGAAGAGATCACCACCACCACCTCTATCTCGATCACCTCCTCCTCCGACGAAAAGATCACCACCACCTCCACCTCCGAAGAGATCACCACCACCTCCACCTCGATCACCTCCTCCTCCGAAGAAAAGATCTCCACCACCTCCACCTCCCAAAAGATCTCCACCGCCTCCTTCTCCCAATCCATCTAAGTCTCCACCACCATCTCCATCTATCTCACCATCACCGATTTTAACACCAGTAAAACCACCAATTTCGCCGATACCATCTCTTACTCCTAAACCATCTGTTCCTCCATCCCTATCACCCTATTCACCAATTTCATATGTACCATTCCCCTATACTCCTAAATCCCCTCTTGCTCCATCTTCAACTCCACCTTCACTAGTACCATACCCTTCTACTCATAAATCCCCTCCTACTCCATCTCCGACTCCCTCTTCACCACATTCACCAGTACCATCACCTCCTACTCCAGAATCTCCTCCTGCTCCATCTCCGACTCCATTTTCACTAGTACCATCCCCTTCTTCTCCTAAATCTCCTCATGCTCCATCTCCGACTCCACTTTCACCAGTATCATCCCCTTCTATTGCTAAATCTCCTCGTGCTCCATCTCCGACTCCCTCTTTACCACTTTCACCAGTACCATCCCCTTTTACTCCTAAACCCGCTCACGCTCCATCTCCAACTCCCTCTTCACGACTTTCACCAGTATCATCACCTTCTACTCCTAAATCCCCTCCTACTCTATCTCCGAAGCCATATCCACCACTTTCACCAATATCATCTCCTTCTACTCCTAAATCCCCTCCTACTCCATCTCGGACGCCACTTTCACCAGTATCATCCCCTACTACTTCTAAACCCCCTGGTGCTCTATCTCCAACTCCCGTTTCACCATTTTCACCAGTACCATCACCTTCTACTCCTAAATTCACTCCTGCTCCATCTCCAAAGCCATATCCACCACTTTCAGTACCATCTCCTTCCACTCCTACTGCCTCTATTCCTCCTTCTCCATCCCCTGGTACAAAAAAGTCACCTCCACCACCCTCCTTATCAATTTCACCAGCACCATCCCCTTCTACATCTACTTCACCAATTTCTCGAACTCCTCCTCCTAGTCCCTCTAAACCGCCTAAATCACCACCACCACCACCACCTCCTTCTTCCATTTTCCCTATACATGTTCCAGTACTTCCATTTACACCAATCTTTCACAAGCCTCCTCCCCCACCACCATCTCAGCCTATTTTACCTCCTATCATCGTGAGACCGCCTACAAGGGTTCCTCCACCACCACCAAAATCGGGCTCTCAAAAGTGCCCACCACCACCACGACTACCTCGTCCTCTAAAACTTTAATGGGCATCCTCAGGTGCCTTAGTGGAAAAAAAAATATATGTAAGAACTGAGTTGTGAAACTTTACATTTGATTTATGTTACTATTCTCTTTATATTAGGGTTCATTTATCATTCGCTTACTCATTTCCTTTTTCTTGTGCAGTTAATAACAAGGTTTCCTACCCATTGCACTTCGGAAATCCTACCCATTGCACTTCGGAAATAATAATGACATGCAACGCAGCATTGGAGTAGTTATATCCATGCTCTGTCATGCAACCATATATAGATATACATGAAGATTTCGTTTGATGTACTGCTTCCCCTTAATAATACTGAGTATTTAAGTTTCTATATATGAAATATGATGTAAGAGTTATATTATATATTTAATAAAGCTTTTTTTTAATTTCTTGGTATAATGAGAAGGCTTTTCATTTGTATGCCTTTTAATTGCTAACTAGATTAATTAGTTATGACGCACATTATTCTGGTTTAACAAATTGACTTGTTCATTTATTTATTTTAATTTACTGAGCATACGATGATACATACATATACATACATACATATATATATTGTGTCCATATTTTTCAAGGATGAAAATAAAAAACAATTAAGAGTATAGAGAAGTCAAGCTAGCTTAGTTTGGGAATTCTTGAATGCGAAACCTATTGATAAATTTATGGCACATTACATTTATTGCAAAATTTATCAATTCTAAATTAAGTCCGGACTTATTGTTTGCATTAATTTTACATTATTATATATGTGTTGCACTTTCATATAACACATATATAACAAACAAACAAAATCTGGCTTTAACTTCATGGAAGAAATGATTCATTAAAAATTTCATACAAACGAATTCATCAAGGATCTCAATATGGATTCACAAAGGACAATTGCGCACGAAGGATAACAAAAAAAGCTAAAACAAATTACATAGAACTTCCTCTTATTCTAGTCACAATTCGAATGGAGGAGGAGGAGACTTGTAGTAGTTTTAAATGATTTAGAATATTAGGCTAGATTAATTAATGTGTGTTGTTACTGTTTCAAAAATTGTAAATTGGGAAAAAAGTGTATTTTTCCTGGTATTAAAAGAATATGTTAAGTGTAACTGCTGTAGATGACCTTAGGTTTGGAAAGTTTCTTAGGGAAAGGGTAAGTTTTTAGGGGGAATAGATAATGTATGAGAATGTGTATTTTTCCTGATGTACTTGTATTGGAAGAAGTGTTTTTGCTGATATGGGTGAGTATGTGACTTAACTTTTTATAAAGATGTTGCAGATATAGTTTTGTTGGAGAATAAATGAAAAACACTTGATATTTAGAGGTTTTGTTAATAGAAAAAGGAAAAATGTATAAAGATTTACGTTTTGTTGATGTAGTTGTATTGCAAAACGTGTTTTGATAATGTGAATGGGTATATATGAGTCGACTTTTTTTGGATAATAGAGATGAGAGTCAATTGAATAAATAAAAATTTTGGAGAGTCTTATATCACTGGAATTGCTTTAAGTATACTCATGAAAAAAAATCGATGGCTCTACTCTAGTGAACCAAGCCCTCCTCAACTCATTTTTTACATTTGCCCTTGGTCTCGGTACATCCCAAACTTTGTTTTTCTTTTTTGTGTGTGTGGGGGTTTTGTCTATCCATTAGGCAAAGAAAGTGATTGCATGATGTAAAGACACTATTTTCAAGAATTATCTCACATTTGGTCGAGAAGAATAACATGTGAGATAAGAGAACGAACTTTCTTTCAAAGATCATTCCCTTGTTTGATTTATATGAAACATAAGTTATGAGAACGAGCTCATGGACTCTATTCTTCTCATAGAATTTTTTAAAATGATAAATCTAGTAGTCATTAAATTTTATATAACATTATCAATTTATTATAAAATGATAATACATTCTTTTTATTTACATTATAATCTATTCTAATCAAAATTAATGTTCATTCTTATATTCAACCAAACATATAAAATTTTATATTTATAAATTTTTATGCGTAAACTCATTCATCATTCTTTATTCACCCACTCATTTTCTCACTTTAAACTAACTAGACCTGATGTTCGCCTGCGTCGTGATAATTTATACATGCAAAATATGGAGTGTAAATATATTAATTTTAATATAATTAATATGCAGTTTTTGAATGAAAACAACTGCAGGGACAGCATAGACATTCATACACGTGCAGTCGGGCACTGGTCTCGTCCATGTTCCCAAAATAGGATTAGCATATACATGTTCTTCATTTCAAGAAGCAGCGTTGGATGACACAGGCTGTGTGCACTCCCCATTACGGGGGACTCCGCTGCTTCTCATTCCTTTATGATTAAACTCACAGTCGCAGACTCAAGAAAAGAAAAATATTTATATTTTTCCGACAAAATTAGTTTAAATAATTGTCTTTATTTTGTCCCTTTTTTCGCTCCTGTCTTCTTCACTCACTGGCATCAACAGGACCACCATTTCCACTACGGCACTACCTTACCCAACTACATCGTGTATTAGACAGAGATGCAAAGCTTAGAGAGAGAAGAAACTTGCAAGATTTGTTGGGTTATTTTTGTGTTCTTGCTCTGTGAACAAATCTGACATATTTTTTCTTTGAGTGATTTGCTTTTGTTGTTAATTTTATCGTCTTGAGTTGATTGCCGTCAGTTTCAAGAATCAGAAAGTGGGTTGGTATTAGATTTTAAGTTGAAATCAAATCAACAAGAGATTCGGCTCCTATTAGTCTCTATCTTGCTCTGTTTCAGAAGCTGCTTTGTGGACATGGTGTTCTTCTGTTTGATTTTTTCGAAGCTGCTTTGATTCTCAGTCCGAGCAGTTACTTTCTCGGGAAATTTTCTGGGTACTTTCTGTGGGACCAAAAAGGAACTTTTCTTTCGCTTTCTTTTTAGCTTTTGGGTTTCTCGGGGTTAAAGCATTGGAGTTAGATCTTCGGTAATCGGTACCAGCTACACGATTATCAGCCCCAAATCCATCAGAAACAGATGAATTCACGCTTGACTCGTTATCAATCTGCTCCAAGCACATATTTTTCTGGTTTTCTAGACGAGATTCTCAATAGACCTTCAAGTCCCGAAACAGAGCGAATCTTCGCGCGGTTCTTGTCCAGCACCGACAATAACATAGATAATGACCCATCAGATCAAAATCAAAATCAAAGTGCTCCTTCAATTAAGAAAGAATCCCCAGATGAAGTTGCGAAGGAATTGGAGCAACAAACACAATTTATGGGGTCGATGAGTAACAAAGCAGCAGCGATGATTGAACCACAGCGGCAGCAACAGAGCAATTATCCCCCTACCTCACAGGGCTTCTATAAGAGTCAATCAAGACCACTTTTGCCGGATCAGAATCCGGATTATGGGGGCATGGATCCGATGGGAATAGATCGGTTTGCGCCGATGAAGGTGGCCGGAGGAAGTAATTCGAACCTTATTCGACACAGCAGCTCTCCTGCAGGGCTATTTGCCGAGATAGACATCGAAAATGGTATGTTGAGTAGAATTTTTCAAGTTTTCTCTTTTGAGATTTTAAGGTATAAATAATATTTCTTTCATAGCAACTTGACTACATATAGAATTGGCACTTCACTTCTATTTGTTAATTT
The DNA here is from genome assembly GCA_963580455.1 of Euonymus europaeus. Classification (NCBI taxonomy): domain Eukaryota; kingdom Viridiplantae; phylum Streptophyta; class Magnoliopsida; order Celastrales; family Celastraceae; genus Euonymus; species Euonymus europaeus. The sequence goes on from OY756962.1 coordinate 3,405,119, forward strand.
AGCACTTTTGGTACGATTCTAGCCTTCCAGGCTTCACTGAATATGTGAGGTTTTCGATTTTGGCTGGAAAGAACAACTTGCACATAAACAATTAAAGAAAGTGAGGCAGATGCCGCTAAGGTCGGAGTTCCAACCAACTAAGAGTATTTTCTTGGGGTTTTCCTTTTATGGGCTTGCCCACTTCGGGGGAGGGGTTAGGAGTCTCATTTCTCGGGCTTCGGCTCAATCTTACCCATTGTCAGCATGGTACGAGCTATTCTGGCACCTGAGGTTTACACCCACTCAGCTATCAGATGGGCATGCTAGCTGGGTAGTTCATTGATCATACAAAAAAAGTAAGGTTATTCTACTGGTTGCTGTCTGTGTTGGTGTACAATTTTGCAGAAAGTAGTCATTTGAGTGTCTGTGTACTAAAGAAGTACTATGTCAGGCTATGCTGTAATGAGAGGCATGGGAGATCATGGAGGAGGTAATAACACTAATAGAGAAGCATCTTTTTCGTCTGCAAGCAGGCCACCCACTTCTTCTGGGCTCATGAGTGAATTGAAGAACAAAAACATGAGACCAACTACTAGTGGTCATAATAGTACCAATTATGTCACTGGTTACCCAATCAGTTCATGGGATGACTCCTCCCTTAGGTCTGAAAATATTGGCAGCGTTAAAGGCCTCGGAGACGAAGATCGAACATTTTCTGGACTAAGTGCATCCGAGACTCAGGTGTGTGTTTCCTTGATTCAATATGGCTGTGCAATGCATATAGAGTCTGATTTTCTCTATTGCGGTTGCTCAGAATGCAGAAAATCGACCTCCTCCTCCGCTGTTGTCTCATCACTTGAGTTTGCCAAAATCTTCCTTCGAAAAATTCTTGCAGCTCCAAGGTTCTGTACCTTGTAAGGTTCGAGCCAAACGTGGTTGTGCTACTCACCCAAGAAGCATTGCTGAGAGGGTAAAGTTCATATCGTTCCCTTGTGTTCAACAGCTCTAACAATGTTAGTATAGGCTTCGTAGAACGTTTTTTTGTTAAAAATGATGTTCTGAAATAAAATCTCGTGACTATTATCCAGGTGAGAAGAACAAAAATCAGCGAGCGAATGAGGAAACTACAGGACCTTGTGCCCAACATGGATAAGGTATGCAATTATGCATGCAATCCATTGGAAATCCTTTCATGGGTGGTATCAATCAGTGTACGCGTACTCAAATACTTTCTTCCTTTAATTTTCTCCTAATTTGCAGCAAACGAACACGACAGACATGCTGGATTTGGCTGTTGATTACATTAACGATCTGCAAAGGCAGGTCAAGGTATGCCAAGAGAATCACCAACCAAACTTCCTCCACTGTTTTTATTACCTTAAAAAATATCCTTTTCATCAATTCCTTCATATTTTCAGGCGCTTACGGACAACCGTGTAAAGTGTACTTGTTCGCACAAGCTGCAACAATGACACAAGATCCATGGTTTGTGCTTAGTTTATGTATAGAGCCATCAAATAAGGTGCTGCAAAGGAAGATATATGCTAAGTTTCTCTCTTTTGCATTGATTGTGTGAGGTGGTGCGAAGGGGAAAAAAGGAAATGGTTGCTAGAGCTAGCTAACTGTTGTAAGTTCATATATATCTGAATCCATTGATGCCATTAATTAGCTGTCTAATAGCGACTGAATTTATTTGTTGTACATATGTTCCAAGTAAAGATACTGGATGACCTAAACTAACGGGCGATAGCCCAATTGATTATCGGCTTTAGTCAAAAGCATATGCCTGCGGGTGTCCTAGCTAGTTCGATCCCAGTTGGTGTCTATCTGGCTCATTAGTTTCGTGCTGACCCTCGATCGGTCCAACTTATCTGTTAGCAGACACTGGTGCTATCCAAAATGTCTAAGCCCGGTGACGTCGTTATCGGTTAAAAAAATATTGTGCTTGACCTAAAATCTAGAACAAACTTGGTTGAGGTATAGAGACCGGGTGGAGCAGCTCTGCCTTACAATTTTCTATCTTTGCTGTCCCATTAAATGAATGCTAATGGTGGGGCTTCTCATTATTGTCGTATGTGATAAGTTTGCAATAGATAAGCAACATAGAAGACATCTGTGCGATAATAAGATCCAAAATTGGTTAATTATGAGAAAGGTCCGTGTCTTATGCTTTAGGTCAGTGTCACATTCGAAATAATGCAGATGATCAGTTCTCCTCCCCTGGTACCTTGTCCTATTTAAGCATGCGTTTGGGTGATAGACCTACTCCACTCCTCTCATCTATGTCCTTCACCTATTTATGTTAAGACCCAATAATTATTATATTACAGATTTGATATAAATTACTATTGTGGTTTATAAGTAAACGTACAAATCTCTCCCAACTAAAACTACTGTTCTAAGGACGAAAATCATGTACAATACATTTTCAAATTGTTTGTATTAAATCTATTACTTGGATTGGGCGGGATCCAAAAACCCGTCCTACTCCGACCTTGTCCTAAGTTAAGGGGTAGAATATAAGATGCGGGTTATGCAGCTCAACAGCAAGGAGAGAGGATTTTCACATTGCCCATCAAAGGGCGACCCACCAACGTTGTCGCTGGCGCGAATCGAACCCGAGCAAAAGAGCACGCTAATAGACATGCTACTATTTAAGGGGCCACGACCCCAACTAATTGCTTGACCATATGCGGGTTCGGTGGCTGCAGTGGAAACAGCAGACAATTTCTTGCATGGCCGTCCGATTTGTTTCAACGAGTGAGACACATGCTGGGCTTTATCGAAATCTGGAATTGGGCCTCAAGTATTAGACGATCTTTTGAAGTTGGATTCGGTTCATATGTATCATTCAATCGGGCTCAATTCATCCAAGGAGCTTATACAGTTAAGGATATTTTTTCGTGATTTTTAATTTTACCGTCTCCAATTATATCACTCATGAAGTTTTTGTGGAATGTTCAAAGTTCTGAAAAATAAATTTTTTCCCTCATTTTAACAGACGGGTTATGTTGGTTTAGGGTTTATGATGTGTGTAAGCGCTACGTTGATAAACCGGGCCTAAGAGACCTCTAGGTTGGACTTGGTACATTGTTTTAGCCCTTTAGAATCCAATTAACTTGGACTCAAACTCATACAATAAAATTTGCGAAAGTGAAATAGTATATAGTCTTTATGCAACTTAAATAAAAGGAAGATAATTTGGGCCATTTGACTTCTTATTCAATCTCATTATTATTATTCATATATATTTTAGAAAAGGCGATTCCATTGATTACAGACAATCAATGAAAGTGCCAATGATTTTTACGCTCATCCAAGCCGTTTATTACTTTTAATTAATGAGACGAGAATCCGCAGCCACTACCCCTTAGATGTCGGAGAAGGAAACCTTACTGAAAGGAAGAAATCAGTCTCTAGCAATGCCACTCTTCCTGAAACACATGTGGATCTCCTATTATTGTAGATTTCCATTTTTGTCTTCGATGCAAGTAATTAATTTCAGATTTCACGTTAAAAATTGCCCTTTGAATGGCATGTCCGTTGTATTCCCCATTATCGGGTCGAATACCAGCTGGTTCATTCATACAAGATACCGATAATAATTAATTAATTTTATTTTCAGAATATTATTCTGTTATTATAGAGAGATTTTTCGGGTTTCAGTAATTTTCAGGAGTTTAAAATTCACATTTAATGATGAGGAAAAATTCAAATGGGTTTTAAAAATTAAAAAAAAATGTTAAAGATCTCAGTATATCTAGTCTCAACTATATACATTAAATAAATGTTGAGATAGACGCACATGATTCTTGTGAAATCGTGAATTTCATATGTCCCAACATAAATTACCTATATGAAATTTTGTATTTATTTCAATATTTGAGATAGCTAGGATAAAAAAAAAAGATTGGTATCATTGTTGAAATAAAAAACTAAAAGTGTGATATAATGTAGTACATCTCCCAAATCGTTAGATTAAAATTGTAGAGTCTTTTATATTAAATGAACTGCAGAGCCCCAGATTGGAAATACTGAGATTTAACCTAAATATTGTATGAGAAGAAAACAGTAAGTTGAATTTTTAACTCTTTCGAGGATCCCAAGGAGATTCTGCGACATCTAAGGCTGTGTTGAAATAATGTAAAGGATTTCCAGGGTTGTCAAAACACATGCCATGGTGTTTCCATTGTAAGCGCCAAAATAGATTATCAGCTTTACTTTCTTCCAAGTTGGGGATAATCCTAACATTTGGCCAATTTTACTTTTCATCCTGTCGATTATTCTTCGTAATCCATCAGCCTGTTTGCCGCACCAATATGAGATACACATTAAAATACTAACATATGAAGAAATTGGGAGATATCAGAAAACGATGAGAGAATGTTTGGTCCCACAATTGAATTCACTTGAGTTATTGTTCGCTCTCGGATCATACGTACACGATATCTCCTTTAAAAAAGGGGATCAACCCTAATCATATCGGTGTTCAGAGCAGCACTATATAGTGGTCCTATTGCCGCTTTCTTTTTTTCTTTTAAACTTATTTTCGAGTTTGGGTTGGACTGAGGGAGAGGAAAGAGAAAATATAATAGAAGTGGTTTGATTTTGGGCTATTGGACTAATCTTGATTGTAAAAATAAAAAATCTAGTACACTTTTAGCTACCCACCCACCCGGAAGCGACCGACAAGGTATAAAAGGGTTCTCAAGTGTTAAAAGTGCGATTTTATCTTATAAATTATATGACTGGTGAAAACGAAGTGAGACTTTTTGTCTTTATAAATATTATAATATATGTGATTTAATTAAAAGTGAAATTTCATTGTAATAAAAAAAAAGTTAAGGTAAAAAAATTCTCACCTTGATCTCACTTGCTTGAATTGGTAAAGTAGTGGTGCATCCGGTTTCGTTGTAGGGTTCGACAATCGTGTCATTCATGCATTGGCCAGAGAGATTTAACAGTGAATTTTTCTAACATTGGCTTTTGGCAAGTGTAATTAGCTTTGGTGTTACAAGCTGATTTGGGCCACTGAAAAATAATTTATAGAAATCATATGCACCTGTTTTTCCTTCGTGAGGTTTGACATTTGTGTCAGGTTTCACCTCAAAAGCAAAACCTATGACCACAACTGCAAGAACCAAAACAAACCCTAACTTGCTCATCGTCTCTCAAACAAAGAAAACGCCCACTCAAACTTGATGATTAATTTCGAATGCATTTAGGGGGTTTTAACAACTACTTATATACACATTAATTTAGTTTATTAGTCTGCATCTACTCCTTAATTTCATATTTTTTTTATTTGTTTGTTTGAAGAGAATGTATTTTTCCTATTTGTCACGTCACGGTGTCACACTTGACGCATCTATTCTATTTATTTGTTTGGACAAAGTTTACTATGTATGTAGGGTTGGAGATAAAATATACGATGTCGTGCCTGACGCATCTAATTGTACGTTTTAAACACTAATTACGTCATTGTGACACCATATTATTTTTATCCAACTATACTATTCTCTATTTGTTTGTTTGAACAAAGTTTACTACGTACAGTTGGAGATAAATAATTCAGTGTCATGAGTAACGCATTTAATTCCATGCATATTATTTGTCTCAAACACTATTTAGTATATTTGTTTGCTTGGACACAATTTACCAAGATGAACGCATATTAGATTGGATCCCCCTCTCTTGTAGGTTAGATTGCAAGAAAGAACCCATATTTCTTTACGCGGTATCGAAGCATGTCTATGATTTTGAAGGGAAACATTAATCTCTATCTATTCTACATGTTGATCTGATCTAACTGAACTCACACGCGTGAGAGAATGTTAGAACGAAATCTCACGTCACTTGGGTATTTGTGTTGGACTAGTATATTAGATGAGATATCTTCCTCGTCCCTCATTTTTGACAAGGGAGACAATAGATCCGATGTATGGTTACATTTTTTTTTATTTTTTGTTTAAACTATTTTGTTTAACATATTTTCTAAAATAGACAATCAAACAAGTTAAGAAGTTATTTCTTATTTTATAAACTATAAAATACATGAAAAATAAACATACCTAACAAACTAATCGACTCTGAAACTAAAAGTCGTTGTCAATTGTCATATAGTCTTTATACAAATTCAAAACTTCATATACATTATTTATGCGTTTTTGACATTTTGTTCGTTTTCTTGGAGATTTCAAAATTTAAATCTTACCATCAATATAAATACAAACCTAAAAAAGGAATTCAAATGCAACGTTCACTTCCATCTTTCCTTTTTCCCGCTCAAGCCCTAGGAAGTTTGAATTTACACAAATGTCCAAAATCCTAGTTTTCCTAAATACGAATCGCTCAAAATAACCTTAATTTTGATTGCATCGCTTCAATCACGTTCCTTTCTCCCTCTCTTCTCGCCATGGAAATGGACGAAGAGGAACTCGCTTTCTGTTCTAGCTCGGCTCCCCCTTTTCCAACTATTGTCTCTCTCACCCCCTTCTCCCCTAAACCTTCACCCTCCGCGCGCCGCCTCTCCAGCCAGTTCATTGCGCCGAGCCGTCCTGTTGCGTCTGCGCGGCGTCTGGCTTGGGTGTCTCTCCAGGGGAGGCTCGTTAATGCGGAGGAAGCCAGCTCGGCTCGAACCATTGGGGGCGGCTTGAACATAGAACAGGCTGCGGCGTGGGAACTTTTCACCCCGATGCAACGGGTTCTCATTGTTGCCGTGATTGGCGTTGCGGTTGCAGAGTCAAAGAAGAATTGGACCATTTCACAGCTTAAGAAATCTGTGGAACTTAGGGTTTGTGATTTACGATGTCTTGTTCTAATTATTGTTTATTTATGAATAGATTAACAGTTATTGTTTACAATTACTAAAAGCTTTTTTGGTTAAATGTTGTATTAATGCGTTTTTTTTGCCTTCAGTTATTATTTATTTGTTTGTAGATCGTTTAGGGCTTTATTTAGTACTCTTTTAAAATGTAAGCCAAACGGATTTTTTTTTTATAGTATTTGACCTAATTAAAGCAATATCAGTTTGAAATTTTGGATTCAACTTCTTTGCGTGACTGTCTTTTCTCAGGATCAGGTTCTATCAAGCATGCAACAGAAGCTTGACGCTCTGTGTGAGCAGGTGAATAACGCTAAACATCTGTCAGGAAGCGTGGTGAATCTGTCATATAACAAGAATGCAAACCAATCATCATGTAGTGAAGCTTTCGGATGCAATGAAATGAATTTGATCGACTCTGGTGGTTGGCTCTGTAGTCAACACAATGAACTGGTTACTGGGATTGCGGTAGGAACTCAGATTTTACAGAAGTTTTCATTCATATTGTCTTTCTTGCTTCAGTAATTGTTTCCAAATGCCAGGCTCTGATATCTAACCTGAAAGTTTAGTCAATTTTACTTTTCTTTTGATAACGGGGATGAGGTGATGCAGCATCAAATGCCTTTCGTCAAAGAGGTGGAACAAGAGGAGCGTCGTATGTCTGATTTGTCTTGGGCTTCTAGTGTCACATCTTCCGCCGACATCCAGGTGATACAATATTCAGAAGCATTCTTTATCTTTGTGTTATTTATTTCAACTAACAAAATAAAATAGTTATAGTAACAGTTTGATCCGAATATTGCAATAAGGAAGTTTCTAAAGACAAATCTTGTGTCTAGAAAATGGTTTTCTCTCTTTTCATTCGCTCTCTGTACTTAAACCTTTTTTTTTTTTACTTGACAACTGACAGAGGGAATAATAGCCTTTTATGTTTATGTATAAATTACTTGGGCATCTGAAATGTTTCAGAATATCAATTCAAATTAAACCGATGAGCATTCTCTTAGAAAGATGTCAATAAGTAACTCACTTAGACGCCTACTGCAATAAGTGAGTCAATAGAGGGGCACATCTTAAGTCTTAACATATGTAGAATGAGTAATTTCCAAAGTAAACTACGCTGAGGTGCTTTTGGTCATGCCATCAGATTTTTGCATATTGAAATTCATATTTTCATCAATTTTCTGGTTGAGTTTTTAGATATAGATCTGCATTTCAATGCTTTAGAATCTGTTGAACTGATAAAATTGGATGGTTTTGCTTGCTATGGTATCTAGTTTGCATTTCTTTTCTCTGTAACGTGGTGCAATCTTACAGTTGAGCACCTTTTCATTGGACCAAGATATCTCCAATCTTAGAAAAGAATGCGAAGAAAAGGATGCCACAATAGAGGAGCTCACTACTATTCTCCGGTCATCTAATGTAGCGGGTTCAAAGGTCTTACATCACCCATGATTTGTTCTCCTCACATACAATCTTCAGTTTTTTCCTGATTAATCTGAAATTGAGTTTTTCCTAATGACAGAGAATTTCAGAGCTGGAAGACATTATCCGTAAGAAGAGTATGATGATTACGAGACTTAAGAAGGACATGATTGTTTTAGAGGGAAAGGTGAAGAGCTTGCCCCAGTGAATTAAAGATACTGATTTAAGAAAAGTGACATTCACTTACTACCTTGTTGAACATTTTTTGTATTTGAAAGAGATGTTTTCACTAGAATGGGGTTCTGTGCATTTGTATGATGCACACTCCTAGACAAGTTGGTCACAATGTCCTGAAGGAGTTTGTGTTTTATGTATAGGTGGTGCAGCTAACGAGGCTTCACAGACCCTCCTCTGCATCAAGCCCAGACAGTGGCCAATTTCCAGTCATGGTTGATAACATTATTTATGGTATGGACAGTACTACTAGCCCTTCCTCTTCTGATTCAGATTCTCCTCCTGTGAACCGCCCAAAAGCACCTGTTGTTGAAACTGGAGAGATTTATGCTCAGAAGAATGAGCTTGCTTCAGCAACTAATCAGAAATCTGCAGCTGCCAAAAGCTCAAGATCACTGGTCAAATTATCCCGCCTTCCAAAATCTCGTGCAGTAAGTCCTCTTAAAGAAGTCTCAATGAATCCCAAGGCCAATACACATGCTGTATTGAAGCAGAAACCCTCTTTTGACGGAGATCTTAGAAAGAGTAGAAGACGAACTCATATTTTATCCAAGGATTCAACTCCCCAGAAGAGATGGGCTTAGTAGGTATGAAATAGTGGATCTTTAAATACAAGCTTTCACATCTGTATATGACACCATCTTCCCCAACTTTATTTGATCTTAACCTCAACAGGTTAGAAATTGGCATCAACGTTCTTTAAGTTTCTGATTACTGTTAGTTGTAGTCTATTCATCATAAGATTTATTTAAATATTGGCTATCCTCTTTACCACGTCCTTTAGAATATTCAACCTATGGCTAGTTCTATGGCTAACTTACATGCTTCAAGTACTCTTATTGAAAGTTGAAAAATCTTCTATTCTTATACTGTAAATTTCTTTTGCAATCTGCAGGTGGATGTAGTAGTACTTTAGATGTATACTTATACGTTGTGTTGCAAAATGTTTTTTGCAAACTCATGATAAGATTAGCCTTTGCAATCTCATGACAATGAACACTGAGCAGGAGGCAATTTGCTACTCCATGCCAGCATTATAGTATTCCTTCCAGTTCCAGAGCAGCAGTTCTTTGTAATCCAAAGGTAATATTTCTATGGAGTTCAGAGTAGAACCTTCGGTTCTATGTATCTTGTACTTCACATTTAATATTCCTGTTACATTCAGACTTCAGATCCAAACCCTTGAGTTTTATATATTAGGTATCCCGATGCAGTCTCTTTGCCATTTGCTATTATTTTGGTCTGTGATTTTCGATACACCCGAAAGAGAACAGTGATTTTCAATTTAGGGATGGCAAAACTATGTTCGGTCTGGATGATTGGATTTGTTCGATTTAGATTAAATAGAGTTCGGACATAAGTTATACGTTCAAACATAAAGATTTTTTTGTCTGATTTGAAACTGGGTCTAGGTCAAACATAAATTTTATCCGATTTAGTTGCTTGAATTTAAATCAATCCGGATATACTCAATTCAATACTTTTAAAAATTCAAATTAAATATAAACATGTAAATATTTCATAAATATCTTATGTTGCTTGAAATTGAATTTTTTACACTCCTAATTTTCAGTCAGTAGTTAATCAAAATATGTGATTTGTAAATTTATTTGTTGTATATTTATCTGGCACATATGATATAATTTGGTGTAAATTATTTATTCAATGGTCTTGATAATACGATGTACTAGAACCAATAGGCAGTGTCAATTCAAGCAAATTACATATGTTCATTCTGAACAATCATGTATTGTCACCAATTGCCATCGAATTGACACTGCAACATTTATTCTAGTACACCACATTATCATATGACAAGGTATACTTTGAGCATTGGATAATTTGTGGTTGTTGAACATTCAAAATTATGAGGTGGAGTTTGTATTAGTTTACAAGTAAATATGTGGAGGGGTTGGACCGGGATCAGTCATGAAAGTCAGCGGCATGTATAATTGTATGTCATGGCAACCCCGACTGCTGCACAAGTCACGGTCAGATTCCTAAACCTTCAATACTGGCGCTTTTCTTCTCGCATTGAGGTTTCCCCCAGTTGTTGGGATCGTGCTTTCCTCCTTCGATGGAGTTAGTCCAGTCAACCATTCATATTGGTGTGAACCTTCTTGAACTTGTCCTGGACTAGCCTCATTTTCCATGCACTTTCTTGCAACTATTTTTCAAAGTAATGATATTGTTTTTAAAATTTTAATTTATGATTACTGTGTTTCTTAGAGAGAGAGAGAGAGAGAGTCATTTTATAGTAATTATACAAGCATTTTTATTTTTTTAACGAAATTATTAATTGTATAAATGGGTTATTATTTTATTTTTGAAAGTTCGCTGCTGTTACGCAGCGAACTTTCAAGATTGGAATTTTGATTTGAGATACTGAATATCTTTAATGAAGATATTGATTCTTGTCGTATTTGAGTAATTTTCATATCAAATATAAACTTTTCCATGATACTTCATATATGATAATTCTTATTTTATTTTATATAAATTTATATTCATCAAATAATTTATACACTTTATTACATCGTATAAGTTAGTTTTTTCAACATAAACATGTGCCTAACACTCGGACCATCATACATTTTATGGGTTAATAGAATACGTGGTCACTCAAAGATTGACCATGTTTTATTTTTATTACTCGAAGTTTAAGTATTTCGACTTCATCCCTGAACTTTTATTTTTTTTAACTTCGTCACTCAAGCATATTTTGCTCATTTCAAGTAGTCAAATATTTCAACTTCATCTCTGAACTTTTATTTTTTTTATCATCGTCACTCAAGCAAATTTTACCCATTTTGAGCAGTCAACTTGCCTATGAAACAAGTTGACCAGACGAAAATCGTTAACGTGGCATGACAGTGATGACGTGGTATGACTGGAATGCATGGCATGATTTTTTAGGGTACCATCCAGGTCAAGGATAACACACAGAAACTAACGTCCTTAAAGAATTTGTGCATACCAGATCTAGATATTATCTACTCGCTTTCTCTTTTTCTACCGGAATTGCTGCTTGACAGAATTACCCAATAGAGGCATATGAGAATGTCGAAGAGGCCAGAAAAACCTGTTAAACAAAGGCTTAAACGAAAGAATCCTCAGATTAAAGGGAGCACAACCCCTCCCATCCTTTTTTATTTAATCCCTCTCTTTTCAAAAGAGGATCCGCTTGGGTATGCCCGACAGAAGAGACGAGAGCAAATAGGGAAGAGAAAGAGCCAGAGTGTGGTGAAGAGGAGATGGAAGCAAGAAGATCAGGTAGCAGGTTCCCCTGTTTGGTTTGTGACATTAATTTTTATTAAAAAAATTAATTATTTGCTTATTTTTATGCCAACTATGTTAGTTTTTCAAGAAAAAAAATTCATATATAAACATGTGGAAATTATTTTCAACATAAGCAAACTCTTTTAACTATCAAACTGTTTGACTACTCGATTTTGAATAGAATCTGCCGGAGTGATCAATGTGAAATAAAATTAAAAATTAGATGATGAAATTTGAACATTTAGATGACGAAAATAAAACCTCATCAATTTTTAGATAATCACATAATTTATTAATCTTACTTTTTATATTTAAACAATAGGATAAATTCAACGGAAAACATTGCCTCCAAATAGTTACTAAACACCCACATAATTATTACGCACCTACCAATTGCCCCCAACATAATTAGTATTCACCTACCAACGCTACAAGTGTTTTTATGGAAAATCACCACAGTGGCCCCACCATATAATGTCTCTCATTTTTTTCAAAAAATAAAATTTCCCTTTATAGTTACCACAATATTCATAGATTAATAAGGATAATTGTAATGTTGTGTTTTTAGAAAGAACGAATAATATATGAAAATATGTATTTTTATTAATGTGGGTTGATTTTTTGTAAAAAATGTGTGAATCATTATTTATTTTCGTATAATTTTGTTGAATATTGATGAAAGAATGAAAGAAAATATGTTTTAAAATAGAAAAATGATAAAATTTATAAGAATTTATGTTTTTTCGATGTGAATGAATATATTTATTGACTAATAGAGATGAAATTCAATAAAAAGAATGAATATTTACCTATTCCAGCTCTAAACCCCCAGCCTCAATCTTTGACTTCGTCGGTAGACTCCAATTTCAAAAATACTAGTATTCTTTGATTTTTCTTTCCCACAGATATCTCAAATAAACCTGAGACGAACGCATTTTATTATTTTATAAAATCATAAATCTTAACACGATTTTTATGAAATTATGTATATTCATCTCTATATTTAAAATAACCGACAAAAATATAATACTACTGATAACCGTATGATTGCTGATCCCATCTATAAAAAGCGAACCTAACTAAAACCCACTTCATTCTCTCTCTCATAAAGAACTCTATCTGAGCCAAAATATGTCATTGAAATCCATATAATCTAACCGGAATCTGAGAAACCTGACCCAAAATGACTATGGATCGGACCCAATCCATTACAGTACTATCTATAGAGTGCCTAAAAGGCAGCTACAAAGGCGACGAGTGGACCGGAGACATGCTTCAAACTGGAGACATAGTAGAAGAGATTAAGGTCGGGTCTGGGTCTAGATCAAGATACACCGAGTCCTACACGTCGCCGTTTAGGAACGGGAAGAGCGGGGTCCAGAAGATTTTACACAACACATTCAAGGACAAGCAAACGTCGATTCTGGTCCGAGTCAGGCGAGGAAGCGACGAGTTCGTGGAATTGCAGGCGTGTATTGTGCCGGAGCCTGGTTCGAAGAAGCAGTACGCCTTGAGGTCGATCGATGATCCGAATTATGCAGTCGGGTTCTCCGACAGAACCGAAGCTCAATGCTTGGAGATTCAAGGTGACAATATTGACTTTTTGTTTCTCGTTTTTGTTGACTTCAGTGCCTTTCTTTTCGTTACACGAGTGACGAGTGCGTCGCTTAGACTACCACCGGCGTGGGTCTCACTTGTTGAGTATGTTTGGTAAAGAGTATGTGAGTATGTGTGATAGAGTATAAGTTATCGTAAAACGTAAAAGTTGAGAGTGTTTGAAAGTTATGCACGAAAGAGAAATTATTATCCTTCTCTACCAGAGAGAGAAGAAGGGTCACTGAAAAATTAGACTCCTAAATAATAAGATGGTCATATATGACTGGAAATTCTAGCCAAAGAGTGAGCAACCGAGTTGCCCCTTTAATAGCTCGTTTAATAATAGTATATTAAATTTATAACGGAATTTGCTGTGGAGTACTAGGAAATTTTAAAGAAATTTAGTACTAGCAACCTGCATTACAAGTATCCAAGCTCCAGCAACCTGTTGGGTTTATGAGATTTAGATTACGTATAAGCCTTTGATATGCTTGCATCTCATTTCTTTCAGTTGGTATACAATGGACAACATGTAAAGAAACATACCTACTCTTCTTTCCCTGCAGAAAAATTATGATATAACATACTAATATTTCTTTGCATTGGATGATTGGTTGTGTCAATTTAGCTTTTGGACAACGAAACAACATCGAATATTTTGTAGTAACACTAACTTGATGAGGTTTCTTATCTTCTATTGTATTATACTTTGCAGCTTCTAGGAACTCCAGGATGGTTAGTGCATTGTCCAGGGCTAAGCTTCAGGACGGATATGTCTCGTACCCATGGGGGAGGAGGATGCATGAGGTTTTATCAGTGCCGAATTCAAGCTGCTTTCTTTCTGTCCTTCTCCTTCCAAAGGCTTCGGACCAAGTTGCTTCTCGGTTCAATGACTTGGAGGACACACTTTCTAGGGCAAATGTTTGGCTAAATGCATCTCAGGCCTCCGGGGTCCCCATCGTCTTCATGAATATCCAGACCGAGTCCCTGCTTACCAAGGTAGACTATTTCACTTCCAAAAAATCTAGATAGAAATTGCTCAATTGATCGAGTCCTTTTAAGTGAAGCCACATTCGATCCCTAGGCATTAAGTCACGGTATAATCGTACTTTGTTGGAACCACTCGAGTGCCATTGATCTTTTCTGTTGGAAGGATTAAAAATCTTGATCCGGTGTTCGATCATAAATTACAACTTTCTTTGATTTTTGAACAGATATCAGGAGAAACAGCCTCCTCAACAGTAGTGAGTGCTGGATCATTATCTGACCTGTCCAATCTCGCAAATGCAAGCTTGTACGGTTTTGAGGATTATCATGGGGTCGACATTGGTGTTGTCAGAGCAGTTCGTCTATGGTATGCTCCTCTTGTGGGAGAGTTCGCAATTGAGATCAAAATCAAAGAAGATGACTCAAAGCTTGGGTTTGCCATTAGCCGCACAGACGAGGTTTACTCTATACTTCTCTTGGAAACATATTTGCTTTTTAAAAACTATGATTCCGTTTATGAATTTCTGAGGCATGTGCTTAAAATTCCTTATATTTACAGGGATTTATCTACATTTCATCAGTTTTGAATGATAATGAGAATGTACCGTCTTCGAGATCAGGACTGAACGGTCTGTACAAAGAGGCGGCACGTGCATCTAGGCTTCTGGTGCTCTCTAGAATATCGAACGAGAAGGTCCTTCCATGGATGGTTTCTTCAACAGGAGCCATTCGATGTTATGACACAGTCTCTCTCAGCCAGAAGCTCTCACTGCACCGGCATGCCAAGGTGCCTATTCTTCTTCATGTGCTTTTATGGGACCAAACATTGGCTTCTATGAGTGGAGGCAGCGCTGGATCCAGGGCCGTGTCACCTTCTGTGCTGCCATTGCTTCCTGAAATACGATTAGCACGCCCTCTGAATGATAATCAGATACTGCCACTACCATCTGAAGTACCAAATGACAGCGAAGGCATCAGCGACGGACCAGAGCTCAGACTACAGCGAGACACGGCTGGAGAAGCCTCCTTCAGATTTCAAGATTTTTCCCTTACAAACAACTGGGTATGAGTTTCGTTTTCGCCTAACTTTTTGTACATTGATATGGTGAACAACATTGGTTTCGATGGGGGCTGGCCAAAATCAGTATATAATTTTCAGTCATTTCCTCATATCTTGTCTCATATATTTTTTTGAATAAGGGAAACGGAGTGAAGTTCGAACTCGTGGTTTAAGATTAAATATAATTCAGCTCGTCAACTGAGCTACTTGGGATTGGTATCTTGTCTCATATATGTATTAGTAATTTTTGTGATATTCTTCTCTTTTTTTTGCCAAATTATTCCTTAGATTTATAGGTTTACAACAGTCAAGAGTTTAGTAAGTTTTGTGATCAAAGAATGAATTTCATTACAGCTATGAATTGGACTACACCTTGGCTTGAACAGCTTCTTCAAGCATTCTTTGTGTCTGCAAAAATCTATCTGGTTGCCTCATTTACATGCCTTTTTCGTTCAATCTCCCTCTGGGAGTATTAAGAGTCATAGATAGCAGAAGTTTTGATCTGAATTTCGTGAAAACTTTGTTCATGTTAAGTAGAGGTCTTACTGTCCGAGCCGGGTTAAGATCATGGTTATGACAGGATTTTATGAGCAAAAGGGTTTTGAGTTTTAAAGTTCTTTGCAGGTACAAGTCAATAGCTTAAATGAAATGATCTAGTTATTTTCTTTTCCATTTTTTTACCCTCCAAACTATGTTTATCATCAAAAATTATTTCCAGTGTTGTTATTGTAGACTAGCTTCTTACCGAATACACTGCATATGAATCCAATCGGACTAAATGGTACTTTACTGAGCCTCCCACCTCATTAGGTTACAATTCGATTTGAGAGTGCCTGAGAGGCAGGATAATTTTCCTAAAATAAAATTGTGAGAGGAGTATAAGAACACCCATAAAGGTCCCTTAGAGCTCCCACCTTATTTGAGTACGGGTTTGAGTAGGTAGCGACGGGAGGCGAGTTCATTTTCTTAAAACAAAACCGCGAGAGGAGGATAAGAACACCTATAAACATACCACTGAGCTCCCACCTTGTTAGGTAACTGGTTCGAGTAGGGAGGGATATGGAGGCGGGATAATTTTTCTAAAATAAAACGGAGAAAGGATGATAGAAACACCCATATATAGAGCTGCCCAAAACAAACAATATCTTTTTGATGCAAAAATAGGATCCACGGAACTGTTAAGAATCCAATGATTCAACATACGATGATAAAAAATTACAGAGCAGTAATTTACAAACCCATTTGAAGCATCCATAATTTACTTTACACCACTTCCATTTCATACATGTTTAATTAGTAGAAGACCAGGAGGTTAACAGAACCCAGAAAAGTAAAATCACTTGACTGGTGCAAGGATGGTGTAGACCAAAAGAAATAAGACCAGTACAATTGCTCCTGCAAGTGTAAATCTTGGACTTGTCCATAACATTAGGTTCGATCTCTCTGTTCTCTTTATGGGATCAATCTCCTCGGAAAGCGGATATTCTGATCTCCTTGGGTTCCAGCTCACATACTTGTTTGGAGAAAACTTGGAGAATAAGGTCTTTTTCCCTTGCTTGCTGAAGCTTGACCAGGCCTTGTCCCAGTCCCTTGAGAACTTATCTCCTGAAGCACAAACAAAAACATTAGAGAATAGCGTTTTCTCCAAAGTCTACGCAGGAAGAGATGTAGGATGATAAGGAAAAAAAACCCCAGAAAATATCTTCGATGGGTCTTGTCCGTAGATTCAACTTGGCTTACCCTTGCTGTTACCGTTTCCTTTGGGCTCCTGAGGCTGAGAGTTGCTGTTTCTGGAACAGAAAGCTCGAAGAGGCGAAATGCCGCCCACTCGAATCTGAATATCCATTTTCATATACCAACAGATTCCTACTTGAACGAGAGAGAGGATGAAAAAATCATGTGGTTGATCGCCATCATCGTCTTGCTGCGCATATGTATTTTCTTCGCTTATCGATAATACGTGGCTCTTGTTCTTCCACTCATCCAATTTTTTTCCTTTTTTTTATTAATATAAGCAAGTATTTAATATTTAATATATCTCGGAATGATGGGCCATGATCTGAACTGGGGAAGGTGCGATTAGCTTCGGACCATGATGGGCCTATTTAGGCCATCAGGCTGGAAATTGGAAGCACTGTCAACTGTTTTGGGCTTGGCCCGTTATAATCCCCGAGAATTTAGATTTAAGTTATAGGATTTAAGACCAAAATATTACCATTGGTGATATGAGAATTGAGAACCGC
This sequence comes from Euonymus europaeus, assembly GCA_963580455.1. Classification (NCBI taxonomy): domain Eukaryota; kingdom Viridiplantae; phylum Streptophyta; class Magnoliopsida; order Celastrales; family Celastraceae; genus Euonymus; species Euonymus europaeus. The sequence goes on from OY756962.1 coordinate 3,422,745, forward strand.
GAGTATGTTGATATTGTGCGTTAGAACCAATGAGATGATGTTTCAGAATCGGTCATAAATTGATAATATTATATTTATTCTGGTAGATCACATCAGCCTACGAATTGTTTGTATTGAATCCATTTTATTGAAAAAATTTATTTGTATTTCAAAAGTAATCAAACATAAAATGGAAACACTCCAATAAAAAAATAACTTGTTTCTAAATGCAAAAGATGGGATTTAGATTTTTTTTTATCTTAAAAAGGATTGTGTGGATCATATTAGAATATATAATCCACATAATTGTATTTCGATTTCCAAATCCAGACATCTAGAAACAGGGTAATCACCTCCTTAATCTTTCACTCAACAGAGTACACTACTAGTTTAAGGTAATTAAATCACTTTATTATAAAAACCTGCTCAATCATATATTTTAATTATAGCCATTGGACTACATAATTTCCATCACTAGGTACTTACTAAAGCTTGTCTACTAGCTGGATAGTATGGTAACTCTAGATCTGTTTTTTTTTTTTTAACTATCATGAGAACAAAATTGTGTAAATTTACAGAGATGAGAGTCAACCAAAATAAACCACACTTGGTATTCTTCATACTTTTTTAGTTTTCTTTACATAAAGAAAAGGCTGGAAAAAAATTAAAGTTAAGGAGAACCAAAACTGTGATAAAACAATATTATTGCTAAATGAAGAGCTGGAGGTGACAAAATCCCACCAATATAGTAGTACTAGTACTCATAAGTTTCAAGGCCATGTTGGTTTGTTGTTGTGGTGGAGAGGGTCCGGACCAGTTGGAACTGCTCTTGCTGATGAACTATAATCCATGACCCGAGCTGGAACTGCTTTCCTGAATCGCTTCACCAGCAACTTGGTCTGAGTCCCCTGTTCGCAGAAACAAACGAAACACAGAGAGACCCACTTTAAGGGCTAAACAAATACATAGATTTCAGATGGAGAAAGGCCAAAAGGAAGAGTTTTGTGGTTTTTCTTCTACCTTTGTAGATGATGTAGATGTAGAGGTCTCTTGATAAACTGTTGTTTTGCCAAAGAAACCTAGGCATGGCATGCCAAAACAGAGTAGGTAAAAGGCACATCGAAATTCGAAACTACTACTCCAAGCATTCGAGAGAGAGAGAGAGAGAGAGAGAGCTTCTTACGAGTCACTGAAGATTGTGCAAAGGGTATGACCAAAACCTCCATTGAAACAACCATGAAGATTGAAACCCAGATTAAAGATTTTGTATACGCCATTTCTGTGTAGCCTACGCAAAGATGGTATCTTTTTGTTGTGTGTAGTGAGAGAGGCAGAGAAAGAGAGGGAGAGGGAGACAGACGTCAAAAGTTGGATTTATGATACGTTTTGGAAATACCTCGGATATATGACACACATGTTTGCATCAAATGTCCAAACTACCTCATCAAGAAATATAATTTCCTCTATTTCTGGTTGGTCATGCGAGGGCAAAATAGGAAAAAAATCAATCAGGGCCTCTAATAAGACCATCATCTGTACAGTCTGGTACGTGTCGCGGCGAGATATCATAGTACAGATTGTAGCAGCGCGGTGTTAGGATCGACACATGGCAACGCGTAATTGGTTTAATAATCGAGTAATGGAGACAGCGTTGCGGATATGGACGGCCTTCTCCCAATGATTTCGAAAGGGGTCCACAGGATCGTCTAATTGTGTTTGTCGCAGCTGAAATTACTTTCTTGCTCCTGCATTTCAGCATTTGTCTGAGTAAACATATCTGAATAATGCTAAAATCCAACTTCTCTTTAGTTGCCAGAAAGATTTCAAGGAAGCAGATGTCAATGTGAGGGCTTGTAAAAATGCTTATAAGTTACATCTTCAATTTGGCTAATCTTTTGGATTGAAGCAAACCGGCGAGGCTAGAAAAATATGCACCATAAGTCAATTACCAATAGTCATTGCAAGAACATACCCCGTCTGTAAAACGGTGGAAACGATTTGAGTCTCTTACAACTATCTCCCTTTGAAGGAGACGTGAGGCTAATTTCATGAAGTCATGGCAGTCCACACAAATCCGGATATTCTTCATAATACTTATTACACTCCCACAACTAGGCAAACTGACATCGTTCATTATAGCAAATACCAAAGCCAGTTTCTCACTGTGGTGATACAAATGCTCCTCTTTTTGCTCCTCTTCTATGTCATGCAAGGCCAAGCTTGTCTGAGGCACATATCCAACCTCCTTTAACTGCCCAATCAGCTGTTCAAGCCGAGCACGTATCTCCTTTTGTTGAGGATGACATCGACCTCCAGAGGCGAACTCATGTACCTGAGTCCCAACCTCAATCCAGCTTAGACCAGGTTCCTTTCTCACTCCAGACCACTTCATTTCTTTACGAATTAGTCCGGCTTTATTGAAACTACCACCTGAGCAGTATATGTTTGAGATTTGTACATAACCTAATGAATTGTCAGGGTCCAACTCCTTCAGTTTATCAGCTGCAAGCTTGGCTAACTGAGCTTCACCATGTTTTCTGCATGATCCAAGCAGTGCACTCCATATAACAGAATCAGGCTCCATTGGCATTCTCTCGACAAGCCCCATGGCCTCAAAAATACGTCCAGATCTCCCAAGAATGTCAATCATGCAGGCATAGTGATCTAGTTGAGGAACGATACCATGATTCTCAAACATGGAGTCAAAGATGTTCGTTCCTTCTTCCACTAGTCCAGCGTGGCTGCAAGCAGAAAGCAGAGCTATAATTGTAGCAGAATCAGGTTGGACATTCATACGTGAAAACAGCTGTAAAGCCTCCTTAGCTTGACCATACAAAGCAAAAGCCTTGAGCATTGAATTCCAGGACACCAAATCAGGGGATCTCATCTCATTAAAAGCTTGCCCAGACAAGGAAATTGAGCCGCATCTTGCATAGGCATGGATCAAAGCATTTGCAATCACTGTATCAGTCTCAAGCCCATTTTTGATGACCAGAGTATGAACTGCCATAGCATGACGTGTTGTTACAAAGCCAGCACAAGCTTTCAAGGCAATTGAAAAAGTACACCAGTCAGGAGTAAAGTCATCCCGACTCAACTGTCGAAATAGGTAGAGGGCCTCTTCCGGATCACGTTCTGCAAATGCAGTTATAATTCCAGTCCATGAAACAATGTCTCTAGAGCAATTAGACTCCAAAAAGAGCCTGTAGCAATCAGCAACATCTCCCCCATTATCTGAATAAGCTTTCACTAATGCAGTTGCTACTTTAATTTCCAACAAAAATGCAGTTTTGAAACTGAGACAATGCAATTGCTTACAATGCTTTAGACCCACATAAACATTAATGTCATTGCTCCCACACAAGGAAGAGAGCACACTGAGTAGTGTCGCACGATCGAACCCAATTTCATCATGGTGCATCTGCCTAAAAAGATCAAGAGCTTGCAACGGAAGCTTACGAAACTGAAACCCGGCAATCATTGAATTCCAAGAAACAAGATTTCGACACTCCATGGTCTGAAACACGGTCCAAGCTTCATTTATTCCATCACTGGAACAACCATGGCTCTTGGTATACATTGTTATAAGTGGATTCCCCACATAAACATGCATTTTCAAGGCAAGCGCATGAACCTGCCGACCCTGCTCATAGGGACAGGAGCTAAGAACGCTACAAAACGCAAATTCATTTGGTTTAAAATGAACCAACATATCAGAAAAAGCACGAAAGGAATCCTTTGCATATCCATGTTGCGCGTAACCTGAAATGAGAGCAGTCCACGAAACAACATTTTTGCGAGGCATTTCATCGAACACTTTATGGGCATGGTCCAAAAAGCCACATTTTGCGTACATGTTGACGATATGGTTGGCAACGAAAAGGTCCGCTGCATTGACTGGTTCGTGGGCAAGCATGTATTGGTGTAATAAAAGGCCTTGTTGGAAGCACCCATGGAGGGCAAATCCATGGAAGAGGGTGGCATAGGCTTGTTTGGTGTGTAAAGCTGGTGGGGCAGTGTAGAACAGCGAGATAGCTTGGTTTACGAGGCCTCGCGTGTTAAGAAACCGCAGCTTGTTTATAAGTTCGTCGGCCGTAATAGTGAAGCCAGATGGTCCAGTAGTGCCAGAGTTGAAGTTTCGAAGGAAACACAAGCAACTGCTAGTAACGATACGTGACATCACCGACCGTCGATGACATGGTCACGGACTTATATAATATTTACATGCCTAGAATTTTTACCCACAAAAGCATATCCGATTCGAGGTTTTCAAAATCGGACAGGTAATCAAAACATAAAAATCTTCAATACATAATTCAATGATTTCAATTTTTCAATTGGGGTTCGAATGAGTTTAATATAATAAGTTATTATATATATTTATTTAATATAAAATTTACTTCAATAATACGATTATATTAAAAAAATTACAATTATTTATAAGTTAATAATATATATTTCTACATTATATACATTATAATATGTATTTAAATTTTTATAAAAACAATATACTCAATAAATGGACCTTTTCATTGAGCAAAGGCTTATAGCTTGGTTTGTTGAATTTTTATCTTTTTAAATAGAGGTCATTAGTTCGAATCTTACAAAACACAAGTTTCAAAGACTTTATTTATAATTTTTTAAATAAATCGAAATGGTTTATGTGAGAATCGCGTGGTTCAGTTATAAAATATTAATGAATGAAACTATCGATTTTCAAATCTTGATTGAACATGGGGTTGATTCACGATTGGAAAGGTCAGACAGGTTGATTCAATTTTGATAACCTTGATCTTATTAACCCTGGTACAACGATAAGTCCACTTGGTTACCCTTGCAAAAGCCAAGTTTCTTAATTTTTTTCAAAGTGAAACTATATGGATTAAGTTCGTCTTGAGTTTGTAAACTTTTATGCATACATATCCCGCTCGAATTTAGTTTGTCGACTAGGACGGCAAGAAATAATTGAATCCATCATAATTGAAACAATTGATCGGTTATTTTCAAAAAAAAAAGTACATAATTATTTAATAGAATTGACTCTAATTAAAATAATCGTTGATAAATCTTTCAATCAATTAAATTCATGTTGAAAATAATAATGAAATTGACTGAAACCGATCGTTTACACTCTTAGGCCTTATTTGGAAGATGAGTTGGGATGGATTGATTAACAAGCGAACCTCTTCTTGGCACAAACATCTCAAAGTGTTACACTCTTGCTTTTTCCAGTCTTTAATTTTGAGGGATTGAGTAGTGTTCACTATCATAAATCTATTCAATCGTTCACAATACTTATAAATACTAAACCATAATTCACTTTTATAAACTCTCTCAACCCAATCTCTCACAACTCATCCTCCAAACATAGCCTTAATAATTAATATCAAAAAATAAATTTATCTAATTAGTTTATTAAAAAAATACAGTCGTTTATGGAAAAAATATTAATATAAATTCTGTTAGTATGAGAATATCACCAAAATATATTAATCCATTTTTTTGTCGAGAGCTTATTTATTTTTCCCAAATATAAAACCAAACGGGCCGTATAATTACAAAAATATTTTAGAACCCAACTTTTATTAGCCCAAATCAACCCAAGTCTACATGGCACTCCATGTTGGTGTGCCATGTTGGACTTTTTTAAAAATCTATTTTTATTTATCTTTTTTATAAACGAAACTTTAAAACGTTTTATCTCTCAAAATACATGTTAGATTTCAAAAAAAATTACATATTCGAACTCAGCGTGTAAAACTCTTTCTAATAAGACCCATTGTCGATAGTTTTTATCGCGTTTTTTCAATTACATTATTTTTAAAAATAATGTAATTCATATATATTATGTTTAAAGTGTTTATTCGAGCTGAAATTTTATTATATTATGATAGTATAATATATATTCATTATTTTTTTGCCTTTTTATTGAAATTACGTTGAGTATATGAACCCGTCAGAGTATAATAGTTAGGACCCTAAGGTTTAGCACTTGAGACATTTATGATTTTGTAGTGAATTCGTCGAGGTTTAGTGAATATGAGTCTTTTAGGTTACAAAATTGAAATTCGATACACGAGCCCGTTAGGGTTTAGCGAATCCGTTCCTCTTGGGGTTTATAACACTTATTGTTTGGATTACAGCATGAAAATCCGATACACGATCTCGTTAGGGTTTAGCGAATCCGTTCCCCTTGGGGTTTATAACACTTATTGTTTGGATTACAGCATGAAAATCCGATACACGATCCCGTTAGGGTTTAGCGAATCCGTTCCTCTTAGGGTTTAACATTTATTGTTTAGGTTACAGTATGAAAATTCGATATACGAGCTCATATCGGTACCTATAAATAAACACTAGAAACTACGTAATCAACATATTAGTACAAAAAAACAATGTAATTAAAGACAATGTAATTAAAAACAATGTAATTAAAAACAATGTAATTAAGAATGAGTGATTAAAACCTATCGATGATAGATCTTATTGGATAGATCTTTACTTGCTGATTATGGATATGTAATTTTTTTTGAAATCTAATATGTATTTTAAGAGATAAAATGTTTTAAAATTTTGTTTAAGAAAATAAAAATAAAAATATGTGCTGTGAGTTTTTCAAATGAGATATTTTATTTTTTAAAATTTTAATTTTCCATATCATTTGCTTACAAAGCATGACATGTAGACTTGGGTTAATTGTTGGGTTACAAAACTTGGGCTATTCAGCACTACTCGTATAATTATATCGTAAGAGAGACAGAATCGAAGAAGCGAGGCTCTAGCAGATCGGCAATGTCGATGGCGTCGGAGAACGAGAGTACTGCCGTGAGTTTCTATTTTCATAATCATCGGTAGTGCTTGACTGGACTCCACAATGTTTACAATAGTTGCAACGAGAATCGCACATGCGATCCGTCCACGAGATCGACGTCTCGCAAAACCCTAATCTCTTGTGCGCGACGATCTGAGGAGAAATCTCATCGATCAGATATACGTTGCGCAAATCCTAACCTCGTCCGTTTATTTCTATTTTCTTCACGAAGAAAACGCAAAAAGAAAGGAAAACGAAGAGACGTCTCGCAGATCGACACTGCCGATGGTATCCTCTAGTTCTCCGATGGAATCTTTAACATTGGTCGTGCTTGGCAAGACTAATGACAACAGCTGCAAGGAGAAACGCACCTCCGATCCGTCCACGTGACCGACTTATCTCAAAACCCTAATTTCTGTCTCGGAGGCGCTGACAATCTGAGTCAAAATCTCATCGATCAGTTACACGTCGAGTTTCTCAAGGAAGAAGCGTCACTCCCTTTTGTTCAAACGTTTGGAGGTAATTTATCTCTATAATTACGTATCAAGCAGTTGCATTTTGACTATATCATTCCGAGAACTTGTGTGACTTTTCATGATGAAAATAGAAGAATTGACTGAGAAAATTGACGTTTGCCAGCAGCCTAACATGAATGAGAAGTAGTTGAATTCCATACATTTTTGTTTGCTCTCGTTGGGGTTTCTTGCCAGCCAAACAGAAAATTCTAGCCCTTTTCAAGAGTACGTATAATTTAATCTTTATTAACCCTATAATATTTCATGTAACTTTTACCTTATCAACTGCCTGAGATATACTTTTTCTTTCTATAATTTTCTTTTCCTAATAATAATTGAGAGTTTGAGACAGATTTGTAGTTTATATTTGGAATTTCGTGTTGTCAATTAAATCTTCAGGACCAGGTTACATTTTCAGGAGTAATGTGCATTACATTGTTTACAGAGTGAATAACTCTACATGCATGATTGTTGTTTGGTTGCATATTTCCTAATCAAATGCATCATTGTCAACCATGCCATGTAGTTTCTGAATGGATACTTTTCATGCTTTATGCCTAACAAATCTGATTCTTAGTAAATATTAAATAGTACAATGTGACATGTTATTTAATTAAGATGCATAGTTTATATGAATCTGAAAATTAATCCACTTTTTCATCATTCTTTTTAAAGCTTTAGATAGTTGATGTGTTTTTGTTGAATATTTCATTGTGTTTTTCCCCCCTTTTTTAACTATATATGTCTGGTTATTAGAACTTAGTTTAAAATAATTCATATTTAATATCCAGAATCAATCTGCTGATTAATATAAATGGTTATCAGCGGCCTTTTGTTTGATATTCTAAATTACGTATGGCTGCCTTCTCAAAGGTGCTTAACTTCTTGAACATAGTCTTGATGTGTATTTTGCACGTGTTGCATTCTCCATATTAATTTCTTATTTAGTTAGTTACTTAATGTAACAAAATGTTTTGGATTACTTCATCTGTTCACAAACTAGCAGGCTCATTCTTTGTCAAACTACAGATACATATTAAAGCATCCTAGCAAGTTGTGGATGAAGCAGGGAAGTACCTCCACTTTAAAATGTTGCTACGTTGATGCGATAAAATTTGTTAAGGATATTTGGCTACCCTTTGTTGAATTCAATGACATGATGATCCTTGTTAAAAGTTGGTTTCACCTGAAGGACAACTAAATCTAAACTGCTGCATATGAAGGGGCTGTCACTTGCATTTGTTGCTTTGTGAAATTTTGTCAAACCTATACATAATTTTAGATATCGTCCTTTGTGTATGTGTATTGTCCATGGCTTCCTGTGCACAGATTGGTGACATATTGCACCATTCTTTCTGTTCCTTTATGATTAATTATGGTTTCAAGATTCGGATCATGAATTTTCCGCTTAATTTTTTTGACTTATTCTTGCTCAACTAGCTTAGTATATATAAGCTTCACTCTTTTTGTGATATATTGTTTGTTCTTCATTCAGTTTTTTCCGTTCTGTAAAAATATCCATTAAAGGCTGCTTTTGGAGGCTTTTGAGAAAGAAATGGATGATCCTAGGAAGCATAACTTCATCAACTTTGGGTAAGATCTCTTAGCAAATACTTTCTCTGCTTGATGCTCTGTTCTGAAAACGCTCAAATTATATTGAGTACATGTCGTATCACTTGATGTTAAAAGGTGTCAATTTATTTTATTACTGCTCTCATATTATTGTTGGGGGTTTCGGGAGTGGGGTGTAAGGTCTGCGTAAATACTGCATTTAATTCCTCGAAAAATCTAATAAATATTACTTTAAATATTATTTTATGGCTAAGGCATCCTTTTTCAGAAAATTTAAGAGAAATTTCTAGCATATGGCTGTTAACAAGCTGAGAAGGGGGGTTCGGGGTGGGGGGGGGGGGGGGGGGGGGGGGGCTAAGGTCTGCTTACACACTGCATTTAATGCCTCGGAAAATCTAATAAATATTACTTTAAATAGTATTTGATGGCTAAGGCATCCTTGTTCAGAAAATTTAAAAGAAATTGCTAGCATATGGCTCTTAACAAGCTGAGAAGTGAACTTTAGTGTTAGTGAAAGACTATACCCCCCCTCCTAATCTCACTTTGCCTGACCCAACCCATCTGCCGGATGCCTACCCACTGCTGTCTTCAAGGTACTAATGCCTATGTGATATATTAGTCTGTGAACCGGACACACCACGTGGCATGCTGATGTGGTTAGCCCGGTCCTTAGAATAATTTCACACAAACCCTAAACCCTGAACTGCCTGTGTTGAAACAATGATGCACATGCAAATGCATAAGTTTACTTGTGTACTAGTGTCTAGTGATGTAAGGTTGGTGTTTTCAGCATTTGGTTTGTTGCATCCTCAAAATGTATTTATTTGTGTATTAATGCTGTGTACACATTCCCTTTTTATTTTCTGTTTTATTTTCATGCGTAGAGTATTTGCTATTACATTCACAGCTTTAGGGATTTTTTGTTTTATGGAAAAGTTACTCTTTTAGAAAGATATTAAAAAAGAAATAGCTAACCATCAACACATAGGGTATAGGGAAAATGATGCAAAGAATACTTTTAAGAGAGGACAATTAAATTCGGCAATGGAAATACCAAGGTTATAATAAATTCTAGCCATTAATTGAACCTTGGCTTAATTTCTGAATTTTTTTTTTTGCCATCATGATTTCTGTTCAGGTAGGTTGGTTGGCTACCGTAGGCCAGTTTGCATTATAGAGTTCACTTTGTTTGCATTTGCTTTTTCTTTATGATGATTCTCTGGATAATTATGCCGACGCTTTACAATTCTTTATTTTTTTTGGCGGGATTAATTTGTAATCTAATTTTGTATATCATTTTCCACAAATAGCTGCGCGAGGATTGTTTGTATTACACGGGCCAGTTTATTGTACGGATCTAATGCGTTTCTTAGTGAGATAATCTCACCAAAATCCAGAACCAATAATCAGAAATGCGAGTTCACAGATTTTACGATGTTGGAATTTTAAAATTGGGATGTATGGTTGATAAGGTAATTGCACAAAAGCCGGATGTTCTTTTCGGTTATGGACCAAGTTAAGTATGCAATTTTATGTTCGTAAAATTTAATAAATGGAATGGGCCTCGTTGGCAACACAAATGGGCTATATATCATATGACTTTCTCCGTTTGGAATGTGCCTTTGTAATTTGTAACAATTTTTCGATCTATATTTTGAATACAATGGGCCATTATCGTGGACCATCGAATATCGTTAAGCCCATCTTCTGTGACTCGAATAGTGAATACGTATTGATAAATGGCCCCATTAAACTGGTCGATAAAGTCTAAAAAACGAGAAGCCGATGGACCAAAATCAAATCTGAGCTCTGAAATTTTGGCGTGATAGTTAAGTTAATGTGCCCGATAACTTCATTGGGTCTTAATTCTAGTTATTGGCCTCAAACAAAGTTGATATGGGTAATGGGCTGTCTTTTCAGGAAAATTGATATGGGCTTTCGCCTTACTTTTAGAATTTAGGAGAGGAAACGAAATTTGGGCCGGTAAATTGTAATGGGCCTTCCAACTTTCTTGGGCCTTAAGTCCAGTTAGTGGGCTCAAACATCATTGATATGGACGTCAGGCCCAACTAATCAACAAAAGGGATTTGGACCTTAGGCCCATCTTATCAATTTTAAAAGGCCAAACCCAAGACTCTGATAAAGTATATTTGGCCCGAAAATTCAATGGACTTTCCAACTACTTGAGCCTTTAGTCCAATTAGTGGGGTCAAGCCCAATTAATATGGGCCTACGGCCTAATTCATCAACAAAAGGCTATAAGATGGGCCGAGGCCCAATGATGTTGGGCCTGACATCCTATTAGTGGGCTTGAGCGAAATTGATATGGGCTTTAGAGGGCCGAATCAAATCCGGACTCTGATAAAATATATTGGGCAAGTACATTTTAATGGGCCTTGCGACTTTTGGGCCTAATATCCAGTTAGCTGGCACAGCTTCGGGCCCAAATTATAAATTTCAAAGGGCCGAAACCCAGTTCAAATAGGGCCTGACACTTTATAGTGGGCAACTGGGCATAATCAACGTTGCTGGTCATCAAGTACAAATAGTACATTAATCAAAGTTTATTGGGCCATAGCCCAATTAGAGCGTGGATCAAACATGATTAGAATAATTGGGCCGACGATTGTTCAATTGTTGACCATCACACCTCATCCTCCACATATTACCCATGGGCCCAACCTATTGTACGTATTAATATCTAATACTGGCCTCAACTGTGCCAAATTTCATAAACCCCCTCGATATTTCTATTAGGACCGTTTGTTCAACTCACCTCGGCTGAGCTTAACATTTTAGAAGACCCCATTTTTCTGGCATATTTACGCTTTCGGAAAGCCACTTTATTGGGCTATTTACTCCATTTTCCAGAACGTATGGCCTTAAGCCCTTTGATCCATAATGTGGGCTGCTCCCCCGCCTCATAAGTCATAACTCTACATGGCCCAAAAGGTTGGGCCAGCGAGGACTCAGGTTTTCCAGTTTCTAAATTATAACCGCTTGTTTCAGTTTGTTTTGTAGTACTTAAATTTCGAAATTTTAGTGAAAGCTCCCACATTCGCATGGTAAAGAAAAAGCTACAAATATTTAATGGTGATAATAGCTTTCAACCATGCAGGTTCAGCAATTCCATTCAGCACAGTCAACAGTCATTGTTCCAGCTGCAGCACCCACAGCATGACCGGATAATGAGATCCAGTCCAGAGATCAAAGAGCTTTTCAACGTGATCTCTTGCCAATTGCACCTACAATTAAACCAACTGTTTTTGCTGTAGGCATCAAAGCTGAACTTAACGATTAGATGAGTACATGCTTCCACCTAAAGGCTAAAACCACGCGCAAGGCTTAACATATAATGTCTGGCAATTACAGAATCTAATTCGAAAACAATAACTAAACATCTAAACCAAACTGGATTGCCATTTCTTTTGCAGGGGAATACAAATGGCTTTGATCTAACTGTGAATCTCTCCCTCCCTCCCTCACACACACAAAAATTGAAGACTTCGTTTTTCTACGTACCTAAAAATAATTTTAGGTGAACGCCCGATACATTTTCTCAGCAACTAAAGGCATCGTGAAAGTTCAAACATTCCCGTTTCCCACCAAGTGTCAAAGCCTAGAACCAACCAAACTTCTTTTAAAAATGTACCGTCATTTTCTCCACTAGCTGAATAAATTCCATACATAAATAAAAGACAAGTCAAGAGTGGAAAAAAAGGAGAAAGTACATAGCACACATACCTCATTGACCATTTTCCAGCTTGCATTGCAGTCCTGCAAAACAGTATACAATGAGTCGTAGACATCACATCATATGACTGAACCTATAATTTGCATGTAGTTGGTTTGAAAAATATTCATTACACTTCGATGATGATGATGAGAGTATGCCGCTGAACAAACCAATAATATCAAGACATCAGAAACTGCAAATAGCCAAATATAGACAACAAAACAAAATAACTGAACCACTGGAAAATTAATTAACCATGAGATGCAATCTTGTATAAAACTCGATTCACAAAGCACATAGCATGTAACTTGAGAGAAGGAAAATTACTCATGAGTGTTGAATTTGATGAAACAACATAATATCTCCTCTCATTTGCTTGCCCCCAGCCTACACTTGTGCAAAGAAATTAGGTTCTACACATTAGATACAATGGTGAAAAAAAAAAGAATTCATAGCCATTGCTGTTTTGGAAGAAAGTCATGGTAGAACAACTAATCACAACCAATGAATGGGGACGGTAATGCATCACCAGAATGGAAACTATATAAACATGTTCTACAGATGTTATTCATCCATGATTAAAAAAAAAATATAGCACGCGAAAGGTACCCAAAGAAAATGCACAAGGGTTTCTGCAGCTGAGGGATTCTTGTGAAGTCTTTAAAACAAAAACAAAACAAAAAAAATTCCAAAAGTGAAGAGGAAAACACAGGTGAGAAGGCCTAAGGTTAGCCAACTATATAGTTTGCAATGTACTAGTAACTCTAATAAGGTTGATTACATCCTCACTTGCTGATTGTTCCATGCAAAATAGATAGGCACACAATGCATCGGAGAACAATGTGAAGTAACCCGTTTTCGTCCGGGTATAATTTGAAATATTGAATATTTTAATTTCTGTATATATAATTATCATTTTTATTTTATTTTATTTTATCACCCACCCCACCTAATCCCCTAATTTCCTTTCACAAATCACCCCACTACACCTAACTTCTCGACCCCCATACCCTTATTTTTGGTTCGCAGGATTTTTAAATTGTCCAATTGCACTTCAATTTGATTGGTGGCGACTGTCAATTTCCGGGCCGGTTGACACACAATGGATTCAGTTGTCTAAAATGATCTTGCAGTCTTGCACAGAGAAAAGATACGTGTGAGGATACAGACCAGTGGAAATTGGTACTTAACAGCCCACAGAAGATTAGAGCATCACATCAGAGCATGTCTGCCATGGTTGCTGTCTATTACATTGCATATTTTGAAGATCCTGGATCTCAAACTTAACAAAATATCCTGATTATGCCAAACATCAAATCTCTTTAGCAGCATATAAACTTTAGCTAAATTTCAACCATCTTTATTACAACTTGCAAAGATAAGTCTGGTAACGAAAGCTTTGTAGTACTGCCTATTGGTTAAGGAATAGATCATGGCATCGAACCCAATTGTTAACTATTACATTGCATATTTTGAAGAATACTAACTATGATTATGATATCAAAATTAAAAAATATCCTGAATATGCCAAACATCAAATTCTCTTTAACAACATATAAACTTTAGCTAAATTTCAACTATCTTTGTTACAAAGATAAGTCTGATAACCAAAGCTTTTTGGTACTACTTATTGGTTAAGGAATAGATCATGACATGACATTAAAGCAAATTGTTAATGGGATCATGTTGCAAATAAAGATGATCATTTAAGAGAGAGATATATCACAGTTGATAAATTTAAATATTAAGTAAAGGCATTAAACTCTAAAACAAAATTTTTGGTTTGGTTGTTCGTGAGAAATAGAAAAAAATTGATGCTATCCTGACCCAATTGGAATATTTGGCATATACACAATATGCAATATGAAATGCGGGAGAGTAAAGCTTTGACGAATGAGGACTAACATCTCAACATGACCGATGACCCAAAGATTATGTTTTGACAAAAAAGATTATGAGATTACAAGAGCAAATCCAAAGATGATGTTATCATGATTATGTTGATCTATCTACCAGAGAACCATGTGAATTCTCTGAATTGCAGATTCAATGAATGTAAAACTCAATTTCAGTGAGCAAACGAAAAGCAACAATCTAAAAGAAAAGCACACTAGAGTCAATCAAGCAATTAAATAGTCCGAGAAGATTAAATCTTACCTATCGAGATCCAACCTTGATTTGTTGATCGGGATGAAGATCAGCTTCCTGAAAAACCTGACCAATCCCAAACCATGAACCCTATTGCTGTACAGAAAGCCAGCTCCATGAGTTCTACAACATCAGAAAACAAAAACGTAAGGCTCAAAGTCAACAACAGATGGGCACACTAGAAGCAACCACTAAATCCAATCGGAAGAAATCAAAATCGAAAAGTTACTCTTATACCTTCGCAATAGGGCTTGTGACACATCTTCGCAGGGTGAACACAGTGTTTGGTGAACTCTCTGAGCGAATTGAACACTGAATCTACGGCGTCCATTCTCTCACTTCTCTTTCTTTTCTGAGAACCTGTTTGGACAATTATCTGAACGTGACCCGTAGATGATTTTTCAACAAAAAAGATGCTTAGACCGGAATAACAAATCCAAATATAATGTTATCACGATTGTATTGATCAACCGGAGAACCGTGTCCATTCTCAGACATGTGGATTCCAATGTTGTACTCTTGCTCTCGCTCTCTCTCTGGCTCTACTGAATCACACATACTCTCTCTCTCCCTGACATGGCTAAACTTTATTTTCCTCTGCTTCTGCTACTCATTCTACACTTTGCAGTTCCATCACTGCAAAAGATGAGCCCCATCGATCTTGCAGCTCTATCGGCCATAAAAGGCAGTCTCATCGACAATGAAAACCAACAATAAGAAGACAAGCACATCAGAGTCAATCACGCAAAGCAATTAATAGTCCAATAAGATTAAGGCTAACCTAGCGAGATCCAACAATGATTTGTTGATCGGGATGAGCTTCACGTATAACCCGCGAAGAATCCCATAACACGAACCCTATCTCTGTACAGAACAACAGATTCATGAGTTCTGCCCCATCGGAATACAAAAACGCACCGTGAGGCTCAAAATCAAAATCGAAATGTTACTCTTAGCGATCGGGCATGTGGCACCTCTTCGGAGGGCCAACGCTGTCTTTTGCGAACTCTCTGAGCGGATCGAACACTTAATCTATGGCGTCCATTCTCTCACTTCTCTCTCTTTTCTGAAATTTGCACCTGTTTGTCAGCGTATATTGATGCTTTGCAATGGAAGTCCACGGCTGAAGTCCAAAAAGGGGGAACAGAAAACCTAGATCGTAAAAGCCATGGTAATCCGTACTTCTCGTAAACCAGATTCTAGGGTTGCTGAGAACGTTCGGGAAATGGAGAGATGGAGAGAGGGAATCATTCTCGTAGCAATATGATAAATGACTTCACGTGATAAACACGTGCATACGCATGTAGGGAAATTGAATCCAGCTAGGGAGACGGGAGTTCATTCGAATTTCGCTTGGTTTTGAGGCCGAACCGGACAAAATAAAAATTGGTTTAAAAGAATAAGAACCGCATTTTTCCAGATAACCAAACCAAACCGATTGTTGAACGGTGATTTTACTGGAGGGCCCATTGTTATTCCCTTTTTTAGGTTTTAATAAACCTGTATTACTCATCCTAATGAATTTAACGATGTATTTTTTGTTCGAAATAAAAATAAAATAAAATTTAATCAAATTATCGAATTAAATTTATATCCGATGATTTATAATTATGATGCATTTTTTATGTTGAATCTGATTTTTATTTTAAATAAAACAATGTCATTTAATTCATTATGTTAAATATAATACACCTGTAATTTTTGAAAACAAAATTGATACCCCAAAAATGTATTCTAACGGGACCTTCTGTCTAAAAGATTTTCTTGGATTATTAAGCTCATTTAAAGTGTTATTTTAATATTTCATTTAGAATTCTTTATAGTGATAATTTTTTAACTTAAGTAAATTCTCTCATTATCTTCAAAAAGTGCTAAATTTAGCATCCACCACTTTAAAGTGTTATTTTAATATTTTATTTAGAATTCTTTATAGAAGTGATAATTTTTTTAACTTGAAGTCTTATTTTGGCGGTTAAAGTCTTCTCAGATTCGGAACCATAAATGCCCAGTATTCAGATGTTGACTGTCTATCATCACGACAGCCAACCCAATCGATGATTTGGAATTGCTCTTCGAGTTGGCCAGAGGAACCGAAAGGCAAGTTAGTTATTGACATATTTTGTTCACCTGAAATGCAAATGGCAAGAAGCACTCAACAGAAAACACTTAGCCCTAAGAAGCAGTCAAAAACTCCCCATAATACTTATGGTTCTCTACTAACCTGAAGTAGTGAAGTTTCACCTTATAAATTAATGACTTCTCAATTACCACAAGGGTTTCTCAACTGTTTTCCCTTCCAGTAATTATAATCCATCATTAACTCACAATTCAGGGTAAAGTAGCAGTCACAATTTATTTCCCCCCACAATCAGAAGTGCCGTGCAGGTTCTTGAACGCAACAGGAAACAACCAGCAAAATGCTAATGATGGGGTGATCTAGCACAATAATTAGGGTGAATAAGAACAAGCAGTTCGATGGAGAGGCCGGGGATTGAAAACTTGAAACCAGCATAATCCATTCAAAAATTCTCAATTAAAATAAATTGAAGGTAGTAAATTGAAATGATAACAGCAACAAAAACAAACGTGCCGCATTTCCCATCCCGCAAATTGTCAGGAAACGCGAAAAAGAAGAGATCCATCGGCTTTCTGAAAGATGATTTCACTTGCACGCTAAACCTGCCTCAGCAGCCCTACGAGGTGTGTTTTTTCTCCTGCTCCCATTATGCCGGAATCCATTAGACTTAACTGAAACATCATTCCCAGATGTGGCTACACCACCATTTTCCTCCTTCACTGAATCGGTCTTCTCTTTTGCTAGTGAGTTTCGCTTCCGCTTTTTCCCATTCTCTGCACCCATGGGGCTTTTCACTTCTTTGCCGCTTGATAGACCTGTTTTTCCACTTCCGTCTTCTTCCTCTATCTTTTCAGCATCTTCCTCGTCAACTTCATCTTTCAATGGTTTCTGAGGTCTTCCTCTTCTCTTCTGCACAGGGATTTTTTCTTCTTCACCACTTCCAGTATCATCATGATTGCTAGCGGTCATTTTCTTTCCCTTCCCCCTTCCTCTACCCATAACTCTATAATCCCACAAAACGAATGCTCATACAAATAGAGGTCAGCCTGCCAAATGAAGGAACAAATGCAATGAATAAGCTAAAATATGGTATCATTAGGAAGTATGTAATAAATTAAAAGAAGCAACGGTAGACAAGCTGTCTTGATCCCATAATGCAGAGAAGCTGTTTAGGTGCTTTAAACCTGGAACCCCCTAGGTTGCTGTGAAGCAAATATAACACTAGAGTGGGTTTGTTACTTTGTTTGCCTTTATATGGTATTATAGAAAATGTAATGCATTAGAAATAAACGACCGGACACGCAAGCCACAAAGAGCAGATGAACACTGTCTTAAACCCGCAATGTAGAGATGCTGATTACGGGGTTTCTATGACCCTGTTTAAGGTGAAGCGACTGTAACACTAGAATAGGTTTGCCCTTTAAAACTATAAAATGGAGTGGAATTAATAAAAATTTAAATATTTCTCCCAAATAAAACATCATTCGGAAAATACAAGCCACATACTATCTTTCAGCCTTTCAGGTGTCAAATAATTCAACAAAAAGAAGGGTAGACTCATTTAAATCACATAAATTATAAATTAATCAGAAAAAGGCACTTCATTTTCGTAAACAACTAGATTTGTGGGATGTCCAGATAAATCAAAAACAATCCCACGACAAAACCTATATCGGTTAAATCATATACATGTGCCGGTGAAAGAACCACTCCTGTGATCTGAATACAGGGTAACAGGAAAGGGGATTTTCCCATGCTGATTCAGCTTATGTTTCATAAACATAGAACACTAAAACAACAGTCAAATGATCATGGACAAAAAAAGCTGCCTTTTGCGTTTTTAAGACAACATAAAACAACCCCGAAAACATGTTTGGTCGCCACTTCAGAATATATTCATGAAATCACTTGGAAACAACTTAAATACGGAGAAAAGTTTTCTGAAAAAAATTAAAAACACTGAAAATAGAAAACAAACACACTTGAATTCTCCTCCCTTGCAGATTTAAAAAGTACTACGATAGGGAATCAAGGAACTACACTGGCCTAACCCTGATGAAATAAAATAAGTGTAACCAAACCTTGCGACTTTTAGCCCAAAAAAAATTATATTCAATCGATTTTCCTCACAGTAGCTGAAATGAAATCCCTAGAAATACTTGGATTAGAGAAAGTCAATAAATGGATACAAGAAAACCTAAAATTCATATAAACTTCCCCCAATAACACACATCCTCCTCAGTCCACAAATCCCCCAGTAAATAAGATCCAAAGTACGAACGAGCTCATTAAAACACAACGTTTCATCGAAATAAACACCATCAGCTAGAAACCCCATAACCTCCAGATATTGAAAAACAAAACATAAACTTGATAAAGTAAACACATCTGGGTTATCGAATTCAGATAACTAAGAAGACAAAGGTAGAGGAAATAAAACTCACCTTGGATTAAGCTTAAGCAAGGTAACTTTGCATCATCAACAAGAAACCCATTGGTTTGAATCATCCAAACGAAACAAACAAAAAAGGGACCACCAACCAGATGGGTTTTCCATTATCAGTGGATTTGTGCAGTAAACATTAGTAGAAGCAAAGAAAAATAAAGAGTTGCAAGGCCAAAACTTGGATATGAAGAAGAAACCTTTGATGCCCAGATCAAGAAATAGAGATTCGAAATGCTTAAGGATTGCTAGACAAGGCACAATAGGTGTGGCCCCCAGGAAACATGGCCAAATGAAACAGAGAGAAAGAGGAAGCTGAGAAGCGGAAAGAGATATTTGTTGATTGGCTCAACAGTCTCTGTGCGACTCTGTATACTATACCGTTGTGCAATCTGTGGATGCATGGGGTGTAATAAAGTGGAGGTTGAAGGCTATTTTGGTAACTAAACGGAAGTTGCGGAGACCTCTGTACTAACTGTGGCCTCTCAGTTTGTACTTTGTGCACGAGGTGGAAGCCAGTGTTGGCTTTTGACCACTCGACAACGTATTTCTGTACCTCTTAACATGACTAAAATTTATTTTTGCATGATAGTCGAATTTTTTTGTTCGATCACCGATTTGTTGGATTAAATTAAATTTGAACATAAATTATGTATCTAAAATTTTAATTTAAATATAAATATTTGGTCCAGTTTAAAATTGAGTTCTGGTTCAAATACTAAACTCTTATCTAATCTAACTTTTCAAATCAAATTGAATTATTATCCGAATTTAAATCAATTTGAACATGATCAATTAAGTATGTTTAAAAATTTAAATCAATATATATACGAAAATGTTAAGTATCCCAACAAAAATAATACTAAAAATATCTCAATAGAGATATGACTCATGAATTTGAATTTTGAACCATCGATTTGCTTCCAAATCATGTGATATATGTGTTAGTTACATAATATCATTGATAATTTTACATGTTTTATGTTGAAATGACTAACACCACCGATTTAGATATAAACATATCAATATCAATATTTTATAAAACACTTATAGTGTAGGACTTGAAAATGATTTTTTTTCACCCCTAAATACAGGCTTGATGTTATTTTGGACTTTTATCACATTTTCTTTGTTTCTCTTTTTCTCAAGTGAGATCACTTTTATTGTTTTTTGGTTAAGTATCTCTCCTCTCTCTATTTATGAAAAGAAAAAAGAAAACCCAATTGGGTGCATAGGATTTAGTCATAACCTTATCTACAAATCTAAAAGTCCGGAATTTGTTTGACTTTGACTTGGTATTTTAACCTTAACAGTATTTAAGTTAGAGAATCTCTTTTTGATTTGATTTAAGATAACACCACTTTTAATTGCAAAAATTTGCTTTCAACCAAAAATATTTATCGGTTTCCTAAGGGTAACGCTTTTTTTTTAAAAAAAAAATCTGAAAACACACTCAGATAAAATATAAAACTGAAGTTATAATAACGTATAAGATATATTAATGTTTGATATAATTGAAATTATAATAGCGTATAAATTAACAAATTACTATTAGATGAATTTAAAAGTGCTAGTATAGTATTAAGTTGTACACATGTCGCATGAGTATTGAAGCGTAAAATGATAGAACGTACAAATTTAAAAAATAGACGTAAATTTCTCTTGCGCCCTACCAAATAGGCACAATATTGTAAGTGTTTAGTTGAACATTCAAAATGGACCTACAATCGAACTGCCAACAACAGGTAAGTTATGTCAATATCTAATGCGTGATTACAATAGTATTATTTCCGATAGAAATTAACGCTTAAAAAAAATGAAAACACACTCAGGTAAAATATAAAACTGAAGTTATAATAGCGCATAAAATATATTGGTGCTTGATATAATTGAAATTATAACAGCGTATAAATTGACAAATTACCATTAGAGGTATTTAAAGTACTAATATGTTATTAAACTGTACACATGTCACGAATATTGAAGCATAAAATGATAGAACGTATAAGCTTAAAAAATGAACATAAATTTCTCTTGCGCCCTACCATATAGGCACAATATCATAAATGTTTAATTGAACATTCAAAGTGGACCTACAATCGAACCACCGACAACAAGTAAATTATGTCAATGTCTAATGCGTGATTACAATAGTATTATTTTTGATAGAAATTAAACTCATAACCTTTCAATTTCGTACATTTTTTGCATTGAAATTCAAGATAACACAAGGGGTGAAAAACAGCTCTTTTTTATCCAATAAGGACCAGTACCACAAATCTTTGACAAATGCGTATGCCCAATTACAATTAGCTGGAAAAGTTTACGTAATGGATGACAACTACACTCTATGATCTTGAAATAAGTACTTTAAGAAATAAAATCCAGGTACATTTGTATCTTATAATAATTTCTATATACTTCCATTTTAAGGGCTGTAGATAAGGGAGATTCCTTCTTGACTTTGCTGTAAACGACTGGCCCATCTTCTGCAACATTTGAGCATAAATAGCTTCAATCCTGCATGATAATGATATATAGCAAGTGAAAACAAAATCTTCAAGAGATTGGAAAAAATATGATGGATGCTCAATTTCTTCATAATTATACACCATCTTAAATTAGACATTCCATCTACTTTGCACTATAATACAATAATAATGGCAAGATGAATTTCTGGTCATAAAATATTAGTGCAGAAAGAATAATTATATTGTTCACTTGTATAGTTAACAAACAGGCCAGACTTTGTCATTTGTAACAGTGCTTGCTCCGTGTGTTTCTGTTTCGGTGTGAGGGAAGGGAGCCTACGAGTGTGCGAGTAAGTCGAAATCAAAAACAGGTTAACGGAAGTAGGGTTAGCATTAAATTCTAACAAAAGCTACTCTCTCCAGCGAGGTTACAAGCTACAACCTTAAATAGTGACATGAACCCTTATAAATAAGAAAATAATCATTGAAGTAGAAAATTACAGAAAATAATAAAAATACGCTTTGAAAATTAAAAAAAATACAGAAAGTCGTCAAAAACTCATCCAAACGTCTATTTTTAGGCCAAAAAATGTGTCCAACATGCACCATACTGTCTATCTAGAAATAAATTTCGATTTTACATACTATAAACTTAAAACGAATAATATAGTCCAAAAATATGACCATTTTTCAAACAAATGTCACCCTTATTTGCGATGACTTGGTGATAACTTGGTAATGATGTGTGGAATCAAGTGGGACTTTTGAGGATGTCAAATTCTCAAATTATTATATAAAAAAAAACAGAAACCATGGACAACAAACAGAGAAGAAAGTAACACCAATTGCTGTAATATTGCAAGTCAACAAACTCGAATGTTAATGCGTGTTTGGACTTTTGCAGTAGTAAGATTTACCTTTGGAGAGCAACTCAAACCCAGAAATAATGCTCAGCCACAGAACGCATTAGAGAGGGTCAGCTTTCACCTCCTCAACGATTTGCACCTTTGATTCACTTCCTTGCATTCTGGCAAGGTGATCCCTCCATGGTTGCACTTTCTCTAAGCATGGATGGCATTGCATCAGCTTTAC
Organism: Euonymus europaeus; assembly: GCA_963580455.1. Classification (NCBI taxonomy): domain Eukaryota; kingdom Viridiplantae; phylum Streptophyta; class Magnoliopsida; order Celastrales; family Celastraceae; genus Euonymus; species Euonymus europaeus. The sequence goes on from OY756962.1 coordinate 3,445,589, forward strand.
TTGATGATTGAGTGCAGTTTTAGGAGAGTAAGAGTTCAACCATTCTTCAAGCAACATATAAAATTATCTCAGTTGTTGCAGAATTTTAAAATATTCTGTGTATCACTTTTCCAAATAATCAACAACGATCTTTTTGCATGATTCAACTTTCTACAAATATAAAATAAACATTTTGGATTCCTCAATCAATAAATAAACCAGAGTACAAAATAATACATACTTTGTAGCTGGCATATACTGGTCCCATTTCATTCAGGAATTCACCTCCTCTATGATGCTGAAAGATCCATATATTGTTCGACTTCTGTGTCATATGTCAATGTCAAAGGATTCTCCTTCCAAGTAATATCAGTATAGCCCAATACTCTTGCAAAACAAGTAATCAACTGCTCATGAATTATTTCGTCAGCAGGAAGCAAAATACTGGTCTCCCTTCTCAAAGATGTAAATTCCTTGTTCCCAATCCCACAAGGCACAATCCGTGCGAAGTGATCACCACTCTGTCCAGCACAAGCATTTACCCCATACAAAGACACCAATTCGATCATGGTTAACTCAAGTTTCCCAACATAATTTCGAAGACGAAGTCTGATATCACGAAGAGAAATAATGGGATATAAGATGGCTTCACGTGGACCATGGAAAGTAATGTCTCCTCCCCTTCATGTGTAGTGAAGTTCAGCTCGGACTCAGGAATTAGTAAATTGTGAACAGTCCTTCGATTGCCAACAGTATATGTCCGGGATGTTGCAGGGACAAGAGAGTATCTGGAATCTTATTAACTTTCCTATCAGAAAACAATTTCTCCTGCAGCTTAAGAGCTTTTAAGTAGTTAACACTGCACAATTTCGAGACCTCTAAACTTCGAGAAACTCACATGCCTGCCAAGTGCCAACCATGAAATATAGACATAACTCATTTTATACTCGTTTCACTATCACATTACACACATCAAAATATAAATTGTCGTCCCTCAACAATACGGCTGATTTCATTTTCGTCCTTAAAAATTTGTTGCTCCCAATTTTGTCCATCAACTGTAGGAAGTACCCGGGTAATCCCTAAAAAAATTATGACATCGGAAAAATCCAATGTGGCATGATTTTTACACGTTGGCATCCCACTAGGCCTAATTTTAGACAGTGGCATTCATTAACGTAATTCAACTACTGCGCTAGATTAATTAAGCATCTCTCAAAATTTGTACTTGACGTCCTACCACAGTATCAACGCCAAGTAAAGAACCCTAAAACTCCATGTTTCAACTTTCAACTACACAGAAAACTACTACGCAGAAAGCATTTCAACAAACAGTTGATGTCCTGATACAATAATTAGGTCTAAAGATCCTCAAACAGATGAAGTCATAATACAATAGAAACAAATTAAGGAAAATAAAATGTAATACGATTGAAGAGAATCGTGAGGAGCAAATGAACTTACTGAATTCTGCAGCAATATCTGCAAATTTCAACAAAGCAGAGAAAATGAAGCGAAAGACGAGATTTCAACGTTAAAAAGAACCAACAGAGAAAGGTATAGAAATTGAACGCTAGCATGAGTGTATGCAAATGCGTCCTGAGCCGTGGTTGAGAGTACACCGAAAATACCCGAGAAGAAGACTGTGTCGGGTCCTCGGCAACTGAAGGCCCACATACGACCCTGGGTTATAGTTATTTACAGCTGCAGTAGTCCCCGAAAATTCCCGATTCTCTTATAGGAAAAGCGGCAAAAAAACCTTCGGAATTAAACCCGGAATATCATCATTTGGTCTTGGGCTTTTTTTGGGCTTTTCAATGTTTGCTTAAGCCCAAATTTTATGGATATAGGATATGGGCTTATCATCACCTGATTGTACGTTTGTTTAGGCCTGAGACTCGATCGGGTTGGCAAAATAAATAAATGATTTTACTATTTTTGTGAGTCGGGTACGGGTCGGGTAAACATTATTATCAGCCCACATTAATACTTCACAAAATCTTGTTTTTTCACTGGTAAAAGCTTAATCCGCCAGACATAAGTCACAAAATGTGACATAACTAGCCGTCTGCGCACTGGCACAATTTCAAACAAGCTGACAAATGACAGTTACATCATTAGTCATTAGGTGAAGGCACACGAACATACAAACCACGAACTAATCCCAATTTGTCAAGTCATTCTGTAGTCGTGATTCACAAAATGACAAGCATTAGATAGTAATCACAATTCAGATTCATATTTGAGTGGTGAGAGCCGAGAGGCCCAAGACTCAGAGACTTAGAGAGTCGTGATGAGATCATGAGAGACTCGAAGAGTGACTGACTTGTGAGGTTTGAGGTGAGGCGGCCCTGAGGAGCGGGCTTCGGTTTAGATGACGTATATGGAATGAGACTTAGAAAGGTCAGTGCAATTTGCAAATGTGCGAGACTAGGGTTCGTGCCATCGCGGTTTTCTTATTTTGAGTGACATCTAGACAAAAGACTAGAAGAGTAGAGATTACGTCACTGAAATCGAGTGAGAGTGTCTGAGTGCGAGTATTTTGGATGTTGGGCCCTGAATGAGAGTATTTTTTGGGCCTTGGCTGAGGCCTGGGGTATTGTTTTGGGCTGTCAGCCCACTTTACTAGACTATAATAAATTTATATTAGGCTCTACTTGACAATCATGAAAGTAACGGTTTTTGAGTCTTTTTAAAGTAGCGGTTATAACCGATTTTGATGTGTTTTAAAAAACTCTGATTTGAGGTGTTTTTAAAACTCCTCAATTTCGATCAAATTAACATTACACTGTTTTTTAGGGATTTAAAAACCTCCCAAAATCAATGTTATTAAAATGTAAGCAAACAATGGTTTTTAAAATCCTTCATTTCCAGTCACTTATAAAATCCCCCATTTTCAGTCATTTTCCATCTCCCAAGCAGAGCGGGTGCACATGGGTTCTGAGTTTTCTACCTAACCCGGTTCGATAATGACCAGGTCAAACTCAGCTGAACTCGATACTATTAAACTTGGTGTCGGGTTTGATTTTTAAATATTTCCGAGTTATTGAGTCACCCGATAACCTGAATAGATAAAACAAAAATGGATAGAAAGCTCGTAAAATTGCTAAGAAACGCGGTAATAATTAATTCCATCAAAAAGTTATTTTTAATTTTTCCAACGTGACCTCATTACTAGAAGAGAAGGCAGATTGGGGGCAATTGGGCCTCTAGCGGGGTAAATTTAGGGACAAAGAAGTGATTAAAAGCACGCCATGTCGTTTCGTTTTGAGCGTGGTCATCAGAGGTGAAAGGTGTGGCCATTGATAATTACAGTGGCTTGAAAGTGAGGAATTGGATCGAAACCTTTCTTTTTCCATAGATTATTTGGGTAAACTCTATCGCTTACGTTGACAAATCTCTTGCAGCTTCGTTTTGTACATACTGCCTCCTTTATTCGCTTGTCTCTCAACTTCAGAAGTGGTAAAGGCATGAGAGATGAAGTGGTGGAGACAGTGAAGGAGGGGAGTAGTGAAAGTACGGTGAGAAGTAGTTTGACATGACCCCAAGTTCATTGGACACTTTTTTTTGTTCAGTCAATCACAATGCTATTGTTTTTGTTGATAATTATAAAGCACAAACCATTCATGACTGTACAATCATTTGTAACTGGTAACCTGAAATCCAATAACCTGGGATTTTGATACCGAGCTATCAAACCGGGTTCTTTACGTATGAAAAGCAATTGAGTCAGATTAAACCCGATCCAATAATTCGAAACTCGACAACAAGCCTAATTTATACATGCAAGAACCATTAACCGACCCAACAATTATGGGTCGGTATATATTATCCGTCCGATACTTATTGGTCAGGTGTCTGGCTGATAATGAGTCGGTTAACTAATAAATATTGATATAATTAATCCAGTCTCAAGCCTGCATATGTCTTTTGACGAGGGTGTTTTGGACATAATTAGTGTGTATAAATATGTGTTTATATGTTATTTGCACCTTCTACAGCCTTTGGGACACTATAAGGCATTCAACTTGATTGTACGAACACCTTGAGATAAAAGAAAATGTTATATAGTCCAGCCCTAAACAACATATATAGTTCATTATATTGTGACATTGTGTGTCTGTTTGGAAGTGTGGCCCGCGTCCAGTGCGTCTAGTTGCTTAAGGACGTACCATGGCCCCGACTGTTTGGAAGTGTGGCCCGCGTCCAATGCGTTGAAGCCCACTGCGTTTTCGAAAAACGCCGTTTAATTAGTTTTTTTTCCCCCGCATTTCGTTCTAAGCTCCTCCTCGCTAGCCCTAATTTCAGAAAGGTGCTGCAAGCTCCTCTGTAACGATGACCGTGCAGTAGAGGTTAGGATCTTCTTCACCAAGCTAATTGACTGTATCAACACTCTTCGCATGCTAACCATCTTTTCCTTCTTGTTTTTCATTTGACAGCACTGCCCGTCGCGAGTTAACCTTCCATCGCGAGCCTCTCCTGCCTACACCACCATCGGCTTGCTTCGAGGTACGTTCTTCACCTGCGTTTTCATCTTATCTCCAACACTTCCCAGCTTCACCTGATTCGGATGGGTTAACCATTCTCGAGGCCTCGATCTAGAACGAAGCACAAAATGCTGACAGTGTTTGACAAATTGGTGGCGAAGGGCCCGGAGGCTCTGCAGAGTCCGGAGTCTGGTGCGGTTTCGGCAATGGAAAATGGCTTCTTGTCTAATCACTTTGCTTCTCTGAATCTTGGTGCTGTCACTGTCAATCTTGGTTCTTCTGGGATCATTGCGTACTCTGTTAAGCAAAACCCTCTTCTTCTGTTATATGGGCTTATTGTTGATCTACTATATATGGGCTTATTGTCTTGGAGATATTTTAATTTCTATCGATCTATGGAAGATCTTGACGCTGTTTGGTTGCTGCGGGCGGTTTGTCTGGATTTTAGAATCTGGGAGTATCCACTTAAAAAACTGTTTTTGTGAGTAGATGATAAGAACGAAAGTCTTGGCATTGATTGAGTGCAGAGTTCTTCTTTTCTTCTTGTGCAGTTGATTTTTAGTTAGTGTTTCTTGCAGGAGGTTCGGGCTTCTGTTTTCATTTTTTTGCTTCCAAACTTAGCAACAAATGAGTCCACAAATCGCCTTTATAAATTATTGTTGAGTGCATATAAGACATAAGTGTGGTCTCATCAGCATAGAATTGTCTTGTCTTTTGTTTTGGAAGGCAATTCGTAATTTGTCTTTGTCTGTGTCTGAGACAAACTGCTAGTTATGCTTGCTCCAAAAGTATTATTTATTGTAAACAATATTTTATTTCTTTCGGCTAAATACTTGTTCTGTGTAATGAAATCATCCCTTCCCTGCTCTAGACTGATTTGCTTTGAAAGTTTTTATGTTATTATTTGAGTGCTCTGAGTGCAACTCATATAAACACTTTTGTTGCACTCCCAGCTACATGCCACTTCAAACAACAGGATCCAATCACACCAGTCTTTTATGTATAGCGCTGTGTGAAAACCCTAGAATGAATTAAGACCATGTCAAGTTTGTAAATTATGTAACGGAAGTAGGAATACCATTACATCTTGCACTCTTTTTTAGCAGGATTACAAACTAAGGATTTTGATATATTGCAATTTCTGTATTAAAATAATTGGATTTTAAGATTTGTTTTCACCCTTTTTCTTGAGAATAAATTTTGGGGTTTCAAAATTATTCCTACTCTCCTACAAGGAATAATATTGGACAAGCTTTTGTCGTTGACCAAAATGCAGATTGTTTGGAGGTGTCGTTGACCAAATTATTGTTGTATGTATTTTTTAAATGTATTTGTGATGAATGGATTAAATGTATTTATAATTGTGTTACTTTTATTAATTTTCAGATACTTATTAAAATATGTAATGAATTAAAGTTAATGTAGTTGATATTTAATTTAAGATTGCAAATTACAACAAAAAAAATTAAACAGCATTAAAACTCAACTCACCACAGTTTTTAAAGTGAGGTGTCAAACGCCTAACTGTGTTCAAACTCACCTCACAGCACCACAGTTTTATATCTCACAACACCTCACAGCACTACCAAACAGGCACACAGTATTTTATTATAATTTTACAATAAAATATCATATTTAATTATAATATAATATTCAATTGTACAATTATAATATAATATTATATGTTACTGTAATATTTTATTGTAATATCATATTTTATTGTGCATTTATAATAAAATATCATATTTCATTATAAAACTTACAATGAAATACGATGTTAAGAAATGAGACAATCTGTTTAGATAAGAGTATGTTTCATAGAATATAAGTTATAATAAAACGTAAAAAATAAAAATGTCTAAAAATATAAATGACGGATTATAAACTAACGTATACGCTGACACACAAGTTATTTTGTTTTGCATCGGCTATTTATCATTCACTATAAGACAAAACATGATTACATGATACATAAAGCAGCACAATAACGTGTTTTCAGCAAAACGCTTGTTTTTTTCGCTTTTTTTTTTAAACACGCATCAAAATCGGTAATATTCGCGGAAGTCAAACTCGATTATTATTATCTGGGGAAAAATATTTCAAGTCCGTTGTTCCCACTTCCAAATCCCTAATTCATTTTCCGTTTCATACTTGAATTCGAAGAAGAACTACAGAAGCTGTTTCCGCTGAACAGAGTCACTTGAGGCCTTTCGAGTGTTCGAATTCAATTTTGAAGATTTGGGGGTACATTTGGATCTCTCTGAGCTTGAGTTTTGAAGAATTCGAGTTCAAATTGTTGAGCTTTCTCAGAGCTCCTAAAGGTTCATACTTCTTGAAGACATTTTTACGCCGCCGTGAAATTCAATGTATTTGGAGCTGTTTTGCTATACCTTGCATGGAATTCGAAATTTTTTTGGTAAATTATCGGTTTTTGCTGCTCTTGTTTTGGAGCATTTCATCGAATTTTAATGGATATGATTATTTTAGGGCTTGAAGAAGTTGAAATGAACTACCAGGTATCGCATGCTACCGGTGAGTTTGTGAGAAAAATTTTATTTTTTATTTCTGAGTTGTCTAGCAGCTTAATTTGAGATCAAGGTTTGGTAGTATTTAATCTTCCTTAATTTTGTGATATAATTAATAACTTTTGGTTGTTGTTTTCATGTTTTGAATGGGAAAGTAGGCACTAGTTACCCTTAGCTTTATTCATTTGTACATTTTTTTTATAAAAATGTCTTCCATGGTTTCAGTGTCTTAATAGTTGTGCTCTTGATTTTTAGGTTTATGTTTTCATGAATCTGAGTTCAATGGCTTATTTAACGAGTATGTAATTGTGGATGTGTGAAACAGAATTAAACTTACGGAGTCACAGGATATTGGGAGTGCTCTAGTACTATTAATTTTGAGTTTGAGCAGTTCTTGAATTTTTTTGTTTGATTGTTACAAGGTTTTGTAGGTCATGTTTTTTAAGCAGGTAACTGGGTTCCACATTTGCTGAACTGGTTTGAAGTGATTTATTTGGGTTAAGTGAGGAATTCCAAAACCATTTTGGAATTCCAATGGAGCACGAGCATTCTGATAGTAGTGGTGAGTTGGTTTCAATTCATTTCTTTTAGGTTTCTGGGGCTTGCCTCCTCATAATTTCTCTTTAGCATTAGTAGGGTATGTTTTTGATATTCCTTTATTTTTGATGAAAACATTCCTGGTTTAATTTTGAATGATGCACTTAGTTTTGTATGTATATATGCATAAACATATCAAAGGAAGGTGTATAAACACGTGCATTACTGACGACTTACTATAGTGGGTGGGGGTCGGGGACAAATAAGATGTGTGCAGACCTTACCCCAGTGTTGTCAAAAGCGGACGAAGCGCGCGCTTAAGCGTTGAGGCGCAGCGCAGCGGGGGGGTCGCGCGTCGCTCCTCATCGCATCGCCTCAATTCTGCAGGCGCAGAGAAGCGCGCGCTTCCGACGAAAGCGCAGCGAGGCAGGCAAGCGCAGCGAGGCCAGATTTCTCTGGGCTTGACTTTTTGTTGGGCTTAGCCTTCACAAACTGAAAGTCCAGCCCTAAATCTGGTCTTCCTGCTCCAGTTCAGCCTTCGCAGTTCGCAATTTCGCATAATCACGACAGCAATAGCAAGCAGCAGCCCTAGTTCCAGAATTCAGCACCAATCGCACTTCAAGCCATCATCCAAGGAGCTCAATTCCTCTCTCTGTCTTTGATATCCAGGTATTTTCTCTCTCTCTGACTCTCTCTCTCTCGCTAGTTTCTCAGTCTCTCACTTCGCATCTCTCTCTCTCTCTCTCTCTCGTTATTCAGTTCGAATCACCCTCTCTCTCACAAACTGTCTCTTATTTTTTCGTATCTGTTCTCCACTTCTTCTCTGTTCTCCACTTTTTCGTATATGCCATTTGTGTTCAGTTCAAAGTTTTGGAATGCCATTTGTGTTCAGTTTCAATGTGAAGCAATTTCTGTTTATTCTTTACAGTTTTGGAATCCTTGATTAAATTCTTAATTCTTTTAAATCATTGATTAATTATAGATTAAGTACTTAATTAAGCATGCTGGTGAACTCATTGATTATTTGTAGTGATAGCTCCTGAACTTGAATGAGATTTTTTATTTGCTGATTTGCTCTGCCTCATTCATTCCAGTGATGATTTAATCTACTTTTTTTTTTGTTAGGAGCATGCTGGTGAATTGATTCAGCTTATTATTAATTATTTTTTTATATAAATTCAGTTTATTGAAGAAATGGTGAACGAAGGGACATCATCGAGCTCAACCCCGAACTCCAATCGAAAGGATCCGGCTTGGAATTACTGCTACTGTCCAAATCCTGATGATGCAACTACAGTGATTTGTAAGTTTTGTGGAAAGATTTCTAAGGGCGGTGTTTATCGACAAAAGGAGCACTTAATTGGAAAGTCGAGGAATGTTGAAGCATGTAAGAAAGTTCCTCCTGATGTTAGAAAAGAGATTGAAAACTATGTGAATGTGAAGAAAATGGCAAAGAGAGCTGCGTTTGAGGCGATCCAAGTTCAAGACTTGGATGACTTTGAATTTGGAGAAGATGAGATGGAAGCGGAATTTGAAGAAGTGAGCCATAGAAGCAAAAGATCGATGGCTGAAAGTGAAGGAAGTGTTCAAAAAAAAACAAAAGGAAGCGTTTCAAAGAGTAAGATTGGGATGATGTTCATGAGGCAAGAAGATAAGGGAGTCAAAGTGAGCATGAGACAACCCAATATCAAAGAAGCATGTGACAAAGAATTACGAGCTCGAACTGTTCAACATATAGCTCGTTTTTTCTACCAAGCCGGGTTATCCTTCAATGTAGCCCGGTTGGATAGTTTCAAAAAAATGATTGAAGCCATAGGGATTCATGGGCCAAATTTGAAACCTCCTAGCTATCATGAGTTGAGAGTACCACTTCTCAAAAAGGAGGTGTCTTATACTACAAATTTGATGAAGAGTCACAAAGAAGAATGGGTGAAACATGGATGTTCCATAATGTCAGATGGTTGGACTGATAGAAGACAGAGAACAATAATCAACTTTTTGGTAAATTGTTCTTTGGGGACCATGTTTGTGAAGTCTGTTGATGCTTCCGGTTATGTGAAAACTGGAGATAAATTATTTGAGTTGCTTGATAAGTTTGTGGAGGAGATTGGAGAACAAAATGTTGTGCAAGTGATCACAGACAATGGAAGCAACTATGTTGCTGCAGGGAAGTTGTTAGAGCTTAAAAGACCACACTTGTATTGGACTCCATGTGCAGCCCATTGCATTGATCTTTTGTTGGAAGATATTGGAAAGATCGATAGGGTGAAAAAGACTTTGGCTAAGGCAATTGCTTTGGTTGGATACATTTACAATCACACGGGGGTTTTGAACATGATGAGAGAGTTCACTAAGAAGAAGGAATTGGTGAGACATGGGGTGACTCGCTTTGCAACTACTTTCCTTACATTGCAAAGTGTCTATAAGCAAAAGCAAAGTCTCAGAAACATGTTTACTTCCGATCAATGGTCGCAAAGTAAGTGGGCCAAGGAAGCAAAGGCCAAAAGAGCTATTGAAGTGGTTTTTTTAATCCAATTTTGGAGGAATGTGATTTATACACTTAAAGTTATGGGTCCCCTTGTTCATGTGCTACGACTAGCTGATAATGAGAGGAAACCGGCGATGGGATTCATGTATGAAGCGATGGATAGAGCCAAAGAAGCTATTCAAAAGGCCTTTGGTGACAAAGAAACCACTTACAAACCAATTTTTGAGATGATTGATAAACGTTGGGAATGCCAACTCCATAAACCCTTGCATGCAGCGGGTCACTACTTGAATCCAGGATTCTTTTATTATGACCCTAGTGTGCAGAATTGTCAAGAGTTGGTGGGGGGTTTGATGAAGTGTGTTACCAGATTGGTTCCAGATATTTCATTGCAAGATAAAGTGATGGATGAATTGGAATTGTATAAACGATCTGAGGGACTATTTGGGAATCCAATGGCAGTGAGATCGAGGAAAGCGAAATCTCCCGGTAATTATAAACTCATTCTTAAGTTTTATTCTTTATTTCCTTGTTGATTTCTCATTTATGTTTATAACTTTGTAATTTGTATTCATTTTTCAGTTCAATGGTGGAGCATGTATGGATGTGCAGCACCTAATTTGCAACAATTCGCGATCAAGGTCCTTAGTTTGACTTGTAGTGCATCCGGGTGTGAGAGAAATTGGAGTATATTTGAACATGTAAGTTCTATTTTCAGATCTGAATTTTTAATTTCAAACATAAATTCTTGGTTTTGATACTTAGTCTTAATTCTTGAAAAACAGATTCACTCTAAGAAGAGGAATCGACTTGAACATCAAAAACTTCAAGATTTAGTATATGTCAAATATAACCAAACTCTAAAGGCTCGATATGATAGGAGGGATTTGGTTGATCCTATTTGTTTGAATGATATTGATGATAGCAATGAGTGGTTGGTTGGAGAAATGTTGGAAGATGAACCGGTGTTTGAGGATGATAGTTTGACATGGAATGTTGTGCAACAAGCATCAGGAGTTGGAGAACCAAGAGTGAATACTAGACGATCAAATGCTTCTAGTTCTAGAGTGGTGCAAGAGGAAGAATGTGTGGATGAGGACACAGAGGAGGAAGAAATTGGTGGAGAATTCAATTATGATGAAGTTCAGTCTGATGAAGAGATGTTCAGTGGTTATGATGATATTACTGACATGGCAATAGAAGATTAAAGTTGTTTCTCGGATACTTTTGTTGCTTTGTTTAAGACTTTAATTTAATTTTTAGAATCGACTTTTTAATTATGACTAATTCTACTAAGTTATTGACTACTTATTTAAGCTTGATTTTAATTGTGTATTTCAATATATGTATAATTTGTTGTTAAGATTCATATTTGCGCTTCTCGTCTTTGAAGCGTGCGCTTAAATTGCGCTTTGCGCTTTGAAGCAATGCAATGCCTTAGCGCTTCAAGTGCGCTTTGCGCATTAACTACCATGCCTTACCCTCACCTAGTATGTGGAGATACTGTTTCCAGAAATTGGACCTATGACCTTTAGGTTGCACCACTACAACTCTACCACTAGGTCACATGTGATGGTTAAACTGTATTTACTAATTGTTATGGGAGTAATAAGATTACTAGTGTAAGATTCTAAAAGGATAGCAGTTACGGGAGCACATTAAGTTTGTTAATTGTTTTCATGAAAAGGGTGATTGTTAACCTTTAATGTAACTATATTTTTCATGAGTTTAAGTGCTAACCTGGAGAATTTTACCCTGTGTATATAGTGAGTAACCATTTATGAGTAGCTTAAAATTAAGGATGGTATGAACCTTTGGCGTGCCAATCCTATTCAATGAACTATTCTATTCCCCAATCTCTCCTTTTCAAGAGATGCTGTAATAATCATTCACTTTTAAGTTTTAAAATGACATCCTTACACCTTTTCCATTGATGCTGATCCTGCACCCCTAGATTAGGGAGGAACTTGTAAATATAACCACAAAATTCAATGAAGAGATCCATCTCTTGATCCATTCATCAACTATTAAACTATATGTGTCTTCTAACACTTCCACTCAACCGTGCATAGTGTTCCTTTCTCCGTAACTACTTTATTCGTGGCCAATGCTAAAATGAAGGATCATTGAAGTTGTGTTATTTGTTATAATTTGCACTAATGAAGGCAGTAATTTTTATTTGAGGGTGGCTTTGCCAGGAAGGATGCAAGAACAAACCTAATCTTGTTATGGTCAAAATTCGGTAATTGACCTTAGCTGGCGTACTTAAAGATCTCACTCACACATGTATTAAAATGACAAAGCGACTAATACTTACGTTACGTTACTATATCTGCAGGAACGGATGATGATCTTCCTCCATCGCATCAGAATAGATTTCAACGAGGGATGCATCCTACTGAGAATACAAGATCAATTACGGGATCTGTTCCATTATCAATGATGCATATGGATATGGAATCACAGATCCACAATATAGAACAAGATGCATACAGTTCTGTCCTGCGAGCCTTCAAGGCTCAATCTGATGCCATCACTTGGGTACGGGTTCACTCTTTCTCTTTTAAATTCATTTGATTAAACCCCTATATAACTTTAGATAGATCATAAAATTCTTTTTCTCTGTTTAATTGGTGTCCATTTAGGAAAAAGAAAGTTTAATTACAGAACTCAGGAAAGAGCTCAGAGTATCTGATGAGGAACATCGGGTGCTTCTATCAAGGGTTAATGCCGATGACATCATCAGACGAATAAGGTCAAAACGTTTTGATGATAAAAAACATGTTAGATCATAGTTTTTAAAAATAATCTAACAACTTCTGGCTAAGTTTTGTATTTTAATGGGAACTATAATCATTTATGTTACTAGGGAATGGAGGAAGTCGCGTGGGCTCCAACCTGGCATGCTCAGCACTGCTCAGGCTATTCATGAACCAGTTCCTAGCCCTACTGTTTCCGCATCACACAAGAAACAGAAAAACTCGCAATTAGCTTCTTCCTTTTCAATGGGTGCACCATCTGCTCCTTTGCATCCATCTGTGGAGCCATCTTCATCTGCTCTTAGACGAGATCTTCCTCCGGGAGAACGGAATAAGAAGCCCAAAGCAGTAAGTTAAATATTTTTTTCCCTGTCAAAAAATTATGAATTTATAGTTATATCTTTGATCTTAGTTCCTACCTATAAGAATGAGTAAATTCTGGAGTAAGTTTGTTTTCTTCTCAATGAATTTGGTGCAGCACCCTCTCTCCAGTGTCACTGGAAGGACTCGAGTTCTTAGTCGCAGTTCTTCAGGTGCCTTTGTTGGAGGTGAACCTGCTGAGTCAGCAACTTATGATCCATTAATTGGAAAGAAAGTTTGGACAAGGTGGCCTGAAGATAACCACTTCTATGAGGCTGTCATCACTGATTACAATCCTGTTGAGGTATTCTGTACTGTACACCACAGTATTCTGAGTAATTAGAAGGATTTAGCTTACTGATTTTGAAACGTGACAGGGGCTGCATGCTTTGGTTTATGACATTAATACTGCCGATGAAACATGGGAGTGGGTCAATCTAAAAGAGGTATAGTATTAACTCTTTCCATGTTTGTTCAGGCTAAAGTAACTATAATATTAACTATTCTATTAGCTTGATGAAAACTTCTGTATCAAACATTCAAACCTTGGCCCTGTTTGTCACACAGACACTCCAATGTTTTTTGAGAATCCTTCAAGATCAATTAACATGTGCGGCATGTTCTTTTGTGTGTGCAGATTTGTTTTCATATGTTTCCTCAAGACCATTTTTTAAATGCTACTGTGATGTGTGGCTTGTTTTGTTTTAAGTCGTGCACTCGTGCTTAATGGATTTGTTTACCCTTAAACTTTGAGTTTGACGAAAATATAGTTAATTGTAAGCTTTCATATTGACTCTTGAGTCGTGACTCTCTGCATGCAATGGAATTATTGCATAGTTATTGATGAAAGATTTTGAAAATTGAATTATTAAATTGCCAATACTGATGCTTTTAGATGCAGCCATTAGAGCCATCAATTGTCCAATAAAAAACTGAATTTTCTCGTAGATTTTTTTGCCTCTTTTTGGTTAGAAAAAAGTTAAATTTATTAAGGAGGCATCAAGTGGTTCAGCTTTTAGTACCATGTGAAGTAAGCTGTAGGAATTGTGCAGGATACATATAGAAAATATTGTTAAATCCTAGGGTAGGCTGTGTACAGATAATAAATAGCACGATGTTGAATGTTCAGAAAGGAGTGGTAAAATAGCTACAAGTTTAAACCATGGAGGCAGCCTCTCTGAACTAGGAGTTAGGCAGCAGAAACATGCTCCTAACCACAAGCTGCCTCCCCTGTAGGAGCTTTATCCACTGGGTGCTTCATATTTTACAGGTGAAGTGTTTCAGAAAAAAATTAAAGGATTATACAACTTTTCTGTTGTCAATTTGTTGCAATCATATAATCGACCTTCCAAATCTGTTATTTTTAGAAATTCTACAACCCTACTTGGCAGTGATCTTTATGTCTTTTGATGATAGATATCTCCTGAAGATATTAGGTGGGAGAATGAAGATCCAGCAATTTCTCGGAGAGTTAGCCACCCTGGACCAGGACGTGGGATTAAGAAGTCCTCTGGACGGGGTGCTGCAGTCACTGGTACGGGAAGAGGCAGAGGTACCATGAAGGGTCATTCCAAGAAAGATTTCCCTTTATCACATAATGGTATTGGGAAGAAGGCATCTGGTGATATTGAGATACTTCACACAGACGCTGTGATTAGGGAGGTATATTGATGCATCTCCAGATTATTGAATGAGTTGTAATATCGACACATTTTCCCCTCTAAGTTTGCTGAATTTGCATAGGTTGAGAAAGCTTTTGGCACTAGCCATCCCGATCCAGTGGAGATTGAGAAAGCAAAGAAATTACTGAAAGTAAGACCCAAGCATATTTTACTATTTTAGTCCATTTTCTTCAATTGATGCAGCATTTATAATGTCCTTGAAAATGCAGGAACACGAACAAGCCCTTGTCGATGCAATCGCTAGGCTTGCAGATGCATCTGATGGTGAAAGTGGTAATAACTAATTACACAACCGTGTTATGTTATATAACTATAGATTATATAAAGATGTCCTTTGTTTTGTATAATTCGTTAAACGGCTTTCAGTTGACATGTATCTATTGTATATAATGTCTAATAAAATCATCATTCAATTTTTCTTAGTAGAAGAATGGACCGATATGTTCTGCCAAAAATATTCCATTTTCATTGCCATATTTGATTTTGGTTTTTGCCATTCAGATCTCCTTTCGACAGTGCAAAGAATGTCTCACTAGGAGGCAGCTGGGATTTTTTGCTTTGTCTTGTCAGTGACAAAAACCATATCAACTTTTTCTTTGCCTTTTAAAGCAGATGGAGAACATCCATTTCCAGGACACTCAATGGACCAAGAACAAGGCTGGAAAAAACAGCCGTGTAATCGGAATAGCCAAGGTAGGGTACTTGAAGGTGCATATAGCAATAAAGCTGCAAGCGATTATCAGCAAGAGAATATTGTATGATAGTAGGCCTGTATGATTCAGCATTAGAATTTTATAATTACTAATTTCCTTGTGTTGCTCATGCTCTAATTTGGATGATCAAACTCCATAATTATCGATATCAATGAAATTCTGCCTTTGTATGTGTAAATTAATTTTCATAATGAACTATTTTTAGACAAAGGGTGATCTCTCTTTACCTAGTACAGATGCCCTATTTTTACTGGGAAATTACAAAAGACATATCAGTGGGTGGCTTACTTCCTGCAAATCGAACACAGATGAATGGTCAATTGGCTCTGGTAAAAACATAAAAAATGCACATGCACAGGCACAGGCACAGGCCATGACATACGTTTGAAGTTAAAAAAAAGTCCTACAATGACGCTATAAATTCAGAAATGAGATTCACCATCTTTGCGTCATAATCTGGACCTTCCATCTCAAAGTGACCTGCTCCTTCAATTAGATGTTTTTCAACATGCCCGCTGGCGGAACGCAACTTGCTCTCCAATTGCTTTACACTGGTAAATCCATCTCGAGTTCCCATCACAAAGAGTTTTGGCTTGGGAGATTTCAAGACTGCTTTGTGGTGTCGTCCGAAAAGAACTGAAGATATTAAGCCAAAAGGGTACCCAAGACTGACATAGCCTACAACTTGCTCAATCTGGTCAACCGCCGATCCAGCAATTGGTGCCCCTGTATCAAATGAAAATTTTATCGTGATCTGGGTTGTAGCTCACCATATCTGGATGATTATATGAAAAGTGATAGAAACAGCAGTGTCTAAAATCCACCTACAATTTTCTGAAAGTTATGAATAGCAGACCAAATCAGGATGGGGGGAGCTGCTATGTAGATTGCATGCAATGTGTACTTAAATTAACAACCATTGATTGCTCCATGAGAGAGAGTGTGTTGTACTCGCCAATCATCACATGGATGGCTATGATTCAACGTCAATGGGATTTCATGGTGAAATAATTGTAGGAACCCCCCATCCCGACCAAATCACGAGTTGCATAGAATGAACTGGGTGCACTGAACACATATCAAGGAGAAGCTGGAATTAAAGTAAACCCCAGCATAGATCAATACCCACTATATTTCAAGTCAATCATACAGTTTTGTGGCCGAGAAGACACTGGCAATTACAATCAGAAAGCAACAGTAGAGTAGAAGACCATTTAGTGTCAAACTTGCAAGGATAGTCAATGGCCACTTTGCATCTTCCAAGCCAGTGATCATGTGATTTCAGAAAATGAGAATAACTTCTCAGAAATTCATCATGCGCTCAAGAAGAATTGCCCTTAAAACTTGATCAAGGGCGTCAAGATCAACTTCCCAGTTTTCAACCGAAAACTGCATAAACCAGTTTTACCCCCTAGACTTTGCAGGCCTCTCATTAAGATTTTGCCCATTGACCATTCATCTACAGCATTAGCAAGGCAGCCCAATACATAAATACTGGCACGCCAAGTTTTTAGGTATAGATATATACATACATATCGACTGACTCCTTCCTAGAGTAATAGTCCAAGCCAAAACTACAAACACCAAGTTTTTAGGCCATTGTATGAATACAGACCCTTGCATGTTTCCTACAGTGATAGGTTGATGCCAAAACTATTATTTTCTCCCGGCGCAATTTTTTGTTATTCCATTACTATGAAGACTTGCAAATTGATGCAAAGCAGTATCACTTAGAGCAAAGTCTAATCATCTTACTTGCAATTAGGACACAATATATCTGACAAGTAAACAAATAAAGCTCAAAAAGAACATTGCCCAAACTTTTCAGCTAATCGATATCTTTATCTCAGGTTCTCCACACTACTGATAGATCAGAAAACTAAATTTAAAAAGACTAGTATTTACCTGACTTGCAAAATTTTCAAAATACATTCAAATGAAAAAGAAATAAAAAGACCCAGCAGATATCCAATCCTAAACAAAGAAAGAAAGCACAAACATACAAAAGCATAAACTAAATGATAAAGGCCTTGGTAAACCCCAACCAAAAGAACAAACAAAGAAGAAGAAGTAACTTCAAAAAACCAGTGGTAGAGTTGCAGGGAGCAACCTAGATGAAACCAGTGGTTTCTTCAATATGTTCCTAGGCAGTAATGAAATCAATGAAACCAAATAAATAAATTGCACACAGATTACAAACAGGAGATCATATCTCCAAGACTCCAAGCAACCATCAGATTCCATCTTTCCAAACTGATAAAAAATCAACATATCCATCAACCATCAATTCATTTCAAAGAGATAGTCTAATTAAACATATAAGAAGACACCAAAACTAGCATCTAGCAACATCCAAAATTTGAGTCCAATATTCGTCAGACTTCAAGTATTACCAATTGATAAGAAGATTTGAGCATGAATGTCAGTAGAAACATCGAAGTAATAACTTTATCAAACAGCGTCATAGATCTGCAGGAAAAATCGCCATTTCAATCAATCATACAAGCAATCCAAATAGTTATCGCCACTACCCACAACAGTAGTTCCATACTTCCATCGCCAGATATCAGGTAGAAAAATAAATTTGCCGCCAAACATAGAAGTAATCATACCTGCAGAAGAACCCACCAAGAGGATCCTATCAGTAGACAAATTCTCACAAACCCATTTGCAGACAGCATCCACGTCCTTGATTTCAGCAAAGCCAGTAAGAGAAGCTCTTCCTGTTGATCTACCAGCACCTCTCATATCAAAGGTTACAGCCCTATAACCTTTATCAGCCAAACCAGCTGCTATTCCTCTCAAGAGACCTTGAAAACCACCCAAAATTGAAAAGGGATGCACAAGAACAACGACCAAGTTGTCCTTGATTTCTTCCTTGGGATTGAAGAACCTTGTGTGGAGCTTGACTCCATCACTGGTCTCTACTACGAAGGATTCAACCGTACAATTTGACATCTCTGAAAGAGAGAAAGAATCAAGATTCACCCTTTTTGCGGGTGTGAGATAATGAATTTTACGAGAAGAACAGATGGTTAAAATTGGTTGGACAACCCCACCAAGGAGAGAAAATAGAAACACAGAGCAGTTTAGGCCCTTTACCTTTCTCTAGGCAATTTTTTCTTTCTTTCTCTAGGCAACTATTTTGATTTTTGGTGAACAAATAAGGATTTGTTTTTGGGCCATATAGATGGGATTTGCATTTTTTTTTATTCAGTATGAATTTATTTATTCATCTATTTTCGCACGATTTCATCTCAGTATTTATTTATTTTACTAGAATATGGAGTAATAATTAGATAATTGGGTACCTTGTAACTCTCCAATAAATAGGTTTACACTATGTTTGGGGGAGAGGGTAAAGTGAGGGAGAGGAAGATATGGGGTTGAAAGTGAGGAAAAATTAAAATGAAATGAGTTTGGGAAGAGGAGGTGAGATTTGAGGGATGATTTTGTGAGTAAAAAACGTCTGAATCCCACCCAAAAGTTTTCCTCTCAAAATTGGGAGGAAAACTGGGGACAGAGGGCAGAGTAAGCGTGAAATGCCAACTCTATCCCCACTTTTACATATATATAATGTGTGATCCCCTCCCCTCCATTTTCTATCCCTCTCAAATTTTTCTTCCCCTCCCCTCCTCATTTCCAAACAATGCGTTAGGGTAGGAAACAAATGAAATCTCATTTGTAGGGTGTTCAAATCGTATTTTTTAAAGTCACTATATAATTTTTTAAGAGAATGAATATATTTTGATCAAATTTATGAGAAAAAAAATTACATATTTTTTCATATTTAATTTAATTTAATTTTTTATTTTAGAAAAAAATATATATCATCTAATTAGTAATTTCAATTAAGACACATTCATAATTTTTTTAATCATTTTAAACTACAGCAGTACCAGCCATCCCATTCCATTCTATCATGGGTTTATCCTGTGCATACCGAAAAATAGAGGTTCAGACTCTGCATTATTTATGTTTGTGATCAATTAAATTTATTTATAGCTTATAAAATGGGTTCCAATTTGGCAAACAGTCCGACAGAAAAGAGGGGAATAATGAACAAAAGAGGAAATTTGGTAACAAGCAGTCACATAATCAACCGCATGCAGCTTTAGCTATTGCACATTTGGTACTAGTGTATTGTCATGTGAGTATGTGACACTGCACCCATCCCAGGCCAGCGATTCACGTATCAGCTTCAGGGTAAGAAAAAATACGTCCAGAACCCGAGAACAGCCGGGCAATTACCTGCTTCAGTTGTGAACATTGTACATTGACATCTAACAAGCAGCAGTTTTGTTTTACCAATCATATTGAGCACGAGATGGAAAGTTACACACTTTTATTAAGATAACCTTCACAAGCCACTACGATCTGTTCCGATGAAGAAACAAACTCACAACAAAATAGAGACACTCAGCCAAAACATCATTTCGATATGAGAATAAAAGGAAGCAGAGATACAGCAGTACCGATGATGAACTAACGCTTGTGATTTCTGTTTCTACAAATCTAATGTCGGTTATCCTTAGTGCTTGTCCGTTGGAATGTCTAGGTCCTTGAATATTGGACTGTCAACTCCAACACCCATTGCGTTCAGACCATTGTCAACATATATAACACCACCGGTGATGGCAGAAGCCAAGGGTGACACCAAGAAGGCAGCTGTGTTTCCCACCTCATCTGTTTCATCAGTTTTTAAAGTAAGCAACTTTTGACTTACGAAGAAGATAAGAGATAGAGTGAATATGTTGAAATAGAAAAATGTGGAAAGCACCACAGATCACCTGCAGATAACTCTTTTTGCAGGGGTGCGTTCGCAGATGAGTAGTCAATCATCATATCAATAAATCCAATTGCTTTTGCAGCACGGCTTCTTAGTGGCCCTGCACACAGAAAATAGAGTAAGGTAGCGAAAATGTCTAAGGTGATATTCAAAATTTCAACTAATGCTTGGTAAGGGCATCAAGAGCGTTAGAGAGTAGGGGTTCTGGAGCATTCCAATAGAATTTGACCCTAAACCTTAATTCTATTGGAATGCTACTGAATGCCCCAGCCAGGCACAACCAGTTGAATCCCTCTTAATTAAAAAGAAAAAAGGAACAACAATGAACGGATGAAAGAACAACAGAATGAAAGAAGACAAAAACAGCTACTAGCGAGAGAAATAATGACAATCATACACACTTCCATGCATGGAATGGAGTCAGACAGTCTACTAAGGAATTGTTCGAAGGAATTGAAACAGTGATACAAAGAGACATGTGGCAAGTTCAACCATCTCTAGGTAGGACAGTGTGGCATGCGGCAGCATTTGAGAAGTGAACAAGTTACTGCCCCCAGTCAAGTGCCATTCTTTAGAAAAAGAAATCGAGGCATTCCAAAATATTTCATATGGAAAATCAGAAGCATATGGTCCAAAAAAAGGAAATCATAGCATGTCACATATTTTGGAAGGAGTGACTTTTTAGACAGATTTCACAGACAAGTAGAACATCACCTCATCAATCCAACGAATAAATTCTTTTTTGAATAAAAGCATGAGACAACTCTTGGGGAACATATGATAAACAAGAAAATTTTAAAGCATGAATAAAGGCTCTACGGTACCAGCTGATATAGTGTTGACTCTGATTCTGTGTTTCCTTCCCGCCTCAAAAGCAAGCACCTGACTCAACCCAAAAGTTGAAAACTCCACAATCACAATGGAACCAATAGAAAAGAAAAAAATAGCAATGAAAAAGTATTACTAGGGGCGAGTGTAGGCATGGGAGGTGAGAAATGAAAACTCACTCGTGTGTCACTCTCGAGTGCAGCTTTTGCAGAGCTCATTCCTCCACCATAACTGTTCAGGTTCAGGACATGATTTGTGAAATCTACCACCATGAAAAACCACATTGCTGAATAAAGCAAAGAAGACAAGGCAAACATACCTGGGTATAATCCTCTCAGAAGCAATGTATGTGAGTGAGATTGAAGAACCACCTGTTTCATGAAAACTCAATTTAAATCGAAGACACAGGTTTTCATCAGATATAATTTG
The DNA here is from genome assembly GCA_963580455.1 of Euonymus europaeus. Lineage (NCBI taxonomy): Eukaryota > Viridiplantae > Streptophyta > Magnoliopsida > Celastrales > Celastraceae > Euonymus > Euonymus europaeus. The sequence continues at coordinate 3,467,165 of OY756962.1, forward strand.
GAACGCACAGATAGAAAATATGGAATTGAAGAACAGAAGAACTATTTCATTAACTCATGCCTGGGTTCATTATTGGAGCAAAATGCTGGAGTAAGGAAACGTAGGAGTAACTAGATGCCGATATAGCAGCAAGATATCCTTTCCTGGAAGTCTCCAATAGAGGTTTGACCACCTATGCAAAAGGTTGTTCGCTTTCAAGTACAAAATTAAACAAGTCATAGGAATTTCATAATCATGCATATGTACCTCTGGTCCATTGGCAAGTGAATGCACAAGGATGTCAATGCTGCCAAAGTCCTGTTTCACAGATTCGGCAACTTCCTGCGAAACATTTACAAAGCATTTAGAGAGAATGACCAGTTTGACAAATGCAGCCAAAAGCTAGAAAAATAAAGACCTATTTGACAACTTAAATGAAATGTGAAGTGGGCCCAAATCGTGAATAATGTGTTGAAACTCAATTTAAAAAGAAATATAAAGCTAAATACGAGAAATTTAGTGATTAAAAAACAACTCCTAAACTCAGTGGCTAATAAATTTTACTTTCTTCTAATTAATTAACTTGCTGATCCCAAAAATGTTAGGGATAAAGGCTTGGATGATGAAGATATAAATATTTAAGTTGAGGTGGGAATGCAGAAATGTAAAATTGTGAATTACGAAAGCTGTATACAGATTTAGAGACAAATTACAGATGCGATCACGCACTCAGTTAAGTGCAAAGCTAAAAAGTTACATAGAATTCACAAATACTTAATACAGCAAAGCATGAGGGTATAGGCAAAAACCTGCACAGTCCATTTACTGGAACCAGCATAGCGCTTATTTGCTTTCACCTGCAAAAGAAAGTGAAAATGAAACATGTTGTTTGAGGACATGTCATACTACTTTCAAGATGTTGTCATAAAAACTAAAACATTCTCCATTACATCTTCAGGCACATCCTCAGAGGAGTCGTACACAGCATCTAGAGGATATACTTTGGTGATCTCCATCAAAGAACCATCAGGCAACCTGAAACAAGAAAAATTCTCGTTGGTTAAGGTCACTGCTTATGGAATTACCCATTCTAGAAGACATAAACCAGCTCTAGAAACTTACACGCGTGATTCGTCAAACTTCCCTCGCCGCAAGCTACTTTCAAAAATGTTTAAAGCCTACACAATAATCTTCCAAATCAATAGCTTGAAATTTTTTTTATGGTCCTAAGATCGTCATAAAAAAGGAAATGTGCTATTGTCAGTAAAAAACCAGGGTTCATTTACGCACAGGCACCCATGTTCCCACAAGAATTTCAGCTCCTGCAGCAGCAAGGGATTTAGCTATCGCCCAACCGTATCCATTATCATCAGCAACACCAGCAATAAATGCTCTCTTACCTACATACAGCAATCTTACTTAAAAGAGGTAGAGTATACGTCATGGAATTAAAGTAGTACTGTTTCAAATAGCTAGAAACTAAAAGATTAAGGATGTGTAAGGAAACATGTGGAAGAAGAGAGATGAAAGAACATAACAAAGTTTGTGGCAAGAACTTAAAAGCACCATCATAGGACTACTCTCATACAAATCAAAGAAAATAAAAATAAAAAGAAAAATGATTCAGGGGGTTATGCAAGAGACCTCTCAGATCGATTGGAAGCCCAGAGGCCGGCTTGTTCTCAGTGGATTCAGACATTGCCTTCATGACAAACTGATTGAACTTAATAGAACATGATCTAAAACTCCGTTGAAAAGGTTGTACTGATGATATATGAGAAGCACTCGTAAGCTTCTTAGCCCATGATGGCCCCTTAGACTTCGCACCAAAAGTAACAGCACTCTTCTTGGAAACACTGTGAGAGGATGAAATGCAAGGCCTAACTGCTGCAACTTGTAGGCCAGAGGCAGTTGTTGCCGCCATTTTCAATAAATTAAATCTAGCAGAGGAAAATAGAGACCTTCAGGACATGCCGAGTTAATACTCATGTGTAAACTTTTTACGTAAATTATGAAAAGACCAAATTAGATTAAAAGTCTGAATTCCAGAAAAACTGCAAACTATGAACTTCTAGCAAGCAATACAAATGGAATCCATAAACCAAAACCTATTTCAAATGGAATCAATACAATACTTTGTCTTGGTCACTAAAAATATTTTTCTTCAAAGATAATTTTTGACAAAAAAAGAAGAGCTATGTACATTCTTTTCGCATCTTCTGACAGTTATTACTGGGCTTTTTTTACTTCATTTTGTAAATAACAGCAAACCATCCTAAGAACAATAAAAAATTAATTTGTTCATTCAGTAAAACTTAAGAAAAAGGAAGAATTGTGGCTCACATTAAGATATACTTTTCTCCTACTTCCCTTAAGCCTTAGCCTACACAGTAGCTTAAACATGAAAAAAAAGGGACGGAAATAACGACCTAAAAATCTAAATTACGTTTCATAATTATCAAAAATTAAACAAAATAATTACCCATTCAAATACCAATATCTATCAGAAATATGGGAGATACATACACCACAAATCAAGTAAAACAAACACATGTGATCAAATATAGGAACCAAACACAAATCCCAGCCACATTTCCCAGAAACCTCAAAATTAACCACGACCCAGAAAAACCCGCAAGGGAAAAAAAACTTCACATGCCAAGATATACATAGGTCCGGGAAGAAAGAGAGAATTACTTTTGCGAGGCGGAGGTTGCCAATGTAGAGATGGAGAGAAGGGTAGCCAGAGAGATAAAGAGTGGGGGAGGCTTCGTTATAATCAGCAGGAAAATTTGGTTGTAAAGGGCTTTGTTTTTGTGGGATCTTCGATGAAATCGAGGTAACAACTAACAAGTCTCGATTTTGTAGAAGTGTCGAAAGCTGGATCGAGAGAGAGAGTGAGAAAGCCCGACACTGGGGTACTTGCTTGTACGCGTACAGTGGTTCACTCCAAAAATGAGTCATTGGCTCTTTCAAATAAAAGAAGGCGTTAGGTGTGGCATTGGTGGCGCATTATTTTAGTCGGAAAATCCCTCGGAGCTCCGAAGTGGAGAGTTTGTGGCCTTGGGCTTTTATGCATTTGAGCCCAATTTTCAAATTTTGTTGGGCTTATCTATCTTTTTTAGAGAAATGGTCAAAATGTCTCATTTTTTGTTCAGGCGAAAATTCGTAATTCATTTTAAGTCAAAAAAGAGTAAAATTGTAATTTTAGGTGTTAATTTTTTTCTTAGTGGTCAAACTATCCTTGACAATATTGACAAGACATCATATTTTATGGCAACCAATTCCTCCATTTCATCCTCTGCGTGAGTTATTCCAAAAAAATTCAAACTCTTCTTCCTTGTTTTTTTTCTTTCGTGGACCACATGAAGAATAATGGTTCATGGAGTACAAAGAGCGTAGATGACAAAAGTGGTGTAGTGGTTTGGTTTGGGTATCTAATTTTTTATTTTTCTTCCATTCATTCTTCTCAAGACGCTTTTTTTTTCTCTGGAATAACTCACGCAAAGTAGGAAGTGGTTAGGGAAGCATATATATTGCATTGAAGAATGAAGGACCCATCAAAGAGGACGAAAGTGGTATCCTGAAAAATTTCAAGAGACAAATGAAAAATTTCTACCTTGGGCTAATCCTGTTGCAGTCATAGAGCTGATACAAATGAAAACCAAATCCCCAGGCTTCCAGGCAAAAAATAGTATCTAAATGAAAAAATCCACAGATTAGCGATGCAACATGCCCTAATATTGTTTCCATGAACATTGTCGCTCTATTTTGCACTGATGAAAACAAAATAATCGAAAATTGCACCTTAAGCCTTTTTCTTGGATGATTTTATTTACTTATTTTTTTGGCTTCACTGTAAAGGATTACCCCAATGACTGTAAGGGAGTAGCCAAGCCTTCAAGTGACAGAGAAAGGATTCCTGAAAATTAAAATTGAAACTACGACAACCATGAATCATTTGGTATTTCCGAGCACCTGTACAACCATGGAACTCTAGGGGAGATAAGGCACGACTGACTTCGAGAAGATAGGAAGAGGCACGATGGAGAAACCATGTGAGATGAGGCGCGATTGACTTTGGGAAGAGAGAAGCGTTTTGACGCAATTAAAAGACGAAAAAGGATCTCCCCTGTCAGATCTAGGTTATTAGAATTGAATGACCATGATCATTTTAGCTCAAATAAGAGTATTTGGGTTGCAGCCCATATGAGAAAACCTGTTGTTTTTGTGATACCTTTAAGATACTTTGAGGCGTATCTTTTTTGTTTATTCAGTTGTTTTCCAAGGTATTGTATTGTATTTTTTTTGGTGAGGTTTATGCTTTGTTGATATTTGATTTGATTTTTTTGGTTGCAGGAAAGACTATTTCAGTAGTATTATTTTTGTGATACACTTAAGATACCTTGATGCAAAAAGTTAAAACACTATAAGCCGACACAAGTCATCTTCATTATCTTGCTTATTGCCTACAGTTTCTTTTACTTGGGTTTCTATGATTGATTTTGTCAGCATTGGAGAAAACATAAACCTCTTTTCAAACAAATTGTTGGTCACATATTTTTCTTCAGTTTTTCAGTTTGCTGCTTACTCGGCGAGAGTTATTCAATACGCCCAACAATTCCTTGAATGTGTGACCTATAATGTGGTATGTTTACAGCTTCTTCATTTTTCATGGTATCATCAAGGTATCGAGATATCACAAAGCTACAATTAGTGCATCAATTTTAAGCAACATTCTTAGTGTTTAGGCATCATAGAGATCGTTGCCGAAGAGATTTATCAACTAGATATGAGTTCTTGGGTATCAAGAATTTGTAATTGGATTTGGGTATCACGAATTTGAAATTGGCTTTGGGTATCGCACCATCACAAAGGTACAATTAGTGCATAACTTTCAAGCAGCATTCTCAGTGTTTAGGCATTACAGATATCGTTGTCACAGAGGTTTATCAACTGGATATGAGTAATTAGGTATCATGAATTTGTAATTGGATTTGGGTATCGTGAATTTAAAATTGGCTTTGGGTATTATGTCATTTAGTCATCTACAGTTTGAATGATGTACAATTTGAATTTGAAATTGAAATTGGCTAACCATCGTAGTTTTCAAAATTTTACATAGCAATGGTTTGAAATAGGGGTTGCAAATAATCGCAAGGAAATTTCGTGTTCAACTTGGTTCCATTATGTTCAGTAAAATCTGAAGGGTATCACAAAGACATTACATTTCAATCACAACAGAGTATCACGTCTGTTAAGATATCATGATTCACGAGGCAATGAAATAAAATATAAATTTTGTGATATAGTGGTGTCACAGTTCACGAGACAATGTAATATAACTTAAATTTGGATGTTTGTGAGACAGGGGCAGCTTCGTAAAAGAACACATTTGGTGACTAAAACTGAGACAAGATTTTGGCGTCATACCTACTTGCTCATAAGCCTCAAAAAGTGTACCGACTTACAAATACCCCATCTTTTTTAATTACACTTCAATTTTGTTCTCACTCACTCCTTTTCAATTATAGGATTATCACGTCACACCCTCTCATTAATACGACAACACAAACAAAAAGCAATGGGTGAGCACGACTCCCACGCCCTACATCGTCATTTTCGTCTTTGTTGTATCCACATCGAGCCAGATGAAGTCTAGTATTGTGTCATGTCTTTTGTTGATTTGTTTAGCAAGTAAACGATATTCTAGCAAAATATATATGATCTTACCCTTGTTTCCATGTCACAACAATGATTTTTTATTTTATTTTATAATTTATGGTACGTTTTATCTGTTTTTGAATCTGTGTGTGATTGCATTAGTTTAAGGGCTATCAGATGCGGGTTATTATGTATGCCATGTTTTTTTATTGGTTGGTGAGTATTGTTTGGTTTGTTTTTTTTGCATTTTAGTGTATTTATTTCATAAATTTTTGAATTTTCTGTTCTTTAGTATGGTTTTTAGATATTTTTAAATTTTCTAATTTATGTGTAATTAAAAAACAGTGGTGAAACAAGGATAGGGATAAAAAAAAAGTCCAAGCCTAAAAATATGGACACACCTTGGCTAAACATGAAGAAACTTGTGCTAAAAACTAAAAAGGGAAGAAAAAGACGGGGCAGGCACTAAGAAATAAGAATGCCCGAGCTCGGAAATGCAAATCGAGTTGGGCCAAACGATAATAAACATGGGCTTGGTGGAAAAAAAAATAAAGATAGGGACTGAGAAGTCTTAAGCCCGCCCAAGAAAGGAAACCGCAGTAGGCTGAATATGAAGAAACTTGGGCTCAACACGGGAATAAAAGACAAGATATGCTAAAAAGGCCCAAGCCCAAAAAATGCTCCGGCAGATTCAACTTGTTTTTCGACATCTGTTCAATAATTCAAGGTTTTAAATTTGAAGCTCACGAATTGGCATTTAATAATAAATATAGGGGGAAAAAAGGGTGAAGTAATTAATTTTGCACCTAACATTTATCATTTATGTGCCGTCCTCACCGTAGCTTTGCGTTATTGTACTTTGTTACCTAAAAAAGGAATATATTGGAAACCAATAAATACAGTATATGACACGCGCAAACATTAACTGAAAATATGGTGTGTGTGTATACACTTTGCACCAATTAATCAAAACAATGCACCGGTCTCATTTCCGCTACCAATATTTTATCATCAATGGCAAATGAAATCAAAAAAATTTGATGTTGATTATGCCCTAATGGTATGCAATGGTCCTTACAAGCCAATCACATCGCGAAGAGAATGAAGGGTTATTAATCGATCCGAAAGGTTACATACCATGTGATGAGGACTAGAAGCGTGAACGAGAAGAGATTCATGAAGAGGATGAGAACGACAAACAATGAGAGATTCGTGAAGAGGTTTTTTTTGTCTTCTTTAGTTTGAACATGTTATTACAATTTTAATTCACATGTGAAAATCATGAGGAGAATTGTATTTCTAGCTAATCATGATATATCATCACCACCATGTAAGCATTCATCCCATAATTTTAGGGTTAGTTGCATGAGTGTTAGAAAAATCAAAGAGAATAACCCTTGTATTTGTTTGTGTCATTCATTTATATCTATGATCATATTTTTATACTCTTATTGATTCCATATCATTTCTAACTTTTATTTCAAATAATTTATGTTTAGTAGGTCTTTCTCTTCTCATTCATTTTTCACTCTCATATAGTGGGTCTCATTTTCTACCTTGCAAATCGGCTTGCAACAACAACACCCATCTAATATACTAGCTCAACAATTAATACCCAACTAATGTGAGGTTTTGTTTTAACACTCCTTTACACGTATGAGTTAGATTATGTCAGAGTCAATATGTGAACAAGATAGATAATAGTGTTCTCTTTCAAAATCCATAACTTATTTCGATATCATGTAAATAAAATAGTGAGTTCCATTGTCTCCCTTGCAAATCCACTTGTAAGTGAGGGGACATCTCGTCTAATATACTAACTCGACATTTAGTATCCAATAAAAATTTTGTTTGGCTAAATCAAATTTTATGCCCTAAAAGTATCACTAATTTCTCGTTTATACCCTCCAAGTTTTATTTGTTTTGTTTCTATCCTCGTAGTTACGTAGTATAATGTGGCAACTAATTTATGCCCAAAATTCACATCACCTATTAAACCCCTAACATTCAAAGTCTTTGAAAAAGGGAAAAAAATAACAAAAACAAAAAATATAAAACATCTTCTTCCTCCTCCAGCTCCCTTCTGTCATTAAATCGTTTCTTCATGAAATTTACCGTACCCACATCAGATCAAGCAATTTTACTTTTTACTTTCTCCAAGCTTTACTCTGGAGATTTGTTCACTTATAAACCCAAGATATTGGAGAAACCTCATGAACTTTGGGTGCATAAAACGTAAGAAATCTCAAATGGGTATTTGGATTCACAGATATCATAAACCTTCGTGCCCATCTATTACAAATCAGAGCAGACATTTCCAATTTTTTTTTTTTATAAGAGCAGACATTTCCAATTAAATTGATTGCTCCTCACAGTGCTAATGTGTGATGATTTCCTTCCCGTGATGATTTCTTTCTCAGTGACCAAATTTTATCTCTTATTCTTCTTTATTTTTCATGGGTTTAATTGAATGATGCTCTCTCTCTCTAGTTTATTTGTGAGGTGTCCAAAGTGTGAAACCCTTTTTCCGGAGCTCACCGATTACTCCATTTATCAGTGCGACTGATATTGTACTTCTACGTCGCATTAAAAAAAAATACGAAAAACCACCTTTTTTATTAAACCCAAAACCCTCACAAAGAAATCAAAACCTAGATCTAAATGGGTATTTGAAACCCAAATTTCAAGGAAATTATAGCTTCATCAAGGAGAAGATGGGAGGAGTTGCAGGGAAGAAGAAAATTTAATTGAATTGGCATTCAATAGGTGACATGGCATTTATATATGAATTTTTAAAAAATTGTAATTTCGAAATAGGATCTCCGATTGTCACATGCGCAAAATACGGCGAGTCACTGCTGAATAAGTCAAAATTGGAGAGAAATGGATTTGATAATTCATATTTCGAGGATGCAAACGAGACAAAATATATTTTAAGGGTATAATCGAGAAACTGGACATACTTTGAAGATAGATAGTATGGTTTAACCAATTTTATTTTAGCGGGGACTTCAGCTCACACATGAATTTTCAAGTTTGTGATATGCGTGATTTGTGAGCTGTTTTTCACTTAAATAATATAATAATTAAAAAAATTTCAAAAGCGTATATTTTTTTTGGGGTAATGCAGCAAGTTTCATTCCTTTAATCTTTAAAAAATAATAAAAGGCAGAATCTTATTCCTTTTTGTGGATTGGAGATAGATACCACGTCATTTGTTTTTTTTTCTTTAAAATAATGCAGTAACTGCCAATCCACAGCTGCCACGTCAGAGGGTCTCACAAACGTTGACGACTTGACGAAATCTGTTGGGACTGATGGGCCGCACTACAAAACAAAAATGGAACACAAAAACAAACCGACTAGTATAAAATAATGTACGTGTCTTATCGTAGGATGATTCCACTATTAACCCCCGTCACAGTATTTTATTACCCATTTTGCCCTGCTACATTAACTCGTAGTTACTTTTTGATCAGAAACGGCTACTTTTTTCACCGATTTTTGTTTCCTGCGCCAACGGAATATCGCTTTTTTGAATTTTGAAGCTCCTGTCTAAAGTGCCCTTGCTTTGCTAATTTTTTACGGGTTCGTCCTCCGCATCTCTTTGATACTTTCTCCATAATTGCCCATCTCAATCTCACCCTTCAAAATATCAATTTCAATTGGATCAAAAGATAAAAAATTAATGCTTATAAAATAAAAGACAAAAAAATCTATTATGTAAAAGTCATGAGAATATCTAATTCGAGGAGTCTCGTAACACACATGTTCAATCTTACAAAGTGTGAATTATTCTGCGATAATTGTCAATAAAAAAATTAACAAAAAAGTCATGAGAATATATAAATTTGAGGAACCTCTTAACAAACATATTTGATCTTGCAAAGTGTGAATTATCCTGCTAAGATACGTTCTTAATGGGACTACTTATATTATTTGTCTTCAATTTTTTTTAAATAATACTGTTAAACTAATTTTTTTTCGTTAATGCTAACATGATTTTGTTTTAAAATGTGAACTCGATGTTGTTATATTTGTGATTTTCAAAATTTAAAGTTAATATGATGACTTTTTTTACTAGCTTATATGATTTCAGTGGTGATCTTGTTATTTTTTGTAACTGTCGACCCTTTTATGGGACACGAACATCAAGAATAAAAACCCTACCAGTGGTGGAGAAAAGAAAAGGAAACAGTATCTATTAAAGTTTAGAAGAGAGCGTTTTCCTAATCGTTAATGATCAGTTCTCCTCCTTCATCAGCGAGTCACTACCCAACAAGTTTCCCTTACTACAAAGTAGCTTAGATTGGCAGCTACCCGTCTCTCTCTCCTAGGGTTTCAGGCCGCTGAATCTGTAAGCTATCCTCTCTCTTCTCTTTTTCATTCTTGTCCACATTGTCTGTAACTCCGTATATCCACAGTTCCACACATATGCATGTGTGTTCATGTGTTCGGTAGTGTGGATGTTCATGTAAGTTGATTACGGTGCGTCATTGTTGATTTTTCGGGTTAATAATGTTGATTTCATCTCCTGTAACTTAGCTTATAGTTCTTGTTTCTGTTTGTTGATGAAGGATTTGAATGTTACTCCTCTCCTTCTTTGAATTTTGCAGATGCCAGATTCGGTAGCTTAGCTTCTTCTCTGCTGGTAATTGTGTGTTACTTTAGTCGCTCGTTGCTCTGTAGCCTATTATTTCCTTTTCGAGTTTGTTTTCAGTATGTGATTTGAGGATTGACAGGTTTAGTATTTTTTAAAAAAATTTCCTTTATATTTTACTTCATATTCACTGTTAAATTCAGGTGTTTCTTGGCTGAAAATTTTATTTCCTCATCTTTCTTCTACATTTTCTGTTGCTGTGTGTGTTATTTGCCCCCCATTTTTAATATACTTCTTAAACCAGGTTACGGAGGTGCTTGGGTACTGAAATTCTGGTTGGAGTTTAACCAATGTCGTCTAGAGTGGACTCTGAGCAGTCCCCGCAGCCACAACGGCGGATCGTGCGGACACAGACTGTGGGGAATCTTGGAGAATCGATATTTGACAGTGAAGTGGTGCCATCGTCCCTTGTTGAGATCGCTCCAATTCTCCGAGTGGCCAATGAAGTTGAATCGAGCAACCCACGAGTGGCTTATCTCTGTAAATATATCATATATTTGCTCTTGTTCTTTTTTTTTCCTCCTTTCCTTCAAGTTTTGTATTTCTTTACAATTTTTGTTATTGCTGCTTTTGCTCAGTTTTAAGGCGTTTTGCTTGCTTGGGGGCCTGATTCCTTTACTCTTTGTATATGACTGGAGATGTGTGCTTTTGCATTTTTTCTGGTTTTTATTTTTTACTTTTGTTTGTACATGTGATTAAGGCGTTTTTATGGAGGGTTTGTGTAGGAATCAAGGCATGTTTTCATGCGTGTCTTGTGTTTGTATATACCATTACGTGGTGTACTTCATTGTTGAATATGTGTTTATACTTATTCATGGTAGCAATCTCTCCACATATAATGTGGGGGTAAGGTTTGTGTACATTCTGACTATCCTTGACCACACCCATTGCGGGAGGCCGTGTGCACGGGATTTATTTACCTTCTTTGTTTTTATTTTATTTTTTCTTGATTTGCTTCTTGTCCCTTATTTTGTTCTCCAGCATGTAATCAGATGAGAAAGTTGTATGATAATATTAATTATTATGAAGTTTGATTTTTACATGTTTGTTCTTATCTAGGCCGATTTTATGCCTTTGAGAAGGCGCATAAATTGGATCCCACTTCTAGCGGGCGAGGTGTTCGTCAATTTAAAACTGCCCTCCTTCAACGCCTTGAAAGGGTCAGTAATTTTTTTTTGTTCTGTCTATATATCAGGTCATCATTGTCTTCTATATGTAATTCGGTATAAAATTGAATTTGTTCTTAAATCGTGGACCACATTCATTTTGTAACTATTTACATAAAATATCCATAGATACTTGTGATAGCTCCCGCTTTTCTAGATTACTTGTAATGAATTTCTTGCCTTATTAGCTTGAGGACAACTTGCATCCCTGCAATTGGAAGGTCTTAGCTCATCTGCAACTACACTTAGAATTTAACTTAGTTGATTGAACTTTTCCAGAGATATTAGGGACAAAAAGCTTGCATGTCCCTTCAGCTGAAATGGAGGATGTATCATTTTCTATAAAATCATGTTTCATTATTTAAGAGTTGGTAGACTTGGTACAGGACTGGTCATTCTAGATTCAAGTACGTTGTTCAAGCTTAACTGCTTGAGCTATCTTGGGATGGGCTGGCTGACCCTTATCCTTACCAGTTATGTAGATGAACCAGATTCATAATTCAACAACTTCATATATAAGTCAAACTTGAATAAGCCAACTTCGAGGAGATTACGTTTTCTGCAACTTAGAGAAGGTTTTAGAAGGTCTTTATCTATCAAGGTTTTCTTGATTTCTTTCATTTCTCCCAAAGTCAATACTGTATATAATCAATTAATCAGTGTATCTGAAGATTGTGCCCTTGTCACTAATGACTTGGTTTAGATTACAAGCTTAATATATTTCTCTGAGTCATCTGCTTTAAGTACATACAGAATATCGCAAAGATATTTTTTTTCTTCCAGATTTTTAATTTTATATGTTAGCTTTGGAGCACTTTATTCTTATTCTAATCGTGATCTATCCTTATTATTTCCTGGACATCAGTCATTGTGAAATGAGAATTACAATAAGTTTTAATCTTTATCTTCACATGGATCACATGGGTCCTATGAAATCCAGAGAGTTGGTTTTTTATATGATTTGTCTAGTGGTTGGGAGAATATTGCATTTTAACAGGTGCGATACTGCGATTTCATCTGGAGGAGAGGTTCGAGAATAGGATGTTCTGCTTGTTTCTGGGTTTATAAGAGAATTTATATGGAAAAGGTGGTGTTGCTTGTGCACTTAAGGATATGTGGTTCTGAATGTTTCAAAGGTCTATAAGATGAATTTATGAGGAAACTTTTCTGGCACTTGTGCACTCAATTCATAATTTGTAAGCAACTGCATGATTTTATTGTATTAAAGGTGTAATCCTCGTTAATGGACCGTGTGAAATATAAGTGATCAGTTAGCAACTATGGTATGCTAATCATTCACAATTGAAGTTTGGTTACTTTTCCTTCATTATATATATTCTAACACCCCTCACATGTGAGCTGGGCAACTCCTACGGCCCAACACGTGATCATTATATATGTTTTAACACTCCCCTACATGTGTGGAATATGCAACTTCAACGGTCAAACACGTGCACAACAAACGGAGGCCCAACACTGGGTTATTCTCACACACACAGAGGCCCACACTTGGGGCAACAACACATGGGGTTTTAAATTGCGGAGTTTAAGGTTTGAACCCAAGAAGCTCTGATAGCATGCTAAGATTTACTTTGTCACTCAACCCATTAAGTAAACTTGTAACTTGTTGGGTTGGGACATTTCACATCATTATATATATTCTAACAGTAAGCAAAACCGCCCATGTCTGCAACTATGAAAAACTAGTTCTTTTGGAAGATTCAACTACTATCATCATTGGTGCCTGAAGTTCTTTGTCTTTTACATTATTGTTATCTCAGTTATTGTTTTTATTTTCTTACTGACAGTTATGCTCTATGTTTTTCAGGAGAATGATCCAACATTAATCGAAAGGGTTAAGAAAAGTGATGCACGCGAGATGCAAACTTTTTATCAACACTACTACAAGAAATATATTCAGGCTTTGCAAAATGCTGTGGATAAAGCTGATCGGTGAGGTTTTGAACCATGATATTTTTTTCTTTGGGGTATTTTGGTAAAGAAGTTTGTTCCAAATATATGTTTGGATATTGCCTCTATTGCTTCTATATATGACAATTAGTTCTTGGCTTATAACTAGTGCACAGCTTACGAAGGCATACCAAACCGCAAATGTTCTCTTTGAGGTGTTGAAGGCAGTCAACGTGAATCAGTCTATGGAAGTTGATCGTGAGGTGAGGCACTAGTGTGTTCCACATACATGACAACGAGAATACTTACTCTGATCAACTTCAGAGCTTTAATCCCTGAGTCTCTGATGTTTCACATTCATGACATTTATCATTTCTATCTAAATGTATATAGATATTGGAAGCCCAGGATAAAGTTGCGGAAAAGACACAGATCTATGTCCCTTACAATATCCTTCCTCTTGATCCTGATAGCGCAAATCAGGCAATAATGAGATATCCTGAGGCATGTTTTCTAACTACCATTACAGTTCCACTCCTAATTCAGCCTTTTCTTTCACCATCAGTTTATTTATTTATCTCATTTACAGATCCAAGCAGCTGTGGTTGCACTTCGTAATACCAGGGGTCTTCCATTGCCCAAGGACTACAAGAAGAAAAGAGATGAAGACATTTTAGATTGGCTCCAGGCAATGTTTGGATTTCAGGTGAAGTGGTTTTGCTCTGTTGTACTTGCTCTTTCTCAACGTTTTTTTGGTATTTTATGTTTTTTATCGAAATGATCCTGTTAAATTTGATCAATAGCCAATTTCACCTGTCCTGACCTGTGTTCCTTGTACTTAACAATTATGTAGAAGGATAATGTTGCAAATCAAAGAGAGCACTTAATCTTGTTACTTGCAAATGTGCACATACGACAATTTCCAAAGCCTGATCAACAACCCAAGGTTTGTCAATCGCATAAATTCTTAAATGTTATATAAAAAAGTCTTTATTTTTCACTTGCTGCTTATAGAACAGTGACTAATTATGGTAATAAGATGTCTTGTTTCCACTTTGACAACATGATTATGCAGTACAGATCAAAATAGGTAATTACTAATTTCATGTTTGCTGCCTGTTGGGGCTTCTTTTACATTGCCAAGGTGGAAGCTTGCCCAATATTTGAAGCCGGCTCTTTACTTTGCAATTATTTATTTGTTTGACCTGCTCTTATTTCTTTTCTGTGCAATGACCATCTGTGTCATACTGGCATTTGCTTTCCTGAAATATGTCTGCACCTTAGACAAGTACTTTCTTTTATTCATGCTCACGAGAATTGTGGCCTTTTCAAAATGTTGAATATTGATAACTTATTATGTTTATTGTAATATTAAAGTTTCCTTAAGATATTAACAGCTATTCTTGTGTTAATTTTTAGTACGAAGTAAGTCTTTCAACTCGCACTTTTAAGTTCTCAGAAATTTCCTTTAATCTTTTGCTGATGATGTACTTATTTCTTGGGCAGTTGGATGATCGTGCATTGACAGAAGTGATGAAGAAACTTTTCAAGAACTACAAAAAATGGTGCAAGTACTTGGACCGAAAAAGTAGTCTTTGGTAAGACTCTCATGCTATGACCTCCGATTAGCTAATGATATGGTTGAGCTCTTTATGGACGTGTGAATTGCTTAAGGTCATTGGGGGTTGGGCCGTTGGGGCAGATATTCTTTTGTTGAATACTTGGATCATTCTGTCTTGCGCCCTTTTTCAGCAATCTTCAAAATGAGAAGTTCAGTTTTAATTTCCCACTTAATTTTGGCATGTGATTTGCAGGCTGCCAACCATACAGCAGGAAGTCCAACAACGTAAATTGCTATATATGGGTTTGTATCTACTTATATGGGGGGAAGCTGCGAACTTGAGATTTATGCCTGAGTGTCTTTGCTATATTTATCATCATGTAAGTTTCTAGTGGTCTGATCTTACAATTTTTTTTTTGTTTTAGTTTTTTGTAATAGGAAGCGTAGATTATACTTTACCGGAACGTGTGAGGTTTATTGATTTTGCACTCGGGCTTTTTTAAGTGCTTAGAACTTATTCTATTGTTTGGCTGGAGGACTTGTCAACTTTGTAGCTTAGACATCCTGGAAAGGCATATTAGAGTTTTTGTATTCTAATTATCAGCCTCTGAAGATGTCGATATCTTTATTTTCATCAATCAGTCTTATACTCTTATTTGATATGGAAATTGGCATGGTTAAAAACTTGAATGATTCCTTTGTCAAGTACACAGTGATTAAACTGAGTGTATCCATTTGCTGAGCTGAGGAACAACCGAACAACCTTCGAATGGAGTGGATTCTGTGAGGAAAGTTTTATGGAGAGGATGGGCATATTTCGTTTCGAGTCCTCAAAAATAAAAATCGTCAAAGTCGAAGAGTGACAGCTGTGCTACCCAAAGCAATATCTGTGTTTTCAGTTTTAGGGCCTTTTTTTGGGTTCCCTGAAAATTTTGGAGCCAGACATGAATATATTGAACTTTCAGTTTTGCAATATTATAATGCAATATTATGCAGTAGTCCAACTACAAAGCATTTGGCCCCATTGATTATACGACTATATAGGTTTGTGAATTTGTTCGGAAATATTGATCGCTGAGTACTATATGATGCTGAATTTGTTCAGATGGCGTTTGAGCTGTATGGTATGCTAGCTGGGAATGTCAGTCCCATGACAGGAGAGAATGTGAAACCTGCTTATGGAGGTGAAGAGGAGGCTTTTTTGAGGAAAGTTGTTACTCCTATATATGATGTGATTGCGAGGGTAAGCGATGCGTTGGGACTTTGCTCCTAATAAAGTTTAAAATTTGATGATTCTATTTGGTTCAAACTGCAGAAAATTTGTTATTAAATCATTTGACTTTTGCTAGGAAGCTGAAAGGAGCAAACGTGGAAGTTCAAAGCATTCTCAATGGAGGAACTATGATGATTTAAATGAATATTTCTGGTACAATATTTTTTTAATTTTTTAATTTTCTGTCTTTGGCATAGTATAACCGTACAAGTATGTTTTTAGTGGTTAATTTATTTTGTATTATTTTAGGTCAGTTGATTGTTTCCGATTAGGTTGGCCAATGCGTGCAGATGCTGATTTCTTTTGTCCGATTGAAATGCTCCGTGAAAAGAATGGGGTAAGCAGTCTTTATAGTTTCCATAGGGTTAGCTACCAATTGATCCAACAAAATTATGCCCCTGAAAGATACAAGTTCATATATGAACGGGTGATATAATAGGTTGAACTACATGATGTTTAATGTTTTTAAGTTTGAATGCTGCCAATCTTGGTTTTTATGTTTCACAGAGTTTCACTTTACCACTTCTAGAGATCTTAGATTCTTTACTTTGTCTTTTGAATTTATTCTTTTATTATTCATGTTATGATTAGTGTATACTTTACTTTGTAAAAGAGGATACTCGAGCTTTTTAAAACTCTCTCTTGCAATTATTGCCCTTGACATCAACGATGGTCAAAGAAAACTGCAAACCCTTGCTGCCTTGGCAGCTAAAGTTGAAAAACTGTTTTGATTACCCATGATGACGTGGATTGCGTACTATGCTTTATTGCCATTTGTCAGTGATTATTAGCTCTATATTCATGAATGGACTGAATATTTGGTGCTTACATGTTTTATGCCCTTACATGATGTGCTATCATCTTGATTTTTATTTTTATACTGCTTAATCTATGCTTCCAGAGATGGTAGTCAAGGTAGACACTAGAAACTCCGTACATATTTTTTTAGATGGATGTTCTCATCAATGGAGCTTGAAACTTATCATTCAACACACCAATATGCAGGATAGCAAAGGCGCTTTTAGAGATAGATTGGTCGGGAAAGTGAATTTTGTGGAGATACGCACTTTCTGGCATATCTTTAGAAGCTTTGATCGTATGTGGAGCTTTTTAATTCTCTGCTTTCAGGTACCTATCCTTTGACATTGTATTGCGTAATTGTTTGCCATATTTTCTTTGACTTTGGTTTTAATATGATGGTGATGTTGTCTGATTCTTTTTTTAGGCAATGATTATTGTTGCTTGGAACGGCTCTGGGCAACCAAGTGCAATCTTTAATGCTGATGTATTCAAGAAAGTATTAAGTATATTTATAACTGCTGCAATATTAAAGCTTGGCCAATGTGAGTAAAATATACTAACTTTATCAAGTATCTTTGTGCTTGATTACATCATCAATCTCGTATACACTGTCTACTGTAGTAGTTAAGAAGGGAGAGGGCGGTGGTCAAAAAGGCTCTATAAGGGTCTAATGTTAGTCAAGTCAGATGATTGATTGTTCAGTCACACCTGGAGAACATATGCAATGTATACTATCTTGTGGATTTCCATTTCAATTCCAAAGTTTTATAATGGGTATCTGGCATGCCTCACTTTTGACCCTTGGCTCGTTTCTAATTGGAGCTTTAATTTTTGTTTAAATCTGTAGAACAAAAAGAAACCATGGGAAAATAAATGTTATTTTTTGGAGAGTGACTATTTCATATTTCATTTTATGATGGTTTTCAAGTGGAGGTTCTGAAGTGTCGATGTCTCTACCTTATGCAGCTGTCCTTGATGTGATCCTTAGTTGGAAAGCACAGCGAGTTATGTCTTTCCATGTTAAGTTAAGATATATCTTGAAGGTTGTTTCAGCTGCTGCGTGGGTGGTAGTTTTACCAATCACTTATGCTTATACTTGGGAGAATCCTCCAGGAATTGCTCAAACAATCAAAAGTTGGTTTGGCAGTAGTTCAAGTTCACCTTCATGGTTTATTTTGGCTATCGTAATCTACTTGTCGCCAAATATGCTTGCTGCAGTATTATTTCTTTTTCCCTTCATTCGGCGATTTCTTGAGAGATCAAACTATAGGATTGTGATGTTCATGATGTGGTGGTCACAGGTGAGCTGAACAGTTTTGTGAATTTTTATTTATTATGTATTGTGCAAGTGTTTTTGTTGTAAGCATATCAACTAAACTAGTTAGAGTTTCTGATTGTCTACTCAATCAATAGTTAATCTCTAAGGATGGTCATATATTGCTAATTCTTGCAGCCACGGCTATATGTCGGAAGGGGAATGCATGAGAGCACTCTTTCTCTGATAAAGTAAGGATACTCATTTAGAATATGGATTGTGTTTCTACTCTGAATAATGTCTGATGTATGACATCTGATCTCTTTGCTTGAATATCTAGGTATACAATATTTTGGGTTCTTTTAATGGTAACAAAGTTGGCATTCAGTTACTATTTAGAGGTTTGTCTTCTTTATCATAAGTACTCTAAGTTGCAGTATTAGTTTTAAGGATGGGGACCTGAAATATGGCCAAGCAAAATTGTTTATGGAGCGAAAGTTGTTCCAAAAAAAGAAAGGTTCAAATGTTTAAGTTCGCTTGAGCATTAATTATACATTTTTAAGCTGATATCTGATTCAGTTTAACTTCTTCTGATCCGAGTTTTCTTTTGCAGATAAAGCCATTAGTTGGTCCAACGAAAGCTATTATGAAGGTCCATATAACTGATTTCCAGTGGCATGAATTCTTTCCCCGTGGTAAGAAATTTGATTACACAAAAACGTGCAGGTACTTGATCATCAAAAATGATTTTTGATTTTTCCATTTGCTTTTCGTTGCAGCTAAGAACAATATTGGCGTTGTGATTGCATTATGGGCACCAATTGTTCTTGTATGAGCTTTTTCATCTCATTGCTTAATTTATTTCTATTTGTTATACTCTTCTTAAACAATATATAAGTCCTCACTCTGCAATTTCTTTTTAGGTTTATTTCATGGATACTCAGATTTGGTATGCCATATATTCCACGATATTTGGAGGAATTTATGGTGCGTTTCGCCGTCTTGGAGAGGTAAGCAATTCTTTCTTCAGCATCTGCAGTTACTTCCTGTTTTACTAAACTTTTGCATGTACAACATAGATATAGCGATGCTGCGATAAGGAGAATTGCGAGAATTTGTATAGGAGAGAGTAAGCGAAGAGGAAGACCTAAGATGACATGGCTTGAAGTAGTAAGAAAGAATATAACTTCTCTAGGAATTGATGAAAATATGATCAGAGATAGAAATGAATGGCGGAAAGGGCTTAGTATGAAATTTCTTCGTTACATCATCCATTGGTAGCTTCATGAAGCCTTTGCTGTTTCTGTGCTTTTGGATTGGGAAAAGTTTGATCCGAAATTGATGTTGTTTCTTTGATTATCAGTTTTCTGTTAGTTGCGCTAACTTATTCTCATTCCAGATACGAACATTGGGAATGCTTAGATCTCGTTTTCAGTCATTGCCTGGTGCTTTTAATGACCGTTTAATTCCATCTGAGAAAAGTGATTCAAAGAAGAAGGGAATCAAGGCCAGGATTTCGCGCAAATTTGAGGTTAGAACTTTCTGATATTATTTTGTCTGGTAGTTGTTTCCGTGATTCTATAAAATTGTTTTGGAGATCCATTTGCTTGAAATATATTTGTTTTGTTCTTGAAGCTTCCGTCTAACAATGAGAAAGCTGCGGCAAGATTTGCACAGTTGTGGAACAAAATAATTACAAGTTTTAGAGAGGAAGATATCATAAGCAATAGGTATTTATAAGGATGCATCTCTGGAAAACATATATTTTTTTTATTCTAGTTCTTGTAGAATCTATTGTTTCTTCCAACTGGTTTCATGGGTGAACTATAAATATTCTTATTTTGGGATGAATAAATCTCCGTTGATATGACTCGTATTTTCCTGTTAATTTAATTTCAGGGAAATGGATTTGTTGCTTGTTCCCTATTGGGCTGATCGTGATCTTGACCTTATGCAGTGGCCTCCTTTTTTACTTGCCAGCAAGGTTTGTTTCCTGGCACCACATTTCCTGAGAAACTTGAGAGCTGCATGTTCTGATAATTATTCTGTATTGTCTTTATAGATTCCAATAGCATTAGACATGGCCAAGGACAGCAATGGCAAAGATAAGGAGTTGAGAAAGAGAATTGAGGCTGATGACTACATGTCATGTGCTGTATGTGAATGCTATGCTTCATTCAAGAATATCATCATGTTCTTGGTTCAAGGAGCCCGTGAAAAACAGTAAGTTCTTGTGTTTGGCAAGAATTGCTGTAGAGCAAAAAAGTAATATGGTTTCGCTTTAAAACAAGCATGCCTTTTGTAACATTGACTTAAGATCTCACCTTCATCTATGGATCTTTGTGTCATTATTGATGGCATTTCTCAGGGTCATTGAGTACATATTTTCTGAGGTAGATAAACGCGTAGTAGAAGGCAATCTTTTGAGTGAATACAAGATGAGTGCTCTCCCTAGCCTCTATGATCACTTTGTCAAGCTCATCAAAATTCTGGTAACATTCAAAGTCCTTGCAGGGTAACTGCTTATTTGAACTATGTGCTGATTGATAGCACTGATATTCTGATTCAACTTTCTTTCAGTCAGCTAATAAACAAGAGGACAGGGATCAAGTAGTTATTCTTTTCCAAGACATGCTAGAGGTGGTGACTAGAGACATCATGATGGAGGACCAAATATCTGGGTGTGCTATCTCGATGAAATGGTTTTGCATAATATATTTGCATCCTACAGGATTTTTTTCCTTCTAATTGTATTCCATTTCTCATGATCAGTTTAGTAGATTCTAGCCATGGTGGATATGGACATGAGGGGATGATCCCCCTGGAACAACAGCTTTTTGCATCTTCTGGAGCTATTAGGTTCCCCATTTCTCCAGTGACAGAAGCTTGGAAGGAGAAGGTGTGATTCGTCGATGGGGATGCATATGTTCATTAAATAATTTAAATTTATGATAATTAATCTTGTATTTACAATATTTATGGCTGATACATAATCACGTATTTATAATTTTTATGGGTTATCAACTCTGTAGATAAAACGGCTTGAGCTACTGCTTACAACAAAGGAATCTGCCATGGATGTTCCATCAAACTTAGAAGCCAGGAGGCGCATGTCTTTCTTCTCAAATTCATTATTTATGGAAATGCCTGACGCACCTAAAGTCCGCAATATGCTTTCTTTCTCGTAAGCTTTCTTTAGAATTTTTTTTTACCTTGGAGTTGCATTTTGTGTTTCTTGCATATGTTATATCCTCATGTAGTAAAGAGTGGTTTGCAAATAATTTCCAATGTAAGCTGCGATGTGTTTCATAGGATAACTGCAAATAACTTCCTTTACAGTGCAGTTTGTCCAGTACAACTCCTTGTATTTTTAATTCAATCAGGTGGAAAATGGTTCCCCTGGTTTAAACTTAGCTCAAGATTTTTGAAGTATGCGTAGCTGCGAATACATCTGAAAACGCTTCCCCCACCCATTGCCGTTGATATTCTATCTGTATGATGGCATCCAAGGAGGGTCCTACAATGTATGGGAACTGAGAATCTAATAAGATTTTATTGTTGGTTGAAACTGGAAGGCTGTAACACTCTTGCAGAGTGGTGGGGTAGTTTTCCGTCTTGTTTTGCTGTTTTGTGGAGTTCTAAATGTTGGAAGTCTTGTTAAACAATGAGAGTATATTCTGACTGCTCTTTTCTAAAGACTCAAAACCTAGGATCGCGAATCCCCAATTTATGTCCTATTGCGAGAAGAGCCATGTCCTTGTATATTGTAGGAGAGCATGGAGTTAATGGATGGGGAGAAGCTTGACCTCCTGCTCACTATTTGATCTACAGGCTCTACAGAAAGTGTACAAATTAGCCCCCGTTTAGATTTTCTTTAGTCTAATTCATGTCAATTTTGATATGCTAGATCTTTCCTTTTACACTATATATTGTGAGTAACATTAGTAGTACCTGTGCTGTCAAAGGGCAACACGTATTGTTGAATTGTTGATTTTGTTATCTAGCTGTACTTAGTATGTGAACTTTCTAAAAATTTGACTTTGTTTGCGTTAATTTTTCTAATGGAATCACTTTTCAACGTAGTGTATTGACTCCATACTACACTGAAGATGTTCTCTTCTCCTTGAGTGATTTGGAAGCGGAAAATGAAGATGGTGTTTCAATACTCTTTTATTTGCAAAAAATCTACCCAGGTTTTTCTTTTTTTCCCCTCTTTGAACTGTGACATGTCCATGTCATGTAAGAAATTTTCTATTGAATGTCTGTCTCAAATATAATTAATCAGCTCTAACTTCGTCAATGATGTGCAGATGAGTGGAAAAATTTTCTTGAGCGGGTAAACTGCAAAATTGAAGAAGAGCTTAAAGAAAGGGATGAATTAGAGGAAGAGCTTCGTCTATGGGCATCAAATAGGGGTCAAACTTTGACAAGAACTGGTAATCATTTTTCTGTGTTTTATCATTTTATGCATGTGCCTCTGTGTGTGCTGACTGCTGAGCTGAATCCTCTTGTCCCTCAACCTTCCTATTGAATTCTTTGCTTTAAATTGACTATAATAATGTTGCAACTTTTGATCTCAGTAAGAGGTATGATGTACTATCGAAAAGCTTTGGAGCTTCAGGCTTTCCTTGATATGGCCAGGGATGAAGGTACTCTTCTTTTTTTGGATAAGCATGAATATACTTCTTCCTTGAACATTTTGTTAGGAATATGGCATGGGGTGAGCCCACGTTACATGGGCCTGATATATTGGGCTTGCATACATGAGATGGTAGCCCATTTTAACCCAAAAGTCATGCCCTTGTTGGTTTGGGTCCATCCTCATGTCTTTAAGCCACTCAGTCTTTCGTCAATTTTTTTTAGATGTGGGACTTGGGGTTGATGCTCCAACACATTTGTTTAATGATATTTTGTGTCTCATTGCTAGAAAGATAATGGACATTCTGCGTTTTCCAATTAAAAAGTTTTGTAATATACTAATGTTGGTTTTATCATGTACTTGCTCAGATTTGTTAGAAGGTTATAAAGCCTTGGAATTAAATTCTGAGGATAACTCAAAAGGGGACAGGTCACTATTGACACAATGTCAAGCGGTTGCTGACATGAAATTTACATATGTGGTCTCATGCCAGCTTTATGGCATTCACAAGCGCTCTGGCGATGCTCGAGCACAGGACATTCTGAGGCTTCTGACAACGTATGTGCCAATTGTGGAGTTTTTACTGTACCGCTGATAGGATATTATGTTAATTGTGCATACCTTTCCTCCTTGCAGATACCCATCCCTCCGTGTTGCATACATTGATGAAGTTGAACAAACTAGCAAAGACAGGTCTAAAAAAGTCAACCAAAAGGTTTATTATTCTACTCTTGTAAAGGCCGCTCTTCCAAAATCTGCCAGTTCTTCAGATCCTGTGCAAAATTTGGACCAGGTAAAGCTCGATTAACTCTGCAAGAGCACATGGCACAAATGTCTTTAAATTGTTTTTCCTGTCCCATATAGGTAAGTTCCTTCTACAGTAAATCTCGTTTGAAGCAGAGGTTGGGTAAAAAAAAGTAAAGCACAATCAACTCTGCAAGAGCACATTGGAAAATTTTATTTTTCAAATTCGTTAAATTGTTTTTCTAATTCCATGTAGTTATAGGTAAGTCCCTTCTACTGTAAATATTGTGTTTCAAGCAGACTGTTCTGTGTAGTTGGTTATTTGCACATTGTTATTTTGATATATTATTACCCACTGTGCATTACAAATTATGGCTTGTTGTTATGTGTCGGTGTTTGGCTTCAATTTAATGGTAATAACATACTATGATTCTTCTCCTATGCCCATATGCAGGTTATCTATCGAATAAAACTTCCAGGTCCAGCGATCTTGGGTGAGGGAAAGCCAGAAAATCAGAACCATGCCATTATTTTCACACGGGGAGAAGGCTTGCAGACAATAGATATGAACCAGGTACCATAAATGACATACCTAACTAACATAATATGTTCAAGCAGAACTTTAAGTTTGTTGAGATTTCTTGTTCTTTAGGATAATTATATGGAGGAAGCTCTAAAAATGAGGAACCTGCTACAAGAATTTCTTAAAAAGCATGATGGAGTGAGGTATCCTTCAATACTTGGTCTCAGGGAGCATATATTCACGGGAAGGTATGGTCTTGTAATTTGCACTGTTGTCTTGCTACAATGAGCTCATTAATGGCTATTAGTTCTTGATATTTCTTTTATTACTTGATGCAGTGTCTCTTCTCTTGCATGGTTCATGTCAAACCAGGAGACAAGTTTTGTGACTATTGGTCAGAGACTGTTGGCCAACCCTCTGAAGTAAGTTGCTAATGCTCTGAATTTCTTGTTGTCAAAACCTTTATTTATTTTGTCTATTTCAAAATTTTCATTAGAAATGGGTATGCTCAAACTGCACATTGATGAACAAATTTAAAAGAACGTGTTAATTGATGATAATTTCAGCAAAGGCTACAGAAATATATCATATTACTCAGCTATAAATGCACTTCAGTTGCAAAAGGTGTGTAGACTCGCTTGTATAAAACATTCAAATTAAGCATTTTGTGGATTAAGTTCCTAGGTGTGTATGTTCATAGAATGTAATTCATTGAACAAGTTCGTTTTATGTTGTATTATCTGACTATAGAATGTCCAAAGCAGTGCTTACACCATGGTAAATCAATTGTGAGAAAGAAACAGGCTTTGTCTCTTGAGGGTAGAAAGAAACAAAAGGGTTGTTAACATTAAGTAATCTTCCTTGTAATACTGTGAACTTCCGGAGGAAATTAATATCTCCAACTTGTAACATCAACTCTTGGCTCTGCACCTTCTCTCTGCCTATTCAATAAGGTTTCTTTTACGTGCAAATTTTTTAAAAAACATTGATTGGTGATTCTTCTGGGGGTAAGACTGCATACATCTTGCCCATCCCTGAGCCCACCCACTGCGGGAGCCTTGTGCCCTGGTTGTGTTCACATTGATTGGTGATTCCAGAGGATTTAGCATTTAGTGATAGGAAACTGCAAAGAAATTTATTAAAGAGTATGATTTTTTTAATGTAAATCACAGTCACTAAATGACGACGTTGTTATTTAGTGACATTGTTGCACTTGGGTCTTTACTGTGGTTGTTATGCTAAATTTCTTTTGTATCATTGTTTCCGCTAAGCCAGGGTTCGTTTCCACTATGGGCATCCTGATGTTTTTGAGAGGCTCTTCCACCTCACTAGAGGAGGCATTTGTAAAGCATCCAAGGTTATCAATTTGAGTGAAGACATATTTGCTGGTATGTTTCCGCCTTGAGATTTTCTATAAAATTGTGCCCTCTCTGATTTTGGCTTTAAATGACAAGTGTTGTCATTTGATTGCAAATGCAGGGTTCAATTCTACACTCCGTGAAGGTAATGTTACTCACCATGAATACATACAAGTTGGGAAGGGAAGAGATGTGGGTCTCAATCAAATATCTATGTTTGAGGCGAAAATTGCCAATGGAAATGGAGAACAAACACTGAGTCGAGATATATACAGACTTGGTCATCGTTTTGATTTTTTCAGAATGTTGTCCTGCTATTTCACAACAATTGGTTTCTACTTCAGTACTCTGGTAATGACATGATTTTTTTTGTCAGATATAATGTTCGTGATTTCTAGCGGTGATCTGAAGATTCTTACCATTATCTTGTTTTCTTTTGGCAGATTACTGTCCTCACTGTATATGTGTTCCTTTATGGCCGCCTCTATCTCGTTCTTAGTGGTCTCGAAGAAAGGCTGTATAATCAGCCAGCAATTCGGGACAATAAGTCTCTTCAAGTGGCTCTTGCTTCTCAATCTTTTGTTCAAATAGGATTTTTGATGGCCTTGCCTATGTTGATGGAAATTGGCCTGGAAAGAGGCTTCCGTACTGCACTTAGTGAATTTATATTGATGCAGTTACAACTGGCGCCAGTGTTTTTCACATTTTCTCTTGGGACAAAAACCCATTATTATGGAAGGACATTACTTCATGGAGGTGCAAAATATAGGCCTACAGGTCGTGGGTTTGTGGTCTTTCATGCAAAGTTTGCTGATAACTATAGGCTTTACTCTCGTAGCCACTTTGTGAAGGGTATTGAAATGATGATTCTACTTGTTGTGTACCAAATTTTTGGCCAGCCTTATCGAAGTGCGGTTGCATATATCTTGATCACCCTATCTATGTGGTTTATGGTGGTAACCTGGCTTTTTGCTCCCTTCTTGTTCAATCCTTCTGGTTTTGAGTGGCAGAAGATTGTTGATGATTGGACTGACTGGAACAAGTGGATAAATAACCGGGGTGGTATAGGTGTGCCACCAGAAAAAAGTTGGGAATCTTGGTGGGAAGAAGAGCAAGAACATCTGCATTACTCTGGGAAACGTGGTATTATAGCTGAGATATTGTTGTCTCTTAGATTCTTTATCTATCAGTATGGGCTTGTATATCATCTAAAGATAGCCAAAAACACTAAAAGTTTTCTGGTATGTTTGTGTATTTTCTTCCTTATCTTATTGCTCTTTTTAAGATATATATATATATATATATATTAATATTGTATTTTTTCTGTGTTAGGTCTATGGCATATCATGGCTGGTTATCTTCCTAATATTGTTCGTGATGAAGGTGAGCAATTGGACTTCAGTATTCATTTGTTTGTCATGGCGTTATTTAAAGAGCTGTTAATTAGCAATTGAAATGCAAACATGTGGCACAATGATAGTAGGGGGTGCAACCTAGATGTCATAGATTTAATTCTTGGAAATAGTCTCTTCACATGATATTATGTGGAAGGTTTACATACCTCTTGCTTATTCCCGACCTTGTCCACTAAGGGAGCATTGTGCGGGGCTGGTGTTTACCTTCTTTTTTTTACCAGTTAATTAGCAATTGCTTACGTCATTTAATTGTCATGACATTTTTCTCTCATTAGCAGTGATAGCAAGTAATAGCAATCATCGATAACTTTTCTGTTCCTTTTTGTTTTCCCTCCTGTGATGTTGAGGTTATTTGTAGATTTGAGAATATTTATTTGTGTGGAGATTAATCTGTCAAGGTCTAAATCTAGCAATCTATTGTTTCTAATTTCTGTATTTTTGTGCTGTTGAGGTTGTTTCTGAATCATAGATTATTTATCTTTATGGAATTAAAATTGTTTGGATTTTAGTGTAGTAGTAACTAGGATTTGATCCACACAAGTGTTGGATACTCTTTATTCAGCAAGTGTGATCCCCCTGTTGGAAAGGTGAATTAAAAAAAAGCCCAAAATACCTATCAGGCACCGCGAAAAAAAGTAACGAAGTATGACCGATTATGCCATAATGTGGTTATGGTTTTGTATCTTGTCATAAATGATAACACATGTCCCATTTAAGATATTGTTTCTTTTTTTTTTAGGTTACTATCAATAGTTTTAGAATATATATAAATGACGTGAAACGACCTAGCCCAACAAGTTAACTTATTGGGTTGAATGACTAAGAAACTAATCTTAACATGGTATTGGAGAGAGATCTTGGGTTCAAACCTTAGCCTCCATAGTTTAAATCAACATTTGTTGTTGCCCCAAGGCCTCGTTTGTTGTGCACGTGTTGGGTCGTCAGAGTTGCCCAGCCCACACGTGAGGTGAAGTGTTGGAATATATATGTTAATGATGTCGAATCATTCAACCCAATAAAATTGAGTGTCAGTGCTCATATTTATCTGCATACATTTTTATGTGCTTCTGTTCCGATGCTTATGGTTTTACCTTATCTTCCTCTCTCAGACGGTGTCTGTTGGAAGGCGAAAATTCAGTGCAAGTTTTCAACTTGTGTTCCGGCTGATTAAGGGAATGATATTCTTAACTTTTGTCTCGATTCTTGTTACATTGATTGCACTTCCACATATGACGGTCCAGGACATCATCGTGTGCATTCTAGCTTTCATGCCAACTGGTTGGGGGATGCTTCTGGTCAGTGACTTTTACCTTGTTCTGTATTCTGCTCTTCATACTTCCACTCTCCATTCCTCCTATCATTGTGATTTGTCCTTCGTTATTGCATAAATGCATGCCACACAGTGGAGTTCTAAACTTGAAGATATTATTAAAATCAATTGTATTGAATTGCTTAAATTTCTTGATTTGGTCACTCCGAAAGTGGACTTTCGTGTTCTCTGTCTATTCTTTCAAATTTATTATCTGTCATGAAGAAACACGCCTATTTCATGATTATCGGTCACAAAGTTGTTCCATAGTTATTGTTTACTCTAAGAATCAAACGTTGGTTGTCTTGTCTAGTTTCATATCTAGCATCCAGGCTAGAGTAACTATTACTTGAATTTCTCCACCTGTACTCATTCTAACCCCCATTAATTTCTTATTCCTGGTAATTTTGCCAGATCGCACAAGCTTGCAAGCCTATTGTTCAGCGAGCTGGGTTTTGGGGATCTATTCGGACCCTCGCACGAGGTTTTGAGATTGCTATGGGTTTGCTTCTGTTTTCCCCAGTTGCATTCCTGGCCTGGTTTCCATTTGTTTCCGAATTCCAGACTCGCATGCTGTTCAACCAAGCTTTCAGCAGAGGTTTGCAGATTTCTCGTATTCTCGGAGGGCAACGAAAGGATCGATCTTCTCGTAACAAGGAGTAATGTTGATGATGGCAATGGGGGAGGCTTTTATGTTGTTTGTAGAACCCCTGATGATATTTTGTAACATATTGTAATTATATTATATACACTGTTGGGGAGCAATTGTGGTCGTATTGAATTAGTCAGCCAGCCCCCAATTTCTTATTTAGGAATGCAGAATCTATTTCAATTTATGAGCATTTCATTTAGAGAACCGATAATCCGCCATTTAAATTCAGGAATACCAAGTTTAATTTTTATCAGGAGCCAATACCATGAGTGACATCTAATGGTCTTGCCCTGAAAAATGTTGCGGCCCATGTTGTACTTGGTACTGCCGTACTGGGTAGGAGAACAATTCATAGGCCCAGCCCAATGAGCTAGAAATACAACGGCGTTTTTTTTTTTAAAACGAGGTACAAGGCTCCAACCCTAGGTCGATAACCTGGACTGTAGAAGGAACTCTCCCATCGTCTTTTGTTTACTTCTCTGTTTGAAATTGAAGAGAGAATCAAATTTGGCGTTATTTGGCAATGAGCATAACTTTTTTTTTGTTCATTAACATTAATTTAATGATAATCATATATTAAAGTATCATTTCATTTTATTAATTTCACTGTTTTGATATAGTTATATAGACACACATAGGAGGGGGCAAAACTAATTCGGTCCGGATGACTGAATTTGTTTCACCCAATTAAACTAAGTTTGGACAAAATATATATTTGAAATTTGGTTTCGTACACAAAAATATTGTCCAATTTAGTTACCTGGATTTAAACCAAGACTAACTACATACATTTGAAATTCAAACCAAATTAAAATCTAAACTTATAAATAATTCGTAACTTCTCTGTTATTAGACTCGAAACCCTTTTTTCGATTTTTACCACCTCTAAATGTACCCAACACTTGAACGCATCAACTTATCAACATTCAACCATCGCCCCGGTGAATTAATATTATACGTTAATTGTCCTTGGAGGACACGGACAGCTCAATGGGTACGTCAGTTGCAATGTTGAAAGGTCTCTGGTGTACAAGAACAACAATGAGCTTCTCATCTAACTCCCAACTCATTCAAAAATAAAAGTCATCGAAAAATTAATTTAAAATTCAAATATTTGGAGTCTTCTCGTGCGTGTTTTAACTGTCATAAATTCGGAAGAAAAATATGATCTTAAATAGGGTAATTCTCAACATTACTCGATAAGGGAAAAAAACATTATTTTGAATTTCTGTGATATATAGAAAAATATCAAATCCACACGACAATAATACTTGAATTTCTTCAAAATCTTGGAATTTCAAAATATTGGAATTGTGTATTTTTGATTCAAGTCAGCGTCGACCACTACTTCTTTTGTAAACTCAAACGCCAAGAACACTACAAAAAGAAGGAACAACGACAAAAGGCAGCTATTGTGGATAATTAGAAATAGTAACTACCATTATCGAAATTCGTACTCTCTTTTTTACCGATAATGACATTATACAATATAGACCTAAAACTTCGATTGTTAGGCCTTGTGCACACAAAATTTCTACTGGATGATAAGATAAATGAGGTCAGAACTCAATACGTGGTTACAAGGTATTACTAGAGGTGTATAAAATTCGAATTTGGATAGATCTGGGCTAGATAACATTGGATGTTTACGAGATATTTGTATGTTTGAAACCGGATTAATTTGACTTGCCAGGTGTAATTAATTGCTCATACCCAGATTGCTTTAAATTTAGACAAATGAATCGGACAATAATTCAATCTGAGCTAGAATTTAGACAACTAAATCGAATGAAGTGTTTGAGTTTGGACCCTTACTTGATTTTAATTCGCATAAATTTTTTATATTTAGACCCAAATTTTGAACATAAAATTTATGTACAAACTTGGTTTAATTTGGATCGAAAAAATGATGATTCGAGTCAAATAAACTTTTATCACCCTAAATATTACTTACTTCCAATAAAACTTAAGATTTTAAAAGATCCGTACGATTTAGTCCCAAGTGTCCATTTTATAAAAAATATATCTGATAAAATATAAATTAATATAAAAATAATTTATAATAATATCTATAAATATATCTGATAGAATATAAATTGTACGAAAGCATACATTCGAAGTCGGTCAGGTTCCTCCTTTGGCTTTTGCTTCTCCCACTCTCCATCCCTTAAAAAGTGAGATTCTCGTACCACTGTTTCAATCTGTTCCGTTCCGTTCCTTAACAGAAATCTAACGGTCCACGTTCTCCTCCTTCCTCTATAAAAACTAACCTAATCTCAACCTTACTCGGCGAAAATCAGCGCATTCCAGATACAAAGAGAAATTCAAACAAAACTGGGGAGACAAGCGTACCGCGAAATTAATCAAAATCGACTGAAACTTAAGAATATAAGATCGATCGCTTCAAACCAGTTTTCTCGTTAATTTTTGTTGAGGTTAGGGTTTTGCATGTTCTGATTCGTTTTGTTAGGTCTATTTCTTACGATGGACGATCAGTCTCAGATCCAAATGATGAACCAGCAGCCGCCGCCTCATCCAGTACAGTCACAGATGTTGAACCAGCAATCTCAAATGATGTCACAGAATCATCAGGTACTGAATCCGGTTCAGTCGCCGATGTTGAGTCAACCTCAGGCGATGAATCAGCATCCTCAGATGATGAATCCGGTTCAGTTTCAGATGCTGAACCAGATGGTGCAGTCACAGGCTATGAATCAGCCTATGATGATGAATCGTAGCTACATGCCATGGCCGAAGCAAGACCCCAGCATGAAGTACCAGAAACCGCTGATGAATTCAGGTTTCGTTCCTTCCAAGCCGAGAAGCAAGTGGAAGGGCCAGAAGGGAATCACTGAAAAGCGCAAGGAGCAGAGAAGATCGGACAAAACATTCCCGATTATCCCCAATAATTCCTCCAAAAGTGGTCCCGGAGGCGGTGGAGGGTATAAGCCCCCTAATCTTTTCGAATTACAGTCTCAAAATCGCCTAAAAGCACGAAAATTCTACTCTACCAAGAAATCTAATAATAGATTCGCACCTTATGCACCTAGGAACACGACTTCATTTATTATTCGTGCAAAGAAGGCTGGCGGTATCGCGGAGCTAGTTTCACCATGCCCTGTGACACCTGCGGTGCTGCCTACACCCATGTTCTCACCATCTAGGGAGGTTTTAGGGGACATGGCAAAGGAAGAGTGGGGGGTTGATGGTTACGGGTCAATGAAGGGGTTGATCAGGCTGAGGACTTCACCGGGAAATGAGGATGATGAGGAGGAAGAGGGAGGAGGGTCGAGCGAAAGTGATGTAGAAGAGCATTTGGAAGTGGAGAGGCGATTAGACCATGATTTGAGCCGGTTTGAGATGGTATATCCAAATTACGGGGGTATGGAGTATCACAATGTGTTGGAGAATAGGGTAGATGATCAGGATTCCCATATAACACAATTGGAGGAGGAGAATTTGACGTTGAAGGAGAGGCTATTCTTGATTGAGAGGGAGATGGGGGAATTAAGGAGGAGGTTGCAGATATTAGAGAGGCGTGATCGGGTAAATGAGGATGTGAACGAGGAGGTGGTGGAAAACTTGTCTGAAGAGAATGAGAGTGAGGAAGGAGGATCTGATGTTGGTGATGTCTGTATGGAAGAGTTTGTACCAGATGAGATGGATGTGAAGAACGATGTCAGTAAAGATGAAGTAGCAGGAGATGAGTTTGGACCAGTTAAAGTGATTTTGAACAAAGATGAGGCAGCAGTGGAGAATTCTAAAAAAGATGGAATGGAGGCGGAGGTTGACCAAATAGTTGCAAAATTGGAGGAGCCCAAGGACAATAATGCCACAAATGAGATTGTTGACAAAGATGAGAAAAATGGTCAAGAAGCCCGGAATGAGATGAGGACTATAGAGAAGAGCATTGGCGGCTGTGACTGATAGTCATTCCCGTATTAGTGTAAGTCTGTTCTCTGGAAAGATAATCATTTGACAGTATTTGGCTAATGGTCATCACGTATGTCCCTCAGGGTTGCGGTCCCTTTAAATTTAGTTTAGTTCTCTTGTTCTTTGTCTTTTGGCCGTCTTCTTGACTTTTTTTTATTTTTTTCCTTTTTTAATTCTTGTTGCTAGTTATAGGGGAAGAGAGGAAGAAATCACTTTTGTTTTTTTTTTCCTTTTCTCCTCACATCTTGCCTAACTGGACTGGTAGAAGTAGGTTGAGGTTTTAAATCCTTTTTCTTTGTTTTGGGTTGGGAGGGGAATGGGTTTTCTCTTTGCAGGTCTAATGGGTAATGGGTACGCAGGTACAAGTTTGATGGAGCTAAAAGCATACGTTCCCTTGTTTGTTTTTTATTGCTTTAAAGTGTGTAATGAACCTTCAAATATGCAAGATAAATCAAGGACTGTTATGTTCTAATCATTTCTTTTATCTAATGTCAGAAGACCCTACTTGATAATTTGCTATTTGTATTATATTATGAATTCTCTCTTACTTTGTAATGGATCTGAACTTGGCAAGCTTCTGAAATGATAGTAGTACTTTATTTATTTCTCTCCTGATTACATTTCTGCTCTCTGTTGTTAAATGTTTTCTTTTGGGTAGTTTTTTGATCGAGAGAATCAATGGCTACCTGAACATGTTCATGGAGTAAGCATGCAGAACTCTTCTTTTGACATCATGCAATACGCATGTAAGTTTCACACTGTTTAACTATACTTGATGTACAAACATCTTTGAAGCAGGATTGATGGGGTTTTGAACTTTTGATCTTGAATTCCAAATTAGCAATATTCACGGTCAGATATAGAAAGTTCTATTGGCACCCCCAAGAATTTGGCTTGGTGGTGTTTATCAATGTCGCCAATTGCCAATTGGTGTAGTTGTTGTATCCACGCCACTATTGCAAAGTTCCCATTTTATGTGTTTATATGGCACGATTCTTGTAGCGCCCTTCTTTTTTTTATTTGCGTTAGAGATTGGAAGGAAGGAAGGAGATCACAGGAAGTCTCAAGTTGCCTGTCAGCGAAGACTGGTTGCTGAAGGATGCTTAGGTACGAGGAGGGATCTTCATTCTTTATCATTTCTCCTTAAGCTTTCAATTTCTAGTTTGCTCTAACATTAGTATGATCATGGTAGATATTTTCAAAGAAGGTACCAGTTATTGTTATCAGGAAAGTTTATTCATCTGAATGCTTGAAATAATTTATTGGTGTTATTGGTGGTTTATCTACGTACCAAACTGGTGATTCTAGTGCTCTCGGTCTCTTAAATAGTATATGTTAATCATTTTTAATGAACAGAATGTGCTTGTTCTTTACCTTTTCTATCCTTTTTCTTGCAGTGGTTTAATCAACTGATGCTTCTGCATCCATGATGAAATTGTGAAGTGTAAGTGTAGGGACAAGAAGAATAAGGAGATTATGAAAGATATTTCTTAACGATCTAATCATTGATATTCATTTCTGTCGGTGCCCATCTCTCCAGCCTCCCCCTTGTGTTATTTCCGTGAGTGTTTTTTTTTTTACTTTGTGTAGTATTCATGGCTCAGCTCAACCACGCTGGTAATGTTTGTGCTATGGAATGCGGGTACTGGTTGAGATGCTAACGAGGCATCTGAGCATTGCAATGTGCACTTAATGATCTGTGAATTCAACTTTTTCCCCCGTATCAAGGTTTTCTGAGGATGTGTGCCACAATCCGCTCTCTAGCCAAGCAAGGTAAGTGTTGGCTTGCTAGATAATAAGTGGTTCTCTCTGTCTATTGTTAATTGATTTGTTGATTGATCAATGGTAGGGAGAGAAGTTGGTTGTGCTTATGTCAATGTGATTGCATCTAGTTCAATCCTGCCCATTTGTTTTGTAAATCGATAATCTTTTGTTTGCTTGGAAAAATTGTTAAAATTGATGAGCTTCTGATTGATTGAGGCACCTATTGCTAGGATACAATTCCGAATGGTGAAATGGTGGCCTTGCGAATAGGATTCCATTTCCTCCCCACCTTTTTCCTTTATTTCTCCTTCACGTTTGATTGATTGGTGGTGTGAGTTACAACAACCGACGCCGGGTTCAGAATAACTTGAAGAACCATTACCATTTGTAATTTTAGAGTATGTTTGGTAAAGAGTGTGTGATAGAGTATAAGCTATCGTAAAACGTAAAAATTGAAAGTGTTTGAGAGTATGTCCGAGCTTATACTCTGTACCAAACATAGCCTTAGTCATTAGAGAACATGACAGAGGAAGAAAGGCGAAGATTCGTTGGCTGAATTTTTGTACATGAAGTCAAAAATATTAGGATCAGCTTAATAAAAGGTCGAGGCCAATTGGCATAGTAGTAGCCATAATTCTCATTACCATAATGAGAGGGGTATTCTGGGATAAGTCTTGTAAATATAACTAGTTTCGAAGGAGGAGTATAAAAATGTTAAATATAAATAATTATATTAATATTACTTATAAAAATAGTTATAAATTACAATTCTTTGCGACCTCTTGTTGCCAAATTTCCTAACGATACTCGATGCAGTCGTTTATAGATAGACAACAATTTAAAATACTTCCAATTGTTAAAAGTGCATATGGTTATGAATTTCGAACCAGTCTTCTGTTTCTGAAAATTAATTGGATTTGAAAATTCATTTGATTGTGGTTTTTCATTATTCAAAAACCTCAAAAAACAAAAACAGATTTACGGGTGTGTTTAAAAAATGTTTTCTTTTTTAGCCTATTAAAAATGATTTTGGGAGCACAGTTAATAATAAGAATGTGTTAAAAAATTCACTAATTATTTCAAATTCAAGGCGTGGGCATACAAGACAATTACCTTTTACATTAACAGGAAAAAAAATGAAAATATTCTCATGGTTTAGGATTGAGCCAAATTCCATATAAAAAAAAAAGAAAAAAAAAGGATTGAGCCAAATTAAGTCCACTAGGAAGAACAAACGGTGAAATAGGAAAAATGAAGTCAACATCTCCATATATGCCAATTAAAACTGACTTGTCAGGTTTTATCAGAAACCAAAACGGGTTTTGATAGAGGGTTGTACTAAATAAACCCAAAATTTTTAAACCCAAGCTATGTTGTCAAATCAATTAAGTCATATTTATCACATTTTGATATATATTAGACCTCAAAAATTATGATTGTTTATATTCCATTTCTAGGTTAAAAACGTGTCAATATATCGGTCTTCCCTTGCAAAGAAAAAGTGAAACTTTTGCAGCTACGGGTGGATAGAGCCTAGTCTGTAGATGCCCAAAGGGAAAATATACATAGAAGTGTTTGAATTTTTTTTTTCAGTTATTAAAAAAAATTTAAGAGATGTGAATATCGAAATATTTTTTATATTTTATTTTTGGTTATCATATATTCAGATATCTCAATTCAATTAATATAATTTTTGAAACTGTGTCAATTAGAACACTTGATTAGGATCTTCAATACCCTTTGTTCAAAAACTGTCAAGAGTGTTTGAATTGGCACGATTTCAAATTATAGTGATTAAGAGTCCGTTTGTTTCACAATTACATTTCATAGCTTTAAACTATCAAAAATGATTTGTTTTAAGCTTTAAAAATTGTTGTGTAAAAAGTTATGGAGCCCACAACTTTAAACTGTACAAAATGTTGTGAGCTGTGTTGATTCATTTTTCTGTTAGATTAATTTTATAGATAAAATTATAAAAAAAATATAGTACAATAAAATTAATTGAAAACTTTTAATATACGGAGGGACAATTATATAATGTAGTTGTAAAATATTATGGATCACACAGCTTTAAGCTCTGAAAAACTATGAGATGACAACATTTCATTTTACACAACTTAAAGCTGTACGACCCACAAATTTAAGCCGTCAACAAAATGTAACGTTTGGTTGGCACATCATTTTATGCAGACCCCACAGTTTTAAGATGTACGAAATGTGAAACAAACACACTATAAGTTAAAGCATCTAAACATATGGTGACTAAAATAAAATATGTGAAATCTTTCAGTGATCACATATTACATTAATTCATAATTTTAATGATTTTGGAATCATAGTGATCCGTATGAAAAATAACTTACAAACATTATTTTTAACTGAAAAATTAAAATTATATATAATAATATATAATTATTTTTTCTTCGTGCATCGGTTCAAACACTAATTAGTTTTAAAGTAAAAACAATAACTTAAAATATTTAGTTTTATTAAAATTCTCATTTTTCTTTTTTATCATAAACGATTTTGTTGATGAGATGACATATTTATGCAAAGGACAAAGGTCATCCGGAAAGTCTTTATTTTTAACCTTTGGAACCCACCGTCAGAGAACTTACGACGTTCGCAGAACAATCAATTACACAGAAGCCTATTTACTAGGCTTGGGTTTACCCATATGTCACTAATTTAATGCACAGAAAACAAAGACGTGCACAAAAAACAAAGTTGGGTTTAAAGTTGCTTGGGTTTATTTATCAAAACTCTTTGATAAATAAACCCTTCAATACAGCCACATCAGCAAAACACATTAACTTTATTGGCTCGTTAACTTTACACCATTGCAAGTGCCCTAAAAGGAGCAGGCATGCTTTGCATAATGCTTGGAACATCAAATCTCTCTCTTTTGTTTTTCCTTCGTTTAAACAGAAGACCACAAATACCTACAGAAATATGAATCGATTGAAACATCAATCTTATGTCAATAAAGGCAGTACATAAAAATAGGAAAAAGAATATCAGAGTGTTTCCTAGAATCAAAGAAAATTATATGAACGTATCAAAGTCCAATCCCAGACTCCAGAGCGATACAAAGGTATCCATGATTTTGAAGTCTATTATATCAGTAATAGTTGGCAATGATTAACCGCACAAAACTGTCAATGGTTGGCAAAGTCCCGTTCCATAAACTCCAAAGAAAATGTAAGTAAAAACTGATTTTAAATAAGATGGTACAATGTTATGATAGAACCATAAAAAAGTGGGAGAGGTCGAGCATTATGGAGCAGGAAAACTTTGAAAAGACATATTTACAACCTACAACCTCTCGGATCAATGCTCTCAGCAGGAATCAAGAAGTGAAGTTGCATATTCAGGAAGCACCTAAAGCAGACTCAGAGTGATGGATTAATAATTGGACCTTCTACAACAACAAAAGGTTAATGAATTGGAGTTCAGAGAAAACAGCATGATCCATATGCACAAACTAGACAAAACAGGACTTCGGATGATACTGAAGAAGTCAACTTTGATAAATGTTCTCTACGATTATATCCAAATAGCAGATGTAACTGTTATTGAAGAAGAAGATTAATATTTGGGAGGGACCGTCATAACTTATTTCATATCATTTTAGCTATGTCAAACTTTGACATTCTTATTTAGAATGTGAAAGCAATGGAAACTTTCTCTTTACAATCTGAAGGTAGAATACAGACATGTAATTCCTTAACCCCCACAATATTCTCTCTGTCACACAAGAGCAGCTTATACCTCTAATAAGTTCGTTATTCTCTCTGTCACACAAGAGCAGCTTATACCTCTAATAAGTTCGTTATTTCTCAACAAATTGATTGATTGAAAGAGCAATAAAAGAGGCTTAGAAAATCATCAAGAACATTAAAAATTTAACAATCCTTCCACCAGTATAACTTATCCCAACTTTCCCTTCCAAAATCAAACAGAAGGAGGTCTTGCTCAAATGGTTCTGTAATTTCAACAAGCACATGCCAGCCATATATTTGCAGTCATCAACAGGGGCGGAGCTACTTGTATTTCAGGGGGGCAGTGGCCCCTGAACTTTTCAAAAATATCCCATATATTTTGAACTTTTCATTTTCGCCCCCCCTCAATTATTTATTTTAGCCCCATTATAGTCCTTACTTATTGGGTTAAGGGTGTGTGTAGATCAATAGATTGGTTGATCCATATCAAGTTATTGACTTGGGCAGCCCATTTAAAAATGTGTGGCCCATTTAAAAATGTGTGGCCCATTTAGAAAGTCTAGAATGAAATAATACCAATTCAAGCCATTTTCATCTCTCCTGTTTTGATGGTTTGATTCCATACATTGATAAATAAGTTTTTGATCAGGTTCCTAATGAAATTATCATCCAATATTATCAGAATATGAAGACTCGAAGGAAACAGTTATAGTTTAGAAGCGGTAAACTATTGTTGGAGTATTTTTTTTATGACTTATGTAATAGAACATAGTTACTTGAATGTTTTATGCAAGTTGTTTAACTGAATTTCTAGTGAATTAATAAAGTAGTTGACTTATAACAACTCATTTTTCGTTTATATAAAAACATGCCAAAAAAAAAATTGGGGGCGCTTCCCCGACCCCCCCTAATCCTAAGAGCTAGCTCCGCCCCTGGTCATCAATGGATCCATACAAACACTGAAGACGTGTGTGTGTATATATATACCAAATTGGAATACATATAAAGCAGAGAATTACGTTCGAACCTGAATCGGAGATGCCGTTCCTGGTCTGGTAGTAAACATCAGTTTCCAGAGACCTTCAATCAAAATAGAGCCCGTCTGCATAGCACTGAAAAACTCAATAGCATCTCATGTCAAAATTCAAGAACACAAGAACCGAATTTTTTTTAACCAAAAACACTCGCTCACTGGATCATGTAATCGTAACCTACATTGAGCTGTCGAGGAGAAGCGGATCGGCCGCGACCTTGGATCCCGATGAGGGCGTCGATGAGCTGGTTCTCTCCGTCAGAGAACGAGGTCTCCCCCTGTTGCTCATCGAGCGAAGAGGATTGACAGATCTGAATGTGTTTGATTTCGAATTTCCAATTTTCCATAGCTTTTGAAGTACCTGTGGGATCTTCAGACTCCCGACACGTGGAAGATTCGCTCTTACGGAAATGAATTTGGCGCCAGTAAGAAATAAGAATCACAAATCACAAAAAATAATAATAGGGCCACCCACAGGTAATGGGCTAGCTCGAATGGGCCAGCCTTAGCAAGCTGGGTTGGGCCTCCAAGTTGTCTTTTTTGTTGTTCTGTTGCTTCCAAAAACAAAATTAATAGAAAAAAATAATTGTCAGAACAGAAGAGACTCAATTTTAGGTCATCTTTCTTGCCATGGTGCACTTTCCACCATATGCAAGTATGCTTAAGTTATATATATGTATGTGTATAATCATGCTTACATCAATACCTATTG
This sequence comes from Euonymus europaeus, assembly GCA_963580455.1. NCBI lineage: Eukaryota > Viridiplantae > Streptophyta > Magnoliopsida > Celastrales > Celastraceae > Euonymus > Euonymus europaeus. The sequence goes on from OY756962.1 coordinate 3,507,239, forward strand.
TGGTGTTCACAATTACCCAGAGAGTTTGAAGTAAACCTCTTCAGAGAACTATAAAATATAAATTAATTAAGCTAAAACTGGTCCATGTATTCAAATTAAAACTAATGGACACAATTTATGGATGATGACTTAGTGCATCCTACACTCAGCGCAACTAGCACAAAAAAGTGTATTCATGTATATTGTACGGGTTCGAATCTCTCAGACAACAAATATATTTGTGTGAATGTATTACATGTGTGTAAGTGTGTTCCATACATGCCAGTTCTACGTGTCATAGAAAATAATTTAATTTTGCTTGAATTGATATTGTAGAGAGTTACCTTGCTCTCTGTTTATATTTGAAAGAATTAAGTAGAGTAAAGGTTACTCTCGAATTGAGGTTGATGATGCCAAAAACTGTCCGTCCTAGCTGGACACCAATCAGTCAGGTCAGACTCCAAATTGCTGAGCTGGATGTCCTGCACAGTCAGCAAACGTAAACTAAGAGGGACCCCGAGTTAGTTCGGGGGGGCGCGCTCCGACGCTCAAGTCAGTTAGGTAATTCTCAGTTGGGAGGGCTCGGTCTCTGAGAGCTCTCTCAACTTAAGCAACAGTAATGCTAGTTGTGACGTAAAAAAAAATTTACCTGATGTGTGAGCCTCCTTTTATAGAGATTTACAGAGTTCTTATTCTCTTAGGAATGAAACTCCTCTCTTTCTTATCTGAGCGCATTTGTCGGAGTTGTAGTCCTTTTGGGTCTCTACTCCTTGTAGGATTAAGACTCCTTAAAGAAGGAATGGATCTATTTTGGATCCGGCAATGGCCGACCGACCATCCCATTGACTAGTGATGACCGACCGACCTATGTGCCCAAGTGACAACGTCTCAACCAAATTGATCAGACCGACCAGTAGGGGATGACCGACCGAGCCTACCAACGGCCTACGCGGGACTTGTAGAAGAGAAGTTGGCCGACCGACCGAACAATAATACTCCATGTTGGTCGGTCCAGCAAGGCGTGAAGCCGACCATCCGAGGTGGACTTTATACACGTGTCACAATCTTACTGGATGGACCACTTTGGCCATATCAGATGCCCCCTACTCCTTTTTTGAATCGTTTTTACGATTCCCAATGAAGGAGTAATGATGGCCAGCTATGCCATTAATGCTGAGGCGGCGATTCGGATCAACGGTCCAGATGGTGGATAGCCCAAGAGTCGCCGTGATCCGTGCCGTTAATTCGTCCATGGCATTCACTATAAGTACCAGACAAGTCATTTTCAACTTTCCTTACTGAAGAGCTTTGAAAAGTCCGAGCCGAACTGCTGCAAGCCGAGCTTGATAGACAGACCGAGCTATCCGACAATCCTTTTGCTCTCTTCCTTCTAGCCGAGCTATAGCACATTCTCAGGTTAGTTCCAGCTCTTCTTGTAAGTATGTCTTCCGATTTTAGTTCTTCTTCGTCTACTAGTTCGGACTCGTCTGACGCTCGAACCCTTAGTGATTTAAACTCTAGGGTCAATGTAGAAGCTCCATCCCCCAGCTTAGGCAGCTCGGTTCGGATCACTTTTGATCCTAGACCAGAGGTTGCTCCTTTCGGTCTTCCAGTCCCCAATGATAGGAGAGGAGAGAACCCTTCAGCCAAAGATGTCGAACCGACCGGAATTAGTAGTTCTTGCCTAGACGAGTCCTCTCTAAGAATAATTAGGGAGGAGACTGGTATTCCTTGGCCCATGAGGCTAATCCGTCCTGAAGAAAATCCATTCCGTCCCGCAGATAATGAATTTGCAATTTCTTATCATTCTATGAAGCTCGGCGCTAGGGTCCCCTATCCTCCAGCTGTGACCAGCTTTTTAAGGAGATCCAACATCTGTCCGCCCTGCCTAACTCCTAATTCTTGGTTCTTCCTCTGTACCATCCTAACTCTTTGCTCTAAGTATGAAATTCCTTTCTCTTCCCATGTCATCCAGCATATTCTTAAGCTGAACCACCATCCTAAGTCAAAAGGCCTTTACTACTTTCAGTTTAGAGAGCCTTTCGTCGCCCCTAAGTACGGTTTGTCCATTAAGAGGTGGAAGCAGAGATACTTTATAGTGACCGTCCCACTTCCTGAACATAGTAGTTTGCCTTTTAGAAACTCCTATGGTGTACCTCGGATGAACTACTTTAACTATCTTCCTGAGCTGAGCAATGATGAGAAGGGCTGGTTAGATACCCTGACCTCATTTCTCCCACCTAATCCTTCCGTCCCTCTGGTGTTCGACTCAGAGGATCACTTAAGGGCATTTACCTCGGATGTCCTTAAGATTGGTGGGTCGGAATTTTATTTCTGTATTTCTTATTTATTCGGTCATTCGCGTCGTTCGGTCTTTAACACTTAACCTTTCTTTTTCAGATATGGCGAGCATGAACGAATACTTGGCCATGTTCAGTACTGGTTCGGGATCTGGAGCCGGCCCGTCCAAGAAGCGAGGAGGCAAGAACAAGGGTCCGGCTAGGGATAAACGCCCAAGGCGTGACAACTCTGGAGAGACTGCTGCTGCCGACCGAGCCCTCCGTGCGCCGACCGAAACCCACACAACGGTTCGGGTTCGGACTGGTCAGAACATTTCTCCCACTCCTCCTCTGCCGACCGGTCTTCCAATCCATCCGACCAGCGTAAGGGTTCCTCCAAGGGGGCGGATCAGTTCGGACGACATGGTGGTCCATCAGCCGAACTGGACCGTCTTGGTAAGTGATTCGGCCAACAATCCTTACGTGGCCGGTCAGATGGTGTCAAAGATCCCGACTCCTGCTGATTTTGAGAGGTTCCGGGTCCTCTCTCTTTCGGACAAGGTGTCCGAGATGAACGTCTCGGCTATGAGGGTAAAATAATTCTGAACCTCTTATTTCATCAAATAATTCTGAACCTCTTGGTCGGTCAGCTTTTCACACTTAATCAAAATAATTTGCAGCTTCTCTCCTGCCTCGCCACTCTTCCAAGCGGCATAGCCGACCTGACGGCCAATGAGACTGCTGCGCTGGAGCGAGCCAAATCTGCGGCTGAGCAGAAGGCTAAGGCAATTAACGACCTCGAGCGTGTGAAGGCCGAGCTGGCGGAAGCAAAGAAGGCAGCCAGAGCCGCGGAGCGGCGTATCAGAGCCGAACTTGAAGACCTACAGTCTGAGCTGGAGTCTTCAAAGGCTGCTGCGGACTCTCGCACCGAGCTAGCTGTTGCCAAAGCTCTCCGGGACGGATGGCAGTTGGGGGTCGACCAATTCAAGCAGTCCGAAGAGCTTGGGTTGATGCTCCGTCAGGAGGGTTACTTTGGTGTCCGTGGTGCTTTCAAAACGGCCCGAAGGGCCCTCATTGATGCGGGTCTTGATCCTTCACTTCTGGACCAGTTCTGCCCCCCTTTAGTGGGTAAGGACGACTTGGTCGAGCCGAAGGAGGATATCTATGAAGAGTATAAAAGGGCGGAAGAGGCAAGGAAGAAGGCGGCCGATCCGTCCGATGACGAGGACGAGGATGAACAAGAAGATGGCGAAGTTGAGCCTGTGACCGACTTGACTTTGCCTGATCCGACCTTGCCAGCTGAAGATCAACAGCAAGAGAATCCTTCTCCCCAGCTGCCTGACCCTCCAACCAGTCCACGTGCTGATCCGGTCGAAGTGATTGCTGAAGTTGTGGCCGAGGAGTCTCATGTTGACATAGAAAATTAGGCATTGTATTTGCTCTTCTTTTTTGTTTTTATGTAACTTTTTAATCTTTCAATAAAAAGTACTTTTTTCTATCAAGTGTTGTATGCTCGTACCGTGCCATATTTTTGAACTACCTCGGTCTTCTTTTATGACTTAGGATTTTGAATCCTTCTGGACTGACGAACCGAAGTGTTCCAACGATCATACCTCTTTGGTCGGTCGTCTGTAAGGACTTAGGATTTTTAATCCTTTTGGTCTGATCGACTTAGAGTCTCCATGATTATACCACCTCGGTTGTCCCTTTAGACTTAGGATTTTTTATCCTTTTGGTCTGACCAACCTGGTGTCTTTACAATTATACTACCTCGGTCGGTCGACTTTAAAGACTTAGGATTTTTAATCCTTTTGGTATGTCCAACCCGGTGTCTTCAAAATTATACTACCTCGGTCGGTCGTCTTTAAAGACTTAGGATTTTTTAATCCTTTTGGTCTGACCAACCGGGTTTTAAATTGCTCTAAAGTCGCCTCGATTCGTCCTTTCTAACTTGGGAATTTATTCCTCTAAGTTAGGACTTTTTGTGGCACTTTACTGGTTGTTGGCTTTTTGCTGACTGACCATATCTTTTTGAGGTAAAGCTGGCGTCTTTATTCATCAAAACAATCGAACGAAATGGTAGCTCTAAGGCTTACCTTTTTACAAAACTATGATAGATCTTACCAGCTAACCTATTTTTATTTGAAAAAATAAAGGCTGAATAAGCAAAAAAGAACTAGACGTAGTACCGTCTGAGGTTATCAGCATTCCATGGCCTCATCTTCCCAGGCTTACCTGGGTCTTCAATCCTGTAAGTCCCTTCTTTGAGAACTTCAATAACACGGTAGGGCCCTTCCCAGGTTTCGCCCAGCTTTCCAGGGTGTTTCCCTGTTGCCTCTACCCTTCTTAGGACCAAATCCCCTACAGAGAATTTCCTCACACGTACTCTCTTGTTGTAGTACCGCGCGGTTCTCTGTTTGTAGACTGCATTTCTGATCCTGGCTGCTTCTCTGGTCTCCTCCAACAAGTCAAGGTTGTTGAAGAGCTGTTCATCATTTTCCTGCTCATTGAAACTGGAAATCCTCAAGGATGGGACTCCAATCTCTACCGGGATAACAGCTTCTGTACCGAATGACAACATGAATGGACTTTCACCTGTTGAGGTGCGAGGCGTAGTCCGGTAGGACCATAGTACTGAAGGCAGCTCCTCTATCCATTTTCCCTTTGCATCATCCAACCTGGCCTTTAGTCCCTGAAGGATAGTTCGGTTGGTTACTTCTGCCTGACCGTTCGCCTGTGGATGGGCTACCGAAGTAATTCGTAGGTCTATCCCAAGGTCTTCACAAAACTTGTGCATTTTGCGACTTACGAACTGTCTCCCATTATCCACAACCAGGGCTCTTGGCAGTCCATACCTGCAGACCAATGTTCTCCAAATGAAATCCATGACCTTATTCTCAGAGATCATGGCAAGTGGCTCCACCTCTATCCACTTGGTGAAATAGTCTACTGCCACAATCAGATTCCTTCTCTGTCCTACTGTCTGGACAAATGGACCCAGTAAATCCATGCCCCATTGAGCAAAAGGACACGGATTTTGTATGGGAATGATCTCTGCCGGTGGCATATGAGGCACATTAGAATGCCGTTGACATTTATCACACCTCTGTACTAAAAGCTTGGCATCTTTCATCTTGGTTGGCCAATAATAACCACACCGAAGTACCTTGTGGCTAAGCACCTTTGCGCCAATGTGACTGCCACATATCCCTTCGTGCACTTCTCTCAGAGTATAGTCTGCTTCTCGGGGGGCTAAGCATTTCAGGTATGGGAGAGTGAAGGATCTCCTGTACAATGCCCCCTGGATGATAGTATACCGTGCTGCTCTCCTTCGCAAACTCTTTGCCTCATTCTTATCCTCAGGAAGCCTTCCTTCCGTCAAGAAGGACCTTATTGGGTCCATCCAACTAGGTTCCACTTCAATCTCCTCAACACGAATTTCATCGCGTATACTCTGCTGAGGGAGAATTTCAATCCTGACCGAGGTAGGTACCTTGGTTGAGCTGGCGGATGCTAATCTAGCTAGCACATCTGCTTTTGCATTTTCAGCCCTTGGGATATTCTTCAATTCTACTGTTGGTATCTGCGCCAACAGCTCTTTCACCTTTGCCAAGTATTTGATCATACTGGGCCCTTTTGCTTCGTATTCTCCCTTGATCTGCCCAACCACAAGTTGAGAGTCACTACTGATTGTAAGATTTTTCACTTCCAATTCTATAGCCAATCTTAGGCCAGCTAGCACGGCTTCATACTCTGCTTCATTATTAGATGCTTGGAACTGAAAATGTAGAGCATGCTCTACTATTATGCCCCCCGGGCCGAGGAGCAATATGCCAGCCCCGCTTCCATCTTGATTGGAAGAACCATCAACAAAAAGCTGCCACTTCTCTTGGATGGCCTCTTGATCCTCGGTTGATCTATGACACTCAACAATGAAGTCAGCCAGTGCTTGAGCTTTGATGGCTTGTCTGGGCTGGAATTGGATGTCAAATTCGCTCAGCTCAATCGCCCACTTGACCAATCTACCCGACGTATCAGGCTTTTGCAAAACATTCTTCAATGGTTGGTCAGTTAATACTACTATGGGATGGGCTTGGAAGTAATGCCTCAATTTCCGAGCTGCTGTTACTAGAGATAGAGCCATTTTTTCAGCCTTACTATATCTGGTTTCTGCATCCAGCATGACCTTACTAGTGTAATACACTGGTCTCTGCTCCTTCTCTACTTCTCTTATCAATACCGCACTGACTGCATGTTCAGATGTTGCTAGATAAAGATAAAGAACTTCCCCTTCCTTGGGGCAGGTCAACAGTGGTGGTTGGCTTAAATATTTCTTCAAATCCTCAAAGAACTTTTGACATTCTTCTGTCCAGCTGAACTCCCTTGCCTTCTTTAGGGACTGAAAGAATGGTCTGCATCTATCCCCTGATCTTGCAAGAAAACGTCCCAATGAGGCAGCTCGGCCTGTCAGTCTTTGAACTTCCTTTGCATTCCGTGGCGATTCCATTTTTAAAATCGCCTCAACCTTCTCAGGGTTGACTTCAATACCTCTCCTGGTTACTAGAAAACCAAGAAATTTTCCCGAGCTGACACCGAAAGCACACTTATCCGGGTTCAGCTTCATCTGATACTTGTCTAGCATTGAGAAGACCTTGCACAGGTCTGCTGGATGGTCTTCCGCCCGCCTACTCTTCACCACCATGTCATCCACATAAGCTTCAATATTCTTTCCAATCAGATCAGCGAATATGTGATTGACTAAGCGCTGGTAAGTGGCTCCAGCATTTTTCAGCCCGAAGGGCATCACCTTATAGCAGTAGGTTCCTTCGGGGGTTATGAATGAAGTGCTCTCCTCATCATCAGGATTCATCTTTATTTGATGATATCCAGAGTAAGCATCCAAAAAACTTAGCACCTCATGTCCTGAGGTAGCGTCGACCAGTTGGTCAATCTTGGGAACTGGATAGCTGTCCTTGGGACACGCCTTGTTAAGATCTGTAAAATCCACACACATTCTCCATTTGCCGTTGGCCTTTCTCACCATCACGACATTAGCTAGCCAGCTTGGATACAACACTTCCCGAATAAAATCTGCATCAAGGAGCTTCTTCAACTCTTCTTTGATAGCATTCTGCCTATCCATTGCAAAATTCCTTCTTTTTTGTTTAACTGGCTTCATCCCAGTCTTAATGCATAGATGGTGGGTTATGATATCAGTACTGATTCCAGGAATATCATCCGCGCTCCAGGCGAAAGTTTTCAAGCTGTTTTGAAGAAAATATGACAAGCCCGTTTTCAACTTATTATCAAGTTGAGAGCCAAGGAACAGCTTTCTGGACCCTTCTCCCACCATGAGTGGGACTAGCTCTTCTGCCGGGGTTGGATGGAAAGTACTGTCTTCCTCCCGAACATCCAAACTCCCCACTGATACTGAAGACTTCTTCTTGTCCTTCAGTTCAGTATGATAAACTCCACGAGCTATCTTCTGATCTCCTCTAACTTCACCAATTCCTCTGGCAGTTGGGAATTTCATTTTGAGGTGGTACGTTGACACCACCGCCCTAATCATATGTTGGAGGGGTCTGCCAATGATTCCATTGTAGGTTGCTTTGATATCTACAACCAACAGGTCTACAATATTCATCGCAGTACGAGGGTGAGTACCCAGGGTCACAGGTAGGGATATGATTCCCTTAGGAATGATAGGATCCCCTGTAAAACCATAAAGTGGTATGTCGGTTGGTTTCAACCGGTCTTCAGAGATCTTCATCTGCTGAAAAGCATGGTAGAATAGGATGTCGGCTGCACTTCCATTATCCACCAACATCTTTTTCACTGTAAAATTTGCTATGATTGCTTCTACCACTAGAGGATCATCATGTGGATAATGAATCTCTCCCTCATCTTTCTCTGAGAAAGTGATGCTTTCTTCCTCCCTTCGGTTCCTCTTTGGTGGGGGCATTTGCTCATTCAACCGGGCGTAGGTTCTTCCTGCTGATGAACTATGCCCCCCGGCCGCCAGCCCACCAATAATGACTCCAATGGTTCCAGCTGTCCCATCTTTATGCCTAGGAGATCTGTCTCCTCTTCGGGGGGATCTCGATCTACCCCTTGATCTCTTTCTCTCCTCCCCCCCGTCTGTCATCTCTCCTTCCTTCATCCCTTGACCTCTTATCTCCTCTACCAGCTGTATACTGGTTCAGATGTCCCCTTCTGATGAGGCTTTCTATTTCATCCTTCAGATGCCTACAATCATTGGTGTCATGACCATGATCCTTGTGGAATCTGCAATACTGGTCGGATGACCTTTTCTCTGGTGGTGACCTCATCTTCTTTGGCCATTTAACCAAGTTTTGACCTCTAATCTCAAGAAGCACATTTTTCAGGGAGGTGTGTAGTTATTATACCTCTTAACTGGTTCAGTCTTCTGGGATGATCTATCATCTGTCTTCCCTTTACCTTTGGATTTGTCACCATCGGTTCGGTCAGGCGTCTGATTCTTCCGTCCTGAAGTTCTGCCAGATGATGAGGCGGTTCGGACTGAGAAACGAGATGTTTTTAGAGCATCTGTTGCCTTTATGTACTTCTCGGCCCTGGCCAACAGTTCCTCCATAGTCTGGGGCTGCTCTGTGCACAATGAGTTCACGAACTGTTCATGTCTTACCGTCCTGATCAAAGCAGCATTGGCAACTGCTATTTGGACATCAGGAATTCCCATACACATCCGGTTGAAACGAGTCATAAAAGCCCGCAGTGATTCCCCTTCCTCATGCTCAATTACCATGAGGTCATTATTAGTGGTCTTCGGCTTCCTCGAGCTTGCAAAGTGGAGAGCAAACTTCCTTGTTAGCTCTTGAAAGCTATGAATGCTGTGTTGTGGAAGACCCAGAAACCAGGTCCTAGCCACTCCAACCAGGGTGGCGGGGAATGCCTTACACATTATGACATCAGTTGCACCTCGGAATTCCATCTTGGCCTTGAACCCCATAACATGATCCCTAGGATCCTGGGTTCCATCGTACTCCCTTAGATCGGGATGCTTAAAATCCCGTGGTGTTGCAGTATCTAGAATGTCCCATGACAATGGATTGAGTGAGCTATCCCACATGTCGTCCAGTCCCCCAAAACCTTGCAAGGCAGCAATCTTCCGATCTACCTCTTCTAGGTGTTTTTCAACGTCTGGAAGATTAGTTGTGCGAGTATCTCTCCTGGTACTCGCCACTGAATTCCTGATGTTGTTATCCCGTTTTCGGGTCATCCTGGAGTTGCCCGAATTAGAGTGCCTATCCTCCTGATTTTTTGTGACCGGCGGATTCTCCTTTGGGATTTGGTTGGCTAAAACTGCTTCAGTCAGCATCTCTACTTGCCTGCAGAGCTGGTCGAACCTCTCCGCAGAAATTGGTGGGTTGGGCTGACTTGCATTCGCCCGGTCTACCTGTTCTTCTTGCTGGTGATTAACTTCCTGGATAGGAGGGTCTTCTTCCAAAGGTGGAAGGTCGGTCCTTACACCAGGACCTCCAGCGGTAGATGACTCAGGATCGACTCCTGTATTTCTCCTCAGTCTGACCATTGTGAGTTACTTTTGGGAAGATATTCTATCTCTTCCCACAGACGGCGCCAAACTGATGATGCCAAAAACTGTCCGTCCTAGCTGGACACCAATCAGTCAGGTCAGACTCCAAATTGCTGAGCTGGATGTCCTGCACAGTCAGCAAACGTAAGCTAAGAGGGACCCCGAGTTAGTTCGGGGGGGCCCGCTCCGACGCTCAAGTCAGTTAGGTAATTCTCAGTTGGGAGGGCTCGGTCTCTGAGAGCTCTCTCAACTTAAGCAACAGTAATGCTAGTTGTGACGTAAAAAAAAATTTACCTGATGTGTGAGCCTCCTTTTATAGAGATTTACAGAGTTCTTATTCTCTTAGGAATGAAACTCCTCTCTTTCTTATCTGAGCGCATTTGTCGGAGTTGTAGTCCTTTTGGGTCTCTACTCCTTGTAGGATTAAGACTCCTTAAAGAAGGAATGGATCTATTTTGGATCCGGCAATGGCCGACCGACCATCCCATTGACTAGTGATGACCGACCGACCTATGTGCCCAAGTGACAACGTCTCAACCAAATTGATCAGACCGACCAGTAGGGGATGACCGACCGAGCCTACCAACGGCCTACGCGGGACTTGTAGAAGAGAAGTTGGCCGACCGACCGAACAATAATACTCCATGTTGGTCGGTCCAGCAAGGCGTGAAGCCGACCATCCGAGGTGGACTTTATACACGTGTCACAATCTTACTGGATGGACCACTTTGGCCATATCAGAGGTAATTGTTGCCTCTCACATAAGTCTCCTTCCCTCAACCACACCTAACTTATCTTCATTTTCAATCCAAGGAGAGCCTAATTAGTGCGTACTTGTAGAACAAATTAATTATCTGTTAATCGAGTGCTGTAGTGGAACCGAAAAGGTTGAAACCTTTTTTGGCATTTTCTCTTTGCGATACTGATTATATATATACACACACACACAATGAATACTGTTTGAGTGTATTGTGATGATTCATACATATAGATGCATACATATATTGTCGGCATTGTTTAGTAACTTAGCTTGTTGTGGGTTTGTTCAAATACCAAGCTTGCAATTGGTACACATATAGAATGGAACAACAATAATATCGTGGATTTGTGGTGCCGCCATACATCACCAGCACTAGCCAGTTGCATGGTGCCCGAGTTCGGTTATAAATAAATTACAGTAGATCTCGCAGTGTTGGTTTAAAGGCACTATTTTATTTTTTAGAAATAAGCAATATGTTTTGGGTTTATCTTTAACTATCTAAAATATTTATGTCTTTTTCATATTCAATTTTATTTTTTGTTTGGGATAAAAAAAAATAGTTAGACTTGTAAAAACGATCTAAACATATTCATTATTGGGCAAAATATATATAGCGTCCATCACTTTGATGAAAAGACAAATGTCTCCTCTCCGTTTGTAAAAAATACAAAGGCCTCATAATTGTAGTTAAAAATTAACTCTATTTTATTTTTGTAATAGTTTATTTTAGATTATCATGACATTTTAAATTTATATCATGAATTATTAGTTCAATTATATATTCGTGATATTTTAGATCCAAAAATCTTTATTTTTTTACAAATGTGAGAGATGTATGTTTTTTCATCAAACGTGAAGGTGATATATGTATTTTATCTTATGAAATAAGGAAGTTGTTTACCTTCTCTTTTTTACATATGTGAGTGGGGTGTTTGTCCTTTTATCAAACGCGTGGGGTCTTAAAAAAACTTGTGGCCATAATTCATCCCCTAGGTACTTGTATAGTGCCAACACATGTGCGTATTATATTAGTCACTAATTACACATAAAATTGTTCATTAAGCCATGATAGTGCTTATAAATAGACCTTCAAAGTGTTTTGCAGGGCACATTTGTATTGGCTATAAGATTTATATATCTACACTAAAAATTGTGTCTTAGTAGCCATGAAGAACTCACGTTCCCTTGGGGTTGCTTGTTTTTTGTCGATTGTCCTTCTCTTGTGTTTGACTGCGAGAGCACAACTAAGCACAGATTTCTACTCAACAACATGTCCCAAACTTCTTCAAATTGTTCGAAGAGAAGTGCAAAATGCAATCAAGACTGAGATGCGAATGGCAGCCTCTTTGCTTCGCCTTCATTTCCATGACTGCTTCGTGAATGTAAGACTATATCATATATGATAAAAGTACTTTGAAAAACACATTAAATAATAGTAGATGCGTTTTCGCATTCAAAGTTTGAGACGCGAAGTATCCGAGTGTCAATTCAAGGAAAGACTTTGTATAAATATATATATATATATATATATATATATCGAATTATATTGGTATGCTTAATTAGGTGGCCAGTTTAGAGTTTAAGCGTTTTGTCTTCATCACCTTTTTGCTATGAAGAATACTAAAAGCAATAGTGCAGGATTAGGTGATCATCGATTATATGTAAGGGATGATAAATAATGTAGTATTTTTTAATTAAATAAAAAAAATTGTGCTACAGGGTTGCGATGCATCAGTTCTGTTGGATGGAAGTGATGGTGAGAAGTTTGCATTTGCTAACATAAACTCAGCGAGAGGATTTGAAGTTGTCGATGCCATCAAAACTGCTGTTGAGAGTCAGTGTAGTGGAGTTGTTTCATGTGCTGACATACTAGCCATAGCTGCTCGAGATTCTGTTCTCTTAGTAACTCTCTCTCTCTCTCTCTATATATATATATATATAAATATATAACAACAATTTTTAACTAACATGTATCTGTGTTTGTTATAGAGTGGAGGACCTTCATGGAAGGTCCAACTAGGAAGAAGGGATGGACTGGTGGCTAACCAAACAGGAGCAAATCTTGCACTTCCTGCGCCGTTCGAAAACGTCAGTGTCATCACCAGGAAATTCGTCGCGGTTGGCCTTAACGTCATGGACGTCGTGTCCTTGTCAGGTATATACATAATAAATATAGAGTTTCACTACCCTGACTAGATTTCAAACTCTACAATTGGTTAATAATCCTAGAGTTTAAATGTTACATCACTTATTTCTTACTTTTATTCAATTATAAAGAAAATAATTTCACGTCATTCTCTCTCCTTGCATAGGTTCTTTGACTTTATTAATTCTCGAGTCATTAGATATGAAAATTTCATATTCTAAAATTCAAGAGAAATTGTAGATCTCCAAATCCCTCCTAAGCTACCTGGTCATATCGAGCAATATTTTTAGTGATATTATTGAACGTGTTTAACTAATTGTTCATTTTAAATTAGGTGCACATACAATTGGATTGGCAAAATGTGCCACATTTAACAATAGATTATTCAATTTTTCCGGAAGTGGTTCCCCGGACAGCACATTAGAATCAAACATGCTGTCCGATTTGCAGAAACTGTGTCCTTTGACTGATGATGGAAACAAAACTGCAGTTCTAGACAGAAACTCGGTTGATTTGTTTGACAACCATTATTTCCAAAACTTGATCAACAACAAGGGTCTTCTCGGATCAGATCAGGTTCTGTTTTCCAGCGAGGAGGCCGCGTCGACGACTAGAAGTCTCGTTCAAAGTTATAGTACTAATCAGGCTCCTTTCTTCAGTGACTTTGCTAATTCCATGATCAAAATGGGGAATATAAGCCCTCGTACCGGGTCGGCCGGAGAGATTCGAAAGAATTGCAGGGTGATCAATTCGTAAATCGTGGGAACTTCTCATGTACAAAATAAATAAGTTTGATGTGTGTGTGTGTGTGTTAATGTAATACGTACTGTTCTATATCCTAGAGATTATGTTTTGTAATTTTTGTTTCTGTTTCTACTTTTAAATAAATAAATAATACAACTTTGTCTAGGATGTACTGTGCATGTCATTTCGAAATCAGTTTTACATTGGCTTCAAAAAGTCTCTTCAAAAGAAGATCTGGAAGTTGTTGTTTTATGTTGTGGTTTGGTCCATATGGAAGGCTAGAAACGAGTTGGTGTTCAGAGCGAAACAAGTGGACTGGCATGAAGTTCTGTCAATCATTTTCATCAGGTTACATAGTTGGGTTTTAAACATAATTCCCTCGCTCCCTTATCACAGTTTTCAGCTTGCAATTTCTGCAGCCCCAATCATATCTCTTTCGAACAAGAGAAAATCAAGACCTCCTCTTGGTGTTCAATGGATTCCTCCTGATGTTGGCTAGAGAGAGGGTGTTCATACAAAAATGGATCGGATAATCTGGTTTTAAGCAAGGCTGGCTGCCCTTGAGTCTTTTCATTGCTTTCTCCTCTCCCTCATGTACTCTCTTTGCATGGCCATCCATATTGATGCCCATTTGTCTTCTCCCCTTCTTCTTAATATATGTCTCTGTTTATCAAAAAAAAAAAAAAGTCTCTTAATTAATACTTGACTTTGCTAAATTCCATTTGAGTAGAAAACTAGCCGAGAAGCAAGTGTACAATTTTTATCTACTGATTTAATGAGGAGGTATATTACCTCACCCCATACTAACATACTTTTTTGTTTTTTCTACCAGACTTCGCTACTACAAGAAAAATTTTGTGATGTAATTTTCCATCACAAACGATGAAAATTCTGTTGAAAAATATATTTTTTGTGACGGAATTAGCAATGAAAATCATTTTATGGCAACTCCCCCGTCGTAAAATACAATTTAGCAATAGAATATTCCATCACTAATTCCTGGCATATTACTAAAAAAATAATTTAGTAACAGGATAAGAATTTCATCTCTAATACAATAACGGAAACCAAATCCGTCGCTAAATTTAGCAGGTGTTCGCGCCTTATTTAGGGACGACAATATTTTTTAAATTTCATTGCTAAAGAATTTAAGAATTTGTTCTCTGAGAATGGCCACTCCTACAATCTCAATCATATGTATTGAAACTACTATTGACAAAATCTCCAAATTTAATTAGCTAGCTATTCAAAGGCTCGGTCAAAAACATGCTGCAAGCAGCCGATCTGTTTGGGATGCTTTTTTATTTTTTATTTATAGTTGACGCCAATTATGAATACTCTCACGGTTGAGCAAAGGCCCGAGTGGGCTGCTACCACTACCAAGGATCATAGATCCACTAATGGACTGACCCATGATTGGGCCTAATGGGTAGTTTCTCTCAATGGGTCGGACCAGAAACCAAAATAAGCATTCTAATAAGTAATAAGAGTGAACTTTTGGGAAGGAAAGGCTCGATGAAAATCATGCTGGTGTCGCGGCTGGAAGGTTTTGTCTTTCGCCTGCGGTTTTGGTTTTGCTTGGTTTTTTTGCTCTACCTTTAGAGTTTCTTCTAGGTGTTTATTGGTCTCTAAGTGAAGAAAGGCTGCGTCCTTCTCAATTTTTTGCTCTGTTTTGGTCTTGGTTTTGTTTTTTATTTAGTTTTCTTTTGTGTATCTTGTAACTACGGTATTCCTCCGCCACAAGTGAGACTTTTAATAAAATTCAGAGATATCATCGTCTTTTATCTATAAAAAAAAGAAAAGGTAAACACACACAACACTTCTCACTTATGGTGAAAAAGAAAAATGTTTCCCCTTTGTGAAAAGATAAAACCCCATTTATCGCAATTTAAAATTAATCTTCCTTTCGATTTTTAGTAATTTTTTATAATTAAGCATTTTAAAGCTATATATCATGGTTTTTTAATTCAGTTAATCCTCTGTATATTATATTTAAAGATCTTGATATTTCTTTTATAAATGATCGGGTATTAATCTTTTTGTCAAACTGAGGCTAGGGTGATGCATGTATTTTATCATAATTTTTAATTGATAAAAAAAAAGGTTCATTTTTTTTTACAAATGTGAGGGTATGTTTGTCTTTTCATTCATCAGATGTGAATGGTGTTATATTTACTATACCTACCCATCTAAAATATCATGTGCTTCATTAAACGTAACATTTATTGAACATCATGTGTGTTTAATTAATATCATATGTTTAATAGGTAATGTTGTCTAAGTCTTGTCAGGCGAGTAGAATTCTGGGAAGGTCAAAAGCAAGAACTGTCATCCAAGCAGAGAGTCTTCTTAAACATTGGATCTTGTCGATGACTAAACACTAAAGTTGATAAAAACAAGTCACAACCGGGTTTACGATATCTAGGGGAGTCCATACAATCATATAGACAGCATTAATATCTCTCCTTTAAACATATGTAAATCAAATCAAGTCAATGGAGCTGTGTATTCAGGTATATTCTAATATTACATATAGTTTACAGACATCACAACAACAAATTAGTAGTTTCTTAAGGTTTAAGTGGCAAGGTGAGTTCGAACATTGTGAATGAAAAAAATCATTGTTGGGAGAGCTTTGTCCCTTTAATTAGACCATTCTGGCTCGATCCGAACTTAGTCGTAATGGGATTAATTGCTGACGCTGGATAGTCTAGACCAAAACAAATAAATTAGTTTATTATGATTAAGAAAATGAATAGTTAAAAAACTTAAAACTCAGAGTTTGTTTGGATTGAAGGGAGCGAAAGGAAAAGAAGGGGAAAAAACTCATAAAGGAATAGGAGAAGTTGAAATATTTTCTCTTTGGATATGTTAAAAAAGTATAAAGAAATGACTTTGTAATTTATCTTGTTTGGATAGTTATTATAAAAGAAAAGAAAGGAAAATTTTAATTTAATTTACTAATTTATTATTATTTTAAGTTGAAGTGTTATGTATAAAGACGAAATAGATATTTGACTTATAAATCATTTACTTTTATTTTACTTTTTAGGAGGAAGCATTTTAACAAAAAATTAATAAAATATCCTCTACAATTATTTTCAAATCTTTCCCTTTTATTTATTTTTTAATCTATACAAACAAAAAAATCATTTTTTTTCTTTTCTCATCTCCTCTCCCAAATTCCTCACTTCAAACACTGACTTAGTCTTAAAATAAGAAATCAATTTTAAGGTGAAGTTGGATACTACCCCACAAAATTCCAAGAGTTCGATGCATATATTTAATAACCCGTTTGGTGAAAGTTGATAGCACGTCACAATCTCACATTAACGACAAAAGAACATTGATGGTCTAATTTCTCAAACCAAGTTGCCAATTTGTTTCTTGCAATTGACCCGCACGATACCTAAGAGCACGCGTTGAATGGGGGAATCTCGGGCATTGATGTAAATTTGTAAAGCGGATCTCACTTTAATGGTAATTTAACCATCAAAGAGATTTATTTTATTATTTTAAAAATTACAAATGTATTTTAGTGGGAATCACAACTACAATTCTATATTTTTATCATAAATAAAAATCAAATGTATCGTGAAGAAGACGCAAAATTTTGAACCGCTGAATATAAATCCTAAATATTTCATGTATTTTTCACATTTTATTTTATTCTCATTTGACACAATAAATATACCATTGGATTCGTAATTTCGAGCAAAATACATTCATATTAATGACTAAAAATGCCACTACATCGGGTCTATTATCAAAAAATTACAGTAGATCCTGAACACTCATCGAATGAAAACTTAATTTGGATTCAATTGGTGTTCCATAAATATGAGAGAATCTCTCAATAAAAAAAAAGTTAATTGCATATCTCGATTTTATGACTCATTTCAATTTAACCAATCTCTTTGGTGTGTGAAATAGTCATCAAGTAAGATTTCCTTAAAATCATTGAAAATTTTAGTTTAATTTACTAATTCATCATTATTTTTACTTGTAAATAATTTACTTTTTCTTTCTTTTCCCTCTAAATGACTCCATTTTTTTGGAGAAAGCATTTTAACAAAATTATTCTCTCCAAAACTTCCCCTTAATTTTTTTTCTTAACAAATACAAACAAATGAATTAAGAGTGTTCTAGTTGAATGTTTGAATGTCCTCCGGATATTAGGATCTCGTCGGACAATGTAATCTAGTTTGGTTTAATGAAATTTTCTTTCTAAAAAAAATTCCTCTCTTTCTCTCTCATAAATCTCCCAATACAAACACACAGTGTTAGTCTTAAAATAAGAAATCAATTCCGACTAGTTTTATTTGTATGGCCCAGTTGCATATTCTACAAAATTCCAAGAGTTCGATGCATATAACCCGCTTTAGTAAAAAGTCTTCATTGATTGTGACAATCTCACATCAACGAAAACATTTATTTTCTGTCAAAAAAAAAAACATAGTTCGTCTAATTGCTCAAACCAAGTTGTTTCTTGCAATTGACCCACACAAACACATTCAAAAAACATAAAAAAAGAGAACGTGTTGAATGGGGAATCTCGGGCGTTGCCGTAAATTTTTATGGCGGATCTCAGTTTAATGGTATTTTAACTATTAAAGACGTTTATTTTATTTTAAAAAAAATCACAAATGTATTTTAGTCGTAATTATGATTTTAATTTTGTCCTAAATAAAAGTAAAATGGATTGTGAAAAAATATAATTTTTTTTAAACTATTGAATATAAACACTTTCATGTCTTTTTCAAGTTTTATTTTATTTTTATTTGATACAATAAATATACCATTAAACTCGTAATTTAATGCAAAACACATTCATAATTTTTTAAAGAAAAAATAATTTTTTAAAGAAAAAATAATTTTTTAAAGAAAAAATAATTTTTTAATGACTAAAAAAAGCCATTACATCAGATCCGCTGTCAAAAATTTACTACAGATTTGGAACACTCATTGAATGAAAACTTAATTTGGAATCGTTGATTATAAATAATCGTTGGTGTCTCAAAGTTTTTTTTTTCAAACTAAAAATTGTTATTATTCCAAAGCATTGTAATATATTATATATGAGGTTGTCTTGAAAAAAAAATTATTCGGTTTTGTCAACTTTGCATGGCTCCATGTGTTCAATACGTGATGTGGCAGGCCAGCGACACGTCATGCATCATGCACGTCTCATTGTCATCTACTAAAGGCCATGCCATGCCAATTATTAGATCAACTCTGGCATATGAAAAATTAATAGTTTGAGGTGTAACAGTTGGTTTTGATCGGTTACTTGATATATTTTAATCAAATCGTATTATTGATGATCTCTTTTTTTTATAACCCTAAATGGGTTCTAACACACCATATCATATAATCATGGACAGAGTCACATGGGACGACTCAAGGGAGAGCACGTGCCACCTTGGCTTTTAAAATATTATTTCGTGGCCTCATGGTAAGAGGAGAATCATTTTGCTCCTCAACCCAAGTGGCCAGGTTCAAGTCTGCCCAGCTTGGGAGTGGCATCCACGACACAATAGTGAAATCATGAGTTCATGACTCTGGATTATGACATTGGTGATGTAAACAAGACAACCAAGACTAGAGAGATATAGCAAATATTCAAGTCGTGATACTCGGCGAGCTTAGCTATTGTGGTCTTCTATATAATTTATTTATTTCGTTTCGTAAAAATAGTCATATTTTTTTTATTTACCTGTCATAAATTATAGTCTAATTTAACTTTTTAGAATATAATTAATTAATTAATTTACTAAAAAATCTCTATTTAATGTGATTTGTTATCATACATTTTCGATGAAAGATAAACAAAATATATTCATTAATTAACGGCATATTAGAAAATATACAAGTAAAATTTAATATTCTCATTGTATTAATAATATTTTCTTAACTATGTGAAAAAAAGAGTAAGATTATATGGATGAAAAGAATACTTAAAATAATTACTTTTCTTACATATCAAATTATATTTATTGGATATTAACAAACGATATATAATAGCTGAAAAAAATTTGGGTGTGCTACCCCAGTACTGCCCCTCTGATCTCAAAATTTGGCTACATTCCTGCATATGATGATGTGTGATTTATATATCAATTCAATTCGTGAGCAATAAATTACTCTTATGAACTAAACACGTCTCATATCAAGGTAGTTAATTGCTGTGTCAGAATCAATAAAATAATTACTCGTGCCTTAATTAAGGTTTCAAATTTTAAAGCATTAAATATGTAACGTTGACACTTGACACAGCTTCTATATATTGTCTTTGATAGTTCGTTTACTATAAATAATTACTAGATTATAAGTATGTGACTTATTAATGAATGGTTTTAAGTTGAGCACTATTCAAGTGCGGAATCCTGCACGAAATTTATCAGTATGCGTTTAAGCATCATTGATGTGTGTGTAAGTGTGGAGGCTACACCACACATCAACGTCAGGCGCCACCAAACTTACACACACATCAACATTAGATGTAATATCACTCACGATAAATAACGCGTGGATCCCGCGCTTGAGAATATCCACATTACACATTAAATACATAACGTTGACACTTTCGCTTTTCTTCTATAGTGCGTTTACCACAAATAATTAATGGATGTTGCTACCCCAGTACTGCCCCTCTGATCTCAAAATTTGGCTACATTCCTGCATATGATGATGTGTGATTTATATATCAATTCAATTCGTGAGCAATAAATTACTCTTATGAACTAAACACGTCTCATATCAAGGTAGTTAATTGCTGTGTCAGAATCAATAAAATAATTACTCGTGCCTTAATTAAGGTTTCAAATTTTAAAGCATTAAATGTGTAACGTTGACACTTGACACAGCTTCTATATATTGTCTTTGATAGTTCGTTTACTATAAATAATTACTAGATTATAAGTATGTGACTTATTAATGAATGGTTTTAAGTTGAGCACTATTCAAGTGCGGAATCCTGCACGAAATTTATCAGTATGCGTTTAAGCATCATTGATGTGTGTGTAAGTGTGGAGGCTACACCACACATCAACGTCAGGCGCCACCAAACTTACACACACATCAACATTAGATGTAATATCACTCACGATAAATAACGCGTGGATCCCGCGCTTGAGAATATCCACATTACACATTAAATACATAACGTTGACACTTTCGCTTTTCTTCTATAGTGCGTTTACCACAAATAATTAATGGATGTTGATACTGACTTCCATATTAAATACATTATTCAATTATTGGGCAATAATTAAAATAATTGTAGTTTGGACTGCTGTCTGCTGAGGTAAAATAAATTATAATCATCTCACCTCATTTCGGTGTCCACTTTGGATTGGCGAGGTAAGATATAATCTTATTATATATATATATATATATAAAAGGAGGATATGTTCGCTATCATGAATTATAGTAGATATCATTATCATAATTGTAGCTTTGAATATACTATTTGAGTTTTTTAATTTTGATGTGTGAGAAATTTCTATGTCCGCCATATTAGTTGAGACTAGTATTGTTCTCGGTTTAAAACTATATATATTTTAATTTGATATATATGTCTTCTAATATTTATTAATATCATGGGAAATTATTTTCAATAATTGAAATAAATAAGTATAAAATTTTCAAATAAACGACTACATACAATATTAGTCTCATATCCTTATATATTCGTCCCCTTAGAAGAGACGATATTGAATACACAAATGAGATGTCTATCTCCACAAGACAAATATATCTACAAATAGTATTAATAGTAATAGTAATCTATTAATTAATTCAGTTATTTTATCCACATGGGAGATTATCTGCTTTGATTCAATTTTTTTTTTTTTTATTATGAGGAGGGGAAAAATTCACTGAAACCCCAACCTGACGGGTCCAAGCAACACCAACCATCTCTTCCATGAGCAAGTGGACTAAATCTCTAGGAGAAACTACAAGCACATAAAGATCTACCTCTATCCATCTTGATATCCTCACTAGCAAGAAAGTCCGTAGTCCGATTTTTCTCTATGCACACATGATACACCTTAACCTCCCAAACACGACACAAACGTTGACGACATATGCTCAACATATTTGATTCATTTTCCTTCATTAGTAACTATTATATTGGTGAATTTTAAATGGTATAAAAATACATTTATTAATGTAATTGATATGATACCATAAATAGGTTGTTAAACGTAATACAATATCTCAAATTTGTTACAAACCTCAAGTAGAATAGTTGGTGAGCTAAATCACATGTAATTTCGAATTTTGAGTTTGAGTTTCACAATCTTTTTCTTATTTAAAAAAAAATCAAATTTATTGAAAATGATTAGGAGAGGAAGTACATCTCACTTAATAGGTAAGAACGCACTAACACATGATATAATATATTGTGATAAACTGGATATGGATCCGTCCCACGGGCACAACTAATAAGGAAAGAAAGGGATGATAATTAGCGTCCGAGCGGAGAGGATTTTGATGCACCAGTTTCGAAGGAAACACGCGTCCAAACACCGGATAAACAAAGAGATTGAATAAAACCCAAGACTTGACGTCGTTTTGTTTTGTAGCGGTTGTATATTTTCTCGAGAGAGATCTCCACAGTAGTAGTCGGGTCGTTCGTGTATTTGGATTCAAATGGAAGGGTATTCGGGTTCTGGCGCGAACTCGCCGTTGCTGGCGGCGAACCGAAGTCCACGAAAGGCGAGGCGTAAGGACGGAGAGCGAGGGGGTGAACTGAGTCATCGCAACTCGGTGAACTTTCTGAGGAACGAGTTTGTTTCGCGATTGCCTGATGATGTTCGCTCGTCTCTCGACGTCGAATCTCCTTATCATTTCAATATCTCCAAAGCCAAGGGCCTTAGCGGAGGTATTATCTCTTCATGTTAAGTTATAAATCATGTTTTTTTGTTTTAATGGTCATTTGCGAGCAGAGGACTTGTTATCCGTTTCATTAGGCACTGTTTGGTTGTGGAGAAAGTGCAGAGAAAACAAATGATGGAAGAATTTCTTTTTAAAATTGTTGTATCGGCTTATCTGTAGTAAACAACTAACTTAAATACTGGACTTGATACCGAATGCATCAATAATCAGAAACATGTCAATGATTCCGTTTTTAAAACTTTGATTTCTGGATTCCTGACAAATTATATGAATATATTGAGTAGCTCTACATTTTCATCAAGAGATTGGGCACCATTATAGTTCATGCTTGATCTAGTGAATTAATTTTATAGGAGAGAAGGAGTACTATGAGAAACAATTTTCTACTCTGAAGTCCTTTGAGGAAGTTGATTCTTTGGTAACATCCGGGTTGGTTGAGGAGGATTATTCTGAAGAACAGGTGCAAGCTGAGAGAGCTATGAAAATTTCCAATTACGCCAATGTCGTACTACTTGCACTGAAGGTTCTTACCCTCTCCTCGTTTCAAGATCAATTGACTATAGTATGAATGGTTTTACTACGAGAGTCCATACTCTCACAATTCTTCAGAATATATTCCTATTTTACATATGAGCTACACTAATCATGTTGTGTTTCTTGTGCTACTGCTAATATTGATCTTATACACTTCATTTTAACTTGCTCCATTTGCAAAGATAATTTCAGATCTATGCTACAGTAAGGAGTGGATCAATAGCAATTGCTGCATCAACTCTGGACTCTTTACTTGATCTGATGGCTGGTGGCATACTATGGTTAACACATCTTTCAATGAAGAGCATAAATATCTATAAATATCCAATAGGAAAATTGAGAGTGCAACCAGTGGGTATAATTATATTTGCTGCGGTCATGGCTACACTTGGCAAGTTCCCATGCCCTCGCTTTCTTACCCTTTTCTATTAATTTTTTTTTCTCTTTTCTTATTTGTAGTAGCCCTAGTCGGTAGTCATTGGAATTCTATCAATGAGCATGTTCTATAGCATCAATTTGCATCGGTTTTGTTATGGTAGAAGATATATAAAGTGACAAATCTTTTGTGTTGAATTATTTTTATAGCTGCTATTCAACTAACTAGCATATGCAACTTAAAGGATATTCAAAACCATCTTCCTAGTATTGCATTATTCTAGAGAACTCAAATTGACAATGACTATAAGTTGTTCCACTTGGCTTTGTAAGTAGAATTTTGCATCTTGTGAATAGGCGACTTTTTCCGAAAAAAGAAACCATCATGCCTTACATTTTCTTTCAGGATTTCAAATATTAATCCAGGCAGTAGGGCAACTAATTCAAGACAAACCTTCTGAAAATATGTCTGCAAATCAGTGGGTGTGGTTGTACTCAATCATGATTACTGCTACTGTGGTAAAGCTTGCTCTCTGGTTTTACTGCAGAAGCTCTGGAAATAGTATTGTCCGGGCCTATGCAAAGGTACCTGGCTACTTGCTCAACCTCTATTAGCATTTTACTTATATTGATCTTTTGCGTAACTTTTTCAAATGCCGACTGCAGGATCACTATTTTGATGTGGTAACAAATTTAGTAGGACTAATTGCAGCCGTTCTCGGTGACAAAACCTATTGGTGGATTGATCCTGCTGGTGCTATTATTCTTGCGATTTACACAATTATAAATTGGTCTGGGACTGTAATGGAAAATGCAGGTAGCTCTCTTACTTTACATCTATGCTTCTTTTCCTTCCAAAAAGTCGTATGTTCTAGGCAAAAGAGGAGAAGAGTGGAAAATACAAAATGAAAATGATATACATGGCTTTCATTTAAAATTTCAAGTACAGAGGACTCTGTGAGATATCAAATTTGATCCAGGTCCTTGAGTTTGTGTATTGTTACCCATTGCTGGGCCTTGAAGCCTTAGAAGTTTCTGAATTTTTTGCACTTTGAGATATTGAGTAGATTTCTACCAGTCTGATCACTGTTCTCCTGATGAAAAATATTTTTAGATTGGCCGTCTCTTCTAATGTTTTTATTTTCTTTGTTTATTTATATTTATATTGGAAAGTTTGGACCTTCTTATTGAAAGAATAGACTGGCAATAAAGGTTTCAAAACGAAGCAGATCGGGTAGAAACCAACGGCATGGATTCCAAACACGGTTTATTTTCATGAGAAAGCAATCAGAAACTCATCTCCATAACACCATTAATAGAGCTTAAGTATGTTATACTAGTTCTTTTGAGCTTATGGTGATACTGATATGTATTATGGTTTCCTTACTGATGCAGTTTCTCTAGTAGGCCAATCGGCTCCTCCTGAAGTCATGCAGAAATTGACTTACCTTGTTATAAGACACCCTGAAGTCAAGCGGATAGACACTGTCCGCGCATACACCTTCGGTGCTCTTTATTTTGTGGAGGTCAGTGATATTGTATACTGAAATCAGGATGAATCATCTATTTGCTTTGTAGACTTGTTCGACTAGAGATTGTGTGGTAAAGCCATTCCTCTCTCTTGAATGACATCCATGCTTCATCTGCTAAAATGGTGCTCGCAGTGGTTAATCACTAATTCGTCATTTTCATCAGATCGGCATCTCATTTTGATAAGCATTGCCTCCTTTTTATTTTAATAATTTGTTACGATTGAATCCTTGAAACAGGTGGATATTGAACTTCCAGAAGATCTACCTTTAAAGGAGGCTCATGCCATCGGAGAGACTTTGCAGGATAAAATAGAGAAACTCCCAGAAGTTGAACGAGCATTTGTTCATCTTGATTTTGAATGTGAGCACAAACCAGAGCATTCTGTCCTTAGCCGGCTACCCAATAGTTAGTGGTGGTATTTTTTTTGTTTGTTTTTGTGTTGTGTTGTTTCACGCAACACCAGCTTTCTATATATCTGCTATAATTTGGAGTGTCATAAATAATTTTGTCTTGCTCTGGTTGTCTGTGGAATCGGACTAACTCAATGAACCTAATGGCTCAAGGCAGAAGGCCTCAAAATTCAATGGTTGGATAATAATGTCCAATATCTGTTCCTTGAAGGCTTGAACACATATATCAACTTACAACTGAGAGAATGACTGCCGGATTGAAAATGCTTTGGTCTATCATCTGCTACTTGAAAATTTGGTTATAAGAGCCCGTTCGATTATAGAACGTCTGTTTTTCGTGTTCCATTTTTTCAAGTGAGTTTACTAATTTTCCTGTTTTCTAAAATGGACAATCAACTGTGTTTTCATGATAATTTTCAGTTTTTCAGAAAATGAAAACATAAAACGCTTTGGAATAGTATTAGTAAACAGACAATACAACCTATTTTGAAGAAAATATCGACTCAATCCCCATATTTTCTTTTGAGTTGAACAGACTCTTTAATTTTGGAAAAGGATCTAAACAAGCCTTTGACATAATTTTTTGATATATTTTTTTTTTTGATACCAGTGAGGGGAATATCTAACACAAACACGGAGCCTCAATAGTCTGGTGGGTTACACAAAGAGAAGTAGTCATCTCCTTTTATAACTCTCACAATAATAATGATAAATCTCACTCAAATTGGTATAACACCGGTGACATAGCCATTAACCATGCGACGTGTAATTTTATTTTTTAAAACATTTGTTTTCAATTAAATTACCACACATGTCACCTTTTACATCAATTTCAAATAAGTTATTCGTATCTTTTCCAAACTATTTTGAATCTTTGATTTTCATTCCTAATCCATGAATTTTTTTCAATTCTGTTTTCTCTGACGATCCATCTCAATCCGTTTCTCCCAAGACCGAACAATCCAGGATCCCATCCCAATTCCCGATTCGTATCTCACCCTTATCACTCCTCCCTTTTTCTCAATTGCCTCCCATTTTTTAAGTTTTCTTTCACTTGGTATTGTTAGATTCGGCCCTGAATCATATGCTACACCTTTTGTGGGTTTTGTTTTATGAATTCTGAGGGAAGTAAAGGACAGTGAGGGCCTTTCGTCGGCTAATCTGTGGATGATATTGATGATTAAAGAGATAATAGAAATAATGATTGCAGTAGTTCTGATGATTACACGAAATAAAACATACACCCGATTCCAAAGAGCCGGGAGGTTTTTATTTTTTTTCCCCTTCTAAAATGCAATGTCAGAATATAAACATAATTTTAATTTTTACTTACAAAATATCATGCCACAAAATATACTTTACGCCAATTTTTTTTAATTTCTAAAATTGAGGAGCTTATTTAGGGTATTAAGGACTTTTATGGCACTATATAATAGCGATTATTAATAAAATTTAGGGGTGGAAGTAGAGTGTTCGGTTCGATTTTAAATCAAAATGGAAAAAATCGAATACCGATATTTGGAAATAAGACAAATAGAACCAGACCGAACAAAAATTTATTCAACGATTCTATTTTCAATTTAAACTGAATTAATGAATCACTGCTGCTGCAGTCTATACTTAAGTCTAATTAATTCAATAATTCCCATATTATATTATTATATAATTATAGGAAAATATTTAATTATAAGAATTCTCAGTATTGAGTAAGTACTAAACTAGTAATATTACATATATATTTTAATTTAAAAGATATAAAGATATAGTTCGGTTTTCTTTTTGGAATCGAAATTACACCGAACTAGCCTAAACAAAACCGACACCGAATCCTGAATCGATAAACCAAACCGGACCGAACCATTTTTTCAAGGCAGTGTTATACTATTCCTTCTAACAACGATTAGCCACCAAATTACCAATAAAAGCTGCGCAAAGGCGCGTATTGCAACCGGTGACTCCCGGTCAACTTTCCCGCACCGACAGCCTTTCCCGGTCACAAAATCACATCTTCTGATTTTATGAGCACAGCTAATCAAAAGCCTGTCATTTTCCCGTACACTGCCAAAATAAATGAAGTCACTGACTCACTGTCAAGAGAGAGAAAATTTAACTCGAACGCCAAACGCAAATAATTTAAACAGAACGGAAGATCAGAAGAGTGCACGTTCATCCCGAGATTGTCTGGTTCTGCATTTGTTGAAGCTTCTGGTTCGAGTATCGATCGAAGCACAGCAAGGTAAGTTCAGAGCGAACGTACATTTACTGTCCTTCTGTCACACATTTCTAGAGCATCTTGAGATTGATTATAGGTAACGCATTTGCTTTCTCCTTCTTCGATCTGTTAAAGGCTGCTGTAGATTGGAACATTAATATTGTTGTTGGTGTCGGTTAGATTTTCCTTTTTTTGTATGTTAACGAGAGAGAGTGAAGTTTGCTGATGCCTACGAGTATCTGGTTGTAGGTGTCTTTGAAGATTTTGGTTCGACTGACGAAGCGGAGTGAGTATGAGAAGCTTGATTCGGTGAGTTCAGACTTCAGAGCTTCCTCAATTCTTTGAAGGTAATGGGTTCAACTTTGTTTTCATTATTTAAAGCATTTCTAACTTTTGCTTGCTTTGATCTGACGAATCGTGGAGGCTTAGATCTTTTTTGTTGTCTGTTGTATTTCACTTTGTGCAATTGCCTCCCTTGTATTTGAGTTCCATATCCGGTCGGTTTCAGGTGTGCGATTGTTCCAATCTGATGCTCTGGCTGCTGGATTTTTCAATGCTCTTTATTGTTCTCGTTGCCTTTAATTTTCTCATTTGCACGCTTGATTCTAATTTTATCAGTGGATTTAGTTATGACTATGGTATATAATGCATTTGTTACTATCATAAATATAAGCAGATCGTTTAGTATTCATATTAGTAGGTTGAACAAAGGTTCATAGTCATTTTGACTACTCATGATTCTCCTATTCCTCTGATGCATGGCAATGATTGACATCTGGATGGTGAGTAATTATAAGTTATAGACAATGCAAGATGCTATTATTGTAATGGCAGGATTTTGTTCGGTTTGGGGTCGAGAAACCGAAACCCGTCTGCCAGTTCCCTGCCCTGGGAGTCACTGACAGATGTAAGTCGCAGGATGTGCAGCCTTACGGTAGGGATCACCTGCCGCTTCAGAAGTGGTCGAATGCCTCTACGAGGGTTCGAACTCACAACCTCCACTTTCCCCGTTAAGGGTTTTGACAAGGTGGGTACCGCTCAGCCATATGCCCTGGGGGCAGGCAGGATTTTGTTACCTCATAGTGAGAGTGACAAAAGATACAAAGTTGAGGTGATATTCATGTGCCCTATGCTTTTTCAAGGACCACGGCCTTAAATTGAGGCTGCAGGAATGTTGAAATCAACATGGCATGGGAATCTTTGGTTGAACTTGAACACCTATCTTTATTTGCTGTTCATATTGAAGATGTCCTCACCAATTTTGCTCAGACTCCAAAATGTCTCCGTTTTAACTTTGTTTTTCACCTGAGTTTTTTTTTTCTCATAGGAAGATGAAAAGCATGTAACTGAGTTGATCATGACTAATTTTCTATTGACCTTTTATCCTAAACTATGTCAATTGACGATTTGACTAATAATTTCTGTCTAATGTCTATGATATTCTAGATTCTAGTATGTTCTCAAATATTTGGTCTCACGGGTACTTTAGGGTTGACAATTTTCTGCTTGCATTTTTTGGCATTCATGACTAATAGCTTGAAGCATACTTTCATCTTATTTAAGCCATCATAATTCTGAATGTTTCACAAGTCCTTTCCTGCTCATTTGTCATCATTTTTAGCTTATATATCCTCCTCTTGTCCGTTATGTCTACAGCTGGTACAAGCAATTGGTGTTGAAGAGGTTAACAAACGAAAGTATTTGAGTTTAGAGCCAACCAAACCGCTAAGGACGGACTTAAAAAAGAGGGCATATAGTTTATAAATAGTAAGCGTACACAACATTGACAGAAAGGGACATTGAATCCAAATCTTTGCTTACCAGCCCAGACTACGGTGGTTCAGTAAGTGATTCAACCTCAAGCTCAAAGCCTTTAACATTTGTGAAGACACGACTATAACTTATGAGGATGATGTCAACAGGTTTGACGAGGTGTCCCACTGTCTCCAGATTCAAAGGCTCTTGCAATGGTAGCCAAAATGAGCAAAGAAGAGATTGTAGATGATCATTCTAGTGATCTATTGAAGGAACCAAAGCAAGGGAAGGGAGAAGAGTCAGATACAAAGACAATGAAAGATCCTATATCATCCCATGGAAATTCATTGGCAGCTGAGGATGGGATAGTTGAAAGAGCTGCCAGAGTTTCCAAAATCAATGCCAGCAAAGATTCTTGGGACAGTGGTCGTTGCGGTTCAAGATTGAGATCCGATACTGAATCCAACAAAGCACGATCCAAGACGTTAAATAATACTCCTAGGAAATCAACAAAATCTAATACAGGACTATCTAAAGTTACTAACAAAAATTCTTCTTGTAAAAAACCAAAAGATGAGAAAATTATTTTCAAGTCTTCTTCTGATTCTTCTGAAGGAGTTGATGATAGGCCTGTTGAAGAGGTGAAAGACATTGGTGTGTTGGATGAGATCTCAAATGGTGATCAGAGTGCAGTCAAGGATATTGATATGTTAGATGATATATCAAATGGTGCTCAGAGTGTCTTGAGTGATCAACAAGAGGATGATCAACAAGAGGATGAGGCATCTTTGAATCACAAAATAGAAGAAATGGAAT
Organism: Euonymus europaeus; assembly: GCA_963580455.1. Taxonomy (NCBI): domain Eukaryota; kingdom Viridiplantae; phylum Streptophyta; class Magnoliopsida; order Celastrales; family Celastraceae; genus Euonymus; species Euonymus europaeus. The sequence continues at coordinate 3,537,259 of OY756962.1, forward strand.
TGAGAATTGAGAAACTTGAAGAAGAGCTTAGAGAAGTCGCTGCTCTTGAAATTTCACTCTATTCTGTTGTGCCTGAGCACGGGAGCTCGGCACATAAGGTGCACACACCAGCTCGTCGCCTCTCTAGACTCTACATTCATGCTTGCAAGCATTGGACTCAAGACAAGCGAGCCACAGTTGCTAAAAACACAGTATCTGGACTTGTTTTGATTGCGAAGTCTTGTGGTAACGATGTTCCAAGGTATATATATTATATCATGTCAGTATTAGAAAATTTTCTTATTAGCAACCTCAGACTAACGCCCAAATGATTTCTTCTGCGCATCAAGGCTAACCTTCTGGCTGTCCAACACCATTGTACTGAGGGAAATCATTTCTCAGGCGTTTGGAAGCTCACACAACTCAAGCCCACTAACAAGATTTCCTGAGTCTCATGGAGCAAGTGGCAAGAGTGCTGAAGGGAAGTCCATAACACTAAAATGGAAGGCTAGTCCTGCCAGTAAACAAGGAAATGGATTTTTGCAGTTCGTTGATGATTGGCAGGAGACAGGAACCTTGACAGCTGCTCTAGTACAGGTTGAAACTTGGATGTTTGCTCGGATTGTTGAGTCCATTTGGTGGCAGGTAAACTACAGGCTAATAGTGAATTTTGTAAATCCGTTGGTTCCCTATAGTTAAAAGTACTGATAATCTGATTGAAGGTATCAATCGCCTGACGTTATCCTCATGTTCAGGCTGTGACTCCATACATGCAATCTCCAGCCGAAAATTTGCGTGGTAATAAAACCACTGGGAAGTTGTTGGGGCCCACATTGGGTGACTTGCAGCAAGGCAGCTTTTCTATCAACTTATGGAAAAATGCCTTCAAGGATGCTTTTCAACGGCTTTGTCCTGTTCGGGCTGATGGCCATGATTGTGGTTGCTTGCCTATTTTGGCAAGAAAGGTATTTAACATTCATACTTTTGGCCTTCCTATCATCCTCTGTGTTGCTTTCAATTTGTTTTGCATGTTTGTATGGCATGACAATATATGTTAGAAAATACTAAAGTATCTGCCATTCCATATCCACGACTCCACGTGAGTCACGTGACTATGTAGTTATGTTCCATATTCCTTATTTATTTGGTTGTTGATTGGACGCGACTTCTTTAATCAGGTCATGGAGCAGTGTGTTGCCAGACTGGATGTGGCGATGTTCAATGCTATTTTGCGTGAGTCAGCCCATGAGATCCCTACTGATCCTGTATCAGATCCTATTGTAGATTCCAGGGTTCTGCCCATTCCTGCAGGAGAATTGAGCTTTGGATCTGGTGCGCAACTTAAGAATTCGGTATGTATCATGTTCACTTAGAGTTGATAGCGTGTCTGAGTTTTTCTACTTCATTGTGGGGCATTACAAAGAGAAAACATGGGAGATGTTGGTCTGGGCAATGGGCATTACCAAGTGCCACCATGATGAATGAAATTTTCCTTTACTTTCGCCTAAGAAAAAATATTAGAATAATAGGATAGAAAATGTTAAAAAATGAAATGTTTCCACTGGATGTGTGATTCTTCCCCCAAATTAATCTGACCTGTGAAAAGACATCAAGTTTCTGAAAAGATCACGAATGTGTTGCATGAGGAAGATACAAAACATTTTGCAGGTTGGCAGTTGGTCTAGATGGCTTACTGAAGTGTTTGACATGGACTCTGATGATCCTCTGAAAGACGACGGGCATAATAATGAGGATGATGAGAGGCGAGGCAGAGATGAACCTAAATCCTTCTATCTTCTTGATGAATTAAGCGATCTTCTGATGCTTCCTAAGGACATGCTTATGGATCGATCAGTTAGAAAGGAGGTAAATTTAACTCTTTTGTTAATTTGCACTTTAATGAATTGTTAGAAGATTCTGACTTCTTTGGTCTCTTTCTTCTATTTTCTCCTTTCTTTAGGTTTTCCCTTCCATCAGTCTTTCGTTGATTAAACGGATACTCTGCAACTTCACTCCAGATGAATTTTGTCCAGATCCTGTTCCAGGAGCTGTACTTGAGTCATTGAATGCTGAGGTATGAATTTCTAGCCTTTGGTTTTCTTAAGCTGGCACGAGACCCCCTGTAGCTATGTGGTTTCCTTCAAGATCATTTTTTGCTTGTCAAGATGTGTGTCTAATCTAAGGTTGAATTATTATGGATTCCAAGGGCACGCTGTAAGTAAAAGTTTCCCTGGCAGATCAAAATGAGTCCTAAATTGCCTGAGCAATAGGTCTGGCCAAGGGTTTCGTTATCCATCTTTCCAAATCTCTTTTCCAAGCTACAGGAAACTTATTTTCATTAATTTTTATAATTTATTAGATTAAATTTACCTACTGTTTTTCTGAGTAATGCCATTTTTTAGCCAAATAATATGATCTTTGCAATACGTTATACTGAAACAGGTTCTTGGTTATGATAAACACAATTTGAGATTCTCAACGTTTTATGAGTTTTTGATGATCATATTATACACCAATGACCAAACTGTTTTTTGTTATCAGTGCAAGCAAACTGTATGATAAGTAACAATTCTTTCTTGATAGACTTGCTTGCAGCTGGAAAATGACGCTAGGCCCATCAGATGTTATCATGGCTGAGCTTATTTAGTCCATAATATCCTCTTTATAAATTGTCATTTTGTCCCTTTGACAGGGTGCTGTGGAACATAGATTGTCCGGAGAGTCTTCAAGATCCTTTCCTTATGCTGCTGCTTCGGTTGTTTACAACCCTCCATCATCCGATGATATTGCAGAAAAAGTTGCGGGTGCTAGAGGGAGTTATCAGTTATCAAGGAATGCATCTGTTGTGAAGAAAAAGGGATATACCAGTGACGAGGAGCTTGAGGAAATAGAATGTCCTCTTGCATCCATCATTGACAAATTGCCACCATCTCCTACAATGCTGGCCAACGGCAATGGAATCTCTAACGACAAGGAACTTGCAGGTTATACTTGCAAAAATTCAAGATTTGAACTCCTAAAGGAAGTGTGGCTAAGGGACATGTGGTCAGGTGAGTGTTGATATTCAAGTTGGATGCTCAAGTAAATACCAAGAAGAATGGAACAAACTGTAAATATACAAGGAAAGGAATGAAAGGAAAGAGATGATATGTATCCATAAGACGAGTCGACTGAAGCTATCAGCTGTTGTGTACAGAAAGAGTGCTAGCAATTTTCATTTCATTCAAACATATAATTTACAGTTCACGATCTAAATTATGAGAGAACAGCGTCTCTTTCAGTTTGTATTAATTTCCCCACCGCCTCAATATATGCGAAAATGGCTCCATTTTTCTCTGGTGGCCCATTTGTTTTTTGTTCACTGGTCTCACAAAGTCCCGATGGCGACACAAGAGACTGATGATTTGGGTTGCTAGAATTGGAAGAATTCTTGTCATGGTTGAGCTTAAATTTGTGAACCACTAGAACAGTGAGTGGTGAATTGAAGTCAGACTGGGTCCTTGAGTGATTTTAATGGGGTTTGGTGACGCTAGACTTTTGTGACCAAAACGAAAGCGACCCTTATTTGACCGTTCAAAAGTATGAAGTCAAGGACACATGCCAATGGGTGAGAGTCTTCTTTGTGCGTTCTTGTTGGGATTGTGTGACCGTGGGAGGGACCAAAATGATTTACTATAAAATTTCTTTCATTTTGAATTCCAACCATTCTAATGAATTATAATAAATATATAATATAAGAGAGAACCCTCACATGAACTTTTGATATTTAAAATAAAAAATTTTAATAGTGAAATGATATCAGCCTCTTCCATTCCCACGGACTCGCACTAGGGTAATAATTATGGGTCAAATTAGACATTTTGCAACCAAATGGGTGGATACTCTCGTAGTCAATTTTATTTTGATAACAAAAAATGATATCAAACAAGTTTATCTTTCGAACAAGTTAACATATTAACATAGACTTAAATTCAGATTGTCAGATAGATCAATGAAGGATAGATAATAAGTTTAGTAAAAACTTAGGTATTGTTCACGGTAGAGATCGAACTGACCACAACGAATGGGTACTCTCATAATCAATTCTAGTTCTCATAGTCACGTTATGGGTTGTCCATGCCCATCATTTCCCTTAAAAAAGGAACACTGTGAAGGGCAATTAAAGAGAAAAGGATGATTGAAGCCTACTCTTCCGCAATTATTCAAACAGTGAATCATGAACAACTCAAAATGACAAAACAAAAAACACCAAAAAGGATGGGGGACAAAAAAAAAAGAAGCTCAATAATGCAACACATAGCAATCATACTTGACTGTGGCATCTCCTGATTTGACATCAATCTTAACAGTAGAAGCATGAGCATACCCTCTAGCGAATCGGAAAAGTCCACTGCCTCCGATCACCGGCATCTCTCGAACCGGCAACAACACCGGGTTCCTCCCCATCACGGTTATGGTGCTGCCATTGTACTTACCTTCACTGAAAGCGAAATTCATAACCATCAAGAAACCAAAATCCTCTTTTGACGCGGACGCATAAAATCCTTGCGCCCTCCCAACTAACTTTGTGCCCAAATCAAGGCCTGTTGTGAGTGGATTGTCGATCATTCGAACTAAACCGAAGCTTGTAAACGATGTGTTTAGTGGTGGAGGCACCACTTGGACTGCACTTGGGTTCGAACCTGAAAGGATGTCATGCCAATATATGCGGAAATGGCTTAGTTTTTCTGACTTGAGACCCAATTCTTTCTTGTTCAACCTTCTCGCAAATTGATGGTCTTGATTCTCCGCCGTGGCTAATAGGGTTGTTAAGGAGAGAAGGATCAATTGGGTTGCTATAATTGGAAGAAGCCTTGCCATTTTTGGAAATAGTGATCGATGAATCGGAGTTTACAGTGCGTTCTTCCGTGCTTTATAGGCATTTGTTTTGGAGAGTTAGGTGAAGGTAGATGACTAGATGGGCCATATCCAGCGGTGAAACGCGCCGGGTTGCAGATATTTTTGACCCATAGGAGCTATTATGACTAGTTGGTTGTTACGCATGCAGGCCCAATGGGTGGCCCATTGGTAGAATCTTCCCCATAATTTACTATTACTTTTTTCCCTGTGTTTCTTTACTTTTTTCAAGCACCGACAAAGATTTTTCCTAGAAGTAGAAACTACGGCTTAATTTATCATTGCTTCAATACTATAATACATCTACGAGTTGTTACTACTAATATATAATATATAATGTATCTTCGAGTTGTTTAGGTTGTATTATATTTTTTTTAAGTCCAAAATCGATCTCGTAAAATCAAATCATGTGATTTATATTAGAATACTCAATATCATATATTATTATATTTGAGGGTCGTTTTAGAATGACAAAACTTATAAATTTTAGACTTAATATGAAACAATATCTCAAGTATGATTTGGGTCAAATCTATTTCTCACTTGTTTCTTCTACTTCCGTTCCTTCAACTTATAACAATCTTCGACTTGTCGGGCTTATTACTATCTTCTGCCTCCGCATCAGAAGAAAGCGCTCTCACGAGTAGCAATGAGAAGCATAAGAAGAATATGAGAGAGCTTAGGCTAGTCGGTTTTGTCCTTCAAAAGGACACTCTTGATATAAATTACATATGTAACTTAATACACGTCTTTAACATCAACAAAACTAAGCATGTAGTAAACGTAATTGCAATATTATTCAGAAAAAAGTGCAAGTGAACCCAAAGTGTACACAAGCATCAATAATGTGACACATAAATATTGTACTCAACTACGGCATCCCCTGTATTAGCATCAAATCTATAAGTTCTAGCCTGAACATAACCTCTAGCGAACCTGAAAACGCCGCTTCCTCCGATCACCGGCATCTCTCTAACCTTGGAGAACACCGTATTCCTCCCTAATATGGTTATAGTGCTTCCAGTGTACTTTCCTTCAGTGAAAGCAAAATTCATAACCATCAACAAACCGACTTCTTGTTGAGATGCGGAGGCATAAAACCCTTGGGCCCTCCCTACCAATTTTGAGCCCAATAGAGGACCTTCGGTCAGTGGGTCGTCAATCATGCTAACATAACCAAAGCCCGTTGCTGATGTATTCGAAGTTGAGGCCATTATTGGAACCGAAGTGGGCTTAGGCCCGCTAACTATGTCGTGCCAATAGACATGGATGTAGCTGAATTGTTCATGGCTGAGCCCAAGTAGCCCACGGTCCATGGATCTCACAAACCCTGGTTTGTCTCCAGTGACCAAAACTAAAGCAAAGGAGCACACTACGGAGAAAGTGATGAGCTTGGGAGCTAATTTGGGAGAAATAATTGAACCCATCTTTGCCCCTTTTGTAGTTGCACACTTACACTTACACTTACTAGCTAGTTTGTGTTATTTGATGGACCTTGTGGTTTTTCATATATATAAGTGTATTAGTGTCGTTGTAGTTGCTAATTACCAACCCATGATAGACGTAATTGTTGAGATTTGGGACCAAAATTAGTCAACAGTCTTGATTAACCTTTAGTCTAGAATAAGTCAAAGTCTATGCCAAGTGATGGTGTGTGGCATGGTTTAAATGGTGGGTAGCCAAGGTCTACTATAGTTTTTTTTTTATCACCCCGCTAGGAGAAAATGTTTCGAATTTATATTTAACGATTTCAAAATATCATGTCTTTTTTACGATGCATTTGATTTTCGTTTGACACAAATAATACACCGTTAAACTCGTAATACCAATCAATACACATTTATAATTTTTAATACATTAATTTTTTTTTACTATATCAAAATTGATTTACAGCGTATTCGCTGTAGAAAAATTACAGCAGACTCCAACTGCCTTTAAATAGTAGATTTGAGCTTCTTAGAGTTTGGTGCGATTTGAAAAAAAAGTATGAAACCAAAAATTGTTTGGATTCTATAAGGTTTTAAAAATGTCGTTCCCATCTTGGTCATCAGAGTTGTCGACACCACTCACGAGAAATCTTTCTTTTTATTGACTTCACTTTCACTTCTTCTTTTACTAATTACTAGGATTGAGTGCGCACGTATTTAGTGGGACATGTAGGTGATGAAGTGATGGCTTGTACCAATGTTCGAAAATGTTGCAACATATTTTGAAAAGATTAATTATAGGGTTGTACCAAACAAACCCAATTAATGGGTTTTTTTACCAAAATCCTTAATTATATACTCCCTCCGCCCATTTTAATTGTCCCTTGTTCCTTTTTGGGATGTTCCAAAATCAGGGGCGGACGCAGGAGTAAATGTTGGAGGGGGCCAAAATAATTTTACGAATATACATCTTACATTACATCTGTAATATATCAAAATAAAGATCTTCGTTCTTTAAAGTCACGAAAATCATCTATAACTGAATCCATACTAAACTTTTCAGCAATTTCTTTTTCAATATAAACTACTAAACAATTAGAGAGAAAGTCATCTTCCATCTTGTTTCGAAGCTTAGTCTTAACTATCTTCATAGCCGAAAACGATCGCTCCGTAGTAACTGTAGAAACTGGAAGTGTAAGAATAAGTGTTATAACTCTATACACAAGTGGATAAATTTCAAATTTTCTTGTTTTCACCATCCATTGACACAAATCAGATATAGTTGACAATGTTTCAAAATCAGGAAGGTTTCGAACATGATCAAAATGCTCAAATTGCATCCTTAGTTGCACCATTTCATGATTGGCAAAGTCTTGTGGGTTTGCCTAATCCATGGGTTTTATATATATCATCATATGGGCTGCGGGGTGGAAAATTTATTATTTGGGGGGGCCTCATAGGTAATTACAATATATTAACTCTTAAAAAAAAAATGGGGGGGGCTAGAGCCCTCACTACTCAAAGCATCTGTCCGCCCCTGTCCAAAATACATGTCCATTTCGATTAATAAAAGCTATTTTTTTTCATTTTTTTTCCTTATTTACCCTTAACTTGAAAAACTCAATAACCTGGACATTAATTATAGTGCCAAAGTATTTGTCATTATAAATAGGGGTATAAACGTCAAATTAAAAGGAAATTAAATATTTTCTTAAACTGTGTGAAAAAGTGAAGGATACAATTAAAATGAGACGGAAGGAGTAGTTTGTAGCACTTGGTTCGAGTAGAGGGAGTCAGAAGTTTCTACAGTATTATGTGAGATGATATTTTTTTTTGATTCAACGGAGGGGCAGCACCCAATAAAGATACACTTAGTCAAAACTCACAACATCCCTAGGATAGCTTACTCCTATCATATCCGCCCAAATCAGAGCAGCAAGAGCACGGGAAGGAAGCTCGACCACATGAAATCCTCGCTCATGATGTAAGGCCTGTGTCGCCAACAGGTCTGCACTTCTATTACTCTCACGGTAAACATGACGAATTTGGACTTGCCAATCTCTACTCAAGAGAACTCTGCACTCGTGAACTAAATTAATCAAGGGAAGAGTGGGAACTACCTTATTCTCCAACCACGAAGCAACAAGCATAGAATCTGTCTCCAAAATTATATTCCGATATTCCGCAGTCCAAGCCAACTTCAACCCATGAAAGACTGCCCACAACCATGTGAGATGATATTAATGAGCTATAAGTGGGGAATAAACTTTATATTTTAAATCTCACCTCGCTTAAAGAAAAAAGTGAATTGTATAATATAATAATATCAAATCTTTAAAACTGGTAAATACGTTTTTTTGGCCAAAATGATCCAAAATAACAAATACATCTGGTTTAATATTGACTGACACAAAGCAGATAATATTCACTAGACCCATCAGAAGGCGGGCTATTAGACAGCTGATCCGAGGGGAGAAAAAAAATTAAAGACTTGGATACCATTGGAAGAAGTTTGCAATTAAACCAATTAACCAAATTGTAATTCAAATTACAGTGACGCAGACATACCAAACATTCCATTGACAAATCAAGATTAAATATCTAGAGCACCATCAATAATTAAACTGTTTTGTTTTTATGAATTTCCTCTTTATTTAATTAATCACGCTCTGCATCAATTAATAATGCATTACATAAACATTATACTCAACAATGGCATCTCCTGACGTTTGATTAAACAAGTAAGTACTAGCATGAACATAACCTCTAGCAAACCGGAAAAGCCCACTCCCTCCGATCACCGGCATCTCTCTAACCTTAGAGAAAACTGTATTTCTCCCCAAGATTGTGATGGTACTGCCATTGTACTTTCCTTCAATGAACGCAAAATTCATAACCATCAACAACCCAACTTCTCCTTGTGATGCCAATGCATAAAACCCTTGTGCTCTTCCCACCAACTTTGAGCTCAATTTAGGCCCCAATGTCAACGGATCATCGATCATCGATATCGTTCCAAAACCGGTCGTCGACGAAAATCTGGATTGTGATTTCACTACTGATATCGAAGTTGGGTTTTCGCCACTAAGAATGTCATGCCAATAGAACCGAAAATGGCTAAGCTTCTCCTTCTTGAGACCGAAGAGCTTGCGATCTAGGGTTCGGACAAAGTCTTCATTAGTTTCTTCTCCATTCACAAGGATTGTGACCAAGTTTGAAAAGAGTAGGAAGATGAGGAATTTGGAAAGTGCAATGGGAAGAACTCTAGCCCTAGCAGCCATGGTGTCTGTATTCAGTAGTGGTTGGTGATATTATGTCAAAAAGTCTGAGACATTTAAGCAAACTAGTACAGATATTAGGGGTCCCAATATTTTATACATGAAAAAAATGTAAAGCAATATTAAATTATGAAAGGTTGTTGGACCAAACCCCATAATGTGATCATTGGAATTCAAAAATTACCATCATTTAGCTGTCTGTTTGGCAAGCTTGTGATAGTTGGTACATATTGTCAGGAATATTTTTTTGTTTATTTTATTGACATATGGCTGGCCGCCTGGGTTGTTAACAATTCTCCATTTACAAAAAGTGTCGTACATTCTTTTACAAATAGAAAGGGCCGGGATGGTGCGAATGGCAGATCCGGGTGCGGTCCGGTGGCTTAAACCACTAGATCCCTCGAGTGCCCCAATTTGGGGCATAAAAAATTTTTGAATTTTTTTAAAAGAATAATAAATGTGTAATGTACGTTGTAATGATCTCAACGGTATATTTTTTGTTAAAAATAAAAATAAAAATCATTGTAAAAAATGTGTGACAAATTTAGACCGTTAGATCAAAAATCTAAATATTCAATTTTAGATCGCTATGATTCTGATTTTTGTTTTAAATAAAAATATACAGTTGGGATCGTTACGATGTACACTACACGTTTATCATTTTTCTCGATTTTTTCAAAAAAAAATTATATCCCAAATCATTATTAAGAATTGTAAATTTTGAGAATTGCTGAGCTCTCAAATCACAATTTGAATACCTAGGAATTTAGAAATGGTTGGTGTGGGAAATATAGAATATAGATGTATGTGAGCCCCACTTTAGTATTGTATGCTTTGAGTCGGGCTGGCACCTGTTTTATTTCAAAGAAATGATCTTGCCTCCCCCACCCCGAACCCAGCCCGTACAATACCTTAGGGGACCCACATATTTCGACTCCACAAATGTTGCCTTATTACCCAGTGGGAAGTGGCCAAAGCTGGTGCTTGGAATCTCAGGGGCACCATATATTTTTGAATTTTTTTCACCCAAGAGTCCAGCACCCCAAAATCAGCCCACCCGAATATAAGCCCAAGACCCTTCTCTTGTCTTTCGCCCTCTCTCAATCCAACCTGAAAATAAGCCTAAATTTATTGTAAACTTAATTATTGATCAATTTTGAAATAAAAATTATGCGAGTAGCATCTCATTTTGTGATTTTTTTGAAAAATAGAACACTTAATATATCGTGTCATTTTAAACACCAAAATAGTTAAGATCGGCATTGTATAAGTACAATTGACTTCGTGATGCAATCATTTTAATCACGATCGTGCACTTTCTTTAGGTTTTTCCTCTTTTTTTTTTGACAAGCGTCAAGATATATTCAAACAAGCAAAGGCCAACAAAATACAATAGGGTCATTGGATGGGATGTCTGTCATTTCCCTCATGATATGTTGAACCTCAAGATCCGGAAGTAGAAGTTTATCCAAATGAACCCTGTTTGCAATGCGGGATAGCGTCAATGGAATTTCACCTTGCCGTGTTGCCGTCCAACTATCTGCATCGAAAGAATCTGTCTCCAGCATTAGACCCAACCTCGATGACAAGCGAGATGAAGCTATTTAGCTCTAAATTTGCATATAAAAGAGCTAGAAAGCATCTCTTACAACTCCTCCAATACCAGCCCTACCTGACTTCCCGAAGGACGAGCCCTCAACATTCCACTTCGGCATACATGGTGGTGGTGGAGACCACTACAAAAGTGATGGTCATCTGACCTCTATCGTATTTTATTTTATTTAATAATGTGTTGTTATTTTTCCTCTTAGTTATGGTGATTTATTCCTCATATTTTGGTAATTTTCTCTACAAATTTGATGGTTTTGTCTTCACATCTTGTGGTTTGATCTATCTCTTGCTTAGATCTAGTTTTTCTGGGCAATATGTGAATTTTTCTAGCGACGACGTTCTTCTTACAATATCTCTGCCCAAAGATGTGAAGGAAAGATAGCAAGACTCTAGCGCATGCTCTCTCATTCTTTGGAGAATTTTCAAGGCAACTCAGTACAACAATGCCAATTTCATTTCACGACCGTTGCGTATTTCTCAAAAAGAGTTTTTTTTATCTCCTTGTTCTTCTAATTATTGCAAATGCTATTGAATCTTTTCTTTGTTCTTGATAAATTTTATTTTCTTGTGATGTTTGTCGAGGTGTATCCTCATATGTGATGATTGTTGATGGTTTGTTTTAATATAAGTTGGTTTATTCTCAAACAAGACAAGAATTAACGACAAGAATTATTAGTCACAACGAAGATTTTCTTTTCGTTGCTAGAGGCATCTTCCTTATGGATACAGTTTAATATTAATATTCCATTATTTCCATCAAATATATTAATTATATATAAATTTCTATAGCGCTCCTGGGACTAATTTGATCAACACTTTGATAATCATGAATGTATGGGCCAAAATCTGTATCAATGCCCATCTCCAAATAAAAGGCCCACGGCCTATACATGTAAACGCTCTATGAATCCTAACTTCATGAAGTCCAGCCGGTCCAGGACCTGGGTAACTAATAACGTCATGGGCCTATGGCCCAGCAGTTATCTAAAGCTTGACAGGTGCCTTGGCCCATGGCCAACTTCATTCATTGATAAGCATACATGGAAGTCGCAACTTGCAACGTCTTTAAATTTGTACTTTTTTAAAAAAACCTTGGTATGCGGGCCCATTAATGATAGGATATCCACGATCGATTTTTTTACATATTTTGATAAAGGAAAATGATATGTAGTCCATATTTTGAGAACCTATGGTAGCTCATATATAGTTATTCTATTAATTTTTCTATTCTAATTAATTTTTCTACCGCATTAATCAATATGCTAAGCATTTATTTGGTATTATGATTTTATTCTAATTAATTATTAGCTCGTTAGGGTTCAACAAATCCGTTCTCTTTAGTGTTTAATATTTATTATTTAGGTTATAACATGAAAATTCAATACACGAACCCATTAGAGTTTATCAAATTCGTTTCTCGTTAGGTTTAACACTTACTGTTTAGATTATATCATGAAAATTCGATACACAAACTCATTAGGGTTTAGCGAATCTGTTTCCCTTAGTTTTTTTATCACTTATTGTTTAGAAATGGGGTACCATGAGCTCCTAAAATATAAACTATTTATCCCTACCCTTTAGTCAAACCGTTTTGTCGATTATTGATCAATTTTTTGATCGATCTTAATATAAAATATATATTTTTTGTTGAAAAAACCAACTAAACCATTTGATTTTGACCATTTTCGATTTTGACGATTTGTTTTACAGCCTTATTTAATGGGTCATTTACACACAGTTACGAACAACTTCCCTTTGACTTTTAGATTTTATATACAAGGAAAAAAATATTTTTTTGACTTTTTATATATATTTACTATAGAGATTAACATTCACAAATCACAAAAGAAATTGGTGCTTAAGTCCCCCTGTACGAGATTTCAATGGAAGAGAATAAAAACCACCGATTGATTCTATGCGAAATGTGGAAAACCCACCGCGCCAATTGTGCCGTCTGTGAGCTCCTAGTCCCCAGCGGAGCCTACGATTGTTTTACGTGCAAGTTTTTCTTACACAAGTGGTGCGCAGAGGAGTTGTCGCAATAGATCCAACGACACCCTCTTCACCCTTCCAACCCTCTCAATTTGTTATACCAGACGCTTTATGAAGGATCAATATTCGGATGCAACGGCTGTAAACATAATTGTGGTGGATTCGTCTATCAGTGTTCAGAATGTCAGTTTGATCTCGATGTTGAGTGCGTTCTTTTCTCGATATTCTATATGATGATAATCATAGTTTCAATAAGAACAAGAAGGAGAGCAAGATCATCGATCACCATAGCCATGATCATCCGCTGACATAATCTACTATTTGGAAGAGCATCAATGATTATCTTCTGTGTAATGGATGCGGATTGCGTGTATAGACTCTTCTGCAGCCTGTTTGCACCCTGTGTGATTTTAACCTTTATAAATCTTGTGCCAAATTGACAAACGAGATCGAAATCCTCCATTTCTACGCTGACTTCGTTCTTATCTAGAAGGATTTCACTGGAATTTTTGTTAGTATGAATTTTCTATTTGATATTTAGTCAAAACATATTTACTATGAGATCCATATTGTGCCTCTATATAAAAAACTCAAGACTTTTAGGGTTAGAGAGAGAAACCCTAGGAAGCTTCTCTCCCACCTGTGATCGAGGTCACACGGCAGAAAGCATATAGCCCGGAGTTCTTGTTCGTGTTGTGTTTGGTTTGTGAACAAAAGGAGTTTTTCGATTTGTGATAATGTTTCTGTAGCCTTACGGATAAAGAATGGAGAATAAGAAATCATTCGTTGTTATCCGCTCATTGTAAAGTTTTACAACAGATCTACTAAGGTATAGATCTGGTTTTGATAAATGTTAAAAAGGGATAACAATATTAATATGGTATGTCGTGTGCTTTGTCGACTGGAGCATCCTTTGGGTCATTTTGCTGTTTATCCTTCAATTTTGAATATTGGTAGGTCTCTATGTCATGCCTATAACTGCGATGTGAATGGATTGTCCACAATTCACTGAGATTCGGCCCTATGTCCCTACTTTGGGGAGTGAACTAGTACTCTGGTGGGTGTTGATTGTGTTTTTTAAAATCCATCCTTAAAACTCGTTGATTAGCTGCACAAGCACGCACTCACTTTCTTTGAATATAAAATTGACTGATTGAAGTTCAATGCTTGTAGAGATCGGCGCCCCAAACACATATTTCGCTGCGTCATGTGCGATTTTAATCTCTATTTGAGTTGTGCTCCAGTCCTGCGTACGATCAAACACGAATGTCACCAAGATCCTCTCACACTCAAGAAATTGATTTGGTCTCTTGAGAGACTGAGAAGCTCACATATGAGCAAGAGAAGCTTACCTACGACAGTTTAGGTTACGTAGTCGGCACTGTCATAGAAAAATTGCTAAGCTTATTACGTTGTAGTACAGAAGAAATGGAAAACATAATTGACTATTGCATGAAACTACTGGATTTGTCACGTAGATGCTCAAATCAATTCAAATAAAGCAACAATCAATAAATCAAGAACACAAGGAATTATGTGAAAACCCCTTAAAAGGGAAAAATCATGAGCAGAGCAGGAAGATTTCACTATGTAGAGAAAAATAGGTATAAGAGACAGTTTTGAGTGACGGCTTTATAACAAATTTATACTTAGTCCAAACCCTAATTTGAATTGGCCCGGGACCTTAGCCTATCACTGACCTTCAAAAAGTTATTCACCAAATTTCGTTGCACCACGAACTTTTCAGGTCACAAACTCTAACAGTCGAAAATGCACCCTTAGAGTTTTTTATGGATCCAAATACAAGATTCTACAATTTTAGGTTTGAAAAGTGTGTCACATCATGCCATACTTATCTAAACGTCGGATATTTTAATCATTCCATATTTTTTTCAAATACTCTATTGTGTCGCTAAATTTTGCCATAAAAAATTGAAGTTGAACTCTGATCAAGTTTGAATAATTTATTGGGATAAGTTACAAATTAAGCCTTCACTTATAAGAAAAAAAAAATGCGGATCAATCCCCCTCTACTATTGACTTTGGTGGAACAAGTTTAAAATAGACTAATAGAGAGGGTTGATCGACATGTTTAGAAGTCTATTATGAGCTTAATTGATTTGTTTGTAAGTAGCTGATTCGATACTTATCCTTAATTTATTATTTTACTTTATTGAATATAAAATTATTACAAAATAAGAACTTTTCAATATCAAATATAAAATCAAATAATTAGGATGAGCTAATTATTTATGATTTATATCCATTAATTAGTCCTCCTTGTGCAATTGATTACACAATTTTTACCGGCTTTGAAGTCTGAAGATACATTTTGCTATATCAATTTGTTGGGCCACGATCACAATGAGGCCGAACCAGCAGGCCCATTGGGTTTAATTTAGAAGATGTACTAACAGAAGCCCAAATTCTAGAAATTTGTCGCTTTCAAAATTTCTTTCATGAACTGCACGTGGCCATTGGAAAAGTATCGACCACTTTTTGGCCTTTTCAGTCTCGCAAATTCGACGGCAATAACCTTTATCCATTAAAACTTGCGTACCCACTATAAATCAATGGGCTTTCTCTTCAATTCCTGTGGGCCTTTTCACACTACCTAAGAAGAATTTGAGGGAAAATATGAATTCCAACCGTCTATAATTCTCATCCAATCCAATGATAGAAAACAAAATTGAACTAAATTTAGACATAAGTTATATCTTCAAAATTTGGATCTAAACACATATTTTTTCCCGATTTAAAATTATGTTTGAGTCCAAAAAAAAAAATATAATCCGATTTAATTGTAGAAACTCTAATCGAATTGAATTATTGTCATATTTACATGTTCGGATTTAAACAAATCCGCGCATGTCAATTAATTACCTTTAAAAATTCAAATTAATTTGAATCCGAACATGTAAATATCTCTTGAACACCTATATTATCCGAAATCCTTTTTTCCCCCTTTCTACCCCTAAGTTTTGGAATAGTGGGTATGCAAAATGTCATCTCCATTTTCCTCATTGATGGAACTTGGAGAATATTTATTCAGAAAAACACAGATAAGGTCCCAATTAATTAAATAATAATCCTTCCACGCAAACCACGTGAATTGGGTTCGTCAAAGAGACCCCTCCAGCTTTAAAAATTCAATGCATTTGATTAGTCCAAGTGGAGAACAATTTGAACATGATTATCATTATCCAGCATGATAAGAGTTCAAGTCAACCGCCACTATCAACAGTTTTACCAGCCTTTTCTTGGCACACAAGACAAGCGACGCATATCGTTTTAAATCAACCGATTTTTAAAGTAACGGCGTGTCCCGTCTCAGGCCTCTCTCACATAATTTTGAACGGTTTATTTATTTAATACGACCACCTATAAGAGCATATGCTTTAATGGAGATATTAAATATTGTTGAAATGTGTATTTTTATTGATGTAATTGTATTAAAATATATATTTTATTGATGTGATTGTATTGAAAGATATGTTTTGATGGGACCGATCTTGATTTTTGTGCAGTTTTGTTATGGAATGAATGTAGGAAAAGAAAATAGTTGATTTTAATAATGGAGAAATGAATAAATATATTGAGAGATGTGTTTTGCTGATGTGACTGTATTAGAATATGTGTTTTGCTGATGTGACTGTATTGAGAGATGTGTATGGTTTGAATTTTGGTGTGATAAAAGTGGGATCCATAAATAATTTTAACAGGGACAACAAGATTAAACTATTGCAAGTGCTCTAAGTCGTAAATATAGGTGTCTCTTGGATGGGTCAAGAGGGGCGATCGCTCAGGGTTTTGTAAATCTTCATTTTGTCTTATTTTTGAAAAAATTAGTAGTATTGTAATAGTCTCAAACACATGTAAGTCATATTTTAAAAATATTTAACACAATAATGTTCACTCCATTATAATTTATAAATAAAATTAAAATTAATTCATTTAAGACTTCTTTAATTATTTTGTATGAGAATTCCTTTTTTAGAGTTTGTCGCGAATCTCTCAAAACTCAGATACCTCATTGACTATAAATATAACAATATAAAAGCAATTGAACACGTTATAATTTGAAGAAAATTAAGATTATAGGGGGGTGGGGGGCGCTGAGAAACACATTTTATGATTTCAGTTTTAAAAAACAATATTCAAGTAACATAAATTAAATAAAAAATTAAAAACTCTTTATTTCTTAAAACTGTTTATAAATAAAAGTTCAGATTCATTTTTAAGAACTAAAAGAAAAACAATTTTCAAAAACATCCATATCAATTCATGCCAATTGTTGGAGACGAGTAGGTAAGGACATCCGTATCAGTACTTATTGGAATTTCACATCTAAGAAGATTCAATTTGGACTTCAACAGGGGAGTAAAACCAGCAATTTATATATGTATTTGCTTGTGTAGTAGTTTGTTTTCTTGGCTCTCTCTCCTGGAAGGCTGAGTTTGTCTTCTTTAGTTATTGTATATTCTTCCTCCGCCTTATCTCTTATGCAAGAGCGGAGCCCTGTCAGGGCTTATGGTGGTCTGTAGTTCAGGTCAATTTTTTGAATTATTATTATTATTTATATACATATATGATATATTTGTAGTCAAGCCCACTTAGTTAGCCCACCACTTATCCAGCCCATTAACCCAACTTGTTAACTTAACTCCTGAGTCCTGAGTGGGACATGAGTGACTTCTTAGATCTCAGTTCTTGCCTTCTCTAAGTCGACGAGAACAACTACATTCTACCGCAACTCGCAAAGACAGCTTCTTTGATCTCGAATCTCGAATCCCGAATCCCTTGCATGTGTCTCGCTGCCTCTGGGTCGGGATGGCAAAAAAATCTGATCCGTGCACTATCAGCAGAATATCCGATCCGTTTAAAATCCGAAAACCGATTTTATAGGGTTTGGAAACGGTTTTGGTTTTTATTTTCAAATCCGTCACGGTTTCGGGTCGATTTTGGTATTTGATGCCGGGTTTAGGGTACCCGAACCGATTAATAAATGGTTAGGATACCCGAACCGAAACTGTATCCATAACCATAACCAACCCAGCCCGACCCAACTCTTAGTTTCAAGTAAATTCTTAAAAATATAGTATATATGTTAGAGAAGGGATTCGAGCCTTACACATGTATAGAAAACTAAATCACTTAATCACTAATCCAATTGTTTGATTTTTTGTTATATACTTTCATAGTTTATAAATATATATTGAGTGTTTGGAAACATTATCCAGTCAATTATGAAAAAAATTGAAAAAGTTAAACGGTAAATGGGTACCTAGCGATAAACGGTTATGGAAAGGTTTCGGTTTTGGAAATCTAAATGATTTTTGAAACGATTTTGGTATATGGTACATTAAACGGTAACGGTTTTGATATTTCCTAAATGAAATGGTACCCGATCCGTTGTTCATCCCTACCTCTAGGTAGCCCAGGAAAAAAATTTGGGCTCCGCCCTTGGCCTTATGAGGAATTTTTTTTATCAATGTATCTTCTTAGGTTAAACTTATTTACCAAAATAATAAAATAATACTGCATCTTTGTTCCTAGTCTCGCTCAGTCACTTTCACCAAATGATGTAATACTTTTTTCTTGTAGTCTTAACACAAGGACTAAAAGATAATTTTTTTCAACTTTATCTCGTATTCTTCCATCATTAATAATTAATTAACCAAAGTTTTTAATTAATTAATATTATATAATTACACATAAGCAGTGACGTACATAATCCGCTAAAAGTTTAGAAGCAAAAATAAAAGCATACACATACATATATAAAAATAATAAATTTATGAGTACATGTTTCGTCACGATTGGTATAAACATGTCAGCAGTGACTTAGATCTTCAGTCAACATTCTAAGTAGGATTTGATGATCTATGGAGTCTGGATATCAAACAACATTTAATAAACGTAGCTAAAAAAATAAAAGTATATAAAATGTTTGTTTTTCAAGACATTGAATGTAGTTAGTTAATAAAATAATGTATATCTTGTCCCTTAAAAAAAGGTTTGGTTCATCCGTCCTTATTGATTCCGATTTTCATCGGAAGTTATTTATTTGTAATTATGAATCAACTTTGATCCAAATTATTCTATCATCAAGTGATAAATTTTATTGCGTACAGATAGGCTAGCTCAACTTATACAGTTATCGAATTTTTAAATGAAAATTTTATATAATATCGTTCCTTATTTAAAAAAAAAAAATCTCGGAGGTGCTTCCAATATATATGGTTTAGTGGGGATACACTATCCTTGAAATATTTTTGTTGCTCGATAAATTATATTCACATACAACGTAAAACTTAAAAAATTAATTTATTTTTGTTTGAATATAAATTTTTAAAAACTGCATCCTTTATGTTAAATTTTTTATGAAAAAGAATTGTTTTGATTTTCTAAAATAATTCCACATCAAAAAAATTTTAATTTTTGCATGTTATTTTACATTAAGGCTCTACTTGGCAAATACGAAAATAGGGATTTTGGGGTATTTTTAAAGTAATGATTCTAACCGATTATGAGAGCACCAATTTTAGATGATTTTAGTAGCGATTTGTAAAACAATCCAACCCAGTACTATTTGAGAAGGTATTAAAGCACTCGCTCTGAAGGTTTTTAAAAATATTAAATTACTATGATTAGGATAAAGAAGACAATAAATTTCAAAAACCCTCAAAATACCTCGATTTGAGGTGTTTTAAAAACACGTCAAGTTAACACTACACTGATTTTGGGGGTTTTAAACCTTCTAATCCTTAAAAATAAACAAATATGAGTTTTTAAAACTCCTAATTTTCAATCACTTAAAAAAAAATCATTTTCAATTATTTCTGATCTCTGAAGCAGAGGCCAACTAAACATTTTCTAATTATTGACAACACATCAATTTTTTTGAACAAGAAGTAATCTCCCTCCAGTTGTTTGATAATTTTGCTGATAAGGGCCCCAACTTTAAAGAATTATATGTTCTTTCAAATGAGGGCTTATAATTTTCTTCGGGAAAGTAGAACACGAGAAACAGAAGGTCAGCCCTCGTTACTATTACATAGAAAGTTCTCAAAACGGCGGAGTTGAGGATCATGGAGTCATTTTTTCAATGTTTGACTTGGATTGGTTTCTCTTATATGGATTCATTTATCTGATTAAGACCCAGATTTGGCTTCTCTTTTAATGGAAAATACGTACACGCCAATTAAATGAGGAAGTAAATTTGAAAAGTTTCTTATTCAAGTCTCTAATGGCACAAATGTTGGGGAAAATCCGGAAATATATGAGTGTTCGTACGCATATCTTTTTTAAAATTTTAATCGATAACGACATCATATAGAACTCTTTTGACTTCTGTGTACATGAAAATTTCCCACGATGGATTTCTTACAACACAATTTTTTGTACAAACGTTTTAGATTGTAACGTACAATTTTTTGTACAAACGTTTTAGTTTTAGATTGCAACTTGCACCTTTGTCTTGGAAAAAATTTGGGTCAATTTATCAATGGGAATTTGAACAATTACTTGTCACAGGTGATATTCAAAGAATTGACCAGAAAAAAGTAATTAATATATTCTAGAATACAAGTTTCTGGTTATTTTATCCAACTGGATCAATACGAGTGAAATAAATTTCTTATCGCTCACGTTGGATATATAAGCCAAGTTTGTTCAAATTTCCTTAAACCTTCACATAGAATCCTCTAGACCCTCCCTCACATTTTGGACACCCATTAACCCCCTTAAAAACCCCCTTCCCCCCCAACAACTCCCTCCATTCTTCATCAACAATCCCCCTGTTTTCCTCTGTTTCCCTCTGTTTCTCTCGTCATCACCACCAAACGCAACAGTTTCTTTTCTTTTCCTTTTTTTTTTCTCAGAAGACAAACAACAAGAAACCCATATGGGGACTCTAGTTGGACATGTTGCACCGGGACTAGCCTTCTTTGTATATGGTCTCTGGCAACTCTACAACCACATAAGACTCCACTCTCTTAATCCAAGCACCTACACTTCTTCTCCATGGTTTCCTACCTCCAGATTCAGATACATGGAGCTCTATTTTATCATGATTGGAACCTCAATTTCCATAGCTATGGAGCTCTTCATTGGCCCAGAAAGACACAACCCATTTGACACAGACTGGACCATACCATCAAACCACCTCCACAACTTCGAACATGCTTCAATCTCAATGACTTTCTTTGTCTATGCGGTTTCCGCCATTGTTCTCGACAAAATCAGCCCGAAACCAGCTCGACAGGGTTTAACACAGTTGATTGCATCCATCGCCTTCGCGCAACAGTTCCTTCTCTTCCATCTACACTCTGCTGATCACATGGGCGTTGAAGGCCAGTACCACTGGCTTCTTCAGCTTGTGATTTTTGTTTCACTGTCAACAACACTAATTGGGATTGCTGCACCAGAGAGTTTCTTGGTCAGCTTTGTCAGGTCTCTGAGTATTTTGTTCCAAGGTGTTTGGCTTATTGTGATGGGTTTCATGCTCTGGACACCAAGTTTGATCCCGAAAGGTTGTTTCATAAACTATGAAGAGGGTCATCAGGTGGTGAGATGTAGAAGTGAAGAAGCAGCTCACAGGGCAAAATCATTAGTCAACATTGAATTCAGCTGGTTCTTGGTGCTGATTACAGTTATTGGTGTGTGGTTTTATTTGGTTTTGGTGAGAATTTATGGGGAGAAAGTTGAGTACTCGACACTAAGAAAGGAGGAAGAAGAAGAGGAAGATGTTGAATCACAGAAGGTGGGGAATTTCCGTGCGGCCGGGTTTGATTCGGAGCAGAAATCAAGTAAGCTTGATGTGGCCAGGAGTTTTGTTCAAATGGGTAAAGCATTTGGACCCATTGACATGGAAAGGTGATAGTGGTAGATGTGATTAGGTGTTTGTGTCCAAATTTAATTAATCCAGCTGACAACAATGTTGGCTTAATAGTGGAAAAACGAAAAAATGTGTGGATTTGTTATGAACTGTTTGGCATTGATGGGGTTAGTTCATGGTGTATTTGTATGTATTCACAAAGTTGGTAAAAGGGGGTAAATTTATTTTTTATTATATATTTTATTTCTTAAAACAACCAAACTTGTAAGAAATCTTGATTTTATTTGGTTTTAAAATTTTCATTAATTTTTTAATGTGTGGCATCCTTGCATCATGGATTGTAATTTTAAAAGCAATGCATTAAAGACGACTTAAAATACGAATATCAGGTAGCTCAGTTTGCGAGCTGAACGTATGCAATCTTGAACCCTGATTCGAGTCCTATCCATTTTTTCTTATAAAAAAAGGGGCTTAAATTATATCCCATGCAAATATAGAAAAATGGACTTAGCGCAACTCAAAGCCAGTGGACAATACAAGTTAGAGTTCTTTTGATATCCATTAGTATGTGGATAGTCTATCCATAAAGGCTTCCAAAAGACCCAATAGCTAACTCAGATGAGGAAGGCAAGTGAATGCAATATTGATTGAGTCGTGTTTCGATATCATGTAATTCAAACAATCTGTAGAGATATTATCCACTTTAAAATCTAGATATGCACAATTTTATCCTTAAAAAAAGTTATCTAGAATGAATACTAACTTATAAAACATTTGACTTTCCCTCCAATTTCCAATAAAAAACATTTTATCCAATGTAACAAAGTTGGGTACTTAAATTATCTGAGTTTTGTTGCAAAATAATTTGCTCTCTCTGTCGTATCGGGAGATAGTGGTATGCCAGTCGAGACCGAACAAAGCTTTGTGCAATGACTCAATAAATTGACAATATTGACATTTTTTAGTGTCACAGCCGCCTTCACCGAAAATGGTCTAGTCTTTGCCACCTTGACTTGGAACCGAAACAAGAAGAAAACTACAAGTACCTAGAATTTGAAAATAACATTGGATGTATGATGATGATGATGAGTAAAATTGTAATAACCCTTGAATATGAGATAGGTAAGAATGATAAAACAATATCCGATCCGGATGACTAATATATTCAAACCAAATTAAATCAAGTTTGATCATTAATTATATATCTAAAATTTGGATTCACACACAATTTTTTTTGTCAAGTTTGTTCATGTTTAAACTAATCCTAGTCCAGAGGTGCAAATATTTCATTAACATCTTATGTTGTCCGACTTGGATCGACCCGAACCTGAATTCTTACCATCCCTAGAGATAGGAGTGAAAATTTTATGTCTCGTCTAGAGGATGATCAAATTTCTCAGATCCGAATTAAACAAAGTTTGGACATAAATTATAAGTTCAAAATTCACGTCGAAAGATAGATTTTTTTCGGTTTAAAATAAGGTCAGTGTCTAAGCACAATCATCTTTTATGATCTAGTTGTCCGGATCCTAACTCGAATTAAATTATTATTCGTTTTACTTTTCAAAGTTTAAAACAATCCGAATATAATCAATTAAGTACGTCTGAAATTTCAACTAATTCAGGTTCAAATATACAAATATTTCGTAAACACCTTCTATTGGAAATACCCCTACCATGAGATGTGTTTTATTATTGATTAATATATTTTAAGAACATGATTCCTTCCCCTGTTTTAAAACGAGAAGGTGATGATGCAAGAAAAAAAAGTCGCTTTCACATCGATCGATCTATGTCCTAAAAACCCTCAAATATGATGGTATACCTTTATTCTCTAATAAAGGTCGATCATAATTCCTTCGCCACCTTCTTTTTTGTATTCTTGAATAAAATGTGTTAATTGTGAAATGCATTGCTTGCTCATTACAACTTTCGTGCTCTTTCCCATGAATGCAAATACAATAATAATAAAAAAAACTATATTCTAGTTGATAAGTAATCATAGGCCTTTGGGCAATATCAACCCCGAATACTTAGGTCGCCAACTTTTCAAATATCCCACATTGAATATCCTGTCTCCTGTAAGTTTACAAGAAAACTCATTGTCTTACGTATTTAAGGAACTATAACACAATCTCCTCAAATAACGGTATAAAAATAGTCTTCATACTCTGTCATTAGATTAAATATTTTAATATCTATTATTAAAAAATAAAAAATTGCATAAATATGTAAGATAGAGCATGACAGAGTATGATGACTATTTTTATACCGTTATTTGATATCATTTGTCTCACTATAAGAAATTTTTGAATTATCAACATATATTTTTTGCTGGTAATCATAAAAATTCGTTAATAATATTAATTACTGATAAGAAATTTTCATCGTTAAAACCCTGGTATGTAATCTAAACATGGATGAGAAAAATATACATTGGCTGGACTAGATGCTAGTAGAACCCAATATTATTAAGTGAGACTGTTTAAGAAAAATAAATTGTGCAGGCTCCATTTATCCACTACTACCGGATAATTCAAAACGGGCACACCTTGTATAATCATTTTCTCATCATTATAGCAAGTGCAGTGGGCACTCATCAAAACACTTCAATTAAATCTCACCTTTATTATACAAAAATCAAACCACACTCATCCACATCTCCCAATACAACTTTTTTACTTTTTACTTTTTACATACTCTCATTCTTATCACTCTACAAATATCAAGTGTATACATCTCTCAATATAACTTTTTTTACTTTCTTACATATTCTCTTTCTTATATCACTCTTTAGTCTCTACACTCCAAAATTTTCGATACCACTACTCTCAAGTACAATTGGAGTTGGTCATAGTTATTCTAGTCTTCCCGAGTTCTTTAGGGTCATACTAGGCCGTAGGCACTAGTATTTGCAATATGAGATCAACCCTTCGTGGGGTGGCCTTGCCTTAATGGGCCAAGGCGGTCCAAAAGACAAAGCCTTTTGTCTCCTATTTCATTATGGGCCTGCGACGACAGAAAGACTGCTGGGCAGAGTTACCTTCAGGAATCATATCACTTCTCACCGTTATTCACGGCGACGTGTTAGCCTCTTTCCATGATTCCATCCATCTTCAATTCGGCAGCATATTAATTAGCCTCTTCTAGGTTTTGATCCGAATGTCTATCTTTAAATGAAATTTTTGTATAGGCAAAGTCTAACGATAAAATTTTATGCCCATAACAAATGATCAAAAATAAACTCGTATAATATTATTTGCGAGTTACTAAAAAAATAAATACAACTACTAAATAAACTTATGATCTCGCACAATAAAAAAAACGAATGCATGGTACCATAACCCATTAAACCACACATGGTAAAGTAAACAAATAAAAAATCTTTGTATGGGCTTAAAATCAGACTCTATCCTTACTGTCGTACAAATAATTTTCTTCCCTTAAAAACGAATGAAGATTAATTAATGAGAGAATTAATAACAATTAAACCAAAAGGGAAAAGCAACTGGGAAAGAGGAGAGAGTACAGGCCCATACACACCAATGGGAAAGAGTAGAGTAGGCCCATTATGGTCAGTCTGCGAGAGGACAACAGCGACAACTTGAAACAATGGCACATTTTTTCCTTTACGTAAAAGTCTTGTTCAATATCAATACGGTCCTTCCACTACATGCTACACTATTAAAGGATGGGCATGGCATGGGTCGATTTTATCGGCTAATCGATCTATTATTGGCCATATATTATCGGTCTGACAATCATCCACGAATTCGGACCGATAATATAACCTCACCCATGTCTGTATGGGTTGTTGGCGATTTCTAAGTTGTTCAAAAGTCGACATTGATGAAAATTGGGTCGAAATTCTAAAAAATGAAATAGAAAATCCCAAATGACCCATTATTTTTTTAAGTGTCGGTTGATATTGGTCAATCGACTCATTATCGGCTGCAACATGTACTAGTCAGTCTGATAATGATTTTGAATAACAGGCAAAGTCGGTTGGTCGAGTCGGTTGCATTATTGACCGATAATCAACCAACCAGACCTTCATTGATATTTTGCATTTTATCCTCTTTTTTTATTATTTACATTTTGTGTATTAGACTATCACAATGTAATAATATTGTAGTTAATTTGTATGAATTATATTTATTTTATTATTATTTGGTTTAGCATACTAAACGATTAATTAGCTAGCTAGTACAATTAATTTCCACACCTAACTTTTTTTTTAATTTTTTTTTTCATTTCCACGAGTGTAGACATATGCCTTTGACCGAAGTCGATAATCAATTGGGCTATCGCCGATCGATTAGGGTGAACTCATATCATGCATGTATTTTATGATGTCCAACAACACCATACCATATGCATTGTCCGTGTAGGCAGTAGGCGTCCATTTGGTCAACGCCATCAACGTTGTTAGCTATGTGAATGGCAAGCCTAGTGTTCAATAAAATGTCTAACTATAATAACCAGAACAATTTGCAATACCAATTATGCATCAACAACTCTCGGCGAAAATTGCAAAAATTACCCTGAATCAAAACTATCAATCGGAACGGAATCAAACTTCCAAATTCGAAACCGCAAATCGAAACCCAATATACGAACACAAAATCGATCTCCCTATCTTTGTGAGCTGTGAGCTATTTATTTATTTCGATGTTAGGTTTTGATTTTTTGATTTTTATAAATATAAGTATATAATTTGTGGTGTCCAGCGCATGTAATGAGTGAATTTGTATAGACCATCTTGTATTTGATGACTTCAGAACACCAAAGGTTGAAATAGGAAAATGATATATATCCCATGAGATCCCATATTTTATTTCATTGTATTATTACAATGGAATAACAGATTTTATTACAATGGAATAACGTATTCCATTGTAATAATACGTATTTCACTGTACTATAATATGTTATTCCATTGTATTATTACAATGAAATATCCCATACGTTATTCCATTGTATTATCACAATGGAATAACATATTCTAGCACAGTAAAATAACGTATTCCATTGTAATAGTACACATTCCACTGTAATAAAATCTGTTATTTCATTGTATTATACAATGTAATAAATTATGGGATCCCATGGGATATAACCCCATGGGATATAAAACGGTGCTGGTTGAAATACCCAACAGAATTGATACATTTTTTTATTTTAATTTTAATTTTTTTTATGTATGTTAGACTTTAGAATAGGCTGGGTAGTCATTGAGTCCAACATACAAAATAGAGGGATTCGTTTAGTCCCAAAAAAAATAGAGAAGTTTTTAGAGGCTTTTCTATGCATAATCCATTTTTACTTGTATAAAAACATTTTGTTTGGTTTTCATCTATTATTGGAAATATAGCCTTAAGTATACTTCTCAATAATTGGAATTTTGGATTTTGTTAGCCTCACTTTTTTGTTAGAATTTAGAATAATAGAATCCTAATTCAACTATTAACGATTTTTAAATTAAAAAATAAATTTATTTGCGCTAATTACCTGTTTGGAATATATATATATGATTAATTAATAGAGTCTTAATTCAATTACAATTAATCACTATCCTTCAATATAATTTTTTTATTTCTTCAACGTAAATTCCTATATAAGCTATATAGGAATTCTTTTATCCACGTGGACAACCTATATAAGCTGTAAATTACTATACTTTTAAGTAGTTATATATAGATTTCCGGCATAAAATTGATCGGAATTGGATTGGAATGACCCAATTGATGAGATTTAAATCATTTATCCAGTTGAATTTTTTTTAATGGCATAATTACAAAAACTCATATCTTTCGGTGAACTATATATTTGAACTTAATCCTTAAATTGTGTAACCACATATATATAGTGGAGATAAATGCCATTTAAAAACCCTCCAAGGATCAATTCCACCAACTCACTCTTTCACTTCTCATTCTATACACCCAAAGCAATCAAACATATGGGTAGTCTGGTTGGACATGTTGTTCCAGGGCTTGCACTCTTTGTGCTTGGCCTATGGCATCTTTTTAACCATATTAAGCTCCACTCCCTCAACCCAAACACCTACACATCTTCTCCATGGTTTCCTACCTCCAAAATACGGTCCATGGAGCTCTTCTTCATCATGATTGGGACCTCGATTTCAATATCAATGGAGCTCTTCATCGGCCCAGAAAAGCACCACCCGTTCGACACCGATGGAACCATACCTTCAAACCATCTCCGCAACTTTGAACATGCATTAATCTCAATGACATTCTTTGTCTATGCAACATTTTCTCTCATTCTTGACAAGAAAAGAACAATTAGCCCTAAACTAGCTCAACATCATGGCCTCACACTACTTCTCGGAGCGATCGCATTCGCCCAAGAATTTCTACTTTTCCATCTCCACTCAACTGATCATGTGGGTTTTGAAGGTCAGTACCATTGGCTTTTTCAGCTTGTAGTCTTTGTCTCACTGTCCACAACTCTATTGGGAATTGGTCTTCCAAAGAGTTTCTTGGTTAGCTTTGTTAGGTCATTCAGTATTTTGTTCCAAGGCGTGTGGTTTATTGTCATGGGTTATATGCTTTATACCCCACAATTTATTCCTAAAGGTTGCTTCATAAGGGATGATGATGGACATAAAGAGGTCATATGTCATACTAAAGAGGCACTCCACAGGGCTAAATCGTTGGTCAATATTGAATTTAGCTGGTACTTGTTACTTGTTACCATTCTCTGCATGTTGTTTTATTTGATTTTGATTAGGGTTTATGGTAAAAAAGACGTCGAGTATACGTCATTAATGAAGGAGGAAGAAGAAGAAGATGATTCCGGCGAAGTTGAATCCGAGAAGCCAGTGTAGCCTATATATGTAGAGAGATTGTGATTTGTACACAAGATGTAATTGAATAAGCTGACTTATGTACGTACCTTGTATGTACCTATTTTATAAATGTCATATTTAACGGAATGATCTCGTGGTCACGCACTGCACTTTAATTCAACTTATCATGTTGTGATATGATAAATGTCTATACATACGAGCCTAACAACTCCAGTTTTCATCCGTGTCAGCTTCAAAGGGCAAGCCTGTATATATACATATGAGAATAATCAAGTGCGGGATCCTGCACTTACTCTTGGATGAGGTGCGGGCCTGCAGCGTCCTGCACTCACTCTTGGATGAGGTGCAAGGCCTGCAGCGTCCCGTACTGTTGGACTTGGGCTGGGTCGCCCATGAGGGCTAGACTCAGCCCAACCCATTTACTTGGGAGTTGAGGCAGTTGTCTTGGAGACAACTGCTCTCAACTGCCAATATACGTTAAACGTATATTGGCAAGGAAAAACAAAGGAAGTTTTTTCTTCCAAGAAGATTACTTCTCCAGTTCCAAAAAAACAAAAGAATCAAGGGTGTTCGTACTGTGAAATCTATCTCGGTTCTAGTAATCGGAGTTACGAGTTGAAGCATTGGAACCTACTACGATCCTGTCAAATTTGTCGTACCGATCAAGAAACAAGTAAGTGTTTCTTCTTCCTATCGGATCAACAATGGTATCGGAGGGAAATAATAGTATGTTTCATGCTCGATTACGTGTTTTGTAATGTTAAAATCGGGTTAGAATACGATATATACCATGATTTTCAATATGAAAACCGAAACTTTGTTCTGCATTTTGATCATTGTTATTTCATGTTTTGATTTCGTATATGGTATGGTTGGAAAGCTCTCTGAACAAGCTTTCCAACGAGTATTTTTCCACATTTTTCTGACAAATGTATGAATTGTTATGATTATTTGAAAATTCATGATCGAAATTGTTCTTGGATGAATTTTCTGGGTTACTTTTCTGGAAATTATGTGTTCTTGAACAATTACAGTCGCGTAGAGACTGTGTGATGATCAAACATCAAAATTAAACACTCAAAAAATTTCGGAAAAATGCGAAACAAGATCTGGAAGTATTTTGGGCCAGGTTCGAAAAATTTTTGACCGGAAAACAGCCCTGGAAGGCGGCGCGTGAGGATCACGCGCCAGGCGGAGCGCTCACGCGCCTTCCTCTTGGTCAACCGGGTCCTTTGACCCGGGTTTGACCTATCCATATGCGCGGGTCGGGTTTGACCCACGGGTTGACCCGCGCTCCATTTTTATTAAAAAAAAAAAAAAAAAAAAAAAAAAAACACGCGTTGACCAGATCGTTGACCGCGCGTGTAGTACACCGCGGGCTCTGATTGGCTTCCGGCTTTGTGGCGCGTGTGAGCGCGTGAAAGGTTAGAAAATGATTATTTTTTTTCAGATGAATTATTTATTTATTTTCTAATTATTAATGATTTTTCTGGAATTTTTTGAATTTCTGGAAAATTTTGTACATGTTATAATTAACTAATTTCTAAGTTAATTATTGTTTTATTTGATTATTTGTGTATGTAGTGGCTACACGAGCACAAATTATTCATTTATTGACATATAAGAAGAATGCATCGCATACGATTGCTGAGCATATAGATTATATGTTTTATTGGATTCAAAATTTGTGGCATCGTGATGTTCATGAGTTCTTTCTTGAGCAACAACTTGAGATTGTGCTCAATGCTCTACCGGATGAATGGGAGTTTGTTCGTCAGGCGTTGAAACCACGGTTGAGTTTTATTAACTTCAACACTCTCGCTGATGAGATACTGCTTGAGAGGGAGCGCCAGTATATCATTATGGGTATACGTCGAACAGGACGAAGCGCAAGGTCTCTGGAGCCTGCTGCTCGTTTTGTTCCATGGTATGAGGTGTATGAGCTTGGTGGACACAGTGATGATGACACGGATGATGTGATAGCTGATCCTGATTATATACCTAGGATGTGATATGTAGTCTTTCTATTATAGTATCACATTGAACATATTTCCAGTACATTTGATTATTTGCTTATGTATGTACATATTTATGATCTTGATGTACATATTTGATGTGTTATTTAATTAAAAGCATGTTTCTTTTATGTAATTTATTAATTAGTTACATTAAATGAGCATGTATGGAAATATTTAAGATAGTGGGAGGTTTTAGGTTGGTAGATTTATGAGATAAATCTTACCTAATAACCAAAATGTTGCGCATGTTTAAATTAAATAATAATAATTAGACTATGCTAACAGAAATTGATTGAATGTGTAACATTACTTTCGTTACTGTTGCATGTGTTAGATTATTATTAATTAATTTGGAAATTTATGGCGAAACATTGTTTAAATAATTTGAATTGTACAAAATCCTAATTTAAGTAATTGTATCTATATATAGTTGAAATGGCTGCAACAAAGAGCATTGTCGCTGATTTGAACCATGGAGACAAACTGAATGAAAAGAATTACGATGTCTGGCATCGTAAGATTCAGTATCTCCTGGAAGAGCAAGACATGTTGGAATTAATTACACAACCCATGGCTGAACCTGAACAAGGCAACACTGCTCAACATAGGCGTGATATGGAAGCATATCAGGCCTATAAGCGCAAAGATCGTGTGGCTCGCATTTTGATGTTGAGCAGCATGAAGAATGATATAATGCTGCGCTTTGAGAGGTATCGTTCAGCTCAAGCAGTTTGGGATGCTGTTAAGCTCCAGTATGGTGGAACTTCAACAACAAGGTTGCGTCAGTTAACCCTCAAGTTCGATGGTTATAAGAAGCGCCAAGATCAAACCATGAGGCAGCATCTAACGGTCATGTCTAACATGATCAGTGAACTGAGGTCTGCTGGGCATGAAATGACTGATGAGCAGCAAGTTCAAGCTGTGATTCGCTCTTTGCCAAGAAATTGGGAACACATGCGTGTTAACCTTACCCATAACGACAACATCAAGACATTTGATGAAGTCGCTCGTCATGTTGAGCTTGAGGAAGATCGTCTTCTCTCTGAGAAGCCTGATAATGAAGCTTTCTTGACTGAGTCCAAATCGCGAGGAGCACAAGGCTCTGGACGCAAGAAGTGGAAGGGTAAAGGAAAGACTTTCCATAAAGGCAAAGGAGGAAATGAAGCTAGTACTAGTGGACACAAGCGCAAGCGTGGGAAACGCGGCGGCAAGAAAGGCAGAAACAACAATTGTTTCAATTGTGGCAAACCTGGTCACTTTGCTCGTGATTGCACTGAGCCAAAGGTATTGTTTGCACAAATTTGTCCCTCTAACTTATATGTTAGTAGTTGTTTAATGCTTGCTGAGACTGTTCCTTTTTGGACTGTAGACTCAGGAGCAACCGACCACATAACAAGGGACCGAACAAACTTTGTGGAATTTCGTCGAATTCCTAAAGGAAGTAGGAGTATTTACATGGGGAACAATGCTTCCGCTGATGTGCTTGGGATCGGTACCTGCAAGCTAGAGCTGCGGGGTGGTCGCACACTTTACCTTCATGATGTGCTCTACGCTCCTGAAGTTCGACGAAATCTTGTTTCTGTTATTGTCTTATTAGAACTAGGTTTTGAGCTTCAGTTTGTTAAAGGTTGTGTAAAAGTATTTCTGGACAACGTTTATTATGGTTCTGGCTATATAATGGATCGTTTTATGGTATTAGATACCACTAACATTGTAGTTAATAACTATCCATCTATCTATGTTGTTGATAAGTCCAGTGCTGTTCCTAATACTGAAAGTATTTTATGGCATGCTAGATTAGGACACATTGGGCAAGACCGATTAGATAGATTGGCACGAGCAGGTCTCTTGGGATCACTCGCCAAAGTAGAATTGCCCACATGTGAGCATTGCCTAGCTGGAAAAGCAACTAGATTACCATTTGGCAAAGCCAAAAGAGCCATTAGTCCATTACAGCTTATTCATTCAGACATTTGTGGACCACTGAATGTGAGGGCTAGGCATGGTGCCGACTATTTCATCACTTTTATAGATGATTTCACACGTTTTGGTCACGTTTATTTGATTTCTCATAAGTCTGATGCATTGGATTGCTTCAAACAATATACTAATTTGGTAGAGAATCAATTAACCATGAAGATCAAAACTTTAAGGACCGATCGAGGTCGTGAATATCTATCTGATCAATTTAAAAGTTTTTGTGATGAAAAGGGTATAGCTCGACAGCTAACTATTCCTTATACTCCGCAACAAAATGGAGTTGCAGAAAGGAGGAATAGGACCCTATTAGACATGGTTAGGTCGATGATGGCGCAAGCTAATTTACCTATTTCCTTTTGGGGAGATGCGTTATTAACTGCTGCATACGTACTTAATCGTGTTCCCTCTAAATCTGTCTCATCCACCCCATATGAATTGTGGAATGGCAATAAACCTAATTTAGGAAATTTGCATCCTTGGGGGTGTGCAGCTTACATTCATAATAATTCTCATCAATATGGGAAACTTGGTCCTAGGGGGAAGAAGTGTATTTTTATTAGATACTCAGAAACCTCCAAAGGATTTGTTTTCATTGGTGAAAAAGCTGATGGGAGCGTGACAGAACGTGAGTCCCGAGATGTCATTTTCTTAGAAGAGGACTTTCCTGTGAGAGGTGAGGTCAATAAAGATTTTCAATTATATGAAAATCAAGAAAATGGCGCCCCAACCGCAGTTGAGGGATTAGAGAACACTCTTAATCCTCCCGTGGAACGTGGGAGCGACATGGTGCTTGATCCGACTCCTATGGAGCAAGATCATGAGCAATCTCAACCTCGTCGAAGCATCCGTGAACGTATCCCACGTCGTCGATTTGAGATTGAGGGGGAAGCATTCATGATTGCCCCACAGGATGATGAAGAGCCACAATCGGTAAAAGAGGCTCTATCTGGTCCTCAGGCTAAGGAATGGAGTAAAGCTATGGAAGAAGAAATGGAGTCAATGAACGCTAATCAAGTCTGGGATTTGGTTGATCTACCGCCAAGTCGAAAATCCATTGGAAATAAATGGATTCTCAAAATTAAACGTAAGGCGGATGGGTCCATAGAAAGATATAAGGCTCGACTAGTAGCAAAAGGCTACACACAAGAAGAGGGAATTGACTATGAAGATACATTCTCACCTGTTGTGAGAATTACTTCTGTTCGCCTCGTTCTAGCTATAGTTGCATATATGGACTTAGAATTATTCCAAATGGACGTAAAAACTGCTTTTCTCAATGGAGAACTAGATGAAGAAATCTATATGGATCAACCTTTGGGTTTTGAATCTAAAGGACAAGAGCGCAAAGTTTGCAAGCTCAAAAGATCTATATATGGTCTCAAGCAAGCATCTAGGCAATGGAACATCAAGTTTCATCAAGCAATCCAAAAGAATGGATTTACGATGATGGATGAGGACCATTGTGTGTATTTAAAACGTTCAAGTGATGGTTTTGTAATTTTGTCCTTATATGTCGATGACATTCTAATAGCTGGAAACAACAAAGAGATGATTGATACCACTAAAAAGTGGTTATCGTCCAACTTTGAAATGAAAGACATGGGTGAGGCTAGCTACGTGCTTGGTGTGAAGATCATTAGAGATCGCGCTAAAAGGCTTTTGGGTTTATCTCAAGAGACTTACATCAAAAAGATGTTGGAGCGCTATCACATGCAAGATAGCAAGCCGATGGATACTCCTGTTGAAAAGAGTTTGAGCCTAAGTCTTGATATGTGTCCCAAGACTCTAGAAGAGATAGAAAAGATGTCCAGAGTACCTTATGCCAGTGCTGTCGGGAGTCTGATGTATGCAATGATGTGCACACGTCCTGACATATGTTATGCTGTTGGTTTGGTCAGCCGATATCAATCAAATCCTGGTCAAAAGCACTGGATGGCAGTCAAGAGGATTTTGCGGTATCTGAAAGGAACTTCAGATTATATGCTATGTTATCAAGGGAAGAAGGATTTGCGCTTGATAGGTTACTCCGATGCTGATTGGGGAGGAGACGTTGATCAGTGCAAATCAACTTCAGGATTTACTTTCTTGCTAAATGATAGTGCAATACTATGGAGTAGCAAAAAACAATCTTGTGTAGCCTTATCCACTATGGAGGCTGAATACGTAGCTTGTTCCGCAGCAACTCAAGATGCTGTTTGGTTAAAGAGTTTCTTGCAGCACTTAGAAATTGTCAAATCAGCATCAGAACCTGTGACAATTTTCTGTGATAACACTGCTGCATTGGCTGTTGCCAAGGATCCTAAATATCATGGAAAGACCAAACACATAAAGAAAAGATATCACTATATTAGAGATGCAATTACTGACAAGGACGTGGTCCTAAAATACATTTCTACAAATGACATGGTGGCAGACCCACTCACCAAGCCTATAGCAAGGGAAGTATTTATGAAACATGTAAAATCCCTAGGCATGTGTAGAATGTAATATGCGATTAGGATGCTTGCAGTTTGTTGAATAAATTAAATGTTTTCTACATATTATTCAACGTTTATTTTACGGTATATACTGTAAGAGTATAGTTGTACAATTCAATAAGGTATGTTGATAGACAAAGATTGGCTCACTCACACGAGCAATCGCCTCTAGCGCTTGTCAAGCGAGTAGAGATGAGACTATTTGAGTTATAGCGCTTGATTAGCGACTTGAGCGCAATGGGAGCGAATTTAATTCAAAGTCATCAATTTGGAGTCGCCTTGGTTAGGACCAAGATGAGATTCTTAAATAAGAGAATCGACATGAATGAATCCCCGCCATTCATGAGTCTATATGATAAAAGCCGAGTGTGAAGTTAGTCATCTGACACTTTAAAAGTGAGTAGATGAGAAGTTCAGGTTTGGCGCCTGTGATTTGGTGACAAGACTAAGACTCGTATGGTATATTACCTCTAATGAGGAGAGCAATGACATACATTCTTTGTCTTAAGAATAGAAGAGAGAAGCTCTGCCATAGCATGCATTTCATACTGCATGTGCTAGTCGACCTATTTGGAAGTGAAAGAATGGATCCCTACTTCTTCACTGTGTGAGTCCTAGAGAGATCTAGACATAGATCTCAATACTTTACCCTTTGCAACTTTAGACTATATCATGATGTGATGTATTAATGTTTGCTACCTTAAGGGTGTATCCTATGGTCATGGAATGATTCGACATAAAGGTGCACTCCTAGGAAAGCGAGTTAATTCAGATCTAATTGATATGAGGGCGAAAGAAAGAACATTTTTTTTTGGATTTACACCTATTGCTTGTATTTACCGGCCGGGATCATCTCGCTCAAAGGAGTTTGATATGATTTAGAATACTTGTAATTGTTGTGATGGATTGAGTATAGAATTCTTGAGGGATTGAATAATACTCAATTATGTGTGATTCAAAATGTTTGGGGTATATAAGTACACTTTCATGAATAATTATATTTTGAGGTTGATGTCTCTAATATGGCCTGTATGAGGTTTCTATATTAGAGCTCCCAATATCTGTGTGCTTCAGGTCGCACAGTCCGTTCACCTGTATGAATGATTTCTTATGCAAGTATAAAGTCCAGCCCATCATGGGCGAGTGGGAGATGTTGGACTTGGGCTGGGTCGCCCATGAGGGCTAGACTCAGCCCAACCCATTTACTTGGGAGTTGAGGCAGTTGTCTTGGAGACAACTGCTCTCAACTGCCAATATACGTTAAACGTATATTGGCAAGGAAAAACAAAGGAAGTTTTTTCTTCCAAGAAGATTACTTCTCCAGTTCCAAAAAAACAAAAGAATCAAGGGTGTTCGTACTGTGAAATCTATCTCGGTTCTAGTAATCGGAGTTACGAGTTGAAGCATTGGAACCTACTACGATCCTGTCAAATTTGTCGTACCGATCAAGAAACAAGTAAGTGTTTCTTCTTCCTATCGGATCAACACGTACTCTATCCAATGACAGTGTGGATGTCCCGCACATGATTTTACGTGCGAAATCCCGCACATGATCCATTATATATATATATATATATATTAATTCAATGATCATCGTTTCAACTTCGAAAATTTTATCTCCTTGATTAATTTTAGTTTAATAGTTTAATTTCATCTCCCATTCTCCCAAGACTCCTCGTGTGCAAATGGAAATTTTAGAAATTATTTGTTTCTTTTACATTTAAATACATTTTATCTTGTTCCGAATTATCAGTAGTTTTAATTTGGGAACCTAACCCATTTTTACCCAACTTTTTAGCATGTTTTTCGTTTTTGTTAACTAAGATCGTGAGCTGTCAACTTTGATTTAAAAATAAAATTATTAATAACAGAGTAACAATAATTTCAAATAATTAAGTAAATAATACAAATCTTGTCCTACATCACAAACACAAGTTCAAATGACCCAAAGGAGCTTCTTCATGGTGGAAAATGAAATGGAAAAATTATAGAACGTATACTGTATTCAGCAAACTGGTAATCAAATAGAATCATATAACTATTCCAGGGAAATTATGAAACGTTATAGTTCTATTGAGCATTTACTTTTTAGCCAACAGAGACCACCACTATTTTACACCAACAGAGGCCATCAAATCTTCATACTCTGGATCATTTTCCCGCATTCTTCCCTTGGCAAGATTACCTCCTTGTTGTTGAGGTGGAACAGCGGCAGAAGTGGGTGAAAATGGATCATACACTTGCTGCCCTCCCGACGATGCTGGATTACCATATGCAGCCGGGAAATTATTGTTGAACCGCTGACTTGAAGCAACAGAATTTTCTCTCCGAGTTACAGAGGCAGTGTAATTTTGCTGATGCTGCAAATGATTTCCCGGCCTAGGGGGCAATGGACCAGCTAAATGCCTCTGATGAGCAGCAGTAAAGTTCCCCATTCCCATTTGTGGCCCTTGATATGCTGGAGGTCTGGGCATGACTGGGGCCATCGCTTGACCCATCTGGTTGCCAACCTGTGGTCTTACAAAGCCTTGCATGACAGGCTGAGGATTTGAATTGGGTGTAGAAAATCGGAAAGGTGGTGCTTGAGGTCCAAGTGATTGCACCATTGGTCTCGGAGAAAGAGAATCTGGAGTTCCAGGTTGACCACCAGGCCGTGGACCCATTTGAGAGGCTAGGTTTGGTGTTCTGTGAGGTTGAAAAGTAAAATCACCATAACTTGGATGCTGGGTCATTATAGGAGGTCTAACGGGAGTAAAATTTACTGTATTTTTGGCCTGCAAAGTTGCTGCCATAGATGGGGATGGTACAGAGTTGATGGGCACACCAGGTAATCCAACTGGTGTTGGATGTGAGGATCCCACCTGGGAGGTTGTAATAGAGTTAAAAATTGGTGCCATTGGACGGTTGACAGGAACGGATGACCGAGGAGCAGGTGGCCCAGATGGAAAGGATACAGGCGTAACCATATGGGATGCGGATGTATTTGATGGTGGGACCATGGATGGATTGACTAGTTGTGGATTTGCTGGCTGAGGTCTCTGAGGAGGAATCATGAGTGGAGTGAACTGCCCTGAACTGTTTGGACCTAGAGATGGTTGGATACTCATAGGATTTCTAGACCAACCAGAAGAGCTCCCTCCACCGTATAGCGGTCGGTCAGGTAGAGGTCGTGGAGGAATACCTGATCCTGGTTGAGACAATGACGATCCTAATTGGCTCCCAAGTGGAGGCTGTGGTTGGCTACCAGTAAAAGAAAGTGGCGCAGAAATGTTAGGTTGAGCTGATGAAGGCTGTGGTGCAGGCATGGAAAAGTTTCCAGGGGGTAAGTTATGATTGAGAGAATTAGTTCCAGGCATAGATGCATTTGTCAAAACTTGCATTGATGGATGTTGGTTTTTAAGAAAATGATTATATCCAACGGCAGGGGCTGGTTGAGGTCCAAACAATGAAGGCATAGAAGAGGGATTGAAAGAAGATGGCTGCATATTTACAAAATTGCCTAGAGTTGGCACTGAAAATTCCTGAGGGGAGTACAAGCCAGAAGAGAATTGAAAAGAAATTTGAGAAGGGCCAGAAAGCAGGAGCTGACCCTGTGATGGAGTTGGAGCAAGTGTGACCACCGGATTCACCATTCCCTGGTTTATGACTGTAGGGTGAGTAGCTGAATCCTGGCCTTGAGCTGCATTATCTACAGGAAGGGAAGCAGATACAGAAACCGCAGCTAAATTTCCCTGCATCAAATGCAATGACAATGTCATAACTCATAACACAATGGTTACAGTATTAACGGATGCTATATACAGAAAAATTTCATCCAAATCACAAATAACAGAACTCACTGATACTGAGGTGACCAGCAATTCAATTAAGGAAACGGCTGCATCAACGTTCTCGAATGTCTCAGCTGACACAAGAATATACAACTCTTCATAATCAGTCTGGAAGTCATTCCCATCGGATGGAGAAATTTCAACCTAAAATGCATAGAATGTCAACAAAACTCCTTTACAGCATTCAGTCACATCTTGAACATAAACTTTGCAACATACGCTTTTGAAGTAAGACACTCACAAAATTAATTTGGACAAATAGAGTTAAAAAAATAAAATCAAAAGAGAAATTTGTAAAACCGAAAGAGAGAAATTTCACTTTCTGGGTTGACATTTTATATTCTACAACCCAGAAAGTGATAGCTGAATATTCAATAGATGTGTTACCTTTTCTCTACTGCCTTCTTTGGTGCCAAAAACTTTTATTTTGGCTCCCGTTTCCTGGACCACAAAATGGAATTTTTAATTGGAAATCACTTGAAAATTTGGTATCTTAATTTTGAACACAAGGTGGTGAAGGTAAAGGAACATTTGCAAAATCCATCACCTTTTCCAGCCGCTTTTGAGTCCCACTTCCAGGCCCAAATATAAGACCAAGAAAATTGTATCCAGGATAATCTTTCACCTGCAGAGGCACATTGTGTTTGCATCAAGAGAAACTAGTTGCGTTCACTCTATTAAAATTGCTAACTAATTTAGAAAATCAGATACACATCTTAAAGTCATGAGAAATGTTGTTTACATAAGAAAGAAAAGGCTAACAAAACAAAAGGCTGGTTGAATAAAAGAAAAAAGAACCCAAGAAGGTTAGAACCACATGAAATAACCTCAGATAAAACCCTACTCTAGAGGGATTGCAATCAGGTATTGGAGTTGACCAATGTAATGATAGCTTGGGTTTACATGGACATAGCACATACATATGCTTAATTACAAATTGTGAAGCATTCACGTCATTCAATGCCTTTTCTACTATGGAAGTATTTGTACAAAAACCAGGGTGCCACAGCAATTAGATGTGAAGCTATCTATGCATGAGATTTTTTTAAATGGTACCTTCTCAGTATCAACTATTAACTATTAAGTACACCCATCTGACCATTTATCAAAGGATATCTTAGGGATAAACATGTTAAGAAGATTTTTTTATATAAAAATAATAATTAGAAATTAGAATAACAGGCCTCTGGCTCCATAATACTTACAGGAATAGGAACTCTGGCCTCTTTTAGAACAGGTTTATAATCAGCTGGGACCTTGTAACTTGGATTCAATTTAAGTATCTCACCTGAATTTGACAATAATATATCATTCCAGTCTCCAGAAATTATCTACAAAAAAGAGCTTTCTAATCCAAAAGAAACTTTCTAACTTACCAATTGCCTCCCGCTTTTCAATATTCAAAAGTTCTGACATCTACATCAACAAATTAAAATGCTTATCGATGATGGAAATGGAAAGTACTTCCATATAATAATGTGTTACAAAGAAATTGAAGGGAGTTTGAAAAACAACAAGTGTACCTCATTGTCAATCTGAGGGCTGGAAGATTCTACTTCTGCATGTTGAGTATCGAATAATGAGTCTTGATCGTCCCCAACTTCAAGAGTTCCTGACATTAGCTGCTGAGTAATTTGATCCACACGAGTCTGCTCAAAATTTTTACCACCACACAGGTAGAAATATCACTTAATGACACCTGGAATCAGAAACTTCACACAGAAGACACTGACATTTTAGCACCCAATGGGAAGAAGGGAGACCTTCAATTGCCACCAGTAGAGAAAATATTCCTCCCACAAAGAGGGGCTAAAAATGCCTCTAACTCACTATAAATTTAAAAATATTTAAATCTAAGGATAATTAAAAAAAACCATAAAACTTTTTTTTTGCTGGTTTTGCAGAAAGATTTGGGAAAAAATGACTGAGATTTAACTGAATGTGAAACGATATACTACAAAAAAAAAATAAAAAAAAATCAATCATTACAGAAAAGAAGAAAATTTGTTTTCATTACTTTTTGAAGCACAAAAATAGAGAATTGAATATAAATAGCAATTGCTCGAATACCTGATAGGCTAAGGCTCTTCCCCTTCTGACAGAGGCATCCTCTGTAAGATCAGGGCCCCATTTTGTTTTCCTCTGTACTTGGTTGGAGCTTTCTCCATCGGCAGCATCATTGTCTCTTGACTTCTTTCCACCTCGAATTGTAGGAACCAATGCACCAGACAACCTGTTTCTTGGTATAACAAATCCAGCCTTTGCACGTAACATTGAAATTTTTGGGCCACTGGTTGGTGCTACAGATGAAGTAGCAGCCATCTTAAAAAGTGGAGGTCCGTCAGATGAAGTCTGGCCAACTTTGCAATGACCCTGTTTGCCAAACAACTACTTAATGTTCCCTATGACTGCGACTGCCATGCTGCGTACATACAAAATCAGTCACACTGGAAAGATTGAGCTTTGAAGACAGGCTCTTCACTTAGTTTAAGCAAATTTTCCCTTAATGCACAAATTCTAGCATGATTTAACAACTATGACCCTTCTCTTATATCAACAGCGGAAAAAAAAAATTGCATCTAAAAGGTACAGTTTTCTCTTCTAAAAGAAATGTTAGAAGTACAAATGTAACAGTTCCCTGATACTTGAAAGTGAACAAGAGTTGCACTAGGAGCCTAGGATAAACAGAGACCATTGACAAGAAGGGAGATGAAAAGAGAAAAATGCTAAAGGCCCAAATTTCAATTGTCTATGATACAGGACAAACTAAAAAGGAAGATCAACATAAAGACGATTTCCAAAAGAAAACTAAGTTCAAGAAATCTTAATTCTGATTGAAAATTCAGTGCAATAACTCTAAAGAAGACATTCAATCGATTTAGAAAAGCCTCACGAAATCATTACAGAAGCCATAAAAGAAAATTTGCAAAGTTCAAGCATCAAGCACTAAGACGCATATGAACCCTAGACATCAAATGCAATCCACAATTTCATCTAAAAATTCTCTCACACAAACACAATGAAAATCAAATTTAGATTCTCTCTTTACATATGTGATTCACATGAATTCCTACTTTCTACAACTCCCTTTATCTGCATAATCGCAACATTATGAGTAATCCTAGCCACCTTAACTCTTCTCACTCAGAGAAAGAGTAAAGAGCAGAACTCAATTTCATATTTCTCCTCTCTTTTTTCTCAAATTATTGGCAAACAAACGAGCATATTTCCAGCGCCGCAACAATAATTACAGACACTTAGACATTTGAATAGAGAGCGACGAAGATAGTGAATATTACCTAGGGTTTTGCAGATTCAGGACTCAAAATGCTTGGGGATTCTCCTGAGCTAGAGGAGTCCATTAATTCTCTGGTATCGTATCTGGAAAGTAGAGACTAGAATACGGTTGTGCTCTATGGGCCAGATGCCCGAATACGGTTGTACTATTCTTAAAATTCCTGGGCCTTAATTCT
Organism: Euonymus europaeus; assembly: GCA_963580455.1. NCBI lineage: Eukaryota > Viridiplantae > Streptophyta > Magnoliopsida > Celastrales > Celastraceae > Euonymus > Euonymus europaeus. The sequence goes on from OY756962.1 coordinate 3,579,894, forward strand.
CCCTGTTGGTCTTATTGGGTTTCACAAATACTGGTGGGCTCCACTGTAAACACCCAAGCCCATATTTTGATATAATTTGAAAAGTAGAGTATGGGCCTCATGAAGGTCCATGAGCATGGAACCCAAATACATTGTGTATTATTTTGTTTGTCGGCATATCAAAAGATTGAACTTCTATTTTTTTTTAATTAAAACGGCTTCATACAAATCTTTCCCTCACCTCCTTTAACAAGTGGTCTGCAGACCAACTTGCTAACCAACTAAGCTGCAGTAGGGGCCAGGTAAGGTTACAGGCCTGAGCTGTGTGATGGGTTGAGGTGTATGGCCTGTTACGAGAGTGGCCGGTCTATCGAAAGGGGTAGGTGCTCGACCAACCGTAACATAAAACAAATCCGTTCACAAAATAAATTGGTTTAGAATCTAATAAGTGACCACAAAAATATTGTCACTTTTGAGAATCGAAGTTGGAAATTTTTAATTTCATACGATTTAACCATAAATAAAAATTTACCACTAAACTGTCATCCAAGTTATTCAAATTAAACTTCTATGCCTCCAACTTCTACATTACTTTCATCAATTTCCGGTAGATGATCTTTATGAACATGAGCAGGAAAAAAAAGGGGGGTAGTGTGAGTGTGGGGGCTTGGGGAGGAGAAGCCAAGAAGGTGACCGGCTGTAATTGTTCTTATAATCATAAATCTTCCTAAAAGAGTGTGCAACCCTTTTTAGGTCTTTTTTTTTTGCGATCGGAAAAAAATGACCTAAAAGGGTTGCACACTCTTTTAGGAAGGATTTGCGCTAGCAACACTTCAAGCCGGGTTAGAGACAAAACCGAATCCATTAACAAATTAGCTACACCAACCATATCCACTAAATTGTCACCCGCTACACCAATGGAAAAACTAGAAACTGACAGAAGGTTTGAAATTACTGATTGAGTTGCATTACAATCGCAAGCTTCTTTGAACGGCTCCTTTGATGAGAAATTATTACACACCTACCATCCCTTGCCAACCAAAGCCTAACCGACACCCTTGCGGACCGACTGTAACCAAGCCCATGGGCTGAAATCTCATGAAAACCTTGGTAGGTAGATAAGAGGCAATTTCTTAGTGGCAAGCAAACTTTCCTCCTGCATTTTCGCCATTCGATAAGCCTCATTCAGAGTTTCGAGTTTCATCATTTTCACAAGCATTCTGATTTCCTCCCTTAACAAGGCAAAGAAAGAACTAATCTTATGTGCCTTTGTGAAATCTTTAACTCTAACAATCAACACTTCAAACTTTCTCTTCAACTTCTCCACAGTTCCCAAATGTTTTAGTTTAAACAGTTCTTCCAAAGGGTCCTCAAAAAGACTTGGACCAAATCTCACCATCAAGGCAGTAGTAAGATCCTCCCAGTTGGCCATACCTCCTGAGGCCTCAAGCTCAGTGAACCAGGAATACGCAGCACCCTCAAAATAGTAAGATGAGATCAGTGCCTTTTGATGTCCTGACGTCTTATAGAATGTAAAATATTGTGCTGCCTTGTTAATCCAGGCATAGGGATCTTCTCCAGTAAAACGAGGAAAATCGAACCGTGGTCCACGATAGCCAACATCTCTATAGGGAGTTCGAGAATCTTCTACCCTCATTTGGCTACTTCCTGAAGAGTCATCACCAACTGTCTTACCCTTCAAGGCTTGAACCACAGAGTACATCATGGACTCCATGTTAGCAAACTTCATGTTCAAATCCTCAATGGCTTTCTGTTGATTCTCCATGTGGGCTTGCACAGTCATTGATCTCGTGAAAACCATACACTGAACAAACTTGACTTCGATACCAATTTGTTACACAACTGATAACAAGGTTAAACAGGTTGCTAAATGAACAGAGGAGAGGGCCTCGTAAGGGGTTTTTATGTATATAGTATTAGGGGTTTTCAGCAAGCAAAAGTGAACAACATATTGGTATTTTCTATTACACAATAAAAGTGACCCGTTTCGAGATGGATTTCTCCAGAGAAATGCTCAGCTGAGTTGGTGGGAGGGAGAAGAGAGAGAAAATAAGATTCTTTCAAAGATCATTTTCATTACCAAGCAACACTACCTCCTCCAGTTTTTGTACGAAATAGTTACTAGACCGAGTCATACCACTACCACATGACGACACTACAAATTGCATATAACAACCATACTAAGGATTTAACCAAAACGACATTGTACCACTAATAACCCTAATTACCGTATTTAATACACGTAAACAACCATGCAAAATATTTTAATCTGTTGCAGAAATCCAAAGCAACATCACATCGATGAACCGATCAAGCTTCCAAGTTCCAGCAGTAGGACCAGAAAGTATTTTTGAGCAACTGCGTTGCCGTGTTCTGTACATGCTCAAAGCTTGCTTGAGGAGCAATATCGACAAGAAAACGACTACTCCCACGGCATATCAAGTGAAAGGGTAAAAGTTTGAAAACAGCAAACTGCCTAGAAGAATGTATGCCATGCAATATGCTGAAATCACATATCCCCATCTCTTCCCAGAACCAGTAGTTTTTGTTATATATGATGCAAACCAATAAAGAGGGGGACTAGCAGACAGGAAACGTGTCGCAACCTGTAAATTAACAATCAAAATAGAATGACCTTAGTGATTTCAAAATGTTTATGTCTTAGCTGGCATTAAACTAAGCAGAAAGCAGGACCATGAATTATAATTTATAAGGACAAGTAAACCTAATCTAATAATGTGAAAGAAGTAGCTGAAACATAGATCAGTGCCAGCCTGTGCTTCGGCAAAATTGCATTGTCATATAGCTAAAAGATTAACTGTAGTCAAAATTGAATTTTCATGTAATAAAGAATTTTAAGAAATTTTTACAAACTCATGTGAATGAGAGCAATTTCATATGTTTTTCTCCCCTTTAGTTAGGGGAAGAAAGAAGTGATAGTCTGATAGAAATAGGATAAGAATATATGCATTGTGACGGCAAAGGATTGAAAACCCCAGTGCATACATGCTCCAACCAGACAAGACAACTTAAAACTAGTTATAACAGGAGATTTGATTGCTTCCATACATGATAAAGCCAATCTTATTCTGTATGTTCAATGCACATTGGTTGGTTTTCATGAAAGAGTAAAAAGCAAAATGCAGTTTGAATTCTTTTAAGAAGTCATTCATACTTGAACTCAGCTATATCTTCATACATAAGGTAGAATGCAATTAAAAAAGGAGCTGCCGGCCTAGTGATAGCCACTCATTAGGATTTCAAACAAGCTGAAAGTTCAGAGCTAAAAAATAACTAATATTTAAAATCAATATTTGTTCATTAAAAAAAAAAGCGAAGTAGAAAGCAATTCAATTCCTAAAACTCCATCAAAGAGTTTAATCACATAAAGAAAATCATTCAACTTTTCCCACCAATTAATAGCCTTCACTAACTGGTAAACAGAGAACACTTGATCAGAGTAAATTAGGCAAAAGCTGCTGATGGATTCTCTGATCATATTCCTCCCATAAAAGCATAAATTATCCCAAAAAAAAAACAAAATATTAAGAAAAGCCGTAAGGTGCAATAAACCCAGAGAGACTGACCTGCACATGCATCATGAAAAATGCCGTGGCCGCCATGAATGCCAAATGTAAAATAAATGGGAGAACAGAAGCAGCAAAGAAACTGGCTTTTTCTAGTGTTCTTTGTTCCACTGAGCTTTTGACTGAATTAGCTCCCTCAATCACTTGCTTCCTCCATCTGAGGTTGTCATATTCTGTTTAAGCAGAAATAAGCCTCAATATTTTGTCCACATCAAAGTCACAGAACATAAAACGGTTCTCTACAGAAAGTATCGAACAGTATAACCACTTGATTGAAAGCCACGGTGAAGATAGAACACAAAAAAGGGTGTAAATCAACTAAAATGACCAAATTGACCAGTCTAAGCAGTACCTAGGTACTTTGTTAAGAATAAACCACCAAACATACAGCAGGTGACTTGAATAAAAATAACTTTTCATGTACTACATTATCCCGATGTACAAAAATTTGCGTAAACTGGGGTGTTAACCAACTGCTCTTTGAACCCATGAACCCATACCTCTCTTCTTCAATGAAGAGCTGCTGGAGAGGCTGGCAACTTTTGACGACTGCACTGGATTTGAAGAAGAAAACAAAGCCACAGATTCTTTTTCTTCATCAGAAGCTTGAAAACCCAGTGACAAAATGATTTTGGGACACAACTTTGCATAACCGACAATCGAACAGAGTGCCAGAGTCAATAAAGGGGATGCAAGTAGAAAGTTTGGCAGCTGTTTCAATTGAAAATATCTCAAGAAGCCTACTCCCCTGACATCAAAGGAATGACGAGTAAGAGAATGTCAAAGACAGGACAACTATCGGGGAGGAAAGGAACAAAACACCCAGTTGCATGAGAGCAACCTGACTCACTTGGCTGCAAATCAATCACAGGTAGTTAGAGGCAGACATACCAATAGTGACTTTGTATATAGCTGTACAGTAATGGTACGCTTGCTTTGCACCAAGGTCTCATTTCATCAAGAGATCTTCCATGACAGATATTGTAGTATCCATATGCTTGAAAGGAAATGAATGGAATAAAGGTACATATACAACGCATTGCTCCAGTAACGAGAACCTGCACTGCTGACTAGTACAAAAGTAACAAGTTGCTGAGATAAAATTTTCTACCGCTCACAACTGTAAAGGAATGGAACTTTGACAACATACACATTCAAAATAAAAAAGAAACAGCTACTCCATGTTACCACCTCACTGCCAGATACCACCTCAGTGTTTTCTACATGAATGATGAAAGTTAAATCTTCCCTAACCTAAACTAAATGCAGCATGCGACATAAAATAGGATACAATATGAATTCACAAAAGCACAAACATTAAAATATTAAAGCACTTTCATGTTCAACCCGGCCTCAATTTGTATGTTAACAGCAAAGATGCTTGATGATAATTAAAACAAGACATTAATATAAATGAATACCTACACAAGCATTCTTTTTCTGGAATACAGAATCATAAGCCTGATGCAAGGTCTGAAAACAGAAATAACCAGCGTTCAGAACTCCATTTGATCTTGCAAAACCAGAGAGAGCCAACCAAAAAACAGCAATACTATTTGCACCAGATACTAGATGGTACACTCCCCCAAACGAAAACAGTGCATACAAACTCTCCGAATATCTGCACATCAAATGACCCGTAAAATGCTTGATTTAGCTAATTTTCAAACATCAAATCAAGCTACAAGAAGAAAGCTTACATTGATGAATAAAATATAGAAGCTGGGTTGAAGCAAAACAAAATTGAGGACCGCAATGCAGCTTCAGAGTCCTTCAGAATGAGAACCGAAAGTCTATTGGAGTGAAAAAGTCAAGAATTACAACCAAACAAATTAATATATATGCATATATAAATACACACTCATATATATACATAATCGAACAAAACTCACCTGTAGAAATAAACAGCAGCGAGAACAAAAGCGACATTGCTAACTACATAGCCAGAGAACCCCAACACAGCGCGAAATCCAATAAGCGGAACCAGCCAAGCAAACACTGAATGTTGCCCCCAGCGTTCACAAAACCAAATTACAATTTAAAAAATCCGTTACTAGGATTGACAAAATCACTGGGACAAGCTAACCTGTGCGAGAGAGAAGTGAAATGCAGAGGGGAAGGAGGGGAAGGAACGCGTAGGACTGCTCGTACTCGTAGCCACATTGGGCGATACGAACAAAGTAGACGCTGTCCCAAACAATCCCGCCCTCGATGGCGGAGGCCAGACGCTGGAGCAGTGGGCCCCTTTGGAGCTCCAACGGAGAATCGATTAGGCAGCTGGGGTTTAAGGGAGCGGAGGTGTCGTAGGGGCTGAAGAGGGAACGCCAGAGGACGATCAGAGCCAAAACAATAAGTCTGGAGATGATTGCTGATTTCAATACAAGAGTTTGGTGCGACTTCATCACGCTCGCGGTTGGCATTATCGCTTCAAATTACATCAGATTTTGGAGCTCATTTTAGGCAAAAACACCTGTCAAGTGTTTGGTGAAGATAAGCTAACGCTAGCTTATATTTAATTATTAATCAATCAGTACATGAAATGTATAATGCATTTAACTAGAAATTCAAATTGTTAAGTTTAAATATTAGACAATAATATTGTTTACATATTATGAATTTAAAAAGAAAACTAAACTAATCTATCCGCCTCTCCCTACTAAGAAACAGTTTGTGGGCGATTTTAACCCTCATCATCCCATTTAACCCTTTCATTCTCATTACCCTCATTTAGTCATTTTGGGTCATTCTCACTTTTCCTTTTCTTGACATCTTCTTAACCCAGAAAATAAAAAGCACAAAGTCATGAGAAGGCTTGCTGGGAATTTTTGGTTCTGATGCAGTTATATAAAATACAAAATGAAAGAATAGAACATTGCATATAAAGTAAATAATCACAATCAATTGGTATTAGACATAAAAATTCAGCTGACTTGACCTGGAAAAAATAGAAAGATGCTTCAGCACAAAAATAAAAGAAACTTGCACTCTCGAGGACCAAGCAGTAAAAGCAAAAGATGTACAAAAGCTGGGATAAAACATAAAACACTCCTAAGAATATCTGAAATAAATGGTAGATGGTAGATGCATGTTTTTTGTTCCCTTAATAGACTATTCTATAAACAAGGCTTCAATGTACAGGGGTTTGTACTGAGACTTCTGACCATGGTACTAGATAGCTTTACGAAAGTATCTAAAACCCTCTATTTCTTTCACCCACAAACAGGGGACCATTTTCTCCTGATTCCTGAAAGAAGATGATCATATGATCTAATGAACCCATGTGTTCAGTAGCTAAGAGTCAAGGCCTGCTAGAAGGTTCAGGTGGTAAGTCACAATCCTTTACTGTTTTTCCTAAAGTAAATTGAATTTCAATAGCACTATTCTTGGCTACACTACATGTTTTTCTTGTTAGAATAATTCTACTCAATTGTCATCAATGGAACCCTAAACATCATCTACACAACTCATTATTTGATTTGATTAAATTTGCCGTTAGCTTTTTCCATTAGAGAATCAGAAAGTAATATGTGATCGATTCTATCAATGCCTCACTCTTAAGAGTCATTACAAATAATCGTGTCAAATAAAGTTCAACAATTAACTCCTTGCTTGGCCGCATTTTTTTTTTTTTTGGGGTATGTAATGTACATACGCACAAACATGTGAGTTGGAATGGTGGGTAGAGGAATGGTTCTTTCATAAACAGATACAGTTTTCTAGTTTGTAAGAAGCATACAGACAATGAGAAAATGAACTGTTGAAACCAAGTAAGAAGCATAAACTGAGGTTGACTTCTTCAATACACAAGAGAAACTAACTGACATACAATTACAAAATGCAGATTCTATGCTCTTCTGATATATTGGTCATAAAGTAGATTAAGGTAGAGCGCATCTATAATGCCCCATTAAATTCAAAAAATGGTTCCAAAGATCTTAAACTCGGTAACTGAGAAATATGTGTTGGTTGACGTTCATACATGCCATTTAGGCGTGCTCTGTGCACATAAACAAATGAAAACCCAAAATCCATTAGAACCCAGAGAAAGAAAATTTGGAGAAAAAACCCAGAACACCATCGATTCTAATAACCCTAGATTCTACAATGGGTTGCGTTGTTTTGATTCAAGGAAGTGCTAGAGCTCAATCTAAAGGGGGTTTTCAAACCAAAATAACCAGGATAATATAGCGATTAACACGCGAGAGAGAGAGATACCAACGCCGATCGTCGATCATTGTAAGAGAGAGATCCGAAGGAGAAGACCTGTGATGAAGCAAGAAGGAGGCGAACGAACAAGGAGAGGACCCGAAGCCGTGAAGCTTCTATCGCCCATCGGGGCTGTGATTTCAAAGCAATTTTTTTCTTTTTACCACCGCTCTGCAATGGTGTCACTTCAGAGCTCAGACTACAGTCTCCAGTGCGTCTTTGTCCGGTTGGCTTCTAGGACCGGAACCGACTGCCAAAAACAGTTCGAAACGTCCAACCCGGAATTGATTGTGGATTGGATAAGTGGCAGAGATTAGAGAATGGTCAATAAGCCCAATATGGGCCTGTGGCCCACCTGGCAGTAATACAGCCTGGGCCATAACAAGCTGGATTTGGTCTGGATAGAGGGCCTCTGCAGGTGGACACACTCAACTCATTTGCAGCCGGTCAAACAGTAAAATCGATGAACCGGTGATCAGGTCGGCACGATTCTGTTATTCATATCAATTAAGTAATTGAACCAGAAATAACTGATCAGATTGGTCGATTTTTATCATTTCGGGTTGGTTGAACGGGTAAAACCTGATCAATTTTTTTAAAAAAAATATTAATTTTAAAAAATTGAAATGTTATAAAAATATGTATTCTTTATAATTTGAACTGTAATTTGACTATTGATTGATTTTTTTTGTTATATATTGTTAACTTATTATGAAACACTTGTTTTTTCATATATATTGGGTGTATTATTATGTATTAGATATATGATATGTACTTGATTTTCTAATGTCTTAGATTTTTTTTTATGCATAATCTTATCATATTATTAAGGTATTTATTTGTAGTATTATTTTTATATTAATATATTATTTTAAAATTTTAATTAAACTTACGGTTCAATTGAAGATCCACTTGATTGATATGCAAACTTTCATCATACATTGATCATTCTCTTTTGCATTTTTTGACGCTGTTCACTTTAACAATGAATATGTAAATTGAGTTTTCATTTTATTTATCCTCGTATTTTTTTACTGAACTATATAAATAGTTGTTTAAGCGGAGCATAATATATCATTTACGATTAGCATTACCCACGTAACTTAAGAGCATAAACTAATATGTATCAACTGGAAGATACTGAAGATTATATAGATATCTCTACTTGAACTTGGATAACTATCCATCAACTTGTTAGAAATTTCGCAGACTGCTCTACACAAGCCAGCGATACAAAATATAAAACATATATCACAGTTCACAAATATGCAGCTATAAACCTCTCATGCATATAGATTGAATCAAACACATACAAAATGGAAAAGACAAAATCTAACATACCCAGAATGTTGAGTAGTCGAGGATTTGGATCTGCAAAAAGGACACCTTGAAGGCGGAAACTATTTCGGTTAGAAGACAAAACACTGAGAATCAAAGCCTTCATCATGTTAAACATATATTACTTAATATTGTATCAGTCTGTATAGGCGGGAATGTTGGAGCTCTTTTACTGTGTCTATCATTTGTTTATTCTTTATTTGGTTACTGTACATGTAACTTGAGTATAACATTGTATCTGGAGTCTTGGTTTCTAACGAAGTGAATGAGATAGTTTTTCTCTCACTCTCACTGTTAAAGTTTCTGACTTTCTTCCTTCTTGTTCAAGAAGCTTTCTTTAGCTTGAGTTTTGCTTGAGGTTGTTATGGTATCGGAGCCAGGTTACACCATCCTCATCAATCTTTAGATCTACTGTTTACTTCCATCTTCAAGCAAAACTATGTCTGGAAAGGATGCCCTTACTGTAGCTGCTGGAAGTGGTGTTGTCACTGCTACCACAGTCATGGATCCTCAAGATGATCCTTTGAATCTCTCAACTGCAGATTATGCAGTAACTAAGTTGATTAGCCAAGTGCTAACTGGAGAAGACAATTTTCATGTTTGGAGTCGCGCTCTCGTGATGGCTCTTGAAGGTCGGAACAAGCAGGGCTTCGTAGATGGGTCGCTGAAAGAGGTTCTGTCCATAGATCCACGTTATGCGTCTTGGAGGCGTTGTAACAGTTTAATCGTTACTTGGATTTCTAATTGCATTTCTAAGGAGATTGTAGGAAGTCTATCTGGTGCGCAGACTGCACGAGAGCTTTGGCTGGATCTGAAAATGAGGTACGCCTCATCTAATGATACACGAGTCTATGAGCTTCGACAAGCAATGGGAGAGACCCGGCAAGGAGTGATGACTGTGACAGAATATTACACCAAACAAAAGGGTTTCTGGGATGAGTATATCTACTACAATGTTCTTCCAGAGTGCACTTGTGGTTCTCGTTCGGCATTGGAGAGATATCAACAAAAAGATCACACCATGATGTTCTTAATGGGTCTGAATGATTGTTACACTACAGTTCGAAATCAGATATTAGCCATGGAACCCCTACCTCTCTGTTCAAAAGCTCTCTCGATGGTTCTTCATGTAGAGAGACAACTAACAGTAGCACAAGCTCCTACTCCAGTTCTCAATCCCACTGCTCTTGCTGCTCGTTCTGTCTCAAGTATGGAGGGAGGAAAGCTGCCATCTTTTAGCTCTACTAGTATGCCTGGTGGTGCATCTGGTAAACGGGAAAATGTGTTATGCAATTATTGTCGCAAAACAGGACATACTATTGATAAGTGCTACAAACTGAATGGTTATCCTCCTGGTTTGCAAAAGAAGTTATCTTCTCGGTCGGGTCAGCGTAACGATAGGCATCATTATGCCAACCAAGCTGAAAGTTTTCATGGCTCAGAATTGAGCCAGGGGCCACTCCAAATGTCTCCAGAGCTATGTGATCAGTTGATGCATTTTATCAAGCTAAATTCTCCATCTGCCAATGCACAGCAAATTGAGAGGTCACTTTCTTCTTCTCCTATTGGATCAGGTAGTAACTCCACTCCATCTCCAGCTATGTCTTCTGTGTCTGCGATCACAGGTAATGCTCCACCAAAATCTCAGATCAAATTACCATTCCTTGTTTCTTGGCTCATAGATAGTGGTGCCAGTGACCATATAGTCTGTTCTCTTGATTTCCTTAGTACTGCCAAACCAGTTTTCAATTATTGTGTAAATCTACCCAATGGTGACCAACATATGGTTACCCATGTGGGGTCTCTTACCCTTCATGGTGACATAATTCTTGATCAAGTGCTTTGTGTTCCAACTTTCAAGATGAATCTTATTTCAGTGAGCAAGCTTACAGCTTCTAACAAATTCTCTGTGATTTTTAACTCTACACTTTGTGTTGTTCAGGACCTAGCCACCTCGAAGAGGATTGGAGTGGGGAGCATGCATAAAGGACTATACTTTTGGGGTTCACGCTTGGCATCCAGTCACTCTTTTTTGAGCACCAATGCAGTTGAAAAATCACCCATGTTATGGCATCATAGATTAGGTCATCCATCTTCCTCTTCCAGTGTTTTTCTACCTAAGGAGTTACAAGAACCTTTTGTCTTCTGTCCAACATGTCCATTAGCTAAGATGAAGAGAAAGCCTTTCAACATTAGTGTTTCTCATACTGCTTCTGTTTTTGAACTCATCCATGTGGATATTTAGGGTCCCCATTCTGTAACTTCAATCGATGGATATAAATATTTTTTAACTATAGTGGATGATTATAGTAGAGCTACCTGGATTCATCTATTGCATTCAAAAGGGGAAGCTCGGTCTTATCTTGAGCAATTTTGTCGATATGTTCAAACTCAATTTCATGCCCAAGTTAAAATCATTCGTTCCGACAATGGTCCTGAGTTCAATTTCAAAGAATTCTATATTGCTAATGGCATTATACATCAGACCACTTGTGTTTACACACCCCAACAAAATGGGGTAGTGGAGCGCAAACATCAACATATTTTAAACACTGCACGAGCTATTCGGATTCATGCTCATCTCCCGGAATTGTTTTGGAGTTTCTGCATCTTGACTGCCGTTCATCTCATAAATAGGTTACCAACACGTCAACTTGATAAATATAGTCCTTACCAAATCCTATTTCAAAGACCACCCGATTACACTACTCTGAAGGTGTTCGGTTGTTTGTGTTACTCCAAAATTCACCCTCAACCTCGTTCTAAGTTTCAGCCCAAAGGTCGTGCCTGTGTTTTCTTAGGCTACCCTTTTGGTACCAAGGGTTTTAGGGTGCTGGACATTCAGACTCACGAAATCTTTCTTACTCGTGATGTTGAGTTTCATGAGACAATCTTTCCTTTTCGTTCTTCTGCTCCCATGTCTTTTTCATCCGAATCTCCCAATGAAAATTCTTCAGATATTTTAGCCTATGTCCCGCCTAAGCCATCTTCCATTCCACCTATTTTTGTTCCTTCTTCAGAGCTTACTCCAGAGTCTTCTATCTTGCCAGTTACTCCAGAGTCAACTCTTATATCTGACACTTCTTCTCCTGAAGCTGTTTTACGTCGTTCTTCTAGGATAAAACACCCTCCAGCCTACCTCAAAGACTACACATGTGATACTTCTTTATGCATGGTCAACTCCAGTCCTGTTCAGCTGGCGACATCTTCATCTTTGTATCCAATCAGTGAGTATTTTAATTACCATAATTTTTCTTCTCGTCATGCTGCTTTTCTTCATAGTGTCTCCAGTCATAGAGAACCTACTCATTTTGCTGTGGCCATGAAGGATCCTGCTTGGAAAAATGCCATGCAGTCTGAATTGCAAGCTTTGCATGATAATGATACATGGGACTTGGTTCATTTACCTCCTGGAAGACGAGCAGTGGGTTCCAAATGGATCTATAAGCTAAAATACAATCCGGATGGTTCCATTGAGCGTTACAAGGCACGTTTAGTGGCACAAGGGTTTACTCAAAAGGCCGGATCAGATTACACGGAGACTTTCTCCCCTGTGGTTAAAATGGTGACCATTCGAGTGTTCTTGGCTTTAGCATCTATGCATGGCTGGATTCTACATCAAATGGATGTGCATAATGCTTTCTTACATGGTGACTTGCATGAGGAAGTCTATATGGTTCCGCCTCCCGGCTATTTTGTTCCAGACCCAACCCTTGTGTGCCGATTGAAGAAATCTCTCTATGGCCTAAAACAGGCTTCACGCCAATGGAATGCCAAGTTTCGGTCTATTCTCCTTCGGTTTGGTTTCCGCCAATCTCGATCTGATTATTCCTTGTTCACTTTGCACAGAGATCATCATTTTGTGGCTCTTCTTCTCTACGTGGATGATATGGTTATTGGTGGTACTAGTGAGTCTTTGATTCAAACTGTGAAAGCATATCTGCATACTCAGCTTAAGATCAAAGATCTTGGAATAATGAAGTATTTCCTTGGCTTAGAAATCCATAAGTCTCCTGCAGGCTTAGCCATAAGTCAGCGCAAGTATACCATCGAATTACTTCAAGATGCCGGTTTCTTGGACTCCAAGCCACTTTCTTCTCCCACTGAACTGAACGTGCATTTGTCATTGCATGATGGTAATGTTCTTGCTGATGCTTCTAGTTACCGAAGACTAATTGGTCGTTTGACGTATCTTACCATGACTCGTCCTGATATTAGTTACGCTGTGCACACTCTCAGTCAATTTCTTCAAGCACCGACTGACCAACACTTGCTAGGTGCTCATCGGGTTCTTCGATATTTGAAAGGTTGTCCAGGGCAGGGTCTCTTTTTCCCTTCTGCAGTTGACTCTACATTAGTTGCTTATTGTGATTCTGACTGGGGGGCATGTCCTGATACTCGTCGCTCCGTCAGTGGCTATTGTATCACTTTTGGTGGAAGTTTGGTATCCTGGAAGTCTAAAAAACAGCACACTGTTTCGCGGTCTTCTGCCGAAGCCGAATATCGTTCCATGGCACATACTTGTAGTGAGCTCACATGGCTCTTACATCTCTTACGTGATTTTCGCATTTCACCACCTACTCCCATTTCTCTGTTTTGTGACACTTTAGCCGCCATTCATATTGGTAGTAATCCCGTTTTCCATGAGCGAACCAAGCACATTGAGCTTGATTGTCATTTTGTTCGCGAGCGTGTTGATGATCATATTGTCAAGCTTCTGCACATTCGTTCTTCTGAACAGCCCAGTGATATTCTTACCAAACCAGTCACGGTGGGACAGCTTCGTCATCTTCTATGCAAGCTTAACGTTGTCGATGCTTACCGTTAAGCTTGAGGGGGGATGTTAAACATATATTACTTAATATTGTATCAGTCTGTATAGGCGGGAATGTTGGAGCTCTTTTACTGTGTCTATCATTTGTTTATTCTTTATTTGGTTACTGTACATGTAACTTGAGTATAACATTGTATCTGGAGTCTTGGTTTCTAACGAAGTGAATGAGATAGTTTTTCTCTCACTCTCACTGTTAAAGTTTCTGACTTTCTTCCTTCTTGTTCAAGAAGCTTTCTTTAGCTTGAGTTTTGCTTGAGGTTGTTACATCACAAAAAGAAACCCAGTAAATGCAGTGAATTTAACGTGTTTGAGGAAGGGGGAGGAATCGTTACTGTGCATAGCCCGTTGGGTAATGGCTATAAACTCACGTGTCGATTTGTAACCTTGGATTATAGCCATTGCAAAGTCACAAAGTTGCGACCTCTATTGGCTTGATGAGATCGATTTCGTGACGCAAATGAACGGTTGATGACATGCGACCTAATTTACGGGTAGACTTCATATGTTGGAGATACCCTTAGAGACAAGTAAAATGTAGGTAGACTTCATAAGTGACACGTATTTATTAATTTTTTAAAATGTGAAATTTGAGCCACAAGAAAAATGGTGAGCTGGATAAAATCATTAAAACAATATGACTGTCCAACTACATTGTAATAATAAATATCTTTTGACTGAAATGAATGATGATGTTTCTCGTAATGGAGGTGATGGGGGGATTGTAATGCATCACTCTTCGTTCCATACCACGACCGTGACAGTGATGACCTGTGCGTCTGTTTTTAACACATGATTCTGTTACCAAGAAACAAGGTTTCTCTTCTGGGTCCAACATCACCTTAATTAGTTCTGTAATCACGGGTTAAAGTCTAAGTGATTACGGGTTAGTGGGATACCCGTTACCCAAAACCAAATCAGATGGACCTTTTGTCTGCTGTTGGCAAACTTGATACATGCGAAATAAGGCTCTTCATCAAGATTGTCTAGGATCACCAGATGAAGTGGGAAGAAGGGTGGGTTGCATATATTCTAGATGAATATTACATGCTCAAACTATCAACATCCCCGTATCTTCCCCTCCTTGATGGAATCTTCCTCCAAGATTAGCTGTCAATATTAAGTGGGGATAGGATTGATTGCAGCCTTGGGATGAGGGTGAGTCTCATTTAGCTTCTAACGAGGCATTTGGTTGATAAGTTGATGAGTGTGAGTGTGAGGCATTCGATTGACAGTCCGATAAATGTGAGTGTGTGAGATGAATATTGTCATGTTTGATTGTTTTCCTATCTTTTGCGTGCCCTCTATTGGCGAGAAGCTTGACGGCAAAAGAAGCATTAACTTTTGCCATGTCTTGACTCATCAATCTATAGTGCCGGAAGGGGACACTTTGCTGGTTGTTAATGCACTTAATGGAGAAGACAATAATCTTTCAGAAGTTGGCCTGTGTATTCAAAGTGCGAAGGATTCTTTTGCTCTCTTGACCTCTGTTAGATGCAACCATGTCAAATGTACTGCAAACAAAGCTGCGGATGCTTTGGCCAAACATGCCTCTAGTTTGTCAAAAGTCCATCTGCTTGGACTGATGCTAGTCCTAATTTTCTTAGACACATGTAATTGAGTCGGACGGTGTATTGGTTTTTCTTCCCAATGAATGAAGGTGTTTCTTTTTTATAAATAAAAAAACATACGATGTTATATCTCACACCATAAGGTGTAAGTCATTGTTGTGTTTTATAAGTAAAGATAAAATCATTCTCAATTAAGAGGGTCATTCTAAAGATAAAACTGTTTGGACCTTAGACCAGAGCAAACAATTTTTATTTGAGTTGTTTAGATAGGATATGTGATACTCTATCAAGTATCCGATTTGCAAGCCACTGGGCGATAGTCCCATTTGTTATCTCGTGATTAGGTGTTTCGTATATGCAGACATCCGACATTTGAAACCCTCTAGAGTTTTTTTCCTCTCTTTCTCAATGGTACCCGCATCATGGATTTGTCCTGCATGTGAAGCTTGCCTTACGCACATGGATTTCAGCCAAATCTTATCTATTGCCGAGGTGGTGTTCATGGCTTGTGCCGCCGCTTCACATGGGCTTTGACCCAATTTTATTTGTCGTCAAGGTGGTTATTGTCGGCTTATCCCACCTGTGAGACTTACGTGCATAAATTTCGATTTAATATTATCTGTCACAAGGTGATATGACGATTCGAATTTAAGTTCACCCAACCATCCAAAGGGTAAAGTGGACGGGTAAAAAGAAGTATTGGATTTACATGTTTGCAAATTAAGAGACAAAAGTCACGTGGAGTTTTCTGCAACCATACCTAGACACTTGCATACATGTGGTGACCTAACAAAGCATTGTTTTGTGGAAACACAGCATACCACACTCCCACCTTTTCTTCTCTTCCCAAAAATTCCAGAACCTCTCTTTTTCTTCGCAAATTTCCTTTGGTCACACAAAATGGGGTCAAACAATGCATTGTGGTTGATGATGGCGTTGCTGGTAATTGGGTTTGCAAGTTCAAACACAGACCAAGACAGAGCAGAGTGTGCAGAGCAACTAGTTGGGCTAGCCACATGTCTGCCATATGTGGGTGGCCAAGCCAAAGCACCAACTCCAGATTGTTGCAGTGGGCTTAAACAAGTTCTTGATAAGAGCATAAGGTGCCTCTGCGTACTGATTAGAGATAGAAATGATCCAAAACTGGGTCTGAAAGTGAATACTACACTTGCAGCTACACTTCCTAGTTCATGCCATTCACCTTTTAATCTCACTAAGTGCATTGGCAAGTACACTACTTATATAAAATCATAGAACTGTTTTTTTTTTTTTTTTTTGTGGGCAATTTTGAGATTGATCGAGGGAAGTTTGTGGATTCAGATCTTCTTCACTTGGCACCAAGATCAGCAGATGCTCAGGTATTTGAAGAATATGCAAACATCACTTCCGGGGAAAGTACAAGTGCCCCAGTACTCAACAATACAGGTAACATATATTTAGCAATCCAATTGTGTTGTGACTTGTGACCCTTTTTTTTGTGCCAAGTAGGAGATGATTCTGGAGAACAAATATGTGCATGGAATTTGGCACAGAGTAGATAATATTATTTAGATGTGTCTATTATCTCTATCCATAATCACTTGTTGAGCATCACATAATCGAGCTCACAAGTGTGGATAACTGTCAACATTTGTTGTTGAACACCGAATCGACATAACTCCACTAAGTGGTTTATATATATAAATAAAGGCTCGACTCCTTGCACATAAGTGACACTTTTATGTGCCTAAATATTTCGGAGACGACTCAGAAATATAAATCCTTATGCGGCCTTCAGCCCAGAGCGGATAATATCACTTAGATTAGTTTGGACTGAATTTAACATGTCTCGTTCAAAATAGAGTCTTACTAAATATAATTGTTGTTTTTCTGCCTAATATTTGGATAATTTGGTTTAAATTGAAGGGAGTTCCACCGGTAGCAAGGGTTCAGGTGCTGAAGCAAAGAGTGATGGCGGGAGGAGAAAAGAAAGCTTGGCATTAAAGATTGTTTGTGGAGCTTTCCTCTGGATTATGGCAGCACAAAACTGAATGCCGTAGACCAAAAGGTACACGGCAAATTAAAATCAAAGAACAATTACGTTAATTTTCCCCAACTGTTTTTTTTTGGGTCATTAAAGGAACCGTTATGGATATGGTTCACAAGTTTCAGACAAATGTAGCTCCTTAAATTCCAGTCTGTAAAGTGGACAAGTCATTATCAGATAATGAAATGCCATGCTTGGTCGATCTGTCACTGTCAAATACTCCGTAGTGGACCTTTGGGCCATCAAATCTATTGCCCAAAGCATAATAGTGGGCTTCTAAAAAGTCTATAAACTTTGACATCATGAGGAAATTTTTTAAGTCATACCCGATTTTATCTAAACACACCCGACTCACTTTTACTGTCATGCTTCTAAAATTTATCGTCATGAAGTAGCTCACAACTCACAACTCTAGTCGACAAAAGCCTAGTAGACTAGTCATACAATTTGACGTATTGGGCCACAAAAGTCCAACGTCAACGGAAATGTATTTGAAAGTTTTTTGCTAGGATCCCATTTTTATCGAATTTTCATACTATAACCTAAACAATAAATGTTAAATTCTAAAGATAACGAATTCGCTAAACCCTAACGAACTAATAGTTAATTATAATAAAATCATAAAATCAAATAAATGTTCAGCATATTGATTAATTCAGTAGATTAATTAATTATAATAGAAAAAATAATTAGATATGGACTATCATGGATTCTCATAATATAAATTATATATCATTTTCCTTCTATAAATACTTCATCAAAGTTTGGGGGAGGTATATGAGTTTGTGAGAAAATCTATAAAAATTTATCACGTATATTCGTTTCCATCTTTAATTTCTATGAATGATCATACTTGCATTCATATTAACTTACATCTCCAGTTAAATGAAGAGTGGTGGAGATGAGAAGAAGAGAAATAGAGATGATGAGAAAAGTTGTTGTACTAAAGTGTTTTGAGAATTTTGCCATTTTTTTGGGGGCGGGGGTGGAATTTTGCCATTTTTGTTTGAGGGGGATGAAAAAATTTGGGGTGCATTTGGCCTCCGCCGTGAATAATTCCATTTGGTTTTTTTTTGTTTTTTGTGTTTTCTATTCTTACAGAAAATGTTTTTCCGTTTTTTGTATTTTTTAAACTATTTTAAGTGATACAAGGGAAAATACTTTGAAAAAAAATAAGTTAAAAAAATGAAGGGAAAAATATTTTTTACCCAACACGTCACATGACAGATCAAAGCACCATAAAACCCAAGAAAGAGCCAAAAATATCCGTTCATTTCTCTCTCTCTCGCTGACCGTGACTCTCTCTCTAAACTCATCCATCATCAAACCCATTAATGGCTCCAAACCCGAATTCCCGTCTGGGTTACAGTACTCTGTTTCTCATCCTCATCTTTATCGCCGCAACATCTGTCTCCAACGCCGACAGACCCACAGTTTACGAGATCCTCCCCAAATTCGGCCTACCGAGCGGCCTCTTACCGGACTCTGTCGCGAGCTACACACTCCAAGACGACGGAAGTTTTGTTGTTGTTTTGGAGAAGGCTTGTTACATCCAATTCGATTACTTGGTGTACTACGAGAAGAAAATTAGTGGGAAGCTCAGTTACGGGTCCATCTCGAACTTGAAGGGCATTCAGGTCCAGAGATTCTTCTTCTGGTTCGATGTTGATGAGATCAAGGTGGATTTGCCTCCAAATAATAGTATTTACTTTAAAGTTGGGATCACCAATAAGAAGCTCGATGTTGATCAGTTCAAGACTGTCCATTCTTGCCGCAAAGGCTTGGGCTCCTGTCGCAATTGGTGGAAAGAAGTTCTTGAGGTGATAGTTTTCTTGGTACTCTTTCTTTGTTAAGTTATCAAGCTTGGTTAATCTGTTGATCATTTTTGGCTGTTTCTTTCGTTCTTTCTTTTGATCTTGGCATTACTGGATTGCTTATTCTTAGCGGAGAGGTTACTGTTTCTTTTGTTTATGTTCTGGCTGATCTTTGAATATCCAGATAGATGCAATTTTATGTTGTTTTGGTAAAATGATCATTTGAGGCCAAATTTAGAAAGTGAAGAAACAAATGGCCAAAACACCAATAGTTGCAGAGTAAACTGTTTAAGAAACAGATGATTATCTTCAACTCATCCCAAGGACAAACGTTGTATGGATCTAAAAGCTGCTTGTACGTTTGCATTTTGTCTGCATTTCAATGCTAAAAGCATCTGTTAATGAAATAGTATGATACAAGCACTATTGTTTTTCAGCTTAAGATACACTGATGAAATTAAATACTTATCTCTATATACTATTGGTGTTTTGGTCTAGTTGCTTCCAAATTTTGTAAGTTTTTTCAATAGAAACAGATCTGTTGAAGGAACGTTATACACTTGGTGATTTAAATGCTATGTTCCATTTGTACATTTTGGTTGAAGTTTGTCCTATCTTGCATCATTGGGTACTTGTGGCCTTTTAAGTGCTACTCCTTTCCATTCCGTTTTGTTTTCGAACTTGTTTGAAGAAACTCTTATAAAAACAAACATCCATGGCATTAATGCTGTTTATTTTGGTTGAAAGTTCCTTGAAATAAGAACTGTTGCATTGCTCCTGCAACCCAGATTGCCGATTTCTCCAAGTTGATAGTATGGTACTAAGCAATAGTCTAGATTAGGTTATTCTATCATCTCTTCGTTTTCAGCAGTTATCGTACTATATTTCAAGTTCTGTAATTTTCTAACTATTAACCTGTATGCTTTGCTCTTTGCTACAAGATTATATCAGTTAATGAGAGTGAATTATGTATGCGAAACAATTATGCTTATCGGTTGTTTCGACTCATGTTTTTTTTCCTTGTTGAAGTCAGATTATGAGTGTTAGCATGATGTCTTAATTTGTTTTTATCCTTATGAATGCAGCTCCCAGCTCCGTTTCATGAAGTGGAGATGCTAATTACAGAATGAGCCGCTCCAAATGTTTTCCTATTTGCTTACGAGGAAGTGGTTAAAGTGTAAAGAGCCCTCGCTCTTCATCTTATTTGCTTACGGGAAAGTGGTTAAAGTGTACAGAGCCCTCGCCCTTCCTCTTACCCTTGCACCATGGAAGAAAGAAATGTAGCATTTGTACTCTCAGACTCAAATCATGAGTCTAGAAGAGCTTTACGTAAAGAAGTTGTATTAGTAGACTCTGTAAATGATGGACATGTTGTGTATCTTAAGTGACTATATTCTGTGTGTTTTGCTTGAATCATATGATGGTGCTTCTTGCTTGATATGGCAAATACTGGTAACCCTAATTTTGCCTGCTTGGGAGAGGAGTTGAGACAGATTCGTGAACAAGTAAATTTCTCCGAATTCTTGCTTGGCACAAACACCTCAAGGTGTTCGGAGGGGTTTATGAACTTATCCCAACATTCATTTTCTCAATCCCTCAAAATGAGGAGTTGGGAGACAAAAACACACCCTCACACATCCCCACACATCCCCACACCTCCCAACCCCTCTCAATAATTAGTAAGAATTCACTTTTATGAAATCCTTTCAACTCTCATGCTAAGCATAATCTTACGTGCAAAATCAATAAACCATCGTCTCTAAATTGGGCTCGTTTGTCTGAAAAAATAAACTAGCTTATAAATTGTTTAAAATATATCTATTTTCCAAATAGATGGTGGAGCTTAAATAATAGATGTCTTAACCCATGTACATTCATATAGCACCTATGGAGATTACATACTAAGACAGGAACCCAACTAAAGACATTGCCTAAGAGGGAACGACAAGATGCCAAGATTTACAGGTATCTGATATATTTTCACTTCAGTAAAGAAATTACCTAACATGAAAGGCGCCAACCGTTCCCAAAACAAGTTATAGATGAGCATTCCAGTTCGTCCGGGTTTTCAACTTCTTTGGCTCGAATATAAGCCAACACAATTCACTATTTCATTATGAATGCCGAACCACTCCCCTGGCAGTTCACTGTTGATTCAATCTTCCCTGAAGTATAAACAAGCAATTTTACCAAGACAATTCGCAGTAGCTTATGAAAATCACGAGCAAATGAATTCGGGTTGTCACGCTTGAAGCACCTGACAGTGCACAATGTGACTTTTCAAACCGCTTCGGCCTGCTATACTCGACCATAAATTAGTCACGAGAGTTCTAAAATGTCCTCTCCCTGCTATATTTTCCCAGAGATGAGGGTTACTCTCTACGTGTTTGTCCGGACTTGAAACGTCAACCAGACTGATGCTCATGTTGTTACGAACAATGCAAAGCTTCCCGTTGAGGGGGACAAGAGCAGCAGCCTCCAAAGCGTGGGAGCTCCCAAGGTGGAACTTGCTATCGATAAATCTGTTCCATGAATCTGTGGCTCCATCGTAAATTCTAAGCTTGCACCCATCCCGGCAATCCAACGCATAGAGTCGTCCATTTAGAGATATGCTGGGGTTGCGCCAACCGGCAACCATTCCATCATTGATTGGAGTCCAGGCACTAGCATCAGGATCATAGGCTTCACTCATGACCTCACGGTGGGAACCAAGACCTTTTAGAAACCACTTTCCATCATAAATGACCCCGATAAAAGGGACCATAGCTGTGCTCATATCTGAAATAAAGCTCCAGCGATTCTTGTTCGGATCATACACTTCAGCAGAACGTAGTGTCCTCTGGATTCCTTCGCATTCTCCTCCAGCCACATAAAGGCAGTTATTAATGACACATGAGCCAAAGAAATGACGTTTTCGGAGCATATCGGGAGCCCTTTGCCATTTGTTTGTTCGGGCATTGTAGAAAATGACTCGTCTCATAGAACCCTTTAGTGGATCCTTCCCTCCAAATAAGTACAAATGAAAACCACTCAGAACAGCACAACCAAAGCCAAGGGCCCCAGAGTACTCTCTGGGGACTGGTGGAAGGGGCTGCCAGAGCTGACTCCTGGGATCAAAAGCATTCCACGAGATCTTTCCATCACGGTCTCTTTTGACAATATAAACCCACTCCTCCGCCATACCGAGATTTTTCCTAAGTGAATAAAAGAAGTTACCAGCCACCAGACTATACCATCTCTTACAAACTAGACGAAGCTTTCGATGTTCAGCACGAGGAACCCGAATCAGGCACGCAATGGCAAGGTCATCAGGAAGGCCAGGCAGAAGTGGAGGCTGGACTCGGCTTCTCTCCCTACGCGAGTTTTTGCTCTTGTGTGCATTAGGATTAATATCAGGCCGGATGCAGATTTTTGACCCCGGGACAAATTTCCTTGCCTCAGCAACTGTTTTCAAGCCTGCATCTACTTTGCAGTAACAGGATACAGAATCAACCTGTAAAACAAGTAATCTTAGAATCCGATCTATAAAAGCAGTATGTAAGGTGAACAGCAAGTATGTGTGAGATCAAACTATCAAGCAAATCCTCATCTAAGTTTTGGGCATGCAGCCTTCCAAAAGATATCGATCCTAGTCATGCTTTTATCAGTATGCTTAACCAAAATCAAAATGTCCATCAATGAAGCTAGAAAACTTTCACAAGAAGTCAAGCAAGAAATGTAATCAGGCCTAATACTTTCTTAAGCTCCAATCAACTAGCCGATCAGAATATTCAAGATCACTTAATGAGTATCAAAAGAAATAGACTCTACTTCATGGGCATTGCTAAAGGGAAATAGTGAAAAGCAAAGCATGGTACTCTCTTTTATTGTCGAGGAAATACCATTGGGTATGCTTCTAGGATCCCAATTTAACAGGAAAAAAAAAGTAAAAACCAAAAGTTGAAAATACAAACAGATATATTACACTCAAAGCTTTGCAACTTCAACTGAACGGACACTTGTAATATGACTACTATCTTCAAAAACGGAAAGAAACGAAAAGTAGTCTGACATAACTTTTTACTCATTCTTTTAATCAAATGAGAATCAAGAAAGTAGATTACATTCCCATTCATTATTTTTTGTGAAATCATTTTGCATGACAGTCCTGAGCAATGCTGGATTGGACATGTTCCCATTAGAAATTCACCAACGTTTAAAGGTCAGAATTTGCAGTCTCAGCAACAATTCAGGCTTAAAACAGAAAAATTCCTAATTTAGATGGTATAAGAAAAAACGTGTCGCTCCTACTCTTTTCCCAATTTGTTTTATTCTTCAGCAAGTCCACAAGAGGGCTTAGTTGATCCATGATTTATGTTTCATCTTATTTTAAGAGGTTTAGATGCACTCTTGCTCTCAGAATTTTGTATTCTGCCTATTGAAAAACAATGCTGATATCTTAGAAAAACCTTAAAAAAATTCTATTAAAAACGAAACTAATTTTTTCCTTCAGTCAACCTTGTTCTCTTTAAAGAAAAAATGAATGCAATTGATGATTCCAAAACAGAGATGGCCTAAATATAGTAGTCATCATCTGAAACAAATAGGTCTTACATTAAACACTATACTCATTGAAAGAATGGGTTCAGCGCAAGAGGATTCATTGCCTGGTAATTTAAATAATCAAGCTAGTATATGAAGCAAGAACCCTTGTTACCAAAGAGCTATCAACAACAACACATACAAAAACAAAAACAAAAATACATCGTATGTAAAACAGCATAGCCTTTTGAGCTTATTTCCCATAGTAAGCACAAGTTCCGCTCCTTATTGAACTCTTACTTTCTGCAAATCAATGGTTCAACATTTCATATAATAATGAGCACTCAAATGCAGTATTTGTAATGTTCATTGCAACTATGCACAAAGAAAACAGGTCAAAATTCAAATCTGCAAAAAATGACTTCTAATTTGAGAACATTGTCAGGGATTCTAACAGAATTAGTGAAAGGAAATTATTCAATTTGCAAGAAACAAAAACTCCCCAGCATATTTATCAATCGTAAGTTCTCATAAAAAAAACTCCACAGAACTCCATCCAGAATGCACTATTCACCAGCTCTTGTAATAGATGCATGTCACAAAACCACATACAAGCAAAAACCCAAAATCCTTATAAACGATAGAGGAAATTCCAACAGATATACTTGTTATAAGTTTTGGAAAATTTCTTTTGGAGACCACATTGGACAGAAAATTAATGATTGAAAACAATTCCAAGAAACAACTACACTTTTCAAGAGAAAGACTAAAAGATCAAGTAAGCTTACCAGCGGAGCTTGACCTCGAAATCCCCTATGAACATTTGAAGATTGCAGTTGAACAGATTGTTCCATCTGTCAAAGGCTGCGATTCATAGATAAGCAGCTTCACCAAAACCAGACCCAACAGAACCTCAATTATAAACCCAGATCGAAAACTAATTGAGATTCAACACACAAATCTGAGCAAGCCGAAAAACCATTGAAAAAAAGGCACTTTCGTTTTTGTCTTTTCCTTTTCTTCAATGTACCAATCTCTTCAAATGCAAACAAAATCATCCAAAAAAAACCAAGAAGAACCTCTTTTTACGAGTTACAAGTACAAAAACGTGAGTGCAGCTTTTACCCACTTTCTCTTTCTACAACAAGACTCTACAGACTACAGAAACAGACAGACGAAAGAGTTTCGTGGTAGAAATTAAATTATTAAAAAAATATAATTTAATACAGTACATTGAATGATTTGATTTTTTTAATAAAGTTGTGATTTTCAATTGTTAAGAAATAATATAGTTTAATGCAGTATATTGAATGACTTGATTTTATAATGAAGTTGTGATTTTCAATTGTTAAGCTGATGACAAAGAAGTTGAGAAGGCCTTCTTTGTTGTTTAATGTTTTGGGTCAAACACATTTATGAGAGAGAGAGCGATTGATTAGCGGGTTTATCATATCAGTTGACTCAGGACTTTTTCCTTTTTAGTTTCTAGATTTATGTTTCATATTGGTGTTAAGGCACGTGAGAAAAGCGTGATACCTTCCATTATTCAATTTATCTAAAAGGTTATTTGCTTAAAAAATTATGTTAATTACTTAATACTTAGCAAATAAATTGATTAAATAAAACATCAAAATAAACTTAATTTGTGTTCAAGTATGCAGGACTCGAGCTTTAAATCTCATATCACTCTAAGACAATAAGCAAAGTGAAAAATATAATATTTCAAACTTATCAATACAATAGATATATCTTATGGGTGAAAGAGATCGGGATGATCGTTTTACATATCTACCGAGTTTAGGGAATGACGGGCTTAATTTGAGTAATTCATTATAACGCTCTCGGGATCCAACTATTAGACTTTCTAATGAATTTCATTACTATTTATCTCTTAATCATTAATCACCATTAATCATACCAAAACTACTCCCAACTCCCAAGTCCAAGAATTCTTCAAGTTTTCAAACACATCATCAAAAAATAACAATACATTGTGCATTAATAATTTTACAGAAATGTTGACAAAAACTGGCTGAAAGAGTTGAATTTAACTTAGTAAACCTATATACAATAAAAACATTAATAAAACTGACTTTGAGTATTATCCATGCGTAACGATAACGTAGTTATACTTGCCCTTTTGGATTATTTTGTAAGCGTCAAACTAGTGATTCAAAAAATTATCAAATTGCATTGCCTCCATGAAACTATCATGAAAAAATGACCAATATAAAACTCTTTTTAAAGACATTTGTGCAAGCAAACTTGACAGCTCGAGTTTAAGTCTATATCAACCCGGGAAAAAATAGTGTCCTTCTCGATTAAAAAAAGGCCACAGACCACTGCTTGCATTAGTATCTTTCGCTTGGAAGTAAATAAATTGCTAGATATCCATCAAAAACCCGGTCCAGTGTTCAACCAATTCAAATTCATTGCCCATGGCAAAACATTCATATCTCGAACGGAAGCAGAAATTCCAAATTTATTTAAATACAAAAACCTTTAAAAAACTTCATTGAGGACAATGATTATATTCCCATGAAATGGGTTGAAAAACATGCCTATGAGATTGAAAAGGATGCAGCCGAAAGAACGCACTCCCTCTCCCACTGCTACATACTTTACACAACCCACCATCACCCAACAAAATTACAGGAAATGAGGAAATAGAAGGAAAAAAAAAAGATCAAGAGAGAGCCACAACACAAAGAAACTCCCTATCTTGTCAGAACTTTTTCACCAAAACCTACCAGCATCCAACGCCTCTGTTCCTGCAAAACCCCCAAACTTACATCATGGCATGGTTGTAGTAACACTGATCGCACGAAACACTAACTAAAAGGCACAAGGGAGAAAAGAGAAGGAAAAAAACAAAAGTATCCCTACGAAAGAGGGAATAATCTGCAATTGGTAGATGTTAGTAAAGTATGTAGAATGTTCAGTTATTAATCCCATGCACTGGTAACCCCTGGACCATACCCTCCTCCGTAACCGCTTGAAGCCCCCAATCCACTGCTACTGTTGTAGCCTCCACCATAGTAATCTGAACCACCCCTATTGAAAGAAGAGTCCCTTCGAAAGTCACGGCCGCCAAATCGGCCTCCTCCTGAACGACGATTCCTCCCAAAGCCATAAGAACGTGCTGCAAATCGAGATAACCAAGCAGGTACTTCTTGATTCGCTTCTTGCATTAGATCAGATAATGACTTTGCCATCGATGCATTGTTCTCATTGAAGAAGGCAGTAGCCAAGCCTGTTTTACCAGCTCTCCCTGTTCGACCAATTCGATGGACATAATCATCAATATCATTTGGTAGATCAAAGTTGACCACATGAGCAACGTGGGGAATGTCAAGACCACGTGCTGCCACATCCGTTGCCACCAAAATTGGTGTGATGCCACTTTTAAACGACCGCAAAGCTTGTTCTCTTTCCTGCAACATATATGAATAAAAACACAGAGATATAAAAAAACAGACAACTGATCTACAACACGACAAAATCACATAAGGTAGAAAATGTTAAAATGAAGTGCTGGAAAAATTAATTCAACTTAATCATGGCAAACTGCCAGGCAGAACCAAGAACAATTTTCACAATCTTAAGAAATAGAGAAGAACAATATCGCATGATAATTACTTGTTTAAGGTTATGATCATTACTCATTAATCAAGAAGCCTAGTGCACCTTGCTCAAGACATCTTACGCAAGCATCTGCAAAAACATTGCTGCAAACCCAGCTAGTTGAATTGAACTATTTTTTATTTTATTTTATTTTAATAGAGAATTGAACTATTGAAGGCATGTTGCTTGGTTTGTCTACCAAATATAAGACGGCAATTAAGGTGGGGGATGGTAAGTTACTAGGAGAAAGTCATGACTATAGCAACACAAAGGCAGTGCCGGGAAGGGGGATGTTACATAAATTAGAATCAAGTATCAGTTAGAGAAATCCTGATTTAACTCATATTAAACTTTCCCCTCAAGCCTTTGTGTGGTAGAGAGCCAACCACTGAACCAGTGGTGCTCTTCAACAATAATGATTTCTTTAAGCAATACCAAGGGCAATCACTAGTTTATAAGTTTATAAATCTAGGAAACAACTTCTGCAACATTCTAAACTAGTTTACACTGGGCCCTAACTTGAGTCTCGGCTACCCCATCTCAAGGACAATCAACTTCATAAAGAGATTCCACATGCATTTTACAAGGCAAAATGTAGCAGCAAGACTTTAATAGCACACAAAAGAACAATCTTCAGCCATTTTTTATTCTTTCAGGAAATGTGTAGCATCTAGTGCAGCTGCTGCAACAATAACAATGGACTCTTTTTCCTTCCATTTCATACATGATGAATATTGACATAAAAATAAACTACTCTTTTTCAAAGTTAGAAAGCCAATAACCATTAAAAAAACTGCAAAAAAAGATGTCACTGGAACAATTAGCTAGCTGAAAACTTCCACCTCATCTGAGAAATCCTGCATCAGCATCTCCCTGAAACCTTTGCATCTTGGAGAATTTCACAAAATACATATGCAACACAGCTCATACGCTTCATAAAATCAAATGAAAAATATATATTTTTTCCTGTAAACCAAGTCAGAAATATGAAAAAGAAGTATTCACTCTGACTAGTAATGACTGCACCATAAAACAAGGGCTCAAACTCACATACCATGCAAGACAACAGCAACATCAATAATAAGCAGAAAAGGGAGGAATCCATGAAAAAACCTTCAAAAAAATGAAGAAAATAATACCTGTTGAGATCTATCACCATGAATAGTAGTCGAGGGGAAACCATTAACTGACAACCAGTGTTCAAGTGAATCAGCTCCCTTCTTTGTCTCCACAAAAACTAAAGTCAAAGCTTGCTGCAAAATTAAGAATCCAGGAATAAAAGAGTCAAACAAATGAACCAAGATGAAGGAGATAAACATTCCAATGAATTTTTTAGTTGAGAAACACAAGTAATCAAAAAAAAAAATTAATAGGCATCATGCAGAAAACAACTAGCAAGCAAAAGACCCGAAATCGCCCACAAACCAAAAAAATCACAAGATAAATATGGCACTTTCCAGCATACCTTGCCCTGGACACCATTTGTCCTCTGTGCATGAAGAAGGTCCATGAGATGACTCCTCTTGTCTGACTCGTGAACAAATTCAACTCGTTGGACGATCAAATCAGTACTTGAACCCACTCGTCCAACAGCCAAGAAAATATAATTTGAAAGGAAATCGGAGGCCAATCTCTGCATGACAACGAAAAGGTTCTCATAGATGTATAAATTTACATAAGCAAAACTCATCAAATTTGACTGTATATATAAAATTAAAGACTTACAGACAATTTTGTCTTACAATCTTACATAAACCATTCAGCCCCCAATATTAGTAAATAAAATTTCTAAAAGATATTAACAGCAAGTAATAATTGAACATAAGGACTTCTAGTAACTAAATGTATTAGCCAAACACATGAAAAGAAAATAGTACTTGATCCAAATTAAAAAAATATACGAACTCTGCAATAAGAAACATTATTAAAGACTTCTCGAGTGCGAAAACAAACCTGTATCTCTTTTGGAAAGGTAGCACTGAACAACATTGTCTGTCTGACACCTTGTGGAGGCATGTCACATTGTTCCACAATTTTTCGGATTTGAGGCTCAAAACCCATATCCAACATTCGATCTGCCTCATCCAGAGCTAGATACCTGATCATTTCTAAAGAAACTCTAGCCCTCTCCAACATATCCACCAATCTACCAGGAGTAGCCACTAGGATATCAACACCTCTAGCCAGGTCTCGCAGCTGCCCATATTAAAACCACTGTTAGCAGACAAATAAATCTAGAGTTACAGTGACATCTGCTAAATGAAACAAAAGATATCGAGCTTTATTAATTGCTGTAATTTTAAAGTCTCTAATGACTGATCCAAACTCATAACCATTATATTCAAATCTAAGAGTCAATCAAAAGGTTTTAGATTAACCAATTTGAATATCTGGATGTGAATAATGTAGAAGATATAAACATCAAGAAGCATTCAATTGAACACTATATTTTCATTTCAGATGACCAATTAAAAAAAGAAACCTCATTGTGAAGTTAGCTTTCCCAACAACAAACCATGTGATACCTTTTAGCATATCCTGTAACATAAATGGAAGGCTGTGCCACAAACCTAGGTTCAAATCTCCATTGGGCACATATAAATAATAATAATTACAAAAAAGTCTCCATTGGGCTTGAACAGAATTTTCAACTGCTTGAAAAGGCAGGAGAGTAAAGTAAGAGAAAATAAATGTTTCCTCCAAATGATTGGAAACCTCTTTTAGTATGATTATGCGAAAATGTTTATTAGGAAGAAAGTTGACAAGCGGCCCATGCAAAAACTCTAGGCATATAGTAGTTAAGAAAGAAGTAACTTATATTGTCCTAAAATGAGACCTACTGTTCTTGGAGAAATCCCAACCGCTAGAAATATCTTAACCCACCACTCTTGATTGTTTGCTTGATTAAACAACTAATCCACCTGAAGGCTTGTAACATGAAATATAAATGCACATAATCACACCTTAAAATTCTGTAGAAGAAATGAAGCATAAAACAAAATTGGAGCAGAAGAAATCAAATTATTATGCACTCAGAGAGCCTTCTGCAGGGGAGTTGTGATGAAGGAAGACCATTAATTTTATGTTTTCATGAGTTAGTTTATTATCGGGCTATTTTAACTAAGTTTATTTTTGTTTCACAGTAAGGGTATTGTCGTAATTTCTAGGTGAGTTGGAATTTTGAATTTATTATTAGTTATTTGTTTTATGAGACTTTTATTAGGTTATTTTGTTAAGTCAACTCATTGTTAGAATTGGAGTCATACTAGTTTAATTTTTAAGAATCCTAAATTCCTAATTTTATTTGAAGGAAGCTTTTATGTCATTAGGATTATGAGTCTATAATCTATATATGGATGTAAGTCACGAAAGAATAATAATTGAGAGTTTTATGCAAAGTTTTTTGGAAAGAGATTCCTTACACCTTCAGTGAGAGACTTGTACAGACTTCGTGAGAGGCTGAGAGGGAAGGGTGAGTTTATCTGGCCCTACTTGAAAGATTCAGGGTGACTATTCTATTTTTCAGTTTTAAAAACCTAGGAATTGCGAAATTTCTGCCTTAAGCTTCTTGATTTTGGGATTAATTTGGGGTTAGGGTTTTTGGTTGCTCGATCCTACAAAAAATCTACATCAATAGTTCAAAAACTACATCACTTGGTATCAGAGGAGCTTCCGAGCAACCTATAATTTCTCTAACCATTTATGCCAACAAGGAGTGGTATCGATCACAATTGTAACAACGAAAAAATGACAAAGCCTACTTTGGAGGGAGATAATCAATCCCCCGAAATTACACTAGAGTCCATTGCATAATCTATTAATTATATTGTAACAAGAAGTCAGAGTGTGTAGACTACTTGTGGAGCAAATCTATTGGTGAGCCAAACAAAGAAGCTAGCTTTGAGAAAGATGGTCAAAGCAGTAGCAAGAAGATTGCGGAAGGAACTCATCAACTAGATATTTTTGGAAAAAGATATTTATGATCAGCCTCATCACTCATGCTATCTCCAATGTACTACGACAAGAATCGAATATCATTCTCAATGAGCCACCAGAAGATATCCTTATGCAAGAGCCAAGAGGTGACTGAGATAGCACAATCTGATTTTGAACAAGTTAAAGGTGAAGAACATGAACTCAAAGCTGCAAACATAAAAGAGAGAAAGAATTCCAATCCAATTTTTCCTGAAGCCACTCAACCTATGGTTTTTTTGCCTACCAAGTTCCAATAATTGAATTTGTTATTCCAGAAAAGACCAATGACATGCCTAGTGCAAGAGTTTTATTGTTCTCGTTCCTAACTCCAATCAAGGGTTCCAAGTAGAATCAGGGAAGTTAGCACTGGTGTTATTCAAGAATACACTACAGCTACTCTTGTTGCAGTGATTGCCACTATAAAATGCAAATTAATTAAATATAAATTAACTTAACTAAATTATTGAAATTAACAGGGTCATCTACAAGGGGTAAACCAGATCTAGGGATAGCAGCTTATACTGAACTGATCATCACTTATCACCCAAGGCCGAATATAATGTTTCCAGAAAAAGGTCAATGAGAGCTGTATTAGGCTGTCAATACACAAGTATAACACACATCAATAACACTCAGTACTCATCATAATCATCGCCATCGGAGCCTTTATCCCAAACATGTTAAATTAACAGCTTGTCACTAGAACATCTAAGACAGAATAAACCTCAGCAAGTAGATGCAGTGACAAAGGAAAACAGTATCCCACTCCAAAATGAGGCCATAATGCTTTTCTCACAAAGCAATGACAATGTTACCAAGTATACAAACCTTATATCTTGAATTGACAAGATAAGATGCAAATTATAATCAAGTCATGACAAAATATATAACAATTGCGAAATCAAGTAAATTAATAGAAAAATAAAGTCTAGAACAAACCTGCTGATTAATAGAAGCTCCTCCATAAGCAACAGCCACCCTGACCCCGGTTTGGTATGAGAACTTCTTAGCTTCCACATGTATCTGCAAGCCACAGAGCAATATGCTACATTCATGATCACAGAAGTTGCATAAACTAGAGTGTATCATACAATAACAGACAAATGAACTAACTTGGCATGAAAGCTCCCGAGTTGGAGAAAGAATAAGAGCAAGTGGGAATGCTGTACGCGACCCACGTAATGGTCTATGTGTACGCTGTCCTTGTCCCTTCATAATTCCGCTGATAATTGGGAAGCAGAAAGCAGCTGTCTTGCCAGAACCAGTCTGGGCACATGCCATCAAATCCCGACCCGCAAGTGAGATTGGGATGGCATGCCGCTGCACAGGAGTCGGTTTGACGTACTTGCACCTCCGGATATTCTGATCGAGTGCTTCCCCAAGGTCAATCTCCGCAAATGTAGTCACTGGTGGCGGTACGTTATCCCCAGTAGGCTCCACTGGAATATCTTCATATGCATCGAAGTTTATCCCAGTGCTTTCCTGCTCACTGAAAGCCTCCTCTGTTTCGTCAACATCACCAAATGGGTTAGCTTCCCTCTCTCTCCCACGGTCCCAGCCACGACCTCTGTTACCCAATCCTCTTCCTCGACCACCTCCATACCCAGAACGAAAATCATTTGTGGAACCAGGCCTGCGAGGTCCACCATACCCACCAGCTCGATCATTACTTGAGGAAGGCCCAAAGTAAGCCGAAGCAGGTGGGTCCGAAGAGGCTGGCCGGTTGCGAATATGGGGAGGAACATATGCTGATCGTGCAGCTGCAGACGTGTTACTAAGGCCCCCATTGTTTACAGACCCGGGAGCAGCATTGTCAGCCTCGGAGTTTGCAGCCATGTCCGCCCACGAAGTTCTCATGGTCAAATTGGAATTTTTCCCTCCACGGTCACTCGAAAATTCAATCAAACTTGAACCTCAGAAAGCTCAGAGGACAATCACTTTCTTCCAATCCCAGAAATAAAAAAGCTCCAGCTATTCGAAATGGTTATAATCTTTGATACTTGGATCGCCACAGGTATCTGCGTCAAAACCATGAGCAGATAATCATCCATTTCGATTCCATCGTAACAAATACAGCAAAAACAAAACGTTAGAACAGTACTTAGGCTCCTCTTGCATATCAAAAAAATGTCCAGAAATTGAAAAGGTAAAAGGGAAAACACAGAACCAACCCCCTCCCCCCACCCAAAAAAAAAATACAAGAGACAAAGCACACACAGCGCCGAATTTTCTTCAGGAATCATGCAATTAGTGCATAGCCAACCAAACACCAAAATCCAACCTGATCTGCTACGGCAGCGAAGCGCAATTGACGCCAGAAAGGAATGCAAACAACTCACAACAAAATAAAATTCACAAAGCCTAAGCCGTCTTGAACACTTCACTCACAAAATATGAACATCAAGAGATGCATGCATATCTAAACGCAAATAGAAAGAGACAATGAACAAACCAAATGAAGCAGCACAAGAACTAAACCTTAACAATCGAAGCGCTATGTTTGAGGTTGAAGATCCAGAAAAGAAGAAAATAAAAAAAACCCTAATATGCGTGTTCGTGTATGATCAGTATTCCCAAATACTATTGTGTTTTCTCTCTCCGGAAACTTTTTCCTTCTCTCCATGGAAAAACACTACTCTCCTCTTTTGTACGCCTTTTTTTTTTTTTTGAGTTTTCTATTTTTAGTGTCAGACTCAAATCAAATTCCTGGAATTTTCAAAAAAGTGAGGAAAAAGACGGACCAGAGAACCAGGTCTCGCTCAAACACCCCACATACACGGCCACTGGATGGACTGGTGCACTGCTCGTCTGCTCCTCCAACGGGTTACGGGGCAACAAAAAAATGTAAAAATGAATAAGATATACTAGCAACTCTAGACCATTAAATATAAATTTAAAATATTTATTTTTAGTGGGAAAGAATTTATTTTTTATTTTTAATAAAAATATATCGTTAAATTTATCATACTAAATACTACCCATTTGTGATTTTTCAATTTAAAAAAAAAAATCATGCATGAAATTCAAAATGTTGTTCGACCCTTATCCAAATATGCATGGGATAAACTCATATCTTTGTGAAACAATTCTCATATCAAGCAACACAAACTAGTACATGGCAATTGTACATACATATTCTTGTTATAAGATATAAAAGAATGCATTTTATTCGCGGTTCGAATACTGAGATGCGAATTAACATTCGAAAAGTTAAAAATAAAGCACGATTAAATATCAACAATCGATAATAAAAATTATAAACTTGCTTATTTGACAACTTGTGCAACAAAAAACAGAGTATCTATGGCTACTTGAGAAAACTACACAATTATTTGGGAACTAAAACCAGAAAATAAACATGAAGAATTTGATTTTATGAATAAATAATAAGATGATCTCACCTGAACTTGAAGAGTCGATGAATTGTGTGAAATATTCAGCTGAAACTGAACTCAAAAGTGGTGTCATATGTGTATATATATAGACAATTGAAGAAGGTAAAGGGAAAATGGAGTGAGAGACTTCTTC
Source organism: Euonymus europaeus (assembly GCA_963580455.1). Classification (NCBI taxonomy): domain Eukaryota; kingdom Viridiplantae; phylum Streptophyta; class Magnoliopsida; order Celastrales; family Celastraceae; genus Euonymus; species Euonymus europaeus. The sequence continues at coordinate 3,614,915 of OY756962.1, forward strand.
ATGCTGGTTAAGCAACCCCTTCTCCTTGAAGCTGCTGCCTTTTCAACAACTTGCTTGGGGGGTTGGAAGGACAGAAAAAGGAGGAGGATAAAGTAATAAAAGACCAATAAAAGTTCAAAAAAAAAAAGAAGAAAAAAGGAGAAGAAGACAATTACTTCATTCATCAATCATCGGCATCGGGAGCTACAATTTCTCCTCGAAGTTATATTAAATTATGTTTTAAATTATATTAATGAATATTTTAGTGTTTATAATGTTAGAGCAAATACAACGGTGACCGATGAGGATTTGGGGAATGCATAATGCATATATATATATATATATATATATATATATATATATCTTTTGATGATATATAGTTGTATTAGGAGAAGTATTTTTGCTGATGAGATTGAGTATATAACTTGAATTTTGTATGTGATAGAGGTGGAAACGACACTAGCAACTAATATTGGATCTCATCTGTATTATAAAAAAAAAGTTGAACTACATATTCAGTCGCATCCGTAAAACATATATTTCAATGTATTTTACTTTTCACATTTTGTTGTAGTCAATAATATTATTGGTCTCCCTATTATCCCCAATAAAATGGTCTAAGTTCCCACATTTATTACACAAAATCAGTCATTTCAATAAAAATATCTCTCTCGATATAGTCACATCCATAAAATAAAAATCTATATACTTTATCTCGTTCCTGTTTTAGTTATTTATAATATATTTAAAAAAATCATAAATATTTTTTTATAATCGAAACACGACACCACCAAATTCGTTGATTTTATACAACCAAAAGTTGGGCTTGAAAAAGACAGAAAAAGGAGGAGAAATAAATAAAAGACCCCAAAAAGTAAAAAGGGAATAAAAAAAAGGTGCTCCGTTCATCAGTCGCTGACTTCATTATACTAATTTTAAATCAAATGTCTGCATTCACATAATCCATTTTTTATTAGGCTAATCCTATTAAACAAAAGGGATCTAATAGAATCAAAATGTGCACAACCACCCAATTACAACAACAACAACAACAACAAATGTCTAACGCTAGACAAATAAAGGAGAAAAAAAAATCCATCCCTCTTTACAAGTTTTTCAATGATAGTAGGGAAGGAGTAAGAGATCTGACTCTTCTCCACTTCTTAGATGAATTGATGTGCATTTATTTTATATATTATTGTTTGATCTTGTCTCGTTTAATTTAATTATGAAGATTTCATTGAATTTTATTATAAGTATGATTTTAAGATCAATTATTTGACAAGTGAAAGAATATGGGCTTGAAGTCGAACAAGTAATCATTGGGATTGGGTTAGGCTATGTACTTTTAGATTGAGTAATTATAGATGAATTTGAGCTTTGATGTAAATATAGGAAATTGTAGTCTCATTTGAATTCCTTGTGGAGACATGTTGTATTCTAATTAGCGGACGAGTTTTAAGGGTTTCATAGATAACCTTGTTTCATAAAAGGGAGTAGCTAGCCACTCTTTAAGAGTTTGCTTGGATTAGGGATTTGGAGGGTTAAGTAAGAAGAGTTAAGTAGGGTAGTGATTATATGTCTTGTTTGGTTTTATGTAATAAGGGGTTAGTAGGGTATTATATGAGATAAATTATCTCATACTCTACTCTCATTGAGTGATAATTGTAACCATTTGATTCGGGGGTTATGAGGGTAGAGTAGGGGATAAGTCATTTTAAATGTCTAGATTGTTTAATTTACCTTACTCTACCTCTTATCCAAACAAATTTAATAATTTATACTTTAATTAACTCTTGTTGAATCATATCAGGGTAAAATTTCATTTAATTACTATACTCTACTCTATCCCACTTAATTATACCTTGCATTACTCTACTTAACCCTCATTTTATTTATCCAAGCAAGCCCTAAAGGACGAAATTTTATGCAGCTTCAACATCAAGAGAGTCGCATGGGGATTCTTTCTAGTTTTTCTTGTGTTCTTGTAGCATAAGTAATTGAACTCTAATTTCTAGGGCCCTAATGTAGCCTAACATGATTATTCAATGAATTTAGTGTATCTATGATTATTATTCTTTGATTGAATACATATTTATATCTTTAATGCTTTTGAATATTTAACCAATCTTTTAATAATTTGAAGATAACCAACCACGAGACTGAAATAATATTATTTAGAATTGTTTCTTATAATAGATGTTATAAGTTGGATGAACCATAGGAATATAGGGCATTGCCTATGTAGTCATTACATGATTTTTCATATAACTTAATGAGTTTTTATCATCTAAATTCAAATGTTAATAATAACAAGGGTTTATGATATGAATACTTTTAATACCACTAGAAATGAAATATTGAATATGTTAGGAGAAATTGACTATCAACATGAAAAATAATTGGAATTAACATGTCAATAAATTAGGTAATATTGGTGACGGTGAAATTAGATATCCTAATGCCATTTAATTGATTAATTTTAATCTAGTGTTTAGTTTATTGCTTATTTAGTTTAATCAACTATTCAATATTTGATTGTTCAAATAGAATTTACAATTACTCACAATTGTTACTTAACAATTTGAAACAACTATCATGGCTTCGACACTCTATTCATTATTATATTATATATTTACTTTTAAAATATATTTTGTATGAATAATGTATGTTGTTGAGTTTCTTCACCGAGATCTCGATCTTATCCAACTATCATGGTTCCTTGATCATTGATTTTATGATGTGTTTCAGCTATAAATTCATGGTGCAAAGTGACGGGGCTCTTAGATCTAATGAATATCGGTCTCTCAAACATCACATTTTAATGAAGGGAAAGACAAAAAACTTGATCCATACCATTTGTATTTGTTTGGTTAGTTTGTCCAGGTTCATTCCAAAATACTTTTGTTTAGGGTATGTCCTGATATTTTTTTCCCCAAGTGCCTATTTTCCTAGACTTGAGTTTATAATTTTGTAACCTGCTAACATAGCATTAGGTGCAACTTTTACTTTCGTGAAATGAATCGCTGCGCTTATATAATTTTTCAAAAAAATAAATAAAAGAGTAGCACAAAAATTAGGGTGTCCATTTTCTCTCATAAAAAAGATAAATGTGTAATATACAGTTTAACAAATATATTGATACATTTTTTTTCCAAAACAAAAATGAAATTCATCGCAATCAAAACATCAACGTTTTGAGTTTATAATTTTATATATGACTATTGTCTATAGTTTAGTTATGTATATTTTGAATGTTGAATTTAATTAATATATATATATATAAATATATATTGTTAAATCCATTATATTGAATAAAACATATTTAAAATTACAAATTTTTTTTACTTCAAAACACTACTATAGCGTTAGCAGGCCTAGCCGCTCCAAGATTCATATATCTTGGATGAGAATATGTCTGACAGCGTATAAGTTGTCAACTAAGTTATGTGTTGTTTGGTAAAATTTAAGTTTTAATAGCGTATAAACTATCAATTTACTATGAAAGTTATATAAATTAATTTATTAATAAAATAAAAGCTATTGAATATTGTTTTTGTTGGAAAAAAGTGTTATGCGTTGAGTTCGAATATGTAATTATTTTCAAAATCTAACATATATTTTGAGAAATAAAATGACAAATGTGTAAGAGAACAAGGGCAATAAGAGAATTTTTTTTGATATGTGACTGATGTAATTGATAATCAATGAAATTGAGCTACCTAGCGTATAAACTAACATACTCTCATTCAAATAAGGGCGGTTGTTAAAAAGATGTAAAAATAAAAAATCGACCGTAATTGAACTGTTTGATAATTCTTTTCCAAATTTTACACAAATTGTACTGAAAACTGATTAAATGATTTGATTAAAAAATGTTCAATAACCAAACAAAACTGACCGCGATACCCACTACATATACCATTTGTCCTAAATATATAACTCATTGCATAATCTTCAACTTTGGCATGGAGGTCTACCTATGAAACTAAAATAAATCTAATTTTTATTAAAAAATCCAATATGAATAATTTCTCACATTTCTATAATTTTTCTTGAATAATTCAGTTGACAAGTTGAGTTGACCTCGAGTTTGAGTCTCTCCCCCTCCCTTCAGCGACCAGGAAAAAAAAGAAAAGCAGTGACTCGTCCTCTAAAAAATAGAGATAAATAACATTTTGGCCCTGCTATTTAAAAAAAATCACTGGAGCCTCTGTATTTTTTTTCCCGGGCCAAAGAAGATTACTACTTAAACAATAAATATTCCAAAGAAGCTCTTCTGTCTTGAAGGTGCTGATATTGCAGTGACTCGTTGATGTGTAATTTTTATGTTTTATTAATGATATTTGAAGTGGCATACAAATGTGACATTGGTCTATGAATTATTGACACTGTGTCATCATTTATGTATGGTATTAAAAAAATTAAAAAAACTGCATCAAAAAGTTGTCATCAATTGAACTCGATCTCCGGCGATTATTTTGCATTAAAACTTCCATCTCCGACGATCTCACTTAGGCCTGAAAAAAAGACTCTTGCTTCTACATTTCTGGCGTCATTAACCATTCCAAAGCCCCAAAAATCTAAACTAAAATAAAAAAACTTAAACTAAGATCATGCCTGCTCTAAGATTATATGATGCGATTTTCTACCTACAACATCATCATTATCAATCTAATCTTCATTACAGTTCAAGAGAAAGATAATCCCAAAAAAACCCAACTTCCAGATCTGTATCATTTTCAATCCGACCCGATAACCCATCTCCGTTAAGGAACGACAACAGAAGAAGTGACATTTCTGAGCTTCGATTTGCCTTCTAGATGCAGCTAGCAGCCACAAGTTGGAGTCTTCGCATTAATTGTGAAAGCAATTGATGTAAACTCAACTTGCGCGAAAATGGAATGGATTTTAGAGTGAGAGGGATGAAGAAGGTGACCTAATAAGTGAGATAATTTGGGTGAAATTGGATTTGTTTTTTTTTTTTTTTTTTTATTTCAAGTGAATTTGAGAAGAATTTCGTTTTGTGAAGTGAAATAGAGTGGATAAAAATATGCCACGTGGAATATTATTAAAATAAACAAAAATGTCATGTCATCAAATAACGTCCACATCACCATTTAAAACAGAAAATGAAATCAAGGATTACGTAAAATACAATTATTGTTTTGCCCAGAAAAAGAAAAAGAAAAAAGAAATAAGGGGGTTCAAATGAACCTTTTTTAAAAGTATAGGGCGAAGACGTTACTTATTCCCAAAAAATACTTTGGTTTCTCCACCACCGCTCCTTCTCTCTCTGTTTCTTTCACTCTCTCTCTAGATTACCACTTTCTCCCTCTAGAGATATAGAAATCTAGGGTTTGCCTTTTTCATCTCTGTTGGGGATTAGTGGTGGAGTGTAGGTGTAGGATTACGGAATTCGAAGAGATCTCGATCTGTTTTTGGAGTATTAGCGGAAGATGAGTTTGGATTCGGTCCCTTCCAACTCTCATGGAAACCTGGACGAACAGATTTCGCAGCTCATGCAGTGCAAGCCCCTTTCGGAGCAAGAGGTAGGATTCACAATCTCTTGGTTTGTTTTCTTTATTTCTTTGGTTATTACAATATATTGGGGGTTTCGCAGTGTTCGTATCGTTTTTTACGATGGGTACTTATAGTTATTGTGGATCAGGATATCTGACTTTTTATTGTCTGGTTTTGGTTTTGCGTGTGTAATCCGTGGCTTTGACTGAATTGGGATTTCCTGGGATGGATCTGGGAGTCATATTGCAGGCGTCATGGAGTTCATTTTAGAAATTTGATAATTATATCAGATCTGTCACGAATGTGCCATATGCACAACAGTCTGTGATTTATAGAAGTTTTGTAAAAAAAAATTAAGCAATGAATTGTTCAAAAAATGGGGATAATACGGAGCCAGTGCACTGGACCTCTGAGGCAGCTAAACCGAAGTAAGATTGGCACTCTAGCATATTGATTGGTTACTAAGGGGGTTCACTATGTTTCTTGAGGTGTTCTTTGGGGGCCACTCTGTTTGATTTTTTTCACTTCTTTTTATTTTCTCATGATCGGCTGATGCTTAAAAACTATGTTAAATCATATTGAAGCATTTATTTGAAGGGATTGAGCTGACATCTAATCTTTCCGATATAGTTTTTTTATCGGATGGTTGGGAACTTGGGATTTGGGGAATGAATGTCCAGTTTGGGCATCTTAAGTCTGTTTTTTTTCCTTTCTTCTAGAGTTAACCAATTTTTTTTTGTGTGGTAATTTCTGCTTATGAAACTCCAGGTCTTTTTTGATGGCTCAGTTACTTAGTTGGGAAGTGTGGGTTTGTGCTCTTTTGGATTACATAGGCAAGTGGGAGGTTTTTGTGGTATTTTCCGGATTTGTGTTCTTTGTTCAAGTATGTTGAAGTACCGATATATTGCTGGTGGTGGCCCGATGTGGAGATGCATTTGGATGTGTTTATTGTTTTGAATAGGCAATAATGTATTGTCAACTAATGCTCAATGGATCTATCGACTGCATTCAGTATCTCCAAATGAAGCATTGATCCTTGATATTGGTTTTTTACAATGTGGTCTGAAGTCTAGAGAACCTTTTAATGGAAATTTTTCAATTTTTCTTAATGTTCACATTTTTTCATTTCTTTCCAGTAACCCATCAAATTCTATGGCTACATCTAGATCTTATGATGTTTTTAATCTCATGTTTATTCACTTTCAGACTGCATTTATCTATGTTTTATTTTCCTGGTTTAGGTCAGGGTGTTGTGTGACAAGGCTAAGGAGATTTTAATGGACGAAAGCAATGTTCAGGTTTCCTTCGCCATCCTTTTTGCCTGTGCTTAAGTTCACATGTATTTAGCCTTCGATAGTTGTTTTGTAACTAATTGTAAGTTTCAGCGTGATATTTTGAACTCAACTGTAATTGATTTTCCTTTTCTTACCTTCAGCCGGTAAAAAGCCCTGTTACAATTTGTGGTGATATTCATGGGCAATTTCATGATCTGGCTGAGCTTTTTCGCATTGGAGGGAAGGTAATTGTTATTTGATTGAAGCAATAGGTATCTTACTTTTATGCATGTGTTATAATGGACTACTGCTTCAATGTTTTGCGAGTCATGAGAGCATAGGCCTTATATTTCGGCAGCAATGCATACTCAATGTTAGACACTCCAATTTATGAGGAACATCACCATAATTCAAGAGGTTAGCTCCTCACAATTGTGTTCCCTCAATGTAGGGTTTGAGTACCTTGTAAAATGGAAAAGAAATGTTGAATGATTGCGAAGAAAGAAAACTCATGAATTTCTCTTGTTGGGAAAGCCACTTGGGCTCCTAAATACTGTGGGAACCAATGACAATGTTCTAAAGTCGTAAAATGGATTTGCGGTAGAGAGATGAGTTTGTATACTCACTTTCCTTGTTTTCTACTTTTTTACTTATCAACACTTTCCTTGTTTTTCTACCTTTGTTCTGCAAAAATTTTCCTGGCAGCATTTTGAGGGCATTATATTATGGGTAATCTGTGGTGTATATACTGAGTATCACTATGGCATTCCAGTCATGGCCCTCATTATTGTTTTTATTGATTTTTCTATTTTGGTACGTTGTTCATTGGGAATTTGAGATGTATAGGTGTTATAAAATTATGGTATTCTAGTATCAATCTGATGTGCTACACCGAAGTTGATACGTTTTATCTTTTGAAGTGTTGGAGCTTCTTTTCTCGGGGTGGTTTTTTAAATTGATCTTCCATCTTTGCCTAGATCCTGTGTAATACAGCTGTTTGGTTCTATTGTGAAGCATCTAGTTTATTTTTTCTTGTTCTTTTTTGGTTAGTGCCCAGATACAAACTATTTGTTTATGGGAGACTACGTTGATCGTGGCTACTACTCTGTTGAAACTGTAACAGTAAGCATCAACTACTCTGTTAATCCTCCATCTCTTTTTCCATGTTCATATTTTCTTTTTGGTTATTATGTGCAAAGTTGAGTAATGCTGGAACTCTAAGATCCACTGTTTTTCTGTCACTACTCTTGAGATATTAGTTGGAACAGACAGGATTCTCACATTTTATATTTTTTGAGGCTTTAAATTTTAGTGTGGTTCTAACAAACTTATTTATTCAGTTGTTGGTAGCATTGAAAGTGCGCTATCCTCATCGAATTACTATTCTGAGAGGAAATCATGAAAGTCGTCAGGTATGCTTCTATTGTTATGTTGGGAATTTTTGTGGGATAGTTGTTCTATTCTTTAGTCTTCTTGTTGTCCTGAGACCAGCTTCAATATTTGCACCTGCCCTTAATTAATCAACAGGGTCCAAAGTGATATCATCATTTTGCAGCTTCACTACAGTTTTATCTCTTCCATATTTAAAAAAAAGTTATGTTAGAATTTGATTTTGTTTAGACTGATCATTTTTCTATACTTTGCTATGCAGATTACTCAAGTATATGGGTTCTATGATGAATGCCTGCGGAAGTGAGTTTCATTGAGTTCTTGCTTTCTTAGGTTTTCCATTTTATGTAATGAAGATAGTACTATAATCTGCAAGTTAAGTTTTAGGGCCCTAGATAATATTTTTTTGCTTGTAATTTTCATTTTTATAGCAAAGAAAGAAAAAATGAGAAGCTTTTATGCATAAGTTTTGTGTAATTACAAGAATGGGTTTCATATGAACCATCAAATAAGGAAAAACCTAGAATTAAAGACTTGATAGGAATAGGATAGCTGTAGAATATTTTCAGAGCTAGGAAGGTGAAACCATGGAAGTTATTTGCAGATCCAAGTTGTTGCGATCATACTATAGAACCATGTATGTATGTATATCTGTCACACATCGGCGTTCTTTAAAAAAAATTATTGTGGGAATGTTCTTTTATTCAGATAGGCTTCCTTTCATCAATCTGATCGGTTGCGGTTATTTACGATGCATTTGATATTGCATTATACTACATGAATAACAAAATTAAGGAAACTGCGAATTGAAATTGGGTTACTTTTGGTTTCTAAAAACCAATTTCTTCGAAAGGCAGTCTTGCTTGGAGTAAGGAGTGATGTGTTATTTTTTGTTTTCAGGTATGGCAATGCCAACGTGTGGAAGACCTTCACTGATCTCTTTGACTATTTTCCACTGACAGCATTGGTTAGTACTTAGTAATTAGTATGGCATCTATTTGTTGTTCTTTAATATTTCTGACAATGCACTTGAGAGTATTGCTGGTGTGTGGAGGGTACAAAGAAGAGAGGACAATCACGAATTTGTAACTGTACACTTCACTTGGGTAAGGCTTGTACCCAGATAATTTTGTGATGTTTAGTTAGTCCGAGTTTTGTTGGTTGTGATTCTACCCTCATATGCTATAATAATGTTACTTTTCACTAGCCTTTTGAGTCTGAATTTTGTGCGTATTCAGATTCTTTGATCTGTGAATTTATTTGACTGTGGCAAACGTCGTAGACCTTTTATAAACTGTGGACTATGTTAAAAGGTACCGATCCTCAAATCTGTTGATATCTTTGGAAAATTGCAATGAAAATTGACGTGTTCATTTAATTTATTGCAGTATTGAATTTGATTGTTCTCCTTTGGTTCATGTCCTTGGTTGGCAACCCTGTATGTTCTTTTGAAAAAAAAAATTATAGTTAAGTGGGGTTGGGTTGGGATCAATCTTGGGCCATACAGTCCAATATTTGGGAATCATATCACCACTGAACCAGGTGGTGGTTTATCTAGTAGGAATTTCTATGTTAATAGGGTGTTATTTTGCTATTGAAGGTTGAATCAGAAATATTTTGTCTACACGGTGGATTGTCTCCTTCCATTGAAACTCTTGATAACATACGTAATTTTGACCGCATGCAAGAAGTACCTCATGATGGTCCAATGTGCGACCTTCTTTGGTCTGACCCAGATGATCGTTGTGGCTGGGGTATGTCTCCTAGAGGTGCCGGATATACCTTTGGCCAGGTAATGGCTTTCTCTTTCTCCACCGTCATGATCTTGTTTATTGCAGCCTTCTCGGATCATTGAGCTATTTCTTGGTATCTTAATTCCTCTTGCAGGATATATCTGAACAATTTAATCACACAAATAACTTAAAGTTGATTGCGAGGGCTCACCAATTGGTTATGGAAGGATACAACTGGGGTCATGTAACTACCTTTCCCTCTGGATGCTCTATTTTTTTTTTTTTTTTGGCTGGTTGTTTTGCTCAATCAATTGTGCATTTCGTTGATAGGAACAAAAGGTGGTAACTATATTCAGTGCACCTAACTACTGTTATCGATGTGGAAACATGGCATCTATCCTTGAAGTCGATGACTGCAAGGGACACACATTTATCCAGGTCTCTCTTTCTTTCCGTCCCTCATTCTTTTACTAGTCTGCAGGCAATATGGATCAGAAGTTTTAAAATATTCAAAAAACTTTATGCATTTGCAGTTTGAGCCTGCTCCTAGGAGGGGAGAGCCAGATGTGACCCGGAGGACTCCTGATTACTTCCTATGATGAAATTGACATCAGTGTCACTGTATTCATGGCAGCCAGTATGCACTAGCTGTTTTACTTGTTGACAGGTATTTTAAAACTACGACTACATTCTGGTAGTGGTTGGGCAGCAAAATACATGTAAGATGGGCGGGTGAGGCTTCGTTGATTTGATTGTTTATTTGAATTGGCCGAGTTTTCCGCAAAGGGGAAGCAGCGGAGCTGGTCATGCCGTAGCAGCATGTGTATAATTTTTCATCGAACATTATGGTATCTTCAATTTTTTTTGTTGTTTTTTGTCCTTCTGGAGTTGCTGTTAGGCCATGGAATTTGTAGAGGGAGGACCGACATTTCTTGTAATGGGTAATAGATTCTTCTTTTACGTTTGGAATAATAATACTCTTAATCTTGATTTGAGTCTTGATGGTTTTGCTGGAAGTTACCTTTTTTTTATTTTTGATTTTTATATTTGGTGGAACTATAGGTATACTTACTATATTAATGTATACCTGTTTACACAATTAAGGAATTATTTATTGCCTTTCAAAAAATAATAGCATCGTTTATTTCATATTTTGCACATCTTAAAGCTGTGGGTACATATAAAATGCTGAATCAACCAAACGAAATATTTTGTAAACAGTTAAAGTCGTGGGTTTTAGGGTTTTGAGCTGTGTAAAATGAAATGATGTCATCTTATAATTTTTCACAGCTTAAAGTTATGAGATTCACAATATTTTACATTTATATTGCATAATTGTCACAGTATTTCATACAATTTTTTACACAATATTTTTTATAATTTTATGCACAACATTTTTGATAATTTAAAGTTGTGAAATACAATTGTGAAACAAACAGATTCTAAGTATTTCAGACAAAATACTCGAGTGCGAAGAAAGAGTAGTGAAGCTGCGGACAACTCCTCGGCCGAGGGGATTGAGGCATATACTCGATTTGGTGGTATCGAAGTTCTGGAAACAATAATTTGAGACGAATGTCATTTACAGACAGTAGATACTCAATCTTATCGGTAGTATTTCCTTTCCCATTGTGAAACGAAACATTCAGTCATTTATGGTTGCGCCTTCCTCCTGGTGCTGAAAATCATCTTATAGAGCTTTGGTGTAAGCTCGAGGCAAAGTGAGGAGTTTTTTAGCTCTTCCAACATAAGCGCGTTTTGTCATGTTATCATAGTCATTATCCTCAATTGCATCAAGTATCTTCCTATACAGTATCAAGGATGACCAAACCTGCACCCACAAACAATCATAGATTACAGTACTCTGTTATGCTTAGTTACTGTTACTGCATATAGCACGAGTTTATGTCCATATCGGATGTCCAATGTCTTAAAGGGAAGATTGTATGTGTTGTTCTTGGTTACCAAGAAAGTGCTGCTAGTACGGTGTGGATCTTATTAGTAGCATAAGTTTGATATTGGAATTGAAAGCAATTTGATTACCGGCCATCGACTCGCTTTGTTAAGCTGTGAAGCTCCCTCTTCGGCCAGGTCGAAGTAGAATCTGGCCCTTGTAATCTGCTTTTTCATCAACTCCCTCCACTCATCAGTGACTCTTCTAGAGAAAATATCTTTGTTGCATAATCCAAATTGCTGAAGCTCATCCTGGGGAAGATAAACTCTGCCTCTTGAAGCACTGAAAGAAGGAAATCACAGTAAGCCCAGATTTTATTGATTAATGCTCGTAAGTTTATATTGTAAGAACTTACTCCTCTCCCACATCTCTAAGTATGTTTGTCAGTTGATTCCCAATAGCCAGGTAGACTGCTGCATTGTAAATAGTTTGAGCAGAAACCGTGGACTCTGGTGAGATCCCCATTACTGGTACACTCATTAGGCCGACTGTGCCTGCAACATAGTAGCAGTAGAGATAGAGTTCTTGAAAGTTTTCGTACCGACATTTCCATGTATCCATTCTCATCCCTTCAATCATGTCCCTAAAGGGCTGTTGCAGAAGGGGAAAAAAAAATTAAACAATGAAAACGAATTCTAGGGTCATAGAAACTGCATTTGTAAGAACATCTGCATCGGCTCTTCTTAAAAGTTCACTTTCTACAGATTTACGAGCTTTCCCTACGTAGTATCGACTGATCGAATATTGGGGTAGAAACAAACTGCACGTATCAGGATGAGTACCTTGATGTCTATGGGGAACTTGAAAACAGTATCAGTGAGTGCAGCATCAAACATGTCGTAGGGGCGTCCATTGAAGATATCTTCGAGTCTCTCTTCCCAATGATCGAGAACGGCGGAGCTCATGTAGATGGAATTGGGACCATCAACCAGTTCATCTGTCCTCCTACACCAAACTGTCAAAAAATGTGATTATAAAATTATTAGTACTTGCTGTTCCTACATATGCTCAGCTATGTTCTATTGAAATATTCAGATTATATCAAGCCCTCTATGTTGATCAGATTCACAAATCAACGGAGTTTATGATAAATCCTTACCATAGATTGCCCATATCGCCTTTTTTCTCTCCTCTGTCATTAAAGTTGTTCCTGGACCAAGAGAGCATTTGCAAAATCAACTCTCAGCAGCACACTTGGTGATCAAGAAATTGTGTGCGCGCGCACGCGTACACACATATATAGCTAATCAATATAACAGAAAGAGGGTATGAAGTTGGACCTAGATAGAAAGTCTTGGCATATTCTTCACATATTTTCTTGCACCTTTTGTAACCTTCTTCTAGGAATTGAGGCTGGAACTCCGGGTTTCTGTACGCATACTTCTTCGCTAAGCTGTTATTTCGAGTCTGTCTTTCGACGATTTCTCGCAGCTGAAGATCTTTGTGAGGAACTCCTTGCACAGATAGCTCGGGGAAGACGATCGTGCTCGGTCTTTTTGGAGCTGTAATCACTTCTGCTCTTATTGTGCTTTTTACTACTGGACTCATCAAACCTCTGCAATTATTTGCATAAGGCTTAGCAGGAACTGAAAATGTAGAACACATTTGGCGATTCTCTCAAAGTTCTTCTATGAAGAGATGAAAATGCGCGCAATCTGACCTCTCCTTATCTCTCTCTCCTCAAAGGTATTATAGACGAAAGTTAACTGCATCAATCTATGTACTTCCAGGACTCTTTTATTCTGACAAAAAGTATGTTGCTCTTACTTCCTTTTTTTATGTATCTATTTCTTTGAACATGTCAGTTGGGTGGTAACATACTAACATCAACTAAATCTATTACACGTGTTTAAGAATATTCAACATGCAATAGGGCTAGCTAGTACATATTGTCCGCTTTGGGTCAGTCTATACTTGCTTGCACAGTTTTATTCTCTGAGGCTCTTTGCCCAACAAAAGAAATCTATTATGAGAGGAAGTTTGACATATCATATTATGCACTTCACTTATTTTTATGACTTGATGTGAGATTTAGAGTCCTAAGCTCTTTCATCACTCATAGCTCGCTTAGTACCATCAAGTTTTTGTGGTCCCGTTCACTCGAAGCAAGTGCTACGTCAATTGTTTGTTTGTTTTTTTTTTGGGTTTTATGGATGATGATTATGACTACTTGATTGCTCAGTATATTACTATGTTTGTTATTGAAGACACATATGCCTTTGATTTGGTATTGGAAAAGAGGTATACAAAAGATGCTGTATTTGTCTGTAATTGGTATACTTCTGTAGACTAAGTATGCATTGTTTGACTCTCTGTCTTGTTCCTATGCAGTTTGGGAGAGGATCTAGATGGCTCTTGATACCCCTTTTAGACTATGTGCTTCTCTACTATGTTTTTGTCCTTAAGTGATCGATTAAAATTAAGTCTGCGGATTGTGGGTTGATTCCAAATATCCGGAAAAAAATGGAAAAAAAACAATGAAGAAGCTGTGACATGGTCATTATGCCTAGTTCACTTGCGTTAAATCATTGATAGGGAAGGCAAGAATTCCATCGATAGAGCACCGGACAACTCCGACATTTGTCTTCAACGCTGACATACAGAGAAATGTTCGACCAAAATAAGTATACATGTTGGTTATTCCAGCAATCTGTGATTTTTATTGTACCATTTGTTATGATTTCATCACACCTAATGAATGAGTGTCACATTGTCAGAATGTTTTTTAGATGAAAATTACTAATATCTTTTTTTTAATAAAACCAATCATAATTGACTGATAATCAAAATAACTATCGATAACTGATGATTTGTTTGGTTAAAATTCATATTAAAAAATTGACCATGTCTGACTGTTCATACTCTAAAACGAATGAACAAATGAAGCTAATTTTGTTGAGTATCCAACTTTAGAAAGATAAAGATAATTAGGACACAATATTCCTCCATATAAGAGGAAAACAAATGTAGAAGTCTCACATTTTTGTGGTTTTCTGATAGCTTTTTCCTCAGCAATTATATTTTTATAACAAAATATTTTGGAAAAAAATTATAGTTTTTTCTCTTACATCAGGAAAGAAGAGTTTTAAGGATTTTACAAAAAAATCCAAGCCCAAAAAGTAAGAAATCGGCCCATTTAAAAAACAGAAAGAAAAAGAAGGTCAGCATCGTAATTAATCCTAAAAAATGGTAATTTTTGCTCTTCGGACATCTCCTAAACCACGCAACGGTTGTCGAACAAAATCTGCACAAACGCGACTTTCTAACGGTTCGAATTGGCAGCGAGAGAGAGGCGCGGGCAGAGAAAATCAAAGAGGTAAATCCTCTCTCTCTCTCTCTCTCTCAGATTGGCTCTTTGATCTCTCTCGAATGTATGAATATATGATCCCTGGTTTCTCTACTCTAGGCAATGGACGGGATCAGATATTTCGGGAAAGAGATCGAGTCTCTTTCGAGGCATGGCTGGGAAACCTTAGCTGTTGTTCGTGATGAAGATCGCGGCGCCGCAAATCTTCTGTGTGGCTTCTACCTCGTAACATGTGAGTTCACTGTCTACAGATCGTTCACTTTTATTTCTTTTATCGTGGTTTTCCTATCCTTCTTGTTTGGTGCAGCGCCAGTAGTTTTTTAGATGGATTCGTAATTAGGTTAGATATATTTTTATTCACTCTTTCACACATTTTACTTGCATTCGTATTTACTGATGATGCAATTGGGATCTGTATCTTGTTCTGTTGTTCTCCTACTCGCTATGCAGTTCTTTAGATGGATTCGTGATTAGGTTAGATCTATGTTTATTGACTCTGTGTGGAGATCTTACTTGTATTCGTATATACTGACGATGCAATTTGGATCTATATCTCGTTCTTTTATTCTCGTACTTGCGTGGTAGTTCCTTAGATGGATTCGGAATTACGTTAGATGTATGTTTATTCACTGTGTGTGGAGATCTGACTTGTATTCGTATATACTGATGATGCAATTTAGATCTGTATCTTGTTCTATTATTCTCGTACTTGCTTGGTAGTTCTTTAGATGGACTCGTAATTAGGCTAGATCTATGTTTATTCACTCTGTTCAGACATGTTGCTTTTAAACTAGACATTGTTATGTTTTCAAGGTTCAATATCGAAAAAATTTTGTTCTTCATTTTTAACTAATTATGTTATGGTTTGCCTCTAATTATGGCTTGTTTGAGATATGTTGTAACACTTTTTTTATTAGTTTGACACGTTTGTGAGTTGGTTAGTACGGTCTCTGCTCCGTTTACTTTGGCAATTGTACAGAACTTAAGTCTTGCTTCAATGTTTTCTTTGCTAGTTTAGTTGCTGGCTTCTTTCCTCTTGAGCTTCTATATATTATTAAGTGGTAGTTGGTTCGTTTAAATGTGTAGAGACATTACTGAAAGATCTGATAATTTTTTTTGAAATCTTTACATGATTCAAAATAGTTAACTCTTCTCGTAAAGGATTTCGATGTTGTTATATTAGGTTCTATTATATTTGTGCACTTGTCCAAATGAAAATAGGTTTTTAGGCATGTCGTTTCACTTTTGTCTAATCATCAGGTGAATGTTATAGGAGAAACAGTGGTTCAAATTGTTTCAGCAAATATGGGTAAATTGGCTCTTCCTCAATTCAACTGCTACTTAATTTCTAGTTCTGTTGGATTTTTTTTTTTTGGCTATTTGCTCCCCACTATATTAAGAGTGTCTCTTCCATTTTTGCAGTGTTGCTCAGGGCTTGGATCCCTACTCTACTTGGCTACATGGTAAGAGTAGCCTGCAAGTCTTGATTCTGTTGGAACCTGATATTGTTGGACTGTGAGTATGCCGCCAAATACAAGAACTTGATTCTCTTTGCTGTCTCTGTATATGCTGAGGCAATTGCGGATGTTTCCTCTTTGCCTCTTTTCAGGTAGTAAAGGTTTTGTACTACTACTCTAGTGACATGTGAATTGCTGTACTTTCTTCTGTTCTATGGCCGATCTTTTTGAATCTAAAGCAGGTGCATGAGATCTCATAGGATCACAGTAAATAACTCGAGATAGGAAAGCATCAGCGAGATAATTCAAATGCAACCTGGTTTTGCCCAAGGTCTTTCTGATGGACTAACCAAGGTTGTCCATTCTGAGGTGTCTGTAAAATATGCTATCAAGTATTTTCCTTTGGCAATATAACCATAGAATCTATTCTGGTAGGTTGTATTTATTGTAATTGTATGTTTTTGCAGGTTTTCAGAGGCATTGTTTCTCGCCGGCGGTGCCACATTCCATGTATGTTTGTAAATCTCTCTCTTTCTCTCTCTCTCACTATATGTAATATCATAAGTGTTGCTTTGCTGCTTCTTGTTTTTTTTTGTCTGCAGCGTGCTTCTACTTCTCCTTTGTTTATTTAATACATTTTATTTTATTTATTTTTCTTAGAGTGCATGAAGAGTTAACACCGGAGACTAACCTGATTACCTGAATACCAAAGTCGGTATAGTTTTGTTGAGAATTATAAAATCATCTGTCTCTACTAGAAGCATGTAGTGGCATAGTTTTGCACTCTGAATTTTGGAGTTCCAACTTTCAACTAGTTGAAATCTCAGCATTGTGCTCGTGAACTCAAAAGTTTTGATTGGTTCAACTTGAGTATCCTTTGTGTTTCTTGATGCTGTTGATTATTCTTTTGTCTGAAATTTGCTTTTATGCGCACATGCTGAAAAGTTGCTGGTGATTGTGTTCTCTTCACGTCAATTGTAAAAGAGTCAAAATTGTGTGATATTTCTTTTTTCTTCTTATTCACAAATTGTGTTGTAAATGTCTATGATATTTTGATCCTCCCACTGGTTATGATTTTTTCTCTCCCTGCTAATCATAAGAGGGCGTGAAGTTGTGATCCTCACCTTGTCGATATCGATTAACATATTATTTCCTTGGCCGTTACTGTGCCCAGTGACGGATTTGAGTCCCCCCGCCCAACCCCCTCCTGATTTTTTTAAACAAACTACTCTGCACGGTCTCTTTTTAATAGAGATAAGAGAAAGGCTTTGTTTTCAAGTTATAATGATGCCTTGTTACATGAACTTTTGAAAAACGAAAGGAACAGTAATAATTGGTGATGTGAGCGCCCTTTGTTTTGTGTACTTTCTAGCATTTTTTTTCCCTCGTCCTATTTGATTATCTTTAATTCCATCCGTTTGAACCTTTCAAGACACTAGGTTTATGGGGGTCTTCATCCTTGCATATTCACGATTTCCTCTTGTCCTATTTGATTATGATTCATGCAAAGTTTGTCGGAATCCGTATTCGGCCTCAACTCTCAAGTCGATCGAATATTTCGTGTGATTTTTAATTGTTAAATCTATTCAATCACAGGTTGTGCATGCAGATACTCTGCGGCAAGATTTGTTTAGTACTCTGCTATATTGAGTTATTTTTTAGCATGCTTGTTGGTTTCTTTTGATTGTTATTTTTTTTGTTGGTTGTATCACACTTGCAATCGTGTGCAGGAGTGGCTATAATCATTTCATTAAAGCTTCTTCGAAATCTGATGTATGCTGAAGAAAGACCACGACACTTTATTATGTAATTTTAGACCTTAGATGACTTGAGCCCTAGATATAAATTAGTTGCCTGGGATTGCAAGTTACTCGTAAAATTCAACTTGAATGTGCTTTATGCCCCAAAAGTGTGACTGTAAGGGCAATAAGAGTTCAAATTCAAAATAAGAAGGCTCAAAGCGGCGTTAAATGGGCTTAATTGGTACAAATTATAAGGAGAGTTTGTTACTCAACGAATACGGTATTTCAGCACAAGTATCCCAAGTCAGAAGGCTAATTAGCATGCCCTAAACAGATTAAATTAGGCTTAATAAAAATTCATAGACCAAGTTTTTTAGATTACATTAGGCTTAATGCAAATTCACTCACAAACAATTTCTTAGATAACCACCCAAGTCGATTTTTGGCACAATGATTTTGGGCACCAATTATGAGCAAATTATGTTTGGGTCCGAAAACCAACTAAACTGGGATGTTGGGTTTGATGCAAACTTCTAAGGTCTTTAGGCGATCCAATAATTTGGGCCTCATATGCAATCTAAGCAGGCCGAAATAATTGGTCCTCATTAATTGCAAGCTTAAACACCAAGGGCCCTAAATTGAACATTGGAATGCCTTTATAATACTAAAATGATGCACAAATATTTTCACACGGAAGCCCTTTTCATGGCCTTGAGCCCAGTCATCAACGCAAATGTCCCTAAAGTCGAAACTCCACAGAGAGCTACCTTACAGAATTGGGTAGGTCCAGTGGCTGAAGTGATCTAATTTGGGATATCAAAATTTTTAAAAAAAAAATCTAGAAAAATGATAAACGTGTAGTATACATCATAACGATCTCAACGGTATTTTTTTGTTCGAAACAAAAATCAGAATCATAACGATCTAAAATTGAATGTTAAGATTTTCAATCCGACAGTCTAGATATGTCACACAATTTTTATGAAGATTTTGATTTTCATTTGTAACAAAAAATATACCGTTGAGATCATTATAAAATACACTACAGATTTATTATTTTTTAAAAAAATTTCAAAAAAATTTGGTGGCCCAAATTGGGACACTCGAGTGGTCCAATGGCTTAAGCCACTGGACCACCCCCGGATACCTTACGGACTTCAAGGAGTTTGCGAGTCTTAGTAATAATGCAGTGTAGGATGATTTTCGTACGCTACCATTATTAATCACAAACTAAAACTTCAGGTTTCTTCAGTTATTCTACTCGCTCAACCTATACCATCTACATCACGTAGTGGTACCCCATTTGAATGGTAGCTACAATGCTTGCTCGCACAGGGAGGAAAAAAACGTATGGCATAACAGATGAAACCATGGGAATAAGCAGGAAAAGCAACAGCTCTCTTTTGATCAAACGAGATTCATCCCAAGGGAGAAACAGGGGCAGGCATCTGCCTTGCCAGCTAGACCTACCATGCATCCTTAATCTTCAGCTTTACAGAACCAAAAAATCGAGCTACAATTGCTAAAATACATCACCTTTGTTTCTTATTTATTGCCATCAGAGGAATCATGGAACAAAGAATTTGAAGTAACAAGTTTGTGCATAGAAAAACACAATTTTAAGGGTTAAATAATGCCCATTAAAAGTCAGCTTTTAAAAATACCAAACTCAGTGATTAATGCTGAATGAAATTTAACTATTTGTACAAAAAAATTTGCTTGGCCAAAATCTTTGAAACCAGAATAAATCACAAAAATGACAAAAGGCATCAGGAAGAAGGAAAAAAAAAAGTGAATCCTGAATTGTACACATGCCCAGAGAGGGGTCTAAAATATTGTACCAGCTAAGATAATCCAGCGTAGCCAATTCACAAGTGTAACATGCAGCCACCAAGAAACCCTTTAATGTGAATTTTTATTTGTTAATTAGCCATAAAGGTTGGGCCACGTTTTAAAGTAGGAAACAATCTGGTGTAATACTGTAGTCCGACCTATTGGACCACCAAATCCACTTCACAAATTCATAGCATCAACAAGGCCACAGCTCTAATTTATCTAGAGCTCTATTGAATTCATTTGCAAGACATAATAACAAAAAAAAAAACTGGAGGGGAAAAAAAAGAAAGAGTCCATATAATCTTACCACAAGATACAACGGCTTATGCGTTTTCCACAAAAATTGTATATGAAACTTGTCCCAAAACAATAAATAGAAAAAACATCACAATACAAATATATAAACATATTATATTGTGTCTAAGAATATACCTCCAAATCTGGACTTCCGCTGATCTGTTTTTGTACCTCTTTCTCAGTTTCTTGGCTTCATGCATCTCTTGCTGGAATGCTTCTGTTACAAAACTAAGACTGAACTAATTGTTAAACAAGTGCAACAAGAGCAAAGAAGAAAACTAAGACAGAGAACCGTGCAGCTAGAAACTTCTCTAGATGACATTCATTCCTTAATATATTACTGGTACAATAACTTGACATATATACTACTGCCAGAAGAGTCCAGAAGACTCTTTTACAGCAACAGTACAATGACAAATACATCCTTACCAACTTAGACAAAATTAAAAACAAAAGCCTAGACCCTATAACATAGGACTCTAAGACAAAGACTGATATAAGTATACTATTATGCAGATAAAAGAGAGACCTTATTAACTCTTAACAGCTTCTATCTCAATCTCTAGTATTGAGAAAAAATAAACAGCGATTACTTGAAAAACAAAAGAAGTAAGCCGGCGCACTTTTCCAGAATATGTTCAATATTTCCAAGACCATAAGTGGTCCATTAATCAGTCCTCCAGCAATTATTACATTTCTATTGAGATTAAATAAAAAACCCCGATAGAAGAGAAATATGCGGCAAGAGGATCTAACTATGCATGCAAGGACGAAAAGGATTTGGCACTCAATAAGGTGGAACAACGTTACACATATCGAATAAAGGCTTGCTTTCTCATGGAAGATTGAATTTATTGATCATGTTCTGAACTTAGAAATCAGGCCACCAAACTCAGTAACTTGGCCAAGCATACATAGCTCACCCAAAAAAACAGGGAGATGAGGGTCTTCTAATTATTCGAGTTGTGAATTTTTTACAAAGCAAAAACATTTTTCATTATAATTCATTCAAAGCCACTGAATATCAAACAATCACATATACTTAAAAGGAGCCTTAAGCATTAAAGGATAATCAGACGCTAGAGTCTGAAAATAATCAAGCTAAGGCAAGTAGCGGATCTATTTTTCATTTAGAAATGGTATAAAAGAGCAGAAAACAACCTCCAAAAAATCCTGAAGATCAATTATCACTTACATAATAACGAGAGAAAAAAAGGCACATATTCAACTTTTCAATAAGTGCATATATAAGAAAACACACATTCTGAAATAAATGGGCATACCAAACATGATAGTATTCAGAAAACCATATGTAATATGAATTGATTTTCAAATAACAAGTGAATATATTCAGAAAAAAACATGTCAATGCTTAATTAAAAAAAAAGCAAAGTTAAAATTGTTGCCAAAATAAACATGAAGACTAGAAAGCATCCATTTCGCAATAGAAACAAAATTAACTAAGAATTTGATGCAGAAACTACCAACCAAAAGAAGATTCAGTGCATACGGACTTATTCACTCTAGAAACAATGAAAGTCAATTGTGGATTTCAAGTACTTTTTACTCTTGAAGCATTTGATTGTACAGGAACAATTAAGAAAGAGAACATTGTAACCACTGATTAAACAATATTTTACATCACTCAGTAAATCATAAATGCAATTATTTTTCTAAAACATATAACGTTAAATCTAGCCTCATTAGTGTCAAATAATTGATAAACATATGTTATTAGAGAGAGCAGAACCTTGAAACGTCAGCGGAGGCGCGAGTGTGAAAGGCTTCAACGTCCTATCTCAAATCGTAACCTATCGGTAAGGTCTTGCCTTCGTCAACGCAAAACCAAAACAGAATTTGAAATCGGAACCTGAAACATGAGTGTACTTCGAAACGGCCATCTCGTAAAAGAGCGGGACCATGAAGTGTAAGCGGAGGCGCAAGTGTGAGAGGCTTCGACGTACGATCTCAAATCGTGGCCGATCGATCTGGTCTCTCCTTCATGACGCAAGAAGAAAACAGAATTTGAAATCGGAACCAAGCGTACTCCGAAGCGGTCATCACGAAAAGGAGCAGGACCTTGAAGTTGAATTGTAAGAGAAGGCGCGAGTGTGAGAGGCTCCGAAGTTCGATCTCAAACTGTGACCGATCGATAAGGTTTCTCGACCGTTGACGCACAGACTTTGAAATCGGACTCATAGACGTGAGCGTACTCCGAGGCGGCGATCTGGTAAAAGGATCGGAGGCGCTTCTCTCATGGTGGGTAGCGAGTCTTGCTCCGCACTGATATCGGAGATTCCTGAACTCAGAAACTCCTTGGAGATGAAGTCTTCCTCGACTAGCCTATCCACGAAACCCTCGCTTTCTTCTCTCCCTCTCCATGAGGGTTGCGTGAGTTTTGGCCTAGAAGAATGCGCTTTTGGATCCTTATACTCTTTCAAATTCGACGAGAGCTGAGACCGCGCCGTTTTCACGTAAAACAAAAATAACCTGAATGGCGCGATGCGGATTAAGATAAGTTTAGACAAGTTTTATATTCGGGATCGAAAATTCGGGTCTAAATATAAAAGAATTGTCAAATTTAAAACTGAATTCGAGTCCAAACATAAATAATTTGTCCGATTTAATTGTTGAAAAAGTCGGATTGAATTATTATCCAGATTTAAAGCAATACAGATATGATCAATTAAGTATGTCTGAAAATCTAAATCAATTCGAATTCGGACATATAAATATTTTTATAAATATTTTATGTTATCCAATCCAAGCCGGGATTTCTTTCACCCTTACTCACTATCTCAAGAAGCTATTAATAGCCCGATGTAATTTTAATAGATTGGTTTAGGTTTATTAGGGACTGCTTACTCAATTTATTTATTTTTTGTATGGAGAAAAAAATATGTAGGCATAAACTCGAACTATTAAAACTATTCGTACAATAATTTTTCATTCTGAGATGTCTCATGATAGTCACTTAATTGTGTTATATGAGGGAAAAAGAAACATCGAGTATTAATGAGGGTAGGGTGGAAATTCACCCCAAAAAATTGAGTGACACCCCTACCCCATCATAAATTTATTTTTATTTTAAAATATATGTCATTTTATAAATTTGAAACATAATTAATATTTTTTTTCAAATCCTTATATAAAAACTTTAAACAGATAATTATTTTGAAACAAAAATAATATTATTTTTGTTGAATTGTAGGGAGTCATGAATATTTGTGAAACAAGTTACCATCTAATCATCTGTTAAAGACATTTTTGTTCCCGCGGCAGGTCACTATTGATATTAATTATGGCGAAGAGAAAGTGATCAGAAACGTAAAACACTAGAATAATCCAATCTAGTAATCTACATGGCATCTATCTATGCCACTTATTTATATTTTATATTATTATTGCCAAGATTATTACTCAATTCCGAGGTATCTTATTAAGAGTTGGAAAAAATATTTGTTTATTTTAGTAAGGTCTATATGAATTTATGCACTCATTACATGCAACAGAGTTCACATGGGTATCAAAGAAAACTCATTATTTAAATATAAACATTTTTAAATTGTGGATGAATATTTATTGGACTAATTTTTATTTAATTGAGACCTAATTATATTCGAGACTATTGTAATATATTAATATTTTAAAAATATAAAATACCAAATTTATGCACTCATTACATGCAACAGAGTTCACATGGGTAGAAAAGAAAACTCATTATTTAAATATAAACATTTTCTATAACTCACGTGGTGGTTGTCACGAAAATAAGAGCACTCACAACATATTATCTTAACAAATTCCTTAAAATACATTAAAAAATTACATTGTTTCTTATTTTACAGATTTTCCATCTAGCGGTTTCTATACTTTATTAAAATAATAATTTCTAACATTTTCATTTGTTGTTTATAATAAAACACCAAACATTATTGTTATCAATAATTAAGTACATATTGATGACAAAAAAATATAAATGTAATTTATCAAAAAATAAAATTAAAAAATATGGTGCTCCCACAATATTCATATGGGCACAATATACTCATCTACCACTTTGAAAACATTCACATGTCAACAGTGGTCACCTAACTCTCTCACAATATTCACATAGCCACAGTGCTCAACTTCCACTCTTCTACCATTCTCTATATAATTATATGATGCAAATCAACAATATTCATCCCTATAAATTTTTTGTAGCTCCCAATTGCAATGACAAAATAGAAGAATTTACAAATTCATAGCAAAACAACAACCAAATCAATGAACTAAAAGTAAAATCATAACCAAAATCTGAAGTGAGAATATGAGATTTAATACATCTAGGGGTCATTGTGAGCACCCAATAATCCTAATCAAAATGGATATCTATGTGACAGGCATGAGGAGAGAAGAAATGTTACATAACATATCAATATTTAAGATGAACGAACTCGGAGAAGAGTAACAAAGAAGAAAGCGTGTTATTTTGATCGCGAGAGAGGAGAGAGCGTGTTGTTCGCGAGTGAGGGGAGAGATAGCATGGAATATTATTTTTTTATTAATAAGGAAGCAACTGTGATTACCCAAATGTAGGTAACTATTTTACATGTAACCTATTTAAGGGTAACCTTTAGATAATCTGATGCAGTAGTGTTTTTTACCAGTTTCTTAAATTTATTTTTTAAAATAAGGAAAGAATTGAGTTTAGGTAATTTAATGTAAATGCTCAAATAAAAGGAGTAATGGGCTGTGATAATTGTGTCAAACACAGCCAATAACGGGTGGTCAATGAGCGTATAGAATCAACATGGAAGTATCTTAGTGGCGTTGATTTGCTTGATTCAAAAACCAATCCTTTCGTTAACTGTGCATGTGTTTTAAAAGTGACTGTAATAAAAAGAGTGAATGATGACTGATGGTGATGACTTGATGGTGATGAGAAATAAGAACATAGAGCATCTCCAATGCTACATCCACTAAAATTTTCAGCGTTGTCCCACTTCTATTACAGTAAAACACGACTCTCAATACAGTCATATCTAGGGATGGGAACGGGTCGGGTATCTTTTCATTTAAGAAATATCAAAACCGTTATCATTTAATGTATCATATACCAAAACCGTTTAAAAAATTATTTAGATTTTCAAAACCGGAACTGTTCCATAACCGTTTACCGCTGGATATTCGTTTACCATTTAACTAATTCAATTAAAAAATGAAATCAATAATATTTTTTTGACAAGTCTTAGATACTTATTAATGATGAAGATATTAAATAATACAATGAGATAGAAATAGAAATGAGTCCAATGTCTTGACGAGCTACATGATAATACCATATTAGACATTAATCACTTCATTACATCAACAAGACAACAAGATTCAGGTAATAAATTCAAATTTTATTAGTTTATATTTAGTCTGTTTGATTTTTTTCGGTACAGTGTTAACGAGTACATTTCAGATTATGGAATATTTGAGAGAGAAATTAGGGTTCGTGGCTTCGTAATAATGTTTATTGCATTTTTTAATTGTTTTTCTTTAAACACTTTAATTTATTATTTAAAATGATATCAAACTTTTAATCTTCATATACATTAGAGTCATAAAAGTAAAAGTCTAAACTTTATTACGCATAACCAAAATCCATACTCAATATATATTTATAAACTATGAAAGTCCATGACAAATAAATTGGAATTAGACTAGTGGTTAAGTGATTTACTTCTTTATACACGTGTAAGGTTCGAATCATTTCTCTAATATATGTACTAAAGTTTTTAAGAATTTACTTGTAATTAAGGGTAGGGTCAGGTCGGTTATGGTTATGGTTCTGGGTACGGTTTTGGTTCGGGTATCCTAAACTCGGCATCAAATACCAAAACCGACCCTAAACAGTGACAGATTTTAAAAAATAACCAAAACCGTTTCCAAACTCTATAGGATCGATTTTCGGTTTTTAAATGGATCGGATACCCTACGGATAGTGTGCGGATCGGATTTTTTTGTCATCCCTAGTCATATCAACATAACACATATTTCAATACAATTTTTTTCACTTTTCATTCATAAACACTCTAAATATCAAGCATCAACACAATTTCTCTCATACTTTTCTTCCATATTTCACTTTTTTTTACCATTTTACACATTTTTCAATATAATTTTTTCAAATAACTCTCTTTACACACTCCAAAAAAAAAAATTCAGTGCTCCATTAGAAATGCTCTTAATAAGTCATCATTAAGCCTCTCCCTATTATTCATAAATATTCACAGTCCAGATGGTAGGCTAAGGGGGTGCAACCCAGTTTTTTGGGGGTGAATTTCCGCCCACCCATTAATGAGTACTTGCCATGACCACAGTGTCATTGATGAATGAGAAATAGAAAGGAGACACTTGCATTGAAACCAAACAAAATTCTACCATGCCAGTCGCAAAATGAGTAATGAGTATTTACTCCTGAAAAAAACATGAACCCTAGTTTTGTGGGGATGGCTTTTACAAATTACAATACATCAACAAATTGAGCTTTGTGCATTGCCTATAACTTTGATACAGTGTAATCTCAGGCACTTTTTGAATCATTCGAAACAGAGAAAAATCAAATACATCTCTCGGATCAACAAATCAACACTAGGACAATAGATATTGCTGATACTAGACACTGAATCTTTGAAACTTGCAAGCTTTGGCTCCCTCCCTGGGGACTTATTGGACCAAATGCCTCAGGAGCCAGAAATCCACCACCGGTGCTCGAATTAGAACTGTTTCACAATGACGGTTATTTAGATATACAGCAAATGAAAAAGAAAAAAAAAAGCTTCTCTATGTGAGATAGAAAATAACAATAGCATAGATTTAGATTTTACCTTCCAGTAAATTTACAGGATCCATTACCTGCAACATCATATACCAGTAAGATAACAACGAAATAAAAAGAATACGAGTGTGTGCGCGCATCAAAGCGAAAGAGTACATAACTACGATGCAAGTATGCACGATAAAGAAACAGATCACTGCGACAATCGAGTAAAAGGAATCTGCAAAGCAAATATAAGCCCATTCGTTGATGGCGGGAAAGTAAAAGTATGGGGAAGCAAAAAAGAAGAAGATAGGACTCAAGACTTCGAACAGATTTTGAGAAGTTTAGTGCATAATCTAGACTCTAGCATCACTTTATATCCATGCTACTCTGTGGAAGTGTTAAATCATTTACATTTTGTATGTTTATTACGAATGAAATGAGTAGACAAGAAATTGCACACAAGCGAAGGATTGAATCAAAGAAACTTCAAGTATATTCAATGCTTTGTTCACTAGTGAGAATTGATGGAGTGAAAGAGAACACGAGAAAATTGAACAACAGCATAAGCGTATATGTTCAGAAATGATATAGGAACTTACTGGGATCAACAGTAGTTGTCATTGCAGTACCACTAAAATCACACGTTCCACCTGCGCTGTGCATCCTTTGATAATAATCATTGTATGCATAGGAAGCATGATTCTGGAGAGTATCAGGAAAATAACACGACTGCCCTTGTTGGATGGGAGAGCAGTTGGCCTGGCCTTGCCCACATGCCCAATTAAGACCATCTCGTAATTTATCAGAATCTGCATTTTGTCTTGCTACACAAAAAGTCACAGAAGAATTTCCATTAATTCGATCGGAAGTGCTCAAGCTAAGTTGATAAACAGCAGACCCGTTCACAAATAAAATTCCCCAATTTTTCTCTGACACAGGCCCAGGTCTCTTGTCCTCATTAAATAACTCATAAATGTACGTGTTAATAGGAATATCAGGCTGACTAGGAGGACCTGAATCATTTAGAACTCGACGGACCAAATTATCATTGTAGGTCTCAGCATTTTCCACAGTGGCATCAGGTTCATTGGTGCCACCAAGCCAAGGCCAGCCAGTTTCAGTGACAACAATGGGAATCCCAGAAATATTGTATGCTTCTATAGAGTAATAGATAGCATCCACCATTGCATCGAACATGCTGCTATAATGGAAAAGACTATTCGGGTCAACAATCTGCTTGACAGCAGACAGTGGTTCGAAGAGAGCATACTCCAGCGGAAAAATGCCATCCCCGTTAGTGTATCCATAATATGGATAGGCATTCAACATATAGAAAGATTTAGTATTTTTCAAAAACTGAAGGAGCTGGTAAATTGTAGAGTTCCATGAAGAGTTGAAGGTGGCAGTGGAGGGAGGGAAAGGCCTGGGAACAATGTCCATTGATTGTGGGGTTGAAACTTTGACCTGGAAATTTAGATTCGCAGCAACCAGAGCTTTATGAAGATAATTCATAGCAGGAACCAGAACAGAGCCTGCATTGGGGATCGAAGTAAGAACCTCACTGCCTACAGCTATGGCAGTAATATTGGTTGAAGGCAAGTAAGATGCGACATTTTTATTAACCCAAGCTGCTGCTGTTGACGCAGATTCACCAACCCCAAGGACTTCCTCATTAGTGACGCCAACCACCACTTCAATCCCACTGTTTCCTAGAGCTTTCAGCAAGTGTGCATCGGCATCATATAGGCGGACATGAGTTATTTGATTGGATTTAAGGACTGCGACCACATCTGAAGCTGGTGGCATGTTGGAAATGTCTGTCCCTATGTTTACCCCAACAAATGCACCTACAGAGAGAGAATATATTCATTATTGAGTGGCATGAAACAGTGCTAAAAGTCATAAGATATCTCCCATGTCCAGTTAGCCCTTTCAACTACAACGAAAAATTTGCTTGATTACAGTTTTAGTCTTTGTGATAGTGGGCAATGCTATGAACAGCTTAGGATGGCGACATGCATAGAGGGCAATCCTTCTTCTGTGAGAAGAAAATGATGGCCATAATGAAGTAGAAATGAAGAATCGCATAACTACATCAATAATTTGTATATACAGCATACATGAGAAAATATATCTATAAGTATCCAATAAATGAACAAATAAGGACAGAAAAGCAAATAAATAAACAAATGACGGACGTATTACCCACGTGTCAACACCCGGTTCATTTTCCTTTGTTCGAATATTCACAATTTTACGGATAAAAAAGAAAAAAAAAACCTTTGACAATATTATTGTGAGGATAGTGGCACGCATTTATGAATTTACCTAATGCATTCATAGAAAAGCCTACTAGAAGCAGAAGAAAACTGCCAACCCATTTTCCAAGCACCATCAAGGAAACTGGAATTTCAACTTCCTCACAAGCTCCTTTAATTATTCGACCCTTGGCAAGAACTTCTGAAAAGTTTCAGCGAAAATGAGAATTTTAAATAGTAAAAGGCAAAGTTCAGCTGAAGCTAACAATAAGAAGGAGAAAAAGGCTGATATCAACTGCAATCAATATGCATAGGTCAGTTCCATGTACATAACATGCAAAGATACAAACATAAAAAAAACCACAAAAAAGTGGTCAAGTAAGACGAGCCATATATCATTACAAAGGAAACATTGTTGACAAAAATAATATCATCGTCTGAAGAAAATTATCCAATTAACATTTGCCTGACATATAAAGGAAACAATCACATAGCACTGATACTTCTGCAGGGAAGCTACACCTGCACATAATGACAATAATCTCTCTCACTCCAGCAAAACAATCATGCTTTGTAAATTTTGTCCAGATTTTAAAGCACGAGTATCAGTCTTGTAAAATTATCCGACCTAATAAAATAATCTGACTCTTGTCATATAGCCCTGACCCTGTATCTTGCATATTTTGGACTTTATGGCAAAGTCTTCTTAGGTTAAAAATATTCTAAATGAAGGTAAGTAGAAAATTGGAAGAAGATAGAACATATATTTCATCGTGAAAACCTAACAATTGCCATCATGACTCATTCTGACCAGGCAGATGATGCCAAATATACTTGCCGCGACAATAAACACATCAGTTCAACAGTAACTGAATTTGGGATTACATCAAGAAACTTAATACTGCTGGAGAAAGTATCATCTTTTACTTGCAAACCTACAATTACAATACAAACACATTACATTTCCCTATACCATTTAAGATTATCTCCATACCATTTCCTTTACGTTTAACTTCCCAAGCCATCCCGTGTCTGTATAACTTAAAAATGTCTTACTTCCATCAAGTTGTAACTCAAGTAAGAAAAAGAGGAAAAATACACAAACAAATAAGGAGGACTGACAGATACAAATCAATTCCAGAAGATCATAGTCATATCAAGAATAAGGACCACGAGAAAGAAAACATAAAAAATAGCAACAAAGAACCAATGAAATCACAGATTCACAGCACAAATGAAAACAATTTCAATATAGCAACTTTCAGTGCACTAAACACATGGAGAAGCCCCAAATTTGGGGAACAGAAAGCAAACTGTTCGTATTTTGAACAAACTAAGGCTACATCGTTAAATTGGTATAACTACGCAAAAGAACCCAAAATACAACTAAATGCAGAGAACCCAGAAGGCAAAACTACGCAAGGAAATCAAACTGAAGTACACAGATTGAGTAATTAAGAAACGTACCTGATCTAACGGCCCAGCTTAAACCCCACAAAAGTCTCAAGGAAACCCTAGAGAATCCCAAAACAGAGCAGTGGTGTTTGAGACACAAAACTGACTATTTTGGTGCAAAGAATGCAAGAATGCAAAGAGACTAAGAGAGAATCTAAAAGATCTAAAAGCACCCCCGAGTAGAGCCTCTAGTGGAAACTTAGAGCAGCACAAGAACACACTCTAGAGCAAACATTAAATACTTCAGTAAATACAGTCCCTTCATAACCCACGAATGTATTTACATAAATAATGGGAAAATAATTGATTAATAGAAGTTAACAGAGTTGGAAAGAAACTTTAATGGCAGCTTTCACACTAATCTCCTGAGCCAATGAAAGCAAATAGAGACAATAATGTCTGTCCTGCAATATTCTGGACTTTGTTGTTTGTCTTTTACTGCAGTATGAGGTCCTTTTAAAAAAAGATATTCCCTGGGTTTTAAGACAACGGGTCTCAAGATCCTCGCCGTCCATCTAAAATGACTTTTTTATCAATATCTAATTTCATTTTATTTCTGTTAAAAAATGGAAAAGAAAATTTTGAGCCATGCAAAAGCGGTATCTATGATCTTTCCCTCCAAAAAGACCTAGTCTTTTCCCTTGTTCATCATCTTAAAAATGTGAAAACTAAAAAGTGAACGTAATTTACTCTATTTCGGTGGAGGGACTCCATTTAAAAGCCTCAAAAAGACACTTTTGGGCTTCTTTTTTTTGTTCAGATGGGTCATTCGGCCCAAAAGAGAATTAAAAGGAAAATAAAAATAATATATATGTATGTATATTCCAGTTTTGCTAAAAACTCAACTATGAGTACTCAATAAAGTTCAAGCATAGGTTCCATTGCAATCCATAGTTTAGAGCAATAATAACAATAATGGTGCAATCAGTAAAATTATGTTGAAAAATGTGTTTTATTGATGTGATTATTTTTAATTTTTAAAATACATCTCCTTCTGATGAGATAAATATAAGCTTAACTTTTTGTAATAACAATGAAATTTAATATTAATTTTGATTTAAATTTAATGAGAACAATACGAAAGAAAGAAAAATGATTGATTTGACTAAAATGATAAGAGAAAAGTGTATAAAAATGAGTTTTATTAATATTAGTATTACTATATTGAGAGATGTATTTTGTTAATACAAATAAATATGTCAAACCGCATTTTCTGTAATAGAGATAAGACCTAGAAATAAATTTAATAATACAACATCACACATCAATGTTTGTGCAATTCATTTAATACATGTGCAAGACTTTTTTTCCAATGGTTTTATGAAACAGTAGTACAATTAAGGAATTCGTGGGTGTTTATTCCTCCTTATTTCATGAATCTTATCAGCAAGAACAAGAAAAGAGAGACGCTCTAACAGGACTCAGCTGTAAAAACCGGAAGTAAAGCGAGATAGCAAAAACAGTTGCACTCCTAGGCCATTTCCAAGGTTAATAAATGTCTCCTAGACTCACATGCAACAAAGAAGACCGACTGCATTACAAATATGCAGCAGCCTCCTCTGTGTCGATGAAACCGCAGCTGGGACCTGCTAAATATGACCACGGCTTAGACAACCAAGCCCTAAATAACCTTGAATAGCAGTAGCTCTCTAAAATCGTCTTATTACAGATAAAAAAAGGGTTTCCAAAAAAACGAGTATCGGTCCATACCAACACTAATAGACTATGTTTCGAAAATGAAGGGAAAATAGAATGATCAAATTTTAAACACGAATACGATCTTTCTTCAAATACAGTCCATAAAAGAGAGCACTACAAGAGTATCAAAGATATCACAACGGTGGTTAATTTCCAGGTGCTCACTGACCAGGAGACCTACTCCCTTTTGGTTTCCTCGAGTAATCTCCATTAGGACTAAAGCTTCTTCCACGAATGGGGCTTTGGCTTCTGCCTTGGATAGGACTCTGGCTTCTGACTCGGATTGGGCTCCGACTCCGGCTTCGAATAGGGCTCCTGCTCCGGCTTCGAACAGGGTTCCTGCTCCGGCTTCGAACAGGGTTCCTGCTCCGGCTTCGGTTCTGAACCCTATCCGGACTTTGACTGCGGCTCTTTGAGCCATCAAAAGCAGGGGAATGAGTATATGGCCTCTCTCGACTGTACTTTCTCTCTTGCGGGGAGACGGATCTGTAATGAAACAATACCAGTGAAAAAATGGCAATATGGCGTAAAAGTAGAACACCCCCAAGAAACACCATTAGACACCAAAAAGGGCAAAAACTACTCAAGGTTGTTAAGATTGGGTAAACAGAAACCAAAACACAGATGAGGTATGTTACTCTGACATTTTGATAAGTGCAAATAATATATAGTAGTCTGTACAAACATCTGAGTTCTGACCCCTCAATTGTACCTTCTCTCTTTCCAAAAGTTAACTAGATCATGCTTAATTCAAGTTTATCAACTGTTTTCAAATACTAATTGGAGAATCAAAAATGTTTATCAACTGTTAATCGTGCAAATAATAATTTAGTATCAAATCAATGATAGAATCATTAAGAACCAAACTAGTACCCTGTTCCAATGTAATTGAAAACTATGGCAAACCTTGAGTACTGCCTTCTTTTGGGGGCAGGAGAGTAATAATCCTGACTACGAGATCGTGATCTAGCATAGCGTGGAGGTGGAGAGCGAGAATAGCGCGGGGGAGATCGCCTTCGATCATTATATCGACGGCTGTACAGAAGAAGAAAAAAAACAGTAACAATTTAGATTAACAACAAACTATCACTTCTTATACATGCACAGCACCCATCAGCCGGAACGGTTCCATAAACACTCATCAATATATGAGGCAGTTTCTAGAGCTTAAATTCTGTTTTTTTCAGTCTAACTGAACGATCGCAAATTTTTGACATGTGGTTGACCATAAATCATTCCAAAAGAAAAAAAATTAATTAATATAATCATATATAGACATCTAGAATTGGTGATGATAAAATGATATGAGAGAATCTAACCACAGTTCTTGCACAAAGAGCGTAAATTAGAAGAAAAATTTTAATAAAAAAAAAACGCTTCAGATAAATTAAAGCAGTTGAGGTTGAAGATGGAATCCTTCAAAAAAACAAAGGCGATAACCTCCATATAGACGCGAATTAAATCTCAATAGACAAAGAAAGAATTACATGCTTGGATTAAATTCATGCCAATCAAATCATATAACCAAGAGAATCAATAAGCAAAAAACTAAAATTTACCTTGGTCGCTCCCTCGCCCTCATATCAGTAGGTTTCTTCCTATTCTCCTCTGCAAATACCACAGTCAACTCCCGACCAAGGAAAACCTGCCCATCCATATGATGTTTCGCTTCTACAGCATCAGTAGGATCCACATATTGGACAAAACCGAAACCTCGAGGTTCCCTGCACAAAGTACACAGAAAAAAAAAACGACGTGAACAAGAATTCTACAAAATATGTAACTGTTGGAATGCACCATCAATAAGCCTTTGCTAAAGGAACTTTCTAAAAATAACCCCAGTAAAGTGGAAGGTCGTGATAAGCAAAATAAACACTCAGCTGCTGACCTTGCAGATGTCAGTTTAAAGAGAACTTGAAATTCTTCAAGACTTGGAACATCTTCACAATGTATCCAAACCCAACTTCCTTCCAATCTTCATTACCATTAACATCTCTTCAAAAGAACTCTATTTACTTGATTGAAGTCTTCGAAACTTAATTTCACTGTTAAATCTCAACAATTTCAATAAACACGCCCAACTTGTAATTAAAAAAGAGTAGCAAATCAATAAAAATTCCTAGTTGATCAGTTGAAGGAGCCTAATAGGGATAGCCTGGTAACAATTAGAGACAACAAATTTTAATGACTTAATTCTGATAGATGACTTGTATGAGATTTGAAATAACAAAAAACAGTAGCTGTTGAAATTTAAATTGCCTGACCAGTGTCAATGTGCATAAAAAAACATATCATTAAAAGTTGTTGACGAAAATCAGAACTACAAAAAAAGGTAACACTTATAAATTTGATTTGCAAGTGTAAAATTGTGTGCAACATGTGATCAAACATGCCCTCCACTTCATGAAATTCAACTTTGTACAACTTTACAGCCGAAGATATGGAGTTTGATTGCCATAGATGTTCATACTGCATGAGACCAGCTGCCCGAAATTTTGATGGTCAGAAACATAACTGCAGCTTCTTACCCAGTATAATAATCTCTAGGCAAGTAAATGTCCTTTACAGGACCAAAACGTTCAAATGGCCGGCGAACATCTTCTGGCCTGAAAAGGAAAACATTAACAATTAATAGGGGATATTCCTAAATTCCTAATAAAGCCAACAAACATCAGTTACAGGCAAAACGATATTCAAAAATTCAAATAAATACTAGAACATTGGAAAGATTACATTTTGTTCATCGAGCATGGTAAATTACAAAATTAGATATTGGGAATCATGAGCTTATACAAGGATCCTAACCTCAAGGCAATTCTTCTAGCAGGATTCATACTAGCAGATCAATAAAATAACAATAGTGCAGACATGCTTAATCAAAACATAAATCACGTGCAGCAAGCAACTGAAAAACCTACCTTGACTTCAAATTTCTGTAACGAGATGATGCTCAAAAGAGACATATGCTTAACAACAAAAGATATGCGATGCACTGATGCATTTACAAAACGGAAGAATTAATTGTACTTCAAATTCAAACACCAGCTGCAAAAAGGAACCAATATGTATATAAATGGTATCCTCATATCATTAATCCCACTTACGTAATTGAGCAATCAATTTTAAATTAAAAATGGCAACAAAATCCAGATGTAATTTGTTTAGGCTTTAACCCCCTAAAAAAGTCCACTGAAAGTGAAAACAAAATCATAATGGCCGCCCAAGACTCATAAGAGCATAGAAACAATATTTTTTTGACTAATAATTCATTACATTACAGAGCAGGGAAAAAAACATAAACATTCATGAGACAAACCTGCAATCATGCCGAAGGTTACGAACTAGGAGGCTCGTTGGAAGATCTCTATCACGGCCTCCATATCTTCCCCTAGGGCTAGGGCTCCGACCTCTTCTGCCATAGCCTCTTGGCGGAGGACTGTAACTCCTTCCCATCTACAAAAAACAGCAAGTGTCTGTCCACTTTAATGGCATGCCATAAAACCAAAGTAGGAAAAATACAAGATCGAAAGGCATAGTAAGATGATCACACAAAACACATGAACAATCAAAAATCCACCCAATATGTGCGACTCCCACAATTGCGGTCAGCAAAGGGCAAGAACGTACCCCTGCATTACACAGATTGAACCTTTAACTTTTCAGCCATATATAGCCACGAAAGCCGGCTTACCACTATAGCAAGATTTGCCCTCAAAACTCAACAAATTGGCTTGGATCAAAAAGGAGGAGAAAACAAATTTTAAACAAAGGATATTGATAAACTAATCAAACCCATCCATTGATGCAGGAAATAACACTCCAAACATCCTAATATGAGATCTGCCTAAAGATACCAAAATATTATCTCGAATTCAGGAACGCAAACCCAATCGAATGAACCAAAAAATATTTTCACATTCATGCGATTGAACTAGAGCAAACACCCATACTATATCTTTATATGCCCTACGAAGATCTACGAATCAAACCAGCAAATAGTAAAATAATTTAGCTCAAAAAGATGACAAAGAGCTGAGACGACATGAACCACCTAACCGTTCAATCCAGATCAAGTCAAGAAACCCTAACGGAGAAAGAACCATAAATTAAAAATAAATCCGAAAACTATAAGAAAAATACGTAGAGACAGACCTTAACGAATGAATGCCGAATGAAGGTTCTAGTGGCTGGGGCTGAGCTTCAGCTGAAGATAATAAGCGAAAACGGGGTACGGCTATCTTTCACAACTATTTGTCGACGGCCAACTAGGGTTAGCGACTGCGTTAAAACTTCTGGAAAACTTGGGTCGGGCAAAGGTCACGTGTCACGTGGGACCCATAACTTTGACAAATCAAAATCTTTTTCAGTTTTTTTTTATGTTTTTTATTGTATATATAATTAAGTATTTAAACAACAAATTGAAATTGAGCGAAAAGGCCCTCGTGTATTTGGAATGTGGTGGCCTTGTAAACGGCGTATCCATGTTTGGCCCTGTTTTTTTCGATTATACAGTATACACTAGTTTTTATATTATATTATTTATATTCTTAGAAGCTCTCAATTTTTACGCTATATTATAACTTATATTCTATGAGACATATTTCAGTAATAATAAATTAGGCGTATCGATGGATGAAGTGCCTGCAGTACAACAATACTTGAAGAAGTAGGAACTAAAGCCATGGGAAACGATGAAGTAAAGGTTGTTCATGTAAAGCAAGAAGTGCAAGCAGCAAAATCTCTTACACAACAAGTGAAGAACCAAGAGCAATTGCAGCAAATCAAGAAGAAACGTGTTGTAGAAGGAGAAGTAGAGAAGTTTCCTGTCTTGATTATAGGGCTTAGTTTCTATTTTGTCTCTTAAGTTAGCTTCCTATTTTGCATGGATTTCTAGTAGAGTTAAATTTTGTAAAATTCACATTTTCGGCCAAGCTGATGACGCGATGTAATGGACAAAGATTGGACATGCAAAGAAAGTAATTTTTCGATGATTATAATTAAAATAAAAGGGGTTTTTTTAAGAAAAAAGAAGAAGAGGGAAGGCATGGCGTGATGGATCATGCTTAACGAAAGCTCCTGCGAATAGTCATCAGTTGTCACCACGGGGTTGGAAATATACACAAGGGTGGGTATCAACCGTGTTAGGTGAATAATTGCTCTTTCTTTGTTGAAGGGATATGGAGTTCAATATTTTATCTCTCTCCTTATAAATAGAGAGTTGAAGCAGGGCCGTCGTTCACCTCGTTACAAGGGGTGAAGGTACTGTTTTCCATATTCTTTTACTTGTTTCTCTTAATGTGGATTTATTCAGTGTTGATGTGCTATTTTGATCAAATGGGTGTGTTCTCTTTGCTATTTTTGATTCGACTCTACACGCTAATGTGGGTGGGTGGGAATTCAATTTTTATAGATAGGTTTGTGGATTGATGTTCTTTTGTTGATTTATATCGTTTCTAGTTTGTTGAGTTTATACAGAATATGCTATTTGAATGAAATGGAGTCATATTTGTTAACAAAGATGGTTTCACCCAATTTGTTGGATTCGGTTTTTCTCTAGAATTGCTTGTTTGGAAATGGAATCTGAAGATCGAAGCTTTGTTTGATGTTTATGTATGAAATGTCAAGGGTGGTTGTTGTTCTTATAAATTTAGCTTGTTTGATTTATTTGTCATATTGATATATGGACAACCGACTTTGATTTCAAGAGAATGTATGTTCTTTGATTCCTAGTAGTGATTGTGATTGTTTTCTTTCTCCACATTTCCATCTCCGGCACATTTTTTATATGTTTGCCCTCGTAGCTTTTTGGGTTCCTTGTAAATTATGATTGGGCCACAATTATTTACCAATTGTGATAGAATTTGTGTTTGTCATGTTTAACTTATGTCTACTGATGATGACAGAAATCAAGACCATATAGGTTTCAGAAAGGGATTTTGGTGTTGAATGAGGATATCATTTCCGTGTCCATCTGTGCGGTACAGTGTTGTGGAGACTGAGTTGGAATATGTTGTTGTTAAGTCTATTAGTCTCGAAGATGATAAAGTGAAAACTCCAGTATGATCAATCAGTTTCAAAAGACAAGATTCAATATCCCGCAATATTGAAATTCTCGAATTCTGGAAATATGATAATTGAATGATCAGTTAGCTTTAAGGGCAGAGAAGCAGTGGCAATGATCTCACTCAAGTCTTCTTTGTTAGACAAAGAAAATAATGTTCCCATAACACCAATCAAAACAAGGAGCAATGAGGTAAATAATCATTCCCCAATATCAGATAGTCCAGTAGGAATGAGTAAACGCTTGCTTAAGAGATTACTAAATAAAAATTCTGCTACTGGACCAAGTTGTGACAATGGAGTGGTAGACTCTTCAGTGAGGGATGGCTATGAAACACCAGAAGAAGCATTTTCCTCGAATCAATAGTACACACCTCCTGAACAAAACTTGTTCGATGAAGAACATACAACAGAAGTATAAGTAGAGACCATTCTCGGAGAATAAACCTGAAAAAAGGATCGAAGTATTTTCAATTAGGAAAACAATTGTCTTGCAAATGGGCGACTGGAGCAGGACCTCGTATAGGGTGTGTGAGGGACTATCCATCAGAGCTCCAATTACGAGCTTTGGAGCAAGTGAACTTGTCTACATAAAGTGTTGGACATTGTAGAACATACTTTTCTCCTCGAAACAGCAGCGGATGAGTCCAAAGATATCATCCATCCTCAGGTGTATTGTATTGGGGCAATGGCAGCCACTGTAGAGTCCCCATAGCCCGAGGGAGTTTAAAACAGAGAAGAACGCAGTGCTCTCTATTACAGAGAATTGGATCCATAACAGGTTGCTAATGGGTTCCTGGTTGATCTATTCTTGTGTGAATAGAGTTATTATATTCTTTTCAATTCAAATTAGTTTTTAACAAGTATCAATTCAAATCATGTACACTATTTTGTTAAAATTCTTTCATCTTGTACATTATTATAATGAAATTTGTAGAAATTCCTTTGGGTTTTGGAACCCATCAATACAAAAGAAATATTCGGAGTTTGTTTGATATATTTGCTGTCCATGCATTTTCTCTGGGAGAAAACAACTCTCATCGTCCATTTCAGAAAACACGGGAAATAGGAAAGTACTATATCTAATACATGTTTACAAACTTCTGGGAAGAACCAGTTTTCTTGGTGAATTGCTGGTTTTTCCTCCCCCTCCATGGTTCAGTCTCTCATTGCGCTGAAGAGAAATTCCCATGTCCCTGTAGAAGGTTTGAAATTTCTTTTTGGGAGACTTTTGGGCTATACTTCCTACAGTCCAACAGGGATTGTACTGGGCCTTCTAAAGTTGGGCTTTTTGACAAGCTTGGGCAAAATCACTTTTGGGCCTATACTAAAAGGGTTTAACCAATAATTATTTACCTCTGGTGGATAATTAGCTTCAACAAATACAAAACCTCGATTCCACAAAAAGCTCTCTGTATTGTATATTCCGTATTCGGTTTCCGAGATTCAAATTCAGGGTCACTAGTACTATCATGACAAATAGAAAACCAACACTGCTTTTTCTGTCATTCTCTTTCACTCTCAGTGAGTCTATCGCTACACACATCTATGGACTATATGTCTATGGCTAACTTTACAATTTGAACTTTGAACTCCGGCTTTAGAGGGTCATAGTATTTTTCTTGGACCCCAGAAAGTTTCAGTTTTTGCAGCTATAATGTTTGTGGTTCGGCTTAATCTGCTGAATTCGAAGCTACCCAACTGGCAGTTTCAAGGTATGACCTTCAATACCCAAGCTTTTGGAAGCTTTCGGCGTTCTTTAGCTGTCATTCTGTTTCTGGGCTTTGCTTTGTTAGGTGTTTGTGAAGATGTCCCTATGGTTTCAATGCCTCTTGGTTTTGAGATTTCTGGGTTTGACGGTGGTCGGACTTATGTGTCTCAAAATGGGGTTTTTGCATTTGGGTTCTTTGAGGGTTTTCAAAAATTGGACGATGGTGATGGTGATGGATTTGTCGTGGGTATAAGGTATAACTTGGGAGATAAAACTGCAAATGTTCCTGTATGGACAGTTGGGGGTGGACTCGGGGTTTCTTTGAACTCCACGGCTAAGCTTTCCATGGATGGAAGGCTGATTTTGGTGGAAAATCCTAATGGTTTTACTGCTTGGAGTACTGATACATCTAAGTTAGGTGTAAAAAAAGCTACCCTTTTGAACAGTGGGAACCTGGTACTCATGGATGGTAGGGATAGGGTGGTGTGGGAGAGTTTTTCTAGCCCAACAAACACCGTTCTTCCTGGTCAGTCTCTCCATTTTCCTCAAACCCTTAGAGCCCCTTCAACAAAACCAATTACCAGCTACTATAGTTTTGTGATTCATCACTCTGGGGAGCTTGCACTGGTGTGGGAAGACAATGTTACATACTGGAGGACTCATTCTAGTTCCTCTAGTATCATCAAGGAAGCAAGATTTGATTCTGATGGTGTTTTGGGGTTAGTTGAGGCTTCCAATAGTACTGTCTGGTCCGCATCAAGTGAGGATTTTAAAGACCCTTCTGTGTTTCTTAGGCATCTTAGGATTGATTTAGATGGGAACTTGAGAATTTACTCATGGGAGACTGAACTTCATAGATGGAGGGTAACATGGCAAGCAGTTGAGAATCAGTGTTATGTTTTTGGCTCTTGTGGTTTGTATAGCTTATGTGGGTTCAATTCTACTGGACCTGTTTGTGACTGTCTGTACCAGGATTCTGTAAGTAGCAGGGACGGCCTTCCCACAGTGGATTTGGGTGGTTTCGGGTGCAGGAGGATGGTGGATTTGGGGAACTGCAAGATGAATACAAGCATGATGAAACTGGAACATACAGTTCTTTATGGTCTCTACCCTCCGCAAGATGTTGATGTGATGCTTAGTGAGCAAGCTTGCAAAGAACACTGCTCAAATGATTCTTCCTGCATTGCAGTAACTTCCAAGAATGATGGTTCGGGTCTTTGCACAATCAAAAGAACTGACTTTATCAGCGGTTACAGGAATCCATCTGTTTGTGCAACTTCGTTCTTGAAAGTGTGTTTGGTTCCTCAGGCAGTTTCAGCTCAAGGAGTTGATCCCCATGGAAATTTTGAGCAAAGCTCTATATATCCTAGACCATTCGAAAATCAAGCAGGTTATCGCACAAGTGGTATAGGAGCTATTGCTTTCATAGTTTTGGTGACGGTGTTTGGTTTTCTGACAATGGAGATGTTTGTCTTTTGGTTTCTCTATCGAAGACGGCAAATTGACGCTCATACAAGAGTTCACTTTCGGAAGGACGCTCAGATGAATCCACATTACAGTGCTCTTATCAGATTATCTTATGAGGAGATAAAGGTGCTTACTAGAAACTTTACAAATCAAATAGGTCCCGCTGTTTATAAAGGGGTACTGCCAAATAATACACCGGTGGCAGCTAAAGTACTAAACGGTGTAATTGCAACTGAGAAGGATTTCCGGGTGGCTGTTTCAACTTTGGGTATAATGCACCACCGTAACCTCGTACCATTAAAAGGCTTCTGTTTTGAGCAGAAATACAAGCTGCTACTGTACGAGTATGTCCCGAATGGCTCTTTGGATAAGTTGCTGTTAAACAGGAAGCCAGACCAAATTGAAATGAATTGGCAGCATCGGCTTAATATCGCTCTTGGAGTGGCACGAGCCCTTGCTTATCTACACTTAGAGTGTCAAAGATGCATTCCTCATGGAAATTTGAAGCTACAAAATATCTTGCTTGATGAGAAATTGCTCCCAAAATTAACAAATTTCGGACTTCAAA
The DNA here is from genome assembly GCA_963580455.1 of Euonymus europaeus. NCBI lineage: Eukaryota > Viridiplantae > Streptophyta > Magnoliopsida > Celastrales > Celastraceae > Euonymus > Euonymus europaeus. The sequence goes on from OY756962.1 coordinate 3,657,419, forward strand.
GCTTACTTCTGAAGGAAAGAGCATCCTCTTCAGAATCTCCATCTGAGAGAGATATTTACATGTTAGGGGAGATATTGCACCATTTAGTTGACAACATGAACGAAAAGCTGGAAGCACAAGGTAGTAAGAAGTCTGAAGGAGTAGAAAGAGTGGTTAGAATAGCTCTGTGGTGTATGCAAAATGAACCATTTCGACGACCTTCCATCGGTGAAGTTGTTCAGGTATTAGAAGGCACATTCTCTGTAGAACGGCCTCCGTCGGCTGTTGCTCGTAGAGAGGAACAGAGGGATGAGGAAGTCGCAGCTGAAATTCAGGTATACTCTTAAGAAGGAAGCTGACATTGATTAGGAATGTCCATCAACTAACTGTAGCAGGTTCCACAACTCAAGTGTTTAGGAGACTGTGGATGTGCCCCTGGAGTTCGAATTTTTTTTGTAGCACTGAACTCCTGGAGTGTATGAATTCCCTTAAAAAGTGTAATCAGTCTTAATTCGAGAATCAATCGAGTGAAAGTTGCTATCTTGATTTCTTTTTGCCTATATACTAAGACTGCCTTATTTTTGTAGTGCTGAAACTCCCGGAGCATTTAGAGCCATGACATTTTATTTTTTTAATTTTATTTTAATCAATGCCACCACAATATTCGTATATCTCTCGGCCAAATGGTATGGACTTGGAAAGCCCCGCGTTTGATTTCTCCTTGTGCCTGATGGTCAAAGTTTACAGTTATGTCAAGCTGTCAGCTAAATTTGTTTTTGTACGGTGTGGTTGATTTTTATTTATTTATGGAAACTTCCATTAATCAGAGTGATTTGTTGAGGAAGTCATAATAAGATATTCATATCGCTTCATCTAACTAAATTATCATTTACTACTCCAATGTTTAAATTTACATGTATAACTCAAATGCAAAGAACGACTTATGGCTTAACGTTAAGGATTTGGGCCATTTGGCCATTGGAACTATACGCCAATCTTGACCACTTGTATTGTATCCTTTGAGCCCTGAACACTCACAGCCACAACTTAAATACTGCTGACTCTTTTCACCCACATTTGCAAGAAGCTCTCCATTATTCTCCACTCTATCGTTTAAGCACTAAAGAAGCGACCATGGAGGCTTTCAAGTCCTCCTCTGCTCCATCATTTCATACATTTCCGACGCTGCAAAAAACCCAATTCCTCAAACCCATGTTCTTGAATTTTCAGTTCCACAAAATACCCAGTTCATATCCCTCATCATTTCACAAGAAGATCTCAAAATCTAAGATTTTCACTACCATACCATTGTCGTCAACAGTTTCAACAGAACCGATAGACCCTCCACAACCAGAGCTTGAAACTGAAAGTAAAGAAGAGAAGTTTGATTGGTTTTCACAGTGGTATCCAGTTATGCCTGTTTGTGATTTGGACAAAAGGGTGCCACATGCGAAGAAGGTGTTGGGTCTTGATGTGGTGTTGTGGTGGGACAGAAATGAAGGTGCATGGAAGGTGTTTGATGATAGATGTCCTCATAGGTTGGCCCCATTGTCTGAGGGGAGGATTGATCAATGGGGAAGGTTGCAGTGTGTGTACCATGGCTGGTGTTTTAATGGATCTGGAGACTGCAAGTTCGTCCCTCAAGCACCCACAGATGGTCCTCCGGTAACAAACCTTCAATGAGAACTTCCATCTTACTTGTACTTGGGATTGATGTGTTCCTTTTGTTGTCATTGTAGTTAGATAATAGATAACAGTACTTATTAATTTACTAGCTAATGCGGGTAGTCTAATATTTACAATATCCTTCCTACTTAACTCAGTGATTCAAATATGAGGTTGATCAAACTGAAAAGATTAGGCGTAAAGATTGGATCTTAATGCTTTTGGTATGCTTACGGATAGTGCATTCAACAATCCTGTAAGTCATTATATAGTGTTAGCTTTGTTCAGAATTAAGCCTATTATATCAATTGGAATGCAATAAACAATCTATTCCGATATATATTCTGGAGTTCCAGTCATGCATTCAGCTGACTAAGTATTGCATCACTAAAAATTCTGTAGCTGCATTCTCTCTATTTTAAAAGAAGGCTAAGTACTAATAAGTTGAACATTTTATTCTTACTGGCTTACTGCAATCTATCTATCAGGATTGACAATGCTAAGTTTCACTAGTTCCTGGATCCTCAGTTTGGGATCTTCTTCTGCTCTTTGCATTTTCTTAACCATATTTTCATCAAATTGTGCAGATCCACACCTTCAATAAAGCTTGTGCAGCTGTTTATCCAACTACGGTGCAGCATGACATTGTATGGTTTTGGCCAAACACCGATCCTCAATACAAAGATATCATTTTGAAGAAAAAACCGCCTAACATCCCTGAACTGGATGATCCCTCATTTACTAGATTAATGGGGAACAGAGATATTCCTTATGGGTATGCGGAGATACAGTCTGCAGCATGTATCATAAACATCACATCTAACTTGAGATTAGAAGGCTTCTTATTTTCTATCCTCCAGTATTTCATTCTACATGTTTCCATGTATTTGTAGATAGAATTTATTTGAATAATTTTCTTTTAGAAAATGCCTGGTATGAGGTGTTACTTAACTCTTCCCCAAGATCTTATGGGTAACTACTATGCATTCAGGTACGAGGTGTTAATTGAAAATCTTATGGACCCTGCTCATGTTCCCTATGCACATTATGGACTGATGCGAACTAAAAAGCCCAGATAAGGATGCTGCTATAAAATTTCTTCAGTTATTATAATTTGGTTCTCTGAATGTGAATACTAACAGTATATTTTCTTCACTGTGAAGCTTGACCGGGAAGGTGGCAGACCAGTTGAAATGGCTGTGAAGAAGTTAGACATGAATGGTTTCATTGGAACGCAAGAGTTGGGTAGCAGTAAATTTATTTCTCCTTGTATTTTCTATGCGTATACTGATCCTATTGTGGATCAAGGTAATGGTTCTGCAGCATCAGCCGGAACCAACAAGGTGGTAAGCGAATCAGTGATAAGCTGGCTCCTTCATTGTTTAGCCGTTGTGCTCTTTTGTTTATGCAAACCTTTTGGTGGATTCAGGTGTCACCAAGGCAGCGGAGAGCAGCCTTAATTTTTCTGTGTGTTCCAGTTAGTCCAGGCAATAGCAGATTGATATGGGCCTTCCCGAGAAACTTTGGAGTTTGGATCGACAAACTTGTTCCAAGATGGATGTTTCATGTTGGACAAAACCTGATTCTGGATTCTGATTTGTATCTTCTTCACATTGAGGTAATCACTTTCTTCTTCATTTTCTTGAGATAATAATTTCTATCTCTTGAGCTAATTTATGAACCAACATTTTCATGTAAGTAGCTGCATATTTGGTATTGATTAGTATGAGACTATGAGATGACCTTTGAGTTCTCTTCATAGGAGCGCAAGATAATGGATGTTGGTCAAGCTAATTGGCAGAAAGCTTGTTTTGTGCCGACAAAATCAGACACCTTCGTGGTTGGTTTCAGAAGGTGGTTAAATAAGTATGCTGGTGGTGAAGTTGATTGGAAAGGCAAGTACAGCACGGCTCTTCCCCCAACTCCGCCTAAAGACCAGCTTATGGACCGGTGAGTTACCTGCAACTAAAATTTGTGATTAAAGCTTCCACTCATAAAACTTATTTCATATTTAACCGGGACCAAGCTTCAGCATCGTAACCATAGCGATATATAACCACCATATTTCGTTGGCATTATTTACATAAATTTGTTCAGAATGTCAACGAATCTGTTAGGAAACAACAATGCTTCCCAAACTTGACTATAATTATAAGATAGTGTCCGTTTTCCCAAGTCCAAACCCAACCCATCACATCTAGGCTCATCGTTTTAATATGCGTCTTACTTAGTTTCATGGGCTTATAACATGTCCATTAAATCTTTAGGTTAGCGATGTGAGACTCTTCTCAACGTAATCGAACTTTACCTAAGTTTGTCATTGTTAAAATGAATGTGAAACTCTAGTAAACTCTGCTTGTACCTTTGTTCAGGTACTGGTCCCACGTGGTGAACTGCACCAGTTGCAGATCTGCGTACAAGAGTCTCAATGCACTAGAGGTCATACTGCAGGTCATCTCCCTTGTTTCCATTGGAGTTGTTGCTGCGATGAAGCAGAATGTAATGTCAGCGGCTGCGAGAATTGGTTTGGTCTCGTTAGCAGTGCTATGCTTTGCAGCTTCAAGATGGTTGGCTCACTTTATCTACAAGAATTTCCATTACCATGACTACAACCATGCCCTTCGCTAATATAGGCGTCTCACTCATACTGTGAGTGAAAGTACTGCATCAAAGAATGTAAATATGTCCATACTCTTTGTAAGAGTATGATAAATGTTAATTATATATATATATGACAGATTGAATGCACATTGCTTAGCTTATGAGCATCACCGACGTACTTCAAAGTCTGGACAAATGACATCGATATTATGGAAAGCTAGAGACAAAGTAGATTCAATTAGGTGTTGCTGCCTTGCTGGTGCTTATTGGATGGAGTCTTAGCTGCGATACCATCTAAGAAAATCCAGCCCAAATACTACAATGGTAGTGCTAGATATTCCTAAAAAAAACTATCTCTATGGCAGTCAATATAGTCATAAGATTTGACTCCATTTTCATATTTCAAATTCAAAATCATGACACTCACCCTCATTGGAGAGTTAGGGATACAACACATTACGAATAATATTTTTGATATTACAGATCAATATTATCCGCAAACTTTGTTCTTCTTGAGTCACCGTCATGGATTTTTACGCTAAAAAAATGCTTTGATTATATGAGAGGTAGAATTTGATTATTATATAACTCAATTGAGTTATGTCACCTTTTCTAAAAAAATAAATTGGGTTATGTTAATCCACTATAAGATCAGTGTTAACAATTTCACCGTTGCCATGTCACCATCTAGTTAGCAGAAAATGATTGGCCCATGACAGTTTATCGCACTCAAGTATGTTCGTTTCGCACGACCAACGGCCAGCCACTTTCATGGGCCGGCTCGTCCGTCTCCTTTTGCAAACCAGTCATCATTCATTCATTTGTCAAGGCCTTAAGGGTCGGGCAAGTGGGCAACCCTTCTGGGCCGGATACCCGTTTCAGCTCATATATTTGTGTTAGGCCGGGCATAACACGACCCTTTGAGCTTGGTAAACGGGCCCGTTCAATTTCAATGGAAGTCCTCTCTGCTGGCATGGCATATTGGCATTGTGTCCGCTCTCACTGGACTAGTGGACTCTGCTGGCGCCAACTCGGCGTGCAGTCAAATTCACACTTCAAACCAAAGCTTTTAACTTTCCACAATTCAACTCAAAAACTGTCCACAGTACTCCATCTATATCTATGCCCCACCAAGATTTGCACGGCGAATCCATTCAGATCTCCTTCAACCTCGTTTTAGTTGTAAGTTAATCCTTGGCCCTTCTTCTCTTCTCTTCGTTTTCGTCCAATTTTCCCTCATTTTCTTTCACTCGCTTGATAAATTGAGCTTGATTTTATTTTGGAAACCCGAAGAATTATTTAGCGCAAGTAAAGAACCCTAAACCTAGATTTGTTCAGTGTCATTATTGGTTGTTTTGTTGATTTCGAGATCTGATCGGATTTACGACTTGGGTTTTCTACATTGAAGAAAACCCATGAAGGAATCAACCCCGTTTACCGAGCCGATAGGGCAAAAGTTGATAAAGCTAGTAAGCAATTTTTGTTTCTCAGTGTTTGTGTTCACGGTGCTAGTGTTCACTGTGATTGCGATCACCTACCAGCCTCCAGACCCTTGGCTGGAGTCTGCACCGGCCCTAACAAAGCTATTCACTGAAACTGAAAACGCTACCTTCAAAACTGACGGTTCTATTCTAAAAACCGGCGAGGATTTGGTTGATGTGCCTCCTGGGTCTGTCCCTGCTGTTGCATCTGCAGAAATCATCACTGAGGCGGTGATTGAGAAGTCTGAAGAGACATTTACAAATTCGACCTCCAAATCTGTATCAGATTGCGAAGACTTGACGGTTGTGAATTGCTCGGATCCGCGGGTTTTAATTGCGGTGGAGAAGTTTAACTTGAAGTGGTTCAAGTCGTCTATTGTGTTCATGGAGTATCAGACACCTGTTAGCGGTTCAAAACCGAATGAGTGTGATGTGGCATGGAGGTTCAGAAATAGAAAGGAAAAATCTTCGAGGAAGTACAGGGATTTTAGGAGGTTTCAGATTGGAATTGGAGTGAATTGTTCCTACAAAGTGGTGCATGCGAGTGGTTGGCATTCAGGCCTTAAAGCCCGACGTGCTAGGAGTAAGTTTAGTGGAACCAGGAGTGGGAGCAATGCAAAAATTGCACCAGCAGTTCGTGATCCTGAGATCAATGATACGGTTCCAACCTTGGGATCGGAGTCTAACTTCAGGAAGGGAAGGTACTTATACTATTCACGGGGAGGGGATTATTGTAAGGGAATGAACCATTACCTTTGGAGTTTCATGTGTGGATTGGGGGAGGCAATGTACTTGAATAGAACATTTGTGATGGATTTGAGTATATGCTTGTCAGGGGCTTATACTTCCAGTGGTAAGGATGAGGAAGGAAAGGATTTTCGGTATTATTTTGATTTTGAGCATCTTAAGGAGGCGGCATCAATCGCTGAAGAGGCTGAGTTTTTGGGGGACTGGAAGAAATGGGATCGCTCACACAAGCGCAAAGTGCCGGTTAGGAAAATTGTGACTCATAAGGTGGCACCAATGCAACTTAAGAAAGACAAGAGCACAATTATATGGAGGCAGTTTGATACTCCTGAGCCAGAAAATTATTGGTATAGGGTCTGTGAAGGGCAAGCTGCAAAGTACATCCAGAGGCCGTGGCATGCAATCTGGAAATCCAAAAGGTTGATAAATATAGTTACTGAGATCAATGGGAGAATGGACTGGGATTTTGATGCAGTTCACGTAGTTAGAGGAGAGAAGGCCCGGAATAAGGAGATTTGGCCGAACTTGGATTCTGATACATCACCTGATGCTTTGCTTGCAAAGCTCATGGGGATGGTTCAGCCTTGGAGGCATCTGTATATAGCAACCAATGAGCCATTTTATAGTTACTTTGACAAATTAAGGTCTCAGTATAAGGTCCATTTACTTGATGATTACAAAGAATTGTGGGGAAATACGAGTGACTGGTACAATGAGACGAGGCTTTTGAACAATGGTCGATCTGTTGAATTTGATGGGTACATGAGAGTTGCTGTGGATACTGAGGTTCTTTACAGAGCGAAGACGCGGGTGGAAACATTTTATAATTTGACCAAAGATTGCAAGGATGGAATTAATACGTGCTGATCAGGTTGTAATACATCTTCTTGCTTTGCTTATTGTTTTTTTTTCTTTCCATGGATTCCTTCATTACTCTTGTTATATTTACCATGTTGATTCAGTTACGGATGAAATCATTAAGTTGGTTTTGAGCTTTTTGTTGTATTTTATCGTTCTTTTATTGTATTTAAAATTGGCAATTCCCATTGCTCACGAGAGGCTACTACATGTAATTAGATTATATTCCTATTTTTTTTCTTCTTTTGCTTGGATCTCTTGTGCATTCTTTAATATCATTCAATTGCAAATGGGTGTCTCTCTTTCTGCTTCTTCACTCTGATGTGATATGTTCACTTCACTGATGCACATGGTTCTGATGTTAGACATGAACATATGGTTACTTGTTTCAAATGGCTGATTGAAACCTTGGAAACTGCCTCTCCGCATAAGAGAAGACTGCGTACCTCTTGCATGTTCCGACCCTGTCTATTGTGTGCACGGGAGTTGTGTACTTCCCTTTTTCCATATGGTCAGATTCAAGACATTAAAATCTTTTAGCTTTCTCTGAACTTCCTCATTTGGTTGGAATTGTATATTTCTTCTCAATCATTCAGGCATAGTGATTGATAAGAAAGCCCCAGAACCCCTATTGTTCTACGGTGGTAGGGATGCTGGTTGCCCTTGCTCACTTTGTGGAAAATCACTGCCCTCTCACAAAGTGGAGTTACTCATGAAACTAGAAGAAAAGAAAGGGCCTTTGTTCTCTGGTGACTTGTAAAGGATAGCATAAATAAAACAGGTATAGAATTAATGCCTTAATGGTACTGTCTCTTTACTACAGGCTTAGATTATTTTTTATTTCAAAAAATTTTATTTTTTGATCGCTTGTATGAATTCAACGATATATATTATCTGTAATAAAATTAAAATTCAACGGAAAAAATACATGACAACTTTATTATGTTTCTCTTGTGATTTATTTTTTCAATATGTTGAAAGTTGAAATCGGACTTTCGCTTTATCCTTTTTCAGGGCTTTATCCTTTTTCAGGGCCTGAATATATTTATTTCAATAAATAATTTCATCTCCTCCAATTAGACACATACCTTTTTCAATGTGGAAGAGTGAGTACTCAAGTTGTGTTGTGAGTGAGACGAAATTATTTCAAGCCAATTGAAAATCTAACCGGGAAAAAATATTGAGAAATGTTAAAACAACTCACTAGCTTTTGTATTGGAGGACCGTCCGAAAAGTATTTTTAAAATTTTTGTTTTAGAGAAGGAACATGCCTATACTTCACCATTAATTGATGAAGAGAAAGTAGGTCTGTCCAACAAGTAGGCCCAAAATCCTTGTAGGGCCCAAACGGGTTACTAGATATGGGCATGGAGAGGGCCCTCTAACCTCGAAAGCGGCCCACTAGGCTCATTTGAATATTCACAATTGTGCAATTTTAATGAGAAATAAACAATGTATAAAAATTTGTATTTTGTGGATGTGAGTATGTGACTGTATTGAGAAATGTGTTTTGCTAATATGATCTGAATTTTGTGTAAAAGAGATGAGAGTCCCAATATTGATTTTGGTGTAATTGTATAATTCAAATGGGTGCATTTTGTTGTGGACAACATGGAGGCCAACTATATTATTGGCTAAAAAAAAAGGAAAGGGATAATATATAAGGATTTGTATTTTATTGATTTGACTGTATTGAATGATATATTTTGTTGATGTGGTTAAGTATGTGAGTTGACTTTTTTGTATAATATAGGTAAGATTCAATATTAATTTTAATGAAAAAAATTTGAGTATCGGTGTTGTTAGTCATTCCAACAAAAAAATCCTAAAATTTTCATAATCTTATGTGTTAGCACATATATCAAAAAAAATTGAGCCAAATTCAAGGTTCATAATTCAAATTTACAGAAAATGTCTCTATTGAGACACTTATGAGATGTTTGCCGTCGTAATATAAACATTTCCGTTTATCCATTGTCGTTCTCTTACCATAAGCAAGTATTGGTTGTTCAATATAAGGTTGGCTATGAATCTGGATTGAGCCTGAACATGGGCCTGTTTACATGACAACATATTAACTTAGTAAAGTAAGGTTATATTATCAATTATCCATGAAAAATTAATAACGAGTTTCACTTATATTATACACAAAATTATGTTATATTATCAAAATATGTATTTCGATACAGTTATATCAATAAAACATAAATCTCTATACATTATCTTTTCCCCATTTTTTTGTATCCAACAATATTATTGGCTTCTATGTTGTCTCTAACAAAATTAACTCACTTGAAGTACACAGTTACACGAAAATTAATATTTAATCTTATTTTTATCACACAAAAGTCGAGCCAAATTTGGGTGGTTAAAATATGTAACACAAATATTACTATATGTAACCTTTTATTGTCACTCTATGAAGAGGATTGGGTGGATGTTAAGAAAGATTAATGTATTAACTTTATAATTTTATGGAAACAATTAAGAAAAACATTGCGTGTGTTTGTGTTTTCATTTTTTAAAAAACAAAAAAAGAAAAGAAAATACTTTTTATTATAAGAACATAAAATCAATTCAAAATAAAAAATAAAAAATACGTTTTTTCCGAATAGAAAAAGAAACACACCAAAAAAGAGAGCCTCACTTCGACTTTTTTCTTTATTTTGCAGATTTTTGTGGGACACTATTTTGGATTCGTTCACATTGACAAATACTAAAGGGAAATAAAAAAAGTTGGCTTTTACTCTAGTAGCCACAAACTCTTAGGCATGACAACGGCCGGATAAGGGACGAAATTTGGTCGTCCTGGCCCCGTCCCGTTAGTCTCCGAATCAGTAATAAGAATTAAGAATTATCAAAAAATTAAAAATTAAGATTTTAGGGTTTAAATTTTAATATTTATAAATTTTGACTTTAGGAGTTTAGAATTTAGGACTCAAGGAAGTTATAAACATCTGTAGGTTTTTAGGGTTTAGCCTTCAAATTATTGTTAACGTAGTATATACTTTAATCGTAATCGTTCAATAGTTCAAGTGAATTAAGTTCGGGTTTAAAAACTTTTCAATTAATCATGTCATAAATTCATAATATATGTTTTTAAAAGATATATACATGTAACATTAATATATAAATATATTTAATTATCACAACAGAAATTCAAAAAATATATATATAATAACGAGTCAGAGTAGGGAGCTAACCCATCCCCGCTCCGCCTTCGGAGTGCAATTATAATCCCCACCCCGCTAAAGTATTCGATCCGGGAAAAATTTGCTCGAAACGGGGCGAGCTCGTCTGGACGAATTAAGATCGCCACCAGGAGCTTCCCGTTTGTTTCAGAGTATAAGCTAATACTCTGTCCCCATACTCTCAGACACTCTGCACATGTTTGGTAGAGCGTATAAACTAGTTTATACTATGTCAGACATACTCTCAGACACTCTCAGCTTTTACATTTTACGATAACTTATACTCTATCACACATACTCTCTACCAAACATGCGCTCTCAATTTTTACGTTTTACGAGAACTTATACTCTATCAAGATACTCTAATCCAAACGGTTATTTAAAAATATTTTGTAATCTATTTTTTCTTTCTAATTTTCCCTCCAAAACAGCCTGAAGTGAACCCCACACTCATAATTACACACAAAAATCCAGCTAATCATTCCACTCACACACTTTGACCATCTCTCACTTGATAATCCCTCTCCCTCTCCCTCTCCCTCTCCAGCATGCAATAATTTACAAGAGAGCGAGTACACAGCCTCCAAACCCTAACTCGCTCCCCGACCCCAACAATGGACTCCGGATCGACTCAGCAATTCCAACAAGCGCAGCTCGCCGCCATTTTGGGGCCTGACTCCGCCCCCTTTGAGACGCTGATATCGCATTTAATGTCCTCGTCGAATGAGGAGCGATCCCAGGCTGAGCTTCTATTCAACCTCTGCAAACAGACCGATCCTGACTCCCTTTCGCTCAAACTCGGTCACCTCCTCCAGTTCTCACCTCATGACGAGGGCCGTGCTATGTCAGCTGTTCTCCTCCGAAAATTGCTCACCCGGGACGAATCTTACCTCTGGCCGCGGCTATCCCCTTCCACTCAATCCTCGTTGAAATCATTGTTACTATCGTGTATTCAGCGTGAGAGTTCCAAATCGATAACTAAGAAGCTATGCGATACTATCTCAGAGCTTGCTTCGGGGATTGTTCCCGAGAACGGTTGGCAGGAATTGCTCCCGTTTATGTTCCAGTGCGTGCAGTCGGACTCTCATAAATTGCAGGAATCCGCGTTTTTGATATTTGCTCAGCTGTCCCAATACATAGGAGATACGTTGATTCCTCATATCAAGCATCTGCACACAGTGTTCTTGAACGTCTTGGGGAGTCCGCACAACCCGGACGTGAAGATTGCAGCCTTGAACGCGGTGATCAATTTTATCCAGTGCTTGTCCAGCTCGGGTGATCGGGATAGGTTTCAGGACCTGTTACCGGCTATGATGAAGACTCTGACAGAGGCTTTGAATAATGGTAATGAAGCTACAGCACAGGAGGCTCTTGAATTATTGATTGAGTTGGCAGGTACGGAGCCCCGGTTCTTGCGAAGACAACTTGAGGACGTGGTAGGGTCCATGCTCCAGGTAGCAGAGGCGGAGAGTTTGGAGGAAGGGACTAGGCATTTAGCTGTGGAGTTCGTTGTCACGCTTGCGGAGGCCCGGGAGCGAGCACCTGGGATGATGAGGAAGCTACCACAGTTTATAAGCAGACTATTCGTGATTCTGATGAAGATGCTTTTGGATATAGAGGACGATCCTGCCTGGCACACAGCAGAGACTGAAGATGAAGATGCTGGAGAGACTAGTAACTACAGTGTAGGACAGGAGTGTTTGGATAGGTTGGCGATTTCCTTGGGTGGCAACACTATTGTTCCGGTGGCTTCTGAGCAGTTGCCAGCATATTTGGCTGCTCCAGAGTGGCAGAAGCACCATGCGGCATTAATAGCTCTTGCCCAAATTGCCGAGGGTTGCTCTAAGGTATTTGAAGCTTTTAGTTTCTTTATTTTAAACATTGAAATTTCAGTATGAAAATGATAGGAAAAAAGGGACCCTGGCCTCATACCCCTTCCCTTTAAAGACTCCTGTGTTGATGTAGAAGTTCTCAGTGCTATTGCTTGTCATACAATGGGTTTGCATTGTTGCAGGTAATGGTAAAAAATTTGGAGCAAGTAGTGTCCATGGTTCTAAATTCCTTTCATGATCCACACCCTCGAGTAAGGTGGGCTGCTATTAATGCGATTGGGCAGCTGTCAACAGATTTGGGTCCAGATTTGCAAAATCAGTATCATGAACGGGTGCTGCCTGCACTCGCTTCTGCAATGGATGATTTCCAGAATCCTCGGGTTCAGGTTAGTTGTGGGTGTTGATTCTGGGATGATGATTTATTAATTCTATATATCTTGATTGTGGTAAATATCTGCTTTTGTGTGAGGGAAGTATGACTTCATGTCACTAATACGGTAATACCAAGTGGTGCACCCTTTGTTAGGAACTGCACATTTATAAGTAGTTATATCTATTATTTGTGGTCTCATAATTATTAGAAGTCATGAATGTGTTAGTATTTTTTTTTTAAATCCTGAACTTGTGGTATTTGGCTTAAAATCTGGACAGTTTTCGACATTGGAGACCTAAGCATATGATTGAATAGAAGCAATAATGCATTTGTTCGAAATATGATCATCATGGGTAAAACTCAGATATAAGCTCTTGTAAATTATATGGCTCTGGTTTTATGAGTTTTCTTTGGGTCGTCATCAATTTATGATATGAATTTTGTGATTTCAATTCTTTAGGTATTTATTGGAATTTTGAATTTGCATTTACCTATTGTTATCTACAGTATTCTCAATTGTGCTAGAATTTTTGTAGCCGTTACTTGTAAATATTCATTTTGTATATGATTTTACAATGATATAGAATCGTACTTTCCTACCATTTGAAAAGTAGGATTCTGAGGTTTTAGAAGAGTGCCCTTTGTGTGCAGATTACATATTTAGTTTGAAGTGGTTGTCATTTAAAGGTAACATGAGAGTTGGATTTGAGAGAACCCCATTAGTTTACTTTTAATAGAGCACCAAAATAAGGTATATATGTGTTGTTTTGAGGGTTTTATTTGTGACCAATAATTTGGTTGTCAGTAGATGTTGTTTGGAAGCTTATTATAGCTGCAAAGTGATATCTGTATCTGCTTGGGTTACCGGTGGAAACAAACCATACTTTGCTATTCTCCGATTGGGGTGTTATACCGCGGAAATAAGGTTTTCTGATCTAGAAGTTAGAGAAACAGGAGCTCATTGTTAAATTTTAATAGAATGATGCTTTCGAGTATTTGGAGGAGTAGAAAGAAGGAAATCATTGCACCTCCAGCTTAAGTGGTGAATAAGGCATTTTGGGGGGTGGGTGGTCTTGGGAAGTAGCCACAAGCAGCATGGACAATAAAACAACTGGCTGTTATTTATTTGAAAGGGGTAATCTCATGATTCTACTTCACTTGCAATACTGCCATAGTTCATTGATTACTAACTTGCACGTCGACAGGCACATGCTGCTTCAGCGGTTCTCAACTTCAGCGAAAACTGCACTCCAGAAATTTTGACACCATACTTAGATGGAATAGTGAGCAAGTTGCTTGTGTTGTTAGAGGTAATTTATGGATCCTTACAATAGTTGCGACAGGACTCTCCTATTAAAAATTCATAGAGGCAAACATATTTGTCTTTCTTAAATCTTAATATTGTGTTTTTGTGAACAAAAAATATGCAGAACGGGAAGCAAATGGTGCAAGAGGGGGCATTGACTGCTTTAGCATCTGTTGCCGATTCATCTCAGGTCTGCTTGGATGATTCACTGAAAAAATATATGCTCTAATAATTAATTTTGTCTCTGTTGTGAATCTTCCTCTAACTCTTTTGAGATCTATAGGAACACTTCCAAAAATATTATGATGCAGTTATGTCATACCTGAAAGCTATCTTGGTTAATGCAACCGACAAGGCGAACCGCATGCTCCGTGCAAAATCCATGGAATGCATTAGCCTGGTTGGAATGGCTGTCGGAAAGGATAAGTTCCGGGATGATGCTAAGCAGGTAGACAACATATATAGATAAAACGCTACTAGATTGGTCATAGTTACCCGCAGCCCCTTTTTTTTGTTTGAAGACAGTTATCATTTTATTCATTCTGATCTCAACACTCTGCTGTGCTTGTCTAATTATTCTGTTTCAGTGTTTGGGTTCATTGCCTCGCCCCTCGAAGTACTTATATCTGACCCTTTGGTTTGCAGACAAGCATATGCCATAATTTCCATTGGCAGCTCTATTTGTCTATGAGATCCTTACTACAGATACTCTCTTTTTTGGTGTTTGGGTGACACGCACCCATCAAATTAAGGGGATCCTGTGCAATTGTAAAAAGATTTTTCACCCACATTGGCATTTTAGGTTTGAGCTTTCTGCTTTATTTTGTGCTAGGTTATGGAAGTGCTTATGTCATTGCAAGGATCTCAAATGGAGACAGATGATCCAATAACTAGTTACATGCTGCAAGTATGCTCCTGTTTTCTCCAAAATTGTGCTGAACCTTTCATAGTGTTTAAAACAAAATATTTTTGATTTTTTCCCTTTATGGTTATCATTTTTATGTTGTAGGCATGGGCTAGGCTTTGCAAGTGCCTGGGACAAGATTTCCTCCCATATATGAGTGTTGTCATGCCATCTTTGCTTCAATCTGCCCAGCTTAAGCCCGATGTGACCATTACATCTGCAGATTCAGATAATGACATTGAAGACATAGATGATGAAGGGTAAGTGTTTTTTCTCGTACATTAATCTCATTGGAGTGGAAATACATGTGCTTTCATACGTTATTTACTAATTGTTTCTAGCTCTTACGTCAATAGTTTAAGGGTTCTTCCTTATGAACTTGCAAAGATCGTGTATTAGGCCCTCTCTTTCTGTTCATTTCTCTGTCTGTGCCTCTGTGGCACAAACCCGTAGCATATGGTTTTTGACAAGTTCATAGATTCACACACTGTATGCTTCTATTAAAATTCTGCATAACGTGCAGAACATTACACACTGTATGTCTGCATAACGTGCTAACATTACATTAGGCCTCGCCTTACTGGTTTCGCTCAACTAAACTATGACTTTTAGTTACATGGTTGTGTTGTGCAATGTATCTGGAATTTTCTAAAAGGTTGCATCCTTTTTCAGCATGGAAACCATTACTCTTGGTGATAAAAGAATTGGAATCAAGACTAGCATCCTAGAAGAAAAAGCCACAGCTTGTAACATGCTATGTTGCTATGCTGATGAGTTGAAGGAAGGATTCTTTCCTTGGATTGATCAGGTCTGTTGCAGTGTTTGTTTTTCTTTGTGGGAAATTTTGAAGCGTCAAAAGTTATAACGGGTGCATTTTTTTTATGTAGGTTGCTCCAACTTTAGTTCCTCTTCTTAAATTTTATTTCCATGAGGAAGTTAGGAAAGCAGCTGTTTCAGGTAAAATTTTGCCGACTCTTTTGGGTTCATTATTTTTTTTCCAAATGTCATCAGACCTTTGCTCATCCCCTGATGGGGGAATTGTTACTCTCTTTTTAGCTATGCCGGAGCTACTGACATCTGCAAAATTAGCTGTAGAAAAAGGGTTGTCCCAGGGGCGTGATGAGTCCTATATAAAGCAGTTGTCTGACTATATTATTCCAGCTCTTGTTGAAGCATTACATAAGGTTACATGGTTTTGTTTTAATTAAATTTCATGTTCATAGTGTGTTGTTAAAATTTTATTGTTGTATGACCTTAGTTTTGATGACAAAGTACCTGAACTGCTACACATTAGAAACAAGTACCTGAGTTGCAATTTTCTTGCAGGAACCGGATACAGAAATCTGTGCAAGTATGTTGGACGCATTGAATGGATGCTTACAGGTTTGTCGCACGCAAGAGCAAAATAATAATGTAGCATGTTCTTTTTATGGGAAATTAATGATGTATCATTCAAATTGATTGATAAATATGCTTTCTCGCAGTTTTTTTTTTTTTTTGGTGTCTATCCAATTAAGCTCTTAGAAAATACTTGGCAAGTCAAATAATGCACTCGTCATCGTCAACGTCATTCAAGCCTTTATTTCAAAATTTTGAGGTTAGCTACATGAGTTTATGATAAAATCAACAGGAATCCACTACATGTATTCCTTTCCGTCATTCATTTCTATCTATGATCATACTTTCGTCTACCACTATTGAATCCATATCTATGTTTATACTTTCATCAACCCCTATTGAATCCATATCCTTTCTTACTACTTTAAATCATGTATTTTTGGTCTTTCTATTTGCTTCCTACTCTCTCTTGTTCAAATTCTCTCGATTCTCTTCACCGCCGCACCACCTATTTCTACATTGTACATGCTCATACCATTTTAAACGGTTCTCTTGCAACTTATATTCTTTTGGTGCTACCCTATCTTAGATCTAATAATCTCGTTTCTTATTCTATCTTCCCTTGTGTGGCAACACATCCAACAAAGCATTCACATTTTTTGTTGCATGTGTGTTTTGGATATGTTGTCTCTTAGTAGCTCATCACTCAAAATCATCCATCATTTCCAGTCATATAGCTAACCTATAGAATTTTCCCTTCGTGGAATGCACTCTTAGTCGTATTTTTTAGTCAACTTCTAAAGGAGCACAGCAGGATGATTTTATATTCCTATTAACATAAAAGCACCATAACTAGTTCTTGAGACTCACTTTAAATTAGTTGCATCGTATAAGTTTTTTTTGCTGAAATTAAGTGTCGAAACCGACTTTGTACACGTCTTCGTTTTTTGTTCTTGTTTTTTCACCACTAAGTTTGATAGTATTCAAAGCTTTTGTCCCCTCAAGTTTCTACGAAGGCAAATTACAGTGTCAACCTGTTGAATTTTTAACCTCTCTTTCTGGTAAAAATATACCCAGCGCCTTAAATTTAACACATGATTTTGCAACAAAACCATCCTATGTGGTAACGCTGAAAGCTGTTGCATTCTCTGTAAAAGGTCTTCATTGTTTTATACTTCGGGCAGTACCAATCTTGACAGGATTTAGGTGTAGGCTAATACTTTGAATATCCATTTTATATTGAAACAAATTGAGCCTTGGTGAAACAGAAGTTTCAGCTTAATTGGGAACACAATGGTTGTTGCTCACCACCCTGCCTTCGAGGACAGGGGTTCAAATCCCGTGGAATAACTAAAAAGAAAAAAGAGAGGCAGTTTCAATGCCATTCCATTTACTTACGTGGCAGAACAGAATTCAATTATGATTCTAACTTTTATATCATAGTCAATTATTTTTCTCTTCTTATTTCTGCTGTATATACTTGGTTTTACCCATTTCATTCAATTGTAACAAATCAAGTAAGCATTTTTGTTCTGATCATTTTTTTTGTGATTTTTGTGCTGGATGAATAATGTTTTCCTTCTAAAAATAAATGTCACTTTTGGCAGTAATTCTGTTAAATGTTGCAGGAGAAACTGTTGTAATTATTTTTTTTCATATTGGTTTACTTTTCTTTTGGCCTCTATGTTAGTTGAATGCTTTGTTATAAACTGCCTTCTCTTTCTGTCATTGTGATATTTCCATCTTCAGATGCTTGCTAACTGGAACTGTTCTATTTTTGCTGGTAGTTAACTTGAAGAGCTTGTAGCAGATGTTACTCATGTGAAACACTTGTGTGAAGTCAGAGTTGATCTTGTGGACTTTTATTTTTTTGTCTTCCAGATTTCTGGAACTCTGTTGGATGAAGGCCAGGTAAGATCAATTGTTGAAGAGATAAAACTAGTAATGACAGCTAGTTCCAGTAGAAAACGAGAGCGCGCGGAGAGAGCAAAAGCTGAAGACTTTGATGCTGAGGAGAGTGAGCTGATTAGAGAAGAAAATGAACAGGAGGAAGAAGTTTTTGACCAAGTTAGTTTTTTTGGACTACATTCTATGATTATGAAGCACATAAACCAGAGCCCATACTTGCATGCTTGTAGATCCCTATTGGAAAGGAAAAAAAAGAATTTATTGGCTTTTTTAATATGCATAACTGTTTTCAGGTGGGTGAAATTTTGGGAACACTGATCAAAACATTTAAAGCCTCTTTCTTGCCTTTCTTCGATGATCTATCTACGTATCTAACTCCTATGTGGGTAAGTTCTTTTGATGCAACTTTTTTTTCTTTTTCCCGAGCAACTCTATCTGTACTAATCAATTTCCTTCTTTGATCATGTAGTTGCGTTTTTTATTTAACTAATTATTTATTGTTTCAAATTTCATCAGCATGTTCATTTTGCATGTTTTATGTATTTCATGGAATGGTTACCTGCCGTCGATTTATTCACATTTATTGAATGATTTCATTATCTTGGAATGTGTTATAAGCTTGGCCATTTTGGTTCTTCCATCTTATCATTGTTGTTCACTCTATTTTATCACTTTTGCTTTTACATCAAGTATTCTTGTTTATCTCATAAGTTAATTTGTGTAGTAGTGGCTACTTGCTTAATGGTATATGAAGGTTTATTCTTGTTAGAATCTGAATTTAATTTCTAAGTGTTTTCTTCAAATATTCGAGCTGATTGAGTTAAATGTAAGTTCTCCATGTTAATTCATTAATCATACCTGGCATTTCTAGGCTGATTAGAAACATGACTCAGTGCAACTCTTAAAAGATGTTAATTATCTTAACTATTAATGCAAACATTCAAGTTTATTGATATCTAATAAACAATTTAAGGCATATTAGTCCTTTATTCTTGCCCTTTGTTAGTTTATGGCGGGAAGACTGTTCTTTTTTTCAGTTGTGAAAGTGGTATTTGCTGGACTTAGATTCTACTTATCCCTCTTAAAAATTCATTCCTTTTTTCTCTCGGAAAGAAAGAAGGAAAAAAATTAGACTTGATATATTTCTTATTTTCTAAAAATGCTTTTGCATTTCTTATTTATGGTTTTTTTTTTCCTTCTGCCAGTATCTTTCATTTCTGTTTCTCACTCCATTTTTTCTCTCCCTTATTACTCATTCTTCTCTTTTCCTTTTGTTTTGGGTTTGTTTTGAGCACAGGGAAAAGATAAAACCCCTGAAGAGAGGAGGATTGCAATTTGTATCTTCGATGATGTGGCAGAGCAGTGTCATGAGACGGCCCTTAGGTGAGGATACTCTTTATAGATTCTGTAAAGTGAAAGTTTTTCTTTTCTTTTTATTTTTTTTCTTCAGACTGAAATGAAAGTTACAGTCGAGTATGTGGCCCAGTGGTAGAGTTGCAAGGGTGTAACCTCCAGTGGTAGAGTTGCAAGGGTGCAACCTAGAGGTTACAGAGTCAATTTATGGAAACAGAATCTTCAGATACTATGTGGGGATAAATTCTGCATACATCCTTGGTTGTCACCGACACTGCTCACCGTGACAGCCTTGTGCAAGGGAGTTGTACCTTTTTTTTAATTAAATGAAAGTTATGATTTTTCTGGAATACTAATTGATGCAATTCCCTTAATGTTTGTGTGGCAGATATTATGATACATATCTCCCTTTCCTGTTGGAGGCTTGTAATGATGAGAATCAAGATGTTAGACAGGTTTGTTCTTGCATATCTCTGTTGTTGATACACCTTTTGCTGTTTCTGTAACAGTTTTAACTAGTGTAAATTTTTCAGGCAGCTGTATATGGACTTGGTGTTTGTGCAGAGTTTGGCAAATCTGTTTTTAAACCTCTTGTTGGAGGTAGATTGTTTAAGAATGTTTAAAGCAGTTATAGGCACAATTATATGGATGATTCAAGTTGTTAATGCCATTTTGCAGAGGCCCTGTCAAGGCTGAATGTTGTGATACAGCATCCCAGCGCTCTTCAACCTGGAAATGTGATGGCATACGATAATGCTGTCTCTGCTTTGGGAAAAATATGCCGGTTCCATCGAGACAGTATAGATGCTGCTCAGGTACTCCGTACTTGTAATTCTCTTTTCCATGTGGTTATATGTTTTGTTTGGGTTTATGTTGAGGAACCTGCTGCAAGCATAACACATTTTTTGGGAAAACAATAACCAACCAAATAGAAAACCATGGACCAAATTTTAAGGAGGAAAAAGAAATGCCAAATTTGTTGAGAAGTGGGCTATCTCAGACTCTTAGAAAACAAGGATTTCAGTTGGATTGGGTGAGAACATATGCATGGGAATCTACTCTTATTTTATGTTGCCTAGCTCTTGGAAAGGGTTTTGTGCTCCTGACCCCTGAGAGTTATTTTATCGGTATGCTCCGTTCCATGCTGATGTTGCACTTGTTGCCATCATATACTGGTACTTCATTTATTCTAGCCTTTCTGCCTTTCTGTCGTATCAGTTGCTAGCAACTTCTAAACTATCCAATATAATGCCATCACACACACACCACACCACGCCAAGGCTTGATGCTATTATCTTTGGTGGATGTACTCGTAAAGTGATAATCTCTTATTCAATAAGGTCTCTCTGTGCGTCTGAGAAGTAACTTCAAATTCAGTATGCACTATATGCATATCTTCAGAATGATCTTTTGGTTACTTTGTTAGGTTTACCAGCCTAACCATGGAACATAACTTATTTGTTTTGGTAGGTTGTTCCTGCATGGTTAAACTGTTTGCCAATAAAAGGAGATTTGATCGAGGCGAAAGTTGTCCATGAGCAGCTTTGTTCGATGGTGGAGAGGTGAGGATTTCAAATTTTGTTGATTAGCATATTTCATGTCAAGTTTACTTTTTGTTTGTTTGTTTATATTTTGTTATTAAGTATACCATACAATAATTGTTACAGTATCTTTTACCAACAGGTCTGATCGAGAACTCTTGGGCCTAAACAATCAATATCTTCCTAAAATCGTTGCAGTATTTGCTGAGGTTCGTTCATTGATCTGTAAGTTTGATTTAGCAAGATATTGCAATAAATGCTCTTGTGAACGGAAGATTATTGTAATTTAAGCCATTCATTCTGCCAAAAGTTATGACAAAGTTTCAATCTTCTGAAGTTATTTTGGCCCTAATGTATGAAAATGGTTTCAGACTAGATCATGAATTTCGTAGTTCAAATTGATCCACTTCCATGTTCTGGTTAAGTTCAGAATTTGGATTCCCTGACCATATAAATATTTCTTCTGAGATAACATGATGTAGTTATGGAAGGTGGGCTCCAAGAAGCACAATCATGTAAAAACTTTTTCTTAGTCAATTTAACATTGTTACTTCCTTGTTAGATGATCGTGCATGGTGAAAGGGAATTTTATCCTGTTAACATATTTCGTACTTCCCTTGAGTATTATTTTTTTTTTGGTCTGATAATCTACTCTAATCTACAATTGTTTTGCGTATTGGTGGTATGATTGCCTGTTTTTATGAAGTTTTTCTGTGGCAGTTAAAATATTTTTACAAAGAATCCATTGGAAATGCGTGCATCGTATCTCCGATTGAAGAAGAGCTGTTTCTCTTGTAGGTTTTATGTGTTAAAGATCTTGCAACAGAGCAAACTGCTAGTCGTATGGTTAATCTGCTGAGGCAACTTCAGCAGACTTTACCTCCACCCATCTTGGCTTTAACGCTGTCATCCTTGCAGCCCCAGCAACAACTCGCATTGCAGTCCATTCTCTCCTAGCATGCAGCTGGCAGTGAGCATCTTTTCCAGCTGAAAGTGCAACATCCTTCTGTCTTGAAGTATATTATCACCTATTCTTTCCCTATAAGATGGTTCCATCATTTGTTCTCTAGAGCAGCATGGTGTCAGTGGATTGAGTGTGAAAGTCGTCATCAAGCTTCAATGAAAATCCCTTACGCAGGATTTGTATATTAGCAATGTCAATTTATAGTCTGGCTCAAGTCCATAAAAGAAAAGAGGTGGGCTTTTGTGGTTTGCAGGTTTTTCTATCAGTCTCTGCGTGAGGTTTACGACTTGCCATGGTGGCAATCCTTTTGGCAGTTTTGGTCCCAATATATCCTTCGGTCTTTATTTTTGCGAACTTGCAAATTGTCAACCTACATGGATGAAAATTTTGAATGGTGATTCTTTCAATACTACCGCAATTTTGAGTTGATTCACTCTAAGATGAGACGATTCCCTTGAATTTTTGATGCTGAGAACTGCAGTAATGTGATTACTGTACTTTATCAGGCGACAATAACGGTTAATTGCATGCCGAGTCTTGAGCCAGTGACTAATACAGAAGGGCATTTGTTTTAACACATCTTGAGATTTGGGTTGGCCATAATAATTACTCGTTATGTTTTTGCAGAGATGATCTGAAAAGGGTGTAGAAGATATGAAATGATTGTTAGTTGCAGAGTTGCAGTGACTCCAAAATGCTTAAAATTACTCAGCTTCATTGATTACTTGAAATTGATGATGCAGCTGGGGCTTTTTGCTTTACTGGATTCGATACGGGCGGGCATGACTATTTGTTTCCTCGCTGGATGTTGGACTTGGTTGGCTGACCATTTTATTCGCCCATGCTTACAAAAGGGGCTCACTAGAAGGTTCAAACCATATGAACTCAAAAATGTGTCTTGCGTTTGATTCTCACTAAAAACAACACATTTATCAAAAATGATTTAGAACTCAACTTTTATTAGCCCAATTCAATCCAAGTTTACGTGACATGGTGTTGGTGTGCCATGGACTTTTTTAAAAATTAATTTTTATTTATTTTTTTCATAAACGAAACTTTAAAACGTTTTCTCTCTCAAAATGCATGTTATATTTTAAAAAAAATTACATATTCGAACTCATTGCGTAAGAATCTTTCTAATAAGACCCATTGTCGATAGTTTTTATCGCGTTTTTTCAATTACATTATTTTTAAAAATAATGTAATTCATATATATGATGTGTAAAATGTTTATTCAAGCTGAAATTTTATTACATTATAATAGTAATATATATATTCATTATTTTACATTTAGGATTTTGTAGTAAATCCGTCGAGGTTTAATGAATATGAGTATTTTAGGTTACAAAATGGAAATCCGATGCACGAGCTCATTAGGGTTTAGTGGATCCATTCCCCTTGGGATTTATAACACTTACTGTTTAGGTGATAACATGAAAATTCGATACACGATCCTGTTAGAGTTTAGCGAATCCGTTCCTCTTAGGGTTTAACACTTATTGTTTAGGTTACAGTATGAAAATCCGATATACGAGCTCATATCAGTACCCATAAATAAACACTAGAACCTACGTAACTCATATATTAGTACAAAAAAACAATGTAATTAAAAATAATGTAATTAAAAACAATGTAATTAAGAATGAGTGATTAAAACCTATCGATGATAGATCTTGTTGGATAGATCTTTACTTGCTGATTATTGATATGTAATTTTTTTCGAAATCTAATAATTATTTTAAGAGATAAAGTGTTTTAAAATTTTGTTTAAGAAAAAAAAAATGTGTTGTGAATTTTTCAAATGAGATATTTTATTTTTGAAATTTTAATTTCCCATGTCATTTGCTTACAAAGCATGCCATGTAAACTTGAGTTATTTTGGGCTACATAAACTTGGGCTATTTAGCACTACTCTACATTTATAGTCACAAATTGAGTTTTAACTCAACTTATCTTTCGTCAAGAGAGAAACTTCCGTGTCGTGATTTTTTTTTGGCTGATGGGTCGAGTTTAAACCCCCGATACTTTTAGTAGTTCCGCAACTTTTGAAATGACTTGCATGTTTAATGTCAAAAATGATATTGGATTTGATCATATTAGTCTCAAAATTGAAAAATCAGTCGTGTACTTCCTAATAACAAACTCTTGTTCATGCTCACTAACTAGAGACGAGCCGCCCACTAGTAATAGTCTAATAAGAAATGAAAGGAATACCTCCTTCTCCCTCTCCGTATAAATCATAGGCTCTCTATGCTTTCCCTTCATTCTTCTTCAGCACCAGAAGATAGAATTTCATATGCACCAGCAGTCAAAAGGGACTTCACTCAAAAAGCAAAAGAAAATCAACGTGGGAAGCACAAACAGAAGCAGATACAAGTGTGGGGATACGAAAAAGGCCTTCAAGGAGTTGGGTAGCAGCGATCAAAGATACGACATAGAAGATATGAATGTGGTTGGGAACCTTTGAAAAAACAGAGGAAGCTGCAAACTGCGCAAGCTTACGTTGACACTGCTTGCCTTCTTCGTGGTTCAAACAAGCAAACCAACCTCAGCCACCATGTTTGTTCCCATTCCCCTCTTTGTAGGGATGGCAGTGGAGTGGGGCGGGGCGGGGACGGAATGCCCCTGCCCCACCCCCGCCCCGTCCCCGCCCCGCCCTTCGGGATAACTTTTCTGCCCCGTCCCCGCCCCGACCTAATCAAAGTTTATTAATGTAGTTTATACTATTAATGATAAATGATTCAAATTTTATATGATTCTAATTTATTAATCTATTACATTATCAAAAGTACTTAATTAATATTCAATTAATCAAGAATCTAATATAACATATGATTATTTCATTGAGGACTTAGGATTAATATAATTTTATATAGATATATGTGATACATTAATATATATATATATATATATATATTTCTATTATACATTCATACATACACACATATATATATATACACCCTATAAACATATATAAAAATCTATATGTGTGTGTATATATACATATATCTTAAGGGGAGGGGCGGGGCGGGGCTGAAAGTTTCAACTTAAATCTTAGGGTTAAAGAGTTGAAAGTTTAAATTTTAAGTTAATTAGGTTTAGTGTTTGTTTGTAATTTAGATATTAGATTTAGGATTGAAAACTTTAGGGTTTAGACTTTAGATAAATTGAGTTTAGTCATTAGTGTTTAGACTTAAACCTTAGGGTTTAGGAGTTGAGATTTGGGATAAGACTATAGGTGTAACTGAATTATTGGATTAGGATTAATGTTTGCAATTTAATTCATTTATACAAATATGGTACATACATTAATATATATTTATATTACACATACATATATATATATATATATATCTTAGCTTAGGGGAACAGGCGGGGCGGGGAATCGGGGCGGGCCGGGGAAAATTGAAATCCCATCCCCGCCCCGCCTTCGGGGCGAATTTTTGTACCCCATCCCCGCCCCGCCATATTCGGGGCGGGGAGTTAAAAAATTGCCACTCCTACCTCTTTGAAGATTATAAACCTTCTTAACCACAAGAAAAGTTTAAAATAACACTAGTCCACCGCAGCGAAGGCCAACACTAAATCAAGTACTGTAATTAGTACCAAAAGTAGCAGAACAAGTAATACTTTAATGGTAGCAATGGCAGTATTGTATCTAATAATGCCATTTGTATTTCTACAGCAAATGACATTGAACAAGATACCCACATTCTTGATGACACATACAGACTAGACCTTAATCATTGCCTTGTGCAGGATGAAGCAGGAAAGTCTCACTTTAATCAGTTATGGCCATTCCCAAGTGGGTTTGATCAGCTTCAGCTTCCACTTGGGATCTTGCAGCATTCCAGCTGTTCTGCCCAACTTGATGGTTGAAGTTCAATTCATGTAGGATCTACAATGAAGACATCAACGCCACGGTGGAGGTGGGGGATGAACTATTACTGCGCATAATGTTCAAGCAGTTTTGGGTAATGTTACACTGACATTTGGGGTCAAAATCCAGTGTACTTCAGTGAAAAAGAGACCAAAAATGGTTAATCTCAAGATTGTTTTGAATTGGATATATTGCCAGCCTCAGCATATGAATCTAATCTCTCAGCAACAATCCGGATACCCTAATGTCTTCTTTAACTTCCCTTCTCAAGGAGCTCTAAAAGGATTCTAGTCTGTCTCCAAATCAATCAACAATTACTGTGGCCGCACATGTCCCTCAACATATGAAGGAGCTTAAGAGCCATAGGATGAAACTCTGGGCAAGAGTTAAGGAATAGAAATCAAGATTGGTAACAATAGTTTCACAAAAAAAAAGGTTTTACATCATTATGGTTCACCGTGGAAGCTATATTTCAAGCATGAAGACTTATTGAACGATTTACAGAGAAAGAAACTTACAATATTGTTCCTACAAACCTGGTTTCTAGAGAGAATATTTTTTAATATCTGGATCCATAAGATCTAGAAGATGTTAGAAGTAGTGGCTTATTAAGCCCCTCAACCACAACTCGCCTAAAACGAAAATAGAGTGGCCGATGTAAGAATATGAGGAAAAATCTGCAGGAGACTTACCATTACAATAGTTCTAGGTCATCGCTCAGTATTGAGCCCAAAATTGCCTAACACACTATTTTCCATACAGTAGACAGTAGAAAAGATATATACAGCAGATAAAGTTTGTGACTTGCTGCTATTGCCTTATTTTCCTTCATAAATCCTATAACAAATAACATGTTCCTTGCATGATCTGCTGAAAGCAATCCTAAGACGTTGCAGATATATTCTAACGACAGTGATGAGATTATGGTTTCCTAGAACAGGAGAAATATAAACAACAAATACGCAATCGAAAGAAAAATTACTTATCAATTCTGAAATTCAGAAGGGGAGAGGGGGGATGGGATAGAAGAAAAGGAGAAAAGAAAATCATAATATTTCGATAAAATTGATCTGTGTCCATACTTCCAGATGCATTAGTTAACTGAAAGCAGAAATCATGTCGTAAAAGGGAGGAGAAAAAGGAGACAATTTTACAGCAAGAGGAAAGACAACAGTAAACATATGACACACATCAAAAGAGAGGAGAGAATGGTGGGCAAACCAGCACAATAGACTGAACCAACTTCAAGTCATATTCCCTTCCAATTACATCAGTAATCTTCGCCCTCCTCTTCATCATCAACACCTTCAGCACCAACTTCCTCATAGTCTTTCTCAAGAGCAGCCAGATCTTCACGGGCTTCTGAGAACTCTCCTTCCTCCATGCCCTCACCAACATACCAGTGAACAAATGCCCTTTTTGAATACATGAGATCAAATTTGTGATCGATGCGTCCAAACACCTCAGCTACGGCTGTATTGTTGCTGATCATACAAACAGCGCGCTGCACCTTCGCAAGATCCCCACCAGGTACAACTGTTGGAGGCTGGTAGTTGATACCGCACTTGAAGCCAGTTGGGCACCTAAGTATCCATGTAAAACAATCTTTCAGACCAAAAGACAAAAGTCAACTATATGTTAAAGTTTAAGCTACCTAGGGTCAATTCATGATGCATCCAATTCTGTGGAATATGATGTCTTCCACTTTTTTTAGAATTCAATTTTGAGAAAAGGATTTTCAACAGCAAGATAGAAATCATTTCTGTCATGGCCCCAAGATATTTAACATCATTTCATGCATCAAACAAAATTAAAGAATTATGGTATAATCCCATTGAATTTCCCTTACCAGTCAACAAACTGAACAGTTCTTTTAGTTTTGATTGTGGATACAGCAGCATTGACGTCCTTGGGAACAACATCTCCACGATACATCAAACAGCAAGCCATGTATTTCCCATGTCTTGGATCACACTTAGCCATCATGCTCGATGGCTCAAAGACAGCATTTGTGATCTCTGGAATCGATAGTTGCTCGTGATATGCCTTTTCAGCGGAGATGACGGGGGCATATGAAGAAAGCATGAAATGGATACGAGGATATGGCACAAGGTTGGTCTGGAATTCAGTAATATCCACGTTTATTGCGCCATCAAACCTTAACGATGTTGTCAAAGATGATATAGTTTGCGAGATCAGACGATTCAAATTGGTATAAGTTGGCCTCTCAATATCCAAGGATCTTCGGCAAATGTCATAAATGGCTTCATTGTCCAAGAGAACAGAAACATCTGTGTGCTCAAGAAGGGAATGAGTAGAAAGAACACTATTATAAGGCTCGACAACTGCTGTTGAGACCTGCAACAAAGAAAAAACATCCATCGCTAAAATCAAAATCACTGACTGATGCATCACTTCTTATCCTTCAAATTCAACCCAAATGGAGATGAGATATCTATAATTTGCATATTTTCAGTAAAAATTAAAAAATGGTCTAACATTAACAAGAGAGAGAGAGAGAGAAATCATGGAAACTAAGAGTTATAGCTTGCCATAAGTGTCCCCAATAAAACAAAAACAAATGGGCTTATACCTGTGGAGAAGGATATATGGTGAAACCCAACTTTGACTTCTTTCCATAATCCACGGAAAGGCGTTCTAACAACAAAGAACCTAGACCGGAACCAGTTCCACCACCAACAGCATTGAACACTAAAAATCCTTGCAAACCAGTGCAGTTATCAGACAACTTCCTCACAC
Source organism: Euonymus europaeus (assembly GCA_963580455.1). Lineage (NCBI taxonomy): Eukaryota > Viridiplantae > Streptophyta > Magnoliopsida > Celastrales > Celastraceae > Euonymus > Euonymus europaeus. The sequence continues at coordinate 3,686,100 of OY756962.1, forward strand.
GATCGAGGCAAAGATCTACGATTTCCTTCCCAACTGCGGAGCAACGTAAGTCAGCTAGAGCTAACAATAAGAAATACAAACACTAATTATTAGTATAAAAACAGCAACAATAACCTGTATAATGTCCTCTTGCAAAGTTATTAGCAGCATCTTCCTTGCCAGATATAAGCTGCTCCGGGTGGAAAAGTTGTCGATAAGTCCCCGTCCTAACTTCATCAATTACAGTTGGTTCCAAATCGACAAATATAGCTCTAGGCACATGCTTGCCAGCACCGGTCTCACTGAAGAATGTATTAAAAGCATCGTGTGCAACACCTACAGAAGTGTCACTGCAAAACAACAAAGGTTTATAGAATAGTCCCCTACATATCCAACCCCTAAACTAGAATTATGAAAACAAATATTTTAAATAAATTGACAAACCACAAAACAATCAGTGTAAATATCTTAGAAATTGTTTGCAATATATCATTTAAGTGAAAAGCAGATTGACTGCTAGAGATCAGGAATCCATCAATTTCCTCAATATATTTGACATAAACCTTGAAAGATGTACTCATAATGCATTCAAATTTATTTATGCCTAGACCACTTATTGAAGACACTTAAAAGAGAATTCCAATCCCAACCCACTTCAACCTTGTCAACAAAAAAACAAAAGGGTAAGGAGGTAACAATAATGTGTCCCCTTATTTACCCACATCTTACCATGTGTGACGAATACTCTCTCACCTGATTTTCAAACTCAAAATACACTACCAAACAAGTTTTTTTAGAGTCCAATACACATTTTTCATTCTTAATTAGTGCACATGTTATCATTTTCCAAAATAAAACATCTCCCCTGCAATCATTACTGTAATTAGTATCATTCAGTCACGCCGCATCATATTATACAACAGAATCATTATTGTAATATCAGCTTTCAATTGACATAGAAGTTCTTAAACGGAAAAAAATTGAATAGTAAAATGCATAAATCGAGAAGAGAATGACGAAATCGATAAGAAATTCTCATTTCAGATTCAAAAAAAAAAGCATCCGTAACAGTGAGATTCAACAAGTATACACAAGATCGGAGATGAAGCTAACAAACAAACACAAACAATTGCATGTATAAACCTAAAACATTCAAAAATACGACAGACGAGAGGTGTTACCTAGGCATCATGCCATCGGGCTGGATACCATGTTCGAGGCAGTAGAGCTCCCAGCACGAGTTACCAACCTGAATTCCCGCTTGACCTATGTGTATACTTATGATCTCTCTCATCTCTTCTCCCCCGAAAATGAACAAACCCTAGCTCCCTCAAGACTCTCTCTCAAGAGTCCAGACTTTCTCTCCTCTCTCTCTACGGCCGGCCCTCGATCAATTTTAACAGTTTCTTTTCTTGCCTTTCCTAAATGGATGAATCGTTAATGCGATTTGATAGGATTTGGAATCCGTGAAAAAGGCCAGAGGGCCAGACAGACACCTCCAATCGGCTCCAACCGTGCCTGGACCCACAACTCTGTCTGAAATTACTTCATTACCCCCACCATTTCAGCTACCAGCGGCAATTTTAGCGGGCTACCAGGGGTATTCTGACAAAGTTGGCCCATGTGCAGTATGCACACTCGCCAAATGGCAAAAAATTAATTTGTTAATTTATATTTATATGCAGCAAAAAATTAATTTGTTAATTTATATTTATATGCAGCAAAAAATTGATAAAATATTGGTGAAAATAAAATTTGATATTGGGCTCTTCGATTGGCAGATTAGGCTACCTTCTGGGCCTAAAAAACAGCCTATTAGCACTCAAGCCCACTAAGTACTATAAATTGCGGGCTTAACAATTTCCCATTTGCCAACAAGTAAATCGGTCTGTTTCTTAAATGGGCAAGACTATTTGCTCATGTATCTACTTTTTGGGCTGGGCAAGAGCCTACTTGTATTAGGCCCATAACTATATATTTTACCGCCATAATTTCTCTAAATTAGCCACTCATTCCGTTAGCGGTGCCAAAAATTCGGATCTATGACATAAGTGTTTACGATATATTTGCATATCTGAACTAGGATTGATTTGGATTTTTCAAACTTACTTAAGTGATGATTGGTTTAAATCCGGACAACTAAATCCAACAACAATATAATTTGAGTTGTGGTCCGAAAAACTAAATCGAACAAGATTTTTATGTTTGGAGCCTAAACTGATTTTAAATCAGACAAGACATTTGTATTTGAATCAAGTTTTGAAACATGTAATTTATGTCCAAACTTAATTTGATATGGGTTGGACAAATCATCGAAGAAATGAATGATAAAATTGTCTATATCCATATGATTTTTACTATCATGTTAAATCGAATTATGAGCAAAAGCCATTAAGAGAAATAGGAATAAGGAAGATCATTGTGATCAATAATAAATAGATAAATTATTAACTAACAACCTAATATATTAACCTCGGGGGTTGGTCGAGTTGGTTCCTAACATCTCAGATAAATTAATGGGTTCTATCCTTCTAGGTTTGAAACCTCTCACTGACACTTTGAGGCCACGCCTTCAATGAAAAATGACAAGAAGTTGCCCTAATATTGTGCAGGGAAACCACGAGAGTACAATGCATAGGTCTAGAGTTTTAGTATGATCGGGTGTGTTCAAAGGATTATGCATTGGAGAGAACTTCCCACTAGGAGTGTCGACAATCGATTTTTGGTTGATTTTTCTATATATTTTGTTCAAATTGTTTAATCAGTTATGTCAATTTTGGTCGATTTTTATTTTATCAGTTTTTTTGGACAACCCTATTTCCCACAATATACCCAAAAAGAAAAAGGGAAAAAATAATAATCCATCTCAACACCAATGATTATAATCAGCACTTCTTGAGTTATCAATTGTGGTTATGAGTGTTAAAAATATATTTTGGCTTATTATTGAACATGTTTAGTTGAACCGTTAATCCGTTACGTCATTTTTTGTCTATTTTAGTAAAAATATGCAATTTTTTTTTATAAAAAAACTCGATCAAATGGTTCCATTTTTATTGATTTTAGTTATATCAATTTTTTTAGAACTCTAATTGCCGTAGTTTGTTAGTGTTTAGGGTTTAAGTTTTAGGATTTAAAATTTCAATTTTAATTTATAGTAAAGGATTTTTTATTATTTTATGATAACATAAAAGCACTATCTAAAATACACATTTTAAGTTTTTAAGACCCGATTATTATTAATATATATTTATCGGTGTTTAGAATCCGAAAGTAATAAAAAAAAAAGCAATAAAGCGACGGGGGAGCTCGAAGTCAGAAGAAGAACCAAACCGAATTGAATTCATGTTCAACGTTCCGATTTTGGTTTCGATTGCAGAATTTCTTACCTGCTTTGCTTATTCTATGCATTTCCGCCTGCTGGTTCTTGAATTCTGGATTTGAAAATTGTTTTGGTAGAATCAGAGAATCCACGTTCGGTAGCGAACGAGCTGCGACCAGCACCGTTTGCGCTCCGAACAGTTTGGGCGACGAAACTGAGTTGTAGTGAGCTTTATAAAGATCTAAGTCATGTGGACGAATGTCTTCAAGATAGTATGTTGTTAACCCCCTCTTCTACTTCTTTTTTCTCTTTTCAGTTACTCGTGTTCCGATGGATTGCACTGTTGAAAACCCTTGAATTCGTATTGTTAACTGTAGCATTTACCCTGTATAGTATATATAAAATACGAGCGAGTGTCTATAGACTCGTATGTGCTCTCCTGTATTTTTCAGTGTTGAAAATGGCAATTTTATTATATGTTGAAGATTAGGTTTCTCATTATGATAGGATAACTCTGCCTTCAATCGCGATTGGCCAACTCAAACCCTGTGTTGGAAAACTCAAATTATGTGTTTACTGGCTTCAGTTTTAATGAACGAGGATTCCATGTTCGATTCCAAATTTCCATTGCAGAGCATTAGGTTTAGGGTAAACCATACTTTTTTTTTCTGTTGATTTATGCTAATTTTTCTGCCTCTTTTTATACGCATTATGTTCTTACCTGCTGGTGGTAATTTGTTATCGTATTAGGTTTTGATATGAATTGTTGTTGAATTAAATTACTTTTGAAATTTCTATAGGTAGATCTTCACCAAGTATCGTGGTTCCAGTTTCTTCCCCAGGAATCTGATTATAATTCTTTACCTGACAAAAGGTTGGCATTGGGGCTTCATTATAGTTATTTTGTTTCTTCCAGATTCTGCAGCATGCAGAGGATCAGATATCTCTTGTTATTGGAATCAGATGGCTATAAATTTAATTGTATTTTGTGGTTGGACAGTGTGAAAGTGGAGCAAAAAGATGCTGCCACATTACAGGTCATTTCGGCTCACCTGCAATTGCAGAAGGAGGGATTTCTCAGCACATGGACCAATTCTTTTGTTGGACCCTGGGATCCATCTCAAGGGTTGCATAATCCTGGTAAAAAAACACAAAATTTGGTTTGCTGTCCATGTGCTCTTCTGTTATCTTGTTTTAGAACACAAATTGAAAGCTTATAGAGGCTTAAATCTGATCACTTCTGCATCTGATTGCTTGATAGATGAGAAAATCAAGCTTTGGCTTTTTCTTCCAGAACGCCATTCATCCGTTGTTGAGACTGCTCAACCTGCAGTTTCTAGGCTAAAAGGTAACATGTGTTCCTCTGTTATGGTGGTTTTTGTGTTTGATGTACCAATATATTTATGCGTCAATGCGAGTATTTTTTGGAGATGCTTTTAATTATAGAGTTGGTGCACTATGAAGGGTGATGGTAATTCTAGTTTTAGTCTACTTATTTATGGCCACATTAATCCTATAGGTACTCTTATCTAGTTGTGAATTGTTATTTCCTCATACAACATAATGATGTCTGTTTAACAATAAAAAATTATTGATGTCGCATTATATGATTATATCATCAATAATGAATTGATTTCAATACGGTTTGTTGAAGTTGTCGCATCTGGACTTTGGTTGGCGCCTGGGGACTCCGAAGAGGTTGCAGCCGCACTTTCTCAGGCTTTAAGAAACTGTATAGAAAGGTCGATCCTCATTCATATATATATATTTTTGAATGGGACTCACTCATATCATCATATCTGTATTTAATGTTGTATTTTGACAATTACTCAATGGCATTTACAGAGCACTAAGTGGACTTTCCTATGTGAGATTTGGAGATGTATTTACAAAATCTCATCCGTCTAATAGCGAAGAGCTCTTTTGGTATGTACTGTGTAGTGTCATTGATATCGTATAAATAGTAGTAGAAGAATTTATGTATGTAATATACAGCCTTGATAATACTGTTTGTGCTGTTGTTCTTCACTCAATAAAATGCTTATATTTTGATAAGCATAGGTGGTTCATGAATTCTCTTCTATCTGGTATCCAGTCATGCAATGTATGTGTTGCAAAAAAGTTAAAAGAACTTCCGAAGTTTGTTTGTGGCATATATAATTCCGTATGTGTTGATGTCTTCTTGTTTAGACTAAAATTTGGATGACGTCATGAATTTACATGACTGAAATGATATAAAAGACTGTTTTGGAAGCTAATGCGATGCTTTTTGAAAATACAATAGCTCTTCTTTAAATGCACTTAGAAGCGTATTACCTCAACCTTTTGAATCCCACCCCAACCCTCAAATCTTGCATGAGAAAAAAAGAAGATATAAGCCTTGTAACAACTGCTGTTTATCAACTATCTGAGATTTAAATCCTCAGATCTAGATTAAGCGATTCTCTTTTATTTTATGACGTGGGCCCTATACAGGGAGAGAAGGAGAGGCCACATTCAAGCATCCCTGGATTAAAAACCCAGACGTTAGCGACCACTAGTCGTAGTGATAAACCCAAGGTACACCAGGTGGGATTTGAGCGATAGACATCTGAGTGTTTTGCAGCCCCAGAATTAATTACCTCTCCACTGGGCCGAATCTCATAGGTCCGAAAGATATGAACATACTTAGTCAGTTTTAAAACCAGAAGACATAAATCTGAAATCAAAGAACTTGATAAATGATTATTCCCTGTTATAGAGATAATATCCTAAGGGTGACCTCATGATCGATTATTTAAGTTGTGGTAAAAGTGTGACACAACCTAGAAGATAGAGGTAACATGTTCAAATCCTGAAAATAATCTCATTTCAAGTGGGATGGGGTAAGACTACAGTCACTACACATCTTGCTCTTTGTGAGCCTGCCTCCACTATGAGCACCTTCTGCACTGTAGTTGTTTACTTTTACCTATTGGGATAATAGATTGAATGTGGCATTAACCATAGAACAAATGAGAAGTGATGGTATTGTAAATTTGTTCTCCCATCAAAAAAATTGCATGAATTTGAAGTTATTGCTTACTTGCTCGTGGTTCTAGTCAAACCTTACGTTAGGATGAGCACCCAATTTACCTTTAAAAGGTTCTTTGACTTGTACTTCACATTTGAAGTGATAAGAGATGATAAGCTCTTTAAACAATGGAACATACATATGCCTTATATAAATTGCAGGAATAACTGAACACAAGGGACCCAAATAAGGCAATGGATAAAGGGATGGTTCTCGAATGACAACCTTTTCACACCACGTGATCTGACACAAAGCCATTTCCAAGAAAGAAAATTGTGTTTGGAGTATAATCTGAATGATATGTTCAGTGAAAAACCAATGGACATATGCTGTTGCGCCTTGTGTATAAATAAACTGGTTTCATTGTGACCTTGGCGTCATTTTTTTAAGATCAAGGAAAATGCCTAAGCCTCGGTGTATCGTGGGGCTAAGTTTCCGTACAATTCTGCTAAAAAAATGAACATGCAACTGTGAGAAGCTTGTTCATCAGGTTGTCCTTTCAAGGAGGGTGAGTGCTAGCACAATGATATGGTAATTCTATTGCAACCTTGCCCTCATAATTCCTTGATGACAGGCCTCCTTATAATGGGCAGAGTCCACTGGTTGTCCTTTTCAGGTCAAGCCCCAACATCATGACATAATGAGAAGTTTGTTCCATTTCAACCTTTGAGCCATGGTTCAAACCGAGGAAATAGCCTCCCGCCAATATGAGTACAGTTATCAGCCTTCTCAGACTCACAGTAGCGGGATTGTTGTGCAATGTGTTGCTCTTTTTTATTCATCTGAAAGTTTATTTTTTGTTCATTTTTATATGCTTGATGAGTAGCCCCTGTATGAGATTCATTAAGTTATGCCATTTTGGTATTTTTATTGATGAGAGGTCAGTCGTACACTCTAGTATACTGCATCTTAGTTTGTGTTTTTGTCAGTGCTTCAGGTTTCAGTCGGTGTGATGTTTTATGTACTGTATATAGCAAGATGGGTGGGAGTAGACCTCTTTGTTCTTTTGGGGTTCCTTTTTCTCGAATGCATATTTTTCCTCTTGTTAGATGCTTTAAATTTTTTGTATTTCTATTAATTATTTGCATTACTTATTTATAAGATGTGAAGGACTTGTTGCAGTTCTTTCCATAAGTGTGCCTCTAATTTCTGTTGACCCTTAGCTATGCTACTTGTTCATAAATGGTTTTACTTGTGAATTCTGGGATGATGTGACAGTATTATTATTTGTTCTTTTAGTTCTTGAAAACTTATTCTTTATTTTTTTTTTAAGTTCAAGCTTTTTTAATGTCCAACTGCTTTGGTATATGAATTTGGTGGAGTCCCATTCAGTTTTTGTTTTGGCTGATTATTGATATGGCTTTTTGTAGGAGAGGGCAGCCTGCGGTGGAGTTCATCTTTGCTGCAACTGAAGAGGCGATCTTTGTCCACGTCATAATATCTGCAAAGTTCGTTAGATTTCTTACTTTAATTATTTAGTTGTTCCTGAGTTATCTGTTGTCTTTGGCTCGTGTGATAAAAATTTCCTGGCCCTGCAGATAAAATTGATATTTTTCTTATTTGCTTCTAGGCATATTCGTGCACTTTCTAGTGGTGACATGGAACAATTGTTAAAGCATTCATCTAACCCATCCAGTTACAGACTGCCAGGTTTGTGTAAATTCTTTGATAGTATTCTGATACCATGACTGACTCTAATGCCCAGTATGTTAACAACTTAACATGGAGGTTAAGAATAGCTGCATTAGAGTTGAGAGGAGCTAAAGCATAGAGACTAAAGAATATGTTTGAAAATAATTTAGATCCATTGTAAGCTTCTTTTCTTGCCACGTGGAGAGGGAGGGAGGGTGCTTTGCTTCCTGCAGATTGGCAACGGTTTTGTAGGAAAATTATCCACATTAAGGATGGGTAATGAAGTTCCAAAATTCTTCATTTCAAAGGGTACTTTAGCTGTATCCAAGGCCTGCAGTTCTCATTTTCCATTTTGTTGTGGGCTCCCGTTGTGTTTCCACCAGGGGCCTTATCTTGCAATTAGTAAAAATAGGTTTGTGTAAATAACTGAATATTACTGCTTGCATAGAGTGTCAGCTATTTGCTAACCAAAGTAATGGAATTGACCTAACCATTCTGACTCATATGTGTGTTGCTTTTGCTCATCCATTATTTTCATGCTACATCCTAGTTTGGTTATACTTCTAACTCTGCTTTATATGATTTTTGGCAGTGATTGTTTCTCCTCATGGAATGCGCGGTTGGCTCACAGGATGTTGCCCAAATGATCTTGTTAAACAAGTGTATTTGAGGTGACTTCATTTCTGGCCTATTATTTGTTTCATCACTTGATATTTCTTTTTCTCCATCATCTGATGACAATGATACTTGGATTAACATTTTCTTCTGCTATATAACTCTCTTCCACATTTTTGCAGATCCAGGACATCAAATGGATCTATGATACAACATTATGTTTCTCAAGGTTCTGGTTGTCAGCTGAGGGGGCAAAATTGCTATGTTGAAGTTACAATTGGTTGCCCTAGATCTGAAAGTGAGAAGGCATTGCAATCAAACTCAAATTCCATCAGGAAGTTACCCAAGTACTATATTGCAGAGTCTCCTGTGGTTGGAAGAGGTGATCAGAAGGCATCACCTGATCATTTATCGGCAAGTGAGAGAACATTTATCTATCCCGCTGAGGCAGTGGTTGTCCCAGTCTTACAAACATCATTTGCCAAATCCTCGTTGAAGAGGTATGTTCACGCTTTCCAAAACTTGTTAGTCCTATGTGTTGAGAGAAGCTTTTTGATAATCATACATGTCTCATTGTGCTACTCCTAAATAATGTGCGCTCAAGCTAATAGTACCAATCCCATTTATATTCTTATACTTAACTGATATGCTTAGTCAAGCATCGGTGGTTTAGCTAGAAGCTCTTAGTTTGCTTGTAGCCTTGTACTATTCCTCCACCCATACTTGTTAGTTGTTTTAGATGATTGCTAAGACACCAATTTGCTCCCAGACTGTTAGTTATTTCTCAGTGGTGTTAAAATATTAATGCATATTCTCAAAACTTACATGATAGTTTGAACTTGCAGATTTTGGCTGCAGAACTGGATAGGGCCATCTTTGCATGGGTCATCTTTCTTCGTGCATTGGTTGGTACTGTTTCTTAGACTTATTATTGTTCAGTCATTGCTCAAGGAATCACTGCTTTAATATCTTGTTTGATACTAGACCAGAAAAAGGCTTTGATACTTGGGCAAGGTCTTGTGATCCAACCACGCATATTCATACTTCCATAAGTTAAATCATGTTTTATCTGTGAAACTTTGCTATAATATGTTCTTGAATCTTGACTTAGATAAGAGCTTTCATATGGGTTTGATTAGATCTGATAATAACCGAGTCTTGTTTTTTCCTGTTGGCAATGGCATAGTCACTTGGATGTCGGCCGGTCAATGACCAACACCTTCACTGGTCATAGCACCTAAATATGTTGAACTAAAGCCCCACAGTTTTCTTTGATTGGAGATTGTCCCTTTTTATTTGAGCACCACTTAAGAAATTATGGCAGGGACTACTTATCTATAAGGCTAAAATATTATATATGAAGCCTCGGTCTGCTAAAAAGCTTTCATATGAATTATTCTCTTTGATGAGGTGGTGATTTATTGTTCTATTCCTCTATCAAAGTTATCTATGGTCTCTTTTTTGCATTATTAAATTCTTATCGGCAACCATTGTATATTTTCTTTCATTTATTAATTTTTTGTCGTGTAATTGTGAAATTTTTTGGATTAGGCCATGGATTTTCAATTTCCTTTTCCGTTCATGTTGCTTCTGTTTCTGCAGTGCTGGCAATGAAGAGTCTGCACATGGATCTTGGATTGAGACCAGCGGATTACACATGGAGCGCCGTTACAATAGTAGTAGCAATAGTAATAGTAGCAGTGTTAGCTCCATTAGCAGCAGCTCCAGTGATAGTGCATATAAGATGACTACTGGTTCTGGAGACCTTGAGGCTGATGCAGATTCATTAACATGTCGAAAGTCTGGTTTAAGTTCTAGCGGTCAGCTAGAAAACGATTCCTCCAAATTGGTACTGCTATTAGTTTATGTTCTTTTGATGGAAGTTTCTCTTCTGTCTTCATAAGCCAATTTCTATAATTTATTCAATATTTATGTCATTTGCAATTAAAAAAACCGTGTGTATCTCTCTTTAGATTTGAGAAAGCCACTACCTAAGATGCTATAGGCAAACATCATAAGTTTATATTTGTGTTCATGTGTAAGTGTCTAAACGTATGAGCTTCTGTACACATTAGATCTAAGTTTTGAAAGATTTCCTTTTATCGTTACATCCTAGAATATTGTAATTTCCATAATTGAATATTTGTTTGTTTTTTTTGTTTTGGTGTGTGTATGGAGGGAGCGGATATTAACTTTTGTTTGATAAACTACTAAAAATTAAGTAGCCATTGAAGCCAACCAAATTATATCAGTGAACTATTGATCATTTGTAAGAGATTTCAGAAAGCCTCCCTTTCCTTTCTGAAGTATTGAATAATTTTTGCAGCATTTTTATTACTCCCTCTGGGCTCTGAATTGGTTTTCTCCTGTGGAAGTTTTTATATTAACTGCCACTTGTTAAGGCAGAATTTCAAGAGAAAGGATTGGCTTCACCTGTGTCTGCTAAATTGCTTTGTTTTGAATCAGCACTAATACAATTATTTAATCTTGAATTTACAGGTCTGCTTTCATAACTTATATGATTTATTGTTCCGGAACCCAAATTGTATTTTTGATCTAAATAAAATGGGTTTTGATAACTTGACAAAAAAAAAAAAAAAAGGTGCAGGAGAGACTTTTTACTGAATATTGACCATGACGTTCTTTTGCTCTATGATTATTTTGATTCCTTGTTCTTATTATCTGCATAGCAATGTTATCTTTTATGCTGCTGCTGTTTGTGAAAGGAATCAAACATTTATGTTTTGAGGGCATATCAGGACTTATTTAAGGGCATTTGAATATGTTAGCTGCTAACTTCTTTTTTTTGGCGGCCTGAGATGATTTGGGATTGATAAATATAAGTTATTTGTACTTTCTGCGCAGGGTTTGAAGCGTCCTCGAACAAGTACTACAGAGTCATTTGGTCAAGCGGGTACAGTCACAAATGCTCCCATGCAAGATGCATACAAATCTGATTTTGGTTCTGCAGAAGTAAACAACTCAGATATCACAGGAGTAGCAAATGAGCAGATAGGATCTCATTGGGATTGGGATGATGATGACAGAGGGATAGGCATGGATATCCAAGCTCTACTCTCCGAGTTTGGAGATTTCGGTGACTTTTTTGAGAATGATGTTCTACCTTTTGGGGAGGTAATATGTTATAAAGCTCAGCAATTTGAATGATTGGTCTATGCATTAGGTGTATCAGTTTTACCTTTTCATGGCACTGAAATAGTCTAGTGCTCTGAGATGTCTAAATAGACACAGTAGGAAAGTAGAACAGTTTTATGTGGCTGGAGTATTCACTATTCCTGGATTCAATCTCTAGGGAAATATTTTGTTTATTGATCAACTAATATTCTGTATTCTTACAGTTGAAGGTTTTATTTAAGTCAAGTTCAGTGTTCCCCCATCCAAACCCCCCCAACCGCACCTTATTTATGTTTTTTTTTTACCTTTGTGGTGATCGTTTAGCTGGGGTCTATGTTTCTTCTCTCAACACTTTTTTCTTTTCTTGCTGTATCAGTTTTACCTTTTCATGGCACTGAAATAGTCTATTGCTTGGAGATGTCTAAATAGACACAGTAGGAAAGTAGAACCGTTTTACATGGCTGAAGTATTCACTATTCCTGGATTCAAGCTCTAGGGAAATATTTTTGTTTGTTGATCAACTAATATTCTGTATTCTTACGAATTGAATGTTTTATTTAAGTCAAGTTCAGTGTTCCTCCAACCAAACCTTCCCTCCCCATTTCCAAAAAGAACCTCGTCGTTCTCCCTTTTTTAACACCTTATTTATGGTTTTTTTTTTTGCCTTTGTGGTGATCGTTTGGCTGGGTATATGTTTCTTCTCTTAACACTTTTGTCTTTTCTTGTTGTATCAGTTTTACTTTTTCATGGCACTGGAATAGTCTAGTGTTCTGAGATGTCTAAATAGATACAGTAGGAAAGTAGAACAGTTTTTCGTGACTGAAGTATTCACTATTCCTGGATTCAATCTCTAGGGCAATATTTTTGTTCGTTGATTAACTAAGATTCTGTATTCTTACGAGTTGAAGGCTTTATTCAAGTCAAGTTCAGTGTTCCCCCAAACAAACCCGGATCCCTCCCCCTTTCGAAAAAGAACCTCGTCCTTCTCCCTTTCTTAACACCTTATTTTTTGTTTTTTTTGCCTTTTTGGTGATCGTTTGACTGGGTCTGTGTTTCTTCTCTTAACACTTTTATCTTTTCTTTCTTGAAGCCCCCTGGAACAGCTGAGTCACAAGCTCTAATGTTCCCTGCTCCAGAATGTGGAGATGGTGATGGCAGCCCAGGCATGATGGATGTTTCAGATCAGATGCTTTTACCTGTAGGGTTTCCAACATTTGATAACTTTAATAGTCCTCCCGCAGTCACTGAGGAGTGTCTGAGCAAAAATCAAGAAGTGGAAAATAGTGGAATAAGCATTGATCCAATTGACTGCCCTCCGGCTTCCTTGACAAGTGAGTTTGATCATATAATTAAAGCTGAAGCTTTGATGACGTTTGCTCCGGAGTATGGAGGAGTTGAGACCCCTACCAGTGAGTCATCTTCATCTATATTCAGAAACCCGTATGTCCCAAAATCACGTAAAATGGAGGGCTTAAATTCAAGCCCGAACAATTATGTATATGGTGCAACACCGCCTTCACCCTTCTTAGATTTATCAGGAGAGAAGGCTGGCATGGTTATCAATCCAAAAACCTCCCCTGGAAGGCATGATGGAAATGGTACTCGTCAATCAGGGAAATATTACACTCATGTGGAGAATGGGAAAACACAACAAGATAAGAAATCATTCATCCAAAATGGTAGCACAGCTGCTAGTGATGGGATGGCGACATCTGCATTGTCAACTTTCAATTCTACGAATGCTGAAAATTCTATCCAGAGCAAAATATCTGAAGGAACATTAGGAACAGAGCATATCCTTTTATCTATGAAAACTGTCCTGGCTACTGAAGTTGAATGCATTATGTTCCAAGCCTCCATGTGCAAGATGAGGCACATACTGTTATCATCCAGTATACCTACAGCTCCTAACTTGAGTAGCTTAACTGGAAGCACTGTTTTGAACCAGCTGGCCGGTGACCGTAGTACAATGACAGACAACGTATCTAACAGATATGAAGTGAAGAAAAAAGAATCTATACCAGTTAGAATAGCTGGTGATTTTGATGGTGGTGTTCAAGATGGGCATCTGAATGCACCTGTTGGTGTTTGGCGTTCTGTTGGAGTTGCTAAAGTATCAAAACCTACTAATTCACCAAGTGTTGAAGTTAAGCCATCTTTACCTCATCATGCATTCACTGAGGAAGGCATTCTCTCTTACCGGCAAAGACAGCACCTAATGGAGCTTCTTGATGGCATGCCATTACTGGTCCAGCAAGCTACGTCCTTTGTTGATGTGGCTTTGGATGCAGATTGTGGTGATGGCCCTTATGGTTGGCTTGCATTGCAAGAGCAATGGAGGCGTGGTTTCTCATGTGGTCCATCGATGGTCCATGCAGGATGTGGGGGAACTTTGGCATCTTGTCATTCATTGGACATTGCTGGTGTGGAGTTAATTGATCCACTTTCTGCAGATGTGAGCTATTCTATGTCACTCGAATGCTAATTTCTATTTCAATTGCCTTTTTCCCATATCAAGTTGGTTCTATGTTATTAAATATTAGGTAATAAGTACTCATGGTGGATCATGCTTATACTATTAAAGTCTTGCTTGTAGCTTCACATGCAGCATAGAAAATATGGAGCATGGTCTTCTATTGTTAGTTGTTGATTAACATCATCCTATAAATTTTTATATGGTGTCACATGCCTGTGATGCTTTTGATGTGAGGCTAAATTTGGAATTACATTAGCTGAGTGGAGTATCCCAGTTTAATGAGAATGGGACTAGCCATAAACTCAGAGGTCTTGGATTTGAATCTTGTGTGGATTCTAATGATACTAGTGGTTTGCAGCTGATTACTAGTACCCAACAGGGGTTTACTCTGCGGGGTGGGTACAGTTACATTTGGTAGTAAATCTGTCATCCTTGATTGAGAGCTGGAAATCTTTGAGATGCTAACTTTAATGAAACATTGATGCAGTATATGGAAAGATGTGTTATGCATGTCACATTAGTGTCTCTCAACTAATGGAGAGAAATTTACTGGTTTGGTTTTAGGACTTGATGACTAGATTTATATAATCAGCTGTTTCATCATTTTCCTGTCTACTCTCCATAAGTGACTCCATGCATATCCCTAGTTTTTTTATGGGTATTTGTCTGAAGCACTATTTCTTTGATGATGATAGCACTGCTTTTGTTTTCATTTAGGGATTATTTGAGGATCTAGTTATTGTGATTCTTATCAATGTTTTTGTCTTTCCAGATTCATCCTTCTTCTGTGATCAGTTTGCTGCAGTCTGAAATTAAAACAGCCTTAAAATCTGCATTTGGAAATTTAGATGGTCCATTGCCTGTCATAGATTGGTGCAAAGGCCGCAGTCAACCATGTGAAGTACCAATGACTGGGGATGGATCTTTTGCAGAGTCCAATATAAGTGAATACCGAGATTCTTCAAGTACTATTACTTTATCTGTTGGAGAACCAATGAGTCCGGCTCAGTCTTCTGCAGGATCTTCTACCCTCAAAGGTAGGATTTGTATAGACACAGTGGGAATGAGTTTCCACATACTAAACAGATTTTCCTATGATGCAGTTAATAGTGCAACAGATGGGGTGAGAGTGGATGAGACATGCCAAAGGAGATCAAGCCAAGAAATAGAGTTGGAGCAGCAATTTTGCGGTCGTCTTAGGCCAACGCTTTTTGTTATACCTTCACCTGCAATACTTGTGGGGTATGTATTCTAGTCAGTTTTTTTAATCCAAATCTTGATCTGGATAAAATCTCCGTACATCTTGCATATCCTAGACCCCGCCCAATGCGGGAGCTTTGTGTACGGGTGTTGGTTACTATCTAAATCTGGATATGATGGATTAGATTACAAATGTAGCATTTCTTGCTTGATGGAGAAGCTGATGTAAAGGGCAGCATGCAATGCATCCATAAACCAGTTAATTTTGCATAATCAAATTTGAAGTGTGAACTGATTAATTTTATTGAAATACAACTGTTAGTAGTTTTCTTGGTTGTCTTCGATTTGTGCTCCTGCATGTTTTTTTTCCTTTTTCTGTTGAGAGTGGAGTCCAACTATTTTTATATATGTTCTTTCGTTTGATATTGTAGCCTCGTTCTTTATTTTGGAAACTATGATACTGAGAATATAACTAAGATGTGATAATATTCTCCAGTCTTGGTTAGTTGTTGGCATCATTGTCAGTTATAAAGATGGGGAAACCAGATAAGCAATGGTTTCAGAAACTTCCTCCTTGTTTCAAATACATGCTGCTTGGCAATTATGTGATGAGTGTTTTTTTTATGGCTGTCAGCAGTAAATTTATTTATTGGAAGATGTTGAAATTGAACCCTTCAACTCCCATGAAGTTCATCGATAGACCTTTTTTTTCTTCTTCTTCACTCTTATCTTAAAAATAAGTTTTTTGAAATGTTACCATCACATTGTTCAAACCTCTTTTCACATCCTGCAATATGTTTGAGCATGATTAAGAGCATGGGTAGAGAAGATTATTTATCTTACTTGATAAGAAAAATATGTCTAATATAAAATCTTTGCTTTACATTAGTTGCAAGATGGGAAATAAAAAGAAAAGGACTTTTATCAAATTGCTATAAAATTTCTCCTGAATTTGGTAGGGGTCCAACTTAGTGATCTATTAAGCGTACATATCTGATTCTTCGGAAGGTGGGGGGAATACAGTATTGGGAAGTAGTGAACTTCAAGGTAGCGTTGTCATGGATTTGTTTAGGGATTGAATCACATCATTTTATTTATAAATGATTCCTTCTGCTCATGTATCTATACCTGAGAGGAGAGAATGGTGTAAACGAGTTTTCATTTAGATGATTATGTTGATGGTATTATTTTTATTTTGGGATATTAACTAAAGTGCGAAGTCCTTCAGGATTTTTTTAGATGATTTTGATGATCTTTCTATCCTTATTTTGGTGTAGAAGTTAAATCATGAAGACATGTGTGTTGGTTTTTCTGCATAAGCATCACATTATTGTATGGTTTTAGTGAATTACATAGCTTGCTTCTGTTGGCTATAAGTTCAGTGTATGTGTCTAAAAACTATGAGGAAATTATTCTGATTAGACTAAATATTTTCTGCAGTATAACTCTATCAATTGTTCGCTTGCACAATTCCAATGTCTAATTAATGATTTATGTTATAGGTACCAGGATGATTGGCTTAAGACGTCAGCATGCTCGTTAAAACTCTGGGAGAAGGCTCCTCTCGAACCATATGCTATGCAGAAGCATGTAATATTCTAAGAACTAATTGCAACTAGCATTACTGAGACAACTATTAATCTATTTTCCTTCTACCATCTCCCCTCTAGTTCTGAATATTTTCTTAGATGTTGTCACTTTTGCCAATGATACTGCAACTTTGTAATTGATTCCTGCAGATTACTTACAACGTTATATGTCCAGACATTGATCCCCTAATTTCTGCTGCTACTGACTTTTTCCAACAGCTTGGAACTGGTGAGCGAATTTTTTGTGCTTCAAGTCCTAACATGAAAGCGCTTGCTTAACTTCCAAATGCATTTAAAAAATTGGAGTTTTGTATGCGTCTTTTCATGTTAATAATACATATTACATGCTTATTATGCGTACTTGTAGTTTTGTTTTTTCTTATCTTTAAAATAAAAAAGGTCTTATTTGTATTTCTATTTCACAAAATTGTGAATGAAAATTAAAGAATTCTCTATTGAAATCTAGGTAATAGTTGTGTTCAGTTGATTTTCTCAATCTTACCTTGTGTTTTGTCTTCCTTAGTTTACGAGACATGCAACCTGGGAACGCATTCACCTCATAGTTTGGGAAACCAGATGGACATTGACTCTGGGAAATTGTCATCTTCTGGTTTTGTTCTACTTGACTGCCCGCGTTCAATGAAGATTGAAAGTAGTAATGCATCCCTTGTGGGATCAATAAGCGATTATTTACTCTCTCTGTCAAACGGTTGGGATATGACAAGTTATCTTAAGTCTCTTACGAAGGCTATTAAAGCTTTGAAGATTGGTCAATGCTTATCCACAAACCCAAAAGAAGGAATTAGTAGTCCTTGCATGGTGAGTACTGAGTCCTATTAGTCTTCGGTAATTACTCAAGATTTACTTCTCCTAGAATTGTAGCTTTAACTGCTGGTTTTAGTGTTATGTTTTAGTCGATTCTTTTTCTGAAACGCATGCAAACTCCTTTAGGGATTATGGGGCAAACTATTCTGACACTGTACTTTTTTTGCTAACGTGTAGGTTATCTATGTAGTCTGCCCCTTCCCTGAGCCTATCGCTGTTCTACAAACCGTTGTTGCATCTTCTGTTGCTGCAGGATCGGTCATTCTTGCATCAGAGAGAGACAGAAGATCTGTATTGCAGAGTCAGGTTGGGAAGGCACTAAGCTCCTCTGCAGCTGTGGATGAAGCATTGGCATCAAATGTTCTTGCATTATCAGGATTCAGTGTTCCTAAATTAGTATTGCAAATTATTACAGTTGATGCCATATTCAGGGTTACAACACCTGCTCTTAATGAACTTGTCATTCTTAAAGAGACTGCTTTCACCATATACAACAAAGCTAGGCGAATTCCTCGAGGATCCTCTAATGATGCCGCCCAATCATCATCATTATCCTCTAGATCACATTCGGTTTTGACACAAATGACTTCTATTCCAGGGATGTGGAAGGATTGTCTTGGTCCTCGAGTTACTGGGCCTTCTCTTCCCAGAGAGGGTGAATTAGATGGTGGCTTAAGATCTGGCAACTGGGACAATTCATGGCAAACAACTAGATCTATGGGTTCAAATTGTGATCCAAACAGAAACGGGGAATTTGTTGTACATGATGAGATTCGTTATATGTTTGAACCACTTTTTATCCTTGCAGAACCTGGTTCTTTAGAACATGCAGTATCACCTTCAGTTTTTGGTAACTTAGCCTCTGAATCCTCGAAGCCATTAGCTGATGATGGTAGTGGAGGCTTCATCCAAAGCACAGGTTCAGCAGGAACTACTGATACTGTACTGGGTTCACAACTTGATGTATCTGAGCCTGATGGCTTTGGGTCTGGCAGTCAAAGGACTCTTCCAAGCCTGCATTGTTGCTATGGATGGACAGAGGATTGGCGTTGGCTGGCATGCGTCTGGACAGATGCCAGGGGAGAATTGCTAGACAGCCACATATTTCCTTTTGGTGGAATTAGCAGTCGGCAGGACACAAAGGGTTTGCAATGCCTGTTTGTGCAAATTCTTCAGCAAGGCTGTCAGATACTGCAGGCATGCTCCTCATCTGATACTGGTGCTTCCAAGCCTAGAGATTTAATAATTGCACGTATTGGAAGTTTCTATGAGCTTGAATACCTAGGTAAATGAATTTCTTTCATCATCTTGTATTCCTCTGTATTTTCTGTATTAGGCAGGGACAAAAGTCATTAACGGGGCATTTGGTTGACATTTAGAGTAGAATAAAAGTGAGATGAGTGTGAGAATCATTCATTCCCTTATTTGGTTGATTTTAGGAGGGTGAAATCACTAACTCATCCCACCCTTATAAAGATTAACCAAGCTCACGAAAATGGTGAATGTCTAATCTTCATGAGGGAGCGCACGAGGGAGAATGAGTTTTGATATCCAAAAGACTATTCTACCCCTTATTAGCTAAAGTAAAACAATAGAAAATATTATTTTTATTTTTTAATAGTTTTTAAAATCCTCAAACTCACTCACTCTTTCTTTATTTCATATCAAACACGGTCACACTCATCTCACGCACGTCACACTCATACTCACACTCATTCAATTATGAACCAAATGCCCCTTAAGGGTTGAGTTGTTCCATTGTTTCTAGTCTGTTGTAGCAATTGAAGGTAACTCCTCGGTAAATGTGTTAAAATATAGATTTACAGTGTGTATGAGTACCAATTATGCAGTGTCTGTTGGTGGTTTAAATTACATTATTGTCTAACCTGCTTTGCTGATGAAGATTATGTGGCCTTTTATAAATAGTAATGTCTATCATGTTGAAAGACCTCTCTGATGAGATGATTGTTTTTTCTGATTTTCTCATTTTTTCAATTATGAAACTTTGGTTTGACGTTGTATTGTTTGGTTTTTGCTATGTCATTAAACAGAGTGGCAGAAAGCCATATATTCAGTTGGCGGATCTGACGTAAAGAAATGGCCCCGGCAACTGCGGCGATCTGTGCCTGATGGGATGCCTGCCAACAATAATGGGTCTTCATTGCAGCAACAAGACATGAGCTTGATCCAAGATAGAACGCTCCCTTCCTCACCTAGTCCATTGTATAGCTCTCATTCAAAGACCTCTGGCTTTATGAAAGGTGGTTTAGGACAACCCAATACTAGAAAGCAGCTTATGGGCTCACATGTAGCAGCTGACAACTCCAGAGGGATGCTTCAATGGGTGCAGAGCATTTGTTTTGCTGCGATCTCGATGGACCATTCTCTGCATTTAGTTTTGCAAGCTGATTCACTGTCTTCTGGTAAGCTTTCAGTCTCGCTTCTCCTTCCATTTTTCATTTCTTTTGATTGCTTACTTCTAACCATGAAGACAATATTTACCCTAATCATTTATTTGCTTCGTTCCCTAGCTGTAAACAACTAAGATGTTATCTCTTTTTGTATAACGTCTGAACTGCATAATTGCTTATCTCCCGGGTTATAGAAATGGTGGTTCTATTATATTATTCCGATGCAATGTTGTATTTCCGTCCTGCCTAGGAATGGATTGACTAAGCACAAAAAGGACATTAGCTTTAAACTGAACTGTGAAAATGTATTCATGCACAGATGTACTTGCAATCGAATTGATACCTCCAACAATTGAAACAAGAATTGTTACTACTGAGGTTATTATTAGAACTCCCTTGTCAGTATAATTTGAATCAAAAGGATTTGATTAATTATAAGCCTTGTCACGAGCCTTGACCACTGAACATCCATTAGTATGGCATGGCAAGTGTTTTTGGTTTCAGCTGTCTAAATCTCCTGTTTTAACTAAATTTAGCTGGGAGTTGGTAATAGGTTCTTAGCATGTTTTCGCTGAAAGCTGTCTTGTCATCAACATATTTTGATACTTCTGCAATGATATGCTTTAGTTATGCTTTTTTCATTCATGATATATTTAATTTCTCGAAAGTTCAGCATCAACTAATGCGAAATGTGTGCATGATGAAGTACACAATTTTATTATGATTTATGACTAGCATATGTTGTTAGATTTTTCATACTAATGCATGCCCAATGAAATGCATTATCATACTTGTTCAGCAGAGTGCATTTTATTCATCTGGTAGAATAAACAAAGTTAAAAAATGATAAGGAAAAAAAAAAACTGCGAGGGAAGGAAAGAAAAGAACACTTTAAATCTGGAGATAGTGAGTACTGAAGTATCTAGATAAAACTTTGCTTGGTTGGGGTTC
This sequence comes from Euonymus europaeus, assembly GCA_963580455.1. Classification (NCBI taxonomy): domain Eukaryota; kingdom Viridiplantae; phylum Streptophyta; class Magnoliopsida; order Celastrales; family Celastraceae; genus Euonymus; species Euonymus europaeus. Next base: position 3,707,287 of record OY756962.1, read on the forward strand.
CATACTAAGAAACCAAGTCAACTAATTTTGCTTAACGAAAGATGATCCGATTCCTAGATCCACCACAACTTGAACCAAAAACCACCCACCTTGAGAACCTGTTTCCAGAGCTTGGTAGGAAAGCGGAGCCTTCCAACCCCTTCAGCTGGGTATTTGAAAGTGGAAAACTAACTTATGACAATGAATCTTGGTTTTTATTGAAGAAGTTGATCCTTGCAGATAGTGCACAATCATGTGATTTGGTTGTTGATAGTATTTGTTTTTTGGCTGTTAGTTGTTGATACAATGGTAAGGTCCTTTTCACTGTGATCCTTTTGCTCTTCATTTCTGAGTTAATAATTTTTAAGGTTCTTTGGTAGGGATTGATGGCAAGTCTGGTGCAGGAGGAACTCAGGGTGTTAATGGAATCGGCCCATCTTCTTATCTGGAAGGATTCACTCCAGTTAAGTCTCTTGGCTCAACATCTGCAGCTTATATGTTAATTCCATCACCTAGTATGCGCTTCCTCCCGGCAACACCTCTTCAGCTTCCCACGTGCTTAACTGCCGAGTCGCCACCTCTTGCCCATCTCCTTCACAGCAAGGGCTTTGCGATTCCCCTTTCCACGGGTTTTGTGGTTTCAAAAGCTGTACCTTCAATGAGGAAAGACTGTAGGAGCAACTTAAGAGAAGAATGGCCTTCGGTTCTTTCAGTCAGCCTCATTGATTATTATGGAAGTAATAGTATTCCTCAGGATAAAATCCTTAGAGGAATCACGAAACAGGGAGGGCGTACTCCAAGCTCGGAAGCTAAAGATTTTGAAATTGAGACCCATTTCATCCTCGAGTCTATTGCAGCAGAGCTTCATGCCCTGTCATGGATGACTGTGAGCCCGGCATATTTGGAAAGACGAACTGCACTGCCATTTCATTGTGACATGGTTTTAAGATTGAGAAGGTTGATCCATTTTGCCGATAAAGAGCTTTCGCGGCAGCCTGACAACGCACATTAAGGTAACGATGAAACAGAGTGGTTTTCATCCTACATTCTTGGGACGAAATGTACAATTCATTGTAATTTGTAGATGCAAATGTTGCATGCTCAGTCTAGGCAGGCCTTTTTTAGCCCTTGGATATAGATGTAACATTAATCTGGCAAGAAGTCAGATCAAACCAATGTGAAAATGTAAATGAATTTATTGGGCAACCCATTACAACTCCAGGACAGCTTGATGAGAAAACGTGGTTAGAGGTGGAGCATTTTTCCATTTTGTAGTAGAGCAAATTTGAGCCTACCTCTACATTTTTTTTCTTCTCTGCTCTCTTCTACCAATTCTTTGGAACACAGACTCCGGCTGCTTTAGAATACTGAACGGGTCCTTTTGCACGTAGCGATTCTGTGAGGGGACACTGAGAATCTTTGAACATTTTGTTTTAGTAAATGAGAACGGCACCATACAATACACAGCTTGTCTTTTTTATATGCCCGAAAACTTAGAATGTCAGGTCCATGGATCTTGGAAAGCCCATTTGTCTTTTTTTTTTTTCTTCTTATCCTTATTTTGAAATTGTATTCAGTGATCAATGGTTTTGCTTGAACATGTATATTAGTGCACTGATTTCTGCTAGAACAGAGTTATAAAAGAAGCTGACAGTTGCACCGGCTTTCGAGTATCAAGGCTTGGTATCCAATCCAATTGCAGGTCCTCGCCTCCTAGGTGGTCAGACCCAGTGGGCCAGTGAGGCCCATCTACTTCTCATGCTGAGCTATTCATGAATTTATAGAAAGGATGTCCAGACCGCATCAATAAGACAATAAGTTATGCCGCGCCTTGGACTTTTCTGATCAAGAGAAGTCCAGCACATTTGATTAAGGCTTCGGCTCATTGAGGAATCTTGTCAAACCCATTTTAACCACTGTATTTGGGAAGATATGATAGTTTCCATAGTCCATGTCATGGAAAAATTGTAAGATTTATAAAGAAAGAAAGACCAAATTTGTTAGAGATCACGCCCAAATCAACTCACATACAAGCAAGCTTATCAACAATTAATTTAGTTCGTTTGGATCAGAGTATGTTGATAGAGTATAAGCTCTCGTAAAACGTAAAAGTTGAGAGTGTCTGAGAGCATGAGGACAGAGTATAAGCTAACTTATATCCATATTTAGAATTAGGTAATCATAGATTGATTTTGTATTATCACTAGTTACCTAGAATAGATCCTATGCAAATCTATATATGTATACGATTTACATCAATGAAGCAACATTACTCTCCAAAATTCATAAAAAGCTAGTAAAAAAGGAACCCCATGTTAGCACTTGGTGTTAATTCTAGTCCCATTTATCCAACAAAGTCTTGGTTTGAAGTAAAAGCTTACCCCAGGTCACCAATGACCAACCCATCTCCTTTTAGGCTTTTGATTTTGCATTTCATATCGTTCATAGAGATATTTTATTTGTAACCAACATCATACGAGTTTTTTTTTTTGTATATTTGATATGAACATAGACTTAGTCCCGTCAAGTATGAGCGGACATAAATTTCTCACATGAGTTATGACAACATGATAAATTAGATCAAAACTCAGTACGTGATCACAATGATATTTTTCATAGAGAATACCACATGTGCACAACACTTGTCACCTCTATCAACGCTTGAGATATTTCTTTGTTGGTTCCTCTCTATTTTTTCTGTTCAAAATTATTTTTTAACTCATATAGCCACAAGTTATAATGAACACAACTTTCTTCTTCTAGTTAAGGCATGTGTTCATGGTGGGAAGTTGGAACCAGTCAATAAGGTCATAGAAGTTATAACCAATTTGAAGCTTAGCATTTTCGTTCTAAATTCTAACCACTATTTTGGACTTTTAAAGTGCGTTAATTTTTTTAATAAACAGGTTTAACTTATGCATATATTAAAGAAATCCTAATCAATGACGGAGAAATACGAATGTGCAATTACAAAAACAAAAACCTTTCAAAAAGAAGTATTATGAGAAAACAAAAAAGTAAAGAGGCAGGAGACAATATTTGCCTAATATACATAATATGCTGAAATAAACAAAGAGAAAACATCAGAGAAAAAATTGAACCAAGAGGTTCAGTAGACTCCACTCTCATGCAAACCAAAGAGTATCCGCATAGCCGAGACAAGAGCACCCTATGAAACATAATACATTGCAGCAAACTTCAAACCTTCTTCTAGGAGACCACAACACCCAAACTTTAGTTCGCCCGATTCCATAGGATCTCAAAATATACTAGAACCAAAGTATGAAATCTGAAGATCTTCTTGCTCCTTCCTTGGCTAGCAAATCTGCCATGTCATTTTCACATCTCATAATATTCTTATAGGACAGGTTGTTCAACCTTAATTGAGACAAACCAATGGAGTTGGCTATTTTGTTCAATTTCCATGGATAATCAGCTAGTTGGATCACCCATCGATATACATTTAAGCCAAAGCTGAATAGAGTGGCACTCTCGCATAATAGCTTTACAAAAGAGGAGGCTATCATCCGCGAAAAATAAGTGTGACTTTAGGACCATTTCGGCTAGCTGAGACGCCACTGATAAGGTGGTTTCTCTCTGCAGTAGCAAGGATGGCTGAGAGACCCTCTGCACAAATAAGGAATAAGAATGGAGAGAGGGGGTCTCCCTGTCGAAGACCTCTTCCTGGCTTGAATGAACCATAGGGATTACCATTAATTAACACAGAAAAACTGACTGAAGAAACACACCTCATCCTTGTAAATTACATTGCATAAGCTGATGGGGCGGAACTTGGACATATCATCCGGTGTTGCAATTTTTGGAATAAGGATAATATTAGTGGAGTTGATATCATCCAAAGAACGGCCATTGTTGAGAACTTCCAAACAGAAATGAATCACATCAACTTTGATAATATCCCAATGTTGTTGAAAAAACAAAGCATTTAAGCCATCTGGCCCTGGCGCTTTCAGAGGGTGCATTTGGAATAGGCTTTTATGTCTATGGCAGGTTTGACATATGCGTAATCAAGCTGTCCACAATAATGTATGGGGTAAACTGGAAGATGTGGGAATTGTTGCAACTTTGATGGCTGATGAACTAGCAGCAGTTCAGTTACCTCATGCATTATCGGATGATAGTAGAATATCACTGCCGGTGCAGTGGGTTCCCCCTCCGACTTCCATCATTAAAATCAACTTTGATGCGGCACTTCGTGACTCCAAGATTGGATTGGGATTGATTGCCCGCGACGAATATGGTGCTCACATGGCTTCCCGTGCCATTTGTAGACAAGGTCCTTCTTCTCCTTTCTTTGCCGAATGCTTGGCATCCAAGGAAGCTCTAATGTTTGCCAAGGATTTACATTGTGAATCTATTATTTTGGAAGGAGATGCAGCGATGGTTATTGCTGCCCTAAATGAAGAGAATTCATCCATCTCAGAGGCAGAACTCTGTATTGCCGGTGCTAAGGCGCTACTGCCTCTCTTTTCCTATGTTCTTTGTTCTCATGTTAAGAGAGATGCTAACAAAGCTGCTGATGGGATAGCAAAATATGCTCTTTCCATTTTAGATTCTTGTAATTGGACTGGAGAGTCTCCAACTTTTGTTCATCAGATTATTGCTGATGAATGTTCTGTTTTGGCTTAATGAAATGTGTTTTTTCCTCAAAAAAAAAAAAGAGTCCATCTTAAAGTTCATTAATTAGTTAATTATATTTGAAAATTGAGAACGTGTTCATTTAGGAGTTAAGTAAGGTATAAATGTTCCAACTTATGAACTGGACTTTTTGATTTTGTGTCAAAATGCACTTTCGGTCAATTTTTTCACTTTGCTTACGAACATTTAATCTGACCGTAAAGTGAAAAAACTGACCAAAGATGGATTTTGCATAAAATCAAAACCTCAATTCTTATGTTGGAACGTTTGTATTTTGAATGACTGAGTTGAAATGTGACAACTCTTGCAATGACTAAAAATTCAATTAACCCTGTATATAAGGATGAACAAAATGTATTGAAGTATGAAAAAACTCTTTTAGAACTCTTATTTAATTTTAAATTTTTAAAAATTAAATAATGAGGTGAATTTTTGTTTAGCCTATGCTTGACATGAGGGTTGAGAGGGATTCATAAAAGTGAACCTTGCTTCGTATTTATAAGTATTAGGAGGTGTTGGGAGGGTTTATGTGAGTGAACGCCTCCCAACATTTCATTTTGAGGGATTGGAAAAAGGGGACCTCTCCAAACGCCTTGAAATGTTCGCGCTAAACAAGGGTTTGAAGGGTTCGTTTATTCACGAAGCCCTCCCAACACCTGTCCCAAGCCAGACTTTAGTGTCCCAAAGACACATGTTATCATCACTCATTATATTGTCATGTGAAGGTTTTATGGGCGTTTTTCCTTTTCTTTTGGGTTGAAGGAAACAAAGGAAAGGTGATGTGTTGTTTTGGCCCTTGGGTTGGAGGTTTGATTGAATGGGTTCAACTTTGTTTTCTAATTTGGTTTGTGTTAAACATGTGTTGTTGTTACACATGGTTGCCAATCATTGCCAATTACCTTTGCCACCACAAACGAGTCCCAAGCCCATAACTTGCAAATTTTCAGTCCAATCTCTCTTTATGTTAAGCTCTAATCCCAACATCTGATGGGCCAAAGATTGTAGTGCGAGTTTTATTTGCATCTTACTGTTTTTGAATTATACTTGAATATATCTATCCCTCATATAAATTTAAAATATGCATATATACCTAAACCAATATATGGTAGTCTGATTCATCTTCCTACTATCTAGCGAGTAAGAGATATTGTGTTTGAATACCCTCTATTATCAATTTCAATGAGATTTATTATCACCATTATGATGAGAGTTATAAAAAGAAAAGAGTTATCTCTCTGTGTAGTCCACCGAGTCATTAGGCCTTCTTGTTTTTATTTCGTATTCTCCCTCCTTGGTATCAAAAAATGTAAATACACCTTAAATAATAATAAAAAGAAAATCACACATTTATGAAATACACCAATAATAAACAAATAAATATAAATTTTTAAATAATAAAACACTAAAAATTGATGTTATCCCATTATAATTAAAGCGACAAATCAACTATAAATTCATCATGACAATTTATAATAAATTACAATCATTTCAAAGAAAAAATAAATAAAAAATACTAGGTCTCCAAAAACTCATTATTGCGATAGCCCCACTTGTCGAGGGGGCATTTTCAGGGAGGGCGTGGTGGGAGACGACCTTATTGCCAATGATTTTGCTCAGAGATGGAAACGATGATGATTTAAATGTATAAATTTCTTATTGTGGGATTTAATCATCATATTGAAAATTAGATGATTAAAGTTAGGTGGATGGAAATTGGGATGTACATGAGAAATAATGGACTGCAAATAAAATCCGCCAAGTCAATAGGTCCTAACGTTCTGACACGTGGAGTTATACTACTGAACCAGAAGACAAACGACTCACTTGGAGCCACTAGTCATGCTCCTGTAATCCGAGCCTCTTCTTTTAATGGAACCGATATCTCCTCCTCTGCACCTCCATCTCCAGACTCTTCAACGAATGAACCAAATCCAATAAAAAAACGGCTTTAGAAAATTCATAGTTAGCCATGTCTTTGGCTTCTAGTAGCTACCCATCTCTCTATTCTTCACAATCATTGCCAAGAGCTACCCAAACCAAGAGAAGCCCACTTCTGTACTGTCAATCCAGGCACTTTTCCTTTAATGACTGCTCAGTTCAGAGCAGTTCAAGTTATTTTTGCAATACCCACTTGAGAAGATCGTTGAATTTGATTGTTAAGGCATCGGAAATAGAGGAGAAAACAGCAGACCTAGAGAGTGGAAGTGAAAAAGGAGAAGAGGAAGAGGGGAAGTATGAAGAGTATGAAGTGGTTTTGGACCAGCCTTATGGACTCAAATTTTCCAAGGGAAGAGATGGTGGGATTTACATTGATGCTATTGCTCCTGGTGGATCAGCTGACAAGTCTGGGATGTTTGAAGTTGGGGACAAAATACTTGCCACCAGGTTTTCTTTGACTCATTTTGTTGATTGTTTTCCCTTTTATGCTTTCAATATCTTAACTCTGTCAAAGTACGAGCAAATTTATTTCATGAAGTTTGTATTGCTATTCGCTTAGTAAAAGGTCCAGATGAAGTGAGGTGGTCTGACTTATTGAAAAAATATTGGGAATATACATATACATGTGCATGAATACACCTAGAACCTACAAGGCTGGGGAAGGATTCATTCCCAGATAACTCGACTACTCTCTGGTGGGCAGAGTTTATCTGCTACTTTGATCAGCTGAAGGATAATTTTTCGAATTTCGAGGTGGGACCGTACTAAAATATCCATTGATAATTAGGCTCAATACCAGTAGTAGAAAGCCAACTAAGTATCCCACCCCTTCCTCTTCCCATGCTAACCATGCCTCCCTATCATCCTCTTTAGGCTCAGCTAGTAATGGCACTTCAGTACTTGGCACTCGAAGTTGGGGATAAAGTATAGCTACCAGGTTTTCTTTGACTCATTTTCTTAAGTTTTTCATCTACTGCTCTTAATATCTCAAATGTGTCAAAAAAATTCACTGCCAGTATAAACATTTGTCAAATCTATTGAATATGAATGCTAAAGAAGGATGGCTAAAGATTATTGTAACGAGGACCAAATCATTTTCGTTGTGGATTTTGGTGCGGCAAAAAATGTTCGGGATTAAAGCTGTGATGATGATGAACATGCATGATTAATCCATCTGCTCAATTGATGGAATTATGTTGTTTGATTAAGAAGATGACTTGCCGATTTCTAGGCTTTAGGAAGCTATACATGGTAATGTGTAAACAGATCTAACGTTGGTTAAGAATGACCAAAGTTAACTTGTATTGAACTTGTGTTCTGGTAACCTATATACATGTACGTGTGTTTAGTTTCCTTAACAAAGATAGAAACCAAATCACGGTAATGAAGCTTGATTTTATCAAGCCTAACAGTAAGGGTAGCTAGCCTAACAATAAGCATAATTACATAACGACAATTGAGGCTAACATTTATCTCCAAGATTGTCTTTGTCATTATCTCCAAGATTGTCTCCAGTAATATATCTATTAATGTGCATTATGAGCAAGCCATTGTTGCATCAGTTGTTGGATGGAGAAAGATGATTAGGAAGCACTGGTCTTAATGGTTTAATCATGTTTGGAAGAGACTATGTTCTATTCCAAATAAGAGCGATTTTCATATAAGAATAAGATACTGTTTTGAACACGCGCACGAGAAATGATATGATATGGGTTGATTATATATATATATATATATATGGATACTGGTCGCATGTTATGATATGGGTTGATTGAGTTATTTACCTCAATGCATCAGATTTAGAGTTTCGTAGTACTAACACGTCCCCATTTATTTTTTTTCAAGATTCATTTTAGCAATATCAGAGTGTCATTGTGGGTTGGATTGTTTCTATGCCTTTTGGATTATGTTAATAACTTTGGAGTTTGGACACTCCGTCTAAGTGTACATAACCATATAGTTATTGAGAACATGACTTCACAGTCTAATTTGTGTTCAGTGCAGTATTTGGGGATGAGATATGGCCTGCTGCTGAGTATGGAAGGACGATGTACACCATCCGCCAGAGAATTGGCCCGTTACTCATGAAAATGCAGAAGAGATATGGTTAGTTCATTACATATTCTTGCATATTTACTGTCCCCAAACTTTCAAGACTTGTGAAAGAATATGTGCACATGAGCACTAAAGACCAAAAAAAAAAAAAATTGCACATTTGTCTTTGAAACCGATAGAATTGAAATGATTTATTCCATTCTTGTTGAGTTTGTAATTTTAGCTCTTGATGATTTGATTGTTCTTTTGACTTCCAGGGAAGATGGAGAGCACAGGTGAATTAACAGAAAAGGAGATTATCAGAGAGGAGAGAAACTCGGGGGTAATTAGTAATAGAGTGAGGGAAATCCAAGTGAGTAAAACCTCTTAATTAAGTATGAGGCAGCTATTGTTGTCTCTTTCTGCTTATTCATGTGAGGAAATATTAATTGCAACATAACAGTGTGGAGTGTCTGAATTTTCAATGTATTTAGATGCAAAATTACCTGAGAAAAAAGGAACAGAAACAACTCAGAGAGCAGGACCTCCGTGATGGGCTGCTGCTGTACAAGTAAGCCTGCAATAACATGACAATTTTCTGATTCTTCCGATATTTCTTTTCTTTCTCAGTTTTCTTGTCTGTATTTTTGTGAAGGGACGCCAAATATGAGGAAGCGCTGGAGAAATTTGAGTCTGTGTTGGGATCAAAACCAAGTCCTGATGAAGCTTCAGTGGCGAGTTACAATGTTGCATGTTGTTATTCCAAGCTTAATCAGGTATGCAGACCGTGACCAAACTGGTTAACCTCGGCATTCAGTTATGTTGTCCTAACAAGATATGACAATGTACTCAGGGAAAATATTTCACGCGGCTTCTTAAATGATTATTTTTAGAAGTCTAGCCCACTAGGGATCAAATCATGCATAAGCTCAGTTATTTTGTGAATTTTTTTTGACAGATCCAAGCTGGACTTTCCGCGCTTGAAGATGCCTTGAAGGCAGGATTCGAAGATTTTAAGGTAGTGTGATGGGTTAATCCATGCTTTACATCTTATTACTACAGGCCACAGATTAACTGAAATTGTTGTTGACAGAGAGTCCGGAATGATCCTGACCTTGCCAACTTGAGAACATCTGAAGAATTTGAATCTCTTATGAAAAGGTTCGATGAATCATTCATCAATGAGAGTGCCATCAATGCCATCAAATCTCTTTTTGGCTTTGGCAAGAAGTAAAGCCATGAATACATTCCATAAATCGAAGCAACCAAGGCGGCGACATTCAAACGAACTTACATGGAAGCTAAGGATTAGGCCAAGCCGTTTGGTGATTCATATAATTATTTCCTTTTTAAGTTTTTGTTCATAGCTTTGGTTTAGGTTGATTTATAAGTGTTCAATGCAATTCTTGGAGGGTTGCTTCCCCTCCCCCCGATTCCTAGAGTTTAATATATGTTCTCTTGGTACCATGACTGAACATAATGAGAATGTGAGCCTCGAAATTTACCAACTTTTCATCTAATTTTGGTGCTTCTAAGACTCTGTTGTGCACAAGGGAGCTAGAACACAAAAAAAGAAAGAAGAAAAAGCTCTTCAAACCAAATGCAAGTAACATCTTCATGAAACTTCGTAGGATGGTGTTTTTACTGAATAATTTTTTTTAGAAAACTCTCATCGATGGGAGCTAGACGGACCGAATTTAGTCTCATATCACTTACCTGATGTCTTTGGTTATCAAAAAGATCTTCATAAGACTCTTCTTGTCAAAACTCTTTCATATAAAACACTTATCTTGAAAGACAACTGCTAAACCATTTGTTCATGTCAAAATTCTCTTATACAAATCCTACACTAGTATATAAAAGTAAAACCACTATAAATCTGTGGTACTTTCCCTATCAAAAAGGGTTTTTTCTTTTCTTTTTTATGTACTATCCCTGCAACTATTATTTCCCAATTTAGCATCCGATTCTAATTTTTTTTCAATCAAACATTCCAAGCCTATGTGACAAATCAATCCCGAACACTTGTCTACTTTTCACTAAGATTGACGCATCATTTGTACTTGACTCAGTGGGCCCACATAAATTTGTCTCTAAACTTTGACAGTGTGAAAAGTTTCAACCATATTTGAGAATGACTAAAGTGTGACAAAACAAACGTATGTGAGCCTACTGGTCAATTATAAGTGGTGCGTAGTCTTTAAATTAATGTGTCATCTCAGTGAAAAGTAGACGAGTGTTAAGAGTTGGTTTGCCACGTAAATTTGTAGTGATAGATTGACAAATTTTTAGAATTGGATGCTAGATTAGAAAATAATGGTTGCAGGGATGGTACATAAGGAAAAAAAATATTCAAAAAGGGAAATGGGAGATATAATTCGTTTTCCACTATTACACAGAGCCCATGAAAAGGAAAAAAATGAAGGGTATCAAGCCTTCAAGTGATTGTTTTAGGGACTAATGTAGAATGGATTTCATAACATTCCAAATCTTTCGGACTGAAATGTAGCAAAAGACATTAGCTAAAACTCACAAGCAAATCCAAAAACAAAGGCTAAAGGTTTATTATATATAAGATAAGCAGAGTTACAATCTATATTCCAAAAAAAAATGCACACTTCAAAGTCCAATATCTGGCATTGAAAACCAGAATAGCCTAAAGGCCTCTCCATTCTGCAGCATCCCGTCCAGCCTTGAGATTCGGCCACAGTACGTTTCTCCGTAAACTCACAGAGCTCTACACCTTCACATTTATTTTATTTGTATGCAAAAGAAGATCAAAAGGATAGCCAATGTACATGCATCTTGAATCTATATTACCAAATTAACTCTGAAATGTCTACAAGGATAACCATAACAAGTCGTTAGAGCCATCGAAGCCATCTCTCGACATGTTTTTCGGGTTTATGCCTCAAAATCTCGAACAGCCATGCCATAGAGCTTTCCTTTGCAACTTATTGGAGGTAAAATTTGCAGCAACTGTCGAACATTTAAACCAAAAAGTCCACGCAGAGTCGCAGACTGCATCACAAGAAAAAAATGGAAAAAGAGAGTTAAGAAACAGAAAGTAAGGCGGATCGGAGAGTTATATGATGATACTTACAAATTATTTCTTCAAACCATTACTAGAAAGCACTTTCTTCCCATATGGACTCATCCGAAGCGCAGGAACATGGGGTCGAATTTTGTCCATCAAAGCAGAATGAAGGGCTCCCTGCTCGACAATTGAACATACCATTCAATCAATACAGCAAGAAATTACCAATTTCTTTTTGTTCATCTTGTATTTTTTATGTTCATATTGCTTTAAAACAATGACTTCAAAACATTCTGCTGTCGAATATCAACGCTGCAGAATCAACTTTTGCTTATAAAATTTCTTGTTAGAGGGATACTTGAAGAAGATGCTCTAAGACCAAATCAGATTTAGAGGAAAATAAATCAAATAATTACAATCGGGCAACAACCCACTGCAACACACACCAGGTCATGATTAACGTGTTCGACCTTGAGATGAAGGAATCCTTTTGAAACCGATTTAACCATAGCAAAGACAACGCCTTTTAAGGGTCCTTAATTAGGGCATATAGCCCACCAGCTTCTGCATATACTGCCTACCCCTTCCCTGTTGTGCTCATAACTGCCAGTAAGGAATAAGACCAAGATGACGAAGTAAACTCTAATTTGCCAGCAGGCTTCATATTTTTTCTCCAAAAAACGACTCGCAGTCAGTGTCATGCTGTTCAGTCATATATATAGCCCAAACACCATCCTTTTCCGATTCTAGTGCATACTACGGAGTACGGATACATCTGCATGGCCGACTGGGTTGCACTCTACGATGGTACCAGATTGGAGTTTCATGATCTGTGAGTATTTAGGTCAAAATTGATTTTGTGGAAATTTGTTTTCAAATTCTAAGAGTTCCAATTCCTGTATTTAACATCACAAAACTGAGTTTTAAGGGTGAACCTCTCCTCTCCTCTATTATGCACAGCAGCTCTAATAGAAAGGAAGTCTTAATAACTACAAATAGACAATTTGAGCATGGTAAAACCCAGTTAATTGGGCCAATCTGAAAGGTTTCCATGAAGCAGAAAGTTACCTGTTCGGAAATAAATATAAAAAAGGCGAACACAAAAAAAAAACAGACAAACTGACAAATTTGAAGGAGAGAAATTCCTTATGGAAACACCAGAAAACTGTATTATTGGCCACACGACTTCCTAAGAATAATAATGGGGGTTGAAGATAATGTGTACCGACCTTCGACAGATGCAGTGCTGCTTGAATAACATAATTTCCATAAGGATCCTGCATGACTTGATCCAAGTGAGCAGTATCTATCAGCTCCCAGATAATACGATCACGATGTTCTTCACCTGCACATTTCAGGCATTTCTCAACCACATTACTGCTATATTTCTGCATGGCCAAGTCTCCATAGTTTCCATCCAATTGATTAAGAATATCTTCTTCAGCCCATGGAAGTTGAAGCTCAAAAACATACTGCACAACATAGTTCCTACAATTTTAAAAAAAATAAAGATGTCAATCTGAATCTTGAGTTGATGAATGCATGTGGCAGACAGTAATTTGGTTAGTACTTAGTATAGCATGAATTGGATCATATAATTGTATTTCAGACCTAAAATAACGAATGATCTATGGTCTTTTAAACCACATTTATACTCCACTGTTTCAATCTCATTTATAAACATGGAACTCGAGGCTGCTCAGAATTAATCATCAGATACAAGATTATATCCAAACCTTTAGGGATGGGTCACTACATAAAGACTATTCTTTGTAAAAATGGTTTATAACCAGTGCGCTAAAAAATCTTCTGCTCAAATATAATAGAAATTTTTTAGGAAAAAGAGTAAGATACCCAAATGGATCTTGACAGAGGATTAGAGCATTTGAAGTTATCTGAGAGACCAATTGGTGCCTTTGCTCACCCTCAGAATAAGTCAGGCATTTTTGCAGTACACAACAGCCATGGCGATCAGTTGCAAGCTCCACACAATGAGTAGTTGCAGCTTCAAAAAGGAACTGCAGAAGACTAGCTTTACTTCTCGATATAATAAGATATCCATTACAATATATCTCAGTGGGTGTGTGAGTGCCAAGGGAATGGTGATAAATAAGTAAATAACTAGTCGAGTTGTGTGTTTGGTAAAAAATATGAACTCACTTGTTTGAAGTACATAATATAATTTTGGTTTAAACCAATTGACCAGTCTACTTTTGCTCACTCTTAATGGGGGGTAATGGTTATAGCGTGTTCAAACTTCAAAATAATGATGCATCATGCAACAACAGATAATCCTTACCTCGCTATACTCAGGCATCAAATACCGCAAGCAGCATTGTGCAACATGGTTACCATTCATATTTTTCATCAAAGTCACTATACCAGGCTTCAGCGAGGAAATTATCATAGAAAACTGCTCTGGAGTAGTAAGGGTCTCAATCACCTTCTGAACAGCCCGTGTCCTATATTTTAAATAGCAACTCAGCATGACATTTAAACACATCAAATGAGGAGGCAATAAATATCAACTTTGTGAGAAAGAAAACACACAGAGACATAGAAAGGTACAAACCCATGCATGTCACATGAAATCCTAATCAGATCACCATCTTTTCTAGTAATTGCTTCAAGTATTTTCATATGCTGATCCTCACCGCAAACTTCAAGCAGTTTCTGGACTAGGTAATTCCCAAAAGGGTCTTTCATGAGCTCAACAATGTGATCAACAATCTCAAGAAATATCTTTTCAACATCTTCTGTGGTGCCCTCTGAAAACTTTCTCTGTAAAAGGCGGCAACCATTTTGATCTTTTGCCATAAGGTATATTCTACCAGACATTTCATCCACGGAGTTATATTTCTGTATCTGGGGCATCATGTTTGTACTTCTAATATCTATAGTGTCCGGGGACCAATTCCACGAGTCCAAACTATCTAAATGAAACATTCCAGCACCTGGAGTGGATGAGCTATGGCGAAAACAACTGTTTGATAAAACTTTTCTATTCTGGTGGACATGATTAAGAGCTTCATGTCCTCCAACCGAGCCAAATTTTACAGTTTTAAGTGTGTTTAATCCATGTGATCTTGTTAGAATTTTCTCAGGATAATTTGGCTTCCCAACTTTTTCAGAAACACGAATAGCATTGTAATCCGATGAGGAAACTGGAGTATATTGACTGAAGCCCCTTTGAACTTCGAATTGGCGAGTCATTGGCACCTCAAAATGTTGTTGCCTCAAGTTCCTACTTGATAGCCTATTTGGCACACTCCGATTTGCTGGAAGAGAGTGATGAGCTTCAAATTGCTGGTTGTGAAGCTGCTGCAGATACAAGAATTGCTGACGCATCCTATAATATGGTTCCTCTTCAAAATTACTCCAGCTGAAAGGTGGCTGGTTTACCTGTTGATGCAAGTAAGGAAGCGGAGATTGCCTGTCCGGAAAATATCGATGCCGATCAGAGAAAATGGCAGGCTCCACCTGAGGGACAGGCATGTTAGGAAGGTGAAGACCTTTCACCTCATGAACTGATTGGAATACAGCTGATGGATTGTCAACTGGCTGATAATAACCAATGGGCACCCTCTTGAATTCTTGGGCTTCAATATTATACCAATTTGAATGCTGTTGTCCCATATTTGGCATATTCAACTCCTCAAGTGCATGGTGTACAGTATTTGGTGATTGGAAACACAGAGCAGTCGTCACACATGAACTCATATTAGAAATTGAATTCTCTAAGCTGTTTGGTAAATGGCAGTCCGGAAAAGTGGCATTATTTGCTGAGGATTTACAATTTGACAGCTGAGGACTCACGCTTGTGATTGTTTCCTTTTCAGTCAAGGTCAAGTCTGTAAATACTGATGACAAGGATTGGTCATCAGGAAGATTAGTTTCTTCTGGTTGGACCCTCTTGCTGGTTGACCGCTGAGTCCTCCCTACTAATAATTTTCCCTCATCCAACCTCTCATTGTTGTGTAGTTTCTCAGTAAAAGGGCCTTCAAATGAGTTTTCACAGATGGAGGCCAAGCTGTCATTTAAAGACACTCTTTCAACTCCTGACACATCAGAATGTGAATTCCCAGAAGTAGCATTTGGTATCTCACAAAGAAGCTTCTCAATGTCGTCGAACTCTAGCTCAGTTCTGCTACCTTCCATCTTTTAATCAAAATATATTCAAGATGTCTTTTCTACCAAATAACCCAAAATCTACAAGGCAATGAAGAACATTGTAAGAGCCTTCGAAAGCATAGAAATTCTAAACCGTTCTGCATTGTGCATAATCTGAATAATACAGGAAAGGATAAAAGACAGCTAAACAACGTCAACCAAAAGATCCGCAAACATCATTTGATTCATTTCCAAATATTAGCTTGTAATCTCAAGCTGATCATCTCCCGTGTAATGCGACCACAAAACATACAGAATCCAAACAACAATAGCAGGGTTAAAACATCCAATAAATTTCTATCTAACGTTTCAACGAACTCTTAAAATCCAAATATTAATGGACCAAAAGGAAAGTATAAAACTGAACGCATGAACAATGTCAATGTAATTTCAAACTTTCATGGTTTTCCTTTGTAATATTCTTTTCAGAGAAAGACAGGAGCAGTGTGTACCACAGAAAGCCTCATCCAGGTATCAGCCAACACAAGCAGATTCTCTATTCGAATAAAAATCAATGTCAAAACCCCGCCTCGATAACAGAACAAAAAAGGACTTCAGAAACAATAACCCCATCATTGAAGTGAGTGATCAGACAAATTTCCTCGATTTTGACGTCCAGAATTGGAAACTAGACAAACAAACAAATCTGACTCTGTCAACAATTCTCAATAAAAACAGAACCCCAATTGCAATCAGTTCACCGAGGGAGCCAAAACCCAGAAAATCCTGATCATCAACAGTCATAACCCAAAATAACAGGGGGAAAAGGATCAATCTTGACAAGAAATGACAACACAATGACCAAAAAGGGAAAAACCCAATTCAGATAAAGATTAATTAAAAACAATGCAGATGAAGGAAAGACCCATAAGAGTGATCACAAAGAAAAAAAACATACCATCACTATCATCAGAGTCGCAGAGAATCCATGGGCTTAAACGATTCAGTAGTACAGCAATTTGAAACCAATAAAGGTGGTGCCTTTTTCTTGGGTTTCTGTTTAATAAAACTCGAAGAGAGTGTGTGAGAGTGTTGGTGAGGTCAGGGAGAGAGGCGGCGTGAAGGAGAAGGAGAGGTTTCAAAGCACGAAACAAAGGGAGAGAGCACGAAAAAAACAAACAACAACACACACGATATACTTCTCTGGACACCCAAAAAACTAGGTTGATCAAAAAATATATTTTGCAATTACTACAAATCCATGCATGAATGAAACGACTCGCTCTTTAGAGTTGAGTCTTACAGCATACCACATAAGACATTATAGTCCATCGCTCTTTCTCCGTCTCTCTTTAGTTTTTTTTTTTGGTTCGTTAACTGGTTTTGGGCCATCACCCCCTTTCAATTGCTTATAGTAATGTTTTTGTATTATTTTATACTTATTATTTGACCTAGCATTCGTTATATTCATATTATATATATATTTTTAAAATAGATTTAGATTTATTAAAGTTACGAGGTCTAAAAATAATCATGCTCTTTTTGTGATCGGACAACCATAATAGTATATTATTAATATCCCAATAATTCTTCAATTGAATCTCAATTCTATTATAAAAAGGTCCTCTTACATACTTATTCACTTCATCAAAACACATTTATCAATACAATTTTTTCATTTCTCATTAGTCAATTTATTCCTCCATCATTTTTTCCATTAAAACTAACATTGAATATCACTTTTATTTCTTAAAAGTCAATTTATATCAGTAAAATATATTTTTCAATACAATCACGTTAGTAAAACATATATTTCAATACAGTCACATCAATAAAAATATATTTAATAATAACATTTATTGTCTACAATATAATTTTGAAGGTCGGCCTTAAACATATATATTATTTTTTTGATGTTTATAGCCTGCTTTGATTTCTACAATAAATTTGAAGGATTTATTTTTTCATTTTTTTTGGTGAAACTTATATGTATGTTATAACTCAAATGCTATATAATCTAATTGATCACTCTGAGTACTCATTTTCCGTCTTTTAAGAGGTCGTTGAATAATTCAATTGGAGGAGGCGATATCATTTTTTGAAATAAAATACACAATAACTTACGTATACGTGAATACGTCCACAATATCTTTCCTTTTTTTATCCATTTAAAGTTATCTTTTTTTAATTTTTTTTATCCATTTAAAGTTATCTTTTTTTAGTCATAATTTAAAGTATGGGGATTCACCAATAAATCCTTTGATAAAAATATGTATTTCATCCACCCCTTCAATTTTTTAATATTCCAAAACATCCTTTAAATAATTCTGGACAAAATTACCCTTATTCCAATAAATTCTTACGTGTATGACATATGCTGACATCACCAGATTATTTTTATTTTTTTCTTTTAAAAACTTTAAAACAGTTTTATCTCTCAAAATACAAGTCGGATTTTTAAAAAAAATATATATTCATAATCAACACGAAGAACTCTTTCCAATGAGATCCATCATCGATATGTTTAAATGTTCATTCGTCAAATCCTCTGAATGAACTCAGAGGATTTCTCAAACTTATCCAGAATTCAGAGGATTTCTCAAAACTCATCAAAACCAATCAAAAGAGTTTTCAAAATTAAACAAATAAATTCAGATGATTTCATAAAAATATATCAAAAAATATAGATTTTTTGAAAATCAAACAAAAAACAACAAAAAATTTCAGAGGATTTCACAAACTTGTCACAAATTTAGAGGATTTCACAAAATTTACCAAAAGAAATCAAATGAATTTTTGAAATTAAGCAAAAAAAATAGAGGATTGCATAAAATATATAATAAAAATTATAAGAATTTTTGGAAACCAATCAAAAGAGTTTTCAAAATTAAAAAATAAATTCATATGATTTCATAAAAATATATCAAAAAAATATAGATTTTTTGAAAATCAAACAAAAAACAACAAAAAATTTCAGAGGATTTCACAAACTTGTTACAAATTTAGAGGATTTCACAAAATTTACCAAAAGAAATCAAATGAATTTTTGAAATTAAGCAAAAAAAATAGAGGATAGCATAAAATATATAATAAAAATTATAAGAATTTTTGAAAATCAAACAAAAAATAACCCGAAACTCTAAATCCTAAACCTAAAATCCCAAAATCCTAAATACTAAATCCTAATATCTTAAATCCCAAAATCATAAAATATAAACACTAAACTCTAATATTTTAAACACAAACCTTAAACTTTAAACCTTATAACCAGAAATCCTCTGAATTTTTCAGAAATCCTCTGAATTTTCCATAAATCCTCTGAATGTAAAAAATTCTAGTTTTAATTTTGAACAAAAAAATCGTATAAATAATTAAGAAGAATTTACAAAAATAAGAATAAAATCTTAAAATTCTACTAACATATATTCCTAAACCTTAAACCTTAAGTCCTAAACCCCAAAATCCTAAATAATGAATTATATTCTCCTAAACCCTAAAACCTTATACCATAAACTCTAAACTCTAATATCTTAAACTTAAAAACCCTAAACTTTATCAAAATGAAACAAAAAAACAACTAAAAATTTAGATGATTAGAGGATTTCTCAAACTTATCAAAAATTCAGATAATTTTACAAAACTCACCAAAACAATTCAAAAGAGTTTTTGAAATTATGCAAAAAAAAAAAAATCAGAGGATTTCTTACCCAGAATTCAGAGGATTTTCGCAAAAGTCACCAAAACGGTTAAAAATTGTTATGGTATTTGGTTTTGTTTAAAATATGAATTGAGTTTTATTATGATATTATTCTCATAAGTTATTAGCTTTGGTTGTTGGTGAGAATATAATAAAAATATTGACATTTGTATTGAATAACTTTTTGTTGATGGATAAGTGTTTTATTGTTGATTTTGATAATATAATGATTCACAAATTTTAAGGTTGTGGGATTCGAACTTGGGGTTCAACATTGTATACGATCTAAGTTGTCAACTGAAGTATTTGGGATTCGTTTATTTTAAATTCATTAGATCTAACCAAATGACTAATTTAGAATTTTAACTATCCTAAACCCCATGTTTAAAACTGATTTAGGGTTTTGAGTTATAAAATGAATCAAGATAATATATGCTGGGCTATTGAGTAAATTAGGCCATTAATGGGCCACAAAGATTCTCTGGCCCAAACATGTAGTCTTACTTTTGTTTACTACCTCCCCAATTCGAGACCAAGACACATGACAATCTTGTACAAATGGCCCAAGCCTAAGACAAAAGAGGTCTACTGCCATACAGATACTCGACTGGATGGGGACATCCTTGTCCTTTTGCATTTAGGGTTTCCCAACATTTTCCCCTCGGGGACGACTCTTTATTAAAGTAGTTAAATACAAGACCTCAAATATCACTGGCGGTGACGTAGGAATCTCTAACCGACCAATATCATTTCTAGCGAAAATATATATTACGCGGTTCAAGGTCACACGGAACAATGGTGTTCTTCATTAAATGACCCGCGGGTGACGGAGGGTTATAGAGAAAGGAAGCCGTGGTGCTATTTGAATCACGGCTTTCGGATGACAGAACTCTCTCTTTCCTAAAACCCAAACCCTTGGCGGCTGTTTACTCTGCTGCTTTGGAGACCCGTTGTCTCTCTCTATCACTCGATTCACTCCTAGGCTTTCTATCTCTGTCTCTGAAGCCTTGTTACTGGATTACAATTTTTTGAGATCGTCGCTCGTTGCAGATCTGTCGGTGCTGAGTCATGGCCAGTGTTGCTCCTACTGCCGATCGTATCCTTCCTAGATTTCACCTTCGGGTTATACTTCAATTTTGGGTTTATTGGTTTCGTTTCTGATCTGGGTTGCTTTGTTTGGATCCGGATCCAGCTGGGTTATAGTTAAATTTTCTGTTAGTATTGATTTGTGTGAGCTGTTTATCAGGGAACTGCGTGCTTTTGGAATTTATTTAATCATAGAGTTGTGGGTTGTGAATTATTATAGTAAGTAGTTTTTTTTTTGTCGTTGGATTTGCTGTAGCTGTGATTTGATTGTTTCATGAGATTGCGAATTCTTCATTTATTTATTCAAGGTATAGCGGATTACTGATTCTAGGCGGAGTCTGGCTGACCTACTGTATTTGTGGCTAAGGATTAGGATCCCATGTCATCAAATGCTTATTTGAAATTGAATATTTTCTTGGCCTCCTATGGTTTAGAATTTCATGTGAAGGTGTCCTGTATCTGCTTTTGGGTTCTTGGAAGGTAGCAATGTTAGACGCTCAAGTTTTACTAAGTTCTATGCTGGTTACTGAGAAGATATATTTCCTTTACTCTTGATTCATTTAGAAACTGCAGGTTTGCTGCAAAATTTATCGTTAGATTCTCAGGCGAAGACTTTTGAAATTCCTGAGCCCAAAAAGAAGGTAAATATGCTTTGTAATTTTTTGGAATATAGGTAATTGTCCTGGTGTTTCTCAGACATTACCAATGAGATCATGTCTTAGCATTTAGTAGGAATCATTCATCAATTGAAGCTACATATTTGGTGGACTGGAATTTATCATCGAGAAATTATTATCTATGTTGTCTGATATGTTGACTTTTGTGCAGCCTTCTGCTAATCAATTTGGGTCTGTTAATCTGACCAATGTCCCAAATGGTCAGAATCAGTCTTTTGAGCGATCTGTGACCCCGTTGCTTTCAGAATATTCTGATCAGTCCATGTGCTATCTGCAAAATGGCTATCAGCCTGCATATTACTATAATGGTAATTAGATCTGTTCACTTTGCATTATGATGTCAACTAATTAGAGTCTTTCCAGTGTGATGAACAGTTGCCTAATTACATTTGATTACAGTTGCCTAATTACATTTGATTTTTTTTGGTGATAAAGTCAGTTCGGTTATTATTGGACACTTGCTAAAGATGATTTGTAGTAATTTATTAGTTATAACCTACTTGTTTATTATTGTAGGATACAATGGTACTGGCAATGAGTGGGACGAATATACAAGATATGTGAATCCAGATGGAGTTGAAATGACCAATGTTAGTTTTGTTGTAAAGGATGAACTCTTGTTAACATTTGTCTTAATGGGTTAATGTTATTGCACCTGTCTCTGTATTATTTTACTGGGTACCTCCTTTCAGACTGATACCTTCTCTTTGTTTCAGGGGGTTTATGGGGAAAATGGATCTGTCCTGTATCACCATGGTTTTGGGTATCCGCCATATGGCCCATATTCACCGGCAACATCACCTGTTCCGACCATAGGTAATGATGGACAGCTATATGGGCCTCAACATTACCAATACCCTCACTATTTCCAGCCAATGACTCTAAGTAATGGGCCATTAACTCCTATTCCAGTCAATCCTTCAAAGGGGGAGCTGTCCACCTCAGCAGCTGCTGACCAGAAGCCTTTACCTGTCGAAGCAGTAAAAGGAAACTCTAATAGTGTTTCCAGTGGGGGGGGCTTGAAGAGAAACAATGTTTCAGTCCCCTTTAAACCAGCGCATCAAAATACCCATAATTCAAATAATATTTATGGTCGGAGTGCTCTGCCCAGTGGTGTTCCTCCTAGTTATCAAGATCCAAGATTTGGTTATGATGGGGCTTGCTCGCCTACTCCATGGCTAGATGGTTTTTCAGATAGTTTGCATAGGCCTGTGACTAACCATGGGATGACTCCATATCCAAAGGTGGTTAACAACATTCAATCTTCGAGGAATCAGAATTTCTGTCCAAATTCCCAATTTATGGTATGCAAAATCAATAAACCTGTTTTATGTAGTATTTGTTTATTATAAGTGATATGTAGTGTGTGATATCTAAATATTTTTTTAGTTTATTTGATTTCTGCTTTGGTATATGTTTGCATTTTACTGATTCGTTTGTTTGATAATTTAGTTTTAGTTGAACTTGTTCCTTTTTTTCAATAGCCAAGTTTAGCCTATTAATGTATTCTTCATTTTATCTGTTGTGTTTGATTTAACGGTTAAAATTTAATTATGCCAAATATGCTATTGTGCTTCTTTGTGATGTAATTGTTCTCATATAGTTATTTTTCCTCAGCTGATAAAGTATCTCGTGTGAGTGTTTTTTATCTGTATTTTTTCTTGGGCACAAAAATTTATAATGATTTCAATATATAAATGCTGTAGGGGGGTTTGCACCATCCCAGTACAATGTCTGGCATGGGTTCGGCACATGGCTATATGAACAGGATTTATCCAAACAAATTCTATGGTCAATATGCAAACTCCTTTAGGAGTGGTATGGGTTTTGGATCTGGTGGTTATGATTCGCGAACAAATGGACGTGGATGGTTTGCTGTTGATGGCAAGTATAGACCCAAGGGACGGGGTGGTTACTTTGGTCATGGCAATGAGAATGCAGATGGTTTGAATGAGCTGAACAGGGGACCTAGAGCCAAGTCCAAGAACATAAAAGGTTTTGCACCCAACACCACAGCAGTCAGGGGGCAGAGTTTGCCCATAAATGCATCTACTGTCGAGGAGAATGAAAATGCTTCTGCAGCTCCAGACAGGGAACTGTATAAGGGAGCAGATTTTCCTGAGGATTATAGTCATGCCAAGTTCTTCATAATCAAGTCCTACAGTGAGGATGATGTCCACAAGAGCATCAAATATAATGTCTGGGCCAGTACGCCCAATGGAAACAAGAAGCTTGATGCTGCATACCAGGAGTCTCAGCAGAACTCTAGTGGCTGCCCTGTATTTCTTCTTTTTTCGGTGAGCATATTAATTTAACTGTTTCTTTTGTGTTATACTTAATGTCAATTCTAATCATGGCCTTTACTGATGTTCTTTTAATATCTCATGTAGGTAAATACCAGTGGGCAATTTGTTGGTCTAGCTGAGATGGTGGGGCCAGTTGATTTTAACAAGAATGTAGAGTATTGGCAACAGGACAAGTGGACTGGCTGTTTTGCTGTGAAGTGGCATATTGTGAAGGATGTGCCAAACAGTTTATTGAAGCACATCACCCTTGAAAACAATGAAAATAAACCTGTTACTAACAGCCGAGACACTCAAGAGGTAATGGTGATTACAGAAGTTTTTTTTTTGTTTGCGTGTTTCCCCTCATTTCCAATATTAACAGCAGATTTGTTTCTTTTTTGTAGGTCAAATTAGAACATGGGCTTAAAATGATCAAAATATTTAAAGACCATTCCAGTAAAACATGCATTTTAGATGATTTTACCTTTTATGAGGCTAGGCAGAAGACGATCCAGGAGAAGAAGGCTGAGCAACAGCAGTTCCAGAAACAGGTAATACATGTTCGTTAGTAATAGACATTGTTAATATTTTCTCCTGTATTCGGCTTGATAATTGTTGCCCTTTATGTAGTTTTTTTTTGGTTTTAATCTTCTTGTCCTTTCAACTTGCATATGCAGGTTTGGGAAGGAAAAACCAGCCAAGAAAAGAAAGAAGAGGCAAATGACTCTCAGAAACCATTGGAGGCAGTGTCAGCCGTAAGAAAGGATACTACTACTTCTATTGCTCAGCCCAATGGAGACGTGAAGCATTCTGAGAATGGCTTAGTTGCGAAAGCTGGTTATGGCTTGAAGGTTGGCAAACCAGTTTTGCCAGAGATGAAGATGGCCAATGGTGTTGCAAATGGTTGCTAGCTTCTGGTCTGGATGATGGCTGTCCTAGGTCTCGTAGATTTCATACAACTTCCTGCAGAAGTAATTCTGCTGGTAATCCTCATGAAGGCATGGACTGCTGTCTTGGATCTAGGCTTTTGCTTTGGAGTGTCTATGACTTGTAGAGAGATGAAAGCAAAATCTATAGGTTTTCGGTTAATGGCGATGCAGGAGGAGGCAGGTGAAGCTTCTTTAATAGATTCCATTCCCTAGGTGTTGGGTTTAGGGGTTGTGTTCTAGTATCTTGAGATCAATCATATCCTCTTTCTATTGTTAGTTTTTTGCCTTTTATTTTCATATTTGTTTATGCTTGTGATAAGTGTGGAGTGTTAAAAGGGCGAGTTCAGACAAGTTTGTTTCAGGAAAAATAAAGACTTGATGACATATTTTTATTGTTGAGATGAGGACCTAGAAGGCACGAGTTGCCATAATTGTAAGGTAGTCTCACTACCTCAATGACCCAATCCAACATCAAAATCTTCATCCCAAATGGCCTATAACAAGGATGGTAAAACAATAAACACCTACGGGTTTGGCTGAGCTTGTTGGCATTCGGTTCGAATTCTCCCTCCAACACCCTAGAGCCGAGCCACACCACACCACAACCCTAGTAAGAGTGCCGGCTATGTGAACTTATTCTGTGTAGGAACCCAAGTGTTACGGTGCATGAGTAGAAACTTTTTCTGGGGAAGTGCGGTGCATGGGTCCGAAGGTTTACTCCACCGGGGTGGGTCTAAAGGCCCCCTACCTTGGAGATTTTTTTTTTTTGAAACATGGAAATTTTATTAACATAAATCCATAACAAGAGCATTACAAACGAAATCAGGGGTATACTACCCCAGACTTGGACACCAGTCAAAGAACCTGTTGCTCTAACTAGTGAATGCGCGTTGAGTTCGCTGATCTCCAAACAAAACAAATCTTACAGTTGTTTATCTCACTTAGAAGAGACCTGCATTCATCAATGATTACTCCAATATAAGAACTATCCAAACCGGAGGACTTCATGGCCCCTACCTTGGAGATATTTCACGGTATATCGGAAAAGAAGAATATTAAACAATGCTTTTGCTTAGGACATAAAGCTGATTTGAGTGTTTCACTTGTAGATATCATGATGCTACACATAACGGTAATATGGAATTACAACAATGATCATATACAGTATTCAGTCCAGCGACAATGATAATTCAAAACTAAACTCGTTTTCCGCTTTAATGAACGATTGATGAGATGCTGTGAGTTGTGATGAGGTAGGCATGGATCAACAGTTTTGTAATGCTCAAAGCAACATTCCTCAGCCGACCTCTCATGCAGTGTTCTTAAACTTCTACTGCTATTATCCTCAGCTGACCTCTGACGTACTTATGCAGTGTATCTAACAATAAGAGCAGAGAGTTGCCACGTATGGTTCTTCTTAAACTTCTACTGCCATTTGTTGCTGAGCCTCAGGAGCCTCACCTCCACTAGTGGCTCTGAATCCTTCACAAAGCTCCTGAGAAAACCATTGATTATGCGTGGTGCGGCCATCAACCGTTTTGCAAGATCAACAGACTTCGTGCAGAGTCATATACAAAATAAAAACAGCCCATCATACTGTCAAAGTACGCGAGTAGTAATTAGTTCAACAAACATTGAAAGATCTAAATAAGAACATTATGGAGGAAGGAAGAGAGGGTTGCATACCTCGTTTATTACAATCGGATGCCTTGTTCCTAATACAGCCATTTCAGACATGGAGAAGTGAAAGATGCAGAGCTCCAAAATTCTGCCCGCTGGCTGATTCTGAAGTTTAAAGTCATGAAAGACACAAGTAAATAATACTGCTTAGCCAACCTACAAAAGTTTCATCCCTACCAGGTAGTAAATGTCAATTAAGTAAAGTGAACTCTATCAAGCCATGTTGAAACAATGGGCGCGCTGTTTGTCAAATTTACAAGCTATGCTGATATGCATTTATCTACAACTCAATTTAATACTAATACAATACAATAAAATCAATTTCATAAATATCAATCGACATGCTCTTGTAGTATTTAGTGGTCTTCTTTAACCAAACGAATTCCCCCACCATGCCACACCCGCCCACCCACCGGGTCAGAGAAAAGAAAAGGAAGGTTTGTTTCCTTTTCCCAGATTCTTTTGCCCCACATAAAATATAAGCACATGATCATGTATGTGCCTGGAAAGAAGAGTGAGAAAAAGGGAAGGGTAGGTTAAAAAAGGGTAAACAGCTTTCAAGCACAAGGCTCCCACAGAGGACGGGATTGGAGATATACAAGATGCAGACTTTACCCACATAATATGTGGAGAGACTGTTTATGGAATTGAACAACACCGAATTCCCTGAGTCTTCGATGTGAAAACAACATCTGGATAAATAAACGTTTTGTTATATTAGACCCTACCGACTACCGTTGTATATACATATAATTATATATATATACACACACACTGTATTGGATTAGCGCATGCTCATACATATATTGAAGTATTCAAGAGTTTACGAGAAAACAATCTCGTATTAATTTCTGATAATAGGGTGCGTATAGTTTTCTCAACTTTGACAGCTTCTTCTCTTTCTGCACTTTTTTTTAATTACAGTTTGCTCCTGGGATACGGTTATCTGGCGTTTGGGTGCTTCAAGATGTTGGAGGTCAATAGGATACAGATTGAAGAATTCAGATTCTCAAACAAAATTAAAATCTCCAGACTTCACAGTTATGATAAACTACATGACACGTAATGTTCGAGAAGTACTGTGTCAAGCTATAGCGTGAAATTTGTAATAGGAACCTTGCCTATTTTAATCATGTTTTTTGGTATGCTTTTTTTGGTGTGATTTCTCTCTAATTATTGATTTCTTCATCATAAATCGAGTTTCTCATTATATATCTGAGTGATTTTTGAGTGTGATTTTTTACTAATTATTGATTTTTTTAAATTGTTGCCTACCAGTTAGCATTCTTCATTCTATGTTATGACTGAAGTGATAGAGTAGATAAGGAGAGGAGCATTTAGAGCTGCATTTCTGGTTCATAACATAGAAAAGTTACAAAATGAAGATTGACAGTTTAGTTTAACTGCAGGTATTCTTGAAGGTTCGTTTGGCTAAACAAAAAGAGAAGTTCAAGAAGATAGCACATCAAGAGGTGATCTTTTAATCTACATACAGTTTGCTGCTCTTGCTAGCTGTAAAGTCTCATCATAATTTACAGTGATTTGCTTTCCAAGATTTCTGGGTATTTTTCAATGCCAATAATTTGGTTCTTCCTTATAGAATATCTTTTAGAGTTAATCCATTAACACTGTAAAAGAGATTACTTTTACTTCTAATTTTAATTTGGTTTTGCCAGCTTTGATTTATTTATCGGTCTTGCCATTAATCATGTTCGCAGACATAGATAGGTATTTGCTTTTGATATGAGTATTCGGGGAAGACCATAACGCAATCTAACATTTGAAGAGACAATTACAGCTGAAACTAAGAGATGATGTGGTCCTTTTCTGTTTGGTTGTTTGGAAAGGTAGCAAAATATTGAGAAGCATTGGCATGAGTTTCTATGCTTTTTTCCTTTTGCAAATAAACAGGAAGTGTGTTGTTGCGGGTTTTTGCAGCTTTAAATAAAGAACCAACCTAATTCTACTTCCTGTTGAATTTTCTTGGTTGTGTTGTTTTTGAGGTTGCTTATTTGTTTATACAATGTTTACTTACTGCATAATGGAATTCATTTTCTTATTCTCTATTGTACTTTATGATTCAGGATATTTTTGTATCAAAGAATCGCCTATCACAGGTTATGTTAAAATAAATGTAGATGGTGCTACAAAAGCTGAAACTGATTCTGGGGGTGTTGGCATTGTTGCTAGAGACACTGTAGGTTGTCTTCTTTTTGCAGTATCCATTCCACCAAGAGGATCAGCTTCTCCGGAAGTTTGTGAAGTCATGGGCTGTCGGCTGGGACTCCAATGGGCTCAACAGCAGGGCATGCTGAATGTTGTGTTAGAGAGTGATTCTCTCCTTACTATATCTGCTCTGAAGTCCCCTTTATCCGGTGGTGGAGTTGCTGCAGTGGTGTATGAAGATTGTAAAGCTATGGCTATGGAGTTTCAATCCATCTCCTTTACTCACGTTCGACGTACGGGGAACTATGTTGCACACCTACTAGCTCGATTTGCATTATCTATTCCTAATGTAGTTTCTTGGTTCAACTCTGTTCCTTCATGGCTTGTTTCAGCCTTGGAGAAGGATTGTATTGCTGGTTTTTAGTTCAATGAAAACTGTTTTTTCTCAAAAAAAAAAAAAAAAAGAAGAATCGCCTATCATCATTATTTTTGTCAAAAGGTATAATAATTGACATTCATGTATCATAATTTATGTTTTGATTTTGTTGGACCTTATGGATTTTATCATTGAAACACCTGATCACTACAAAGGAATTAGAGGAATTGCATCCTGACCTCGTGGCACCATATGACTACATATTTATCTGGGATGAAGATTTAGGACTTGAGCATTTTAATGCAGAGAAGTAAGTATTGACCATAAATTATTTTTCATGTAAACCTGTTTTGATCTATGAAACAATCATTAAGAGTTTTTTTCATAATTCCATATATATATATATATATAATTAGTGAGGAAGTATGGATTAGAGATTTCGTAGTTCACTTTGGATCCTCACAATTGGTGTACACGGACAATGACAAAGAGTAGTAATGATCATGAAGTTCACAAGTAAGTCGTGGATGATGATACCTTCCTCCCTTCTTTCCCTTTGTCTCCCCATGAAATATTGAATTCTTAACCCCATTCCTGAACTGTTGCCAGGGAAAGTGGTGAGAAGGAGAAACGGTACTCAGGGACACATCAGCCTCCATGTGCAGCATATGAGCAGCTTGGACTCTTGGAGTATTTTTTTTTTATTGTTTTTCATACATTGTTTCTTTGCTTCATCTGTTGATGCTAATGAAATTTAACTTGCTAACTTATCCAGTTATATTGATATATGTTCATCGAGATCGTGGCTCCAGTATTTTATAGAGATGCTTGGCGATATGTTTGGCACATGATTCAGGTATTAATTGCTACATTGGTGGCACTTCCTACGAATATTTGTTTACTTCCTTGCCACATTACTTTTAAATTATAATTGCCCGGCTTTGTTCAAATCCAAAACGAACTGGTACATGGATGGGGTCTTGACTTTACTTTGAGAAGATGTGGGTAGGTAATATATCTTATTTTGCACACTGATCATCTCCTCTTTTTTAACTATTGATTGGTTTTTAATCAGATTGTGATTGAACTCTATATATATTGTTGAGAAACACATGCAGCCTGCCCATGAGAAGATACGAGTTGCATGTGGTTCTAAATGCGGTTAATCATTTTCTGTTGATTTGGCATACATACGAAGGCCAACAAATTGAATACATGAGTGATCTCGACCATCGATCATTTATGGTTAATGAACTCTGCAAATAAAAGTTTGATACTTCTTGAGTGTAAACGCTGCAGTTCAGAAATCAGCGGAGCGTACTGAGTTTACAAGCACTCCTGTGAAACAAAGTTAATTCATGGATTTTTTTCTTCTTCTGGAAGTTGAGAAAATAGGCTCATTCATTAAACTAGTCTAATCTGTAAACGACGGAGAGCACTACCCGGTGCGAAGCGCGGGTGGGTGCTCTAGTAGAAAAATATTATGTGAGTAGCATCGTTGCTCTCTGTGTTCTAAAAGAATGCCTAGTTATATGCAAATTTGGCTTGAGGCTTGCTCATGTTTCTATGAAATATGAGTGAGTTTATTTCTAGACCGTACCATATCCTCTTCTTTCAGTTCTCACCTGTGAGGCTCAGTATCTTTTATCAGTGACTAGAAGATTGGCCATATCAATAAGATTTGGTCCATGTCAATTCTTTTTTGCCTTTTGGGAGCAATATTATCAATATTGACAAAGGTTAATGTATCAGAACTATGAACTATCTTATATACTTCTTATATGAGTAGTGAAGTCATTATTGTAAAGACTATTTTGGTATCTACTTTCTACAAACTTTTGGGTTTAGGTTTTGTTTGTTTACGCATATTATGTTCATTTAGCCTACTGTTCCTAGATTTCTGTATGGAGCTGTCCATGATGAAGAGAGAATGCTTGATTCAATCCGGAGAAAACTGGATTATTTTAGGCCTGTTGGAAATTAAAATCCAAGAAAATCCATGATAGAAAACATGAATAGAATTCCTTACATCAACCAGAGTCGTAAAGAATCTCAAAATAGGGCAGTAGCCCTCACATGGAGGAGCTTGAAGCTCCCTAAAATGGCCCTCACACGGGCATGTTGCCCTCTTTCTTTTGGGGTGGCTGAACCCAACTTTCAAAATCACTTTCACTTGTATATAACAACACAAGACAGTATCTATCAAACTCTAGAAACATATAGAACGTGGCTCCAACACTCCTCCTTGTTGCATGACTGTCCTGCAAATAGACAAGAAATTTGCACCACGGTTTTGTTAAAATTCTACACAAGCAACCTTGAAAATTTGCTCCTTACTTTGCTGCAACATAACACCGAAAATTTGCTTCTGAAAACTGCTACTGCAACCAGCGCTTCTGTAAATAGAAATTATTGGAAAATCTGCTCCAAAAAAACAGTTGATTTATGGCAACGTGAGTGCAACCTTGACTGCATATCCTCCTGCAACATCATGGAACTCCTCCTTGAGCCCGAATTATCACCACAGGTCCTCAAGAAACCAGCTTCGATAGCATGTTGGAAATTAAAACCCAAGAAAATCCATCGATAGAAAACACGTAGAACTCCTTACATCAACCAAAGTCATGAAGACTCTTAAAACATGGTAGTAGTCCACACATGGAGCTTGAAGCTCCCTTATAATGAGGTCCTAGACACTCCCTCACACGGGCATGTTGCCCACTTTCTTTTGGGGAGGCTAAATCCAACTTTCAACGTTACTTAACTCACGATATTAACAACTTTCAACGTTGCTCAAGTGACTCAGGCGAAAGGTGGTGTTGTAACTGGAGTGAATTGACCCATTGGGTTGATAACTATAATAGTATAATGTCCCTGTCTTCACTACCTATATCTCTGCTGTTCGTAAAATTGCAAAACAAGTAGTGGGAGAGGTGGTGGCCTTCCTTCAGTTCAAGCAATGGCACTAGTAAATGATGAAAATGTGATTGAGGTAGCTTGCAATCTGCTCGAACCATGTAATTATGTAGCTTTTTCATCCAAACTAATTATTGTATTTGTCATTGACCATCTATCTCATTAACTTGTTTGATTTTTGTGTTTGCAATAGAAGAACAACAAGGCTGCAAACCAGTCCCATGAAACTGTGCTGTAAATTCTTCGTCTCTGAAACCCGCAACCATGCAGCTCTTGATTTGATCTACCAGGCTTCAGTCAATATTAGCAAATTCAATGACCGAGCTTTCGTTTTTGTATGCGCTATGCTTCTCATCATGAATATCTGTCAGACTCTCACTAACATGAATTCAAAATTGGCACTATTAGATGACGCTAAGCTAATAGCCTAATAGCAAACCAGCACTTGCAAGCAATACTGAGGTTTTAGAAAGCGGACCGGTCATCAAATCAGAAAATTCTTTGATGGCAGATCAATTTATTCTCTTGGAAAATCAATCTGGGAAATAAGTAGTCACTGTTCAAAACTCTTGCTTAAGACTCGGGAAAAACCTGTCAGTTTTATCACTCATGCTCACACAATTCTAAAAAATATGAAAAGCAAGAGAAGATGCCGTTTAACACTTGCAAAAAAACTGTCTTTAGGGATGAGAAAACACGGCAGCGTTGCCACTTCATGCAGCCATATGACTTGCTTCACAGTTGCCAGCTTTGCTTTTGCGGTTCCAGATAGGAGTGGTCTCGATAAGTTTATGAGGTACAAGCCGGTGCTCCCGCTTAGTCAGCTTTTTGAAGTTGCTGACTTTTAAGCGCGCAATCTCAGCCTCCTCTTCAGGCGTTGTCTCCCTTACTACCACAGTCAGTCGGCACTCTGGTCTCATTTTAATTCCAGCTCTCCCTTTAGAGTGGTAGGATACTCTCTTTTTGTAAAAGCCCTTTCCAACAAATGCCTCGGCTGCAGAGAAGTAGAAGACGCAGAGTGAGTAGAGCAAAAAAAATTGAATGTACAAGAGCCAGTTCATTGCAGCATTTTACCAACAAGAAGACGGTCTCGATCCAATCCATGATTGTGAGTTGCATTTGCACGAGCTGAATGAATAACCTGTAAGAAACTATTTAAAATTAGATAACTAGAAAAATCAATCATTTTAAAAAACAAGAAAGATCTACATGATGACACATGGCTGCTTGCAATATATCTTGCAGAACAAAAATCAACCACACACACACAAACTGCAGAGACTACTTCCCGTACAAGACAAACAGTTATGATAATTTATTAAAACCAGTCAAATTCTGATAGCACCTCAGTTTAGAACTTTAGATTACTGCAATTTCACTACAAACTTATGGAACCAATTTACCTACAGTCTCCTAATAATGGATCTATAATGATCTCTGCTATTCTCTGCTATTCGACCATTCTATGAGCACACAAAAGTCTACATCATCCGAGTCTTTACCTCAAAAGTTTGGGTAGGCATGACCACAGCAAAGGTATAGTTAAAAAAATAACCTGGTAGACTGTTTTCGCAGCTCGCTTAATAGTCACTTGCAATTGCAACAATGCATCTTCAACACGCATGCCACGAACTAAAGTAGCAACCAAGTTAACCTTCTTAGGACTCTGAAACCATACATTGATAAATTAAACAAAGGGCAAACAAAAAGAGTAAAATTCAAGTCATTCTATTGTACATGAAGAAGCAAAGCAAACTAGTTGCTTAGAACATTTATAAGCAGACATTGAAAATCTTTCGCTTTAAATGTCTACCCTTGGCTGACATAAACCATCTAATATGTCATGCTCAACAAGAAAATTCGTAGACTGGGTTATGTGAATTGGATTTCTTAATATGTGCTACTACCATTAACATACCATAAACATAACAATGTAACAAGTTTTAGAGTTGATAAACCAAAGGATTGCCAAGCTAATTTGAGTTGGCTGCTCAGACAGCCATGAGCCATCTAGGTTACAAACTAGACATCCAGAATACCCAAGGTGTCTAGCAAAGAGGAAGAGAAGATATAAATTTCAGTAAAATAAAAGAAATTTCACGTCAAGTTATAGTTTGAAGCACTGCAAAACAGGTTATATCCAATTTATAACTCCACTCATTCTATAGTAGGGGTAAATGCAATGAGTAGGAAAAAAGGAGCACAAATAATTTCCAATAGGAACAGTATCAACTCTATAGAAAAACAAGGAACAAATTTCCTCCATTCTGTGTTCAGAACATTTTAAACAACTCAACTATTGACATCAGACCCTGTACCTGTTTTATGTTTTTTAAAATTGCTTGAACTTTTGCAGGTTTTGAGGACGTCTTCTGCTTCTCAGATTTCCCACTACTCAACGCCAAGGTAGGACTCAAAGGAGATGAAATTGGCTTCTCATCCGATGTATTTGTTAGCAACTTCCTAGAGCTGGAAATACCCTAAAGCAATTGATAATAACCAAACTGTGATAGCAAAACAGTAAGATAATACGTTTGCAGGAAAGAAATATGCATGACAAAATAGGAATCAAAGTATGTAATTTTAAAAAATATGACTGGAGAACGAAATCCACTAGAATCATTCAGAATATACACAAATAAACATTTGAAAACATAGTATCAAGACAAAAGTGTCACAAGTTCAACTGTTCAAGTAACAGAAATGGATATAAATAGTATGCTAAGGAACTACAAGACCATTTTTGTTGCTACTTTTTAGTATGGGAAAAACATCAACATTCATTATCTTTATAAACTGCAATTCTTCCTCATATCCCATTCAGTATAATAAAAAATTAAAGAACAGGTTGTTAAGCACCAAGGTATGAGAAATTGAGAATGTCCATATCTAGATAGTTACATGTCTCTACAGAGTACAGCCTAGTATTTCAACTTTCATGTTTTACAAATAATCCAGTTGTCTGTTACTTGTTTGGATAGTTCCTTGTTACATGAATCATACATGTCAATTATCATATAAAATTAAAAAGATTATGAAGAACATGTAAGAAATGAAATATAAAATATCTCCAAGTTCACAAAAGCGGAGGGAGGAAACAAAAGAAAGGAGAAGTTTGCATTACCAACTGTTGCAAATATTGATAAGGTCTCAAGATGCTTGCGGAAGGTACTCTCTGAAGTCTATCTAAATAAGGCAACTCTCCTGCAAACAGATTACCACAAAACCAAGTTAACAGGGGCCTCAACTGTCAACAAAATAATATCATAAAGACATACTAGTTTATCCACACACAACATCATTTTTTTGACTTTTTACAATGAAAAATTTAAAAGTCTTTCACAACATTTTTCAAAATACTAACCAGTTGTAAGAAACGATTCCAAATAAGAACAGGAAAAGTTAGCAGACAAAGTGTAATTATATTCTACTCTTTTCCCAACCCGAAGGAATATGGACTGTAAATGTCTCTGCCAGCCGACCATGACTTCCAAAAGCTATACAATACAGAAATTCCCAGCCAAAAGAAATATTATTATCTACAAGGAAACATGAGCACAACATTAGACAAACACATAATAGTGTACAATAGTAGAAACAGTTATCAAAACTTGATGACAATGAATAAATGAATCCTTTCTTACAGAAGAATTCTACGAACATATCACCCTACTTTAGTTATCGACAATCCTAAGTATCAATCTATCATATCAGATATCACCCTATGCTAGTTATAAACAGTACAAAGTATCGATTACATTGCAAACCAAGTTCATATCAACTATAAATAATAAATAAAGTATTTTAACATCTTTACTTCGGAAACATAAATAAATTGAAGCAAAAGAAACAAAGGGATGTTGGGGGAAAAAAATGATGTATTCAATGTTCAGCATTTATTTGTCAAGCCTCTTGACTGTGCAATCATGGCAAAAGGAAACCATATATATTATCAAAAAAAACGTCCCACATGAATGAATAGTTCAAATAAGATACCATAACTATCATAATAAAAATCGCTATTCTACTTGCAAGTGGATTCCAGTAACCAAATCGTAGAACCAAGACAATACATACATTTATCATAAGAAGTTGAAGCTATATTCAAGAATCAAACAAATACTAGAGAAGATAAAGTGGGGCATTCAAAAAATTGCAGCTAAAAATGTCATCAAAATGTGCAATACTCCATTAACTAATCTCACCATCACAATCTCTTCAGTCCAAGCCAAGAAAATAAACAAGAAGTTAATCCTAAAATTCTAAGGCAAATCTCTCATTTCTATCAAGAAGATAAAATTATAATTGCATTTTAGCTAGTGGGCCAGATGAATAATTCTTTGTGGAAGCCACTTATGGTTTTAACTAGGCTAGCAATCAAGGGTTCGGCCGCCAACAACAATCTCTTCCAAACAAATTTTTTTAAAAACCCAAAAAAAATAGAAGAGGCTACCTTGATGCAGAGAGAAGCTAGGGACGGCAAGATCAGAGAGTTTCCGATGTTCTTTCACGGAAAGAACGGAAGAGACTCCGCATCAAGCCCTAAAAAGCACAAAATATATATCCACTTCGCGCGAAGAAGAAGGAATTGAAGGAGAAGGAACTATCGCAGGAGAAGAAGGAAGAAGGAAACGGCAGAGGACTCGCGTGAAGGAAAACATTTTAGGAAAAGATTGATAAATATTTTTAATTGTTAATTATTTTTTTAAATTTTTTAAATTTATAACTCATTTTGTGACAATTAAAAGCATCACTAATAATATTTAGTTATAATAAAATAAATATTGTCACTCCAACCTGGCGCCATTCAATCGAAAAGTTTATGCCAAATTAAAATTAAATTTTTTTAATTTAGTGATAATTTTTTGTGACTAGTTATAACTCTCATCACAGAAACATGTAATTTGTGACAAGATATATTTCTTGTCACTAAATGTCTATGTTAATGACAAATTATTATAACATCACATGTTTCTCGTACTCTATTTTCTTGTAGGGTTCGTAGTGGTAAAATTAATTTGGTTCCCACAGTATAACTATATAGAGGTTAATATGTCCATTCGCAAAAATTCTGAATTAAATTTTCAATCTTCATCAGAAGTCCTTGTGGTCACACACATATTGGATTTTGACATAATTATCCTCTCTCGTCAGATGAAAATTTTTTGTACCGCAAACCCGATGCGACCCTTTCTTAGGCTCATAGAGGATAGAATCCTTTCCTCGTATATTGTATAATTATAGCATTTGTTTGGTAAAGAGTATTTTTTAGGTCCCACCAATCGTCTGACATGATGGCTCTCTTAGTTACCTCGTCCCAACCCAAACCTGTCTCATTCTTAGTCATGCGACTCCATCCCATTCCAACTTTGGCATAGGTGAATCTGGTGTCCTTGTGATCTCTTCAAGAGTCTCTGCACATATATCAATCAATGCATCAACATATCACTCCTCCCATTTGGCTTTCTCATTCACAGATTGGGTCATGACTTGCTTACC
Organism: Euonymus europaeus; assembly: GCA_963580455.1. NCBI lineage: Eukaryota > Viridiplantae > Streptophyta > Magnoliopsida > Celastrales > Celastraceae > Euonymus > Euonymus europaeus. The sequence goes on from OY756962.1 coordinate 3,744,355, forward strand.
GGGTCTCAACATTCAATAATCCAAGGTAAAATATATAAAATTCTAAACTCAACAAGTTTCCATTTATATGAAAACAACATTAACAAAGAGAAAATAATGACAGGAACCATCAAAAAAAATAATGACAGAACCCTAAAATAGAGAAGCAGTTCAAAAGTGCAAAGTAAACCAACGACCTAAAACCTAAAATTGAAATAAGTGCTAAAGTGTTCAAATCACCAATTTAGTAACAACACCTCAATATGCCATATGATTAAACAAAGATAAAAATAATCCCCCGCAGAGAAAATGCCCTATACAAGTACATTTATACTCTAGGCAATACCATATTTGTTTCCCAGAGTTCACATAATAAGGTGTACCATATTGCCAATTCAGAACAAGTTATCAAAGTAAATAAAACAGTGTACAAGTTGTCACAAAATTTTTCCAGTATTATACAATTGATTCACAGAGAACAATGATTTCCCCAACCATGCACACAATTCATAGTAGATATCATCACATTATGAAAAAGTCTACTGTTATTACAGAAATTATAGAAGCCCTATACTTTGCTAAATGTTCATACAAATTGAGTCACATTAGAACATCATCGTGAAACAGTCCTATTATTAGTCTATGAAAAGTATAATATTTCAGTAGAAGCATTCACAGAACACCAAATGCTCATTATCAGAACAAGTTATCACAGGAAAAAAAGGTGTACAAGACTTTACATAAGTTTTTCAGTGCAATTAAACAACCATTGACAGAATAAAAATTCCACAACAGAAATCACAGCAATTGTAGGATGCCAGTATAGAAGAACCAATATCCATCATTACATTCCACAAAATTATTCACAAGGGGGTGGGTGGAATTTGAACAAGAAGCATGCACACAATTGATGCCCTATCCCTAAACCAAGACCTCCCCCCAATATAAAATTAATCACAAAACAGGTTGATGAAAAAAAGTTGTAATGGGCAGCAGTAATCAATTTGTAGTACAGTTATTCACAGAATTAACAAAGTCTACAAGCTTTCACAGATAAACCTTCCCTATACTTCCCAAAGGTACCCCCAATTGAGTGACATTATATAGAGAACATGACTGAAGTCCTAGTGTAGACATTTCCAATTTCAGTACAAGCATAGACAGAGATGAAATTCCATAAGCATTGACACTAAAACCTGCCCTATCCCATAACAAGAGTTCCCCCCAATTGAATCACCTGAACCCTAAGCATTGACAGAGCGAAAATATATGCATTGACAGAACACATATAGCATGGTACCACCAGTACCTCAACATGTCATAAGCAAATTCAGATATAAACAGAGTCCAAGAATTTGAGGCGATTAATCCATACCAAACTCATATCCAACAAACCAGCATCGATGAGGAAAAAAAATCGAACGAAAATGTTGGGTAACAACATCACAGACAGGGACAAGGCATACGAAATATCCCCAACAAATCCTCTAATTTGTTTGAAATCAGAGTTCAATACAATGGCCAAAACCCTAGACAGATTTGTCTCGACGGAGATAACCTAAACCGTAGAGGAAATCCGCGAAAAAGATAACCCTAGATCATCGACATCCACGAGAACAACATAGATGAGGAATGAAGATGGGGGAAGGCATACCTGGTCGTTTCTGATGAAGAGAACAGCAATCCGAAGTCGATACTTCACCTCCGATCCACTCCGATGTTGACGACGACAAGCGCAGGTTGGATTTCCGTTTCAGCAGTTTCTGCGATGCTCGAGCTGGGCAGTGGGGAGCAAGGGTATGCCGGGGAAAGTCAAAAACTTGTCTGACAAGTGTTGCGAAAGTAAGCGTAAAAACTAGACAAAGGGAGTTCCTCTGACCTCAATTCGGTCCAGTTTTCTGGACTTTGAAATATCTGTCGGTTGACCTTTCTTGAAGGAAAAAAGGAACGGAATATGCGTTGATCTTCTAGAAAAAAAAGTTGATTGAATAATTTAAATATGCTTTTCCATTTATTTTATTATTTATTTTCGAGTTTTCCGCTTTCACATTTCTCGGTCGGCTCAACTGCATCTGTTGCGCAACGTAAATATCTGCTTTTGGTTCCTTCAATTTACGCTACGCTCCCTCACATTTGACCTACACACGCATACGTGATCGGCGAATATGGCGATGAATGGAGATGCGGCGTTGATGGATAAGAAGCCAAAGACGAAGATCGTGTGCACCTTAGGCCCTGCATCGAGGTCTGTGCCGATGATCGAGAAGCTTTTGAGGGCTGGCATGAATGTCGCTCGCTTCAACTTCTCTCATGGATCTCACGCCTATCACCAAGAAACTCTTGACAACCTCAGAAATGCCATGGACAATACCGGGACTCTTTGTGCTGTCATGCTCGATACCAAGGTTCGTGTTACTTACGTGCTTGTTTCCTGTTCTCTTTTGTAGTGTGCTCTTATCGTGTTTGTTAATCGGGTTGATTTTCATCGCTTAGTTCGCGGTGCTCTGTTTGTGTGATATGAGCTGATTATAGTTGTTTTCCAATCGAGAATTACTTTGTAATAAAAAAAAATTGTGCGTTTGTACATTTTTATGTTCCGATTTTATCTTTTGAACCTTGAGTAGGAGATTTTCTTTTCCCCATGTTTCGCGTCACTGGTGTGTTTCTATTTGGATGTTCTTTACTGGGATTTTGCATCTTGGAATTGCCTGTTTCGTTTGATTTGCTATTACTGCCACCGCCCGATCCGGTTTTACTGGAGGTTTTGTATTTTTTGTTGTTTAGATTTTCATTAAAGCTTTAACTCCCTGGTTTTTTTTCCCCGTTTATACATCATTTCAATTTTTTCCCAATTAGTTTCACTTTTCTTCAGGTTCTGATGTTGCTGTTAATCTCTATATTCGTATGTATATGTTTTGGCTTAATTATTTATTAGAGACTAACTGCTCTGTAAGCTCAGGATGTTGAGGTTGAGATGGGAGAGAATTATATAGGACAAACAAACTGATTTGATCTCTGTCAACTTGTGATAACAGTAGCTTCACTTTTCTTCCCAAATGCGCATTGTTATTGTCTGTTTCTCAGTTTGTATACCTTCTGTTTGGCGGCATAATTTCTCCATTTTGGAGAGAGAAATAGGTATAGATTCATCCTGCTCTTGCTTTGTCTCAAATCATATGGTAATAATTGATAGGAATATAATTGAAATTAATTGGACTTTGTCTTTCTTTCATTTACTCAAGCACTTTTGGATAACTATGATGAATAATCAATTACTTGATTCTTTGACCTAAGTTTTATTTCCCTGAGAGCGCAATAGGATTGCTCATTATCTAAATTTCATTAATAATCTTGATTCAAGTACATGTACGCATGCCTAATGCAAGGATGCAACAGCAACTGATACTTGTTCTATCAACATAGTCGACCTAAAACATCTTCTTTCATGTTCATTCTGGTGAAAAATTCATGCCACAAAATTTTTGATTCCTTGCAGGTATTAAAATTCTGTTAATGTCGTATTGTTGTGCCCAATGCATGCTTACTCTTGATTTTGCTTATCAGGTATAAAGCTTTAAGAATTAGGGTCAAATGTTTAGTCCTTAATATTTTATATCTACAGAACTCTTAAATTGCTAAGCATGTCTATTATTGTTACAGGGGCCTGAGATTCGAACTGGATTTTTGAAGGATGGAAAGCCAGTCCAGTTGAAATTGGGTCAAGAAATTACCATATCAACTGACTACAGCATTAAGGGTGATGAAAAAATTATATGCATGAGCTACAAAAAGTTGCCTGAGGATGTCAAGCCTGGCATGGTAATACTGTGTGCAGATGGCACAATTTCGTTCAAAGTCTTGTCATGTGACAAAGAAGCAGGTTTGGTTCGATGTCGCTGTGAGAACTCTGCAGTGCTTGGCGAGAGGAAGAATGTTAATCTCCCTGGGGTCGTGGTGGATCTCCCAACACTGACAGAAAAAGACAAGGAGGATATATTGGGCTGGGGGGTCCCCAATCTAATTGACATGATTGCACTGTCTTTTGTTCGAAAAGGTTCAGATCTTGTGGAGGTCCGGAAGGTGCTTGGACCACATGCTAAGAATATCCTGCTGATGTCAAAGGTATGTTGGTACATCAAATAATTAAAGATTAATGGGGATTGGAACAGGCAACTGATCATTCTAGATTCCACAAGCAGTTGCTTACTATACGTTCGATGTTAATTTCTCATCTTCTTTATTTGGATTGACATTTCCATTTGTGTAAATAGGTTGAAAATCAGGAAGGGGTTGCAAATTTTGATGATATTCTTACAAATTCAGATGCATTTATGGTTGCACGAGGAGATCTTGGAATGGAAATTCCAATTGAAAAGATATTTCTAGCCCAAAAAGTGATGATCTACAAATGCAATATTCAAGGAAAACCAGTTGTGACAGCAACCCAGATGTTGGAATCCATGATCAAATCTCCCAGGCCAACTAGAGCAGAGGCTACTGATGTTGCCAATGCAGTTCTTGATGGGACAGACTGTGTCATGCTTAGTGGTGAAACGGCTGCTGGAGCATATCCGGAACTTGCTGTTCGGACCATGGCTAAGATATGTGTAGAAGCGGAAAGCACGCTCGATTATGGAGACGTATTTAAAAGGATAATGCAACACTCAGCTGTGCCCATGAGCCCCTTGGAGAGCTTGGCTTCTTGTGCTGTTAGAACAGCCAACTCCATTAAAGCAGCATTTATACTTGTCCTTACAAGGGGGGGAAGCACTGCAAAGCTGGTGGCCAAGTATCGGCCTGGAATGCCTATATTATCTGTAGTTGTTCCTGAGATTGAAACCGATTCCTTTGACTGGTCGTGCAGCAATGAGGCTCCAGCAAGACATAGCCTTATATTCCGTGGTTTGGTTCCTGTTTTATATGCAGGATCTGCTAAGGCTTCTTATGCAGAGACGACAGAAGAAGCATTGGATTTTGCCTCTCAGCATGCCAAGGAAAAAGGACTATGCAAGAGTGGGGATGCTATCGTTGCGCTTCACCGGGTTGGAACTGCGTCGGTTATAAAGATCATGACTGTGAAGTGATGATTCTTTTTCAAGTATTCCGATGGAGGGATCCCTCTGCTTTTTAGTAAGCTCTGCTGAATGACTTTTGCTGCTTTGATTACATCCTCTGGCATTAGAGGAACTCAATTATGTTTAAATTCCTTTGTGATGGGAACTCCATATTTTCTTTGCATATTTTGCTTGGTGACGTATTTAGGGTAACAAATAATGGTAACTTTTCCTCAACATTTCTATTGTGATATTGATAAGTAGTCAATTCTTCCCCGTCTGGCAAACGACATGGTTTGATTGATACTTGGACGCTATGGACTATTCACAGAAGTTTCCCAAGATGATGGGATAAGTTAGATCCATGACAACAAGGGTATTATTGACACGTTCACATCATGCCAAAACCAATCCCACAAATTTTTCAAACCCAACGAGAAGAACATTGTTTCAGTCAAACAAATGAAACAATCAAAGAAAGTGTCAAGAATTGAAGACAATACACATGGGTATGTCTTACTAAATTACATCAACAGCCAAACAGCGGGAACCACGCCCATCCATAGTCCACAAAAATAAAACAGATGAATCTTTCAAAAGCAGCTACAAATTT